>CAMRHE010000070.1:1720000-3095833 GCA_947044405.1 Leptodactylus fallax | reverse complement strand
AGGAAGGCATTTTTGTTGGTCCACAAATACGACACATCATGAATGAAGAGAACTTCGAAGGGCTGTTGGTGGGGCCTGAGAAAATGGTTGGAAATCTTTCAAGGATGTTTCAGAGAATTTCCTTGGCAACTATTAAGCACCAAACTACATCAAATTGGTTGACAACCTTCTTGAAGCTTACAAAGTGATGAAGTGCAACATGTCATTGAAAATTCATTTTCTGCATTCTCATTTGGATTTTTTTCCCTGCAAATCTTGGTGCAGTCAGCGACTAACATGGCAAACAGTTTCACCAGGATATTGCCATGATGGAAAAGCGTTATCAAGGCTACTGGAATCCATCAATGCTAGCTGACTATTGCTGGACACTAATACGGGATGCACCAGACATTGAGTACAAAAGAAAATCAGCAGCAAAACACTTTTCATTCATTTGATGGAATGCAGAGACACTGAGCGCTGTTTTTCTCTTTTTCACATTTATATGCTACAAACAGGGCTGTAGCTAAGGGTTCATGGACCCTAGTGCAAAAGTTCAGCTTGGGACCCCATCTCCCTTACAACTTTTGTCATGGCCCCTATCTCTGTTAGTAAGGCTAGGGCTAGACAGCGATTTTAGCCATTCTATTTATTAAAAATTCAATTTTAAAAAAGTACACAATTGGTATCATGGGGGGGGGATTTATCAACTCGTCTAGGCCAGTTTGCTGGTGTAGATGGGTGATATTGTGTTGCCCATTTTGCACACAGTCCTTTCTTGCACTAAATGTGTGCCACATTCTCCTGCCTGTGCCTCACTTGCCACTTTCTGTGAACGTGAGCAGAGCAGGTTCGGCCGGGGTTGACATTGGTCTGCAGGCCGGGGTTACCATTGGTCTGCAGGGCCCACGCAGCGTTTTGGCCATGGTGAAAACACTGTGGCAGAAAAACAGTACAATACCTGTAAAATTAATTGGGTATGGACATAATTCCAGTAGTGTGTATAATACAGTTATCATGTTATTCATATTTCACGGTGAGTGGTGCCAAATTTATAATGCAGAAAACAAAATGGCGAATTGTTATTTATCTCATTCTCTGCAGAATGAGTTTAGTCAGTAAGCTATATGTGCCCTAACAAGGTGTCAATGATAAACAGAACTCATCCTGCAAAAAAAACAAACCCTCACTTAGCTATATTAACAGAAAAATAAAAAAATATGGTTCTTGAAAGGCAACAATGAAAAAATAGTCGGTCACTAAGACCAAACTAGTCCTGGTCCTTAAGGAGTTAAAATAAAAATGTGTTTTGAAAAACCCTTTAAAAATTTGTTGAAAATAAATGCATGGAAGAAAAATAATCAAAAGCACACTAGATCTACCAAACAGAGAATTATTCACTACTACTGTTTTTACTCATTATGACAGGACCATATACATCAAACTACTGGCCAGAGCAACTGGAAGACGCTGAGTTCAGTGCTTTCATGAATGAAACACAAATATATATCTCCAACTGGGAAATCTTCATAAAAATCTCTCTTCTGTGACCTGCTATTTTTGTTGGATATTTTAATATGTTATCAATTTGACGTTTTTCCTTTTAACTTACCTGATGTTTGAATAAGAGGATAGGCTGCAAAATACAAATAGTTCTAGTGACTTGAATTGTAGGGAGGAGTTATTTGGCTCATATCCCAATGTTCCTTATGAGTTTCTTGTCATCAGTAAATAAATACTTATTATGAAGGAAGTTGCTTCGTGCTCTATCATGCAGTCTGCAGACAAAAATATTAAACATATTTGGGGAGATTTATCAAGACCGATGGTTTCCACTCTGGTATCGATAATCTTTGTTCCAGCTGAGCATGTGCCTGACATATGACTTATTCTTACTTTTATGCTCCCTCTCACTAAAGCAGTGAAGGGAGTGTAAGGCCGGGGCCCCACGTCATATAAACGCTGTAGTTTTACAGTCACAGCAAAGTGGATGGGATTCTAGTGAATCCCATCCTCACTTTGCGGGAAAATACGTGCGGCGGAAACGTTGCGATTTCCGAAAATGTCACAGTTTTGGAAATCGCAGCATGTCAATTATACCTAAGGAAACGCCAGTGGTTTACCTATAGGTATAATTGAAGCAGAAATTTTTCTGTGAAAAGCGCTGTGGGGAAAACCCCGTTGCCGCCGCGGTTTTCCCCGTAATGCTTTTTTGCTGTGGGACGCTGCGTGGGGCCTTAGCTTAAAAGTGCCTCCTGTGACAAATATTGTTGCAAGTGGTGTCTCACAATTCACAAACCTGTTTGTGTCTTTTTTTCATGTAGAAGTGGCATACAATAATAAATGTGCACTATTGTATTATTTTGTGAACATTTATCTATTTTGTTTGACAGCGTAGATATTATCTTAATCTGTACATATAGATCTAGAGCACTATGGACTTCATTTAGGTAAAACTTTATTTCTAGTTTTAACTGCTTATGATTAAAGGAAGAGCAAAAGAAGCAAATACCCAGTGGCCTAGGCTTAACTTAAAATAGTAACTATATGCTAAAATTATTAAAGTCCCACTTTGGTGATATTTTTTCATTATGTCCCTATTTTGTTACTGCTTTCTATTTTCTGATCAGTAAAGGACCACAACTAAAAACAGTTGCGGAAAAGACCGTTGCAGAATTGCATTGCATTTTTTTCCACAGCAGTTTTCACAGAAAGTCCGCAGAGTTTTCCTCTGCAGACTTTCCGCTTCTATTATACCTATATGGAAACCGCCGGTGTTTCCGTAGGTATAATTGACATTCTGCGATTTACATAAATGAAGCTTTTTTTGAAGTTGCAGCAATCTTTTTCTGCAGTGTGTGGATGGGATTAGCCGGAATTCCATCCACTTTGCAGGTACTGTAAAATGCTGTGGTTTTTGAGAATGTACGCTATGTGGGGCCCTGGCCAAAATGTCAGTTTTGTGATGACCTGTTGAAGCCATTCAGGTTCTCCTTAGGGTGAAACCAAAACTTCTGACACTAACAACTGTTGAACAAACAGTTCTTGTCACACAGCTATGTTACCCCTCCACTATGGTGCTTGAGGTGTTTGTGCTGCTTTTTTTTTTGTTTTTGCTGTACTTCATGGACAATCATCTCCACTTTGGTCTTGGCTTTCTGAAGGACGCTTTTGTTTGTTCAGATCCAACTTTGCAAACTTAAGCCATATTGCCATGTTCTTTTTATTAGAAAGAACAGGCTTTCTTCTGGCAAATCTTCCAAACAAGCCATACTTGTTCAGTCTTTTTATAATTCTACTGTCATGAGCTTGAACATTTAACATGCTATGTGAGGCCTGTAGAGTCTTAAATGTAGCTTTTGGGTTGTTTTTTTTACAGTTTCCCTGAGCATTGCATGGCCTGACCTTGGGGTGAATTTGCTGGGACGTCCACTCCTGGGAAGATTGTCAACAGTCATCAATGTTTTCCACTTGTAAATAATCTTTCTCTTTTTAGAATGATGGACTTCAAAGTGTTTGGAAACCCTTATAACCCTTGCAGATGGCTGGTCAACTTTTGCTTGTAGCTGTGAATCCTTTCTCTTCTCCCCAACAAAGTTGGAGGGGGCCCTCAAAAAAATTTGCTTAGGCTAAGGCCCCATGTAGCGAGTCGCAGTCAAAATACGCTGCAGGAAAATCCATGGTGGAAATGCATCGCGATTTTTAACGCAGTGCTTTTCACAGAAAGTCCTCAGAGTTTTCCTCTGCGGACTTTCTGCTTCAATTATACCTATACGGAAATTGCCAGTGTTTCCGTAGGTATAATAGACATGCGATTTACAAAAACGCAGCGTTTTTTGAAATGTCAGCATATTTGCTGCAGATATTTTTTTGCTATGTGCAGATATGTAATTAGCCAGAATCTCATCCACTTTGCAGGTACTGTAAAACATCGCAGTTTTTGCCATGGCTTTTTCGACACGGTAAAATTGCAGCATTGATGTTAAATGGGGCCCAGGCCTAAATGAGTTTTCCAATCAGTTAAAATTGATCATCAGGGTAGGCCATCAATATTAGATCGGCACAAGTCTGACTCGGCACCCCTGCCATCAGCTGTGTGAAGGGGCTGTAGCAGTGCAAACACTGTGGTCCCTTCCTTGCTCACGCTTGCAAATGTACGAGGACCAAAGAGGCCTCAGTGTTGTAGCGTCTATGAACCCTCTCGATCTCCTATTGATGGCCTATCCTGAGGATAGGTAATCAGAAAATCTAAATTTATGGATTACCTCTGGTACTCATGGATATAGATGGATATAGAAGTTAAATCCTTTATTGTTGTTATGACTTGCTGCAGTAAACCAGTACCTTGCAAAAGTATTCATACCCCTTGAACTTTTTCATATTTTGTCACCTTACAACCACAAACTTAAATATATTTTATTGAGATTTTAAGTGATAGACCAACACATAGTAGCACATATTTGTGAAGTGGAACAAAAATTATACATGGTTTTCCAAATTTTAATCAAATAAAAATCTGAAAAGTGTGACATGCAAAAGTATTCAGCCCCCTGTACTCTGATACCCCTAAATAAAATCCAGTGCACACAATTGCCTTCAGAAGTCACTTAACTAGTTAATAGAGTCCAGCTGTGTGTAATTTAGTCTCAGTATAAATACACCTGTTCTGTGAAGGCCTCAGTGTTTTGTTAGAGAACACTAGTGAACAAACAGCATCATGAAGACCAAGGAACTCACCAGACATGTAAGAGATAAAATTGTGGAGAAGTTTGAAGCAGGTTAGATTCTAAAAACATATCCCAAGGAGCACTGTTCAATCCATCATCCAAAAATGGAAAAAGTATTCTACAGCTGCAAACTTACCAAGACATGGCCTTCCACCTAAACTAACAGATCGAGCAAGGAGAGCACTGGTCAGAGAAGCAGCCAAGAGGCCCATGGCCACTCTGGAGGAGCTGCAGAAACCCACAGCTCAGGTGGGAGAATCTGTCCACAGGACAACTATAAGTTGTGAACTCCACAAATCTGGCCTTTATGGAAGACTGGCAAGAAGAAAACCATTGTTGAAAGAAAGACATAAGAAGTGCCATTTGCAGTTTGCCTCAAGCCATATAGGGGACACAGCAAATGTGGAAGAAGGTGCTCTGGTCAGATGAGATCAAAGTTGAACTTTTTGGCCTAAATGCAAAGTGCTATGTATGGCAGAAAAGTAACACTGCTCATCACCCTGAACACATCATCTCCACTGTGAAACATGGTGGTGGTCGCATCATGCTGGTCAGAGGCGATGGGAAGATAGGTGGAGCTACAGTAAATACAGGGCAATCCTGGAAGAAAACCTGTTGGAGGCTGCAAAAGACTTGAGACTGGGAAAGAGATTCACCCTCCAGCAAAACAATGACCCTAAACATACAGCTAGAGCTACAGTGGAATGGTTTAGATCAAAGAATATTCATGTGTTAGAATGGCCCAGTCAAAGTCCAGATCTAAATCCCATTGAGCATCTGTGGCAAGACATGAAAATTGCTGTTCACAGACGCTCTCCATCCAATCTGGCTGAACTTGAGCTATTTTACAAATCTCAGTCTCTAGATGTACAAAGCTGGTCCAGACATACCCCGAACAGACTTGCAGCTGTAATTGCAGCGAAAGGTGGCTCTACAAAGTATTGATATAGGGGGGCTGAGTACTTTTGCAAGTCACACTTTTCAGATTTTTATTGGATTAAAGTTTTGCAAACCATGTATCATTTTCCTTCCACTTCACAATTATCTGCTACTTTGTGTTGGTCTATTTGTAACGTCTCTGCTTGTTCGGGTCTCTGCACCACCCTCCGCCCGCACGCGGCGGCGCAGGAGGCGTGCTCAGTTTCACGCCTTTTTTAAGATTCTTGTTGCTCAGTCTGAACACGGTCCTAGTTTCCTTGCTGTGTCATGGATTTCCAGCCACACCCGTGTTCTGAGCATTGTTTCTCTCTGGACCGCATAGAGTTAATCTTTACCTTGCCTGTGTGATTGACAGCCTGTGTACCTATCAGGTCTGGGTCTGGGCCCAGACTTTCTATATAGGGGATGTCACCTTCACAGCAAGTTGCCGGTTATTGCTCTGACTTTGCCTGATTTCTTTGTACCTCTGATATTTACCTTGCTATTATTCCTGACCTCTGGCCTTGACTTTTGACTATTCTCTTGGATTTTGATTCTGTACTGCATTGCTCAACTGTTACCGAACCCGTGGCTTTCTGACCTCCCTTTTTGTCGTTTGTTTTGTCTGTGTTCTGTGTTGTCACTTTACTCAGTATAGGGCTCGTCTTCAGGTTGTCCTTTTACCGTTTAGGGTAAACTGAGGCAATAGGAAGGGAGAGTGTCTGGGGTGAGATTAGGGCTCACTTGTCTCTGTCCTTCCTCCCAATCCCCTGCAGTAGTGTGAGGTTATTGCTACGTCTGGCAAGACCCTAACACTATTACTTAAAATCTCAATAAAATACATTTAAGTTTGTGGTTGTAAGATGACAAAATGTGAAAAGGTTCAAGGGGTATGAATACTTTTGCAAGCCACTGTATATTCTACTCCATGCTATTCTGTCAAATATGTAGAAATTTTATGTGAAGTAACAAAAACATGAACAAAGTAAGCTACAGCTAGACTGAACTTTCTTACATGTTACATTTTGCTTTAGAACCTTTGGGCCTCTTTTTACTTGTTTATTAAACCTGACCTTAACACTGTGTGAATTCGACCTGGTTATCCACCTGCTGATGACTTTAGGTTATTGATGTGTATTTGTTTTCCTTTAACTTGTTTCTGCAAGTTAATGTTCCTTGCATGATGTGTAGCTGTTAAGGCATGTCAATAGACATTTGTTGCTTTTTTGTGCCCTAGGCTATCACTTTAAAATTCTTTCTGGTCATAAGTAAATCATATGTAGAGAATACAATAAAATATTGTAACTCCCCCACAAAAAAAGAAATAAACACTCCAGTAAAATGATATTAATATTTGAATAACAGGAGGAAACAATACAAAAACTTTTGAATTTGAAGAGTGGGACATATGAGTAAATATGCCAAAGTTATTTTTAAGTTGAAATTATATTTTTAAGTCAATATAAACATGTACAGAATATACATTACATAATATATATATACTGTGTTGGTACTGTGTATATATATATATATATATATATATATAAAAATAACTATAATATTTATGGGTTGCCCATTGGCCTTTGTAAAAAAAAAAAAAAAAAAGGGATGTAGAAATTCTGGAACTGAATACTTTACTCACACAGAATTGCATTGTAGTTTTCATTTTCTCCCCTCCTTTTTATGTTCATAAATTTCTGCATGTCATATGTATGTTCTGTAATTTACTTTTGTAACCATTATATTGTAACTAATTTTTTTTTAGATAACTTATTCTTATTTAATAGAATAAGTAATTCTGGACCAAAATGTAACGCACTTTATTTAATTGAGTCTGTCTTTAGAAACCAAGAAGCTAAAGACAGAACAAAGGAAGTGGAGGGGGTGGGGCAGGTCTCTCTTCACAGATCCCCAGCATCTCTACAGAACTAAATGTAAGGATCCAACTAGCAGCATGTTTGTTATTCTTCATTGTATCACCGTCAGCAAGTCATTTTCC
This sequence comes from Leptodactylus fallax, assembly GCA_947044405.1. Lineage (NCBI taxonomy): Eukaryota > Metazoa > Chordata > Amphibia > Anura > Leptodactylidae > Leptodactylus > Leptodactylus fallax. The sequence goes on along the minus strand of CAMRHE010000070.1, from coordinate 3,088,210 downwards.
TTATTAAGCTGAGATCTCACTTTCTTTATCAGGGATCATTTGTTGCTGCGTAGACAGTCATAGAACAGTTTACCCAGTAAGATCCTGCAAATCTTGCAACTTTTGATGAAAACTCAGGTACCATTTAAGTACTGCATCTTTGTGTACTGAAGCCTAAAACTTTAATAGCTTTGCCTAGTTGTACTAATAAACGTAAGCATCTCTGCAGATTATAAATTCTGGTTTATATTACCGGTTTACTGCTAAAAAAAAAACAAAAAAAAACAGTACCTGTGAGTACACTGTATGTAATGTTGCCACGTATTTCCCATATTCAAAAAATAGTCACTTCATTGGAAATCCTTGCAGCGCTGGAGTCCTGGGTTCAAATGCAGCCAAGGACAACCTCTGCAAGGTATTTGTATGTTCTCCCCGTGTTTGAGTGGGTTTCCCCTTTGTGCTCTGGTTTCCTCCCACACTCTAAAGACATACTGATAGGGAATTTAGATTGTGAGCCCTATATGGGACAGTGTTGATAATGTCTGTAAAGCGCTGCGGAATATGATGGCGCTATATAAGTAAGCAAATAAGTAAATAAATAATTCTATGCATGTGGCTGTGCTCAATTTGTAGCATGTGTGAGACTGAGCTTGTAGTCACATTCAGTCACATACTCACGTCAACTAGTTTCTGGTGTTCTCTTTGAAGATGTCTATAAACATTGAGATTTTTCACCATTCCAAATATATATCAGTCCCATTAAAATAGCAAAAAACCCTCCCTAAAATGTCACTTTTTTAACAAGAGCTTTACAAGACCTTTTTGATCAGTTTTTATTACTTTTCTTTCTTGAAAGGTGAAATGATTAGAAAAGATTAGTTCTGGCATCTGAATTTTAAAAGTTTATGGAGTTAATCATGTTGAATTATTAATGTACTAATTTTATTTTAGAGGTTGTTGTGGATTTTTGCTTTTTTTTTCATTAACAAGGGAAAGTCTATATTTTCCTGTTTTTTTTTGTGTAAAACTACTTATGTGCTGCGTTGAGCATTGGCCACAGCATATAAAGTTTTAAATGGCAAGTATCCTTTCTGATTGATCATGGGGAAGGGGGGTTGATATCATGAACAAAAGTCCATGGTACCCCCTCCCCTGGGGTTATATGAAGGGATATCTCAAAATCCAGGTGGGCTACAGACAAGATTCTTGGCTGTGAAACAAGACCAAGATCAGCGCTCTACCCCTGCGGCTCCAGGGTTAGAGCCGTTTAAATTGACTGCCATCTCTGCAGTATCCCTGTATGTATCCTGCTCGAGGTAAATTGTAATGCACTTTGCTCAAACCGTGTATTAGGCTTAGGCCCCACGTTGCGGAAAAGCAGCTTTTTTTGTTGCAGATTTTGTTGCGGTTTTTTGAGCCAAAGCCAAGAATGGCTACAAAAGGAATGGGAAATATATAGGAAGTTCTTATACTTCTACCTTCTGCTCAATCCACTCCTGGCTGTGGCTCAAAAAAACGCAACAAAATCTGCAATGAAAAAAGCTCCTTTTTCGCAATGTGGGACCTCAGCCTTACTGTGGGTTTGTTCAAAACTGTGTGTATGTGGGTGGGGGGTAAATATTTCAATGCAAAAGAAAGCTGAAATGGTAGAGGCATGACCGGGCAAGACAAATACAAAAAAAAAATGATTGGGCTAGAAATTTAATTTTTTAAGTAACTTTTAGTATTTTTATATAAGAAATAACAATACCAGACATACAGTGCTGGCCAAAAGTATTGGCACCCCTGCAATTCTGTCAGATAATACTCAATTTCTTCCAGAAAATGATTGCAATCACAAATGCTTTGGTAATAATATCTTCATTTATTTTGCTTGCAATGAAAAAACACAAAAGAGAATGAAAAAAAAGTCAAATCATTGATCATTTTACACAAAACTCCAAAAATGGGCTGGACAAAAGTATTGACACCCTCAGCCTAATACTTGGTAGCACAACCTTTAGACAAAATAACTGCGAACAACCGCTTCCGGTAACCATCAATGAGTTTCTTACAATGCTCTGCTGGAATTTTAGACCATTCTTCTTTGGCAAATTTCTCCAGGTCCCTGAGATTTGAAGGGTGCCTTCTCCAAACTGCCATTTTGAGATCTCTCCACAGGTGTTCTATGGGATTCAGGTCTGGACTCATTGCTGGCCACTTTAGAAGTCTCCAGTGCTTTCTCTCAAACCATTTTCTAGTGCTTTTTGAAGTGTGTTTTGGGTCATTGTCCTGCTGGAAGACCCATGACCTCTGAGGGAGACACAGCTTTCTCACACTGGGCCCTACATTATGCTGCAAAATTTGTTGGTAGTCTTCAGACTTCATAATGCCATGCACACGGTCAAGCAGTCCAGTGCCAGAGGCAGCAAAGCAACCCCAAAACATCAGGGAACCTCCACCATGTTTGACTGTAGGGACCGTGTTCTTTTCTTTGAAGGCCTCTTTTTTTTTTCCTGTAAACTCTATGTTGATGCCTTTTCCCAAAAAGCTCTACTTTTGTCTCATCTGACCAGAGAACATTCTTCCAAAAAGTTTTTGGCTTTCTCAGGTAAGTTTTGGCAAACTCCAGCCTGGCTTTTTTATGTCTCTGGGTCAGAAGTGGGGTCTTCCTGGGTATCCTACCATAGAGTCCCTTTTCATTCAGACGCCGACAGATAGTACGGGTTGACACTGTTGTACCCTCGGACTGCAGGGCAGCTAGAACTTGTTTGGATGTTAGTCGAGGTTCTTTAGCCACCATCCGCACAATCTTTCGTTGAAATCTCAATTTTTCTTTTCCGTCCACATCTAGGGAGGTTAGCCACAGTGCCATGGGCTTTAAACTTCTTGATGACACTGCGCACAGTAGACACAGGAACATTCAGGTCTTTGGAGATGGACTTGTAGCCTTGAGATTGCTCATACTTCCTCACAATTTTGCTTCTCAAGTCCTCAGACAGTTCTTTGGTCTTCTTTCTTTTCTCCATGCTCAATGTGGTACACACAAGGACACAGGACAGAGGTTTGACAATTCTTTTTGTGGTTTTCCATTGAAGACAAATTAAATGAAGATATTATTACCAAAGCATTTGTGATTGCAATCATTTTCTGGAAGAAATTGAGTATTATCTGACAGAATTGCAGGGGTGCCAATACTTTTGGCCAGCACTGTATATTATTTTAACTAAATTGAAAAATGTATGCATTTTAAACGCAGCAAGTATAATGGATTTTGATCAAATTCTTCATGTAATCCCGGAATAAACTATTAATTATTGAATAAATACAATGCAAACCACACACATTTTTATAAGGATGAAAAATACATTGTGTTCTTTTCCCAATGGCCTGAGGGCCATGAAGGTTGCGGTAACCACGAAAGAATCATTAGTATAGACAGCGGATACTAAGAGCATAAGCTGGAAGGTTCATACTGTAGCTGGGCGTGCCTGTCTGGAGGCTATGTTACTATAAAATAATCCTCAAGGTAAATATCACAGACAGGTTCTTATTGTTTCTGCTCACAAATTTCAGGAGAATGATGACAGCAAAGACCAAACTAAGAATTTTACCCACATTGCAAAACAAATAGATGAAATTAAATTTTTTTCAATTAAGGTGATTAATAATAATCAGACTAATAATATTCATTTGGACTATTCAGTTTTGACATTTCTGATAACAGCCAATTTATCCTGGTTATATTGTAGAATACCTTGTGAAACCTAGCTTCAGATATATTTTAGGTGGCTTTCTTCTTCAGTTACAATTTTTGTGTTAGGATTACTCAATATTTGTGATTTCCATAAAATTGAACATGGTTGCTTATCACAGCATATAGTCTTTTATAACTCCCTAATGATACAGAATATTCTACAACTCTCTGTGTGCAATAACAGCTTGGATAGGCACATGGGCAGTTCTAGTCCAAGAAATGTATTTGCCGCATTTCCCTGACTGCACTGTGTCTTGTGACCCGAACTCATAGTATCGTAGTTACAGTCATAATCCCATCATAATTACAGTACAGTAGTACCATGGTAAGGTAGTGACTTATAGCAACATAGATTACTATGATACTGTAAGTCGAGGTCTCCAGAGGCAGCTTCACCATAATAGACACATTGCTACAATTGCTAAATGAACAGTAAGTGACATGCGTTACGATACGCTGTTAAATGTGTGTGTGTTCCTAGTGCTGCTAGTGGGCCTATAAGCGTGACGAACATTACTTTCCTCTCCCCGGGCCTCTGTTTCCAGCATCGGCAGCTCTGTTCTTCTGCATACAGGTCCCCCGGCTGATCAATCGGCACGTCTACAGTCAGATTTGTTGCTTAATATAAAAAGGCTTCTTATAATTAAAAAAAAAATTCAATGAATCTATGCCTCAACAGCACCCGGAGGGAAGCATGACAACTCACCAGTAAAGGGATGTTCAGACTATCGGTGGATGTCCATTCTGATAGGCGTTTTCTTTTTTTTTTTTAACAATCCTATCATAATGGACACTAACTGATGTTAATGTGTCCATTTTGTTAGCTGATCCATTTAATGACATTAGTATCAGTGTCCGTTATTGTCCATTCTTATATTGTCGTTTATTTGGGGTTTTTTTGTTCTGTTTTCTGAGCATACACAGAAAAAACGGATAGTAATAACTTAACGTCTGTCATAAGTCCGTTATTTTGAACAAACACACCTAAATATATCCACTAAAAAAAACAGAAATGTGACAGATTTGTTGAAAACAGACACTAACGGACAATAGATCAAATCCCATTGAAATCAATGGGATTTTTAACAGATTTATGACGGATCTGTTTTTGTTTGCTAGCAACAGACACTACTAACAGTAGTGTGACCCCCTAAGGCGCGCTCTCAGTTTGAGGAGCACTGATCTGAAATACTGTACTATACTACAATGCATTCTTATTAAAAATAAATGCAAAAAATTTGATAAATTCCCAACAATGACACACAGATGATAAACCTCATTAGTTTTACTGGTGTCCAACTTAAAGATGTTTAATATTACTAACAAAGATCATCTAGTAAATACATGTCTGAGAAATTCTAGATCCATTTTCCCACGTCTTTGGCTCCTTTCCTACAGTCCAAGTGACTCTCCTTCTCTTCACTCGTTGCCTTACTTGACTTGATCTTTGCTATGTACGTTGATTGTATCAGCTTCATGTTTATAACTGCAAGAGATCTATATAAACATTTCAATGGACTCTACAGCTGAAAAGCTTTTACCGCTAAGGAGAGAGTGAAGATAGAGCTAATGCTTTTATTAACATTAAATCAGCTGCATATAAATCTCATGCAAATATTTTAGCTTTCACACAGCAACCGCCAAATATTAGAAATAATTTGTGTGAATAAATACAAGGGTTCCATTTCTACATTATCTGTACAATACTCTTTCAAGACCAAGGAGCTTCATGTCCAGAGACAAATTTTGCCTTTTGGAATGTGGTATTCTAAATATCTTAGTCTACTCACAATATATATATATATATTTATTTTTTTGCAGAACAGATAGGCCCACATTACATGGTGTTTGTGCCTAGAAAGTGGCCAAAAATGTGCCTTAGCTTAGCGCATTTGTGGCGCATCTCGGCCTCCCTGCTCACCACTCTTTTTGGTAGTGCCCTTGGCTGGCATAGATCTGCAACCAGGTGCATCTACATGCGCTACAATTATTAAGAGGCCGGAGCTTCTTAGTAACTCTATAACTCTAGCAAGTCATGCGCCTGGTGGAGAATGAATTAAGACTGGCGGAAGAATCGCAAGCTTTAATAAGTTCCCCCTATAGGGTTTTCTAATAACATTTTCTAAACTTATTTAAAATGCACCTCCATTTATAAAATAACTTTTTCATAAATGAGTAGTTTATGTGAGTATAAGAAACTTAGTCACATTCTATTAAATTTGTTTCCTTCACCATTGTTTAAACTATTCAATTATACTGAATATAGCATAAGTGCTTGTTCCATAACATATATATATACATAACTATAACATATATATACATATATAACTGTAACAAATCGCTAACCCATTCTGCAAATTGTGCATTGTACGTAGGGTGTGCACACAGTGTGGTATATCTAATGGTGCATACTGCTGCTACTGTCTGCACCTGACTCTATATGCCAAATACTCCATGTGCTACTAATAGCCCATCAATATCTACTCTTGGACCAACCCTTTATACTCTATCTATCATCTATCTATCTATCTATCTATCTATCTATCTGTCTATCTATCCATCAACACAAGATTTCTAGTCTTGATCAGTAACATCTATCAACCACTGTTGACATCCATACCTTATCTGTCAGAGAATGTGTCAGGAAGAAAAGCGCACTAACGCTGAAGGGAGTTCCTATTATGGCCATTGATGACCTTTGATGATGCAGGTATGTGACGTCACAATGGGGCAGAGCTCCCGACTCAGGATAGCCCATGTTAACCTGCAGGTGACCGAGGGCCAGCATTCTGTGCTGGCAAAACCGGGCCCTCAGAGGTTTAAGGTAAAAATGCCCTCCTGGGACTTTTCCTGCACTATGTCTCCTCTTGTCTGTATACTAAGAGAGTCCTTTTCTATGCGTTACAGATGTCCGCTTGTAAAAAAAAAAACTGTCTAAGAGGAAACATAGGAATTGTGTTTAATGTCAGCTGCTGCTACCTGATGACCATGTGCCTGACGTATGTATAGTTTGCACTCAGAGTCAAGCCTCTCCTACCAGACCATCTTCCAGAGGATTGTCTATCTAATATATGCAGTGTTTGCCTTCATGTTCCTGAAGTTGAACAGATGGCTGATAAGAGGCAAAAAAAAAAATATTATTAATATCATTCAGTAAGGACAGTGGGCAGGACTATTTCACTCTGGGGTGTTAAAGGTCAATCTGCCACTGATATAACATTTTTCAACTTTCTCAACTGTTCCATGGAATTTATCACCATAATTTAGGCTGAAGCCCCACGGTGTGAAAATGCAGCATTTTACAGTACCTGCAAAGTGAATGGTATTCTGGCTAATCCCATCTACACATTGAAGAAAAAAGTCTGCAGTGGAAAAGCTGCATTTTCAAAAACATTTTGAAAATCGCAGTGTGTCAATTATAGATATAATATGGGCAGAGAGTCCATGGAAAAAAACTTGTTTCCGCGGCAGTTTTTTCTGCTGTGTTTTTTTTTTTTTTTTTTTTTTACTGCATTTCGGTTCGGGGAGCCTTAGCCTTAAATGGACTTTACCACAATGTTATTTAGCACCGATCCACTACTAAGAACCACATGATTGCTAAAACAAGGATCGTGAACTCGCATTCTTTTGCACAAGAGTTTAAATGAAGCCAATGCTGAGCCTGTGGCCTGCTGCTCCATATAATATCTATAGAGCGCTGTACTTGAGACTTTGAAAGGAGTGGCAGAGCAACACAATTTTGGTACATTTTACACCAGGGTCGACAATAGTAAATTTGCCCCATTGTTTCATGTGCTGCATGAGTGTATAATTATAAGACACTGTGAAGAAGCCAGAGGACATACATAGAAATAACCAGATTAGTTAGTACTATTAAATAAGATCTTATAGTTCTTTTTCTAAGATTTGAGCTGAATTTGCAAAGTGCATTCAATGTTAATGTCTGTAGCTAATTGTTTTGTATCACATTAAAGAGAGAGAATTGACAGAGCTTACGCATAGGCTAGTGGCATAAACTTAAGAAAAAATGTACTTCATGCTTTGGGACACTGGCACTTTGACAACTGAATCCCAAATGGGGAGATTCTTGTCAAAGACTCTAATTTAAGGCAGTTGCAGTTAAAGAAACAGTAATTCATGCCAGTTCTGTGTTGAGCACAGTCTAACCACAGCATTTAGCTAATTTATAGTGCAGTCTATTATAAAGGTTTAGCTATGGACAACAGTGATATTATCACCACTCCATACCTGGAAATATACGCATAGCATAGTGTACGTCAATATGTAATGTGTTTATATACAGTGGCTTGCAAAAGTATTCATACCCCTTGAAATTTTTCACATTTTGTCACCTTACAACCACAAGCTTAAATGTATTTTATTGATATTTTAAGTGATAGACCAACACAAAGTATCACATAATTGTGAAGAGAAACGAAAATGATATGTGGTTTTCGAAATTTTAATCAAATAAAAATCTGAAAAGTATGACATGCAAAAGTATTCACCCCTAAATAAAATCCTGTGCAATCAATGCCTTCAGAAGTCACTTAATTAGTTAATAGAGTCCAGCTGTGTGTAATTTAGTCTCAGTATAAATACACCTGTTCTGTGAAGGCCTCAGTGGTTTGTTAGAGGACACTAGTGAACAAATAGGATCATAAAAACCAAGGAACTCACCAAACAGTTCAGAGATAAAGTTGTGGAGAAGTTTAAAGCAGGGTTAGGTTATAAAAACATATCCGAAGCTTTGAGCATCCCAAGGAGTACTGTTCAATCCATCATCCAAAAATTGAAAAAGTATTCTACAACTGCAAACCTACCAAGACAAGGCCATCCACCTAATTTAACAGATCGAGCAAGGAGAACACTGGTCAGAGAAGCAGCCAAGAGGCCCATGGCCACTCTGGAGGAGCTGCAGAAATCCATAGATCAGGTGGGAGAATCTGTCCACAGGACAACTATAAGTCGCGCTCTCCACAAATCTGGCCTTTATGGAAGAGTGGCAAGAAGAAAACCATTGTTGAAAGAAAAACATAAGTACGGTTTGCAGTTTGCCACAAGCCACTGTACTGTCAATAGGTGTATACAGTGTATACAGTATATACATGGTGTATCTGTATTATGTGTTTTTAATTTTTTGATACTATTCTCATTTGTTGCCTGTAAACTGTCAAGAAGTTGGCAGGCTACTGCAGATGGATATTTTTATGCCAGTATGCTTACTTTGCTTATGTACCTTTAGGCTAAGGCCCCTACATAGTAAGCCACAGCGGAAACGCATTGTGGTTTTTCCTGCAGCGCTATTCATAGAAAGTCTGCATTGTTTTCCTCTGTGGACTTTCTGCTTCAATTATACCAAATTGACATGCTGAGACTTACATAAATGCAAAGGTTTTTGAAATCGCAGCATGTCTGCTGCGGATATTTTTCTGCAATGTGAGGATGGGATTAGCCAGAATCCCATCCACTTTACAGTGATTGTAAAAAGCTGCGGCACAATCGCAGAGTTCACGCTACGTTGGGCCCTGGCCTAAATCAGTTCACACTTTTTTGTAGGGACTCAATAGCCGAGTCGGGACATCTCTAGTGTTAGAAGACCATGACAAAATTGAAAATATTGCTTGGTTTATCTTTAATTTTCTTTTGAACCTGCTATATACTAACATAGTGGAAGAGTGAAGAAATCAGGCGATACCTTTTAGAGGCTAACTGAGTATATTTGATGGTAAGCTTTCGGAAGTAGTAGCTTCCTTCATCAGACATGGTGTTATACAAGAACTGAAAATTCACAGATTTTTTATACCCTATAGCTAGTACTTCCAAAAGCTTACTATCAAATATACTCAGCCTCTAAAAGGTATCGCCTGATTTCTTCACTCTTCCACTACTTTCAATGGCTAACACGGTACAACATTATACTACTACTATATACTAACATAAGCACAAATAAAATTAATATATGAATTATATACTCTAATTAAGTCACAATACTCATCTGCAGTTGAGACTTCTTAGCGTTTTAACCACCATAGTCCCAACCACACTGCAAAACTTCTGCCTCCCCCCTCTTTCCTAGCTAATAATAAATATACAGTAGAAACATATTTTGTCTGCTCTGTGCTTGGGCAGGTTTGCCATTTAAAGGACTACCATTCCTATAAATCCTTTTTCCTATCACAGACATTGCCTCTTTTTACTGCTGTCTGTATGTCCCTCTATTGAATTTAAGGTAGTGTAGCAATTACTTATTATGTTCACATACCACTCAGATGTACTGTCAAACACAGGTCTGTAGTCCTGTTGCTCACGGCACAATCTGCTGCCCGGCAGGTGAAACACAATCCCACCAGAGACAGTGGTAATAAATGGTATGTGATGTGTAACACCCATGAAAACAGTGAAGAGAGAGAAGGGTGATAACTGCATACTCAGTGAACAGGACATTACAAAAGTAGGAGGTAAACATCAGAAGCATAGTCATGAACTGGCTTGAGACTGGCTTACGTAAGCATTCCAGCTACAGAAAATCGCAATTGGAAAACACTTTGCAGCCGCCCGTAAGTGGCACCGCAAAGACTGGAGATTCATATAAGTCAATATGATATGATATTAGTATGGCCATCCTTAAAGACGCCTGGGGAAATCATACTAAATTTGCTTAGATTATTTTAAGAAACTATCCAGGCAAAAATCTCAAATTTGGAATGGGTGTGTGCAAACTCCACCCAAGAGTGCATATTTAAGGGTAGTATGGGGGATCCTAAGAACGGGGGTCCTTTCCCACCGCCACGCATTCATCCTGACCACAATCAGGCTGAATGTGGGCGTGACTCGGGGTGAATGTGGCTCCCTTTCACTTCAATGGGAAGTAGAAGTAGAGAACTCTAACCTTACAGCACTCAGCTATCTCTGGCACTCCCATTGAAGTGAAAGGGAGTGCCATCCACCACCAACCACACCCACCTTCAGCCTGGCTGCGGTCATGTTGAATGTGCAGTGGGGTCAAATACCTCCTGTTCTATCCTTATGGCATAACCCCTTTAAATGCCCAGATTTTACTAACTAAAATGTTGGTAACTATGAGAAATGCCAATAAGGAGGTTAGAAATTATTACAATATTGCAGTTAGAGCCTTACACAATAAAGATCACATGATACCTTACATTTACCGGCAGCCCTCAATGGTAAAAAACAGTATGTGCCTTGCATCTTTAGGATAAATGTGTTAGTGCTCCTTTTGGTTCACCTCTGATAGGGTATCATACTGATGTCCTAATCTACAGGTAACATGCATGTTTGCTGCTAGCTTTAGATGATCAGAACACTTCTCAGGAACACTAGCGTCTCTTGTTGCTGGAAAATTGCTGAGATTACGTGATTCTACGCCTTTTGTTCAAGAAAAGAAAAAAATAGGTTCCTGAAGAGCATGTGGGCGTTGAGAAAGGGATCATATCTCACCAACTGTTCACATCATGAGCTAATTTTCCTTTGTTTAGATGGAATTTTAGGGATTTTAGTCTAATTGTGTAAAACAAACCTTTTTTTCTTGACAATTTTGTCTTTCTGACACATAAGCTTAGATCTCTAGTGATGTAAGAGGTATGTCAATCCCAAATATAGGTAACTGAAACAGAATATCCGATATTACAAAAAATGTAATTCATTATCCTGATCAAGGTTTGTAAACCCCAATGATAATTTCTTAGGCAGTATGTTATACTGGGTTACTATGCTGTAATGGAATTGCTAGTGGAGCAATTCCCCAGTAGCTGCTGGTGAACCCTGGGAGGAGGGGAACGACAAGACAGTGAGTCCTAAGCTGTACCCACCCCCCTGTCCCTGCCTACTTGCCTCACTGCCCTAGGTGACAGCAGACAACTGGGCGCCAGTCCCTTCTTATGATAAAGGTGATAACACAGAACGAAGACAAGACAAACAACAACAAATGGTAAGTCAGCTAGCCAAGGGGTCAGAACCAGTCAACCAGAGCAGTACAAAATCGGAATCCAAGAGAATAGTCACAAGAAAAGCCAAAGGTCAGAAATGTAAATACAAATAGTACAGCATAGAGCCAGCATGCACAGAAAAGGCAATAGCAAGCACAAAGGTGAATGTGAGAAAACTATATATAGGAAGAAAGAATCCACCCCAGACTTGATTGGAAGATAGGCTGTCAATCACACAGGTAAGGCTAAGATTAACAATTTGAGGAGCAGAGGGAAACAAAGATGTAAGAGATAGGTGTGGTGGAAAATCAATTACAGAGGTGATGGAATAGGACAGTGTTCAGACAGATACAACAAGAACCTGAAGCAAGGAATCATAGCCGGACACTCCTCGTGTGCTGTTGCATGCGGCCGGAGGATGGTGCCGAAGTCTGAACAGGTACGGATGTTACATACAGGTATGCTTTGTATTACAAAGGAACAAGATACTGTAATGTCTAGTATACCTACCATAGAGACAAGTCATACCACTGATATACAATCATTGAGAGAAATATGTCATGGGAGAAAGTTTGTTTTTGGAACGCCTGTTTTTCTAGAGTTGTAATTGTTGTAATTTGCACCAAATTTATCAAATATTGCATTATGTTTGATAAATTTGGTGCATCCACACAATACAGGTAACTGATTGGTTTAACCACCGGGATCTCCACTGATAATGAGAACTGGAGTGTTTTGCAGTAGGTTAGAAATATACAGTCCCACTCTATTAATGCAGGAACCGCCAGAGATAGCTGAAGTACAGCATTCTATCTCTGACACTTCCCATTGAAATAACTGGAGCGAGGGCACACATTTCTGACCTACCGCTCCAATTTGACTGGAGTGTACCACCCCAGTTCTCATGATTGGAGAGGGTTCCTACAGTTAAACACCCACCTATTAGCAAGCTAAGGGTCTATTCACATCATATTTTTTACATCCATTTTTGCATTCGTTTAAAGAATAGAAACAGATGGCCATCTGATTACATAGAGCTCAATCTATGCTACGTTTTTGTGTCCTTGTTTTTTATACCTGTTTTTTTCATCCATTAAACGGATATGCTAAATGGATGTAAAAGACATGATGTGAATGGAGCCTAACCTGTATTCTTTGGATAGGGGGAAACTTCTTGTTACTGGAATACCCCTATAAGGCTACATTCAGATGAGCGAGGTGCAAAACAGCTGTGACAAATGCCCATTTTTAATTACCTACTTGCACCCATTTTCATGGATGCCCCATACATTGAGTGTATGGAGGGATCTGTGAAAACGGCCAAAAATAGGACTTGACCTATATATTGATGGTCCAATGACAACAGACCGTCAAAATAACGGTCATGTGAACAGCCCCCTTTGACTGACAATGAATGTAATGCTCCCGTGTGACATCCGTTTAAAAAAAAACAAAAAAAAAACGGAAGTCACACGGTTATTAATCACTGTTATGTGAATGTAGCTTAAGTCTAACATTTCTGTTGAGATGTTACTCCACTCTTCACTACTGCCATGCAAGTGAAAGTGCAAATATTTTTATGCATTTGGTGAACATGCATCTGCTCACAAGAGCCATGCCCACTTTCCTACCCCCTTACCTAAAGGAGAAGGAGCGGAATAAAAATGCACAACATTTTATGTGAATGATCCCAAAAAGTTGCAAAAACATATTCTGCAACATTAATTCCAGGATTCTGGCATGCAAGGCTTAATAAATTCCCTCCCATTAGAATTGTAAGAAAAACTATAGCCCAAATCAGGCTATTTTGTCTGATGAAGGGGTAACAGTGCATATTTGTCATCCCGCTCTCTAGCCAAGTACGTGGATTTGGGTCCCTCATTCTAGGCAATGGTTGTCACAACCCCACCTAACTCATTTTTCTTTTTTTTTACGTGCCTGTTTAATAGGTTATAAAAGTAAAAAGTAGATTACACCAATTATTTTATGTTACACATACACATATGTTACCATTATATAACATCACAATGATGGTTTATATAAATATTTTCTAAATATCACATCCAGAGGCAGTAAAAAAAAAGTAACACAGAATAACCCTTTAATTTGTATGTTGTTATATCTCAACATCATCCAGGAGTGAATAAAAGCCAGATTGTAAAGTAATTATAATCTCTTGAAAGGCGGCCAGCCTCGCAGATTGCATCTATCCGTCTTCATTAATTTGTGTACAGTTCTTATAACTAAGCAAACTTTCTGTGGACGTTTACATGGAAAACTCAAGGACGGCCCCAAAACTTTTATTCTGAAAAAAAATAAGTTTGTCTTTCAGCAGTGGTTAAGACGCTCTGGATTGCCCATATGTTTTAAGAGCTATGACGGATATGAGCAGCACTTATTCTCATAGCTGCAGTATGAGAACTTGCTGAGCACTTTTTTTTTTCTTTAGGCTTGAAATGCTCTTGGCTGAGTTTCACTTTTCCTTGCAGACTTGAGTAGTCTGTGACTGTGGCCCTTCTCCTTTCTCAGTCAACTTTAAACATGTGCTTTAGTACGGTTTGCTCTCTTGAGTTGTGTGCACACTGTTGTGGCCTCAATGGATTGTTTTTGCACAGCAGTTAAAGAGAGAAAACTCAGAAAACACAACCTACTTTTTGAAGCGTGTGGAGCTCAATAGCTGGAGGTCAAATTCTTTTTTTTTTTTTTGCTGGACTTTTCGTCTTGACTTTTATATTCTCTGGATAACAATATTGTACGTTTCCTCTGATTTAAATGGGTGACGCCATTACAGTCAAGAGAAAGCATCTTCAAAAGCCTATATTTAGGTAAGTTGCTTTTACGTCTAAGAGGTTTGTTGTTGCCAGTTTCTGCTTTATTGAAACTTTTTTGTTGTTGTATAATAGTTGTTTTTGAGAGCTGTGAACGCGGTGTATGTTGATAACACAGAGTGGAATTTGAAGGGTTAATCGAGTGGTTTGACAGCGAGATAAAGTTTTACGTTGTGATAAAGAGAAAAGGTTGGTGTTTTTTATCTGCGGGAAAACTTGATTTGCTACCTTCTATGAGAGTGTGACATGGAGAGGGTCTCACAGGGTTCCTTAATAGTTTTCTCTTTGATAAGTGCAGCCTTCGGAGCCTTTGTTACTAAAGTGTATTGCTGGCATCTGCTGTGTCTTTTAACAAGTTACATTTACAGATATGAATGCAGAGTACATGCTTGTACTAAGAGTTTTCAGATGCGCAGCTCACATCAGAGAATAGCTCAGCTTCGGTTCTGTGATACATTTACTATAACTATTATGATGGCGTTTTTTTTATTTTCATTTAAGACTTAGCTCATTGCAGGTATACTGTATATGTTGTTTCACATCTTACATTTGTTTTTATGGCTTTGCCGCCGGAATTGGCGGCATATGTGACATGTATAGAAAGTGTTCCACAATATCTTTCTCGCAGTTTGATATGGGAACATGTCTTGTGCGCCAGATCTGGTTATGTTTTCTACATTACTACCATAATGAGTTGATACATACCCAATGTTGTGTCTACATATCTGCAGCCATTTTTATATACATGAAGAATATCCAAGATGTTGCAAGTGGCAAGACAAATAAGTAGATGCACAGTATTGTAGATGGATTGATACTATAGGCAAGCTGTGTCCTTATAAGTGTATTTGCAATATTTTCTATTGTGTAATATACTGTACATGTAGTTCTGTTCAGATCCTAGATCAATTTATATGAGTCATATACAAATGTAGAGAATTGTTCTCATATTTGTAAGTATATGTCATGTAATGCAATTTTTATATCATATTTATGCTAATTTTGTATATGAAACTGAATAGCTTTAATAAAATTTGTTTCATAATCGGGTTGTGGATGGCGCATGCACTATTTGCTGTGGACCTCTAGTGCCAGTGAATAGTAAGGTATAGATCTAGATAATCTCAATAGCTAACTCTGTATTAATGCCATAGTAATTCACAATAATACCACAAATCTGTTAGAGGCGACTATTGAGCAGAGAATTAATATTTTTGCAATTTAAAAAAAAAAAAGTTAAATGGCAGAAACCTTTTAACCTAATAGTAAATATCCAGATCTAGACTTCTTTAAATAAATATTTAAAGCCCTAAGCAAAAAGCTGAAATCCAGAGTTAATATAAGTGGTGTCCTGGCCATGTGACTGGAATATGAGTAAATATCAGTGACTGCACCACTTTACATTAGGTGAAGATGTCACAGTAACATATATACAGTACAATGGTCCCTCAAGTTACAATATGAAATCATTTCAGGACGACCATTGTAAGGTGAAACTTATAACTTGACAGTCTATATAAGATTAGTAATTGATTCTAAAACAACAAAATCTCGCTTGAAAATGAGAAAAAAAAATGAAGATTAGAATGTAAATAAGTAATACAGGTAAAGCAAGCCCTTACACATAATAGTCAGACAGTCAAGAACTTTATATGCATAGGAAAGATGCTTCTTCAGAGTCCAGTACAGGACACAAACATACCAACAAATTAACATGGAACCAAAGGTGCTCATCCCGGGCACAGGTAAAGGGCAGTACAGAACATGTAGTACCACAGTGCACTTGTACACAGGTGATACTGAACAGATAATCGATGCACGTACTTTACACTAGGTTCTCACTCGGGCTGTGCGTTCCGTTGTCCATCGGACTACAACAACAGACAGACAGACCGCAAAACAGCAGGCACATATGGAGCTCAATGGACCCCATCGACTATAAAGGGGTCTGTCGGATGTCCGTTAACTGAAAGCACCAGACCAAAAAGTTGTACATGCAGGAGACTCCACACAGATGTGAACGTCGTCTTAGTAATACAGGGTTTTATACCAGTTACATTTCCTTGCTGATGACTGGTACCTGAGGCCACAGTAACTTTAGACTGCTGAATGTTAAAATCTCTTTATCTAGACATCACTGAAACCACACTGGTGTTTCATTTCAGGTACGCTTAGCTAATGGATGGGCAGAAATGTATAAAAATTAAATGTAAACATCTACCTTTGGTAACCATTTTGGTTTTATCTAATGGGTCCAAAATTCTGCTGATTAATTTCTTCATATATCCTTATAAGTTAATGTTCTGTTTTTTTCTGTTACAGAACTTAAAATGCCCAGTCTAGTTTTAAAGCTAAATGACAAAATTTTGTGTGACTGTTGTCACCATATGCATACTGTTTTGCCTTGAACTCATTATTCAGATATCTGCTGTAACTCCTAGTATTCCACTAGAGACTCCCACAGCCAGAATGTTATTATTTAGCTCTTTATCTATGATGATGATTTGGAGAGCTTTTGGAACAAAAGATACTCTTTAAGGCAAGGGTCACAAGCAAAAAAAATGCTGCTAAATTTTCATCAGGGAAATTCAGCCATAACAATGTATAAATTCCCATAACAGACCTCCACACAGTATAATTTCCCATAGTGACTCCTCCACATAGTAGCCACTCCATACAGTATAATGTGCCATAGTGGCACATACACATTTTCCAAAAATTTCAGATCCAGCTGAACACATAATTTTTGGCAATCGCCATCCACAAACTTCTACTATACTCTCTGTCTCTTCAGTCTTGCACACTCTTCTGAGCTCCAGTGTGTGTTTGGGACCGCTGAGGCCTGTGATTAGGCCTTAGAGGTCATGTGGGCCACACTGGCGTAATGCCGCTTGTGTGAGTGCGTCATGAAGCCGTTATGACTCTCATGACCACTGAACCCTAACAAAATTCAGGAGGCCGAAGGGGACAGGGACCCACATGCTGGAGCCCATGGAAGGTAATACTCTTTGTTATGTTTGCTCACCTCCCCTGGGTCTCCGCTTATCATACTCTGGGGTCTGAAGAGATCCCAAAATATATGAATAGCAGTTCTGGTTGGGATGTGTTTGGTCCCAATGAAAACATTGGGCAAACCTTCAAACCTTGCAAATATTCGTGACATGAATCTTGCTAGGTTCACCCAACAAGTGCTCACCTCCAGTAGACTCCCGTGCCCCCACAACAGCAGATTACAGAATTGCACTATAATGGAGGCAAATGGGCAGCTGCTTGCCATTTGTCCTCTTGCATCTTTGGGCCATGGGCAACCACATATTTTACCCTAATTATAATCTGCCCTTACTTGCAAGCCACTAAGCTTAAAAAGAAAAAAAGAAAATCACACACCTGCAGAAATTGCACTCGATCTTCCACAGCTTTCAGCCTTTGCATTGCAAAAGTTAAAAACTGTGGGTGAAACTGCAGCAATAATTGACATGCTTTGGATTTTCAACCCACAGTGCAGTTCAGGGCCTTTTTTGATACTTCAGTTGGCCCAGTAGCAGACACACATCGTGCATCTGCAAATTTCTTGTGTTAAGACATGCCCCTAGCCCTGCCCTTTTCAGTCCCTTTGTACCCCCTCCCTATGATGCCCGTTAACCCCTTCCCGACAGTAATAGTTTATTTAAATATGGCGGCCGTTTAGGAGCTGAGTGGCCACCATAGCCGCAGGATCCGCCGCTAATGTCCACTATCAGTGCTCACACTGATTGTGGGCATTAAGGTCCCCTGGCGCCTTGGTCAAAACTGACCAAGGCGCCACTTTACCGGCAGCACCTAGGTGCTGTCATTTTGCCGGGGATCACTGTTTCGAGAACCCTAGGGGATCTAATAAATGCAATAAAAAAAATATATAAAAAAAAAATAAAAAGTATTTAAAGTTCAAATCACCTCCTTTTTCTAGAATACATATAAAAGTAAAAAATTACTGTGAAACACATACACATTAGGTAACCCTGTGTCAGAAAACGCCTAATCTAGAAAATTATAGAAATATTTTTCCCGTACAGTGAACGCCGTAGCAGGAAAAAAAAAACAAACAAAAGTTCCAAACCGCCGTTTCGTCTCTGCTAAAAATTTGAATAAAAGGTGATCAAAGCAATAGACATTCCCCAAAATGGTATAACTAAAAAGTACACATGGTCCCGCAAAAAAAGATGCCCTATGCATACTCATACACGGACATATAAAAAAGTTAATGGTGTCAGAATATGGTGACTTTTAAAAAAATATATATATATTTGCAAAGTTTTAGATTTTTGTTAAGGGGTTAAAATGTAAATAAAACTATATCAATTTGGTATCCGGGGATTCTTAACGAAACATAGAATACAGGTGACATGTAATTTTGGCTGCAGAGTGAACGCAGTAAAAATGAACCCCTTAAGTTGCACAAATACACTTTTTCTCCAATTCCACCCCATTCTGAATTTTTTCCCAGCTTTCTAGTACATTGTACAGAATAACAAATGGTACCAAGAACAATTTGCACCGCAAACATTAAGCCCTAATATGGCTCTGTGAACAGAAAAATAACAAAGTTATGGGCTTCAGAGTCAAAAGTGAAAATCTAAAAATTCCTCCGGCGGGAAGGGGTTAAAGACCTCACAGTATTTTCTCTCCTTAGTGCCCCCACACAGTATAATACCCCTTAGTGCCCCCAAAAAGTATAATGCCCTCTCAGTTGCCTCAACACTTTATAGTGATCCCTTAATGCCCTCTTATAATACAGTGATCCGTCAGTGATCCCACATTTTATAACTCCCCGTCACTGGTCCTACACAGTACAATGCACCTTCAGTCTTCATGTTATAGTATAATGTACCCTTATGGCCTCCACACAGAAGTCATGACATACTCACCTAACCCTATTCCCATGTCTGTCAGCTCAGGCTCTAGTCACAGTCTAAATGGCTCCTGCGCACCATTGTATTCAACTCTTTCTGTCTTCTGAGAATAAAGAAAGAGTTGAATCTGGATCTGGGACAGATGACAGGGCGGCCGCCATTGCCCTAGGACTTGGTGCATGTGCACTGTTTACCTTATAGTTAATACAGACCTGGCACATGTCACTTTGCTCTGCAGGTTTTTGTAGCAGCACGTGGATGACATTTACTTAAATCTTCTACACTATGCTGTTACTGTGTGTTCGGACAATAAGGAAGACACCGGAAATAACATTTTGACAAAAATGTTGGTTTTTTAATTTGTATAAAGTCTCACAAAACATGTCTACATGCCCTATAATAGAATATGGACATCACAGGGGTGGGTTCCCCCATCAGGACCCTCTTCTATGAGCTACAAAGAGTCCTCTCACTCTGGCAGACATCTGAATATCTTTATTTACAATGAGATCTCTCCTTCTGATAAAAATAGATGGTCAACAGTAACTTCTAGGAAATCAACTGGTTGCCAAGGGTGTGAAAAGCCATAATGTAAATGTAAAATGGTGTGGCTTTGTGAGTTTCTCATGATACATTCATGATATTGTAGTATTTGTCAGACATGTCAGAAAAGTTAGGTCAGTGTCAGCAGAAGTTTGGAAGTTGGTACCCTAACTAAATTGTGAAAACAAAAAGCTTCCCTACTTTTAGTAGACATGTTTACTAAAAAAAAAAAGGGAACTTGAGAAACCTCCCGATTTTCCCCTCGAGGAAATCTGTCCACCTCTTTCTAGTTTTTAGATGGTTGGGGTTGTTCTTCACTCCTCATATCCCCAATGACCCGACTTTTAGGAAATGTTTGGTGGACGTGCCATAAAAGTCTTTCATCAAGATGCCTTTAATGTCGCAAGCATTTAAAGATGCAGTACAGCCAATTCTACTCTTGTTTTAAACTAAACAGTTCACAGGCTTGTAATGGCTTTTCTGGCATGGATTATATGTGTTTCCCAGAGGCTTCAAAAATAAGAGCATCCAAGGTCACCACTAAGGTAACTGTTTATACTGTACAACCATGAAAATTGTCATATATAATCTAAATGCACATTTAGAGCAGACTACACAGTCACATTATCATTACTCTAAACCTCACTGTCCAGATTCATTTGTCTTCTGCCTTTGCTGTCATCATTGGCAAATAAAAACGTATAACTACATTGGTCACCATTAAAGGTAGAAAAAACCCATTGCCAAATACTCTAGGCATTCTGAGTTAATAGAGAAGGAAGATCTCTAATGCAAGTCCTACATTAATTAGTTTTTCTGGAGGGTGTCTTATCTCTCTCTCTGGAAGACCCAACAAGTCCGTGTTTTGCATGGATATTACACTGGTTTCAGTTGACACCATGTAACGCTGCATTTTTCCTGTGGTGGTGCTGTTGGATTCCCGAACCAGCCACAGCTGATTGCTGAGAATCCTAACAACAAGACATTGGGGCAGATTTACTAATAAAAAATTTGGTGCCTTTTTCACAACCTTCCATACAAGCCTTAAAAGTTTCTGAGGCTAAGGCCCCATGTAGCGATCCGCAGCTAAAAAGCACTACAGGAAAAAATGCAGCGGAAATGCATCATTGTTTTTCTAGCAGCGGTTTTCTCAGAAAGTCCTCAGAGTTTTCCTGTGCAGACTTTCTGCTTCAATTATACCTGTATGGAAAATAGCAGCTTTCTGTAGGTATAATTGACATGCTGTGATTTCCAAAAACACAATGGTTATTGAAATTGCAACGTGTCCGCTACGGATATTTTTCTGCAATGTGTGGATGTGATTAGCCAGAATCCCATCCACTTTGAGGGTACTGTAAAACGCTGTGATTTTGGCCGCCGTGTTTCTGCCGTGGCAAAATCGTGACACTTATGCTACGGGCCCCGTGTGGCGCAAATGCCGCAGTTTGCCTTCGGCGGAAACGTCGTGGGAAAAAAACGCAGAATTTACAGTCACAGCAAGGTGGATGGGATTCTAGCAAATCCCATACACACCTTGTGAAGAAATGTGTGCTGCGGACACGCAACGGTTTTGGAAATCGCAGCATGTTAATTATACTGCTGGCAGTTTCCCTATAGGTATAACTGAAGCAGAAAGTCTGCAGAGGAAACCTGTGTTGCTGCCACTTTTTTTTTTGCAGCGCTTTATTGCTGCAGCCCACTATGTGGGGCCTTAGCCTTAGACAGTTTTTGGCACAAACTATACCAGAATTCTGGCTCATTTTGATTGATAAATCTCCCACATTGTGATTATCTTATTTTCAAAGGACAAAGTGGGACTGTCCAAGCCAGACATCTTTTTGAAAGGGATCCTATCATATGAAAAATGCTGTATAATCGCCAGGAACTTTATTATAGAGCAGGAGGGGCTGAGCAAATTGATGTATAGGTTTGTGGGAAAAGATTTCTATGTTGAGAAGTAAAGTATGCGGTCCTATTAGTGGCTCACAGCTCCCCTCTATGGTTGTGCCTATAGAGATAGCTGTCAATCATTGATAGGACCGCCTCCCTGGCTTCTCAGCATAAAAAGAGCAGAGATTTCAATGGATAAATGACAGTCTATACTGAATTTGTTCACATAAACCTACAGAACAGACCAAAAGTTTGGACACCTTCTCATTCCAAGAGTTTTCTGTATTTTCATGACTATAAAAATTGTAGATTCACACTGAAGGCATCAAAACTATGAATTAACACATGTGGAATTATATACTTAACAAAAAAGTATGAAACAACTGAAAATATTTTTTATATTCTAGGTTCTTCAAAGTAGCCACCTTTTGCTTGGATTACTGCTTTGCACACTCTTGGCATTCTCTTGATGAGCTTCAAGAGGTAGTCACCTGAAAAGGTTTTCACTTCACAGGTGTGCCCTGTCAGGTTTAATAAGTGGGATTTCTTGCCTTATAAATGGGGTTGGGAACATCAGTTGTGTTGTTCAGAAGTCAGATGGATACACAGCTGATAGTCCTACTGAATGGAGTGTTAGAATTTGTATTATGGCAAGAAAAAAGCAGCTAAGTAAAGAAAAACGAGTGGCCATCATTACTTTAAGAAATGAAGGTCAGTCAGTCCGAAAAATTGGGAAAACTTTAAAAGTGTCCCCAAGTGCAGTGGCCAAAACCATCAAGCGCTACAAAGAAACTGGCTCACATGAGGACCGCCCCAGGAAAGGAAGACCAAGAGTTACCTCTGCTGCGGAGGATAAGTTCATCCGAGTCACCAGCCTCAGAAATCGCAGGTTAACAGCAGCTCAGATTAGAGACCAGGTCAATGCCACATAGAGTTCTAGCAGCAGACACATCTCTACAACAACTGTTAAGAGGAGACTGTGTGCAGCAGGCCTTCATGGTAAAATAGCTGCTAGGAAACCACTGCTAAGGACAGGCAACAAGCAGAAGAGACTTGTTTGGGCTAAAGAACACAAGGAATGGACATTAGACCTGTGGAAATCTGTGCTTTGGTCTGATGAGTCCAAATTTGAGATCTTTGGTTCCAACCACCCTGTCTTTGTGCGACGCAGAAAAGGTGAACGAATGGACTCTACATGCCTTGTTCCCACCGTGAAGCAAGGAGGAGGAGGTGTGATGGTGTGGGGGTGCTTTGCTGGTGACACTGTTGTGGATTTATTCAAAATTGAAGGAATACTGAACCAGCATGGTTACCACAGCATCTTGCAGCGGCATGCTATTCCATCCGGTTTGTGTTTAGTTGGACCATCATTTATTTTTCAACAGGACAATGACCCCAAACACACCTCCAGACTGTGTAAGGGCTATTTGACCAAGAAGGAGAGTGATGGGGTGCTACGCCAGATGACCTGGCCTCCACAGTCACCAGACCTGAATCCAATCGAGATGGTTTGGGGTGAGCTGGACCGCAGAGTGAAGGCAAAAGGGCCAACAAGTGCTAAGCATCTCTGGGAACTCCTTCAAGACTGTTGGAAGACCATTTCAGGTGACTACCTCTTGAAGCTCATCAAGAGAATGCCAAGAGTGTGCAAAGCAGTAATCAAAGCAAAAGGTGACTACTTTGAAGAACCTAGAATATAAGACATATTTTCAGTTGTTTCACACTTTTTTGTTAAGTATATAATTCCACATGTGTTAATTCATAGTTTTGATGCCTTCAGTGTGAATCTACAATTTTTATAGTCATGAAAATACAAAAAACTCTTGGAATGAGAAGGTGTGTCCAAACTTTTGGTCTGTACTGTATATATCAATCTGCTCAGCTCCTCCTGCTCTATATCATGCTGCCCACAGATTGAACAGCATTCTCCATGTGACAGGTTCCTCTAAGTTCTGTAAACTCTTATTTTTATGTTTGTTTTAAGCATTACACATTTCTATAAATCAATATATGTTCTATTTATGGCATTTAAAGGGAGTCCCAGAGATCTCCGAGCACAGCTCTCTCCGTTCAAAACACACCCCGGTATGCTTTGCTCCACCCCCTGGACAGTGGGAAACGATAGTCCTGTGTGATGTCATTGCCTGCTCGGTTCCCACTGGCCAGATGGTCAAACAAAGCATACAGGGGCGTGTTTTGAACAGAGAGAGGTGTGTGCGGAGATCTCTGGCGACACCCCCTGTGCTGCGAGTACCTAATTTGCATAATGAAGAAAACATCTTTTTCTTGGCATCCACGGGACTGCAACACATAATGAAGGTATGATATGGAAGCATGTCACAGCGCCTACAGTGCTATGGTGGCAGCTTGAAGGGGTTAAGGAAGGTGATAGACTCCCTTTAATACACAAGCATTGTGCTAGGTTGCTATAACTGCTAAGTAAGTTTATAAAGCAATGAGTGATGTGAATTATTAATAGTATGGTACATTCACCAAGTTATACATTCAGCGTGGCCTTTATCTAAACACATCTCTTCACACACCATCATTAAACAAATGTAGTCTAGGTTACAGTTTGATATAAAGCACTTTGCCAGAAATATTCATGTGGACAGCAGAGATCTACTTTATATTACTCCATAGCTTCAATTGACACGCGCTTATGTCACAGCTGTGTATTTGCTTTGTTTGCTCTTTTGTACGACCCATTGTGTGTGGATAATGAATGTGGGACATATCTGTCATATAAATGATTATTTATATGGAGAAGGAAGTTTTATATTCATTGACGTTCCAATGTTCACAGCATGGTATCTCTTAAAGTGAAGCTTTGGTTTGGATATACTTCAAAGTTTGCCTAATGCAATGTTATTACCGCAAATGCTGCTTTTAAAAGTGTGAAGGATTTGCTAATAACCTGCATAATAATAATTCTCACATGCTGTGAAGAAGATGGCAGTCTATATTCTGCTGGTTCACATCTTCTGTAGACCTCAAGAGTATTACCAGTTTGATTCCACTTAAGAAAGGAGCCAATTTTATGGGAGTCTGTCAGAAGGAAAATCAAAGTAATGACTGAACCTTGTAGTGCTCTTTCCAAATATACCTTTGTTATTCAGCATTGCAGCTGCATTATCATGAAAATGTATGTTATTCTTATGCAAATTAGGTGAAAAGGGCTTTTATTTTGTTCTTTATCGTCCCCAGGCTTAAAACTCTAACTGCTACTTTGTTTGACCTACCATCCTTTAATTGACAGCTCTCCCCCAGGGAGTTGCATATGAATAAAACAGATTTTTTTTTTCCATAATACAACTGCAATGCTGAATATCAAAGACATATTTGGAAAACGTGTAAGGAACACTACAAGGAACCGTCATTACTTTTATTATGACTTTCCTGCTGACAGACTCCCTTTAATAAGAACTATTTAATGGCTGTTGGAATCGAGATCTGACTGGCCCACTGGAGTGTTCAGTTTTATTGATGGCATTAAATAAATTGTTCAAGATTTCATACTGATGGCCTATCCTTGAGATATGAGATCGGTGGGAGTCTAACACTTGGCACCTCCACTGTGCAGATATCTGCTGATTGGTGTATGAAGCCAGAAGCAGGTTACTTCATTCACTGTGTAATGGCTGTGCTTCACTTATATGGTAGCTGATCTGCAATTTTGCTGCATGACCACTACACAGTGTACTGAGCTGTGTTCTTTTAGCTCTATAGACAGTTGACTGGTGGAGATGATGGGTGTCAGGCCTCCACCAATCTCAACATGATGAGCTATCCTAAGGACAGGCCATCAATGTGAATTCTTGGAATAAAGAAAACTTTACTCTAGTTACATCAAGAACATAGAATAAATTGTATGTAACACAATTTGGTGCTATTATAAATGACAACTCACCCACAAAAAATAAGCCCTCACATAGCGACATTGGTGGAAAAATTTAAAAGGTTGTGAGTCACTCACAAGTTCACACTTGAGTTAGTTGGTCAGTTTTGGCCCCGTAACTGGCCAAATAAGTGAAGTGTGCAGTGGTTCTAAGAGCAACGCCTGTCATGTGCGTGTCATACTGACTCACAGTATTGTTTCACTACCACAGCAGGCTCCCTATGCGTGTTACTGCAAGGCACAGTGTTCTACACCACTATACAGGCTCTCTGATGCCAGGAAATAGCTGTTTTTTAACGCGATTCGCCGCAAATTAATTCGGATCGAATCGAATCGTTTTGGAAAATTTGGTGAAGCAGCTGAATCGAATTTTTGAAAAATTTGCTCATCTCTAGTTGTGACTTTGGATTGCAGCAAAGCTGAAAATCTGAATCCTTAATAGCTTCCTGCTTTTTTGCTTTATTGCAAAGTGCATGGGATCCCATTCACATACTGCAGAACAACCCTGCAGCACAAAATGTCTTGAGCTTTCGGTATGTCTATTTTTACTGCATGTTCAACCATGCTTTTCAACCTTTCCATTGCAAATGTGGAAAGTTGGAGCAGCAGTCCAAAAACTGTGGCTAAAGGCCAAGACAAAGTACAATATATAGACAAGACAAAAATATATATTTTTAAATTGTTCCATTGTACAAAACATCATGCAATGACAATTCAAAATATTTCATGTTTATATGCCATTTATAAAGTTGTTAGAACCCATATGGGCCCTATAATGACCACCATAATAGGTTGTCACCCAGCATCTTTAACCTATATAGTGTACTAAGAAGATCAAGTCAGAAACATCTGAATCGAATCGGAAGGCTTCATACACAGATTTATAAATAAGTTGTGTAGAATGTTCTTTAAGGATGTGAGGCATTGCTGAGAAGTCAGTCAGTATAGCAGCCACGCAAACATCTGGGTTTCATATAACTGGAAGCAACAACCCCGTGTGCTATGAAACCTCCCAATGAATATCAAATGCTTGAATGAAATCCACACGTTCAATTTACTACTCAAAGTGTTTATTTCAAAATAACAAACACAGTAAATCTTCAGGGATGTAAGAGGATTTCTTTCTCAAGACGTGCCCTATCCTATCCCACAACACCAACTGCTCTTCTCACGCATCAACCGAATGTAGATTTCTTGCATGCAATTTTATGTAGGATGGCTCTACGTGGATATAAGACCTACAGACAAGCAAAGAAAGTTGTAGGAATTATTTTTTGTTCTTCCTACTGGGATACCAGATATTTTTATGGCAAAATAGTTCCATCAATATTTCAAACCTGAGAGACCCTTTAATGTTAATGGTTTCCACTCAGCCTTATACACACTGATATAAATAAGGCAGCAATTCACATCCTGCTTTCATCATCTGTTTAGCAGATGTGTTTAATGGATACATGAAGAAAATGATGTTAAAAAAAAAGTAGGTTTTTTTTTTCTTCTTTTTATAGGAAATTTCCATCCCAGTGTTACACCTGCTCTTCTAGTTTCAGTGACAAGTGGATAGGCTTACCCTCTGTAATGTACAGTTCAGGTTAGCCATACATTTCATATTAGACTGCTGAAATGGCAGATTTTAGACAGTCTGCAGATGGTTGTTCGTACATAAACCTACGATAGTCTGTCCCATACAATATACATACCATCAACCAAAGTTGGTCACCAAACAAAAAAATTTCTGCCATCTGTCTGCTATAATTTTTGTATTGTGGACATGTGTTTGTACTACTAAGGTGTCCATAATTTCCTGTTTTCAGCACTTCATTAGCATTGAATAACTGTTAGTTTTTTTATGTGTCCTGGGTAGTCAAACGTTCATCCTATGGTTCATGGTTGATCATGTGTTTGGAATACTTGGCCGTATGACCAACTAAACACAGTTCATTTCAGAGAGCGATGGCAGTCTAAAATCTAATGTGTATGGCCAGCTTAAGAGAGTGCCACAGATTTACATACAGAGATAACAGGCATTGATCAAGCACTGTTTTAGCCCTATATAGGGCTCAGTAGCACATTGCAGAGCTATTAGCTGTCAATAATGGTGAGGAGAAGAGAAAAGAATAGAGGTAGCCAGGAACAGGGACTGAGTGAGCCGATCTCTGCGGCTACATAGCTAGATAGTGGTCTGAAACCCAGGTAACAGGTATTCAGCTATATCTGACAAACACAGCAAGACGGATAAAGCAATGTATTATGTAAAACACTTCGGTTAGCTTAACCTAAAAGTTTGAATATGATGGGTTCTAGTTCGTAGAGCAGGGGTCAGCAACCTTCGGCACTCCAGCTGCTGTGAAACTACAACTCCCAACTTGCTCCATTCATTTCCATGGGAGCTCCAAGAACAGCAGAGCAAGTATGCATGCTGGGAGTTGTAGTTTTACAACAGCTGGAGTACTGAAGTTTGCCTACCCCTGCACTAGACCAACCTTTAAAGGAACGGTATTGTAATAGTATGCCTTTTTCAAAAACAGTTCTACTCTTGTCTATGAATTAGTATTGCCTTTTACCCCACTTTATTTGAACAGACAGAAGCCCATAGACAAGAATGGTGCTGTTTTTCCCATAAAACAAAGATTATTTTATCTGATTTCATAAATCTATTGTAAAACATGTTATGATATAATTTGTAACCTTAATGGTAATTTTAATAAAGAACAACATCTGTTGCACTTTACATGTGGAGTTTTTCCAGATTATAACAAGCAATGTAGATTATATTTCACCTACTACTCTCATTTCCCCATTTTCACAACATGCAAGTAAATACAGAACCCTTATAACTTTATGCTCCACATATTGCTTACAAAATATATTTGTCTGAAAACTGAATAATAATTTCCAGTCTATCTCTTTGTGGTCCTTTCTCTTTTCCCTTAATAATTATTGTAAAATGTGCATGGGCAGATTTATATTTTAGGAACTTGTAGGCCCAGATTGCCTTGTGGTGTAAATTCCACCCATCAAGTATGCAATGTCTAAAAGAGATCTTACGACAGTTTTAAAATCTTGTCAGGAAGCATATAATGGGTTAAGGGAAAAGATAAACATACTGAAAATCACCATTCCAAATCACCATATCCTCTGCAGTCTTCCGTTTGTCCTTCGCTAAATGTCCTCCTTTCAGTCTCACAGCACCTAATTAATATATAAATAATCATGTTCAGTGTATTGACATATGACTTTATAATTAGAGATGAGCGAATCGAAGCTGACAAAGTGGAATTAAATCCCAATTTCAGGAAATCTTCAATTCGCATCGATTCCAGATTTCCTCACGCTTCGTTGTATCGAATCGCACTGCTCCGATCGGGGGTTTAACCCTTTGGATGCCGCAGTCAAACATGACCGTGGCATCCAAGGGGTTCCGCCATGCTACCTGTCCCCCTCGGAACCCCCCGTGGTGATTAAAAATAAAAAAAATACTAATACTCACTTGTCCTGGGCTCAGCATTAACTCCAATGACAGGCCCCTGCAGTGATGTCTAGGGAGCAGGACTTCAATCACAAGGAAGAAGAGGAGTGAGGAGGAAGCTCAGACAGCCGGATTCCCAGGAGAGGTGAGTTAATGTGAGTATAAGTGTTTGTTATTTTTAACACTTTCCCTGGGCCCTGTATAAGCGCGGCCAGCCGGGGGGTTTTTTTTTTTACATTTTTTTTTGTCCCCATAGGGGATTGAAGCAGCGATATTCTGATTGCTGCTTCAATAGGTATACACTTCAATACGCGTGTATTGCAGTGTATAGGAGGCTGTCAGCCCGTGCAGATGCATAGGCTGACAGTCTCCATTCAAGGCAGGATCAACCAGGTATGCGGAGGAACAGCAGTGGGGCAGACCCTGGGTCACTGGGCAGACCCCAGGCAATCGAATAGGAGCAGCGGCATCCCCCGAAAATGTCGCAGACCCCAATATATAATAAAATCCCTGAGTTGCCGCGGTCATGTCGGGAAGGGGTTAATGCGATTCGCCGCAAATTAATTCAGATTGAATTGTTTTGGAAACTTCGGATAATTGGTCGAATCAAATTTTTTTTTAAATTCGCTCATCTCTATTTATAATGTTTATTTTCTAAACTAAAGCAGAAATCTTGGGGTTCACTTCTACCAACATCCTCATATGCTCTACAGACTTCCGTTTGTCCCTCCCTGAGTGTCCTCCTCTCAGTCCTACAGAACCTAATTAATATATAAATAACTATGTTGATTTTATTCACATGTAAATCCTACAGTCAGCAGGTACCTATCATCCAAGGCTGCCGGAAGACACAGATTTGCACTACTTATGGTTAAACCTGATCCTGCAAGGGTGCAGATTAACATCATTCAGAATTTGGTAACAATCTCTATGTAGAAATGTAACAAATATAAAGTTACCACAATACTATAAATACAAATTCATCTTAACAAACTCAATTTTCCTTAAAAATCCTACACACAACTCTGCGGACAAATTCTGTGGTTTACAGGATTAAAGAAAATATTATCTTTACTTTTGAGAGCGGTAATTGCAGGAAGATGCAGTGGGGACCTGTTCTGCTATGTAATTTCTGCTCCATCATTAACTTTTATGGGCAGATGTTTAGAGCTGTACTTAACATAGCAAAACAAAGCATGCCAATTATAGCAAGATTCACATGGTGTGCTCAATGCTAACTATGCCGAAATCTTCATTTGTTTTTAAGTCGTAAGAATTTATGAATATTGTTTCTTGGCAATCATAGTCATTCATGCAAAACAAGTGTAATCTGCCATAAGAACCTTACAAAATGGTCTTAGCCATTATTTTATCCCAAGTTCACCAGAAGGTTGAAAGATGTAAATGTTTTTGGGAAATTTATAGTACTTTTCAGTATCTGCTGTGTGATTTACGGAGTGTTTTTTGCTAAGAGCTATAAATGAGGTTTGGATTTTAGCTTTGGGTCAGAAAATGAAATAATGGAGGCCCAGATTATTCTAAAATCCCATTGTTTTCGATGATAGGCAGAGATCGCAGCAGGACGTGGAAAAAAATCAATGTCCTGCTTGATCTTGCCATGGATTCCCTGCTGATTAGGCCCAGGAAAGCCGCAACGGAATGCTAATGCACTACATTGGCACCCCATTGTGTCAATCCTGTGGCCGAATATCGTTGCGGAAAATAAGGAGGAATTTCTCTTCATTTTCCGCTGTGTGAATCTACCCTAATAATTATTGCATGTTTTTTCAATGACACATAGAGCTTTATTTTTTTATAAAATTTTTATTTTTGCATGTTTTTTTTTTTTTTATATTTAGGCAAATGTGAACAAAAAGGAGAGAAAATGTGTCTGTTTTTCTTTTTTTTTTTTCAATAGCACAAAGTGGTGCTAAAAAGATTTTTAAAATTGTTTTCCCTCTCCGTTATGTTAATTTTCATGTAGGGGACACATAGTTTTGTGTAACAGGTGGTGGTTCTAGAACCTGTGATGTGGGCGTGTAAGTAACTTTTTGTCTTTTTATTTATTTTTGTGTTTTTACTTTATTTTTTTTTTTACACATTGTGCCCTCCATAAGATGATGACAGACCTTTGGGAGACATTTTAAGATTTCATTTTATTTCACCTGTTACTGTGTCTGATACATTAGCACCAGTTACAGGAGGAATACAACCTCCTAACATGAACTGCGGAGCTGATCTGGTTTGTCTAGGACCTAGTAGCTCATGCAGTTCCTGGCAGATCACATGATTGCTGGGGCAGGAGGAAAGCCACATCATATATGCTCCATAGCTATATACAGAGCACTCATTTTCCTTACCCAGAATTATTAGCAGGGCATGTGTAGTCTAATAAGTCCCTGTACCTCTCTTTCTAATGAGACATAGTACCCCTTCTGACCCACATCTTAAACCTCTCACACATCCAGCCAGTACCTTGCTCTGCACTGAGAGGCAATAACCTTGAAACAGCTTTCTGCGGATGGGACTCTCTTTCTTCTGGAAGAGTTATTCTGCCTTGGCAATTATTCCCACATTCTGCTATTAGGTTTATTTGTAAATCATGCATAAATCTATAGTGAGATATCTTGAAAAAGTTTGCGCTAGAGCTCAATAATTTTTTCCAACAATAATGTCTTATTTGCATATTCCTTACCCAGAATTCTTAGCAGGGAATGCATGGTCTAATAAGTTCCTGTACCATCTTTCCCTAATGAGACATAGTATCCCTTCTGACCCAGACATCTATAGTCAATGAGCAGTTGGAAACTAGTTTATGATCTTCTTTTGTAGACATACACTACATCTTGACAGAAGAGGATTTCAGCTTCTTCAGACAGGGTTCTTTACTGTAAGAGCAGCAAGACTATGTAACGATTCACAGGAAGCTGTCAATCCATTGAAAGGTTTTGTAAAAGGCATGGATGACTTTCTTTAATTTACTAATGTTATCAATTTTAAGCAATACATTAGTCAAAATAAGTTGTATTTCCTGGGATTTATTCTGACTGCCACATTTAGAGTAAGGTCATTTTTTTTCTTCTAAGAACATTAGCAGTTGTTTTGCACTGAGATCAGTGAAAGTGGTGGTGAAATCCATAGCAGATGTGACATGCTATGGAGAGCGCACCGCAGGACAGATTCTGCACAGATTTTGTCAAAAGTGTATGGAGATTTTTTTTTTGGTATTGTAAATGGTGCAGATTTTCTGCCCTCAGTTCTACCATGGCCTATCTGTAGTGCATTAGTCCCATGTGGACATATTCTAAGAACTGTGTTACTGTGTAAGAAAAAAAAAAAGTTTCTCCTGTGTTGGAAACTAACAAACAGTTTGTAAAGTGGAAAAACAAAGAAAAAGTCATACAAATCTGTTGTTTGTAGATATATCTTTTACATCTGTCCGTCTCTAAGCCAATACATGTAATGTTTGCAACCCCCCAGTGTAGCAATGAATTTTGCTACAACATTGTTTTAGTCAATCCCTACAATTGTAGTCTTTCCATATATTTACAAAGTTTGACTGAGTTTATAAATATAAGGAAAGATTAAAATTGTACGGATTGACTAAAACAATATTGTAGTAATATAAATAAATGGATGTTCTAAAAGTTGATGATAGGTCTCTGAGGATCTCATTGTCGCCCACATATGTGCCCTGCCTTCGAATCCTGCAACAAACAGTTTTGTTTTCAGCCAAGGACATTTTGAGTCCATGTGGAAACCATATGTTGGTTGTATTAGGTGAGTGTGATCGGTAACAGATGTGATGTAGTACTGACATTTCATGCTGTGAGGAGGATCATAAAGGAGTGCCGATTGCTTTATTTCCTACATACAAGCATTCACAAATATTTCATTCCAAATACAATTCTATTAAAAACCCCATCTGAATTCCAAAATATAAAAACAAGCAATGAAATAAAAAATAATTATGATTTTTGTGGTCTAGTGTTTTAGACTAGTGGAATGTTGTCATGTGATTTTAGTTCCTTGCTAATATAATCTCTTGAGAATGTTACTTAATATAACGTATTCATATTTTAGCTCTCCTCACAGATAAATTGTGCTAGACTAGGTTTTGTAAAGTAGAATAGATTATCAATTTGTATCATTATTTATTTATTTTGCATGCATATATATAGCGCCATCATACTCCGCAGTGCTTTACAGATATTGACAGTCACTGTTCCATATAGAGCTCACAATCTACATTCCCTATCAGTATGTCATTGGAGTGTGTGGGAGGAAACGAAGTACCCAGAGGAAACACCTACAAACTCCTTACCGAGGTTGTCCTTGGTCAGATTCAAACCTAGGACACCAGCGCTGCATGGCAACAAAGCTAACCACTGAGCCACCATGCTGTGCAATCCAATTGCCCGAGAAATATGTTATTACATGGAGTCCATTCACATATATACATGGTAAGTATGTGGACCTACTGTGTCCTTCAGAACAAGGTGCTGCATTTCCACACTCTGGTTGATAGACAGTCTAGTGTTGCCTGTTATGCCTGTTATTCCTAATGGACAACCACTTAAATATGGAAATAAAAAGTTAAATGGTCACTAACTTTACAACATACTTTGCACAAAAGAATAGTAAATATAGCAAGGTTTATAATATATCATATCAGGTAAAATACTTATTTCCCCACTTATGAGGCTCTTTTCCTCCTCTTCCCTTCCTTTTAAAGTGACATTCACTATGAAATTTCTGGTAAATCTGACTTGCTCTCCCAAGATAGGCTGTTCTTACTGAAGCATCCAATTAAAGCTCACCATCAAAATCTATGGAGACAAAAAGGCAGGGGATGAGGGTAGAGAAAGGAAAGTCACAGACAGCGGCTGCTGGAGCTAATAGTTAGTTTTCTAGTTTACCCCAAGTGCTTTATTCACAGGAATACTCGTCAGTTCCTCTGTATAATGTCCCACATGATAGTGCTATTATGTGACACATGTCACTCTGTAGCCCTAGGCTAAACTTCACAAAATATGTATAAATTATTGATGTCTTATTACCACTCAGTGAACACACTGTTGCATCAATTGTGTTCTGGGCGTAACATTTATACATATACCCTACTTTACTACTTCAGGAATGGCCACTGCAAATTTATGTTGGGATTTGCTAGTACTTGCTACACAATGCTAGTACATGCTACACAATGCCATCAAGGACTCTGACTACACAACCCTGTACTCTATGCACAGAAGAACTATAAGATTCATCTTGGGCTACATATTAGTGACTGAACAAACTATCTTAAAACTACATGTGGAAAAAAAAATAGAAAATGTTATTTCTGCAGATTTTTCTTTACAAAAACTGTAAATACCTATATGTTCTGCAAAAAGGCTCCAAAAATGTAAACAGGCCTGGAATGCCCCACTAATGAAAAGGTAAAGAACTACTTCGGATGTCCCCTCCTCTGTTTCTTGATCATTTCAATGCAGTCTTCGCTAAGCTAGAAATACACATCACTTACATTACATGTTAATATTACCAGCCAAATGTTTATGGGGGCCTTGAGACTCATCCCCTATGGCAAATGTCAGGGGAGATAAGGATAGGGCTGTTGGATTTCATCATGTTTGATGCTTTTTGGGAGGAGATAAGACCCTCTCCCCATTCAGAATGCGCTTAGCCAAACTGAACATGCATGTATATGGGGACGGTAGGGAGGAATAGCTGTTGACCAACAGCTATGTAACATCTTTGACCAGCCTTAGGTCTACTCCTACTGTCCTTCTATCGCCGTTCTAGTGGGAAAAGCAATATCAACAGCCCCAAAAGCATAACCCCCCCCCCCCCCACTGAATAGTGTGGTTTGCATGTTTGTCTGTTTTCTTCACTGTTTCCTCTAGTAAAGGCTGTCTGTGAATACATTAACCAGTAATGGCGCTGTCAGGGTCATTGCTATTTATTAATACATTACTTTACACTAGTTAATGCAAAACCACATCATCATTAACTTCATTAAGTTCTAGATAAAAGTGGCTTGTGTCACATCAGTCAGGTGATTGTGAAACATGGTGTACAGTCATTAACCTACAAGGACATAGCTGCTTTAATGCAGATCTGTTCCAGTTTCTGTCATACTCAAGTTAACATTTATGACCACTACATGCCAGTACATGAATATTTATAGCTGATGACTTCAGTGGTATATATACATTATGTATTGGAAATGGAAACATACGGTAGCTTGAGGGTATGGAAACAACATATAAATGTATAAGTGATCAACACTAAATCAACAGATTGCTATAAACCCTGCAATACATTGTCTGTGTTTCAAGGCTAATGAAATTTCAATACCATAGCTGAGTGCACAATATAATAACTGGAAGGAAGAATGTTCATAAATAATCCAGCTATGGTAATAAGCCAACAATAGGAATAATAACATAGAAATAAAAGGCTGTTACTAGAGATCTAGTATTTAAAGCTATAGCAAGGGCTATGTAGCTATTTTTATTAAGTGCCTTCTTTCTTTCTTCCTTCCTTCCTTTCATCTCTCTGTCCATTCTCTTGCTTTTTCTCATCTCCTGGCCATGATAATTGCTTACTAAAGAGGTTGGGACTTTAAGTGACGATGAATAGTAGATAACATGTCTAGCACCACTAGTATATGAACATTTTGTAGCTGTCTAGGTGTAAGAAGAACCCGTCTATTAGACAGAACAGAGAGCCAAGAATAAAGAGTAACCTGTCCTATAAGGATATAATTAAAATATTCACTGATCCAACATATATCCATTTTAATACTCATCTACCATGCAGATGAAACATTTCAGACAAACACAGGATTGTGCACAGTCTATACATAATCTATCTTTGAGTCACTACTCTATGTTCTGTTTCACAACCGGGGTGCTACTATGGTTTGGCTACGCTAGTTAGGCTGGTCATACATAGTACACATTCACCTCTTGGCCAAGCCTGGTGTGCATGTGTATGGAGAAGTTAGGGAAAGGTAGTGTAGCTGTCAGTCAAGCAAGAGTTCATCCAACAGCTATCTAGAGTTTAGTGGTGGTCCTTGCTTACAGAAGTAGTGTTTTGGTTGATGCTGGGAGGAATTGGTGATGGTTCCTGTGATTATGTCATCAACTAAAAGTTGTTTGCCATCTTGTCCTTCTCCACTTGATATGAGCACTAAAGGGAATGCATTACCTACACCTACACCTACGTAAGCTGCTGTTGTCCGCAGTTTTGAGACATTCTTTACAGAAGCCACATGGACCTTAGGAATATGTAGTCTGGAGATCTATCTTGACTTCTGTGGGAGAGTATTCTAGGCAAGGTCTGCAACTTGTGCTTAGGTCATTACGTAGGAAGGAACAGGAGGTGAGCAGTGACCATCACCTGTTGTGAGTGGTATACTGAAAAAGTTCTTCGTATGTTGCATCTATAGACCTACTTTTATATTTTCCTGAAAAAAACCTTGTAATACAGTTGTCATAAAATGAGAATGAATATCAGTATTCATCATAATCATCACTCCAGCGTCCTCATTGTATTTATTTACATGTATTTGTAATTTGAGTTTCAATGCATTTGGCTGAACACAATGTAACATCACATTAGTACTAGTATAAGTTGTACAGTAGTTATGAATTTTTACATGGCGACCAAGGGAAAGGAGGAATCAAGTAAAGTGATCACCTTTACAAGCACTGATGATATACTTGTGCTGGCCATTACTTCTCTATTGTCAGCTGAAACTATCTCACTGAACAGTCCTATATCGTACTTATGATGACAGTTTGCCAAACAGAGGTTTTTGTCTGTTTTGTATAATTATTTACCATTCTTTGAAAATAATAAATAAAACTTTTTTTTAAGTACTGACAGCTTTATGGTGAAGTTATATGCTCCCCTCTGGAGCACTGACATCTTCTCTGCTACTCTGATGCACACAGTGTTTCCTGTATGAACAGGTAAGTAAACAAGACTCACACTGCAGATCTATTAGAGCCTTGATCTGACTCTCATAGACATGCAGTGATGGTATGACCTCCTATTAATAAAGGAAACGCTGTGTGCATCAGATATTAGTTACAGTAACCATGACTTTATACTATTACTATATTTATTCTAAAAATCAGTACAAAGATAAAATGCCAATTTCTCTTAGTTCTGTTCCAATGCTCCGCAACAATTGACAAAGACCCCAAATTAGAGTTCATACAGCTGATTGGCTGGAGTGCAGATATTAATGGACTATCCTAAGTCCAGCAATCAATTTTGAAATACATCAGAACAATTTTGAGGAATTTAGGATTCCAGGAGTCACCAGTTGTGTTCTAGCCTTAGCTACAGTGCTGGCCAAAAGTATTGGCACCCCTGCAATTCTGTCAGATAATACTCAATTTCTTCCAGAAAATGATTGCAATCACAAATGCTTTGGTAATAGTATCTTCATTTATTTTGCTTGCAACGAAAAAACACAAAAGAGAATGAAAAAAAAAGTCAAATCATTGATCATTTTACACAAAACTCCAAAAATGGGCCGGACAAAAGTATTGGCACCCTCAGCCTAATACTTGGCAGCACAACCTTTAGACAAAATAACGGCGAACAACCGCTTCCGGTAACCATCAATGAGTTTCTTACAATGCTCTGCTGGAATTTTAGACCATTCTTCTTTGGCAAATTTCTCCAGGTCCCTGATTTTTGAAGGGTGCCTTCTCCAAACTGCCATTTTGAGATCTCTCCACAGGTGTTCTATGGGATTCAGGTCTGGACTCATTGCTGGCCACTTTAGAAGTCTCCAGTGCTTTCTCTCAAACCATTTTCTAGTGCTTTTTGAAGTGTGTTTTGGGTCATTGTCCTGCTGGAAGACCCATGACCTCTGAGGGAGACCCAGCTTTCTCACACTGGGCCCTACATTATGCTGCAAAATTTGTTGGTAGTCTTCTGACTTCATAATGCCATGCACACGGTCAAGCAGTCCAGTGCCAGAGGCAGCAAAGCAACCCCAAAACATCAGGGAACCTCCGCCATGTTTGACTGTAGGGACCGTGTTCTTTTCTTTGAAGGCCTCTTTTTTTTTCCTGTAAACTCTATGTTGATGCCTTTTCCCAAAAAGCTCTACTTTTGTCTCATCTGACCAGAGAACATTCTTCCAAAAAGTTTTTGGCTTTCTCAGGTAAGTTTTGGCAAACTCCAGCCTGGTTTTTTTATGTCTCTGGGTCAGAAGTGGGGTCTTCCTGGGTATCCTACCATAGAGTCCCTTTTCATTCAGACGCCGACGGATAGTACGGGTTGACACTGTTGTACCCTCGGACTGCAGGGCAGCTAGAACTTGTTTGGATGTTAGTCGAGGTTCTTTAGCAAACATCCGCACAATCTTTCGTTGAAATCTCTCGTCAATTTTTCTTTTCCGTCCACATCTAGGGAGGTTAGCCACAGTGCCATGGGCTTTAAACTTCTTGATGACACTGCGCACGGTAGACACAGGAACATTCAGGTCTTTGGAGATGGACTTGTAGCCTTGAGATTGCTCATGCTTCCTCACAATTTTGCTTCTCAAGTCCTCAGACAGTTCTTTGGTCTTCTTTCTTTTCTCCATGCTCAATGTGGTACACACAAGGACACAGGACAGAGGTTGAGTCAACTTTAATCCATTTCAACTGGCTGCAAGTGTGATTTAGTTATTGCCACCACCTGTTATGTGCCACAGGTAAGTAACAGGTGCTGTTAATTACACAAATTAGAGAAGCATCATCTGATTTTTCAAAGGGTGCCAATACTTTTGTCCACCCCCTTTTTTATGTTTGGTGTGGAATTATATCCAATTTGGCTTTTTGACAATTCTTTTTGTGGTTTTCCATTGAAGACAAATTAAATGAAGATATTATTACCAAAGCATTTGTGATTGCAATCATTTTCTGGAAGAAATTGAGTATTATCTGACAGAATTGCAGGGGTGCCAATACTTTTGGCCAGCACTGTATAGACAGTGGGGGGAATTTATTAATACTGGTTCGGATGAGATTGAATTCAAATCTACTCCAATCAGGGAGTGGCATAGATTTCTGGTATGACTTACACTGGTTTTCAGGCATGAGTTTGTGTAAATATGATGGATTAGGGGGCTGAAACCGTAGGTCACCTAGAT
Source organism: Leptodactylus fallax (assembly GCA_947044405.1). NCBI lineage: Eukaryota > Metazoa > Chordata > Amphibia > Anura > Leptodactylidae > Leptodactylus > Leptodactylus fallax. The sequence continues at coordinate 3,048,864 of CAMRHE010000070.1, read as the reverse complement.
TACCACTCTGCTCCTCCTACTGTTAAAAAAAGGCAGGGTGAGATGCGCCACAGTGCACCAAAAATACACAAAGTTGGGAGTATTCTTGGTTACTTTTTAGGCGCAGCCCAGTTAGTAAATCTGGGACAGTGTTCATGACTATTTAAAAATGAAGAGAACTCATGATTTAGTAGATGTAGCCTGTAAACAGTCCACCATTGCATTGAAAAGATGCTCTGGAAACAAACCAAGAGACACCTGATTGGAGTCATAAACAAAAGTCAACTAAAACAGGCACAGATGAGGAAGATAATCCAGGAACAGAGCAGATCTCACAGACATCCAGAGACAGCATTGACCAAGGCTTTGCAGAAAGTAATAAAAATACCTTAAAAAATTCTCTCTCTCTCATTATTCTGGCATTTGGCAAATATAAATAATTTTGGTAATCCTAATTAACCTAAAATGAGAAAGGTTTATTCTGATTTCATGTCAGATAGTGAGAAAAACATTCATATGGGTCTTTTTATATAGTGTATGTAAACTTCTGGTTTCAACTGCATGTACCACTAGAAAACTGTCAGCTTTCCTGGTATGTGCCCTGGTGCTGGAGATATCGATGCCGTTTATTTTCGGCACTGATATCTCCCCGCTGTTAGAAGCGTGGGGCTTATAGTCTAACGTCATCGCAGGGCTGTGAGGTACACCCCCCTGACAGTACAAGTCTATGGAAGAGTACTGTCAGGGGTGCGTTCCTCATAGTCCAGCGATGACGCTAGGCTGTAAGGCTCGTCCTTCCAACATTGAGGAAAAATCTGCAGCAACGGGGTGCTCACTATCGGCTTTTTAGCATTATATAGTACCACACATCAGTGTAACGTACTGTTTGGCAGTGATGATGGCTATGAAAATAGTGGTAGAAGTGACCAGTGATCACCAAAATGCAGCAAAAAGTTACAATTTATGAACCAACCTAGTAGATTGACATCTATTACCTATTGTGAGTTTAAGCAGATACTGTATTTGCTCTTTTCAATAAAAAGCCTTTCACTTACAATACACCTGCAGATTGACATTTGTAACCTCCTTAATTTCAAGTAAAATCTACCTCCATGTAAAAGTTTTCATGAATTCTCTGAAGCTATCTTTATATCAAAAACATACAACCACAAACCACAAGGAAAGCTCAATCGATGTGGTGCACAAGTTAGACGTGACCCTTGCAGTCATCCATGGTAGCTCCATAAAACTCTTCTTTGTTTTCAACAGATCACTTAAATTGCAATTTACAAAATTATGAGAGGTAAGAGCCTGAAAATAGGCCAGAAACAGCTGAACTTGGCTAACAGTCTTTACAGCATTCCTCTGAGAGTTTACTTCCAGTCAAGTCTGTTTCTATGTACATAGTGTAGGAAGAAGACTGTGAAAACTTTGTTTTTCTTTATACCTGTTTGTTATAGTAGATATTCATATTACATAACAACCACAATGATAAGACATACAGGGTTGGGCTTGCCATTTTGGCCCCAAGCAAACTTATGTCTGGGGGCACCCTCAAACAAAATTTTTAGGCAGGTCAAACATTCCCCCTTTACTGGCCCCAATACAGTATATTGCCCCTTTATTTTCCCCTGTATATTACCTCCTTTACTGACCTCCATACTCTATATTACCCCCTTTACTGGCTCCTGCGCAATATATTTTTTTTTTTTTTTTTTGGCCACCATACAGTATACTGCCAAAATATTTCCCACATTTTTGGCCCCCACATAGCATATTGTGCCCTTTTGTTGGCCCACTGTTTTTGTTGAGTCCACTACCTATTAGATTATTCCAACAGGTAGTGTTTGATATTTTACTTGCCTTTGCTCTGTCTTCCAGTGGGTCCTCCTAAAGGGCGAACGGAGACAGGTCCGACAGAAGCGGAGATGGGTGAGAAAATATTAGCCGCTACTAATATTATTATCCAATAGGTAGCGGCCAATAAAAAAATGCCATAATGCAATCCATGCATGCAGGACCCCCCTGATCTCCAGGGCCCCATGCATTTTCATGGGTTGTGTTATGGTCAAATACATCCCTGGACATATAGTACTGACATAGTACTATACATGTCTCTAGTTTGTTAGAATTTTGCTAATTCATGGATCCTATTGTAAAGTATTTACTAACAAGCAATAATGAATGGATGAACTATGGCTAAATTTGGTCATACTCTACTTTTGAGGAACTGGAGAAAATGCCCAAAGTGAAAGAGTCTTCAAATGGGTGAATTTTTTTTCTTTAGAACCTTAAAATATTAATTTACTGAAGTCATGACTTCTATGTTTTGTCTATTGATGCTGCAGTATAAAACCTTGACAATCCAGACAACAAACATGTGTCAAGTGCATTGGCTAACATGTTATGGGTCCACAATAACAATAAGTAAACAAAAAAAAACCCTTTTGCTGCTCTTGCACCAGATGGAAAAACATTACATATAGAGCAATTCTAATTAATGGCTGGCCATGAAATACTTGGACAGCCTAGTTCCTGCAGTGTTGGAGCAGCAGGTGTGAAAGCCCCTTCCTCTTCGCTGTCCATACAGTATGACCTATTAGGGCATATATACCTTAAGGCTAAGGCCCCACGAGGCATCTCACAGCACAAAAGCGCAGCGGGAAAAACCGGGGCAGAAACACATTGTGGTTCTTCCCACAGCGCTTTGCACAGAAAATTTGCAGAGGTTTCCTCTGCGGAATTTCTGGTTCAATTATACCTATAGGGAAACCGCTGCCATTTCCATAGATATAATTGACATGCTGCGTGTATTTTATCGCAAAGTGTGGATGGGATTCCACTTTGCTGTGACTGTAAAATGATGCGTTTTTTTCCGTCCTGCACGGAAATTGGCCAAAAATTGACCAACTATATAGACTGATGCTTGATATGCCCTGCATTTTAGAAATCTTCCTAACATTTACATATTCCTATTAATGATTATATGATTATAAGCCCTGTTCTAGGTTTTATAATGGAGGTATTTGGACCACTATACACGGACTGCGCAGATCCAAAGGGTATTAGCAAAAAATGATTTATTTCCCAAGGTATGGTACAGTAAGCACACACAGTGTGAGCTTACTGTACCATACCTTGGGAAATAAATCATTTTTTGCTAATACCCTTTGGATCTGCGCAGTCCGTGTATAGTGGTCCAAATACCTCCATTGTCCTCTCACCTCCTGCGGGTGATACACAGTGACAGCAGCGATCCTATATCCACCTGTTAAATACTCTTGAAGTTGGTTGTGTTATCAAACACAACCTTAAAAGGTGAGGAGCAAATTGTCTCTACCTTGTCTTCCTTTTATTCTAAATGATAATGCACTATGCACTGCTCGGTGCTTTTTTCTTCTGTTTGTGTGCCTAGGTTTTATAATGTCCACAATACAAGTGTTTAATCTGGACCCCCCACCCCCCTTCAGCCTTAGATTAATGTATAGAAATGCAGGAGCCAAAATGGAGCCAAATTTGTTAATAAAGTATATTGCAATATTTATTAAAGACACAACTACTGCTAGAAAATAAGACAACGTTTACATTTACTTTACATTAATGATGTTTCTTTTTGCAGTGTCTCAAGGGTGTCATACAGTGCTAAGCAGGTGCACAGTCAAGTGTTTTGAGATAATAAAGTATAAGTTATAGGCTTACCAATGAGCAAATATTCATACCTAGAGCGCCATGACCATCTAGTAATGTGGGTCATGGGACATTTTGCAATCCTGGGAAATGATCTGTTGTGTAAACTTCTCTTTCTATTTTGTTAATTATTTATTACTGTCACTGACTAATTAGCTGTTGTAACAAAATAAAACAGAAATGCATAAGGACTGTTACATTTATCTAGTATCACTGGAATTACTTGACCTAAATGAACACAGAATTATTGCTATTGTAAGTTATACAGTGCCTTGCGAAAGTATTCGGCCCCTTTGAACTTTTCAACCTTTTGCCACATTTCAGGCTTCAAACATAAATATATAAAATTTAAATTTTTTGGTGAAGAATCAACAACAAGCAGGACACTTATTGTGAAGTGGAACGAAATTTATTGGTTATTTTAAACTTTTGTAAAAAATAAAAAAACTGAAAAGTGGGACGTGCAATATTATTCGGCCCCTTTACTTTCAGTGCAGCAAACTCACTCCAGAAGTTCAGTGAGGATCTCTGAATGATCCAATGTTGTCCTAAATGACTGATGATGATAAATATAATCCACCTGTGTGTAATCAAGTCTCCGTATAAATGCACCTGCTCTGTGATAGTCTCAGGGTTCTGTTTAAAGCGCAAAGAGCATCATGAAGACCAAGGAACATACCAGGCAGGTCCGTGATACTGTTGTGGAGAAGTTTAAAGCTGGATTTGGATACAAAGATTTCCCAAATTTTAAAGATCTCAAGGAGCACTGTGCAAGCAATCATATTGAAATGGAAGGAGTATCAGACCACTGCAAATCTACCAAGACCCGGCCGTCCATCTAAACTTTCATCTCAAACAAGGAGAAGACTGATCAGAGATGCAGCCAAAAGGCCCATGGTCACTCTGGATGAACTGCAGAGATCTACAGCTGAGGTGGGAGAGTCTGTCCATAGGACAACAATCAGTCGTACACTGCACAAATCTGGCATTTATGGAAGAGTGGCAAGAAAAAAGCCACCCTGAACACACCATCCCCACTGTCAAACATGGTGGTGGCAGCATCATGGTTTGGGCCTGCTTTTCTTCAGCAGGGACAGGGAAGATGGTTAAAATTGATGGGAAGATGGATGGAGCCAAATACAGGACCATTCTGGAAGAAAACCTGTTGGAGTCTGCAAAAGACCTGAGACTGGGACGGAGATTTATCTTCCAACAAGACAATGATCCCAAACATAAAGCAAAATCTACAATGGAATGGTTCACAAATAAACGTATCCAATCGAGAATCTGTGGAAAGAGCTGAAAACTGCTGTTCACAAACGCCCTCCATTCAACCTCACTGAGCTCGAGCTGTTTTCCAAGGAAGAATGGGCAAGAATTTCAGTCTCTCGATGTGCAAAACTGATAGAGACATACCCCAAGTGACTTGCAGCTGTAATCGCAGCAAAAGCTGGTGCTACAAAGTATTAACTTAAGGGGGCCGAATAATATTGCACGCCCCACTTTTCAGTTTTTTATTTTTTGCAAAAGTTTAAAATAACCAATAAATTTCGTTCCACTTCACGATTGTGTCCCACTTGTTGTTGATTCTTCACCAAAAAATTAGAATTTTATATCTTTATGTTTGAAGCCTGAAATGTGGCAAAAGGTTGAAAAGTTCAAGGGGGACGAATACTTTCGCAAGGCAATGTATCTTATGTATCCTGATGTAGGAGTAGACTATGTTCTAGACTTTTGTATAACAACATAAGTTCAATTATGTCATTGCTTTTTCTTGCAGGGAGACGCCGCTTATATACACATTATAGCAGACTTGTAGCCTTGACTTCAAGTGCTTTGCATTGGCATTGAGATTGCAGACACTTACAAAGAAATCTAAGTGAACATAAATACTCATGTACATAAATGTAACGTTGACTAGCGCAGTGCACTATGCTGTTAACATAGTGTGTTTATACTATTTGCATAGCACAGCCATCATTCCAATTGTAATAAAACGGTTATACTATGCAATAGATAAGAGCCATTTGGCAGGTTACATTAATGGAGTTGTGTGCGATTGTGGTTAGTGTTATATTTGCTCTATACTCTAATGGGGCTGTGGTGTTATGGAAGAAGGGTGTGGTTTGTGGGAAAAGGGCTTTGCAGAGTTACCACTGTAGCCTTGCAGCGTTGGAGTCCTGGGTTCGAATCCTGCCAAGGACAACATCTGCAATGAGTTTGTATGTTCTCCCCGTGTTTATGTGGGTTTCCTCTGGGTACTTTGGTTTCTTCCCACACTCCAAAGACATAATGATAGGGAATTTAGACTGTGAGCCCTATATGGGACAGTGACTGACAATATCTGTAAAGCACTGTGGAATATGATGGCGCTAAACAAGTAATCATAAAATAAAAGGGGTATGGCTTAAAGGCACTGATTTACACCTAAATTTTAGTAAGCTAACTAAAAGGAGGTATACACGTAGACTAGACAGTGCCACATTTATCATGCAGCCTCAGCCACTGTGATAAATGTGGCAGATTTCTGACTTCTAATAGACAAGTTAACATTGCCTATTAGTAACTGTGAGCCATAATATTAAGAAGTAGCAAGGAGCGGAAAGGTTACGCATAGGATCCCTTTGCAAGAAATGTGTTCGAGCCCCTTTGCCTTCCACGGTAATAAAAAAGCACATAAAATAATACATTTTTGATAAATTAAAATAATAGAAAATATGAATTTTAATAATGCATGTAACCTACAAACACCTGCCAAACACCTGGGCAAACACATTCCATACCCACACATGCACTACTCACAGAGGGTACTTGGTGCATATTCACAATCAGGACATATGTTTCATGTACCACTCACAGTCAACACATGCACCCTTAACACACTGGATGCATATTACACTCATGCTCCTCACACTTAGGATGTCACACACGTTTTGCATGCATCACTCACACAGTGGACACACTTAGGATGCCCCACACATTTTACATGCATGACACACACAGTGGACACAGTCACATGCGCGCCAGTCATATACTGGACACATGCGGCACACACACTACTCACATGCTGAACATATGCTACACACTCACACTAAATACGTGTCACACATACTGATGTTACACAACTATTTCTCATCCTGATGTGCTCTCTATAGCTTCCAAAAAGGCTCTGGTACACATATGCTTTGATGTGCAGAGTAGATAAATATATTTGTATTTTTTGGGGTGGAAATGCACTTTAATAACAGCATGAAATATTATAACGCAGATGATAAAAATATATATAATAATTTATAAATTAAACAGTTTGATCTTAGTGTTTTTTTATTTATAGAAGGTTTAGTTTTTATATATTGCTTATTTCTTTATTTAGTAACTTTATTTTTGGGGGAAAAGCACAATGCAGACACACAACATATGCTTTATTCTTGCTGTTCATAAATTTACAGGTATATGCCATGGTATGTATGTCATACTATACAATGTTAGTACAGAAAACCAATCTATTACTCAAACTAGCAGCCAAGAATTCCTATAAGCCTCTGTATATCCTAATAAAGTATACAGAAGACCTGAGCAGTCAACACTGCCTGATCTGTATGTTTCACTGCAGAGAAACACAATCAGCTATTTGTACAGTGCATACGTGTATGACTGCATCATCTTTGTACACACTGAGAGTCAATGACACTGTATGTTCTTCACATAGTACTATCCATTTACAGTTATGTAAGCATTATGGGGCTGATTTATTAAGACCGGCATTTTCCAGGCTAATCTTGATTATCCCTGCCCCGCCATAGTTTGTACCTAATTTATGAAGAGTTTCATGCCTTGTAATAAATTGCATCGTCTGAGATCCTTGTGCCTAAAGAAAAATTTAGGCCAGCTACTTGTTGGCATAGATTACTAGCATCAACTATGAAAACTGGCGTGAATTATGATAAATTTGACTGTGTCAATGACCTTGACCCCACTACACCCCCTCGTGCTTCCTTTGAGAAGGTATCATGTAGTGTGCATACAAAAAAAAAAAATATCATACTTTGTGCAAGAATTCAGATTTGTGCAAAAAAATTCAAACTTTTTCATGGTTTGTAAGGCTGAGGCCCCATGTTGCAGAAAAGTTACAGTACCAGCAAAGTGAATGACATTCTGGCTAATCCCATTCACACATTTCAGGGGAAAAAATGCTGCGGAAAAGCTGCGTTTTCAAAAATGCACTTTTTTGAAAAACAGAGCATGTCAATTTTACCTGCAGAAACACTTGCGTTTTCCCTATAGATTTAATAAGGGAAGAAAAACCGCAGAGAAAAACTCAGCAAAAACGCAATGAAAAAACTCCACTGTGTTTTTCTCCGCAGTATTTTTTAGCTGTTGTGCAAAGTGAGGCCTTAGCCTAAGCAAGCTTTCTAATGCACAAGTCATGATAAATAAACCTATATCTCTCTACAAAAAACAGTATTTACAGGTGACACTGTCATAGAAAATCATTATATAATACAATTAGCGTTACTAAATTAGTACTATATGGAAAATAAATAAAATACACATACACAACCTAGAGCGTAAAGGTGTAAGACAAGCAATCTCACAATGCTGGAGTAATCATGTATACAGCTAGTGATGTAGATAATTTGTCCTGAATGTTGTAGGCAATGGTGATCTTGAGTCTTGGTGGTCTCAATTTTCTGCCCCTGTTTCAGACATTTGAGGCACATTGGTTATTATGCTTCGATGTCAGAACATTAGGTTAACATTTACTTTTTCTATTTTTTACTGCTATTATTTTTATTTATAGTTCTGCTCAGTTCTACTGCTAGCCCTATACACTAGGTAACACTAGTACTTGTAATTCTGGATCATGCTCTAGTATATTTTTATAAGAGAATTTTTATAAAATAATCTTTGTGTTTTTATACTGTATTAACGGTGGATATTTCAGATATGTCGATGCATTAAATCATACTAAAGTGCTATACAATGAAAAACAGATTTTGATGTTAATGATTGTGGAATCTGTTTTTATCTCGGCTGCTTAATCCTGATCAGCAGTGGATTACCAGCAACTTGTCCCCTGAACTTCAAGAGCTCAAAACAAGCAGATGTTTTGGTATTTCTGGCACCCATCCCGACCTTTCCACGTACACATGGACAGCTCCGAGATTAGTTTCTGATTAGAAACAATTATGTCCTAGTTTGGTGTGCTGGGTATAGAAAGCACAGAATTCTGCTTTGCTTAGTGGTAGATCTGATTCAAAAGGAAAATGCTGTGTTTTTTTCTGTTTATGAAAATCACATGGTAACTTTAATAAAAACAGATGTGATAATACTCCACCCATTGGCGTGGAAATAAAAAGTATTGGCGGCAGAGCAGAACAAATGATTAAAGTGTAGTTTATGGTTAAACACATGAGTGTGACCTGTGGATAGGAATAGAGGAATCGGTTTTCTTGGGTGTTGTTTCTTACATTGTAACTATGAATTTCTAGATTGTTAGCATGGCTGGCAAGGTTGCAATATTGTATTTAACCATTTCCATATGAAAATATCTGTCTCTAAGGCTAAGTTCACATTTCCACTTGTAAAGTCCATTGTTCTTTTCTTCCATCTTGTTGGTTTACTTTTTGGACAGAAAAGTAAACAAACATACATAAGATTTGCAACTTCATTAGGGGCTCTGTTAGAAGCCTCTATTGCTGACTCCATCAAAAAATGTGGACAGTATAGCATAACATGCTGCACTATTTTGTCCAGTAAAATGTTGTGTCCCCTGACAGAAAACCAGTAGACCCCCTGTGGGATCCATCAGGTACTGTTAATGTTCATGAGGTTTGGATCTGAAACTGCAATTATTTTTGTTGTTCTGCTCCTATTATGAAGACAAAGAAAATCATTAGAAGAGAGCATAAGTGTCACATACTACATCACACCTAGGGTTATTCTAGCTCAAAATGTCAGACAACCCCCAAAATGGTATTAATAAGAACTATAACATCCCAACAAAAAAGACACCTTACACAGATCCATACATGGACATATAAAAAAGTTGTGTGTCAGAATATATTTTTCAAGGTTTTGTTTTGTTTTTTTAAACATTGCTCTCTAGAATAAGGCCATTTAAAGAGGTTGTCTTGGATAAAGTTTTATTTCAATATGTGTTTCTCCATGCCCCCATCCAAACTTGTATACTTGCTATCTTGCTGCAGTTCCTGTTCTGACATTTGGTCACGTGATCACTCCTGGCTCACATTTAGTAGTTCTGCTGATGTTGCAGGGACTATCTGTAAATACATTTCTGCCCCCCGCAATGTCAGCAGAGAGGGTACCACCTGCTTCATTGTTTGCAGCCTGCCTACCCAATTCTACTTAGCTGTCCTTCCTTACGGTCCAGATACAGGACCTCACTGCTGGAGGCACCCTCCTCTTTGTCACGTGTGTCGGCTGCCCACGCATGCACAATACAGCTGGAATGCCAGCATGCGCGTTATAGTGGGAGGCCGGCATGGGACACAGGGAGAGGGAGTGAGTCAGCTCTGACTGCAGCCCAAGGATTCATGGGACTTGTAGTAAAAGCACACAACAGGAAGATGCAGAGGATGCCAGGAGCTCCCAGAGAATCCAGAAATCACTCAAAACACTGCTAAAGGTATTTGGGTGCACTTATTAACCTATTAATAGTACTAACAGACCATTTTTGAAAATTAATTTTCTGCCCAGAAAGCCCCTTGAATTACCTTGTCATATAGGCATCAATAGGGGTTAAATGGGCTTCAGAAAAACATCATCTAAAGATATTCTTCTTAAAGGGGCAGCCTGGTGACAGCTTCCCTTCAATACTGCATAATATTTGTTCTGGAGTTGTACTGAACCTACTTGTCATTCCATACTGTTACATAAAACATTTTCCCAGAAGTTCTATTTTGGACCTGGTCAAACAGCTGCTCAAATACATGGAAGAAAGGCAATTGAAAATGAAAATGCCAGCACTGGGGATGTTTGTCATAATTTTGTGTTTACCCCTAGACTGAAGAGTACAGAATGAAACTTAGTTAAATAAAACTATACAAGTAAGAAAAGTCAAGTTTTTTCCCATATGTAATATTTTACTAAAGAAAAAGTAAAAATAAAAATAAATGCACAAAAATGCTATTTAAGACCTATCTAATGAAATTAACCATTATTTATTCTACATGGTGAATGACATAAAGAAAACTATGAAAAAAATAAACTTGATCACTTATGTTCTCAATACAATGATAAGAGCTAAGTAATTAATACACATCCTTCGATCAAAAACATAAAATACCTACTAAAAACAATGACAAAAAAATCTACTATAAGACAATGTTCAAAACAATCCTAGTATCCACATCCAGTAATACAATAACTTATTTTGTTACATAATGTTTTATTATGTTATAAAGAAAAAATAAACTGCACAAGATTGCTGTCTTCAAAAAATTGGTTGTTCTATTCATTCAAAAACACTAAAATTTTTCTCTTAAAAAAGATACTGCTATGTCTGAAAAAGTAAACATGTTATAAACCTTTAAAGATTGTACATAGATTGTAAGCCCTTGCGGGCAGGGCCCTCTATCCCACTGTGCCAGTTGGTCACTGTTAGTATTATCTGTTTTGTACCTTGTATCTTGTGTACTGTATGTAAACCCTCAAATGTAAAGCACCATGGAATTAATGGTGCTATATAAATAAATAATAATAAAAAGGCTACACAAAACAAATTATTTTGTAAAAAAAAAAAAATTCTAAATTATTATGCAAAAGTATTAAAAACATAGCAAAAGACCATTTAATTTGGTATCACTTTAATATTAGTTACCTGCAGAATAAAGGTAACTTATTGTTTATTCCACAAAGTGAATATCATACATTATAAAACCCAAAAGGCAGTGAAGGAATTGCTGTCTTTTTCTCCACCAAAAAATGAAGTTATTCAATACATTATAGGCACCCCAAAATGGTGACATCAAAAAATATAATTCATCCCAAATAAAAACAAGCCCTCATACAGCTGCAGAAAATGAATGTGTTTTTAAGGCTTAAATTAGGATGTCTCCTTAAGGTTCTAAAGAGCATAAATATAAAGCAACATTTCAAATAGTATTATTTCTTATACAAATGGTGCATTGCGTTGTGGGATTATGGAAAGAAAGACATGATGTCATTCAGTTCAGTACATGTTAAGAAGAGCAGAGCATTTACAAAGCCATGCAACACTTTATATAAGTTTATCATTTTGAATCTTGGTAAAGGTCAGGTTCTGCTATTTTTTTTAATTATATTTTTTATTAGTTTTTAACATAGAAAATATAACAAGAGATTAGGAGAAAAAAAAACAAGAGGGGGCAAGGGGGCATCAATAACCTGCTTCCTTAGTTTTCACAAACTATTGAGCTGCAGAAATAGTCAGCCCAAGATGTGCTATGTCACGAGGGACACATGGTTTTAACTATATACTTGGAGGATAAGAGTCTAGGGAGAGTAACTAGAGGGAGTAACTGGGGTACGGGGAAATGGGAAGGGGAGGGGAGAAGCATAGCAACAACAAAAAGGCTATGACAACAAGCAAAGACTACATAACAGAAATAAGAAAAAAAGAGGGGAGGTTGTGTGTTTCACTCTACCCACAGTCCTACTCATTCAGGGCCCTCAGGGGGTCAGGTGCTGAGTCCAGAATTTCCATGTATCTCTGCGACACCGAGAAGATGAACTAATGATGCCAAGGAGACTCTCCATCTGGTGCACCTTGGTCACCTGTTCCAGCCATTGGTGTATCGATGGTGGCTCGGGAACTCCAACAAGCCAGAATGCAGGCTTTAGCTGCGTTCAACAGATGTCTGAGCAGAGAGTGTTTGAATCTGCCAAGTGAAAATTCATGATGGTGTAGAAGGATCCAGGCCAGGTTGTCATCCAGAGACCAGTCGGTTATTTCATAGATGATCTTCTGCACACCTGCCCAAAACAATCTTAGCTTGGATCAGCTCTAGAAGGTGTGGAATAAGTGTGTTCCTTCCTCTAGTCCACAGCACAAGCAAAGGCGGTGGTATCAGGGAACATTTTACGCAACACATGTGGAACTCTAAGAGTTACCGACTGAGGCTTTATGTACCATGAATATTTTCTGCCTTTACTGATAGAGTAAGGTGTAGAACACATTCTCATTTCCAGAGATAAGGAAAGTGTAATCTTCTGAAGGTGTGTTCAGGCTCTGCAAATTTAACTGAATACTATTTATTATATCCTTAGTTGTGCTTATGTGATGATATTTTCACTTGGTGTTACAATATTTAACTTTTCTGATATACTTACCGTGTTTCTCCAAAAATAAGACCTACCTCGAAAATAAGCCCTAGCTAGATTTTCCAGTTTTTTTTGGAGTAGGCTTGAAATATAAGCCCTACTCCAAAAATAAGCCCTAGCTAATTTAACCCCTTCCCGACATCTGCTGTGCGATTACAGCGGATGCTGGGTCATTTAAGATGGCGGCCGCTCTGCTGCAGAGCGACTACCATAGCTGCCGTACCGGGTCTCCTTGTACAGCAGAGACCTGCAGTTAATGCCCGTGATCACTGTCTACTCTGATCACGGGCATTGTTGAGTGTGACCCCCTCTCCTGCCCACCAAAGTAGCAGAACCGCCAGAGTTAATGCCCGCGATCAGAATGGACTCTGACCGCGGGCATTGCTAAGCCGCTTCCCCCCCCCTCCCGCAGTTCCCAGGGCCAGTCCCAACCTCCTTTAGCTACTATACCAGGTCTCCTTGTACAGCAGAGACCTGCAGTTAATGCCCGCGATGAACTATCCCCGGGGCCGGTCCCCACTGGCCCCGTACCTTTCACGTTGCAGGTCGGCTCCCGCGTGGCAAGATCGCAGGAGCCGACCTGTTCCTTTGACAGCCGGGAGAGTTATGAAGGCTCCCAGGCCTGTCATAGGAATATTACTATTGAGGCTATGACCAGCCTCATTAGTAATATAGATAATCTCCCATAGACTGCAATACGTTGTATTGCAGTCTATGGGATGATTGCAGGTTCAAGCCCCCTAGGAGGGGTTAATAGTAAAAAAAAAAAAAAAAAAATATATTAAAAAATATAAAAACAAAAAACAAAATAAAAGTTCAAGCCCCCTCCCACTTTCACTAGAATACATATAAAAATAAAATATTACTGTGAAACACATACACATTAGGTATCCCAGTGTCCGAAAACGTCTGGTCTACAAACTTATAAAAATATTTTACCTCTATAGTGAATGCCGTAGCGAAAAAAAATAAAAAATCAAAAGTGCCGAACTGCTGTTTTTTCCTGTTTCACCTCTGATAAAAGTTTAAATAAAAAGCGATCAAATGTGTGATTGTTGTTCATGGAAAAAATTAAGACCTACCCTGAAAATAAGCCCTAGCCCTTTTTTCGGAGAAAAAAATAATATAAGACCCTGTCTTATTTTCGGAGAAACACGGTAGTTGTGTTTATGTGATGCTGTTTTTACCTGGTGTCACAATATTTTTCGTTACAAATGCTGATTTGAATTTGTAATTTTTCTTTTATTTGCAATCATTGGAAAATAAGTATATTATTTGGGTTATACAGATGTACTTTTCCTTTGAACCTGCTATACAAAATATAAGACAGAGATGCAGTATTATTAAGGCAAATCATAGCGAGTGGACTTCAGTGGGGGCTGCTAGTTACAAACTATCATTAGAAATAAGACTCCCAGATGTGAAGCAGGAAACTACATTGGATTTACTGCTGTACAGATCTGTAACACAATGACCATCTGCTACATAATATACTACACTTTCATTTTAAAGGAAAAACATAGAATGTTTACTATATCGATCAATGAGAAAAGACTTGTGGCGTGCTACATGCTGGCATGACATGCTGTATTTGACCAGTTGCATATACAGTAAGCACAATATAAGGACATGTTTTATCGTTAGAAGAAGCACCGGGGCGTCGTTGGACCGGACAACAGTGGGGGACACTAGAGCACTGGGGACAGGTGAGTTTGTTTTTTTGTTTTTTTAAGGCTGCAAGTCTTAGCCCAATCACTGATCTTATGACCCAAACTTACAGCACCATGGATCTAGTTGGGACCATAATAATTCTGTCCTTCTTTGGACTCAAGTTTGGGCCAGGACTTCCAGTTGTAATATTGATGCAGAATTACATCAGTATTAACCTCATGTGAAATTAGGCTTAGGCTAGGGCCCCGCGTAGGTGGCCGCAGTTAAAAGGCGCTGCAGCAAAAAACATGGTAGAAGCGGTTTTCCTCTACTGATTTCGCACTACTATTTCCTCTGTGGACTTTCTGCTTCCATTATACCTATAGGGAAACCACCGGCGTTGACATAGGTATAATTGACATGCTGCGATTTCCAAAACCGCAACTTTTTTTGGAAATTGCAACGTTTCTGCTGTGCGTCTTATTCTGCAAGGTGTGGATGGGGTTTGCTAGAATCCCATCAACCTTGCAGTGACTGTAAAATGCTTCATTTTTTTTCTGCAGCGTTTATGCCACGTGGGGCCCGGCCTTAGGCGGAAATGCAGAAGCCCAGTTGTCTGTTGCAGAAACGCTGTGTTTTACAGTACCCAGTACCAGCATAATGAATGAGATTCTGGCTAATCCAATCCACACATTTTAAAAAACGCAGCATGTCAATTTTAGCTGTGGAAATGCGAGTGTTTTTCCCTATAGATTTAATAAGGGAAGCAAAAATGCAGTGAAAAACACTATGTGTTTTCACTGAGTTTTTTTCGGCAGCGTTATTTTAGCTATTGTTTGTTACATAGGGCCTTAGTCTTAGAGTGAAATCACTGAGCTTGCTGACAGGTCCACCTACCAGCACATCTATATAGGTCTAGCTGGTAATGCTGGTCAGTTTACGATATATATTATTGACTAGTGTGGATATATCTATGTTTTGTAAATTATTTATTGAGATACATGTATAAGAAAAAAAATATTATTTATTTATATAGTGTCAATAATTCCATGGTGCTGTACATTTGTGAAGGGGTTTGCATACTTAATACAAGACAAGTACAATAAACAGATGACCAACAGATGACCAACATGAAATAAGTAGAAAAGAGGACCCTGCCCGTAACCTACAACCTATAATAATCTTTAAGAATGTTTTTACATATAATGATAGATCTGCTTGGACCTAAAAGTTCGATTTTAAAGAAAAGATGATTACAATTTGCTAGACATGTTTAGATTAAACAAGGCATATGAATGATAGACTATTCCTCCTGCATTCATTCACGTGTTCTGTGTAACTTGGCTGGGATACACTGTTAGATATACACACCCAGTTTGTAGTGATTACTTTGACAATTATCAAGTACATTGGAGAGCTGAATCGCTTCTACAAGACGTACATAACAGTAGACATGGCAGAACAAAGAAAAATACATTCACCATATCACGTTCCCCCAGAGAAAACATTGATTAGGAAACATTCAGAAGTATTTATCATCACTCCTGATAAGATTTCATAAATGTTGGTGTAAGATGTTGGTCATTGCTTACACACTTGTTCATACACAAAAATGACACTTTACCATACTGAGATCAACGGTTTCCTCTCCTTAGAAATCTGGATCACGGTTGATTATACGTTACGATAAAAACTCCAGTTTATATTACATAATCTCATGACCCCCAACAATCAGACACCAGAGTATGTGATTGGTGATAAGTTATGATTCTGGAAAAAACACTGTAAAAAGAATATTCCATAATCCACACTTACTACGGGTAGTTCCACCACTAGGACTCCACCAGTCATGAGAACAGAGTACTGTGTTCACAATGGGAAGCACATGATACTCATCTTGTGATTTGTGGGTGTCTCAACAGTGATGGGTAAGTGCTAAGTATTGGTTATGAGACAACCTGTGCTAGCTATATTAACCTCTTCACACGGAATGACGTATTTATACATCTTTCTGGTGGGTGAGTAGTATGGAGAAGATTCAGAAGCTGAGTCCTCTCTATATACAGCAAGTGCCAGCTGTATAATACATGAGGCACCGATAGCTGACAGACATGAATGATTCCTGCACCAGTTTCGACTGTTAACCACCTAGGTGTCATGGTTGGCACTATATTGAATTACCCCCTCGAAGCATGATAAGGCGTCAGTAATTTGTTGTTATGATATCTGGGAGCCTACTGAAGGATCCCAGGCCTGTCAATAATATATGTCTACTACACACTGTCATAGGCAGCGTGTAATCGAGGAGCTGCAATATCACAATCTACTACAATACAGTAGTATATTATATGAGCGATCAGACTCCCTAGGGTTTATATCTTTTAAGGGATCTAAAAATAAATGTAAAAATAAAAAAGTTAAAGAATTAGAATTACATAGATAGAAACAAAAATATGCATATGTATATGATATCTCTGTATCTGCAAATGATCAACTTCCTAGTGGGAAAATATTATCAAAATGGGCAAAATGCCGCCTAAAAAAAAATTGAAAAACAATAATAAAAACAAATAAAAAGTGATCAAATTTTAAACTCAATTTTAGGGTTACTTTAAACAAAACTTTATGTAATTGCATAAAGGTCAATTTCCTATAACTTTAGTGTATATTTTTTTAAGGAAATAGACAACAATATTTGTTATGCAATTTGTTATATAAACTTTCATTACCTACATATTACATTGGCTAAATTGTATTATTAAAGTAAACAGTCATTTTATAATACATGATAGCATATTTTTTTTAATTATATTTCATTTATATTTGGAGAACTATCCTGCAATTATAATGAACAGACACTTGCTAGCTTTCTAATAAATTTCTTTATCTCCATATACTATTATGTCGTACAATTACAATGGGCTGATAAATGAGCTGTAACTATTGTGTAGCAATTTTAATTAAAAAAAAAACATTATCGGCATGTATGTGTTTTGTTCACTTTGCCCAAATTTTAGTAAAAATGATGATCCTTTAAGATTAAAATATTTGACTTTAATAAGCATAATCTTTTCCTTTGAGAAGAGCCTGGATTCTATCATTTTGAAGCCTATTCCTCTGACGTACAAGTAGGGATTATAGTGTGACTGTGTTTGGCGGAAAAATGTAACATATTTCAATGGAGGCTCAACTTTTGATATATCTTTTACAGAAGAACTTAATTAGTGTTAAACTTCAGAAAGATTGAGAGTTAAATAAATCAGACGGGTCAGCAGAGGTCTTCATACCATATGTTCAGGATGTGCCCTGGTCACAATGGACTATATTCTTCCTAGCCATGCAACTTTATAAAACAAGATTTCAAATAAATGTTCCAGTTGGTGGAGATAAGACATTTGTATCTTTAAATGTTATCTAAGTTCAAAGAACTGCCACAACTCGACCACAAGCTTCACCTGTGATGAACATTGACTATCCAGTCTGACAACATAAAGCTGAAATCATGTTGGGTATGTTCTGATCTGCAGCTTAACCATTTCCCGACATCCACCGTATTATTTCAGTGGAAGTCGGGTATTTAAATATGCCGGTTGATCAGGAGCTGAGCCTTAAAATAGGGCAGAATTTGTACATATTGCTTAAAAAAATTAGTCCCACATCTCTAAAAGCATAAAGTAGATGTGTGTAAGAGCTGACTGCACTACTATAACAATGACTATTGTCTATCTTGTTGCTGGACTCTTCATTTTACTTGTCTTTAAAGTGTCCGTCCTGTTATCAACAAAAGCACTAATATAGTACATCATTCATGCTCTGCTTCTACAGTCACTTCATGATGGCCAGATACCATCAGTATTAAGCCTGACCTAAAATTTAAGAAAATAAAAAAGTAGAACAAAGGCAGCAGAGGATGGGTACAAGTGCAGCACCATATAATAATCATTTTCTGGGCAACATTAGGCAACATTTTCTAGCCAACATAAGTTTACGCACAGCAGATTTGTTGCCAACATTTCAGCCCCTGTTCCACACGTCTAAATGGCATTTATAAATATCCATACCCTTACCACTCCTACTTTGTTTTGGCTGCTTAAGGCTAACGCACCATGTAGCGGGCCGCAGCAAAAAGCGCTACGGGAATAACTGCAGCGGCAACACATCGGTTTATTTCCCGCAGCGCTTTTTACAGAGAGTCCACAGAGGTGTCGTCTGCAGACTTTCTGCCTCCATTACACCAATTGAGAAATCACCGGCATTTCCGTAGGTATCATTCACATGCTGCAATTTCCAAAACCGTGACATGTATTTTTCCATACTGTGGGGATGGGATTCGCTAGACCTTGCAGTGACTGTAAAATGCAGCATATTTTTCTGCGGCGTTTACGTCACGTGGGGCCCCAGCCTAATAGTGTTCCTTCTGCAGATACTGTAGATAGATAGATAAACAGATGTTATAATTTTACGCAATGTATTAATTGCTGGCAATTATATTGTGACACGATTTGGTCTTTAGGTCAGTAACATTTTTCACAGAAGGAATGCAGAGTTTTCCTCTGCGGACTTTCTGCCTCTATTACACCTATATGGAAAACACCAGTGTTTCCGTAGGCATACTGCGATTTTCAAAAACGCATGGAGCCCTGACCTTAGCGAGGTTTCTTACATATTTTAACTGCATTTTTTTAGGATGATTTTGTTGATTTTTTTTTTTTTTTTTTGCTGTGTTTTGGGGAGGATTTTTTTTTTTTTTTTGCAAAAAACACTTGCACTGGGCTCTCCATCACTCAGGTCCGCCAGGGGACACCCGCAGGACTTTTCTATCAACTGATTTTAAGCGATTTCTGAGGTGGAGTCTTGGTCACAGATGTGAACCTTGTCTGAGTCTAAAATATGAAAAGCCCAACATTTATTGGCACAGATTTACTGATACTTCATCTGTGTAAACATAGACAGGCAGTCTGAAAATACGCCGCATTTATCAAAGTGGCTGGTGGTGGATGTTAAATCTGGCGTATTTTTAATACTCACCTGTCTTTTAATACTCAATGTCTATGCTACATAGACATTGGTGAATGCAATTCCTCACTTTTTGCATATTTGGAGTGCTGCCTATTTTTCCGTTTTTTTAGATAGATAGTAGATTCTCTACAATATATCAGCTATATTATATAACAAAAATTGTAGATGAATTATAAAAAAATATCAGTTTTACTACTGTAGATTTTCCATATAGGTTGATAAACATGAAACACCTCCAAATGAGGTTCCTCAATAACATAAATAAAAAGAAATTGGGAACAATACAAGCAGTCTAGAGAGTCTGCATTGCTATCTGATATCTGGGAAGCTGTAAATGTTAATGTGCTTATGATAGACACTTGCATAATAAGAGGTTGACATTTACAAAGGAACTGTGTGGTGTGACCTTTATATTACAGGATCCCTGCATACTGAAAAGGTATCCTTCACCTGTTCTGCTGATTGTGAATCAACACAAGGCCTTCATTCCCAAGGCTATGGTATTATCTGGCAAATAAAATAAAATGAAATGTCTCTTTATTGTGTATGCTAAATGTAAGAGGCAGAGAAGAGGCAAAAAGACACTTGTGATATGTGCTAATGTAGGATGCTCAATGTATCTCGCTAATAAATTATTACATTTTTGCTAATTAGATTAAAAAATATTATTCTAGTTGCCAATAGGAAACACCGATATTTTACTAAAATCGAAAATGGCCCTATTGCCTATTGGACCACTGTGTAACTAACTGCATGAGATATACATATGCCTATGAGTGAATGGTGAGATATTGTAGATCAAAGTATATAAGGAAAGACACCACTTGACACAAATCTTATTTATGGGGTCCCTACACTATATTGTAAATGACACTGTGATCTATACCAAAGCAACACATCAAACACAGGGGAACAGCTCAGCAATCTCATGTCAACCCAGCCACTCAAGTCATCTCATGACCGAGGATTTACCCCTGACAGGCCTTTAGTATTGTGATATTGCTCCTCAATAATTTCAGCACTAATACATTGGTGTAACTCGAGCCACTTAAAGCGGAAGTAAACTTTTATTTATTTTTTGTTAAATCAATAGTGCAGATGCAGGGAACAAACTTTGCAATATACTTCACTAAGGAAAAATCTGTGTTTAACTATTACACCTGTCTTTACTTCTTATATGAGAGCTATCAGTCTGTACTCCATACACAAGCAGTATCAGTTTACAATGGAGTCTATGGAGAGGGGAGGGGAGGAGAAGGATAGACATCTCTCTGCTCTGAGGAGCAGATTTGGTACAGATTTGATTAGTTGCAGAAGAGGGCAAATAAGTGAAGAAAATGGACATTTTACAAAATGTGTTATCTTCACCTGCACTACAGTTATAAAAAAAATAAATGAATAAAAAATGTGTTATGCTTTGAGGGTTAAATCACATGGTCTTGGCTGCTGCCCACCTATAATGGCCAATGGTGGTATGATTCTGCACGTTCAAAAGTCAAGCAGCCAATGGACACTGTGGGTGGGCTTTCAGGTGTGTGCAGCATCAGACCACATGGTCTTACCATAAGGGGGAATATACAGAGTTTGCTAATTTTAGTAATGGCACAATCACATTTTATAATTTAGTGATATAGTTGCTAAATCTTAAGGAATCCACCAGACAAATGCTATGTAAGCCTCTATATGTAATTAGTATTAGTGATATGACCACATGGAGGGGTGTACACAGGGTTTTTGTGAATTGGAGGGTTCACGGTGGTATATGAAACATGTATATGAAACACACACACACACAGACCTCTTGGACTCCCACATATCCCTAGAACAAATTAGACAATGTTCTAAGTAAAATGTGGTGTGGCACTTCAATTTTATTTTCCTATGAAACCAAACCAGCAGTTCCCATGCCTGTAATATAAGAAAGTCATAGTTCACCCTCTGATCACTTGATTTTCTTTATTGACCTACTGTATACATTCCCTCCTGCAACTTTAACTGAATACAGTGCTGAGCCTTTGTGGGTTTCCTTCTTCTTAGGCATCTCTTATAGCTATGTGCTACTAAATAGTTTGGTTTCATGAGCCTGGGACCTTTTTTTATTTTTTGCTTTTGCTCCCGTGCAAATGTGTTTCGCGGCTTTTTTATGGATCTTTAGTTGGGCTTTAATCCTCCTCTTATCTCTGCCTAATTTACAGGGCATGATGTGGATGTTATTAGTTGATAGTCCTTGACATCCACAGATGAAGCAGTAGCTGTGGTGACCTTGATGTTCTCATCACTCTCATCTTACTCCAATCTCACTCCATAATGTTCTTATTTTCAGGTTCTTTATCCTCTTCTGGGTACAGAAATGAAATAATATCAGTTATGATCTTGATCTTCTTATGAACATGATCTTCTTTAACAGTCATAGCCACTTCTATGTCCCCAGAAGCTTTTCTCGATCTTTCTTCTTCTTGTAGTAAATAAAGAGTTCAATGTCCTTTGCTATCAAGGCAGGTAAAACTGTGCAACAAGAAATCACAATAGCCGTATAGTAATCTATAGAAAGAGGGAGAAAAATGTTTATTTCCTGTATATATATTAATATGTATGAAGAATTGACTAATTCCATCTGTGTCTTTATCTGTTTAACAAAAATGAAGCCAAATGGATTTTCCATGTGTAAAAGACTAAATACACCCCATGAATCAATAGCTTGTAGAACCATCTTGAGCAGAAATAACTTGAAGTAATGGTTTTCTTTATGACTTTGTCAGTGTTTCACATTGTTCTGGAGGAATTTTGGTCTTTACAACTTCAGTTGCTTCAGTTCCTTGAGGTTTGTCGGGACTCATATATATACACAGTATCTCAGTTTGGTTAAGGTCTGGACTTTAGGCTATTGCCACACCATGATTTTTTTTTTTTTGAGCCATTCTGTTAGGTAGGCTTGGGATCGTTGTCCTGTTGCATGATCCAGTACGGTGAAGTTTTAGTTGTTGAATAGGTGGCCTTACATTTGACTCTAGAATACTTTGGTATACAGAGGCACTCATCGTCGACTCAAAGACTGTGAGTTGATCCTATCCGTTGACTGTAAAACACATATACGTACATATACTGCCAGACATTGTTGGGTGCATTTTGTGTGTAAGACATAACTGACCCACATAGAGCCCTGACCTCAACGCCTTCAAAAATATTTTGTATGTCCTACAGATTGTGAGCCAGGCCCTACTGTCCAACATCAGTGTCTGGCCTCACAAATGCTCTTCTGAAAGAATGGTAAAAAATTCCCATAGACACACCACAAAATTTTATAGAAACCCTTCCCAAAAGAGTATCATAAAAGCTCCTGTAGGTTTATTGTGTAGCTGTCAGTATAGTGTATATATGCTTGTCATTATAGTGTATATGTCTCCATAGTAAGTGAGTAGAAACACTCTCTGTTAAGTTTAAGGCTGCAGTCATACCTCATTCTATCTATAATTCTTGTTAACATACAGAATGTAGGTCTGTAAAAAAGAAGTGTGACTCTAGGATCTGACTACACAGGGTCTGTAGTCTGTAACCATGGAAACACATAGCTCTGCATATTAGATTTTTTATCAACACTATCTGCAATATTGCTTTTTTATATGCATTGAAACAATAAAAATCTATTGCAAAAGTGGATAGAGCTTTTACATTTTCCAATTTTCCTATTCTACATCCTTGCTCATTCAGTTTGCAGTACTATTATCTTATAATTGCTAAACTGTGTGCTTTGTTTTCTTAGGTTGTCTGTTTTTCCCTTTGCAGAACCATCTGCTCTAGTAAAGCATTGGCAATTCTAATTGTGGGGACACAAGTAAATATTATAACAGCAAAAAATTATAGCTGGAAACAACGAATGGAAATTTCATTAATGCTAATGTTTATGGAACATTTTTATGTGTTTTTGGAGATCCTTTACTATTTGTGTTCATGGAGCAGTGAGCCTAAGCACTTTAATATACTTGGATTAATTGTTACATCATTTATTTGATGTGCCATATTTAAGTATCTTAAAGGACTACATTTTACCATGATGACAGCTAAGCATCTCTCCTCAGGCAACAGCATGCAGCATCTTAGAAGGGATAGTATTAGAACTGTTGAATGAAGGCTCTTCTGCTCATGAGCAACAGAAATGATCTTAAGAAACCTTCCCTGTACTTTCTTACTATCCCTCTTAATGTCTCCTCCTTCTCCTTTGCTTCTCTTCACTGCCCTGAGCTTCCTGTGCTGATTTAGACTAAGACCCCACGTAGGGGGCCACAATAAAAAAAAAAAGTGCTGCGGGCAAAACCACAGGCTTCTGCTTCCTTTATACCTATAGGGAAATCCTGGTGTTTCCGTAGATATAATTGACATGCAGCGATTTGCAAAACCGCAACATTTTTGGAAATTGCAGCATGTCCACTGTGCTTTTTTTTTTCGCATCCACTAGAATCCCATCCACTATACAATGACTGTAAACACCGCATTTTTTTCCACAGCATTTCTGCCGCAGCCAAACCGCCGCATTTACGCCACGAGGGGACCTGAGGCCCCATGTTGGGGAAACACATGATTTTTTGTTCCGTTTTTTTTTTAGCCAAAATGAAGAATGGAAACAAAGGAATGGGAAATACAGTATATAAAAAGTACTTATGCTTCTACCTTTTGCTAAATCCACTCCTGGCTTTGGTTTAATAAACCACAACAAAATCTGCAAAAAAAAAAAAAAAATCTGTGTTTCCACAATGTGGGGCCTTAGCCTTAATGTGATCCAGCTTGTAGTTAGGATAAGAAGTGGACAAATGTGCTGCATTACCGTGCTGAGAAGTCCTGTTGTACTCAGCCAGGTTGCTTTTCTCAGGACCCGCAATACAAATTCATCTAACCTGCATAAAAAGTAACTATTTTTTTTTTTTTTACAGTTTCCCATTGTGCAGTCTCTGACATTGACGTTGGGCAGTGGTGACTGCCAACTTGACAAATCAATAGTTATCTATGAGCCCTTTTAATATATACACCTGGAGCTTTGCATTTGCATAAGGTACATTCAACGGTATGTCAGATGTGAAAGTATCCTTAGGGGTGCAACGTCGCTGTTTAGAGTAGTTTTGCTGTTGCGATGTATTGTATTGTGTGATTGGAGCAGTAGTCACATCACTTGCTTTATTATGTACCGACCACTACTACAGCTGGTCACTTCATATCTTTTCATCACAAAGTTATTAATGATTCTTCTAGACTTTTAGCTCTCTCTCTATTTGAGGGGCTTAGTGACCCATTTAGGGCACTTTTCTGCATTCAAAATGTGAATGGAACCTTTAATGAAGTACAGCCTGGTAGTGATCGACCATTAATGGAGTCACCTATAGTCTTGACAACAGGATGTAAATCAGACTGGTGATAAGTGCAGATGAATAACAGAAAAGATTTCCAATGATATTAACAGAGAAATAACAAAAATTCAAAGAATCTGTGTGTGGCACCCTGGTGATCGCAAATCACCTTAAAATATAATAATATGCAAGTAAGAAAAGATATATGGAAAAAAAAGATAACATAAAGTAAATGGGTTGATGAACTGTTTTGTGTGTATTTAACTGACTTATCTGTAGACCTGTGGCGTACCTCCAATAGAGGCAGCCCATGCACCTCCTATGGGGCAGGGGGGCTTGGGGGTGAACGGCCCTGCCACCCTCCTCATCTCATCTGGTTAATTGTAACGAAACTCTAGAAGCTGCTGAATTGCACAGGTTCCAAGCTGATAGGACTAGTATTCAGGAACAATCCTGTGCACAGAATTTTTTTTTAATTAACTGTAATTTTTTTTTATATTTTTTCAAAAATAAACATGTATAAAGCAAAGTCATGCAAAACTGGTAATTCTGTATTCATAGGGTGTAACAAGACTTATAGTGCTTATAGTGCAAATCCTTTAAATTTTAAGAACCTTTAATGACTTATTTTAAAAATCATTCTTTCAAAATTCTTTTAGGGATATTGGGGGAATTTATCATCCCATGTATGCCAGTTTTGTGGCGTAGATGGGTGCTAATGTGGCACATCTTTGGTGCACGGCTCTTTCTTGCATTTTAGTTGCAACACATCCCTTTTCTGCACTGCACTCACCGCTTTCTGCAGTTGTGGGTGGAGCAGGGCAGTCCAGGATTCCTAGGTTAAAATATTTATTATAACTCATACCAGAAAATTGATATACGCGCACCTGATGTATTAAGAGGTCAGAGCCAGTGGGAGTCTTTAAAACGACTGGTGAAGGAAGTGCCAGGATTAATACATTTTCCCCACTATACAGTGCCACTGTACAGTACTGCACATGGCGTTGGCCTCAGGTTTTGCTTTGGATGTATTGTTTCTGTTGTGAAATGACCTTTTCCTCAAGATTGTTAAGAAACATTGATGATGCTTCCAAACATATATATATATATATATATATATATGGATATAAGTGGACTTTGTATTCGATAATTGTGTAAAAGTATATAAAGGATGAAGTAGTATATTCAAGTCTACAAATTCTGAAATGTGTGCATGCATTTAATTGAAAATGAGGAATACTAGACACTCACTCTTGAAATTGGTAGGGGAATGGAATCCCTACAATCCTATCAGTATGCCATAAGTGGTTGTGGTGGGCAAAACCCCTTTAACAGTCTTTCGCAGGGGACTAGAGGTAACAGTAGAGAACTTCTGTTGCGACTGAGATCAAATACGCAATATATTGCTTTATAGCTGTATGTAATGACATCTAATAGCCTGGAAATCCATTGTGCTGGCATCACAAGAATCTGCTTGATACTCTATTGGTACTATACTAAGAGTAACTCTGAGCATTTACATCAATCTGCTGGTCACTGCTCTTATAGTTACCTATTATATAATGCAGCTTGTCAAATGCAAAAGTCAAAAGATCCCTATAGCAGCCACTCTGGATTTTGCCAGACTCAACACATATTAATACAATGCAGTGGAAATCCTTACACACTAGTGTTTAGCAGGCTCTAAGCTGTCATGGAGAGCCATAATCCGCTGGGGCTGCCAGAAAGCACATTGTTATATAGCCTTAGCTCTAAAGACAGCTTTGCCCTTGTGTAGCGCTCCATATCTGGCACTTTGTGATTGAATGCACATCTGTAGTTGTGTGCCTATTAAGCCGCTTTCTTAATAGGCACACAACTACAGATGTGCATTCAATCACAAAGTGCCTGTCTGTTGACTATATCTAATGTTATGCTGATAAAGAATTGCAGGAGTTTGGATAATATGGGCCATTTTATTTTTTTTGTACCACATATTTTGTGTTACAGCCAAACCATGAAGCTTTTTGCCCCCAGTATAACATCTGTAAGTCAATTCCACAACTGGGATCCACAGCAATCTTGGTGATTGAAGTCTTAGGGTGTGTTCACACGGCGGAAAATGAAAATCATTTTCCGCCGCCAGAATCTTCGCCGCGGTCTGCCGCGACGGGATGCCGATGCAGTGTATCAGCATTCCGTCGCGGCATCCCGCTCCTGATTAGGTCCGGATGAATGGGTCTAATCATCAGCGCGTCTCAAGCCGCGGACACCGCGGGCGGAATCCGCAGCAAGATAGAGCAGGACGATAACACACTTTTAAAACAACATGATTTAATGTTACTCTGTCACAAGATGTGTATCCTGTAAGTCTATGTGTGCCACCCAGTGGTTGTCTTGTGAATTTTAGCCCATCAAAGGTTTTTCATGCCTCGATATTATATTTAATTTGTTTAATGAAAAATTGGAGTCTTTAAAGGGACTGTCCCACTATTGACTCTTATTCCCTATAGCAAAAGGGATAAGTGTCAGTGGGGGTTTGAGTGCTGGCATCCCCATTGATTTCCTGATTGGAGGTCCTGTAGCCCACCTATTTGAATAGAGCGATGGATATGCATGTCTGTTGTTCTATATTCAAGTCTGTGGAACTGAGATAGCTGAGTACTAGCTCTCAGTTATCTCCAGCAATCCTATAGACTTGCATGGTGCATGCCCATCACTCCAACCTGAGAGCTACAGAACTCATGGGTTAGACCCCCACCAATCTGACACTTATTAACTATGGATAAGGGAGACCGCTATTTAAAGAACTAGTGTTTTGTATGAAAAAATGCATCTCCTATATATATATCAATCTACGAATAAATACAGAATGTTGAGCCTACCTCAAAATATTGGACATTCACTGTAAGTCCTTATTCACTTGGTACAGTTTTGATTCAGTTTGTAGCCATAGTACAGATACAGCAAACTTCACCTTGACGCTTATCATGTTAAATACACAGCGTCAAGAAACTTCAACTGGACTTTTCAATGACTTTTGTTGTGTTAAGTGACAATGCGGCAAGCGATCAGTATCAAGTTAAAGTTAGTTACATCGGCACTTTGCACCCATACTGTATATGTATCAGCAATATGGGAGAATTACAGATCAACAAACAGCACAAAGTTTACAATCACTAAAAGAATATAATACCTATATGCAAACTATAATACTTAGTGCATATACAGTATATAATAATTGCATATATAGTATGTAATATATAATATAGAAAGTAATGATTATTTTCCACTACAAAATTTCTGTGCTTTGGAAATAGTGAATTAGAATAAAGTTAATGTTTTATCATTACCAAGCCATCTATTAATACCATTTCCCAGGCAGCAGCGGAATTTATTAGCCTATAAATAGATTTCTTCACAAGTTCCTTGGAGAGATCCGTTTATTGTGCCACTGAAATTGGTATTGCCATGTACATATGTTTTAGATTAATACCGTGTAGTACATAGTGTAAATGTAAAAGTAAGTGACGAGACTACAACCGACTGACATCATTGCATTTAATACATTTAATAATACATTTTTATTATTACAACACTAAACCCGGGAACTGTGGATAGTTTAGTGTCCCAAATTGCCCTGAAAGGTTCCCTTTAATCTAATAATAAAATATGTTACTCTTAAAGAACACTTAAGGTCTTCATAGGAGACTGACTTTCAGTCCCTACAGCAGTATAGTGATGAAATGGCACCTGGGAATGGAGCTCACTTCCTAAATAAAGAGGCCATTAATTAAATTCCGTACACCCCTGCTTTCAGCGTGTCTTGTATCAAAGGGAATGGGTAAAAATCTGGGTGTGCCCCTTTATAGTAAGAATAAGATATTATTACTAGATATTTGCCTCTGAAGTCGATGAGTTATTCTAGACTGATATATTCTCTTAACCCTGCAGTTCTATGTACGTGTCTAGAGGTGTCATTGATTTTGTAGTAGGTCCAAAAGTAGGGCCTCTTGGCAACTCAATTAGCCAGCAGAGTGTGACAATGAGGACAACAAGAAAAGCATCCTCTACCACCGCAGAGTGTGAATTACCTTAAAGCATGAATAAGCATTAATAAATAAGGGATATTTACTGTATTTCTGGATGGAACTATTATTTAGAATTTAAAAGAAAAAAAAGTTTGTTTTTTTTTTGTTTGTTTTTTTAATATAATTAGGATTATATTATAGGATTGTAATTGAAAGGTAACGCCTCTATTATAAAGCCGAATAACACAGATAACACAGGATTCATGACATACAGTAGTTTTCTTATACCTGCTATAAAGCAAAACCCTGCAGGTGCTCTAGCAGGAACAAACACATTCCTGAAAATCCTTAAAACAATCCTAAAAAATAGTAGGTGATGCAATCTGTTTCATTGAATACTGAAAGGGATTGTCACAGGACAGGGGATAAGTGTCCGATCTTTGGGTGCCCGATCATTGGGCCCCCCAGTGATCAGGAGGACAGGGGACAAAAATTCCCCTTTAGGCCTCCTTGTTATTGGAGTGCCAGTGTGCTTGAGTGACCAGCGCACCATTCACTTTTATGAAGCTGTGTGCGCTGCTGGAGATTACAGCCCCGGCAGCCCTATAGAAGTGAATGGAGTGCTAGTCACATAAGCACACTGGTGGGGGACTTTTGGTCTTTCTGATCACTGGGGGACACAGCGGACAGGCACCCAACTATTGGACACTTATTCCCTGTCCTATGGATAATGAATAATTGTCCATAATGGCACAACCCCTTTAAATAGGTTACATAGATATCTTATTAGGTTTATAATTCTATGAAATGAATAAGTGACCATCCAAGAATTCCATTGAAAGTCTAAGCCCCCACATGGCGTCCCGCAGCAAATAAACGCTGCGGGAAAAACCGCGGCGGGAAGGCATTGTGGTTCTTTCCGCAGCGCTTTAGACAGAAAGTTCGCAGAGGTTTCCTCTGCGGACTTTCTGTTTCAATTATACCTATGGGGAAACTGCCGGTGTTTCCGTAATTATAATTGACATGCTGCGATTTTCAAAACCGCACCGGTTTTGGAAATCGCCGAGTGTCCGCAGCACGGTTTTTACCGCAGAGTAGGTAGGTTATTAGCTAGAGTCCCATTCACTATACTCTGACTGTAAAATGCCGCAATTTATTTTAATAGCACATACAATTTTTAGCTACATACAGTGTTTGCTGGATTAAAGATTATTCTAAGGGCTGCTTCTGAGTAACACGTTGATAAAACACACAAGATATTTAGATATCATGAAACAATATTTTGAAGGAACCTTGAAAAAGTTGTCACAGTAGGAAGATGCTTTCAAAGAATTCCCTTAGAATTTAGTGGATATTCTCATACAGACTCTGTGTGAGATTTTCCAACAGAAGGAAAAATCCTAAACTGCAAGGGAAGGGTCTCAGCACTTAGAAAAGTCCCAGGATTCATTACAGTTAAGTAAACAATAAGGGTTCAGGGAAAGAGACCCTCGACAATCTGCTATCATAATAATATGAGACATACACTATAACAGTACATTTTAAAATTCGGGGGATTTCCATTAAAGGGTTACTCCAGTTCCTTTTTATTTATGACCTATCCTTAGGTCATAATAAATAAAAGATCATTGGGAGTCCAACACTTGGAACCCCGCTGATCAGCAGTTTACAGGGTATTCATCACTCGTGCAAGTTCTATGACCCCATTCCCTATTTACATCACATGCCATCTGATTCATAGCAGCCATGCAATGTTACTACAGCCTTGTCTCATTCACTTCTATGGAAAGGCTGTAATTACACTACATGGATCCTATAAATCAGGCAGATTGTGATGTAAACACAGAAAAGATCACAGTGCTCCCATGAGTGCTGTGGCCCCTTTACACAGCTGATCAGTGGGGGTCCCAGGTGTCGTACCACCACTGATGATGACCTGAGCATAGGTCATCAATAAAGAAGAACTGGAATAGTCCTTTAACCCTTTTCCAACATCCATTATACAGGTACAGTAGATGTCTGCACATTAAGCATTTCACCCGTCAGTTTCTGAGTGGGCACCATAGCTGCCAGGTCTCTGCTGTTTTACACAGCGTGGACTTGGCAGCAGAGACTACAGTGCTGGCCAAAAGTATTGGCACCCCTGCAATTCTGTCAGGTAATACTCAATTTCTTCCAGAAAATGATTGCAATCACAAATGCTTTGGTAATAATATCTTCATTTAATTTGTCTTCAATGGAAAACCACAAAAAGAATTGTCAAAAAGCCAAATTGGATATAATTCCACACCAAACTTAAAAAAGGGGGTGGACAAAAGTATTGGCACCCTTTGAAAAATCAGGTGATGCTTCTCTAATTTGTGTAATTAACAGCACCTGTTATTTACCTGTGGCACATAACAGGTGGTGGCAATAACTAAATCACACTTGCAGCCAGTTGAAATGGATTAAAGTTGACTCAACCTCTGTCCTGTGTCCTTGTGTGTACCACATTGAGCATGGAGAAAAGAAAGAAGACCAAAGAGCTGTCTGAGGACTTGAGAAGCAAAATTGTGAGGAAGCATGAGCAATCTCAAGGCTACAAGTCCATCTCCAAAGACCTGAATGTTCCTGTGTCTACCGTGCGCAGTGTCATCAAGAAGTTTAAAGCCCATGACACTGTGGCTAACCTCCCTAGATGTGGACGGAAAAGAAAAATTGACGAGAGATTTCAACGAAAGATTGTGCAGATGGTGGCTAAAGAACCTCGACTAACATCCAAACAAGTTCTAGCTGCCCTGCAGTCCGAGGGTACAACAGTGTCAACCCGTACTATCCGTCGGCGTCTGAACGAAAAGGGACTCTATGGTAGGATACCCAGGAAGACCCCACTTCTGACCCAGAGACATAAAAAAGCCAGGCTGGAGTTTGCAAAAACTTTCCTGAGAAAGCCAAAAACTTTTTGGAAGAATGTTCTCTGGTCCGATGAGACAAAAGTAGAGCTTTTTGGGAAAAGGCATCAACATAGAGTTTACAGGAAAAAAAAAAGAGGCCTTCAAAGAAAAGAACACGGTCCCTACAGTCAAACATGGCGGAGGTTCCCTGATGTTTTGGGGTTGCTTTGCTGCCTCTGGCACTGGACTGCTTGACCGTGTGCATGGCATTATGAAGTCTGAAGACTACCAACAAATTTTGCAGCATAATGTAGGGCCCAGTGTG
Organism: Leptodactylus fallax; assembly: GCA_947044405.1. NCBI lineage: Eukaryota > Metazoa > Chordata > Amphibia > Anura > Leptodactylidae > Leptodactylus > Leptodactylus fallax. Next base: position 3,016,661 of record CAMRHE010000070.1, on the reverse strand, counting down.
AGAAAGCTGGGTCTCCCTCAGAGGTCATGGGTCTTCCAGCAGGACAATGACCCAAAACACACTTCAAAAAGCACTAGAAAATGGTTTGAGAGAAAGCACTGGAGACTTCTAAAGTGGCCAGCAATGAGTCCAGACCTGAATCCCATAGAACACCTGTGGAGAGATCTCAAAATGGCAGTTTGGAGAAGGCACCCTTCAAATCTCAGGGACCTGGAGAAATTGGCCAAATTCCAGCAGAGCATTGTAAGAAACTCACTGATGGTTACCGGAAGCGGTTGTTGGCAGTTATTTTGTCTAAAGGTTGTGCTACCAAGTATTAGGCTGAGGGTGCCAATACTTTTGTCCGGCCCATTTTTGGAGTTTTGTGTAAAATGATCAATGATTTGACTTTTTTTTTCATTCTCTTTTGTGTTTTTTCATTGCAAGCAAAATAAATGAAGATATTATTACCAAAGAATTTGTGATTGCAATCATTTTCTGGAAGAAATTGAGTATTATCTGACAGAATTGCAGGGGTGCCAATACTTTTGGCCAGCACTGTATATGATTTCGGCCATTTAACTTTTAAGTCAGGAGAAAATACTTAGACATTTCCCTTCTGTTAAATCCACTTCTTATTTTGGCTCAAGAAAACGCAGCAAAATCTTCAACAAAAAATGCTGTATTTCATCACTTAGCCAAAGAGTGATGGTGCGCAGGTGTTGCCGTGTTGACTCGGGTCACTGGCTCCCTGCAGCAAGATTTGAGAGCAGCATCCGTTACTATGAAAGCTGGGAACCTATTGAGGGCTTATGTCTCAGGACAGAAGTCATCCCTAAGGTCCCATCCACAATAGGTGTACTTTAATTAAAATGATCAGTTACAGCCATAATGAGCCTTCATTGGGTGACATTTACAGGGGGTTTCCAATGCTATGATATTGATTTATTAGATCAGGTGTTTGAAGAGGCTGCAGCAATCGGGTGAGTAGGGCAGACTCTTCACTGCATATACCAAGCACAGTGCTGTACAATGTGTAGTAGCTGTGCTTGGTTTTGCAGCTCAGTCCCTTTCATTTACATGTGCCCATAATTCGGCTGAACCACACTGGCAAGATCGGTGTCATTTTCAGTTTGACTTTATCTAAAAGCAGTTTTATTGTTGTTGACTGCACATTAAATTGCTGTTTATCTGCACAACCCTTCACCTAGTAACAATGAAACTTCTGTAAGCAATAGTCAATGTTAAAACCATACCGATCTGCATGTTGGCTAGGTTTTGGCCACATTGTGGTGCACCCAGCTCCAGTCTTCTATTTCCATTCTCTAAATCTGTGGGTTATGTTGATGTCATTATTCTTGTATTTTCCCATATATTATTCTGTATACAAAGAAAAGTATCTCCGTAGAAACTACCTCTATAGTGACTGCCGGGCTGGTTTGGAACAAATGCTATTTTAAACAGTACAGAACAAATTGCAAGCATTTACCATCAAAGCAGGAGTTAGTCATTAGGCGCTGGAAGATTGTTAGTGTGTGCACAATTAAACACTCACACGGACCATTATGTACTAATCTTGACATGATGTGACCCAGTGTACTCGCTCTTCTGTTTTACACCCACCAGCAACAAGATTTTTTTGTAAGAACAGAACCTGCATTGAAACTACAGGAAATCATAATTCCTTTTTATCTATCTAAATTCTCATGGAACTGATTTTTATTTTGCAAACACATGTCGCATTTTCCTCATTGGTTACTTTGGCTTCTGCACAATTTATGCCTTATTATTATAAAATAGGTTTCGACCTTACCGCTAGTGATAAATTGTTTTTCCTGTTGGAAGAAGAAAACAAGTGAATGCACTTAAGAGGACCTATCAGCTCTTCTGACTTGTGTGTTTTAGTAAATACTGTTATTGTATCCTCTGTATCCTTTCTTGGAACACTGGGGAGATTTACTAAGCAAGATGCAGGAATTATGGTGTAATTTGTGTCAAAAACTGTCTAACATGCCTTGGCTACATTTATCAGGTGTGTTAAAGTGAGTGGATCTAAATGAAAGGGGCTTGACTTATTGGAAAAGGGGCTGGGCTTACGATGCAACACTGTGAGCCAAAAATGTACCAAAATTTTGGCACATTTTTTTGTCAGTAACTAAGCCAACTAATATGTGTTGTAAAGTTCGATTAGACAGTCTAGCAATATGCCAGCATTAGACACTTTGATAAATATGTCACAGTTTAAAGGGGTTACCCAGTTTTTAAAAAATATGGGGATCATCAATACAAAACACTTCCTAATATATATCCTGTTTAAATTCAGCACCGTTTATTTGATTTATTTTCAGGTCAATGATCACAGCTGTGATGTTTCATTTACAAGCTCACTACCCCCTCCCTGTGAGCAGTTCAGCCAGTAAACGAAATATCACAGCAGCATATGACCTCCTTGAAGCTACTTATACTGACCTCGGATGCGGGAGTGATAAATTACCTGGTCAGATATGTGGAGTAAAGTGGTGCTGCACGGACTGAAGAAGAAATGTGACACAACACAGACCCCAGGGTCATAGTCTGAACATGGTCATTTGATTTATGGGCCATGGTCATGTAATGTACACTCAGGTACACAGCTCATTACAGGACAGAGATCTGATTACTGTGCTGTGACTATAACGAGCTGTGCACCTGTGTGTACATCACATGACCATGGTCAGAATTTCATCCACTAGAAGTAATCAGAATGAATGACAGCAAGCAGAGATCTAGAAAACTGTGAGGAACTGATAAAGTATATTGGAAAATTGTATCTCGCAATATTGGTCTGAAAGTGGACAACCCCTTTAATTTCTTCTTTATATTCTTCTACATGTGTGTGTGTATATATATATATATATATATATATATATATATATATAACAGTTCCTTGCGAAAGTATTCGGCCCCCTTGAACTTTTCAACCTTTTGCCACATTTCAGGCTTCAAACATAAAGATATAAAATTTAAATTTTTTGGTGAAGAATCAACAACAAGTGGGACACAATTGTGAAATGGAACAAAATTTATTGGTTATTTTAAACTTTTGTAAAAAATAAAAAACTGAAAAGTGGGGCGTGCAATATTATTCGGCCCCCTTAAGTTAATACTTTGTAGCGCCAAATTTTGCTGCGATTACAGCTGCAAGTCGCTTGGGGTATGTCTCTATCAGTTTTGCACATCGAGAGATTGAAATTCTTGCCCATTCTTCCTTGGAAAACAGCTCGAGCTCAGTGAGGTTGAATGGAGAGCGTTTGTGAATAGCAGTTTTCAGCTCTTTCCACAGATTCTCGATTGGATTCAGGTCTGGACTTTGACTTGGCCATTCTAACACCTGGATACGTTTATTTGTGAACCATTCCATTGTAGATTTTGCTTTATGTTTGGGATCATTGTCTTATTGGAAGATAAATCTCTGTCCCAGTCTCAGGTCTTTTGCAGACTCCAACAGGTTTTCTTCCAGAATGGTCCTATATTTGGCTCCATCCATCTTCCCATCAATTTTAACCATCTTCCCTGTCCCTGTTGAAGAAAAGCAGGCCCAAACCATGATGCTGCCACCACCATGTTTGACAGTGGGGATGGTGTGTTCAGGGTGATGAGCTGTGTTGCTTTTACGCCAAACATATCATTTTGCATTGTGGCCAAAAAGTTGGATTTTGGTTTCACCTGACCAGAGCACCTTCTTCCACATGTTTGTTGTGTCTCCCAGGTGGCTTGTGGCAAACTTTAAACGAGACTTTTTATGCATATCTTTGAGAAATGGCTTTCTTCTTGCCACTCTTCCATAAAGGCCAGATTTGTGCAGTGTACGACTGATTGTTGTCCTATGGACAGACTCTCCCACCTCAGCTGTGGATCTCTATAGTTCATCCAGAGTGATCATGGGCCTTTTGGCTGCATCTCTGATCAGTCTTCTCCTTGTTTGAGATGAAAGTTTAGAGGTACGGATGGGTCTTGGTAGATTTGCAGTGGTCTGATACTCCTTCCATTTCAATATGATCACTTGCACAGTGCTCCTTGGGATGTTTAAAGTTTGGGAAATCTTTTTGTATCCAAATCCGGCTTTAAACTTCTCCTCAACAGTATCACGGACCTGCTTGGTGTGTTCCTTGGTCTTCATGATGCTCTCTGCGCTTTAAACAGAACCCTGAGACTATCACAGAGCAGGTGCATTTATATGGAGACTTGATTACACACAGGTGGATTATATTTATCATCATCAGTCATTTAGGACAACATTGGATCATTCAGAAATCCTCACTGAACTTCTGGAGTGAGTTTGCTGCACTGAAAGTAAAGGGGCCGAATAATATTGCACGCCCCACTTTTCAGTTTTTTATTTTTTACAAAAGTTTAAAATAACCAATAAATTTCGTTCCACTTCACAATTGTGTCCCGCTTGTTGTTGAGTGTTCACCAAAAAATTAAAATTTTATATCTTTATGTTTGAAGCCTGAAATGTGGCAAAAGGTTGAAAAGTTCAAGGGGGACGAATACTTTCGCAAGGAACTGTATATATATATATATATATATATATATATATAATTAGTACTCTGTTTACTATCCCTGAATAAGTGGAATGCTGGTAGTAAATGATGTATAGAAGGTAATCTGATACAGTCAGACAAGGTAACATTACAGTAATAGCAGTGACTGGACTTGAGTTAATCATTCTGACAGTCTGCAGTAGGACAGGTATCTCTGAGACTTCTAGTAATCACATCTTAAATAAGTACCTCGAATACATCAATTTACTATTCAGCTTGACTATGGCAGCAGAGATATTCTACATTAGGTTAGACCCATCTGAGCTTGTAACCAAGGTAATTTCCCATATTCTTTTGTCCTTTATTGTACAGACAGATATTGTAGCTTTTGTTACTACGCTCGGAGGAACATATAATTTAAATATCAAATTTCAATTGTAAGCGTAATACCTTTTCTGTTATATAGCAACTGCGATACCAGCTGAAGATACTAATTTACCTTACTGGTGCTGAAATGGGGAAAGATAAAATGTTAGACTGCTGAGGAGAAGAACCCTGTAACTAAAAGTGAAGAAATGATAATATAAGACACATATCTGGGAATACGAAAAAAGATAAGAAATGATGAGATAGTAGAATACGCTTAACATATGGAAAGAGAAGTCATTACAAATCATAACATAGTATTATAGATTAACCTCCGAGTACCCATATTCACTTCTCAGCTGAAACTTCACATTTGAGCTTATGATGAAACTGACTTTACATGAATTTAGATGTTACCAGATATTCGTCTCATTGGTGGTCTTGTTATTGTACTTTCTAATAATGATATCCTTGGTGCAATGGAATTTAGATTTCTATGCACTGGGGTTTTTTTTTTATAAGCAATAATCACTGCAGTCAATCTAAAAAAAAACAAAAAAAAAAAAAACAGAGGTGCAATAAAAACTATAGGGCAGCAGCCCAGACCCACAATGATATGAGGTGGATATCAGACTATCTGTAACGTCTCTGCCTGTTCAGGTCTCTGCATTACCCTCTGCCCGCATGCAGCGGCGCAGGAGGCATGCTCAGTTTGATTCCTTGTTTAAGATTCTTGCTGCTCAGTCTGAACACTGTCCTAGACTATGTAATTCATTTTCTGCCACACCCGTCTCCTTCACCTTGGTTTTCCTATGCTCCACTAATAGTTAATCTCAGCCTTGCCTGTGTGATTGACAGCCTATCCTCCTATCAAGTCTGGGGCAGGTCCTGACTTTCTATAAACAGGTTGTCAGCCTTCACATGAGCGCTGGCTACTGATTCTGTCTTGTCACTTGTCCTTGCTAGCTCCTATTTTGTTACCTGTATTCCATTTCCTGACCTCTGGCCTTAACTTTTGACTATTCTCTTGGATTGTGATTTTGTACTGCATTGCTCGTCCGTTACCGAACCCTTGGCTTGCTGACCTCCCTTTTTGTCGTTTGTCTTGTCTGCATTCTGTGTAGTCACTTATATTAGGAAGGGACTGATCGACCAGTTGCTGGCTGTCACCTAGGACAGATCAGGCAAGTTAGCCAGGGACAACGGGGGGGGGGGTACAGGGCTCACTGTCTTGTTTTGCCCCCTCCCCCCAGGGTTCTGCAGCAGCACTGGGGAATTGCTCAACTGGCAATTCCATTACACTATCTCACTCTTCCTGTAGACATTGTGTCCAGGTTGTAGTCACTGATCATTGGTCACTGCCTGCCACCTCCATTAAGGGGGCGGTCTGTATTTATCTCCTCTTTGTGTCAATAAGAGCCATATAGTGTATTTCTGTATGTACATTGATAACTGACAGCCATGAATTCTATTCCCTAGTCCATAGTGAGATAATGTATTACAAATTTGTAGTCAATGGGGTCCACCGGTCTCCGTGTGTAACCGCTGCTGTAGTGGTCCAGCTCTCTATCATTCGGGTCCCCCAATGGACATGAACAGCGAAGAGCCCAGCAGTAGTGTGAACCTAACGTATTTATAAATAATTTTGTGTGACCACCCTTTGGTGGAGGAGTCCTGAAAGTGATGATATGGCTCTACAATGCTCTGATCTCAGCATCATCCAGTTTGTCTGGGATTATATCAAGAGACAGAAGGATTTAAGCAAGCCTGCATGTACAAAGAATCTATGGTTCGTTCTCTGTTTGTAACAACCTCCCTATTGAGTTCCTTCAAAAACTCTGCAAGTGTACTGATACTGTTTTGAAGGTAAAGGGCACTGGCACCAAATATTGCAAATATTGATGGGATTTAGAGTTCTCTTTTGTTCATTCACTTAATTTTAATTGACAAATATGAACTATTAACACTTCCACACCTGCCTGAAAGTTTTGCACAGTACTTTTGAGTCCCACTTTCTTAGAATCCACTAGGTTCCTAGTATCCCTTACTCTCACTGGGACCCCTATTGAATGATTACCTAGATTGGGACCCATCTGACTGTAAGCCATATATCTGATGATATAACAACTACCTAAGTGCCCATCACACTACAGGCCCAGGTACTCTTATGCCTCACTACAGTGTAATACCACTCTCCCTCATTACTGTCTAAGTACACGCTTTCTGCTGGTGACACTCTTACTGGCATGGCCTGGGATATGTGCACTTTGCATTTCTGACCTCAAAGACTGCTGCCAAACCTAGGCATATATGGGTCTTCCTAACTCCATCCAGGTGTGTCCTAGTGCTGCAACATCCGCTACAACATCAACATGGGGTTCCCAGGACAAAGTCCTTGACAACTGGAATCTCCCACTGCCAGGGCATAGCAAACTGGAACACTGTCCATGTTTTGTTGCAAGCACAATGGTGCAACATAACAACACAGAAGGGAAAAGACATAGCATATGCTAGTACAGCAACACATCTTGACAGCAAAACATTTCTATACTTGGCAAGAGGACAAGTATGTCACTGTGGGGCGTCCTTCAACAATTCTTTAAAAGAGACTTGAAAATGAATTGTTTCTCATCTCAACCAAATCTCATTTAAGTGGATCTGACAAATTGTCTACACTTGAACAAGTCTAACATAATGGAATGATGTAAAACGTCCATACAGTACATGCAGATACTATTATCTTTTCAAGCAGAATTTGCTTTCTGCCATATGATGACAGCCCTTGCATAACTCTTTCACTGAGCTTCTGGTCCGTAAACTGCCCCCTGCCTAAAGGCCCGGGGTTATTACTGTCATATCTGCCATTCCTTCTGCTGTAGATATTATAGTAATGATTCAGAGAACTTAGCATGCTTAATGTGCATTTCCAAGGGAAAACATGCCAGACAGGAAATGCTGGTCTTGGTTTACAGAAACATTGCAATGATTTATTATGGTTCTTGAGGAGTAGCATTTCTGCGTTCTTTCACTGGAACTGATATCCTTTATATGATAGGACTTGTAATTTAGTGACGTGTAACTGTGTCTACAAGTTTAATGCTAGCAGTGATTAATAAGAGGATATAACGTCAGCCTGCGTACATTAACCCTAAGAAATTTTGGCACCAGATGCTTGTGTTTGCTCTCACCAACATTGTTTAGTATATACAGTCATGTATGTATATTTTACTTGACTTTTCCTAGTGATCGTATTTATCGAGGATTGTTTTTCCAAACGTGTTTGAAGTATTCTCTACTAAAGCACTTGTCCGAAAGATTTGTTGGCAGATGGCTTGTTTTATTTTTCGGCTTTGATTGTTGCAGCAGATTTAGCCTAACCCAGCAAAAGTAAGAGATGAAACATAATCAATCTAGGTCATTTTCTGCTGGTCCGATGTGATCTAATGTCTGAATATTCACGTTGTGTGGCATAAATGATGGCAGAAATCTATGCCAGCAAAGGAGTTAGCATACATTTTAGCATGGACCCCTGGGGGATGCACCTAATTTGTGATGAGGCATGCACTTTGTAATCAATTAATTGCATCCTCCACCAGTGCAGGGGACACTACACGTTAAATATGCCGGTCTTCATGACTTGTCCTAGTATTGTTACATTATATTGTGTCACAAACTGATATGCTATATTTGCCTATGTGTGGCCACACCCATGTTGGGAGTTGCAGACTTTTGTTAGCGCATCATACTATATTGAACTGGTATAATTATGAATTGGCAGCAGGTCTAAGCTGTAACTAGCAGTTGACACCAAGCTGTGGCATTTGCAATTGGCAATAATGCCACACAAGGCTGTTTAACCACTTGGATGCTGTTGACTGCGGCATCTAAGGGGTTGTTTAGTGTTGTGGTTCCCCTCCTTGCCCCATGGTGCCACAATTGTGGAAACCAGTGTGTTGCTAAGGCAATCCAGGGCCTGATTAAGTTTTTCAGGTCTGCCATCTTTACTCATTTAGCAGGTCCTGCAGGGTAGGCTACTTGTCAGCCACTTGCTCACAGAACATTCGTATAGCAGTGCACTCTATCAGGGATCAGACGATCACATAGTCCCCTAGTGTGACTAAAAAATAAAATAAAATACCATTAAAACATGTTCACATTCTATATGTAACATCTTTTCCCGTTCAGGCCTCTGCGCCATCCTCCGGTCGCATGCTATGGCGCAGGAGGCATGTGTATTTATGATCTTCTGCTCCTGTTGTTTTAGCAATGCTGAGTATTCGTTGCTGTGTGTCAGTCCAGCCAGTGCTTGAGCTCCTCTGTTTAGTAAGGAGTTAACACTAGTAGCTCTTTGATTGACATCCTCACTTGCCAATCAAGCTTGGAGCGGGTTCTTGTTACCCTTTATATTGTTTTCCAGCCCCATCTTGGTTGCTTGCTATTGCTTCTCTCAGCGTGCTAGTTATTTACTATTTTGCTGTTTTGATACATTTCTGACCTTGGCTTTTTCCCTTTTGACTATTCTTCTGGTTCTGTACTGCGCTGCTGGACTGGTTCTGACCCTTTGTTTTGTTGATTTCCCGTATCTGCTTGTTTGTCTTGTCTGTGTTTACACTTGTATTGTAGGAAGGGACTGTCGCCCAGTTGTCCTCTACCACCTAGGATAGTTGAGGCAAGTAGGTAGGGACTGGGAATGGGTCGAGTTTAGGACTCACTGCCTCATTCCCTTCCTCCAGGTTTCAGCAGAGGCACTGGGGAATTACTTAACTGGCAATTCCCTAACACTATACTATACAAAGAATTCATTATTTGTCAAACATAGTGTCCTACAAAATCCAAAAAGTGCTAGAAATGCTGTTTCTTGGTCACCTTGCTGTATAATACATGGAGTAAAACGTGATCAAAAAGTTGCAGGTACCCCAGAATTGAATCAATAAAAAGTACAGCTCATCTTGCAAAAAGCATGTATTCAATCAGCTCCATTGATGGAAAAATAAAAAAGTTATGGCTCTCACAAATAGAGATAGGCCAAACTCTCAAGATTAGTTTTTTTTTGGGTCGGGACCAAAATTCTTTTCAAGTTGAACAAATTCAGTACGAACCACTCCTTAAATTAGCTTAAAACATATTGTAGAACTTTCTAAGGTTGAGGCCCCCCATTGCGGAAACGCAGCTTTTTTTGTTGCAAATTTTGCTGCAGCTTTTTGAGCCAAAGTCAAGAATGGCTACAAAAGGAATGGGAAATATATAGGAAGCTCTTATATTTCTACCTTCTGCTCAATTCATTCCTGACTTTGGCTCAAATAACCACAGCAAAATCTGCAACAAAAAAAGCTGTATTTCCGCAATGTGGGGCTTCAGCTTAAGGGTCCATGCACAAATCGGCCCCCAACTCGGATACACATACAGTCATGTGCATGAACCCTTAGGGATCCTGGAAATCTATCCAATTTCTAGCTAGCAAAGGCAAACAAAGCCGAAGTTATATCAATGTCAAAGTGACATCATTATACTTTGTAGTCTCTTCAGACCTTAGAGTATAATAGGGGGAAGCCCAGGGGAGGCGTCCAGCGCTCTCGCTCTGCTTCCTCGGTGATGTCTGGCACTCTCCTGTTATATCATGCATCCAGGGTCACTGCTAAGGCCTATGATTTGGCCTCTGCAGTGACATGGGCATTCCTAGCGTCAAAACATCAAAAAAGGGTTCATATTGGTTAAAAATTAGTAAAGTACTAAAAAAATTTACATACTAAAAGTTTTCCGTAAATGTACTGACCTACTGAATTAGAATAATATATTATTTATGCTTTATGGTGAGAGACAACATTTATCATGCAAAAAAACAGTGTCAAAATTGGTGTTTTTTTTTCATCCCTCACAGAAAGGGTTAATAAAATTTAGTGAACAAGTTATTGGTGTCCCAAAAAGGTGCAATAGAAAAATATAATGTAATCCAAAACTCACCAGTCTTCAAACATTTACATTGAGGTTAAAATAAGAAAAGGTATGGCTTTCTGAAATCTGAAAAAAAAAATGTAAAAAAAAAAATCGTAAGGCCAAAACTTGCTGTATCCTTAAAGGGTTAATGGATCAGAAAGAACAAGAGCATTGTGAATTTATACTTACATTTACATTACAATGTAACTATTTTATATGTACAGTGCTGCGATCATTAGGAATTATTTGGATAGTATTATAAAATTATATTATAAAATATTCACTGTAACTTGGAGCTTTTACAAAATATTTTTTTTCTTTGGATTTGTCTATTTTGTTGCCACAACACTACTGTAGATACAGACAGCAGTTTTGTGCTGTATCCTATAGTAACAGAAAATAACAAAAATCTGTCCAATGCTACAAATAAATGGATGAAAGTCAAAGAAGGGAAACATAAAGATGAGGGTATGCACTGGGTAATGGTCAGAGGAACGCATGTAACTTATTGCCAAGGACAATTCTAGATGAAACATTCACAGATCTGTAAGTCCACTTGTAAGGTGGTGGAAGGCACTAATTTACAGAAATGGCCTTCAATACATAAGTCCTTACATAGGATTGGCCTGTATAAATGTTTTATATGTCTTATTGGGTACAGTATGATGTGTAATATGCTGTTTATTACTTTATACATGACAATGACTTTTTGCACTGTATAATGTTACACTGTCACTTTATGGTGACAATGATAAGTAACGGGGATCCGACTGCCCAGTACTTGCCCGGTCCCTGCCCCGGTGTAGGGCCAAGGACACAAAGCCTTTGGCATAGTATTTGGCCTTAAGTGAGTGGCCCTGAGATCCTACAGTTCGGACTTTTACCCTTGCAATGATACCTAACAATCTAATTTTTGGTTTTTATTTTATTTATATTTGAAATGCAAAAGGTTATTTTACACTTTATTATTTTGATTTTTTTTTTCTACATTTAAAAAAAAAAAATGTCTTTACTGTACCACAAACCCCCAGTACAATATACTGCAATACTTAAATATTGCAGTATATTTATTGCTCATTACTGCAGATGTCTACTAATTATTGATTGTAATAGGGTCAAAAACACTTCTGTAGGTGTCAGCCAGGCATTGTTGAATTCCTGCACATGCCCCTAGTATTCCCAGCTAAAGGCCTTGAAGGATCTGGCACCCCCCATTGTACTTAAATCTCATTTGCATATTTCTTAAAAGGAAATGGAGCGTCAGTTGGACTACCTAAAGCTATGATGGTGCACAGCATACTGTACCCTACATTGCGCTGTAACTAGTTTGATATTGAGGTGACTGGGGACACATTGGGATCGGTCACAGTGGGATAGTTGCCGCAAGCTTGACAGTGACTTACCTGCTGTGATATAAAATAGAAGCATTGTGGATGAGATTTAAACATATCTTATCCATATACAATGACTAAAACACTGTGGAAAGTTCACAGTCTGTTGCCTTAACCTAGAACTTCAAAATGTGCTCTTTTGACAAGTTTCCAGGAGAGCCCTCAATTCTCAGTGGAATTTTCCCTTAAATAATCCAGCAGATGGCATTTACTGAGCCATTGGTAAATGAAAGGGACATTCCAGTCCATAAGGTCAAAACTGTCACAACCGAAAGCAATTTTTGTGGGAACAATCCCAAGAAGATCATTTCAGGTGACAGTGGGAATTTGACCTTCTCCCTCCAGAAAACCTTTAAAAACATTGACCATGATCTGTAAGCAATGACCTTTTCCATCATGTGTTGTATAACATATCCCCTAATGCGTAAGTGGAATTTTTAGCCTTTCAAAGAATTACACAGTTTGGAAATATCCTATTAAAACAGTAAAATTGTCCTGAATCTAAGTCATTATGTAACCCCCAATGTGATCATAATAGTCATAAAACAAAATGTCCTGCAATATTCATGAGATAATAAAACATACAAAAATCAACTTTATTTGCTCTTAAAAATGAACGATCCCACAAAAAAAAAAAAAAAAAAAACACACTACCCCACCCACCACCCCAAGACAAAAAAACAATACTATTTTTTTTCTTCCCTCTCCTCTTTTTCTCCTCAACTAAAATTAACCCCCCCCCCCCCCAAAAAAATCCCCCCCCCAAAAAAAAAAAAAACCCCCACACCCCCACACCCACACCAACACAACAAAAATATTTTTTTTTATAAAATCCTATTTTTTTTTTTTTTTTTTATTCACTCTATTTTTTTTTTTTTTTTTTTTTTGCTCCCCATCCAGATTTACTTTGTTGTTTAATAATTATAATAATAATAGTCCTTTAATTGCCCCCCAAAGGGGAAATTCAGTGTGTTACACCACCAAAAAAAAGCAGATACAAATACAAATACAACATGTACAGGAAGTATTCCAAGGTGAGAGGCATTACATTGATAGCAGACAGACAGATAGGGCGTAGCAGGGGGGGGGGGGGATTTAACAGGCAGAGAGATATTTTCAGTTCTCTGTGTGTAATGATCTCCGCTTAGGTCGGTGTTGGTTGTACAGCCTAACCGCGGTGGGGAGGAAAGACTTCCGATAGCGCTCCTTCTCACACCTAGGGTGGAGCAGTCGGTCACTGACAGTACTGCTCAGCGCGATCACAGTCTCATGCATGGGATGGGACTTCTTCTTCTGCATGGAGCTCACCACGGACAGTATCCTTCTGTCACCCACCACCTGCACTGGGTCCAGTGGGCTCCCCAGGACAGAGCTGGCCCTTCTAATCAGCTTGTCAAGTTTATTTCTGTCCCTGGTTGATATACTGCTCCCCCAGCAGGCCACTCCAAAGAAGATGGCTGATGCCACTACCGAGTTGAAGAAAGTTCTAAGAAGTGCCCCCCGGATTCCAAAGGCTCTCAGTTTCCTAAGCAGGTAGAGCCTGCTGTGGCCCTTCCTGTACAGGGCCTCCATATGATCTGCCCAGTCCAGCTTATTATTAAGGAGCAAACCCAGGTACTTATAGGTGTTCACAATCTCGATGCCCGTCCCCAGGATGTCCACTGGTTTAGGAGGGCTTCTGCCTTTGCGGAAGTCCACCACCATCTCCTTGGTCTTCCCCGCGTTAATCTTCAGGTGGTTCCGGTGGCACCAGTCCACAAAATCCTGGTTCAGTTCTCTGTACTCCCTGTCATCATCATCTGTGATGAGACCCACTATTGCAGAGTCGTCAGAATACTTCTGTAGGTAGCAGCTGGATGAGTTGCACCTAAAATCTGCAGTGTACAGTGTGAAGAGGAAAGGGGCGAGAACCGTACCCTGAGGTGCCCCCGTATTACAGATCACTGTACCTGACACACAGTCTCGGGCTCTCACGTATTGAGGTCGATTTGTGAGGTAGTCTAGGATCCAGTTGGAGAGGTGGTGGTCCACTCCAGCAAGGCCCAGCTTGTCCCTCAATAACCTGGGCTGTATGGTGTTAAAAGCACTGGAGAAGTCAAAGAACATTATTCTCACTGTGTTCCCTGGTTTCTCCAGGTGAGACAGAGCCCTGTGCAGAAGATGGATGATGGCATCATCTACCCCAATGCCCGGCCGATAAGCAAACTGGAGGGGGTCCATAGCGGGGCTCACTAGAGGGCGGAGATGTGTGAGAACCAATCTCTCCAAGATCTTCATCAGGTGGGATGTCAGTGCTACAGGTCTGTAGTCGTTGAGGTCCATAGGGTGGGGTTTCTTTGGAACTGGTACCACACAAGAAGATTTCCATAATTCAGGGACTATTTCCTGCCTCAGGCTCATATTATACATATATGTAATTATACCACACAGCTGGTCCCCACAAGTCTTAATTAGCCTTGCACTGATGTCATCTGGCCCTCCGGCTTTCCTCGCCTTGATCTTTTTCATCTCCTTCCTCACCTGGGCCCGTGTGAAGGTCAGACTGTGGCCAGATAAAGATGGATTTCTGGATTTACTGGTCTGTTGGGAAGTGGCCGCATGGGGAGAAGTCATTGTGGTGGGGGGAGCTGAAGGACATGCTGGGGTGGGAGGAGCTGGTGTGTGATCAAATCTGTTGAAGAATAGGTTTAGTTCATTAAGCCAGTTAACATCTGCCTCAATCTGGCAGACAGACTGTTTATGACCCGAAATTGACTTAAGCCCCTCCCAGACCCCCCTTATGTCTTTTCTTTCCATTTGCTTTTCCATTTTTTCTTTATAACTGGATTTTCCCTGCCTGATTTGATGCCTCAGCTCCTTTTGTACTTCCCTCAACCCCTCCTTATCTCTTGTCCTGAATGCCATCTTTTTCTCCTTAAGTAGTGTTTTTATATCAGAGTTAATCCATGGTTTGTTATTGGAGAAGCACCTCACCACTTTTGTGGGTACTGTGTTGTCCACACAAAAATTAATGTAGTCCGTTATGCAGTGTGTGAGTCCTTCTATATCTTCCCCATAAGAATCCTGCAGAACTTCCCATGCGGTTGTGTCAAAACAATCCCTCAGAGCCTCATCACTCTCCTCGGACCATATCCTCACTGTGCGGGTGACAGCTGGTTCTCTACGTACAAGTGGCTTGTACACAGGTCGGAGATGTACTAGGTTGTGATCCGATCTCCCCAGGGGCGGTAGGGCTGATGAGTTGTATGCCTCCCTCACGTTGGCAAAGAACAAGTCCAGTGTTTTGTTGTCTCTTGTGTGGCAGGTTACATACTGTGTGAAACTGGGCAGTGTGGATGATGGAGAGGCATGGTTGAAATCACCCGACAGAAGAAAGAGGGCCTGGGGGTGCTGAGACTGTAACTGGCTCAGCGTGGCTTGTAGGACCTCGCAGGCAGCGTCAGCTTTCGCAGAGGGGGGACATATGCAGCTATCACGATGACATGTGATAGTTCCCTTGGTAGGTAGAAAGGTCTCATGCTCACAGCTAATAGTTCAATGTCCTTACAGCAAGTTTGATCCTTAATCACAATGTGCCTAGGATTGCACCATCTATTATTCACAAACATTGCCAGCCCCCCTCCTTTCCTCTTACCGCTCTCCCTTGTCCTGTCTGCCCGAAGGAGTTTAAAACCATCCAAGGAGACCAGAGGGTCAGGAGTAACTTCAGTGAGCCAAGTCTCTGTAAGTAGCATCATGCTGCACGCCCGAAACTCCTGATGCTGCCTGGTGAGCGCTGTTAGTTCATCCATCTTGTTTGCAAGAGATCTCACATTGCCCATGATGATGGAGGGAACAGCTGGTTGGTAACGCCTCTTTTTAATCCTCTGAAGAGTTCCTGCTCTGCATCCCCTCACCCGCTTTTTCTTTCTCCAAATCTCACGGGGGATGTGTGACCAGATGGTATGCCCTCCTGTTGTGCCTCTGAGCTGCAGAATTTCCTCTCTTGTATAGACAAAGGAATTGTCTGCATACACAAAAGATCCCATTTTCAAGCAGAACAAAGACAGATAAAAACAAAAAAAAAAAAAAAGTATCACAAGGGTCCAAGTCTTTGTGTGTGTTTCATAGTGCAAAATCCTTAAGTAGAGAGGTACAAAACGAGTCATAGAAAGAAAAATAAGATAGAGAGTCTCAGAGCTGCTGTAGCTGGCAGCCACTCCAGCGGCGCCATCTTGGAAAAAAAAAAAAAAAAAAAAAAAATAAATAAAAATTTTTTTTCTTTTTTTTTTTTATTTTTATAAAAAAAAAAAAACCCCACACCACACCCCCCCCCCCCTGTTTTATTAATAAAAAAAAAAAAAAAAAAAAAAAAAAAAAAACAAAAAAAAAACAAACAAAAAAAAACAACACCAAAAAACAAAAAAAAAAAGAAAGGGGGGAAAGAAAAGAACCCCGCCCGACAAAAAAAAAAAAAAAAAAAAAAAAAAAAAAAAACACCCCCCCCCCCCCCCCCCCCCCCCCCCCCCCCCCCCCCCCCCCCCCCCCCCGGCCCCCCCCCCCCCCCCCCCCCCCCCCCCCCCCCCCCCCCCCCCCCCCCCCCCCCCCCCCAACAAACCCACCATTCTTTTAAATTTATTTTTTTAGTGGGGGAGATATAAATATAAAAAAAATAAATATTAATTTTGTTATTTTGGGGCCCCCCCCCCCCCCGGCCCGCCCCCCCCCCCCCCCCCCCCCCCCCCCCCACCGGGGCAGCGCCACCCCCATGTGTTTTTCCCCCTTCCCCCTCGCCCCTCCCCCCCCCCTCCGCCGCCCCCCCCCCCCCCCTTTTTCCCCCCCCCCCCCCCCCCCCCCCCTTTTTTGGGGACTTTCATTATGAGATTACTCCCAAAGGACTAATTCATGGAGGGTGGACTGTTCTACCTGTTTTTCTTTCTTACCAACAATATGCTTGACAATAGTCCCCATTTTACTAGGACAATCCTGCAAACCAAAGGGATGGGTTTATGCCAACTTTCCAGGGAGTTATCGTTTATCGGGACAGGGGGAAGAATTTCCGGATTTTCCAGTTTCCTAATTTGGACCATTTACAGATGCGTCCTGTCTTACCTTTTCTCTTGGCTTATACAGATATGAGATGAGCAGCCTTCCACGACAAGTTATCACAAAATGATGCTGTCTTTCCTATTCGTGTGGCTATGTTGTGAAGTGCAGCCTTTCAAGGCTTTTATCATGATGTGATATTGTATTGAATTGGTGTCATGTGAAATTGGAATCCTCAACTAAATTAGAGCTAACTAAAGGGTGAACACATCTGTACAAGTATGACATAGTTAGACCTCATTCACATGTTCGCGCTATTCATTAGCGGGTGGTGTGCTGTCCATGGTTGAGCTGTTTTTCCCGTCTGTGAAAATAAGATCAATTTTTTTTTTCATTTTCTATACTTTGTATGTGTCTGGGTCATGAAAAACGGATGACACACGATAACTCACGGATACTGTGTTAGAGACTTTCATTGGTGTGAATTCTTCATGCTTCCAATGCCCTAACATTTTGAGTAAACACACTGATAGGCACATATGGTGACCTTGAAAAATGTACGTGATATGCAGAGGTGATATGATAAGGCCTTAAAAGAGCCTTGTCCATTAGAGCTAGTAATCTCTATAACAGTCAATGATCAAAAAGTCCTAGGGGATAATTCCTCAAAATCTAAGAGTAAAAGTCCAGCTTTGTATTAACACAGCATAATCATCCCAGGAGATAAAGCTCCTGCTCACATATCACAGCACTGTGACACAGCATGTTTTACATAAAACAGGTCAGGAAGGAAGACACAAGGCAGTTTTAATAATACTTCCATTCTTCATTTCCCTACTATAAAGCATATGGCTACATAGTCCAGATTCCAGTATCAAATTGAATCTATTTTACATACTGCAGCATCTCTGGGTATAATTTATGGCCCCTTGTCCAGTAATATTTATTAATAATGGAGATATAAAATAAACCGATCGCATTTATTTTAAGAAAATGAGCTGCGGTTGTAATATTTATTATTCCGGATTCCATCCGCCATGAGGAAAGTACAAACACAGCAAGAATGTGATCTACAAGCCCCACTTGTTTACAGACATCCTGATAAAAATAGACACGTCTGTTACATAGAGAACTTAGAATAAAAGAAGCGCCCATGACCTTTGACGTTTTGTAACAGAAGTGACATCACTAGTCTTTAAAGAAACCATTGGCTGCATTCTCTGAATGGCAACTTCGGCTCTTGCTTTAAGTCTATTATATAACATTAGTAGCCTTGGATTTGATGGCAATGAGTCTAAAATACCAGTTTATTCAACCTCTATAATAAAGAACTGCCCACTGCTAGAATCATCCCATTGCTGGAGAGAAAATGGTACAGGACACACTTAGTGTAATATCTTTGATGTTAAAAGTCTTGTGTTTTGAGTCTTAGAATTATGCTACCCTCCATTTAGATGGTTCTTGTCTTGTTAGAAAAGTACATGATAAAAACTGGAGTGAGAGTAAGCTTACCAGGAGCTGTATTTGTGAGTTATCCACTCCAATATGAGTTTTATTGAAATTAATAGAGAAACTGACTTTTTGTCCACACGTTACCTGTGTCATTTGGTCAGAGTGTTGGTCACATGACACAGCTGAGGACCATAACGGAGTGGATAACTCAAAAATACAGGCACAGATTACATCATATACCTTGCAAGAAAATAAAAATTTAGTGTGAGTTCCACTTTAAACCTTGTTTAGTGGAGCAGACCTTCCCAAATGAAGTTCATCTTCACATGATCAACACCTTAGTGAACAAGGCTGAAGAATCATCTGACAACAGATCATTATAATACCAACAAAAAGAATCCCAACACCAAAAATACTACTATGTAAGGTGTAACCTGCGCACACTTTGCATTTTAATTTTTGTGCAACTTAATCCAAAAGGATCGGGACAAGATATTAGCAATTCGGCCTCCCATCCATCTAAACAGCAGATTACAGACTGTCTTTCTTTATCGCTCTATATGGAAATGATTAAAGTTTAGCATAACTTCTCACCACAATTACCATCCAATAACAAAATAGTATTTACATGACCAAATCATATTTTTCTGTTCTTTCACCCATTTGACAGCCAAGAGTGCCACCGTTTGTCCTATTGGTATCCATACATTGTATAGAAGAGAATCCATTATAAGCCGCAAGCCTTCTTCAGTTGCCATACATATACTATAGGCGTAATTCTCCCCAGTTACCAGTCTTGTGTTATATTCCTAACATTACATGTAGAGAGTGCATATAGACTGTTTGCAAGTCACTTCATCTGAGGGGAGATCTCACATTAGATTTTAATATGATCCATTTTATGCAGTTAGAATACAGTGCATATATCATACTTTTCTCATAGAGTTATCAAGCATCACGATTTCCATTGTTAATGGGCATACTTTTTATTATGTAGTCTGCATTTGATTTCAATGAAGTGAGAATAAAATCCACATTTATTAGAAAAATGAGTCACAATTTCCTTTCAAAGTAGCAAAGACGTTGAATGAATAATTCAAGTTTATTAGCAATTTATTTTTCCTGAATTGAAATATAATAAGGAAAATTATTCATTAAACATACAGTATGTTGGTTATAACTGTTAATAAAGCCTCTTAAGTCTCCAGGAACTCATTAAATATTCACGTTAAATTGTATTAAGTCTTCTGGCATTTCTGTTTGTTAAATACACTGTCTATTGGGAAACTATGCGATGACATTTTAGATTAGTAGAATATCTTTTGAGATTTAAAAAGGTATTGCCATTAAATATCATTTGGTATTACCCATAGGATAGGAGATAGCTTGCAGATCTGTTGGGGTGTGACAACTTAGACCTCCCCCGATCAGTGGAAGATGCTCTGAATGAGTTGGGGTTGGGATGAGCACACACCACACCATTCATTTCGATCTCAGTTGCTCCCATTGAAATGAATGAAGCTGTGCTGTATGACAAGTATCTGTATGAAGTACAGTGTGTGTGCACTGTGTGCCCTGCCAGGGGGAGCTGGGGGTCCTCCTGGCTCAGGGCCCACCAAGGGATTCACCTTTTCATCTGAGGGCAGTCCGAGTCTGCATTAACCTGTCTTTGATGCTCCACTGGTTTAGTAACTTGCTCCTTGTGATCCTGTGGTTTAAAGAGGGTGTCCAGTTTATAACATACATTTTTCATTTAGCCTATTAAGGAATTCTGAATTATAGAAGGAGGTCCTATATTCGGGATCTTTATCTTTTGGCCAGGGGGGAGGGGTATTGCATAGTAATTGAGCACTTATTACCAAATATCCCCAAATATTGCAGCTAATTTCTTGAAGGGGACACATGGATTTTTTTGCTTTTTCCCTCCCCCCTCCTTCCTGAAGCTATAATCTTTTTATTTATTTCTTTTTCATATAGACATATGAGAGCTTGTTTTTTGTGGGAAAAAAATGTACTTCATTATATTATCATTTAATATCACTCATGATATACTGGGCAGATGTAAAAAAATATATGAATTGGGTGGAATTGGGGGAAAAAAACTCAGTTTTGCCATGTTCCAACAGGTTTTGTTTTTACAACACTCACTGTGCAATAAGAATGATAGGTTACCTTTATTCTGCAGGTCAGTATGATCACAGTGATGCCAATTTTTTATATAGTTGTGTTAATGTCTTTCAAAAGATGAAAAACTTTTACAGAACAAAATTTTATTTTCTTTGCCATATTATTGCACTTATATCATTTTTATATTTTCTCTCTATAGAGCTAAGGGCTATTTTTGTGGGATAAGCTTTAGTTTATATTGCATACCATTATGGGGTACATAGAACTTTTTAATTACTTTTTATTACATTTTTTGGAGAGAAGAAATTACTGAAAAATGGCAATTTGCACATATTGAATCTTTTTTACATTACAGACTTTACTGTACAATACCTTTAGATCTTAACAGTTTGGACATTTCTGGACATGGCAATACCTAACATGTTTATTTTTTGTTCATTTATTTGTAAAATGGGAAAAGAGGTGATTTGAATTTTTAGCATTTAAATTTTTTATATGTTTAAAAACTTTTTTTTACTTTTATTTTTAGTTCCCCTAGGGAGTTTGGTTGCTTATACAATATATTGCAATACTTTGGTATTACTGTATATTGTTAGATTACCACAATTCAATTAGACCATGCTTGTTGCACTCTGTTGTTGCAACCTTGCTGTATGTGAAGAGGGCTCAGTTCCTGAGCCTTCTCTGTGTACCCTGCTCGAAATGAAGACAAATATGTATATCAAATGTAGGGAAGGGGCTGACTAATCCCGCATTCACACGACTGAGTTTCAGCCATGAATCTCGGGCTGTGTTGCCTGGATTTACCAGCCTAAACATCATGCCAGGAGAGGGACTTCTAGCAATACAGTTATCTATGATACTAGGAGTCCCTGCCTCCCAGCAACATACTGTCCCATACTATAATCAGTACAGGACAGTATGTCTCTGGGAGGCAGGGACTCCTAGCAGCATAGATAACTACAATGCTAGTAGTCCCTCGCCTGGCATACTATTCTGGCCGGTAAATCCAGCCAACACACGGACTGAGTTTCACGGCTGAACCTTAGTTATGTGAATATGGGTAATAGTTTCTGGTGATCTAGTGCCAAGTCCTTGCTATCTAGAGATTGTATTGTTTTCATACTTCCAGGCTAAACCACTTTAATAACTGCCTTCCTTTAGTCTCTTATATGGTTCTATATATTCAAAGTATTAAGAATAAACACAAATATTCTCGGAACACAGATTATGATATCTTCTTTGATTTTGCAACCCAAATGTTCCCATTTTGGAATTATGTAATTTTATTTTCAAGTCTACACCAATTTACTTTTTTTTTTTTTTTTTTTTTTTGCTGGACACTTAGGGTAGTCTTACATAGAGAAATATTTATGCTATTTATACTCTTTGGGAATGTGAAATAAAGATTGGATTTGGTTTTTACCATGTGTGCCAGTCAGATTTCTTTATTTGCACTTATGCACTTAGCATCTTTACAGTTAAGTGTACATAGGACAGGGGTACAACAGAGAAAAATTTGCAGCCAGGGATTATTGCAAGTTTGGGATAATGTGCATTTGGTGTGATTGGAGTGTATTAATGATTCTCATTTATTTGTGTCATGCAGGATGAGGTATACTGTTATACTGGTGCGTGAAGGTTCTGAGAGTTTTTTTGTAAAACATTTTTATGCTAGGTTCACACTAGTGTTCAGGTCTCCGTCTTTTGGGTCCACACGAGTATCCAAAAGACCGAAAGCCTGTCTGTTTAAAAAAGCGGTTACCTGTGGTCAACCACAGACCCCCATAGACTATAATGGGGTCTGCCAGGTTTTTCTCTCTGCTGATTTTAGGCGGAATCTGCAGCAGAGTCTCTTTAATGCAGATGTGAACCTAGCCTTATTGTTTTATTTTTTTTTAGTTTACTTTTATTTGTTTTATTTATTACTATAAAAAGATCATTATTTATTTAAAATTATATTTCACTACAGGAATTTTCTTATTCATGTCACAAAGGAAGTGTAGCACCATCCAGAAGGGGGTGTGATGATGTCCATAAGGAGGCATGTCCTTCTAAAAATGTGTGTGGCATGCTGTGTTCCCATAAGCCTCTTCCTTTGTGTTGGCATGTATCTGTCCAAAGTACCAAGGAACACATGATCTATACACATGGTCTTCCTATTCAGATTACTGATAACAGTCATCTAATGGCAACAGCCTAGACATAAATAGTATCCTCTCTATAAGCCTCTGAACCTACAGTTATGGAGCTACATGTGCCCCAAAAGTTTTACTTATCTGCACAACTGGTGACCACAAATCCACATTACAGGAAGTCACTGACAGCAGGGCTAAAGGAGGTATCAGAACCTATAGAAGGGAGGAGAAAGTGAAAAATGCATAGCCACATATTGCATTGTATTGCATTGTTATTGGATTACAGGAAAAGTGTTATGTGAACTGAGTTACATATACTGCATTATAACTAATGCAGTGCCTAAGAAGGTGGTGTATGACACTTGAATTCTCTTCTCTGTATCTTTTGAATCCCTGTGCCATGCAGAGCCAGCCTCAGGCCATAGCATAGTAAATGAGTTGTGCCCAGAGGGTGCCTTTAAGCATTATTAGAACGTAAGTGGAGTCGAGGTTTCTCTATCCATACTGAATAACCTTCTCAGTTTGCATGCCAAAACACTAGACATTATGAGACATTTTCACATGAAGGCTTTTTGACCCATACAGCAAAAAGAATGAAATAATCACTAAAGATGAACATAGAGCCAACATATTATAATTACAATCTGAATTGAGGCCATAGGGGAATTCAGACCATTCTAAAAATGAGCATTATCGTGCAGCTATTTGTTCTGCAGGCATAGGGGGTCATACACGGGGTCGCTGCTATCCTCCTCTGTAAGCTGCACTAAATATTAACAAAAATGGTGTCCAGATTGTGAGTCACGAGTAGTGACAAATCTCCAATATCCATCATAATCAAACTGTTGCCTTGAAATTCATGTTAGGTCAGCTTACATAAACGCTTGTCACTTCGTGTTTCCTCTTCATTCACTGATATATTGTTAATTTAATAGCTGGATCGAGATTTTGTTGAACTAGAAATATTTAGCTTTTACTAGAGGCATAAATCATTGCCATTTCCCAATTTTTGCAGCATTTGCTCATTTAGGTTTCAGCATCTTATGCAGACTCCAGGTCCTAGTTAGAGTATATACCTAGTCGCTCTGTAATGGCAATCTACAGTACTGTATCCAAAAGAAGAAATTGAGCAGTAACACCAAAATGTAACAAAGCACATCCTCCTTCCACCTTCATTGACTTCTATGTAGACAGTAACTCAACCTGACAAATGGAGAAGGAAACCGATTTCTTTAAGATATATTACAAAGTTTCTTATATTTAATTTTAAAATTAGACATACACTTTAATATAAAGCACAATCTTTAAACACCATTGTTCTTGCCTGGACATCATTTTATAATTTAGATATTTAACCTTTATACACAGTACTGTATATTGTGTTACTTATATTAAAGCTGACTTACAGTCTACATTGTAGTCCACAGCTACAGTTCATTTATGATTCTACAAATGCAAGAACTGACATTTCCCAGCATTCTTTGTTGATTCAATGTCCACAGCGAGCTTGCCCAGTATATTCGCATTCTTTGTGGAACGTCTTTAATCCTTATTCACACATGTGATGTCCATGTTAATCACAAAGTCATTTTCGAGTTCGGTTGGTGGTTGATCCATTTTTCATTGTTCAAAAATCATTCAACTTTTTTTTTTATTTGATTTTTTTTTCCCACTATTTCTATATTTCTGAGTTCATAAAAAACAGACATCACATGAATGGCATCCGTGTGCTGTCCATGATTTTAGACACATAGACATTAAAGGACATCTGCAAAATGGACCAAAATAGAGCATGTCTCTGTTCTCTTTCCATGGACCATTGGTCTGTGGAAAAAGAGCGGACATCTGCATGTACCCATTAAAATCATTGGGTGTGTAAATATGTTACAAGTTTATTTTTTTTTGTCTGATTAAAACACGAAAATGCTGCGATTGGGCTTCAAGGAATCTTTCTTACATTTCTAAATGCTCAGGACAATTTGGTCACGTCTAAAAAAATATTCTTGGAACTGAAAAATAAAAATTATTTTCTAATAATTTGCATTTCTGGCTAATTCACATTACCCGAATAGTTAATCACTTGAATATGCAATACAGTACAAAAGAATTATTGTACAAGGGGTTTCATCAAAAGTTGTAGCTGAAAGCACCAGCAAATAATTTAATAAATGCTAAAGATAAAGAATAAAAGTGGAATTCATGAATAAATTATGAAAATATCCTAAAATATTTAATAACACTTTTGTAGATATTGGCAAATGTATCAAAAGGTTAATTTCCGGCCAATACTTCAAGGGACTGGATCCCCTGCCGTGTGCTAATTCCTAGCAGGGATCAATTCAGTGAAAATGTTACTTATAAATTATAGAAAGTATTTGAAGTATCTGCTAGAGCAAGATGAATCATTGCTTTATTATTAATGAAAGGAGGATATTCTTTAAAAAAAAAAAAATGATCTCGACTGCAAAGGAAATGTTGTTTAATCTCATGGTTGTCTATATGGCCCTGGTTGAAAAGGTGCAGATTGAAGTGAGCTTCTTCAGCATGTTCACAAAGGGACTCAACATGATCACGGACATGCATAAGTGCACTTACAGTCATTTTATTATAAGAAATCTATTATATAAATGATCAGTAGCTTGAGCATCATTCTGCTATTTCCCCACAAACATACTTGCATAAAAATTTTACCTGCTTGATGTCACCACTAGGTGACTGATACATATGCAGATTTTCAGGCCAAACCACCGACTCCTATTTCTACACAGACTGACTCCTGCTCCGAACTATATATATACAGTTTGCTGGATAGTTCGGAGCAGGAGTCAGTCTATGTAGAAATAGGAGTCGGTGGCTTGGCCTGAAAATCTGCATATGTACAGTATCAGTCACCTAATCTTTTTTTTTTGAAGACGGAAACTTTTTCTGACTCTGACTCCGACTCCATGTAAACCAGCCCAGACTCCAACTCCAGGACTCCCACTATGACTCCACAGCATTATCTTTTATCAGGTCAACAGTAACCACTTACTTAAACAGATCAGCTACCAAGTGTCAAAAGCCATACAATATTTTAATTACTATATGTATTTAGGGGAATAGAAGAAGAATAATTCTCTGTTCTAAAGAAACAGAAACTCTAACCTCAATAAAGCGACATGTCACATTGATATACCATACAACCTGCAGGCACCATATTATAGAGCAGGAGGAGATGAGCAGATTGATATATAGGTTTTTGACAAACGTTCTAGTATCTAGTTTAAATCTCTGCTCATTCTGGGTTAGGAGTCCAGTGGGTGGAGCTACAGAATGACAATAATGTCACTGATTAGGCCCGCCCACTGGACTCCTAAACCTAGAACGTACTGAAATTTAAATGAAAAAAATAAGACACCAACAAAACACTATACTGCTGACTAAATTGGGCTGCATTTTCAATGTGATAAATTTTGTTAGGAAATTCATTTATTATGCTGATTTGTTAGGGAAATAGAATAAAATGATAGTCAAGATTCTTTTGGAATATATGTAAGAAATGCAGAGGATAAAACATGTATTGTCTGACGGAATCACAATGTAAATATTTATGTTGTAATAAAAAATGGAATGAAGCATGACCTAGTTTTTCTGTAGAATATTCTACACAGCTTTTATCTTTTTTTAATCAGTCAAATCAATGTAAGTCATATAAATGTGAGGTTAGAGAATACTAAGACTTTTTGTGGTGCTACTGATTGATTTTAACTATTTGGTGACAGCTGTAGTCCATGAGATTGTATGTATGTATGTATGCCTTTAAAGGGATTCAATCATTAGTAAATGACCTTTTGAAGTAATGGCATGTTGTAATAGCCTTTAAAAAGGCTATTCTACTCCTACCTTCCATTCTTTTCTGCTCCCCACCGTTTCTGTAAAAATCCAGTTCTTGTGATATGCAAATTAAGCTCAGGGAGCACACGGGGCATTCCCCCTGTGCTCTGAGCACACCTGCGTCATCACTTCTCGCCACGCCTTAGTTCATTCTCTTCACGCCCCCCTGCATCTTCTCCTGATATTCTGCCTTGCGTAGGCGTCCGACGTTGCGCAATACGCCAACTGCACATGCTCCGTCCACCATTTTGCGGTGGTCTGTTACACGAGAGTAACAGCTTTTATATTTTTTATAGCAATAAAACATAAAGAAAACTATACATTTTTTTCACTGTAATCAGATTATCCCACAGAATAATGATAATGTCATTTTTACTGCAAAAATGAACACTATAAAACACTATAAAGAACAACAGTGGAATTTTTATACAGTATAATCATCTGGCCATCTTGTATTTTTTTTTTCCTTTTCATTTCATTGGTGTATTTAGGTTAGGCTCAAGAATGCCTTTATAAAGCTGGGGGCTCTGTATGCTTAAAGGGGTTATCCAGCTTCCAAAAATTATCTGCAACTACATCTATAGCAGTGCTATATCCTCACTGTTTCCTTGTGCAGCCTTTGCTTGGCTTTATTTTACTTGCTGCTCCTTGTATCACTGTTATTTACATGCAGTTATTCTGTGGGCAGACTACATTTTCCATGATTCATCAACCTGCTCTCAGCCTCTGTGTACCCTTCCCTTCTCCACTCTTCTCTGGAATGAAATGACAGGTAATAAATCAATCCCACATCTATACACAGAGTGAGAGCGGGCAGGTGAATCATGGGAAATATAGTTTGTCCACAGATTCACTGCATGTAAATAACAGTGATACAAGGAGCAGCAAGTAGTATAAAGCTAAGCAAAGGCTGCAAAAGGGAACAGTGAGTATTTAGCACTGCTGTGGATGTATTTGCAGATAATTTTTGGAAGCTGGATAACCCCTTTAGGGCATCAGAGCAAAGATAAAGGTCAGTGGTATCATTACCCTAGTTTCTTATTGTCCTGTCGCCCATCATTTCTCTGCTGCATCACCATTTTTTGTTTGCATTATACTACCAGTATGTTGGATCCGGTTCCTGTTTTGACTAGTTTCTTTTTGAGAATTTTTTTTTTTTGTACAGCTGTTAAAAGTTATGCTTTATTGACGTAGAGTTCAGTAATAGCATGTGTCAAACCATGTCTAAGCTATAAGAAGAACCATACCCTGACCAACTTGCATGGAACTCATTCCATAGCACCACTATGTGGTCACATTTTACCACCCTTACAAACTTGGATTTCTATAGAGTTCTATGCCGATCTATGTTTGATTTAGTAGAAGCACAGGAGGTATACAGATGTTGAATTGAGTGATGGCTCTTTGAGTCAGGTCTTAGTTTGTGTCAATCAGATCTTAGGCTGTGTTCATGCACCTATATTTGGCACTTATGGACTCTCAGAAATGGATGGTAAAGTCACATTTTGTTGTCCATTGAACAGAAGTTTTATTGTCAGTTTCTGAAGTGATAGCCAATATGGTTGCACTGCCCATAGTGATGTGTGGAGGTTAGCTACAATACCAGACACTCACCATGGATAAAAATGGCGCTGTTTCTAGACTAAAAAAAAAAAAAGCAGATCCTTTTTTTTCTAACCTCATACAATGCCTTTAAACATATGGCCTATTTACCAACAGAATTGATTTTATTCTAGATTTCTATCTTAGTTCAGCTGTGTCTGGAAAGACAAAGACCAGATAACTTACTTTATAAAGGGCATAGAGCAGTCTGCAGCAATTGATCAAGTGACATAACAGACAGCCGAATTTCCACAGAGCTGTCAGCAGCGTAAATGAATCTCCTGCTAAGGAACATAAATATATGCTTCAGATGTCCAATGTACGTGTTCTGCGATGTGAATGGAAACTGGCAGGAGAAGACTATTGAGTAAAGTATGAGCAAACTGGCATGATTTGGATAAGAGGACTGCAAATGAGAAGACTAGTGCACTGACATCAGGGGACCACACACAGCAGGACTCCAAATCCATACTGCACATTGTGAGACTGGATAAAACGTCCCATACATATTAAATTAACACTGGACAAAAATTCAGCAGGATCGTTGAATGTGTCTATCTCATGACAAATAATGTTAGGGTAAAGATGGATCGGGTATGTTGAATTTCAGCATGTCTGATCCTTTTGTTCTCAGAGGATATAGGCTGCTCCCACAGGTGTCAGAGTTTACTCTTCTTTCCCCATTGAAAACACATGTTTACTCAGACGAGCTTAGCATGGCTGAATATGGGGGGGAATCATTAGGAATAGCGGCAGCCAGCCAAACAAGCTTTGACCCTAAGCTTTTGAAGGTGCATAACACTGAATGGATTCCAAACTAGATAGTGGTATAACTTGTTAAGATACATCATGTGTTTTAGTACCCATTGGTTACTTCAGGGGAAGCATTCTTTCTTGCTTGCAAATGTATCCACATGACCACTGTAGCCAGATTGCCCAATTCTAGATCAGATAGGAATACATGCAGCAAGTAAAAAGCTACGCAGTTAGCGCAGGCCCCAGCATGACAGGGAGTTTTAGCAGCATGAAGGGAGGATGTGAGTAGTTAGGGTAGTGCAGGGGTTAACTTTTGGCGGGTAGAAAGGACAGGGGGTCATATTTTGGCGGGCAAAACGATGGGAGGGTTTAGAGTTTTATCAATAGTAAATAAAGGTGGGAGTGGTTTGATAGGACCTTATATCATCCAACCCGCCGAGTGTTAAACACACTGATGGCCTGGATTCAACACGGCCCGCCCACCCGCCCTGATGTGTCTCATTGGTGTCTGGGGTCTGGGGCCTCATCATCATCAGCATCTTACTCTGTCACGACAGTCGGCGGTAGGAAGGTCTGGCAGGGCACGCTTCAAGGCAGAACTTTCATGAAAAAGGGGACCGTTGGTGGTATGGTACCCCTGGGGTTTATGGTGTTTGTCGGAATGTTAATTATAAAAGGACATGACATAACGTTATGTAGCACCCGGAATATATTTGTCAGCTCCCGAGTCGGCACGATG
Source organism: Leptodactylus fallax (assembly GCA_947044405.1). Lineage (NCBI taxonomy): Eukaryota > Metazoa > Chordata > Amphibia > Anura > Leptodactylidae > Leptodactylus > Leptodactylus fallax. The sequence continues at coordinate 2,986,753 of CAMRHE010000070.1, read as the reverse complement.
TGGCTGGGAGAATTGCTAGTCGGGTGCTGCTTTGGACGGGCCCTCGCCAGACCTCCCTAGGAAATTTTTGAAAAGAGAAACCGTTAATAAAAGTTATTGTGTACTTTGTTGTATTCCTAAAGATTTAATAAAATTGGCTGTTGTGGCCGCACAATTCCATCGTCCTTGGTGTCTGGCCTAGTTATTTTAGATGGCACGACCGATGCCAAGGTAAGGGGTCAAGGGGAAAAAGGGTGGGGGGAGGGGGGTTGGGTACCTATGGTGGTACCGGAATGCCATAAACGGTATCCCGGTCAAGTGATACCATGAGCGATGGAGCCGTAAAGTAGCATTGTGTGACCTATAGTTGTACCCAGGTAGCAGCTCACTATTCTACATAGAACATTAAGGCCTTGTGCACAGGAATGTGTAGGCCAAGGGAGATCCAAATATTTTAATGGGGGGTTCTGTTCCAATTTCACAGAGCACTATAGTTAACGGAAGAGAACAGAATGGAGCATTGGACTTCTAGGAAACGCCTCAGGCTGCACACTCGCATGAGGCCTAAGGAAGAAATTTGCTGTACTAATCGTGGTGTTTCACATCCCCGTTTTAAAGGGGTTGTCCAGGATATACAAGTTTTGAGCAAGGCTGGAGAAGGTGTTAAAAAAAACCAAAAAAAAAACCATACTCACCTGTCCCTGGTGCTCCGGTGTCTCCCACTGTGGTCCAGTCCTGCTGCTCCCAGGGTCTTGTACCGGTAGAAGTCCTCGCCACATGTGACCTCTGAGGCCAATCAGCATTCCTAAGGAAAGGACACGGGATGTCACAGGTGATGTATGTGAGTGATGTCCTGGTTCATTTCCTTAGGCCAATCAGCAGCCTCAGCAGTCATGTGAAGCGAGGACTTCTGCCAGAAGAAGCAGTGAGGGCCAGTCCAGCAGCGGAGGACAACAGAGCACTGGGGACAGGTGAGTGTGTTATTTTTGTTTTTTTACACCTTTCCCGGCCTCCTTGCTCAAAACTTTATATCCTGGTCAAATCCTTTAAGCTAAAATGCACTAAAGTAAGATGCACCAAATTTATTAACAAGGGCATGGCTCTTTTGTTACAAAGTTTGGCTGTAAGTACATCAGAAAAGCAAATGTATGACTGCTATGAGAAGGAGTAGATTTGCCCCACAACCTATGCCAATTTTTGGAATAAGTAAATCTGTTGCGTTACAGAAGGTCCGTCTCCCTCTAAATCCCGTAAACACTTCTTTTAATCCTTGAAAAGTGGAAGGGAGGCAAAAAAAAAGCACAAAAAGTTGCAAATTTTTGACTACATTGAGCCTCTTCAGGTTCTGTCATGAGAAGGGCAATTGAGTCTTCACCAGAACCCAGCATATCAATCCAGGATAGGGTAACCTAAATCCCCTTGTGAATTGTTTTCCCCTTGTGAATTGCTGTTTTAGGCAATATGCAAATTAGCTCTTTGGAGCAATGTGGGTGTTGCTGCTTACAACTTTGGAGCACAGGTAACATCCTCATTGCTCCAAAGACCTAGTGTCTAGTTATACCAGTATGTGTTCCTGGTTATGTATAACTAGACAAATTTCCCAATCTGGGAAAGCTGTGTGATGATCTGTGTGGGCCTAATTATGATTGGAGTAACTAGCTGAAGCATGGTTAGTTCTTACCTTGCCACTCTAATGGGCTTGCTCTGACTTTGGCCTAGGGTGTATCTTAGCTAGTTTAAAAAGTTTGTGAACCCCACCCCACAGGACATCCAGGTATTGAGATATATGAGATGAAATCTGAATATACCATACCAATACCCCCCTTCCCCTTACTGTCTTCTTCCAATGTCAATCAATAACCCGTCCCACAATCTGATTCCCATTGATTCCAAAATCAGTGAGGAAGAGTTGGAAAAGTGCAGTAAGTATTACAAGATGCCTGAATTTATGTCTTTGCTAAGGGTCCCCAGTTCTCTGTGTATATCACTATTTAACTGTGTGATACTGAAAAATACAGGACAATATTTTGTAACAGTTTTTGCTACTTTCTTCTTCGCAGATTACGCTGTTTGGTGAAGCAGCTTGAGAAAGGAGATATTAATGTGTCTGACCTGAAGAATAATATTGAATATGCAGCATCGGTATTGGAAGCTGTTTACATTGACGAGACCAGGTATGATTTAAGGTTTATTTCCTGCCTATACACACATGGACAAAATTGTTGGTACCCATCGTTTAATGAAAGAAAAACCCACAATGGTCACAGAAATAACTTGAATCTGACAAAAGTAATAATATATAAAAATTCTATGAAAATGAACAAATGAAAGTCAGACATTGCTGTTCAACCATGCTTCAACAGAATTTTTAAAAAAAGAAAACTTATGAAACAGACCTGGACAGAAATGATGGTTCCCTTAACTTAATATTTTGTTGCACAAGCTTTTGAGGCAATCACTGTAATCAAATGATTCCTGTAACTGTCAATGAGACTTCTGCACCTCTCAACAGGTATTTTGGCCCACTCCTCATGAGCAAACTGCTCCAGTTGTCTCGGCTTTGAAGGGTGCCTTTTCCAGACGGCATGTTTCAGCTTCTTCCAAAGATGCTCAATAGGATTTAGGTGAGGGCTCATAGAAGGCCACTTCAGAATAGTCCAATGTTTTCCTCTTAGCCATTCTTGGGTGTTTTTAGCTGTGTGTTTTGGGTCATTATCCTGTTGCAAGACCCATGACCTGCAACTGAGACCAAGCTTTCTGACACTGGGCAGCACATTTCTATCTAGAATCCCTTGATAGTATTGAGATTTCATTGTACCCTGCACAGATTCAAGACGCCCTGTGCCAGATGCAGCAAAGCAGCCCCAGAACATAACAGAGCCTCCTCCATGTTTCACAGTAGGGACATTCTTCTTTTCAAGATATGCTTAATTTTTTCGTCTGTGAACATAGAGCTGATGTGCCTTTCCAAAAATTTGATTTTTGTCTCATCTGTCCATAGGACATTCTCCCAGAAGCTTTGTGACTTGTCAACATGTAGTTTGGAAAATTCCAGTTTTGTCAGATTCAAGTTATTTCTGTCACCATTGTGGGTTTTTCTTTCATTAAACGAGGGGTATCAACAATTTTGTCCACGTATGTGATTTTACCTCTAGGCTCACTATCCGTTATATGGTCCTCATCTAAGCTATAATGTCACACTTGCTAGTTTTAGAATGGGGTTCCTTGGTCCAGATAGAAAAAAATGGGGGACATCCTCCGTCTGTACAGGCCATGTAATCAACTTCTCTTCAGTGTATGATAAGAAACACATCCAATAACCTCCAAATGATTTTGTCTTCTGCTGGACCCTTCAAGCCCTGTTGTATAAAGGTCTCTGAGCTCTGGTAAGATAAGAAATTTCCATAGCTAGATCCCGGAGAACATGGTGGATATCAAATTGCTGTTCCCACTTAAATGGAAAACTGTCTTCTTCTTTTAGTGTATTCTTTCTAGTAGGTGAAAACAATACAAGGGGACTAAGAAAGTTACATAAACAAGACAGACAAAGATGGAGATAAGAGGGGTGTAGGGAAGTCTCTGATTTTATGAAAGTGGATCACTGAATATAGTACTCTAGAAAGTGGCCATCTACAAGTGTTACTTCCAGTTCCCAGTTGCAACAGGAGCACAAACTGCTGTGATGGCTATAGACATATTTATTGGTGGAGCCATTTCTGACAATCTCTAAAATAAAGGATCTACTATCTAAAGTCCATTTCTGGATTAACACTACGATACACATAAGGAAATTGTTGGTTGTCCATAGACATATATATACATGCTTGGATAGGTTAAAAGGGTTGTCAGATTTGTATATTTTGTTAAAGACTCAGAATAGCATAAATGAATGTAGAAAAGTAAAACTCACCCCACAAACCCTACACTTCCTGGCTTTATCTCGACACACATGAAATGCCCACATGGGGTTCGCAACCTATGAACTACTAATATACTCTGGGGTCTCTTCAGACCCTCATAGTATAATTGGCAGAGGCCCAGGGGAGGTAAGTAAATATAACAGGAAATGTTCTCTCAGGATGCCTGAAGAGGACGGGGAGCCACTCCAGAGCCTAGGGGAGGTGAGTAATACTGATTATGTTTGATCACCTTCCCTGGACCTCCCCTAAGTGAAGAAACTCCAGAGTATAGTAGTAGTTCATGGGTGGCGAGTTTATTTGGGCAGAGATTTCATGTTAGTGCATTTAAGGAGAACTGCAGATCAATGGAATAGCTTCAAGGAAATATCAATATCAATGAAAATAACCAATCATGCCATATATTGTGCAGTTTCTTTTAAATGAATGGCATTTCTGTTTACTTCTACAAGTCATGATACACTGTAGGACTATATAGAGTCTTTGCAGAAATCCATCAAATGCCTAAAGCGCGCAGAGTGTGGTAATGCCAAAGGCTATTTTTAAGCATCATCTTATTAGACACACTCTTCCTAGTTGTTCAAAGGGAGAAAAAGTCATTTCAGAAACTGTTTTCCCTCAGGTCATGACCCAAAGTCTAATCTTGCTGAAAGCCTTGTCTTAAAATAGTCCAGTCTCCATACATAGCGTTGTTACACGTTCATTCGTTAGATGGTTTTTAAGATATCGCTTTAATATCTGGTCCATTAAAATTCTGAGCTAGGAATATATTAATATTTCCTCAAAGTTTATTAACTTCTGTAGATATAATATGAAGTTACTGTAGTCTCAGAGCAAACTTTGTAGTTCGGTGACTTTTACCAAAAACATTAAATTGGTTCACAGCAACACCAGGAGTATTGTTTAGGAGGACACTGAGGGTGCAGAAAGTGAATAGAAGTTCATGACTTCACAGCCATGACAAATGTACTCTCTGTGTTATGAAAAACAGAAGCAAGTTTAGCTCCAAAATGTTGTATCTGATCAGGGCTCCATTGGGACTTTTTGTTGTATGCCAGAAGAACACATTTTCATATGCAGACAGAGTGAACTGATTCAGCATGAACTGAATTCAGTTCAAATTTCCCATTCAGAAAAAACCTTTGGGATTCACTTCAGATAAATTGATGAAAATGGCCGGGTTTCTCATTGACCTACTTTTAATGTCCAAAAGCAACTTATCTAAACCAGCTACTAACAGGTGTAATCAGCATATAGCTAAGTTACTCTCAGTCATTGAAACTAGGTTACTGATGAAAATGGTCTGGAATTGCTTTTTTAAGATAATTGTTGGTAAATTGTTGGTAAATTTCCCAAAAAAATTTTTGGTTGAAATCCTCCACTTTCATCAAAAGCTGATCATCTCGTGGTACAATATGTTACCAAGATGAAAGTAAGAAAGGTTACATCAGTAAGTGAACCTAAAAAGTTGGCTTAATTTGACAAAGTAATTATTCCCTAAGTTTTAATTAGTAGCGCCAAGAATAAAATATGCAAAGTACTTTTAATATGTTTCTTCACATTTCTCTAAAACACCCTTACATGATCAATGTCATCAAAAAAACTTTACAGTATATAGTAATAATAGTAAGAGTGACAAAAAATAATTTTCTTTTTAAGTTTTCCCAAAACCAGATTTTCTTAACAAGTTCCTTAACTGGAGATGACTTCTGTCTGGCTTACGCTAGGTTCACACTAGCATCGTCTAACAATTGTTCTGGTCTGTCGGAGAACCAGATCAATGCATAAGCGAACTGCAAAAAAAGCTGTTACACACAGAGTTCTATATAGTCTTATAGTTCTTATAGTCAATGGGGTCCGTCGGGTGTCTGTAGTATTAAAACCAAACCTGGAGGAGGAAAAAGTTCCCCGTTCAGCACTTTTTCCTCCACCGATTTTCAGGCAGACACTGCGAAGGGGACTCAGTTGCAGATGTGAACATAGTCTTAGTTTATTTTTAAATGTTTTCATTTTTGTATGTTTTTATTATATCAAACATATAGGAAACTATTGGATACAGAAGATGAGCTCTCTGATATCCACACAGACGCTGTTCCATTAGAAGTACGGGACTGGTTGGCATCTACTTTCACAAGGAAAATGGGAATGAGACGAAGGCGCCCAGAAGAAAAACCAAAGTTTCGTAGTATTGTCCATGCAGTCCAAGCTGGTATATTTGTTGAAAGGTAATCCTTATTTATCTTGCTTCCATTATGCAGGTGGCATTAGCATAGGTTTACCCATGATGTGTTATGGGCCTGGTACTAGCACATGTGAAAAGACCTTGAGCTTCTACGCTTGGTACATGGAATTCTATTGTTATATATTACATTATTACTTTTTTCTGTTTTTAGGATGTATAGGCGATCCTCCAATATGGCTGGGCTCACCTACCCGTCTACTGTCATAGCATGTTTGAAGGTAATTAAAATATTACTATTTATAGGGATGATTTATGGGATTTTCTGTCTAAAGAACTGAATTCAGAAAATCTGCAGTAATGTATGTGATTTTATAAGAAAGCAAGGATAATTGGGCCAGATTTATTAAGACTAATATATTGTATGCCAGTCTTAGTAAAGGCTCCGACTAGCCTTTATAAATCAATCATAAGTCCCTGCGCCAGAATGGAAATCTATGGTAGTTAGGAACTGGTGTAAACTTCCATTATAACTCATGCCAGAAAACTAGCATGAGTTATAATGAATCTGTTGGGCCGAGGCATCCCCGGCCTGCCCTGCAATGCCCACATTCGCACAATATGGCAATGGAGGTGTGGAATGGGGGTTGTGACACGTTTGGCACGGGAAAGGGATTTGCACCAAAAGTGCGCCACAATATCATCCCTCTACACCAGTTTTCTGGCATAGAGAGGGATTGATTGACAGACCAATGTGTGGAGTTGAGTACTTCTGGGACTGTACACAGTGGGGAGAATTTATCAAGAACGTATATTTCCCGCCAGCTTTGATACACCCTGCATCGACAGAGAATGCATCAAATTTACAATGGGGTGATGGCAGAAAAATTGCATAAATGATTATAAATCTGGCAGGGCCTATGGCCCAATGCACACCAATACATAGCGTAAAAATGGCCCTTGTAACAATTTTTGCTCCAACAATTTTGGTGTGACTTTTTATGCCACTTTTCTGACATAGTGGCTTGATAAATGTGCCTATTAGTTGATCAATGGGGGTGTCAGGTGTCAGATCCCAACCAGTCTTATAGTGATTAGCTATTCTAAGAATAGGTCATCAGTATCAAACTCTTGGAATACCCTTTTAGGTCACAGATGTAAATTATAATGTAAAAAAAAAAAAAAAATCTATGACTAAAATACAATATATGTCCAATAATAAATGTACCTATTATGTTTTTATTATCATTATTATTATTGTTAGTAGTACTAATATTTGTGATGATTTTTGCACTATGTTATTTACTTTTACATAAAGTTTTCTGAATGTATTTTGATGACGGATTTATAAAATATGTGCTTGCATTTCTGTATTTTTCGAACAGGAGGTGGATCAGTGGTCATTTAATGTTTTTTCTTTGAATGAGGCAAGCGGAGAGCATGCACTAAAATTCATGGTCTATGAATTGTTTACCAGATACGACCTTATCAATCGCTTTAAGGTACAATCATTCATTTTCTGCTGCATTCATTTCTATTCACTCTTGCCTGTAATAACAGCCTCACATTGACATTCATCATCCTACAGTCCCAAACAACATAGACAAATCAGTCTTCTTTTGAGCCAATATTGGAGCAGGAAATGTATCACTGCATGACTGGGCAGATTTGTATTCAGGAGTTTTGAGTGACAACCGATTTGGGTGTTGTAAAGAATTCTAACAACTTTGAAGAGATGTCCTCGGAGATGGGCGGCATTATATATCACTAGATAGCTTTGCCAGTATGCACCATGGTGTCAGAGATAACGGTGCCATTAGTTCGGCACTGATATCCCTCCACTGTCAGAAGGGCTGACCTTACAGCCTATCATCATCGCTGGGCTGTGAGGAATACCCCTGACAGTATCCTTCTATAGACAAGGGGGTGTACAGTGGAGGGATATCAGTGCCAAAACTAACAGCACTGATATTGCTGGTACCCAGGCACATACTGGCAAAGCTGACAGTGCACTGAATTCAGCGCACTGTCAGCTTTCTAGCAGTATATAATACCACTGGTGTCAGAGGACATGTATAAATGAAAATGTTTTAAAAGTATATTTTTAGTTATACATTTTTTGAAATTCTCTGAGATCAGAATATTTATGGCTTATTGTCATGCCAGTCCAATTCTTGGCATCCCTGGTTATTAGCAGGACTCTGTGGACTCTTCATTGTTCACACCTAGTTGGTCTGCCTTGTCTCAGTGCACTCTACCGCTACTATTAAGTAGGTAGTGTGCATTAGACCTATGTAAAAAATGCAGGGCTTCAGGGCAATCTAGAGTTGGACCTCCACCGATTTGGTGTTAATGGCCTATCCAACCAATGGTCTATCAGTATTCTGATTCTGGGAAATCCCTTTAAGGCAGCATTAATTTTAGGCCCTACATACAGAGCCCCCTGAGTGCATTGTATGGTGCCTCCATTGGGAACCCTATAGTGCGCTAGAAGAAACTTGTGCAATACAGAAAGCATTTAGGGGCATAGCTAGTCAGTGTGTAGACTTAGCAGTCTTTTGTGACTGAGGAGACCTAAAGACCCCAGTGCCACATAAGAAGGTACAGTTATCACACATGTTGTTATAAAATATAATATGTTTTCACATGTATTCCATATGCATTTGTGAGAAAAACGATCTACGTGCCTCATGATGAAATTAGAGACATAAATGTATAATAGGGGCTGATTTTTAGGGCCACATCATTATGAATTGGCCTGGCACTACTCTATGTGTTGCCTTCTTATGATTTTGACCCCATCATATTGGACTGTGTGAGGATGTGTATAATGTAACGTCTCTAACCTGTTCTAGATCCCTGTTGCCTGTCTTGTATCATTTGTGGAATCTCTGGAAGTTGGTTACAGCAAATACAAAAATCCATACCACAATCTGATTCATGCAGCTGACGTTACCCAAACTGTGCACTACATATTGCTTCATACGGGTATCATGGTAAGCCATTTCATCATATTCCTTTAAAAGAGGTTATCCGGGCTTAACGGGGTTTGATACTTTCAGACTAATATCGAAAGACAAATGTTATTATTTATATAATAAACACACCATAAACCACATGACCATGGTCAGAGTTTTATCCACTAGAAGTAACACAATGAATGACAGCAAGCAGAGATCTAGAAAACTGTAAGGAATTAATACAGAAAATATATTGGAAATGTGGATATCTTTTTATTATACACACAATAACAGTTTAAAAGTGTCCAACCCCTTTAGCATTTTTATGGCCTATCCTCATCCTCAGGATAGACCATAAAAAATATTAAGCCCGAACAACCCCTTTAAATGGACTGAATTTGTTACACAGTATACAGTATGGGAATGCCCCCCTGTATAAATGAACATAGTACTTTTATTTAAGGGATTTGCTCACTAATACAGCTTAGGATAGGGGATAACTTGTAGAACAATGGGGGTCTAACCACTAATCACAATAGGAATAGGAGGTCCCTTGCACCCCTTCTGAAAGGAGAAATGGTCACATAGACGTGCCACCACTCTGTTATTTTATTTGCTAATTCTAAGTATATATCATAAGGGGCTTATATGTCCAAACATATCGACAATTGTCCAAAAATATCAACAGAAGCTGGATACATTCATGTGCAATAAGCTCCCTTTAGCAGTGGCTGTATACAACCCAAATTGGATTATTTTAAGATTTTTACTGAATTACACTAGGTTCACACCTGCGTTCGGTTTTCCGCTTGGAGTCCCCATGAACGGAAACGTAATTCGCTTAAAAAAGCAGTTATAAAGCGACTATAATGGGGTCCGTCGGGTTTCCGTCTGAGTAAGGTGGAGAGAAAAATCCTGCTTGCAGGACTTTTCTCTCCGCAATTATAAAGAAGAATGGGGAACGGAATCCCCGAGCGGAGACCAGGCGCAGATCTGAACCTAGCCTTAGAATAATATGGCTGCTTTCTTCATAAAACACACCCCAATAAATAATTTTCTGTGCAACTGTAGAGTTTTTAAAGGGTATATAGGGCAATGTAAGAGTCAGGGAACAGAACTTTGTATAGACTCTTCACATTATTCTGTCCATCTGACAATAACATACTGTACTGTACATCATCATATGACTTATATAGACAATGAAATATGACAGCTCAGTACACAATACTGTATGTATTATAATTGTCATCTAATCTAGATATATCATACTCATTCATGTGTTAGTCAATTACACCAGAATCAGTAGAAGCAATAGGATTGTTGGTGTTGTAAATCTTTTAAGAAAATTGTATTTATGGGTTATATACAGTATTCTTGTGATGGCTGATATTACTACTAGTGTTGAGCGAATCCGAACTGCAAAGTTCGGGTCTGTGCCGAACTACGTAGGTTCAGGTAACTGAACCCAAACCCAGTATAAAGCTCCACAGTGGCACTACACAGTATAATATGCTTCCCAGAAGGCCCCCATAGTATAATGCTCTACAGTGCCCCCCAATATAATGTTCTACAGTGGCCCCACACAGTATAATATGCTCCCCAGAGGGCCCCCCTAGTATAATGCTCCAGAGTGCCCCACACAATATAATATGCTCTCCTGAGGGCCCCCTCCAAATATAATGCTCCACAGTGGCCTTACAGACTACTTCCATACTATTATTATATTCTGGGGTCTCTTCAGGTCCCATAGTATAATAATTGAAGGCCCAGGGGAGGTGAGGTAAAATAACAAACAGTTATACTCACCTTGCCTTACATCTCCTAGGCCTCCTCACGCTGCTCCGCTATCCTCGTCGGCTTCCTCTTCAGGTCTGCGGCTGACGTCACGTTGCCAGCACGCCCCATGTAACTGCTGTTTGCTATTTTTACTGACCTTCCTTGGGCAGGCTTCTATTGCAATGCTGCAGATGACGCAGGGTCCCTTTTTTGTTATTGATGTGTGTAAAATAACGTCCTGCACTTCTTGACTGATGAGACAAGAAGTTTACTTGGGTGACACCAGAAAATAGCGGGAGTCTGTTGTGTAGATCAAAGCAAATAAAAGGTTTAATGCAAACAACTAATTAGGTTACAAAAAGGTCTATAAATAAAACAAAAGTTATAGTAACCCAGAATGTACATGACAGATGTCAAGTGTTAAAACAAAGAGAATGAGAGCAGGTGTGAGGTGGAGTTAGTGCTCGGCTTCCACACTTCTAACGTCTGCTTATAAAAGGCTAAAAAATCTTTACCCTTGTCCAGCCTAATTCCTCATATGGATAAGTCTAAGTATGATCCTTCTACTGACTCTGGATCGTTTCCTATATGAACATAATCCTAACTTTGGCTACTATGATGTGTTGTGCTGTGTAATGAGACTTTTTACATCTACTCAGCACAGGGCCGCTCTAACCATAATCTGTCAGGAATGACATGCCACACACAAATATTACTTCATGATCTTTTCCATTCTTAGACTCTAACTTTAGACCATAAGATTTAACAATGTGGCCGGACCTGACTCCGGGATCCAGAATCATCAAGCTCCAGATCCCAGTGGACCCCTTTGGGGACGGGGCCCTGGGCATTTGCACAGTCTGCCTCCCCCTAACACTGGCCCTGATGTGAACCCATCCTTAGTGATATGGTAGACCACGAGGATTGCAAATGTCCAGCAGATCCGGACTGAACCCAATCACCCCAGAAAATGTCCTGGTTTGTTTGTGGTTTTGTGTGAGTTTATAGTGTTGGTAAACTGTCCACTAGTACTTCAAGTGCCCAGACTTCAGTCTAGTGGCCACATACACTCTATATTTCTTTTTTTTTAATGTTCTTCTTGTATGGCGTTTTTTTTTTTCTTGCTTTTTTTTCTTTTCACTTTCCCCAGGAATCTCGCCTTCCTCAGCCCGTCTTCTCTTACCAGATGTTGATGGAAGATCTGCAAAATTACACAGATTCACAATGAGTATATACATATATACTATATTATAATATACTACATATTATATAAGCCAATTATCCAATGAATAAAGAGAAGTTGTTATCTAAATCAATAGCGTAATCTGAAATAAGTATCTGGTTCTAAAGATCTTTTAGGACCAAGGACTTCAGACATGTACTCTATAAACCTGGCTCACCCAGTAAAATGTCGTAAGATATATATATATATATATATATATATATATATATATATATATATATATGTATATATATAGTTTTAACTTTTTAGTGGTAGGGATGCATAAAGACAAAATATACTTTACCACATATTATATCCTCCTACAAGATCAAAGCAAAGAACAAAGCATATTGATTTCTCATACGGAGTATTTACTACTTACCGGGGCCTCCAGCGGACTCCTGGGCCTCCAGCTCCATCCACTGCCTTCTCAGGTCTTCTAGATCTTCTAAAACAAACAACATGAATCTTTAGGTGCAACATCTCATTACAATCTCAGACATGGAAATCTATTCTATAAATTCTGACCAGAGTTGAGGAGGCCGAGTATTATCTACCCAATATAGCGATTGTCTAATGTGGATTAATAATAAATTGTTACTGTCATTCAGCAAAGTCTTCTCTCAAAGTTTTCACACTTGAGGAATAGATCCTTCTAGATGAGTAGATGCCCATTACCAGCAATGACTTTTCTATTTTCATCTTCCCACTATAACCTTTTTGGTCCCTATGGATAACAACACTGCAGGGAAGGTGAGACTAAGGCTACGTGCACACAACTGAGTGAGTACGCCAAGGGGGGGACCAATTTCATAATCGAAAACAGTCACATGACATTTGGATGACATCCGAGTGCCATCCATCCACATTGACTTCACTTGGGGGTTCCGTTCCGATGTCAAGGAGCAGGATAGAACTTGTTCTATAATCACAGAGCATCAGACCCCCCATCGGGAGAGATTCAGCCTGTGCACTCGGTCATGTGCTTGAGACCTAATACCATAAATTTTTTTTCCAAAATTATACCGTAAAATGTTTAAAATTCTTACAGACATCAGTAAAATACTCATTTTTTTTTCCATGGCAGCCCTCAATGAAACATGCTGGTGAATTTCCCTGGCAGAAGTTCATCGCCATATCAATCTTGTGCACACAGTCTTAGGCTAACTCCATTTATACTGAAAAGTGGGTGTTGCTTGTCCTAAGTTTCTGATAGCACAATATACAGTAATGATGACTTACCTACAGGAGCTCTCCATCTCCTCCTCCTTTCCCTTGTGGCTCCATTAATAACGGCCTCACCGACCACCTCTGCCCCAATGGCCAAGCTGTTACAATCTACAGCAGAAGAGAAAAGTGATAACATATGGTAACATCAATGATAACAAATATTACTTACAACAGTTCTGATCATTGATGGAGCGACTGTCATATAAGTTACCATCAGTAGATGATTTATAAGTCATTTTATCATGTATTATATTTCACATTTCCAAACACTCCATTATTAGACCCCAAGATGGCTTCATAGTTATATATAATATTGCAGATATATTCCTCTAGATGATTCATGATTTGTATCTCCTCCTGTTACATCTTAAGCTCCAAACGTCTCCGCAAGTAACAATTTAGTGGTCAATATTTTATGAAGGCAACAATAGCGCAACTTGCAGCACTATTCTCGCCATTAGAAAATGAAAAAGCTCAACAGAATCCTGATGGGCCCAATTGTAGTCAATGGGATCTGTTCTGTTTGGACCTGAAAAAGGTTTAGTCACATTATTGTGGTTTTTATTGTATAGTGAAATCATGACTGTAGTGTGAATGGAGCATAAGTTCTATGCGATTGTAAAGTATTATTTGTCTTATAAATGATACTTACCCCCACGGCCATCCACCACTCTCTGCTCTCCCTGTTCCGCATGGAATAACCCTGCAGAGAAAGCATAAAACAATCATAGGTGAATGAACATCAGGAGGTGACAATGGGGGTTATTATATAGTCATTGACTTCATGGGAGGATCTGCTACATGTAAACCAGGTCTCAATGTATCTTTCACATATGTAATGAGGTTGTCATGTTCTGTACTTTCTACACCTTGTACCAGACAGAGGGGGCAGCTTGTAGGGACAGTGTAATGTAAATGTCTGTCTGTAGGGAATTGTTATTTATGTATCTCCCTGATATAATCTTTATAGCTTGATCATTGTCATTATAAGTCAGTAGTAAAATATCATTTTATTATTGCTGCTGCCCCACCCCCGCATTATCCGCCACATTCTGATGACATCACAATGATCTACAGTGTAGAATTCTAGAATGTTCTCTCACATTCTACTGATTTGCTCAGGTAACCTGTTTTGAATTTTTCGGATTTACATAGTGAAATTTACACCATTTTCATGATTTTTCTGGTTCTGACCTCATTAAGAAGAAATACAAGCACAGACCACTACCTCCTTTCCATTGTACATGCCGCTCCAGCCTGTTTTTCAGTACATCACATGTAAGAGTCACACAGGGATGTTCTGCTATGGTTACTTCTGTATGGGATTTTTTCTTCATTTCACAACCATTTCTCATTTAACATTTGGGTGTGAAGCCAGACTTATGGGGCAGATGTTCTAAAATATAGGGTCACCAGCCCAAGTCTCTGAGCCCTGTACAGTGACAGTGCTGCAGCCTATAGGTTGATATTATGATGTCCAGCATTTTACTGATTTCATTACTAACTATACAACAATCATGAGATCCATCAATATTCTATACATTGCTGAACTTCCAGCTTATATAGTGCCTATCTGCAGGAGTCTATGGGCTGACAGTATTATTTGATAGGGATATATATGATCTAGGTATACTCAGCCTGCAGAAAGGAAGTAATTCTATATATCAAGGGGGTATTGATAGGGGTGTAGAAGTAGCAGTCACATCTCAGACCTTATGGGTTCATAGAGCCTTTGGCCTAAGAAGAAGCTAATATTATAAATGGTACATGGTTGGTTGGGGCCCTGTTTCAGATTTTACATTGGGCCATAGGAGCTACAAGACACATGTCTGCTATCTATCAATCTATATTTCCTTACATGCCAATATCCCCAACTCCCAACAATCGATTCCTAACTGCATTAAATAGAAATGCCATTGTCTCCAGTCGCACAGTAAACCAATAATGGTTGAAGAATATCTGTGCAGATATGTGTTATAGATGTCACACTGATGACATCACAATGGTCTGGAGTGTTGACCTCTGGTGTGTCATAATGCCCTCATTTACATAAGTTGTAGCCATTACGTAGTAATGGAATATATACTGTACATGGCATTTCACCTATTGAGTAGGTTCTGGCATACTTGGCTCACAGACTCACTAATGGCCTTGAATTTGAGATCAAGAGCTTGTTCACATGTCTGTATATGAGATGCAGGTTCATATGAGAATATTGTTTGCCACAAATATGATGAGTTATTAGTAGAGTGAAGGGAAAGGCTTGAGAAAAGTTTTCTAGAGAGGCCCCACAGCTTAAAGGGAACCTACCTGCACGAAAATACCATAGCTTCTAAACCACTTACTGTATATTCTGTTATATGTGTGGTCAGTGAACATACCTTTTTTATTTCAAAGTACAATCTTGCCAAATAAATTTTTATCCATATGTACATGAGTTGTTAGCTGCACCTGTGATGTGGCCGCACCTGTCAGAATAACTGTTTTCACCCGTGGTCACCACCAGGAACATCATATAAATTGACAGGTCTTGATATGTGGCTACTACAGATGAAAACTGGTGCTCTGGCAGATATGACACTCCCAGAGTGCACCAAGCAAAAACTGATTTTCTTGGCAGCAGGATTGCACTTGGACACAACAAAGATATTTTCACTCACTTACTGCACCTATACCAGCATATAAGTGGTTTGGAAGCATTGCAATTAAGTTCAGATACCATATAATGTTTTTCTCTGTTGTCTCCCTGCAGTTGTCCATGGCAGACAATCATGCCCCCTACGGAGCAGACAAAACAAGACAAACATGAATTATCAGTTCTATGGGCCTTATCCACTGCATAGGGATAAGGCCCATATATATATATATATATATATATATATATATATATATATATATATATATATATACACTGTGTGCAGAATTATTAGGCAAATGAGTATTTTGATCACATCATCCTTTTTATACATGTTGTCCTACTCCAAGCTGTATAGGCTTGAAAGCCAACTACCAATTAAGTCAATCTGGTGATGTGCATCTCTGTAATGGAGGGGTGTGGTCTAATGATATCAACACCCTATATAAGGTGTGCTTAATTATTAGGCAACTTCCTTTCCTTTGGCAAAATGGGTCAGAAGAGAGATTTGACGGACTCTGAAAAGTCAAAAATTGTGAGATGTCTTGCAGAGGGATGCAGTAATCTTAAAATTGCCAAACTTTTGAAGCGTGATCACTGAACAATCAAGCGTTTCATGGCAAATAGCCAACAGGGTCGCAAGAAGCGTGTTGAAAAAAAAAAAAAGGTGCAAAATAACTGCTAATGAATTGAGGAAAATCAAGCGTTAAGCTGCCAAGATGCCATTAGCCACCAATTTAGCCATATTTCAGAGCTGCAACGTTACTGGAGTATCAAAAAGCACAAGGTGTGCGATACTCAGGGACATGGCCAAGGTAAGGAAGGCTGAAAAACGACCATCTTTGAACAAGAAACATAAGATAAAACGTCAAGACTGGGGCAAGAAATATCTTAAGACTGATTTTTCAAAGGTTTTATGGACTGATGAAATGAGAGTGACTCTTGATGGGCAAGATGGATGGGCCCAAGGCTGGATCAGTAAAGGGCAGAGAGCTCCACTCCGACTCAGACGCCAGCAAGGTGGAGGTGGGGTACTGGTATGGGCTGGTATCATGAAAGATGAACTTGTGGGACCTTTTCGGGTGGAGGATGGAGTGAAGCTAAACTCCCAGACCGACTGCCAGTTTCTGGAAGACACCTTCTTCAAGCAGTGGTACAGGAAGAAGTCGGTATCATTCAAGAAAAACATGATTTTCATGCAGGACAATGCTCCATCACATGCATCCAAATACTCCACAGTGTGGCTGGCCAGTAAAGGTCTAAAAGAAGAAAAAATAATGACATGTCCCCCTTGTTCACCTGATCTGAACCCCATAGAGAACCTGTGGTCCCTCATAAAATGTGAGATCTACAGGGAGGGAAAACAGTACACCTCTCTGAACAGTGTCTGGGAGGCGGTTGTGTCTGCTGCACGCAATGGTGATCGTAAACAGATCAAGCAACTGACAGAATATTTGGATGGAAGGCTTTTGAGTGTCATCGTAAAGAAAGGTGGCTATATCGGTCACTGATTTGTTTTTGTTTTTGTTTTTGAATGTCAGAAATGTTTATTTCTAAATTTTCTGTTGTTATATTGGTTTACCTGGTGAAAATAAACAAGTGAGATGGGTATATATTTGGTTTTTATTAAGTTGCCTAATAATTCTGCACAAACAGATATCCTCCTAAGATAGCCAAATCTAAAAAAAAAAAAAAACACTCCAACTTCCAAAAATATTAAGCTTTGATATTTATGAGTCTTTTGGGTTGATTGAGAACATAGTTGTTGTTCAATAATAAAAATAATCATCTCAAATACAACTTGCCTAATAATTCTGTACACAGTGTGTATATATATATATATATATATATATATATATATATATATATATATGGAAGGACACATTACCACATATTGTCTACTAGTACTTGGTGTTTCCTGGACTTGTGTCAGCTGTACGCCCTCTTCACTTTCTTTTGCTGTTCCTCTTTCATTTCTTGATTTTTTTTTTTTTTTTTTCTTAAGAGCCTCACCTTCCACAGTCCGTCTCCCTTTGTAATATGATGTTTGAGGATCTGCAAACTTACATAGATTCGTAATGTGTATACATGCTATACTATACATCCCAAATACCCCAAATATCACATATTATTTCACTGCATATTATATTATCCTACTTTATGAAATCAAAGCAGGTGACAAGGCATACTGATTTATTACACTGGGGCGCTGTACATTTGGGGGCCTCCTTTGGACTCCTGAACCTCCTGCTTCATCTACTCCTTTCTCAGTTCTTCTACATCTGCTAGAAGAAATAATAAGAATCTTTATGTACAATATTTCATTATAATCTCACATATGGAAATCTATTCTAGAAATTCTAGCCAGAGTTCAGGAGGCCGAGTATTATCTACCCAATATACTGTACTATTGTTAACATAAATGCTTTCTCAAATAGAGTTTTACATTGTGCTTAACATATTTCTCATCAATATACATGTCTTTTCCCAAAGTAAATAGGATGAACCTGTTTTATATTGTATTATACTTAATTTCCTTTACTTCTGTTAACAACATATCCTGTCTTATTGGGGTACAGAGGAAATTATAGAGTTATATTCACATTATAAATAATGTACAGTATGTCCTTTAGCTTCCAAGGTGGTCCAAAACAAACTTTGGACCACCTTCCCCCATCTGCTTTATACCCCAAAATATTATGCCTTGTTTGCACTCTTTCTTGTTAGTACAGTAATATACAGATGCATCCAGCTATGGCTTGGGCCTCCCTACCCATCTCAATTGAACATCCACTTTTAATGCGCATGTGCTGGACTCCAGTGCAGCGGTGCGTCTGTGCACATATTTGAAGTGAGACAGCTGCTTCCTTTGTCAGCCTGATCAAGATGTGTCATGTGAAAGTGTACCTACCCCTCCAGATCTGCCCATTGTTGCATACCCTGTCCAGTATCACTTCACAATATGGAAAGGAAATCTGGGCATCCTCAAGCAGATGTCACCTCTGTTAGTGTAGGTTTACTCATTCCATTTAAAAGCATGTTTCAGGTTTTGCAAATACGTTGATTTTTTTTATATAGTGAAAAGTTATACAATTTTCCAATATACTTTTTATATCAATTCCTCTTGGTTTTCAAGATATTAGTTACTCAATGGGAACCTTCATTGTTTTCTTCCAGAAAATAAAAATTTTGTCCAGGTCATGTGATGGACAAGCAAGTCAGACTACATGTTCAGAGATCACAGCGTATCTTCTAATAAGTCATGTCCTTTGTGATCATCAAATGACCAGGATAGATTTTAGCCCACACTTTTATGCTAAAACAAAATATTTCTCTTTTAACCCTTTTTGCTTCTGTCAATGTAATAGAAGCAAAAAAGGGTTTATGGGGAAGCCTCAACTCATTTTTGCTCTGGAAATCAGCTAGCCCCCTACCACTGGTATTAAAAACCATCGATTTTCAGGGCAACCTGTGGCCAGCCTGATATCTAATACCTGGCCTGTAACATATAGTGTGTGGCTCACAGAGGGGGTGTAGAATAGTATCTCTACAATTGTAAAATACTCTACGCTTGAGTGAAATTCTTACTCACGTGTTGACCCATAAGGTAACATTATTGGAGGATTAAGCTTCTTATAAAAACATGGAAATTTATTGAAGTCTTCATAGAAAAACAGATACATGGAAACCTTCCAGCATAACAGAAATATCAGTCAATGTCTTACATCATAGGAGAAGTTCATAGTTAAGTTTCTTCAAGATGGTTCTCTTGCAGACATCTTGGTTCATGCTTATTCATTCATGTGTGTTGGTCTTCTGTAGGATAATTCTGCCATCCTTCCAAGGTGTCAGAGGAAGTAAGACAGAAAGCAAAGCAGGCCGAAAGACCCAGACATGTGTGTCTGTCAATCATTTATATTCATGAGAGGGGGTGTTTCCCAACATCCTTATACTTTCTACTACTGTATTTGGACAATACTAGAATAGTATACCTTATCCACACCCATGCACCATAAGATACCAGAGTTTTGTCAGCAGAATAGACTTAACCCTTACAGGTCATGAATATTGCAATCTAATAATATTTAACAGGGGGTATAGTCCAATTGGGCATAGGGAAAGGGACTGTCAAAATGAGACAGCCCCTTTAAGATTAAACGGAGATGACAGTGAAGAAAGAGAGACATTAAATGCTGTCACTTGACATTTCAACAAAATTGTCGCAGAATCCGTCAGTCAGATGGGAATAAAGGCAGAAACAACTTGATAAATGGCGTTCGAGGGTTTGTAACTTGTGGAGGCTTCAGGTTGTCTCACAGGATGTTATGACATAGTTATAATAAAGTAAAATCTGCTAGTCTGATATTTTCTCTGACTCATACCTATTGTAATATTGAGAATGTATTAACTATTCTGAATCATTACTAGGACACCAATCCTTTACAAGACCTGATACGTTCTGCACCCTGCACATATGTTTATCCTGAATATTAGAGTCTGATTATTTCTAACATGGTTTCCAATAAGCATCTGCTATTTGTAGAAATTGTCAGGTTTCATTCTCTTCATGAAATCTTTCTCCAGATTCGCTGTACAGTATGTTGTAGCTTTTTTATTTTTTGTTCTTTTTCTAACTGCTTTTGAAACTTAAGCCCAATGTAAGAGCTTGTTTACATGTCTGAATATGAGGTGCGTGTTCACGTCAGAATTTCTTTTGCCAAAAATAGGATTGGTTGTCAGTTGAAGGAACAGAAAGGCTTGGGAAAAGATTTCTGTCGAGTTCTAATCTTTTTTTGTTAAAAAGGGAATCATAGCAAATTTAATAATAAAAGGTATCATAGCAAATTTAATAATAAAAGGTATCATAGCAAATTTAATAATAAAAGGTATCATACGACTCCCCAAACGGTCCACAGTTTCAAGGGGTTACCTATAAGGTTATACAGATGTCATAGAGAGATGTCTCCTTTTTAGGACCCTCTAGGAGCCAGATCAGGGGACAAGAGTATCATTGTAGAATCATAAAATTGATTTACTGATCTGACTGGTTGCTATGGGCAACACCTTGACTTCTTGTCTGCACTAATTTTCATGAATAAGACTCAAGGTTAAAGTGGACATGGGACATGGGTGTACTTGAATGGAAACTCTAAACATTACCAATGAAAGCCAGCTATCAATGACAAAGTTTGTCCAGGAATGTAATTGACTTACCATACAGTGGATTTTGGTGTTTTTTTGGTATGCATACTTTCCATCATACCATATTTGTGGTCGGAATATGTACAGTTCTTAATATAAAATTTATTATGAGGGTAATATACAAATTAACTCATAGTATCACCCATCAGTAGAGCAGCCATCTTGTTTTGCTGGTATGAGTTAAAGGAGTTATTCAGTTTTGAATATTGTTGGCCTATTCATAGTATAGGCCATCAATATTAGATAGCCAGGGGTTTGACACCCGGGATCCCCACAGATCTACTGCTCCAATTTTCATACAGGGAGCTGTGCTGCTTACTTGCAGTACGAGTCATAGCAGTCGGTTTTGGTACTGCGGCGCTGCAGCACTACGGAGGGTGAACATCGTGGCTCCCAGCATGCAAACTGGAACAGTAGATCTGTGGGGGTCCTGGGTGTCAGACCCTCGGATATCTATCTACCTATTTTAAGAATCAATATTAGAAACTGGTTGATCCTACTACTTTTCACCCTATGGAATACTGCCTGAAAAATAAGTCCCCATACTTTGCTGTGTCTCTGAAGAAAACTTCCATTGTAGAGCTGGGTAGCAAGACAGGAAAAACAAAGCATGAATATGTATCAAAATGCTATCTATAATTGTGGGGGTCCTTCTCCTTTTGAAGACAGCTTGCAATAGACCTTGAACTTTTTGTGTACATGCTACACTTTTTTAGGCACGTAAAAAAAAAAAAATCTATATTTTATTGCAAAAATGATATTTCCAAATGATTTTTCTTTCCTTTAGTCATCACTACCATAAGCTGACAATTCAGAGACAAACATTATTATTAATGTGAATGACACATGACATATAGAAATGTATACATAGTCAAAGTAGTCTGGAAATCTTCAAGACATATGAATGCAAAACTATCATTTTACTTGTCTGTGTCTTTGAAGAGTCAAGGTAATGATATGCCTGATGTGTTGTAGAGTAGAGGAAACCTCTAGTTCTAGCTTTAAATTAGTTTATATTGAACGTTACACGTCAAAATCAGAATCTAAGTTATTTTTTGTTAAAGGGACCTGTCTAAAGGATGAGTCCTGTATCCAAAGCGAAAGACAAGTTTAGTGTTGAGCCTTGCATGACCTGCATGTGCTATATGTCTTCATTGTTATAACCTATGTAAGTGCAATTAGGCTAGGGCTTCAGTTGCAAAAAAATAAGTGAACCCTTTGCAATCACCTCCTGGATTTCAGCAGTGATTACTATACAAAATATGGGTCAGAAGGGGTACTAACAGAGTCTAACAGACTATGCCTGCTATGGCTGAGAGGTCATTGACGTGGGTCAGAAGGGGTACTATGTCTCCTTAGTATACTACCCCTTCTGACCCATGCCAATGACCTCTCAGTCAGCCAAACCAATACCCTTCTTCACACTGATGACGGGCAATAACCCAGAAACTGCAGATGGCTCTCTTTTCCTTTTGGAAAAGATGTTCTGGTTTGGGTTTAATCCCAGACAATGGAGCAAATTCATTATTCATCAGTTTTCTGATGAAGAGGGATGATGTTGAGGTGCACGTTTGGCGCAAGGAACTTAAGCCCCGATTCGTGCCTCCCACACCACATTGTGTGAATGTTGGCAGGGATCAGGGTGGATCAAGGTGTCGCTCCTGTTTCATCTGACAGAATTATTAAAACTCACGCCAGTTTTCTGGCGTGAGTTACAATTGAAGTCCACGCCAGTTCCTAACTGGCGTAGATTTCCATTCTGGCACAGGGATGGCAGACAGATTTATGAAAAGGCTTCAGTCTCTTCATAGATCTCCCGTTCCCTGCTGCCGTTTATTAAAAATGGCGTACAATATGCCACTCTTAATAAATTTGCCCCATTGTCTCTAGGTTTCTTTGAAAACCAGGAATTGGTTTGGATCTATAGGGAGCTATCGTCCAAAAGGGTGGGTGATAGGGTGAGTTTTCCTTTTTATATCAAGGAAAATGAATTTAAATATTACTTTCTTTAAAAATATGACCAATTTGTTAAATCATAAATATAGACAAATACAAACTAAACTCACTAACTAAGCAACATATAAACAGTTGTACTTTTATTGAACACAGAGGAGGAAATTTATCATGAGGGACTTCACTCTAAATTTATCAAATGTTGCCAATGTTTGATAAATTTGGTGCATTTATAACTCTAAGGCTAGATTCACATGACCGAGTTTCACCTGTCAGATTTACCAGCCTGGCGTTCATGCCGGGAGCAGGACTCCTAGCAGCAGTTATCTATGATGCTAGGAGTCTCTGCATCCCAGCAACACACTGTCCCGTACTGAAATCAGGAGACATACCATTATAGATACAGTAACTATAATGCTAGTCGTCCCGTTCCCGGCATAAGGTGCAGGCCAGTAAATATGGCTAACACACAGACCAAGGTGAAACTCGTCCGTGTGAATCTAGCCTTACTTTTTTTTTGCGACTGTACCTACCAATTTTGGTTGCATAACAAGAAAAGTTGCATAAAAAAAAGTGTGATTTGCTGTTACATGACCACTTTATAGTTAACCTTTCCCCCTTTCAAACTATCAATAAAAGACATAATAAATTTGACTCATTTTTATGCCTCTTTTTTGGTGTAATTTATGTCACGTTTTGCTAAGATGGTTTCCCCCCATTGTTTTATCCTTAATATATGCCATGTATATCTGATCTCTGGAGGTGTCCACTCCCTGTAATATATAGTGCACTAAGCCAGATAGCTCTGTGTCCTATATAGTGATGTGGCAACATTACTGCAGCTCTCATTGACTTCAGTGGGAGCAGAGCTGCAGTAATGGCACCCAGCCACTATAAAGGGGAAGGAGCTATCTGCTTCTAGTATAATGCATTGTACAGGAACCGGACACACCCCTCGATAGATGATCCAAGTAGGGGTCAGCTGTCAGCCCCCACCGATCAGATATTTGTGGTCTATCCTAAGAAAAAGCAACATAAAAAAAATTTCATGGACAAACCCTTTAAAGTCCTTCATAAAAGTTAAAAATAGTATAGGATAGAGAAACCACCTTTCAGGTCTTCATTAAGCTTTTGGAAAAATGTTACCAGAAATGTATATTAATTATGATGATATATAATGTTGGACTTTTGCAGCACTGGCTCACAGAACTGGAAATTTTGGCAATGATCTTAGCTGCTGCTATCCATGACTATGAGCACACAGGGACGACCAACAACTTCCACATACAAACAAGGTAAGGTCTATTTGCTACCTTGCATACATCTAAACAAGTATTAATAATTGGCACATTTATGGTGAGATAGTTTGTTTGATAATGTCTCCAAGTTCTTGATAATGAACACAGAGAATTTCTAATGTGATGAAACAGTCCTTCCATTTTCTCATAGCACAAGTGGGCAACTGGCCCCATATGGTGCTGGTGGTACAAGTGGGTGTGTGTCTTTGAACAGCAAAATGTCTTACCATCACTATTGCATGCTAAACTACCTATATACTTAAGGGTGACTTAAGTACCAGCAAGGTGAATAAGATATAATTTTTTCTCACCTGAAACAAAAAATGCTGCAGAAAATGTTAATTTTAATTGCAGAATCACACGAATTTCCATATAGACTTAATAGGCGAATTAAAAACAGAGAAGAACACAGCAAAAACTCAGTGAAAAACGCCCTTTCGCTGCTTTTTTGAGCAGGATTATGCTACATGAGGACTTAACCTTAATCCATATGCAAATGTATTTTTCGGTGCAACACGGCAGGCTCCAATGTATGGCAACCACAGGTGAAGTCCACGTAATATGTCCATTGCGAATGGACACAGATGACTAGTAGCTCAGTCTTTCTGCATAATAGTATAAATCGTGTCACTATAAGAACATTTAGTTGGTGAATTGTGCAAGCCAGCTGATATGCCAATAAGAATCTGCACACTAAAAAACACTAAAAGCTGATTTTTTTCTTGCTAGCACTGGACATATTAGCAGGGAATCAAAAGAACACCAGGGGGCACCAAAAACAAGTATATAAAAGCAATATCCAAGATTGGAAAATATAAAACAGTATATAATTGTGGGACTATTGGACGTGGCTGCCTTAGCAAAGTAGGATATATCCAGTGCCAATGCAAACTTTCCAGAGCTCAGGCTTGATGAGATGATTGGGACTGACAGCTTGGCTTTTCACATCTGAAAAATTACTAAGTTGCATTTGCCGCCAACAGCTATGTCACGTCAAGTTCATTTAGCTTGGAACATAGGAAATCATTTTAAATTGTTCTTTTTCTTTAACCTGTTTGTTTTTATATGTATTTTTGAATTTTATTTTGAATATCATTTTATAATATTTTCTTGGGCATGCAACATTATTTATTTCATCCTCATCCAAGAACTCTGTGTAAACACCGAAATACACAAAAAGATAAATCTCCTCCTCTGTGCCGCAGTAACAGCCGACATGATAACAGGAAAGCTGTATGAGGAAGAGGGACTGGATCTAGTAGACTAGACTTGGTTGTCACTGAATTTAATTTTATTTTATAACATAAAAAAGTATTTTATGGCATAAAAATAAATAAATTCATAAGAACAAATAATAATACAAAAAAATAACGAAATTAGTAAATACAAATAATAATAAAAAAAAGTATGTGCAAATATAAAAGTGACCACACAAATACATACACATGGCGAATGATGACATTTCCTTAGGTGAAAAATTCAATATGAAAATCATTGTTTAAAAAATGAAATTCTCCTACAATTTGACAATGTTGCTTCATTTTTATTTTTCCTGGCTAGGTCTGACGCTGCAATACTGTACAATGACCGTTCTGTCCTAGAAAATCATCATGTAAGTGCTGCCTATCGTATTATGCAAGAGGATGACATGAATATTTTGGTAAATTTGTCCAAAGATGACTGGAGGTAAAATATCACATTTACTAAAAGGTTTTCTGTATAATATTTGGAGGGTTTTCCTAATTAATTGCCTAAAGTTATAGTTTTATATCCCAGGTCCTTAACTACTTTGCTATTAAAGGGGCAGTCACAATGAGGCTTATATTATAGTCACCTACATGTAACATACTTGTTCCATTAGTATACAGGCCTTGCACACAGAGCTATATAGTGGCTCCTCTGAGTTGCATGGGGCTATAAGACAGCACCTAACGTATACCTCTGATTCCACAGATAGACATACAGATGCTTTTCTATCAGATTCATATGAATGGAGCAGAAAACATCATGACATGCTCCACTAGTTGCCATATTATACATGTACTCAGACCTAGAAGCAATACTTCTCGGGAGAATATCTATGCCGCACAGTGCTGTAGGGAGGCGGCATGTATCATTGCACACAGAACCATGGGGACAATGTGTACTCCCGCAACAGCTCTGTAAGAGCTGAGATTACATATAAAGTAAAGATTCTGTTCCCTAAACACAGAAAGATACTTTGAATAAGATCTTGCATTACAGTGAATGTTTGAGATTGACTTTCGCAGTTGCATTGGGGATGTCAGTACTGGCACTTTCTGGCTTTTCAATATATAAATATCTTAAAATATGAACAAACTGGTAAATAGAGATGCGCAAACTGTTCGGTTCAAACCAAATTCGACCTGAATTTTCCCAAATTTTTGTGTTTGTTCTAACACTAAACTTTGGGGGTTCTTCACCTGTGAACCTGAAATGAAATTATTATTTTCTGGGGTCTCTTCAGACCCCAGAGTATAATAGGTGGAGATGAAAAAAAATAAAAAATATTCATACTCACTTTCCCTCACCTCTTTTGGGCTTCCTTGTGCTGTCCAGTGCTCTCTCCCTGTCCTCTTCTGGCCTCCTGGGTGACGTCATGTGCGGGGGTCACTGCTGAGGCCTCAGCAGTTACATGGGGCACACCTCCCGTGGGCCTCCACCTATAATACTCTGGAGTCTGAAGAGACCCCAGAGTATAACAATTTCACTTCCGGTTCTGTCAGACTAAAACAAACTTGTAGGTCGACTCGTCTGACCCCAAAACCATTCTTCAGAGGTTCGTCCATCTCTACTGATATAACTCATATATAACCTCTCATATATAACTCATATATAACCTCTGAAATATGGATATATAATAACAGCCTGTCAACATCAATCCCATCCAGTTATAGATTATAATGTTATGCTTTGCACTTGTTTCAGAGACTTGAGAACGTTGGTGATTGAGATGGTTCTATCTACAGATATGTCCGGTCACTTCCAGCAGATAAAGACCATGAGAAATACATTACAGCAGCCAGAAGGGTAAAGAATACCAAGATGTCCTCTGCATTGTGTTTATAAATCTGAAAATATATCTGCCTCCCTACATTACACATACTGTGAAGCAATGAAAAGTACAGGAATATATAAAAATATTAGACAATATATAAAAAAACTATAAGTACTTTTTTTCTACTGCAGCCTTTATGCTAGGTTCACACTAGCATCGCCTAACTATTGTTCAGATCCATCGGAGGACCAGAACAATGGATAGGTGGACCACAAAATAAACGGTTATACCCAGAGCCTGGCAGACCCCATTGTCTATAATGGGGTCTGTTGGGTGTCTGTCATTCCTGACAGAGGAAAAAGTGCTCCATGCAGAACATTTTTCTCCGCCAATTTTCAGGCGGACACTACGACGGAGTCTCCAGTGCAGATGTAAACATAGACTTAGAATGAGTGGATATTGTAGAACCAGCTTAGGTTGTGTTCACAACTGTGTCAGAGGGAAGCTGCACTATGTTGTCCACTAACATGATGGACACCATTAAGTAAAACCCTTGGATCCTGTTACAATCCCATTATAGAAAATCAGTGAGCTATGGTCTGTTAGGTATCTTGAGCAGTCGGTATCCACGTGAAGGATCTGGCACTGCGGCTATTTCCAAAGGTCTAGTTGTGAACCTAGTCTTAAAGGGGTTTTTCCAGAATCCTAATTTATTACCTAGGTACCTAATAGGTGGTAGTGTCTGATCACTGGGGGGGGGTTAACCACTGGACACCCAGCAACTATGTGAATGTGGGGCCCGTGTCCCTTGTCAGAATGGAACGGCACTAACTGCAGCTTCATTTAGGCTCTGTGGATGTGACAGAGATAACCAAGTACAGCCAAGTACAGCACTCGACTATCTTCTTCAGCCTCACAGACTTTGAATGCTGCTTTGTTCAAATGGTGGACACGAGACCCACATTCTTGTGATCTATGGGATCCTTGGGGATCAGACATTCATCACCTATTCTTTGGTTAGATGATAAGTTATGACTCAGGGAAGCCCCTTTACTCATAAGACCTTATACACTTAAATGTAATGCAGATTTATGGTGTACAAATCTATAATATGATGGCCATAATGTTCATAGAGAGACACACACTTGTAGCATGCCCTACCATACAACACATTGCAGAAGTATTACATATGGCACTTTAATGAGACATTATACCAGTAATTCCCAACAGAGGTGCGGTGGAAAACTCCCAGGTGGTCCCAACACTCTGGTTGGGAAGATTACCGCATGCTTTAATGCAATATTATCTGCGTCCTTAGGACATTTTTTGTTAAAAATTATTTAGTAGGGATGCCACGAGGAAATCTTTTTTCCAGGCAGGCCCTGAGTCTGAAAAGGTTGGGAAACACGGCATTATACTGTGGTACATAGAGTACCTACAGTTTTATAGAGCCTCAGGGTCTCTGAGTGTTATGGAGCAGGCTCCATACATGTGAATAAGACCTAGAATCCAAAAAATAACTGGGTATAAACATCTGTGAGTCACCCATGTTTCACCAGACCCTGGCCAACATAGAGATACCGGAGAAGATTTACTAATCCTGTCTTATTTTAAGACAGTGTAAACTAGACCATGCTAAAATGCTCCATATTTATCACAGTGGCGGATGCTGGATGATAAATCTGGTGCAGCTTTAATCTGTCTAATCTATTTTAGATCACCTATTAGTTAGTTTAGCTCGCAACAAAAATGTGCAACACAATTTGGCCACAATTCTGGCCCATGTTGGCATATCTTAACTTTGCCCCCTTGTGGAAAACTCAGTTTCTTTTCTGTTAAATTCTGCCCATTTGTTGGGTGAGGCAACAAAGTGTCTAAAGTACATACTATATGTGATATAAAATATGTAGGCTACCCCTACTGCTATACTGTCTGTTCTAGCAGTTCTGCATTATATTCATGAATCAGGAGGCCCAGTATGAACATAGCTGTTGAGGAAGAATACATAAAAAATATAATTTTAATTATTTTTTTTAATAAAAACTATCATCATGAGCGGTGCTGCAGGAGTGACTACTATGATTATGTATGGGACATCCTGGAATGGTTATTTATCAGTATGATAACTGACCACATGAATCACATATTATGGTTTATGATGAGTTTTTCTATAGCGTTATTATTAGATAAATCAGCAATACACCGGCCTTGATGAGATGAGAAATACTGAACACTTCTTGCTTTCAATGCCACGGCTTCATTTCAGGACATGATTGAATTGTTTTCTTTATTTCACAGAATAGACAAATCGAAAGCCATGTCCTTAATTCTTCATGCTGCTGATATCAGTCATCCTGCAAAAACATGGGATATGCATCAGCGGTGGACAGACTTACTGATGGAGGAGTTTTTTAGACAGGTGCTAGTTCAATATTCCATTCATTACCTTATATCCAGCATCATTTCCTATTGACTTATTCTGTACATGTATGCTCATGTAATCCATCTATATTTAAATTTTTAATATGTAATCTTTTAATAGAAATTTTATATAAAATGCCACATATTATTTTTTATTATTATTTTGCTAACTTACATAGCGCCTTCATATTCTGCAGTGCTTTACAGGAGTACCCAGCGGAAACCCATGCAAACACAGGGAGAATATACAAACCACAATACCCTGCCCCAATTCAGTTAGAATACATTGGTCCACAATTATTAAGCAATATTCATCAGGTTTTTGCTATAAACTGTGCCGCCTCATTTTAGTAGTAATATTTATGAAGTGCACGCCATGTAAACAATGCTAGGAATGTTCACTCCCCAGAGCCCCACCTCACTGTATAATACTTCACAGTGACCCCACACAGTATAATATGCTCCCCAGAGCCCCCCCTCACAGTATAATACTCCACAGTGGCCACACACAGTATAATATACTCCCCAGATCCCCCCTCACATTATAATACTCCACAGTGGCCACACACAGTATAATATGCTCCCCATAGCCCCCCTCACAGTATAATACTCCACAGTGGCCACACACAGTATAATATGCTCCGCAGATCCCCCCTCGCAGTATAATACTCCACAGTGGCCACACACAGTATAATATGCTTCCCAGAACCCTCCCTCACAGTATATGCTCCACAGTGGCCCCACAAAGTATAATATGAAAGTCAATGTTACAATAATAACAGAAGGCCTCCTTTGTCAGACAGAATAAAATAATGCATGCCACTCCCAGCATTCAAGAGCTGCCCCCTGGAGCTCCTGCCCCCCAATATCCTGCTCTCTGGTAGCAAGACAAGCTCCCTCTTGACCTCCTGCTACAGCCCTAACAGCTCTCTAAATCAGCTAGGTTATGAAGCCACACACACTGCCTAAGATGGCTGCTGCCTGTCCTTATATACAGGCTGTCTCCTCCTCCTGACATCAGTGATGACCTCAAAGAGGGGCTGACATTTTATATAGTTCTGTCACAGGCTGGTGCCCATTAGTGTTGCAACAGCTCCATCTCCTGACCAAATTGTGTCACTGCATCTAATTTTCTTTTCTATAAAGCGCTGCAGAATATGATGGCGCTATACAAGTAACCATAAATAAATAAACAAGTATATTAGCCACACCTTACATGTGAGTGGCACTTAATAATCATGATACATAGTCTGAATAGAGACCAATATGTTTGAGGGCCATCAAGGTACAGAGGGAGTGAGATAGCACATGACTGCAGGATCCGGATTTGTTTGCAGTATATAGTCATGGTTACACATAGCTCTACGTAAAAGCCGTATACACAAAATGTTAGGATATTTTTAAGCAAGAATATTTGCACAGTTGCTTTTTTTTAATTCATATTTCAGTGCTGGTAAAATCTCTGATCTTCTCATGTGTTATGGTTGGGTGTTCCAGAATTGTAATGCTTCAGTATTAATGGTAACTACTTATATTTACAGGGGGACAAGGAGGCGGCATTAGGGCTTCCTTTCTCGCCACTCTGCGACCGAAAGTCAACACTGGTAGCACAGTCCCAAATAGGTAATGTCTGCTTCTTTATTATATTACTATATATTTAATGGATCTTCCAGGAGTATATAGATCATTCTGAAATAACTGAGCACCAGACATGATCCAATTTTCTAATATACTCTCAGATGCCTCCTGAGGACTGGGGCGGAAGGAAGAGGGGCCACAACTGCAACCAAACATCAAATTGTTACTGGAAAGTCAGACACTCAGAGCGAAATAAACTCCGTCGTTTTGAATAAATTCTTATTTGGTTTTGCAAAACAGCTACAGAAATGTAGAAAGTGACCAAAGGGAGCACAAAGGAATGTAATAAAACACAAAAAAAAATCACATTTCTCATCTCATACAGTATGTATGAGTATTTCTCACTATACGGTATTTCCTAGGTATGATGTTTTTGATCACCATAAAAATGTTGTTTAATCTGCCGCCATCATGCTACAAAGCTGGAGGCGTGGAGCAGATTGATATATCGTTTTGTGGGAAAAGATTCAGTAAAACTTGTAACTTTGACTGGGTTCATGTTTTTAGTATACTGTGCATGCATCCATTAAAAAAAAAAAAAGTACACCAAAAAATGCGGAATTTGGTCAAGCGAAAAAAATTCTGTGTCAAATTCCTGAAGCTGAAGTTTTCAGTTAAGAAAAATTCAGTTGTGTAAACATATCCTTAAACTGCACCAGAATTTCCAAAGTGTCTGATGCTGTTTGATAATCTGGTGCACTTTTGGACTGTCTTGTCTAACTTCACACCACCTATTAGTTGGTTTAGTTTACAACAATATTTTGGCTCAAAAATTTGGTGCAATTTTTGGCTCACAGTTTTGCATTTTAACCCCTACATCCGATGTAATAGTATGGCAAATGCTAGGTCTTTAAAGATGGCGGTTGTTCTGCTGCCGAGCAGCCTCCATAGCTAGCGGGTCTCTGCTATGGGGGGGGGGGGGGGGGGGGCGGGGGGCTAATAAAATAGTAAAAAAAAAAAAAAATTATAATATAAATATAATTATAAAAAGTTTACAAAAACTAAAAAACTAAGTTCAAAACACCCCCTTTCCCTAGAATACATAGAAAACTAAAAAATTACAGTGGAACACATACACATTAGGTATCTCTGTGTCTGAAAACGACCAATCTACAGACTTATAAAAATATTTTTCCCTTATGTTATGGGAAAAAAATCAAAAGTGCTGAACTGATGTTTTTTAGCTGTTTCGCCTCTGATAAAAATTTGAATAAAAAGTGATCAAAGCAATAGACATTCCCCAAAATGGTATAAATAAAAAGTACATCTGACCCCGCAAAAAAAAGATACCTATGCATCCCCATATATGGAAATATAAAAAAGTTACGGATGTCAGAATATGGCGACTTTTAGAAAAAAAATTTTTTTTTGCAAATTTTAGATTTTTGTTAAGGGGTTAAAATGTAAATAAAACTATATAACTGTGGTATCCCCAGAGTCGTACCAAAATATAGAATATAGGTAATATGTCATGTCATGGAGATCCCATCCTGGGACAGATATATATGAGAACCATTGTGTGCACTAAAAAACGTTAGAGAAGCCACAATACTAAACCAGCCCTGTGGCCCATTCATTTCTAGGATTGTGGGGTCCTTGCAGTCGATATGATATCACTTTATATGATGGAAAAAGCATTTTAATAGCATTTACAATGCATTAACCTGTTATAGCAGTGCATAGCAACATGTCTGGAGTTATTATTTTGGTGGTGATGATGATGATGATGATGATGATGAAGATAATTATGAAAATACTTTTACATTTATAAACACTATATATATATATATATATATATATATATACACTATATATATACACACGCACATAATGCTCTGTGTCATCTCAGTCTTGTTTTTATGTCATATCACTTGCAGGTTTTATAGACTTCATAGTGGAGCCAACATTCACGCTTCTAACTGATTCAACCGAGAAAATTGTTATACCTCTTATAGAGGAAGCCACAAAATCTGATCATTCTGTCTACGATAAATCCAGGTTTGTCAGTTCATTTTACATTTATAGCATTGTTAACTTTGGTTCTCACTGAGAAGCTGTCATTTTATTCTTAAAGTTCCTTCCTATTTCCTTCCTATACAATACTGCCACCCAGTGGCTGCTGTTTGTATTGCATGTCCTCTGAAAATTACTACTGAAAACAAAAACTAACCTAATTTAACATTTTTTTTCTATACATACCAGACTTGTTAATCCAGTATAAGGTACTGCTTACATTTATTTTATTCAGAAAGACAGATGAAAATACATCTGTTTCCGTATTTGTTAGTAAATATGGTCAGGGCTCTCATACTGTATGATACCATTGTGTGATAACTGACACTCACCTTTCCTTTCTCTGTAGCACATTGGACAGAAGGTAACATTGCAGTCAGTATTGAATAACTGATGACCGACTGAGAGAAATTGCATTTCTTTCTTTTATAGCCTGAATAATTCTGACTTTGGACGTGGTGGTGACATTCAGAGGAAGCCCAGTGTGCGGACACCGCAGACAGATGGCAGCCCTATAATGGATTACTCTTTGGCAAATGTAGATTTACAACATTTCAAAAAGAATTTGGTTGAAATTATTCAGCAAAACAAAGAGCGATGGAAGGAACTGGCAGTACAAGGTATTACCAATATCAGTATGATATCCTCTCTCTCTCTCTCTCTCTCTCTCTCTCTATATATATATATATATATATATATATATATATATATATATAAATCTTCTAAAATCTCTAAAATTTTATATATACAAATATATATATATATATATATATATATATATATATTAGATTTATGAAGATTATAGGGAGGAGATAGGAACATATACACACATATATACATATACACACTTATTATGTGTTTAATGTTTAATGTGTTTAGTGTGATTTTCACACTAAAAAACTGGCCTGACTTATAATAATTATGTCAGCCAAGACGTTCCCACCCCAGCCTGCTCCTCCAACATTTGTGGAAAGTGGCAAGCTAGAGGGATGTGGTGCAGAAAGGGCTTTATGCCAGACATATGCCATATTATCACCCATCTACAGCAGAATTCTGGCATAATGAGGGGAATTCATCAACCCATGTACGCTAAAGTGACAAAGGTGTCACTTTGGAAATAAATAAATAGGATATGCCGATAGGTCATCATTAATGCAGCTCAAATTCCATAATGAATTATGGTTTAATTTGTGCCAAAAAACTGACCTACATGCTACACGGTGGAAACGCTGATGCAAAAAATACTGAGTTTAACTGTTCCTGCAAAGTGAATGGGATGATGGCTAATCCCATCCTCACGTTGCAGAAAAAAATCGGCAGCGGAAAATCTGCGTTTTCAAAAACGCTTGCGGCCTAAGGAAAGGACCTGGGACGTAACTCACATACATCACCTGTGACGTTTCCGGGTCCTTTCTTTAGGCCGCTGAGGCCTCTTTGCGGCGTTTAGCGATCCATGTCTTCCTCCATCCATCCAGGCGGATGACGTCACAGAAGAATGTCAGAGCCAGCGTCTGGCACTGTTCTCTGATGTCATGCTCCCGTAGTCAGTTGTCACCGCCTTGTCACAGAAGAGCACCAGACACTAGCTCTGACACTCTTCTGTGATGTCATCTGCCCAGAGGTGGAAGACAAAGATCACCGGATGCCATGAGGAGACCCACAAGAGGTAAGGGAAGGTGAGTATAAATGTTTATTTTTTTCACCTCCCCTGTGCCTTCAACTATTATACTCTGGGGTATGAAGAGAGCCCACAGTATAATAATTTGCCTTCCAGTTCTATGTGAGCAAGTTCAGACTGAACCTTCGTCCGAACACAGAGCGAAAGAAATTTTCTAGGATTCGCCCATCTTTATTGTCCGCTATCTAAATATTAGAGGATTGATAAATCTGCGGAGGAGGGCGCTGCCATTACCTTGTTGTTCTGTCCCGTTGGAAGATAAGGTTATCGGAAAAAGATAACCTTATCTTTATAATATTAATGGAGACTTTCTGTTTATGTCCATCATAATTCATTTCAGTGCTAAAACAAATACATGGTCATCTCCGTCTGGTTTTTGATGAAAAAATAAGATTGCAGTTTGCAGGGCTTTCCTATACAGTTGAAGAATCGGTTTGCTAAGGTATACCAACCTAGTGGTATGTTTGGCAAATTGACCAGGAACTTTTACGGCGCATACACCAAATGTATCCAGAAATTGAGATGTGAGGTCACACACTGTGAACTTTTCCATTGCAGATTTTACAGCAACTTTAATTAGAAGATTTTTTTCCACTATATATGTATGGAGTTTTTAACATCCCATCTACTGTATATGTATTGTGCTAGAGAGTGGACCTTACACTGAAAATCTGCAGCAATTCCACAGCAGGCTAATTCACCCCTAGAGGGCAGTGTTTTCTGTCTGCTACCATTCCATGAATTTCGCTGTGATACCAGAAAGCCTTGCAGTTATCTGGATGTTCTTACACATTTTTTGTGACATTGTACACTCCAATAGGTGTCTCTGCATATCATTATCTTTAAAGGGTTTTTCCAATGAATGCAAGTTATCCTATGGATAGGGGATAATTTGCAGATCAGTGGGGGTCTGAGGAGTATGGGAGACAATCATCCCCTGTTCCAAATGGAACAGTGGTCAGGCCCACATTCTAAAAAATAGAAAATTAAAAATTCTAAAGGCCAATAAACTGCACATTGATTTACATACATGTGTGATTTGCATCATACATTACCCCCAACACCCAGCTGAAGGCTCCCAGTTGCCCTTCTGTGGCTAAGTAACAAGGCAGGCCTCAGTCATTGCTCCCATCAGGCCTAATATGGAGATGATCACATGATTTTCCACATGACCACTTTATTTTAGCTGTACCTGGACGCACGGTAAAGAGTACCTTCATCTGTGGGAGTAATGTATGATGCAGTGTATGTATGTTACCTAATATGCAGTTTAGTGGCCTTTTTGCAATTTTGCCTATACGCCTTATATACAGTAAATCTGGACAAGCCCTTTAATAATGATAAAATACATCTATAATAGTTCTCAGAATATTTGGAGGGTAAAATAATGTAAAAATAAAGTATAACTAATTGGATACATATAAAATAACTCTGTTTCTAAGCAGCGCACATTACATGCCATGTCCTATGACTTTTTCCATGTGAGTAAAATGATAAGAGGACTCGGCTGTAAACAGAGCTCTTAATAATTCATATTGTAAGTGACTTTCATCCAGACCAACAACAAATACAGCAATAAACTATATGACTGCAATAAAAATCAGGAAGGGGCAATGTCATGGGTACATAAACCGCAGGATATGATGACAGCTTAGACCGAGCATGACAAAAATCAATATAGCGTCTGTCCTGTGAACCCATCCTATATGGCATTGTGATGACAGCCTGGTTGCCAGGTCTCAATACTCAGCAATGCAATGATGATGGATTGGTTACAAGGGCAGACCAAAGCAATGTAAGGCACCAGCACAGGAACTTTATAGGAGGCATATACGTAATGTGCAATATATATCACAGAATGTTCTACTAGCTGGCATTAGGATAGGACACAGTGTAATAAAAGTAAGAGATCATAGAAAGATCAATTAGCCTCAGACTTTATATACGACCCTCAGGGCTGGTGACTTAATGCCTCATATAGTACGGTGTACACACTACTAAGAACATTGTGTATCAGAGCAAAAGGGTGTATTACTAGTCATTGTGCATGTACACTACTGGAGGAATACCGCCATACAAGGTTGTAATAATAAAAGGTGCAGTTATACCTGGGCTGCAGGGCCTCAGGGGCCCCAAGGAACACTGATCCTGATAGAAGCCCCACCACAGATGTGAATGTATCCTTAGGTAAGTATCTAAGACTTTTTGTTTTAACATTTTCAGCAATAAAACCCTTATATTTCCATCCAAGAAGAACCCCATAAATGACCCCATAAACCTCATAAATAAGTCAATGACAATGACAAACATTTGTAATGCACTTTTCCTGAAATGACTGGGTTGTCCTAACAATAAAGACTTCACGGATGTTTTGAGAAACTTTTGATGATTTATTAAATCTCTTTATTTTTCTGCATGAAATTCTCGAAATCTTCCCATTTAGCCACCTGACTCTTAAATGTGGTGTGACATTAAAACTATATTAAAGGAAGTGTATAAGATCTTCCCAAAACAGCGCAAGACTCAGGCTGAGTGTGGTATTGCGGCATACTCCCATTCAAGTGAATGGGCCAGATGTGCAATAGCAGACACAACCTATTAGCCAGCCATGTTTATCATAACTCATACAACCCCTTTAACCTGTTTTTTTTTCTCATTTATTCCAAAAGCCATAACTTTTTTTTTGTATTTTACTTTCAACATAGCTGAGGAGGACAATTTTTTCTAAGGCATTATGGTGGATATATACAGTACTGTGCAAAAGTTTCAGGCAGGTTTGAAAAAAAAATGCTGCAAGGTCAGAATTCTTTCAAAAATAGAAGTGTTAATAGTTTATTTATGTCAATTACCACAATTAAGTGAATGAACAAAATAAATCTAAATCCTATCAATATTTGGGGTAACCAAACTGGAAGTGTTGATATGGCCCTCAATATCATCCAGTCTGTCTGGAATTACATGAAGAGACAGAAGGATTGGAGCAAGCCTACATCCACAGGAGATCTGTGCTTAGTTCTCCAAGATGTTTGGAACATCTTGCTGATGCTGTCATCCAAAGCTAGTACCGGTACCCATGTCTATTTCCACTTTCTTGCTAAACACTGCAGAGATCGGAATACTTTATACCTGCCAGGACCTTTCACTGTGAGGATGATGTCATCACACGTCCTGCAAGCTGCACCAACTGCTGTTGATAACACTGGGGAAGGTAATGGAGGCATGGTGACCCGGCTGTGAGAGAAGAGAGAACTATGGGCAGTATGTAAGATAAGGGACCCTTTCACACAAGAGGTGGTTCATAGGTGGGGCATAAGATCCTTAGGCGAAGGTCTGAGGTCACATGGTAGTTCTCAAAAGTACACTGATGTGTAAAAGGGTAACAATGTCCACCTCTTGGCTTTTGAATGGACTTCATTTCGTATTCTTCCAACTGTCATAGCACTCACATGATACAGTTTGGCAATTTTCTTGGCCAAGAGACCGCCATTGATGAGCTGGATGATGCTGTTTCTCTTTTCTTTGAAAATCTTCTTCATTGCTGATCCTTGATATGAACCAGTGTCCTTTTTTTGGGAATTAACCTAATAACACACTGAGCTATTAGGGAATGTGAGAACAGGATGTAATTTGTAGCATACAAGAAGAAACAGACTTTTCCCCAACCAGGAGCAAAACAGTAACAATGCAGTTATATGACAATAATCTGCATAACTAATCATATGCTTAATAGATGGAAGTCAAATTTATGTACGAGATAGCCAAGATGATTGTCTATAAAATGATGGTAGTCTCATGTTCAGAGCTGTAGTGGATGGTTAGATATGGAGCCTGAAAGTCAAGTTCAAAACATTGTTATCCTTTTGCTTGTCAGTGTATCTGCAGGTAGCGGAGAGAGACCAACTGTTTACACAAGAACCCATGCTAAAAAAAGAGATCACACTGTGGTCTTGTGACTTATTGAACAAGTGAAAACATGATAAGGAAAGAAACTGTGTGCCGACAATGCTTACCATTGAGACGAATGTCTTTCAGGCAATATAAGGAGTAAAAAAAAATGACTGGAGTGTTCCTTTAAGAACTTCATGTTTAGAGCCATGTGAAACAGTGACACCACCAAACCACCTGTATTTTTCGTGCTGTTGAAGAGAAGACCTACAAGTGATATCATTATTAACGTCTTGGCTGTAATGAAGACAATTACCAATCATCCTTAAAAGAACATTACTGTAGTATGATGATGCGTAAAGATATTAAATAGCGGTGACACATAACAATAGATCATAGACTCATCATGACACACGGTCATAAAAACAGTATTAGAGATATCATTTCCTTTCAGAAAGGAGGAACTATAAAAGTGACATATGGCTGTATAATTAGTCTGCTAAGACATGTAGATTGTAGACTTCGGGCAGAAGGAGATACTGTAATGAGAAACCATCAATGCTTCAAGGCTGGTCTGGAAAAGTGCAAATCTCTCTAAAGAGACTCTCTGGCATTTAAATTTATAGGCTAATGTGCTCTGTTGCAATTATCAAGGAGACAAAAAGCCATCTGCAGTCCATTAGTGCTGGAGAATACACATTGATATGATTGATAAGGAGTCAAGTTACCTCTTACCTTCTGTGAGCAAACTACCGTGTATTGCTGAATCAAATGGAAACATCTTTTACTCGAACAATGCCTGGGCCACGATGGAAAATCATTGATGTCATCGCTGCTTTTAGTTCTTGCTTACTGAAAATAGGATCATTTTGAAATGATTTTGTTGAATTTCATTAGCAACGTGAACTGAGATGTTAAAGTTGTTTTCTTAAGAAAAAAAAGAATTTCCCAGGAATAGCAGTCTTGAGATGAAGTGAGGATAAAAGTGTTCCTGCTGCATCTATTTTTGGACCAAACCCGTTGTGTGTTTACAGGGCTGCAGCCACCATTGATGCCGCCCACATAGTCATTAGTTTGCACTAAGTAAGCAATTACTCAATGTCCTCATCTTACTTGCAAGTCTTAATATAGAGAAGTTGCACTGACTCAACTTCTTGATAGCTTTGCTGTCAGCCCATCAGCAGACTACTAACTGTTTTACAGGTGTGTCATCTTATCTTTGCTCTTGGCTAGACATATGCAGGTATGAATATCATGAGATGACCAGTTTTTAGAAACAACATGATTTCGCAATACTCTTTCACATGATGTCTATCCTGTATGTGTCTGCGTGGCCACCCAGTGGGTGTATTGTGGATTGCAGCCTTTCAAGGCTATTACTAGTATGTCACAATATTGTATTGATTGTTTCAGGATAAATTGGAGTCTCTAATGAAATGAGTGGGCACATCTGTATGATGTACTATATTCTAGGTGCCGTCCACAGACTTCAGATTGGCTTAGTCAGTAGACTGCACCCAAGTGACAACTTCTAGAGTAATTGCAAAGGCCATTAATAGATTTATGAAACCAACCACAATAACCCATAACTGGGTTATTAAAAGCCTTTGCAATTGCTATAATTGGAAAATCTGTGATTTTAGGGCACATTTTAGAGCACTTGTCTGAGTTTACAAAAAAGGATCTACGTTTTCTTAAGAAACCCCCCATAAGTTATATCTGCTATTGCAACTCAATCAAATGGAATGGTTCTGAGCTGTATTACCAGACATGACTCATGTACAATAGTGGTGCTGTTGCTAGAAATAAAAGGCACTTTCTATAATAATGAATGACCGCTTTAAAGTGTACCTCCAATGGTGCAAGGTCACCTGCTTTAACCCTTTCCCTGCCAAAACAGTTTTCTATTTCTGCATTCTAATTTTTTTCTCCCTGCCTTCCAAAAGCCATAACTTTTTTTTTTTTTACTTATCTGTTTGTAGAGTTGATAGCTTATTTTTGCGGGACAAATTGTACTTCCTAATAGCACTAATTTATATTTCTAAAAATTCTGAATTGAGTGAAATTGGAAAAAAATGCAGTTACATAATTTTCTTAATGGAATTTTACAGTGTTCACTGAGCGATATAAATGGCATCTTACCTTTATTCTGCGGGTCTTTAGGATTACAGGGACACCAAGGTTATATAGTCTTGTTTGCATATTCAAAAACACATTTTTTTTTTTTTTTTTTTAGATTTCTGGCTAGGAATCTTAGTAAGGGCACTTATATGAAGGGTGTGTTGTAGGTTTTGTTGATGCCATTATGCACAACATTTTGTTACATTTATTTTTTGTTGGTGAAGTGTCAAAAACACTATGCATTGTGTTTATTTTTTTTTAACTTTTTTTTAGCCACCACCACCCCATATTCCCTAGGATGTTTGAATATGGGGTTAATAGAAGATCCTATGAAATCCGGCCTGACAGAGGGTTTAATTGAACCTTGGCATTTGCAGGACTGGGAGCGTTCAAAAGGCTTCTGGCTGAAGTGGCAATTGAGCAGCTCCCAAAATCTCACCATGAGGCAATACGTTCTGTTGCAGGAAAAAGTACCCGAACCTCTCAGATGGCACGGTCACATTTGACTAGTTGTCCATGATCTGAGCTGCTTCCCATAACAGATACTGCCAGCGGTCCCTGATATTTAAAACCGCAGAGACCTGTCAGCTATGGCACCTGCTCAGGAACAATTTCTTCACAGGTACCATCTTTAAAGACCCAACATCTGTCATACCTGTAAGACGGTTGGCTTAAGGGGGTTAAATATATGTACCAGCAGGGAATGCAAGCTATTCTATATATGATGTAACAGGAATGGGAAATATAAAGTTCACATGATCTGGCTACTGCATACAGCTGAAATCCTAACCATTTGCGGTGGTAAATGATGGCATGATTTTGAAGATAACAGCTCAGATTTACCTGGAAAATCATGCTGCAATGGGCCCCTTGGGTGGGGTGTAGGACATCTGCATCAGTGTGTGTTCGTGTGTGGATGTATCGCAGAAAATGACAAGAAATTCCTCTTCATTTTCCACCGCTATATTCGGTCGTGGGTTTGCCACGATGAAATGCCAATGTCCCTCCATCGGTATTCAGTAGGCCTGGGTAAATGGGTAGCTGAATCAGCCGTGGAATCCTTGGCAAGATCGTGCAGGACGCTGATTTTATCAGCGCCCTGCTACAATCTCTACCTTCCATTGAAAATGAGGGTGGAATCCACTACAAAATCCGTGGCAGATTCCTCCATGTGAACAGACCCTCATATTTCTTGTACCTGCTTGATTCACTGTTGAGATACCTGTAAAATTTTCTAAAACACATAAGTTTAGCCTGTCTAGATATACAACACCTTGTGGTACAATTTGCTTAGTAGATCTCTATCATGTTTTACAAATATTTTCACTTTTTTTAATTTTAGAAAGAAATCTGAAATCAATAAATAACAATGAAGAAAGTGAAAGAGAACTCTGAAATCTGAATCTATGGACTGTGAAAAACCAAAATGATCAATGGTACCTGGAAGCTAGTGCCAAGGGGTAGCACAGAAGAGGACAAAAAACATATGGCATAGCTATATTGACACTGGAGAAATGAAGGCTTATATACATATATCATTACCCAGGATTAGAAAACTAGAAAGACACAAATCCAGACACGGTTCATGCAGTGGAATGATGGGAATTTTGTAGTAGATGATAATTTATGAATATATCACATTTACACAAGACCATGTAAATATCAGGAGCATGTAAATAGTTTGTTGACCTATGCACTCATTTCCTTTATAATTTTTCCAAAAACTTTGACACTAGGAAAATCTGTTTGTTTTTTCTCCTGTGGACATCATCTTTTCACTTTTTCAGACTGTTAATAAAACTTTGTTCATTTTGCTTGGACTGTTTATTTCAAATAGAATTTTCATTTACATTTATAAAAAGTATCATTGTTGATTGGTACAAAAATTGGTGGGTTGAATTTGGTTCAAGTTCTGTGGGGGAGATGAAAACGGGTGCAAAGCAAAGGGCCAATTTCTAGCCAAGGGTGTACTGTACGTACCATTGAGGCAGCTTGCAGCCAATCTGTGACAATGATGAGCTCAGGTGTCTAGAGAGCCATTTTACAAATCCCTATGAAATGGTTCTACACTGGTATAAATAGGTGATAAAACAAAGCTACAATATTGAAAGGAATAATAATAATAAAGGCCCATTCACATTGCTAAATTTCACTGTGATCTTGAGGCGGATTCTGTCCCAAAATTGGTGCCAAATTTCGTTCGGTTTGCCTCCCATTGTTTACAATGGGAGGCAGAGTTCAAAGCAGGACACTGAAAAAAATGAGCGTCCTGCTAGATCTTGCTGCGAATTCCGTGGCTGATTCAGCCGTTCGTGGCACGAGACCTTCTGCTGA
The DNA here is from genome assembly GCA_947044405.1 of Leptodactylus fallax. NCBI lineage: Eukaryota > Metazoa > Chordata > Amphibia > Anura > Leptodactylidae > Leptodactylus > Leptodactylus fallax. The sequence goes on along the minus strand of CAMRHE010000070.1, from coordinate 2,943,293 downwards.
TTAGGTTCATTCATCTGAGCCTAATCAGAGGGTGAAAGCTACAGCGGGAGGGTGAAGCTCTTCTTCGTCTTTCCACCACAGGATGCTGGAGGGGCGGAAATGGAAGAGGAATCTTAGGCAGAAGTCCGCCTCAAATTCCTCTTCCATTTCTGTCATGTGAATTTACCCTAATAGTTATGTTTTATTGATATATGTAAGTAGTGGGGAATTGTTTTTGGAGGAGGCATTTTACTGGCATTAGTTCTTTGCAAGTCTAAGCCTAATGGACTGACCTTGTATGTTGGTGCATTAAGTCCCTATGGGTTTGTATTTAAGACCCATTGCTCTGGTTTGCATTGTATACTGTTATATTCTCTAATGCCTCAATTATACAAAATGCATGTATAATCTGTAAAAAGTAAAAACGTCTGAGTCATGAACAAGTAAGTCACACACACACACAGATTTCTAGTATGAGCTACAGTATGTAAGACCCTGAGGTCTACGTAATGTGTTAATAGCTCTAAAAACATCAATTCAGAATCTTTAAAAAAAGATTTCAAGGATTTTGCTAGGAAAAATTTTTTAATAATCTATCCTTAGCATAGGTCATCAATATGAGTTTGGTGGGGTCTGACATCCAACAGCCCTACTAACCCACTGATATCAGTAGCCACAGCCCTGTTGAAAATTAAAACACAGTACACAGAGCTGGAAACAGACAGCTCTGTCCGCAGTGAGGTGGCAGCTAGTGGTTACTGCAGCTCAGATTCTATTCATTTGAATGGGAGCTGAGCTGCTGCAGTAATCACTAACTGCTGATACACAGTGAATGGAGCTGTCTGCTTCCAGCTCTGTGCACTGTATATAACAGCGCCGCAGCTACTGATATCACCTGATCTGTAGAGCTGCTGTGTTTCAGACCCTCACCAATCTGATATTGATGTCCTGTCCTAAGGAAACATCACCAGAATTATTTTACCTGGAAAACCCCTTATTGCTATCAGTTTCTATGACCAATATGACATCTGGGCACCTGTGTTATCGACTACAACTACTAATAAACCCAAGATTAGTCATATGATTAAAACAAATATTACAAGCAATGAATAGATAAAATGTCCTAGTCACACAGTTATTTTGCCCACATAATAAATACAGCTGTACTGACAAAACTGAATCATACTTATTATATTACTATAGCCAACTTGACTTACGCCGTACCCTATATACAGTGCAAACCAGTGTCCTGGCAATTACCTTCCTCTACCATGTAGAGGCAGTGGTAACATGTAGAGGCAAGGTAAAGCCATAAGAAATATTTATTGATAGAAGACCTTGGAGGTTGGGAAACTCTGCTGTGCCATAAACCAAAACATTAACATTTTAACATTTCCATTTGGATTGCTGATGTAGGTTATTGTCCATGTTTTAGTGTCAGATCCCTGGTGGTCCAACTTCAGAGACCCCCAGTGATCAGAAAAATGTGAGCCTGATGGTTCCCCTGAATATTCCCCATGAATGAAGAACTGGTGCGCATGCATGGTCAGAGCTCCATGAACTTCCATGAGGCTTCTGGAAATTATAGTACAAGCAGCCACATAGAAGTGAATGGAGCACTGGCCTTGAATGTACACCAGTGCTCCATTTCTATGGAGCATTCAGGGGAACATTCAGACATTCTAAACATTGCGGGTTCGTGTGGTTGGACTACCAGCAATCTTATCCCTTGTGTTATGGATAGGTGGTGTCATTAGTTGCACCGCCCCTTTACATCCAACAAAAAAAACTGATGTCATGGATCTGGACTGGTATATTCATTAGGTTTAGCTGAGATGCAGTTCAGTTTTTACATAGTTCACCTTGGAGGCCATTATCTAACTCACTGGTGCAGCTGTATGGGTGCAGAGATAGCAGTTGCACTTGGATTTTGGTGCCTACAGGGACCCAGTGGTCCTTCTGCCACATATATATTTATTTTAATTATTTTGCTTACATGTATGGCACCAACATATTCTGCAGTGTTTAACAGACATTGTCAATCACTGTCTATATAGGGCTACAGTGCTAACCACTGTGCCACCATGCTGTCTTGGTACACTAGTATTATAAACAGCTTTTGTACTGGAGCCCAGGAACTTCAGTTTATGCCTCTGATCTCAGTTCAGAATGATTCACAGAAAATGACTGAGGTATTAGCTAGCCATGAATACCCATCAGCCCACAGCAGTGATCTTTTATATACTGTATGTGAGAAGCTATGACTATATCACTGGGGCTATAGGCTGCCATAGACCACAGTATATGCTATCTGAGTGGCTTTCCTGCCATGATAGTTTGCTATAATGCACTAGTATAGGTAAAACATATCTGTCCAAACTGTTAATCTCGCAAAGATTTATTAGGTTTGCGCCCACAGGATGGAAACCATGCAGTGTTTCAGTTCTAAAATTAGTACAATTTGTAGCAAATGAGTATTAGGTCAGGATATGTTTTATATTCTGATGGCAGGCAGAGATCTTAAGGAGGATCTTTCACCACCTCCACCAAATCCAACACTTTGTGTACTTCATCTGTGCTGTTCCACTCATTCCAGCACAATTGTTCCAACAGTATTGTTTATGAGCAATCAGTGCTGTTAGCTGCAGCACTAAATATGTTAATTAGACTGTCTACTTTCAGGTGGGCAATCCCAGTCTTCATTTGAGAACTGCCGACTTGACAGTAGAGAACCTAATTAGCATATTGGGGCTGAAAATAACAACACCAACTGCTCAAGAACAGTCAAAGCAAGAGAATAAATTCCAACTGAGCTGGAACGAATAGAGCAGTACCTAATGAAGGATGCAAAGAATTGGTGGAGGTGTTGAAAGGTCTTCTTTAAATGATGCTTGTAAGACATATTGAAAAGGAAAGGAAAGTTATATAACATTTCATTATACAATGATAAAAACATATTTGCAAAAACTGGGAAAAAGGGAAATATTGGTCAAATTTGCTTTCCAGTATAACTTATTCTTTTCTGGGATAGCCACCATTACAACTTTCACATTTCAGGGAGACTATGAAAAAGAAATGAAAGGTGAACTAAGAACAACAGAGCGATAGGATTTTATGGTTTTCTCTACACTAATGGTTTATATCGTCTATTGCTGATACATGAATAAATAATGAGAACTTATACTGATGATAGTCCATTGGTTTACTTTTTTATTACATTTTTTCAATTGTTCTACGGTTAGCAAATGCCAAAGCTACCTGGGAGTAGTGGTCACCACTGATAATAATGCTGAGCGAAGATCTAAATAAAATGATGCAGCTTGCACGTCGTGCCAGAATGACATGCCTTCTTCTGTACTAAGGGGAGCCTGATAAGAGGCATACAAAAACATTGTATCCCTTACAAAATGCTTTATTATGTTTACAATAAAACTTTTATAATAACAAGCGCACACAACCAAGGCTATAAAGTTATCACATTATTTATTCAGTACGGTGGATTCCATAATAAAGCTAAGGAACTATGCCAGAATTTAAGCTCTTTGTTTATCCCACTTTGTTCAATAAGAACGAAGAGCAATGAAAAAGTGTTATCTACCCTAAAACGGTGCCAATGAAAACTTTAACTCAGTTCAGAAAATACAAGCCCCACAGACACATTGATATAAAAAGAAACATGTTTTGGGGCTTAGAATGCGGCAACATAAAAACGTTATATTTTTTAATAGTGCTTTTATTGTTCAAAAGTAGTAAAACCAAAAATATATAAATTTGATATCAGTGGACTTAGAAAATAAAGTTATCATGTTACTTATACAGATAGGTAGCCAGAGTCTTCTCCTTTAATAGATATAGTTTTGACTTCCTGCAGTCACTACTGGGAGGAGCTTACTGTATGGTGAATATTGAAGGGGTTACACTACTATATACACTATCCATAGAATATAGACCAAAGTCTGATTGCTGAGGATTTCACATCTTAGGGTACCCCCTTTCTTATAATTGATGGGAATCTAAGTGGTAGTGGGCATACACGGTGACCACTCTGTTCTCTTCTATAGGTCTGATGGAGATCATAGTTCATTTAATTTCACAGAATTGAATGGAGTCCCATCAATAGGAGTCTCAGCATTCATGACACTTGTTTTCTATATACAGAAAGAGGCATAAGTGTTATTAGTGGGTATACCCCTTTATGCTGTATAAATCTATATATGTGAGCTCTCCCTAGTGGCTGCAGATGGCCATATTTTATTAAGCTCTAATACATTTGGCCTTAATCTTAGGGTATATTGACACACAACCAGTACATCAACTAAAAATCAGTTCTAGTCATCTGAAAGGTAGAAAGTTCTACACATTTCTGCCGTCAGTAAATTTATCCTTATTAGAGGAAATTGTTGGATTAAAAAAAATATTAAAATACATAAGATAAAGCTTGCTTTTTGACAGGGCCAAATCCTTTCCCTGCCCCCAGAATTCTTTGAGTTAAATGCATATACATAGCTGGGAGTGCAATTTTCAGTTTGAGAATAGACCCCTTCAACAGAGAAGTCAAGTTTATCTTAGGGCTCATTCACATTGGCGTGAAGCAGTGCTTCTACGGGAGAATACCTTTGTACAAACAGGTATGCATTTTATTTTTTTTTGTCTAATTTGTATTAAATTTAAAATTAGAGATGAGCGAATTGATTCTGCAGAAGTGGAATTCGATCCGAATTTCAGGAAATCTTCGATTCGCCATGGTTCTGGATTTCCTGATGCTTCGCGGTAACGAATATTTAGTAAGGACCTTTGTGACATCAGACAGTCACATGATGTTCTCTAGTGATGTGATTGGGTAGGCGTGGCTTGGCTTGTTAGCAGATCCTTCCACATGAATAAAACTTGTCCGTGCTGGAGAGAGAGAGAGAGAGACATTACCGCGGCATCCAAGGGCTTCTGCCATTTTGCTGCCCACCCCGGCTCTCTGAAGGCCCGAAATAGCTGTTTATTCGCCGCAAAGTAATTTGGATTGAAGCGAATTTTTTTGGGAACTTCGAATCGAACTGCCGAATCGAACTTTGGAGAAATTCGCTCATCTCTATCCAAAATCTATGAACCTGATAACAGAGGCATGGAAAATCTATAACTGCTCAAATAGAGAACATAAAAGTAAAAAGCAACATAATAGAATATTTAACAAATAATTGCATAAAAAAAAATCAGTCAGGTCCTCTTGAACATCTCTATATCCTCAATAGGGCATGCAATACTATATTTTCACTTGCAGAAAAGGAACTTAACTTTTATTATTAAGGTTTATTCATTTTATCAAATGTTCTGTCTGAAGATATGGATGTAGTATAAGCTACAGTGGTATTGAACTTTTAAGAAACAATTCATCAATTGTCTTTGGCAGTGTAAAAAGTGAAATACAGAGATACCTGTATAATTCTGTTAATATGGAACCATTCTAGTATGCTTCTACATAATTATATCTACCTTAACAGTGAACCCAGTGGCAAGAAATGGAATTACAAGAAAAACCGTATTTTATATTCACTTTTTCCACACAACTCCTCTTAGGCTCGAAAACCTTCTGGTAATGTTGTGCATAGACCCAAAGTCATTGTTTCACTATCTTATTTTCCATACCATAATTAAGATGGAAGGTAATGATGAACATGTAGTTATCCTTAATATATGACACCTTAACTCATGAAGAACAATAAAAGAAAATCCAAAAGTCATATATTTTTTATTCTTTTACCAAAATAGTCATATGAACATTTGTATGAGGTTTTTTTGGGGTCAACTTGTATTTTTAACGAAACCATTTTGGGGTATGTATACTTTTTATCTTTTTTTTAAGTAATCATTAAAAAAAAAAACAGCAATTCTGTAATTTATGGTGACTCTGATTTTCATGGTGTTGACTAATACAGTGTTTTAAAAAAGGAAGGAGTGGATTTGGTATTTTGTATTTTAAATCACAGAAACAATATTGCTTTTTTTTCTAAATATTTATTTATACAGTACATTGGTTATTATTTTGTGCTATTTACAGATGATTGTCTTCTCACTGCACACATTTGTTAGCCAGTTAGTAGGAATAATAAAATTAATCCAGTAATACAGGAAATCTGGAGGTTGTGACATCATGTATGTGCTTTCATTCTCTATCTGATTATGATGAAGTTGTGTATTGATGCGCTACAGTTCACAGAAGAAATCTCTCTTATAAAATCCACCCGCTACAATGTTGAGAGACAGATACCTCCCAATATGTTATCAGATGATGATAAAATAGTCTGCATTTATAGTTCTTATACGTAATAAAAAAAAATGGCTGTATATGTATTCAGTGGTCACACTCTTCATCCTCAGCGTTTTCTTCTTCCTCGAGAAAAGTAGAGCCCTCCTGTTTTTTCATCTGTGTAACCCCTGTGAATGAACAGATATAGATCACATTAAAAGGACAATGGTCTTTTATAACCAGACTGACTGTCGGGTTTTGTCTAATATAAATCAATGGGTTTACTTAAGGTCTTCTCGCAAAGTCAATCTGACCCTAACAAATTACAACAATCATAAGATACTACAGGAGGTTTCTCAAAATGATATTACTGAATGAACACTTTATAGATCTTTACTAACCAGGTTTTTCAGACATATATAATTACAGAAAAGTTCTATTGCCCTGTAATAGAGTTTCACCTGACAATATATCACGCACATAGAACAAGATTAAAAAAAAATGTACTTAACTAGCAAAGTTCCAAGCCTCTGTGACCAGGTGGTCTAGGGTTGAGTGTTGAAGTCTAATATTAGGGATTGACCGTCTCTGCTGTCATTGGTAGAGCATTGAAAGAAACACCCTATTGTCAATGGGAGCGGTAGCTCCAAGTTTTAAATGTATGTATAGATTTCCAGAATGAATAGTTCATGGGCAAAAAAATATTCACTTCAGCATTCACTTCTCCTTCCTATAATGTGTTACCTGTAGCCTAAAACAATGTAGGAGTGAACTCTCTTCTACAACTTGTAAATATCAGTCCTGGTGTTATAAATGTAATAAGGAGCTAAATGGAATTTTTGCATCTTGGTCTTCTACCTTTGATAGAATTGCCCACTTTTACTAAAGGTAACCAAACAACTTTAATAGCTGTGGGCTACTTTAATCTACCCCCTATACACTATTCTCCAGACATACACCATATACATGCATGCTTTGTGCCAAGCATGCACATGTTCTGCCAGACACGTCTGGAGGTGGTTTATTTACACCGATGTAAAAGGATTGGGGAGATAAAGTTCTACTTTCTCAATATCTGTCTGGGAAGAGTTGGGGCACCTTTAGACTTGGTTGAATTTTTTTTTTTTTTTTTTGGAGCAATTTTGTTAAAAATTAGTGTAAACTGCTTGGTAAATGTGGGTCAATGACCCTGGTCCTATGATATATTACTGCAAATGTATTTGTTATATTATCTATGGCTAGGCTTTTAGAAAGCTTATTTTATTGTCTGTAAATCAATGATGTTAATACATAGAGATACACAACAGGGGTTAAAATAAAGACAAAAATAGGCATCAAATGAATCCTGTCCAAGTGCTATGGGGCAGGGAGAAATGGAGATCCAGGTCTGTTAATGCAACTTTCATTTACAGCAGAGCACACCCATAGACATTATCCCATAGACATTATGAATTAAAGAAGTTGCCTTAGTATAAGCGGTCCATTAAACCTCAGCCAGTGGAATGACTAGGCACATCCTGGATAAATGATGACTAGCTATCATACAGCTATCAAACATCCATTTACAAAGAGATCAAATTTTCAGTCCTTGAATCTGCCAGAAATGGTATAAAAGTTAATTTTATAGGACCTGGACAAAAAGCACAAATATATCCACATTTTTAATTGCATAGTGCAAGTAGGAGGATGACCACTGTTAGGTTCTATTCTCATTGGCATTTAGATACCAGTTCATCAGGTTTTCATTGCCCCAATTATGAAGCAAAATTATAAAAACCTGATGAATTATATATATAATAATGATAAAAAATTTATAAAAATAAGGTAAAAAAAAAGTTAATGTAAAAGTAAGGCTAGGTTTACACCTGTGCTGGTCTAAAACAGCTGTTACCTGTGGACCCCCATAGATTATAATGGGGTCCGCCGGGTGTCTGTCGGGTTACTGCCGTTATACTAAAACCGGCAGAGAGAAAATTTCTCCATGCAGGATATTTCTCTCAGCCGATTTTCAGCATTACTATATTATATTAAATATACATGTATATTATTATAAAAAAAATAATAAAAATAAGATAGGAAAATGTTAATGTTTAGCATCCCTGGTGGTCTAGGGTGGTGAAGGGTTTAATTTCAGTATCCATGGTGGTCTAGGGTGGTGAAGGATTTAATGTCAGCATCTCTGGTGCTCAAGGGTGGGGAAGGATTTAATGTCAGTATCCCTGGTAGTCTAGGGCGATTACGGACCTATTTTTACAATCCTTGATAGTCAAGGGTGGTGAAGGACCTAATGTCAGCATCCAGGTGGTCGTGTGCAGAGTGAGGGTTTAATATTTCACATATGGAGATTAGTACTTTGCTTATTCAAGGTCAGGCATTTTTCCTGTTCAGTTTCTTCATCTTACCGACATTATAGTGGTTGTTCCATAATCACCACTTATCACCTATCCATGAAGAAGCTATTGGACACTCATGCTGCTGCTCTATTCAAAGTCTATGGGATTGACGGAGATAGCTGAATACATTACTTTACCATTAAAAACCTAGGTAGTGTGATTACCCTTGACCATGTGTGGATATGATGATGTATAGTTGCATTGTCATGCAATTTAACAGGAACAGTGATCCTAAGGTCCCCAAATGCACCAATGACACCACTGGATCAGTAGAATTATAAATCCCAAATTTTCAAATCATTCAAATATTTTACTTATTTTAACCTATTTGGTCGAAACTTTATTTTTGGCCTTATTTTGTTTTGTTACAATACATTTTAAAAGTTTATTCTTTTACTGTTTGTGCTCTGTGTGTTTTTCTCATTGTACATTTACTTAAAGTTATTGGCAGGAACAAGGGGTCACCCTGTTCTGTTAGATCTGTCAGATCTGTAAGCTTTATATATTCATGACTCTTGCTGTTCTCCTCTTATTCTATGGTTTATTTGTCATGTAGCGTGATTGTTCTGTCTTGTTTTATAGCTCATGTCAACATTCAATTGTTCCTACTTATCTAGAGCTCTTGTCACCAGGCTATTATTTCTGCAATCGACACAAAAGCATATTATTCTTTCGTTCTGCATTAGTCCATAACACTTTTTTTTGTTTTAAAGTTTCCAAAATAAACTGAATTACTTAAAAAGAACATGACAAATACTAAAGGGGTTCTCTAAGAGTATAGAAGTACTGTTCAAGTAAGATAATTTGGACGTTGCATGTAATATTGCCATAGCTCATACATAGATGAAACATATATAGATCAGTACTAACATACCCCATGTTCAGGGGTGGATTATAATAAAGGTGAAATGTGTTGCCCAGGGCCTGAAGCTGCAAGGGCAGAAGCAAGTAATTGCCCCCATTACAGTCCGACCTTGTAATCTATAACTATATTGGCCTCTGCCGATTGCTGGGGAAGGGCACGAGTGTCTACTGGAGGTATTTATTGGGCAAACCTCGTGAGATTTGTCTTGTGAATATTTGCAAGGTTCACCCAGTGGCTTTGTTTTGACTCAACATGTCTGAACTGGAATATCTATTATTATACTCTTTAGACCCAGGATATAATTAAGTGAGGGCCAGGGAAGGTAAGTGAACATAATAAACAGTTCCCCATTTTCTTTGGGCTTCTTCCAGCCTCCTGAATGACATCAGGGATGCAAGTGTCATGATGCTGTGTGGCCCACATGACCACTGAGGCGCAATCAATCACAAGACTCAGCCATCATTCAAGAGGTCATCAGAGGACCGAAGAGGATGGAGACCTGCACCAGAGCCCAGGGAAGGTAAGTAGAGGTAAGTAAGAATTTTATGTTTACTCACCTCTGCTTATTATACTCTGTGGTCTGAAGGATGCCATTGATTCATATATGTAATATGTTAGAGTCCACATAGCACTCAGTTATTTTACCTATATGTATGAGGTTTCAATCAAGAGTAGGCACAGTAAATGGCCGTATAGGGAATAAATAAGTAGGGTGCAAGAAAAAAAAAAAAAAAAAAAAAAAAAAAAAAAAGTGAAGTAAGAGATGCATCCAGGAGAGAAGGTGCTGGTTCCTACAGCTCTTCTCCTGGATTCATTACAGATACATGGTAGGGTACACAGCTAGGAATAGGGGAAGAATGCAGCAATGCAGAAGCATGATAGCATAATGCTGAGGCCCAAGTTGCAGAAACGCAGTTTTTTTTGTTGCAGATTTTGCAGTGGATTGAGCAGAGGGTAGTATAAGTAATTCCTACATATTTCCCATTCCTTTAGTAGCCATTCTCGGATTTGGTTAAAAAAACCTGCAGCAAAATCTGCGACAAAAAAAAGCTGCATTTCCGCAATGTGGGGCTTTAGAAGGGCTTAAGAAGCAAAGTCAAACATCCTGCTTTATCTAAATGTTAAGTATGTATGCAATCTAGATGGGTTTTTATAGGTTCGTCCAAAATAAAAGACTATCTCCACCCAAGATCTAAAATAATACCTAAGTATGAACTTTTCATCACAGAAGTATTCAATTTGATCCCTTTCTAACAGATCCTTGTCATTGAACCTTGAAGGGAATCTGTCACAATTAACAAGCAGTTATATCAGTGCACAGAATTATAGAGCAGGAGAAGCTGAATAGACTTATATATAGCTTTGTAGGAAAATTTCTAATGTAACTTGTAATCTATCCATTTAAATTCCTGCTTAACATGGTTTAGGAGCAGAACCACCCATATGACTCCTAAGCCTAGAAAGAGCAGGGCTTTAAGTGATCACAAGTTGGACTACATGCCGAATATGACTGGTTCAATTTAAGAAAACAAACATCATAAAAGGTGTAGACTTAAAGGGAACCTATGAGGGTGATTTGGGGCACTAAACCACCCACAGATCCTTAAGGACCAAAGGTTCAGTGTCCTAAATTGCCCTGTTACAAGGTTAAGGCCCCACATTGTAGAAATGCACCATTTTTGCCTGCTGCAGAAACACACAGAAAAAAAACGCCGCATTTTACAGGACCAGCAAAGTGAATGCGATTCTGGTTACTCTCATGCACATAATGTGGAAAAGCTGCGTTTAAAAAAAAAAAAAAAAAAAAAAAGTAGCAGATTAATTTTAGCTGCGGAATCACAGCGTTTCCCTATAGATTTAATGTACTGCATTTTCGATGTGGTTTTTTTTGCTGCATTTCACTACAAGGGACCTTGGGATAGCCTAAAGCCGTATAAAGGTTTTTTTTCGGGATCGAGCTTTAAGGCTGGGCCAGGTTTCCTTTAAAAAACTTGCCGGTAAGACAAACCCATCTTTTTCAGAAAGTCTGATCAATATTCCTGTTGGTCTGGAATTGAGCCATTTCTGTAGAGATCCATTAGGTTGGATTGCTAAATTGTCTCAGTTTCTATGGCCAACTTTATAGGCTAAAGTCACATAGCCAGCACCAGGAGTAAATCTAAAACAATAAAGGAAACATATACCTCTGCTTTCTTATGTCCATTTATTTGTTTGGCTCAAAAACTGCATGTGTGAATATAGCCATCCAGAAATCATGAAATTATCAACATTATATGGGTAAGGTCACATTGTGCAGACTTGTAAAAGAAATCTACAATCATTCTGTTCTCCTGCAGAAATCTCTGTATATACCATAGAAACAACACCATTTGGGTATATGAAATGGAGGTTTTGGTCTTGAGGATTCTGCAACAAAACTGTCATTTGTGGACAAAGTCTTGAAAGAAGATTACATTCCTTTCACTAATTTAGAGGGAGACTCAGCTAAAACTTGAGTATTTTCACGAGAGTAGTTGTCACAAGTTAAAAAGTTACACTATACTATATAAAACAGTTGCTCAGGGCAACAAGGTAAGGCTGGCTTCATATAGACATAATATGTCCATATTATAGGGACTGCGTGACACACACATATCCCCTCCCAACCATTAGTCAATTGTCCTGAACTTACAGCATCATAGATTTCTATAATGCTGCTAATTCAAATCCGTAGACCCATAGCTAAGACAGGATTTGTGGCTGCAGTACAGTCCCTAAAATATGGAAGAATAATAGTGGGGGTGGGGTGAATCCAGTCTAAGGTCTGAATTTTGGGACAAAATATTTTAAGAAATGCTTAATTTCCCTCTTATTTATAACCCCTACCTGGAAATAATGGCAAGTCAAGATGGTATGGAGTGTCTTTTCGTCTCGGTTTCATAAGTTCAGTTTTCTCTGTTACTTTTGGCTGTTTGTCATCAGTATAAATTAAAGATTTAGTCTGCTCATTGATGCCTGTACATGCAATAAAGCAAATTAAAACATAAAAAGCATAACATAGCAAATAAAATATGAAACTCCAATCTGATCTATAAGAAAGCAAAAAAGTGACCTTAGATTTAAAGACTTTTATTATTGACCAAAACAATTTCATAAGCAGACTTCACACATGCGTCGGGGTTTCCGTTCTTCGGGTCCACTTGGGGACCCGAAAAACGGAAACCCAATCCGCTTAAAAAGCGGTTACTCGCGGAAACCATAGATTATAATGGGGTCCGCCCAGTTTCCACCCGAAAAATGCAGAGAAAGATCCTGCTTGCAGGACTTTTCTTTTCATGAGGGACGCAATCCCTGAACGGTCACTAAACGCAGGTGTGACCGTAGCCATAGCTGTATGTGATTAGAAAAACATGGTGGCCTTCTTCAAAAACAGTGCCAGGTTGTTGTGGTATTCCCAACAATGGAACTAAATATTTGAACCACTTGTCGAATTAGGTAAGGAAATCTTTACATCTAAGGTCAACTTATGTTTCAGCTACAGATACGTTTAGATTTTAAAGAGGATCCCTACCCAAACCAAAAATTGGCTATATATAAATAACTCAGAAGTTAGAGCAACTGTTTGATAATGATCACATTTGTTTATGGCAAGTTACCATGTATGTTTTTGGTAGAAATCATTTTGAGCAGTATTAAATGCCTGCAAGATGGGGACTTTTTATGCTGTATCTAGTGGTTTCTTGTGTGGTGCAGCAGTTATATTATAGCTGTGTAGAAACACATAGAAGAAAGGCTTTCAGTCACTGAGTAGGGCTGCCCATTGGACTCCTAGTCATAGCAGGGATTTCAATGAATAAAATACAATTATACTGAATCTTTTCCCACAAACCTATACTGTATATTAATCTGCTCAGCTCATCCTGCTCTATAACATGATGCTGGCAGACTGCATCTACAGTGTGACAGGTTCCCTTTATTGCACAACCTGTGACCCGAGGTGCTATTTTGTATGATTTCCAGACATTGGGAACCAAACATGCTTGTCTCGATGGTTTAGAAAGACACAGCTGTCAGAAGACCACCATATGATGGTATCCCATGTGCTGACTGTGTTTTTTATGAAACCATAGACTTCGATGGGCATGTTTGGTCTGCAAAATGGACCGAGGTAGTGCATGTGTCCATTTTTTGGTCTTTGGAAGAAAACAGACATCTGCATGCTTCCACTGAAATCATTGAGGCCATGTGCTGTCCGTATTGATTTTATTATATTCTAGGGTCTCTTCACACCCAAGAGTATAATAAGGGAAATAAGCAAACATAACAAATAGTCTTACTCACCTCTCCTGGGCTCCATCATGGTCTCCGGGGGATCTTTGGTGTCCTCTTTGGGCCTCTTCCAGCCTCCTGAATGACGTCAGTGGTAACAGTCCTCAGTGGTCACATGTGGTCCTCGGCGGCTGATGAGATAATTCAGGAGGCCTGAAGAGGACGCCAAATAAGTAGTGGATGCCATGACGGAGTCCAGTAGAGGTGAATAAGACTGTTATGTTTACTAGCCTTCCCTTGGCCTCTGCTTCTATACTCTGGAATCTGAAGAGATGTGGTAGAGGATTGTGGGTAGTCAAGCCCAAAAATATCAAGTTAAGTTGAGCCCAAAATTTTTAGAAAAATCGTAAAAACAGCTTGTTATAAACTGCTTCACTCATCCCTAGTATTATTCCTATAAAAACATTGTGTTAGGAAATGTATGATGTTCACGCATATAGGTAAAAAAGTAGCAGGTGAATTGTACCTAAAAATGTAAAGGATTTCTTTATTCCAAGTACTTTATACTAATTTTGACATTTTAAAAACCTTTCATTATAAATCTATAGAGTAACAGCAGAAATATTTATAGAAGATGGTGTTGACTTGTGTAATGACTAGAGTTTCCATTTCTGCATACAAATGATTGAACAAAAGACAAATGGAGACAGAAGACAGAACTGGAGGTCAACAAGAATTCAAGTCTGAACATTAAGAAAGGAAAAAGATCAACAAAAATGACAGTGAAGTCAAGTGATGTTAATAAGAATATGTTTTAGTGTTAAACACTTTAATAATTTAACATAAGCTTAAAGGAAGTCTACCTCCTCACCCAAGGATATTAAACTACTACCACCACATTACACAGCACATTACGGTGAAAAACAACATACCTTTATTTTGTATGTCACCTTTCTAGATTTAGAAAAACAACTTTGAAGCCTTATGCAAATGAGGCAGTTGGTGCACTGGAGGCAGGCCTTTAGCTCTGGGAGCACTGTTCTTGCTGCTTAAGTAGGACGGGTGATGTCATAGCAGTGGTAGGATCAACCTCACTGCACAGGCTCATGCAGGCAAAGATGTAGGGGTCTAAGCAACAACAGCAGTGCTCCAGGGAGGTGAAGGCCTGCACCCAGTTTACTAGCTGCCTCATTTGCATAACAATACGTTTTTCTCCAAATCTACAAAAGTGACATCACTGTTTATCACTGTATTGTGCTCTGTTCCATGCTGGTGACTGGAGGAGGTGGTTGACTACCTTTAAGACCTGGCAAAAGAAATTGGTATAAGATGGAAATGGACCCAGGGTGTGGAGGAATATGAGATAATAGGCCATTTGAGATGTTGGCAAGTATGATTGATCGATCTATCACAGTGACTCAGTGGTTAGCACTGTTGCCTTGCATTGTGATGACTGACGTGGATCCCAGCGGTGAGGCCCACATACAACTGAACATTAATAGGAGGCCATTTTAAAGTCCTGGAGAAACCCACGAAGAAACAATTCCCGCAAACAATTCCATGCATGGTTTTAGGAACAGCTGCAGTACCACTGACAAATGAGAACATATTTCTATTTTCTGTTATAAGCTGAAAAACAAGTTACAAACTGCATAAACATAGATGTAAATCACATTCAGTTAGATAAGAGTTAATACTTCAGAACATGGAACAGTACCTGAACAGTACCTTTCATGGCAGGAGCCGAATAGACACTTTGCTTCCTCTGTTTGGGGGAAACATTCTAGGATTGACATACAAGAAACATAAACCAATTATATCATCAGCTTTATTAGGCACAGTATATCACATACAGTCTTGCATACATGTATTAACACATTATATTATTGTATAATTCTAATAATAGTTATTTCATACATATCAGGCTATTTTCACACTCGTTTATATGTTTCACACTCGTTTATTTGTTCATCTCGTTTATATGATTCGACCTAAATATTCCAAATTGTTCGGATTTGTTAAAAACCAAACAATTTAGGATTTGTCTCAGATGAACTGAAATGCCCACCACTATTTATACTCATCTTCCCTCACCTCTTTCGGGCCTCCTCACGGCATCCTGTGATCTGCGTTTTCTTCCTCCAGGCGCTCTGACGTCATTCGCCCAGGGGAGGAAAACACAGATTGCCGGATGCCTCGAGGAAGCCCAAAAGAGGTGAGGGAAGATGAGTATAAATGTTTTTTTTTTTTTTACACCTCCCTTGCACCTACAACTATTCTTTTCAGACCCCAGAGTATAATAATTTCACGTCCAGTTCTATCTGAACAAGTTCAGACTGAATGGATGATTGCTTCGTCTGAACACTGGCTGGAACGAATCTTCAGAGATTCGCTTATCCTTAGTCACTGACAACATTCCCACTACCTGGTGGCGATCATCATTACATGGCCTCATTATTGGAGATATTGCTCATAAATCATTACAACCATGGCCACCACATTTTCCTACTAAGAAATTAACAAATATAAGAAATTTCAAAAGAGATTTTTGCAGATATCCTGAATTGGTATATATATAACTGACATCTTACCTCTTCGTGTGTGCTGGTCGTCCTGTTGTCATTGATTTCTAGATAATAAAATACAATATCATATGTAATGTACTGTATGCTTATTCTTCTTGCAGATATACTTATTTCACAATATTTAGGACTAATGACAATTTACATATTTTGTAAATTATATTTACATATATTGAGTTCTTCAATTGCATTAACCACCACTAAATTCTGAAAAATTGCTTTACTTGGCTTTATTCTGACTTGTCTTGAGAGCGTTCAGTAATAAATACTAGTAATTATGCCTCCCTTACACTACAACCCTACACTACAAGGTTTTATTGTAATAAATCAGGTTAGTATCAATCCATTCATATCACATTCATACCAAACAAGGACATATAGGGAGTTCAGTGGTAGCAGTCACCATCAGGCCCTGGACCCTGAGTAGGCCCCAAAGGTCGCTATGGCACATAAAATATACCACTATTCCAAATGACAAAAATGTAGGCAGGGGTTCCATTACAGATATGGTACTAGGGCCCATGATCTTCAACATATGCCTCTGATACCAACTGTACCTATCTATGGATACAAGAATGTGGCATCTACACAATTTTTGAGAAGTAGAAGGACTTCATAGCTAGGGCAAAATGGGACTCTGCTTCTGCATTGGGTAGCATGTCCATTGTCTTAAAATTTCTTTACCCTTTATCAGGACACTGGTCCATATGCACTATAAACTTTGAGAACTTTGGATTTAGTGATTGGAGGGCACCCATTTCATTTTGGTGGGGGTCTGATATCCAGCACCTCACCAATGGGCTGAAAAACTGTATAAGTCAGAAGTACACAGTTACATACACTGTGTAGCGGCTGAACTGGGTTACAGAACTTCAGCCTAATATCAAAATCCTGGAAAATCCCTTTAAAACAGATTGCCTACTTTCTAGGACTCACAGGGATATTTCCTCATGCAACATGCAACACAAGACAAGACAACATGCAGTAACAGCACAAAGCATCTTAGTAAGATATGAAACAATGTTAAAGGGAGTCTATAAAATACACCAAGTACATCACACAATGACAATATGGCAGATGTTCAGTCCGTCAGTGAAGCCAAATCTGGAGATAGGTATGAGACCCAGACAAGGGATCCACATCTAACAGTCATTTATTGCATATCCCTATGAGTGTTGTTGTCCAGAACTTCGCAACCATTAAACAAAAATTTGTGAGCATGCCAGAAAACTAGCATACAAGGCATAATAAATCTCCCCCAATGTGTTCTAAAAAAAAGGCCATAAGACGGCTGTTACAATAATAGTGTTTTATGGCTGTTTTTGACCTTCATGAGAATATAGCCTTAATCTCATGGGCATATGTGCTATATAGGGGTTAAAAAAAAACAACAACCTAACTTTGCATTGAACATTTGAGAAAATTATACACTGAAGTATAATACAAGCCTGTAGTGTTGAATCACTAACAGAGACACGGTAATCTCTTTTCTCTTGCGGCTCATTGTTTCATACAATGCATAATAGTTACAACTCTGAGGATTTTCATCCTATAAAAGCGTACTTATAAAAGTAAGATAAATGGATTTTCCTGGAGAAATATCAACATTTATTAAACTACTGATGTAGAAGTATATACAACGCTAAAAGTAGTAATTGCTGTAAACTGTGAAAAATATTGTATTACTTGCTATTAACTCATCACTGCCCATCTATATACTGCAATGGACAGGCTTACATGGGTTTGTATCCATAATTCTGTAAATAAGCCTGTCTGCCTAGGGCTAGGTTCACATGGAGGAAAGTGAAGAGGAATATGAGGTGGTCTTCTGCGTCAGATTGCACCCCAAATCTTCAGCTTTCCACCCCAGCTTTGCCCACTGATACAATTAGCCCCATTGATGAAACAAGCATTAGAGACAGCAGTTACTGTTCCATCCGGGTGGAGTAGACTCAATTTGGTCTATTGGTACTGTATCAGAATCAATGGCTTTTTTTTTTTTTTAATTAAATTGACTACATATTTAGATTATTGGATAAGGCTGGGTTCACATCTGTGATCACTTTCCTTTCGGAGATACCATCCCCGATTCTGCTTGAAAAATGCGGAGAGAAATGTCCTGCATTTTTCGGATGGAAACCCAACTGACCCCATTTTTAAGTGGATTGCATTTCCATTTGTTGGGCCCCCAAGCAGACCTGAAGAATGGAAACACAAGCGCAGTTGTGAACCTAGCTTAATACAGTGGGATTCTAGACTTTAATCTAATGTGTATGGAACAAGGACACAGCTTCCGGGGGAGCAGAGGTAGCAGTTGCACTGGTGCCTTAAAAAGATCAAAGACCTCTCTGCCATGTAAGAAGATTTCAGTATTGTAAGTGGCACAGAGCAGGTGGGGTCCCTGTTATACATAATATATATGTATATATATATATATATTGCATCAGGATGCAGAAGATTTAATGGGAGTATACACCACCAAAATTGCTTGTAAACCATTTATACGCTGTTGTAGGGACCATAGTGTCATATTGAATATATCATTTTTGTGTCAAAGTGCAATCTTGCTGCCTAGAAAATCTACTTTTAACCATATGCAAATGAGCTGCTCAGTGCACCCAGTACATGGGCACACCTGTTTTTGCCTATAGTCGATGTGCAGGTCTTTATATGTGTCAGTCACAAACAAACCATTGTGCACCATAGTTGGAAGTATCTTGGTCTTATATCTTAATATAATAATGTGCAGCTTATTATTGAAATAAACATACATGCTCAGGCTAGACTAGCATGCATGTTTGTGGAGAGATCAAGGGACTTGTGTTTGACTGACACTACCAAATATGTATGACCAGATTAAGTCTGCAAGTCTCAGACAGTTATGGTGCATTAAAAGGGTTTTCCCATGAACATAGCCATATGTAAATTTGTAGACAATTAAAGTTAAACATTTTTGCAAATATTAAGTAATTCAACATTTTAAAATGTTTCTTTAAGCATCTTAGTGGTACCAATGGATACAACCACGAATGCAAGAACTTTCTATGGTCTAAGCCATGATTTCCTTATTGTGGCCGAATTATCTGCTCAAGGATATAGCGCCCCTGTCTGACAAAATGAAAATCATGGATGGGTTTCAGACCACAAAAAGTTCCTGCTTTCATGATTGTATTCATTGACAACGTATTAAGACAACAGGCTCACCACTAAGAATGTTAGAGGAAATCTTTAAAACTCAGTGCAATTTTTAATTCTTTAGATTTGCAAAAATTTTTTACTTTTTATTGTCTACAAATTTAAATATGGTTATGTTCATGAGAAACCCTAAAACTTTAAAGTATATATTAAATGATATGTTCAGTTCTGCTACATCTGTTGTGTTCACACTGCACATGTTCACTTGAAATAAGAGGTTCAGATAAGGTGACACCTACCTAATACCTATATATACACATGGATACAGGATGCACCCATTTAAAATTATAACATTAGCCCCATTAAATTGCTTTGTCAAGGTCATGTGCCTATTTGGATCTCAATCCAAGACCATGACTTGATGAATGGGCCATTCCCCCTGGTTAAGTCTTCTGCCTCATATGTTGTCATATACATCAAAATTATTTTTTACATAATGAACACTCTCTCTGGATTATACTATAGACTAAGAAATATAGCAATTTACACACGTGGACAAAATTGTTGGTACCCTTTGTTTAATGAAAGAAAAACCCACAATGGTCACAGAAATAACTTGAATCTGACAAAAGTAATAATATATAAAAATTCTATGAAAATGAACAAATGAAAGTCAAACATTGCTTTTCAACCATGCTTCAACAGAATTTAAAAAAAAAAAAAAAACTCATGAAACAGACCTGGACAGAAATGATGGTAGCCTTAACTTAATATTTTGTTGCACAACCTTTTGAGGCAATCACTGCAATCAAACGATTCCTGTAACTGTCAATGAGACTTCTGCACCTCTCAACAGGTATTTTGGCCCACTCCTCATGAGCAAACTGCTCCAGTTGTCTCGGGTTTGAAGGGTGCCTTTTCCAGACGGCATGTTTCAGCTCCTTCCAAAGATGCTCAATAGGATTTAGGTCAGGGCTCATAGAAGGCCACTTCAGAATAGTCCAATGTTTTCCTCTTAGCCATTCTTGGGTGTTTTTAGCTGTGTGTTTTGGGTCATTATCCTGTTGCAAGACCCATGACCTGCGACTGAGACCAAGCTTTCTGACACTGGGCAGCACATTTCTCTCTAGAATCCCTTGATAATCTTGAGATTTCATTGTACCCTGCACAGATTCAAGACACTCTGTGCCAGATGCAGCAAAGCAACCCCAGAACATAACAGAGCCTCCTCCATGTTTCACAGTAGGGACAGTGTTCTTTTCAAGATATGCTTCATTTTTCCGTCTGTGAACATAGAGCTGATGTACCTTGCCAAAAATTTCAATTTTTGTCTCATCTGTCCATAGGACATTCTCCCAGAAGCTTTGTGACTTGTCAAAATGTAGTTTGGCAAATTCCAGTTTTGTCAAATTCAAGTTATTTCTGTGACCATTTTGGGTTTTTCTTTCATTAAATGAGGAGTACCAACAATTTTGTCCACGTCTGTGTCTGATTTGTGGTCATCCTTTTGCTCTGTGCACTCAAGAAGCTGTGCTACTCTGTTAGTCTACTTGGATGCATATATCCTTGATGTCACAGTTCCCTCACTTTACACAAATTACACTTTCACAACCATTGATTGAAATTTTTTTTATAGGAATGTGACAATGATCTTGAATGATGTCCTTGGCCTTTATTAGGATATAATTTCATCTAATCTCGAATACAGGCAATTTTTGGCTACCAAGGTTCAATTATATGCGCTACTGCTGGCAGTCTGCCATGTACCTGCCTAAATATAATATTCCCTGAAGAGCCGCTCTACAAAGTCAGAACAGAACAAGCATCCCAGAATAACATGGCCTAAAAATCATTAAAATGTCAAATGTATGTCACCTGTCACCAATCAACTTTGTACAAAGTAGCTCCAAAGCTATAAAAGAAAACTGGATTTAAATTATTTGCACAGAATGTTATATTACATCATTTGATACAACTGACCATCATAAGATTAAAGACCCCCTCTTATCTATGTCAAAGCAGATTTGTTGTCAAAATAAACTTTGTATGAATCAATAGTATAAGCCAGGGGTGTCAAACTCATTTTCTCCAGGGGGCCACTTCAGCCTCACGGGGTACCTTGAAGGGCCAAGATTATTTTACACATGTATAAAAGTAACTTCTCCTTAACAGATAAGCGAGCTATTAAGCAGTAGTTACATTTGTACATTACTACTGTTACAATCAGCCCTTTGAGGGCAACCAGGAAGAACATAATGTATTGTTAAAACCTAAGACATTGGCATGTTACATACTATCCTCATCCTTTTCTGAATATATAAAAAATTAAGCACTATACAAATACTGTTTACCCCTGCAAACGGTATTATGCTCTATAGTTGCCTCTGCACATGGTATTACGCCCCACAGCGGCCCCTGCACACGGTATTATGCTCCATAGTTGCCCCTGCACACGGTATTATGCTCCATAGTTGCCCCTGCACACGGTATTATGCGCCATAGTTGCCCCTGCACACGGTATTATGCTCCATAGTTGCCCCTGCACACGGTATTATGCTCCATAGTTGCCCCTGCACACGGTATTATGCTCCATAGTGGCCACTGCACACGTTATTATGCTCCATAGTGGCCCCTGCACACGTTATTATGCTCCATAGTGGCCCCTGCAATCGGTATTATGCTCCTTAGTGGCCCCTGCATTGGTATTATGCCCCATAGTGGCCCCTGCAAACGGTATTATAGTCCATAGTGGCCCCTGCACATGGTATTATGCCCTATAGTGACACCCCCACCCATGAGCTATTATTATACTCTGGGGTCTTTTCAGACCCCAGAGTATAATGATCGGAGACCCAGGTGGTGACAAACATAAAAATCAGTGTTACTTACCTGGGCCCCGGTGCGCTCCCTGCGTTCGGCCTTCTTCAATGTCGCACAGACCGGCGTCGCGACATAATGACGTCGGCCTGGCTCACGTGACGCCTGGGACGTCACCAAAGAAGGCCGAAGCCGGCTGGGAGCAGCACCGGATCGCCGGAGAGGTGAGTAACTCTGGTTTTTATGTTTATCACCTCCCCGGGGTCTCCGATTATTATACTCCGGGGTCTGAAAAGCCCCCAGAGTATAATAATAGTAGTACTTGATGGGGTTCGCCGGCCGCGGCCTCACTTACCATCCCCGCTCCTGCACACAGCCGCTTCTGCGTCCCATAGCAGAAGGGGAAGCGGGGGCGGCCACAACCAGCAGCGGGGATCGGTAAGTAAATAGGCCATTACGTGCCGGGGATACTCCAGCAGGCAACGGCCTATTTATATATATATAAAAAAAAAATTATCTTCACTTACCTGCGATGCCTTGATGCAGCCGCGTCCTCCTCTTCTTCTTGTCTGCGTGTCAGCGTAGGAGGCGTGATGACGTCATTGCATCGCCGCCTGCGCTGACATGCAGAGGTCTTGGGCTGGTTTACATTACATAATGTACATAGACAATAAAAAATGCCGCGGCCCTGCGGGCCAGCTAAGTGCCGGGCCGGATAACAGAAGGCAGCGGGCTGGATTCGGCCCGCGGGCCTTGTGTTTGACACCTGTGGTATAAGCGAATATAACAAACATTATAATATATTGGAAGAAAATGTCTCTAACTCTAATAACCAGACTCCCCATCCCCTCCCAAACTGCTCATTGACTTGACTTTTCTGCTAAATCTGTCTTGGAAGTCTTAACAGAATGTCAGTTCACAGATGGATCAGGTTACATGTGCCTGTACAAGTCTATGGAGAGAGAAGGGGATTAGAGGGTGGAAAAAAAGAGAGACACACGTATTGCTCATATAAGTCTATGGAGATGGGAGGGGGATGAGAAGATGAGTGAGAGAGAAGCAGAGATATTGTGCTCCATATACACACGTGGACAAAATTGTTGGTATCCCTCGTTTAATGAAAGAAAAACCCACAATGGTCACAGAAATAACTTGAATCTGACAAAAGTAATAATATATAAAAATTCTATGAAAATGAACAAATGAAAGTCAGACATTGTTTTTCAACCATGCTTCAACAGAATTTTTAAAACAAGAAAACTCATGAAACAGACCTGGACAGAAATGATGGTTCCCTTAACTTAATATTTTGCTGCACAACCTTTTGAGGCAATCACTGCAATCAAACGATTTCTGTAACTGTCAATGAGACTTCTGCACCTCTCAACAGGTATTTTGGCCACTCCTCATGAGCAAACTGCTCCAGTTGTCTCGGGTTTGAAGGGTGCCTTTTCCAGATGGCATGTTTCAGCTCCTTCCAAAGATGCTCAATAGGATTTAGGTCAAGTCTCATAGAAGGCCACTTCAGAATAGTCCAATGTTTTCCTCTTAGCCATTCTTGGGTGTTTTTAGCTGTGTGTTTTGGGTCATTATTCTGTTGCAAGACCCATGACCTGCGACTGAGACCAAGCTTTCTGACACTGGGCAGCACATTTCTCTCTAGAATCTCTTGATAGTCTTGAGATTTCATTGTACCCTGCACAGATTCAAGACACTCTGTGCCAGATGCAGCAAATCAGCCCCAGAACATAACAGAGCCTCCTCCATGTTTCACAGTAGGGACAGTGTTCTTTTCAAGATATGCTTCATTTTTCCGTCTGTGAACATAGAGTTGATGTGCCTTGCCAAAAATTTCGATTTTTGTCTCATCTGTCCATAGGACATTCTCCCAGAAGTTTTGTGGCTTGTCAACATGTACTGTAGTTTGGCAAATTCCAGTTTTGTCAGATTCAAGTTATTTCTGTGACCATTGTGGGTTTTTCTTTCATTAAACGAGTGGTACCAACAATTTTGTCCACGTGTGTAGGGCTCCATGCACACTAACATGTGCTTTGTCAGTGTGATAGCCTCATACACACGTCTATGTATTATCACAGTCTGTGTAGAGAGCCATGAGTCCAGGAGTAAAACTCTGGACAAATCCTATTCCTGTCCGTTTTGTGGCTCAGACTCATTAATGAAATGGATATTTCCATGACGGCCACAGGCGGCACACGGATATCTTCCATGTGCTGTCCAT
Source organism: Leptodactylus fallax (assembly GCA_947044405.1). Lineage (NCBI taxonomy): Eukaryota > Metazoa > Chordata > Amphibia > Anura > Leptodactylidae > Leptodactylus > Leptodactylus fallax. The sequence continues at coordinate 2,918,797 of CAMRHE010000070.1, read as the reverse complement.
ACATTTTTTTCATGGACCAGCACATGCACATATTTGAGTCTTATGCAATACTGTTTGCACTGCTATAAGAACTTATCAGTGCTGCTTGTAGTGCTTTTCTCTCTTCATTTTTCAAATGGAAAAGGGGAACGGAATCCCCGAACGTGGTTCCAATGCTGATGTGAACCCAGCCTGAGATAGAACTGGTATTGCCTGTTTTTTCAAAGTGATGTTTTTTTGGAGACATCATATCAGCTATTCACTATCCATAATCTCAGGGATATCTTAAAAACAGAAACAGGGCGTGCAGAAATTTTTTTGCTAGAAAATGCACGATACAAGTGATATAATGGCCAGATATACCAGTTACCATAAAGGACAGGTATGCTTTTCAATGGGTCCAATGAAATTCATAAATTTGTACTATTCATTAGCAGGCAGCCCCCCTGACAACAACTTCCTAGACTGGAAACATTTGTCAATAGTTTAGAATTATTATCATGTATATGCAACAGTCATTACTAGTCATAGTACAATATGATCAAACTTCAATATAATGGAAAAGCAATAGTGAGTATCATAGCCGAGTGTTCAAATAGCAGTCAAGGGACTAAACAGATATCTGATACCTATTTACAAGTGAACTAAGTCACTGCCAACTGCAATTTAGACTGAAAGGAGTAACCATTTTTATGAGTCCCAAGAGACTACAATAGATAGTCTAAGAGCTAATGGAATCAGTATATATAGTATCAGTTGGTACATTGAGTTTACAAACAGTATTTCTACTGGTATTCCATAAAAACAAAGTTTCATTGTTACCTGGTTGTCCAAACTTGCTTGGTGTTGACCAAACAGTTGGGCTGTTAATGGTGCCAAACTGGGCCCTGAAGATTCATGAGAGCAATTGTATTTTTATTTTTATTATTATTATTACTATTATTGCGGACCTTCCTGGCGTACTCATTTAGAAATTTCTGTCTACACTTGTGGATATAGCCATAAATGCTGATATGGGAATAGTCCTTTAAAAGCCTATATGGATTAGGGTTCAAAACCTGCTTTAAACCTAGGTTCACACTAGCTTTCGGGTCTCCATCGTTCGGATCTTCATGGGGACCCAAAAGATGGAGAGACTGTCTGCTTAAAAAGCAGTTACCTGTGGACTCCATAGACTGAAACGACGGAGAGAAAAGTCCTCCCAGCAGGACTTTTCTCTCCTCCAATTTTAGGCAGAATCTGCAGTGGAATCTTCTATGGAGAATCCAATGCAGATGTGAACCTAGCCTTAGATGGATGCATTATTACAAGAGTGCAATTTGAGCACTGTGTTTAGAATTTTTTCTTTTTGATAAGGAGCCAACTATTTCATCTCCCTGCACCACGGTTTCGGCATAAGCTCTTGAATGGCAAAGTGCTATGCAGTGCAACCTGCCATTAAAGTAAGGACTGCAGATATACAGCCTGGCTGCATGGGGTATAGTCAAGTAGAATGTATATTATACAGCATGGAAGTAGGAAGGGGTTAAATGCAGAATAGGGGAGGAGTTCAACAGAATATCAACTGTACAGAAATCTTATATTATAACATAAACAAGACTGTATACGTGTGTGTGTGTGTGTGTCTGTGTCCTTGTATCTTCTTTTTTTCCTTTGCTATTTATAACCACAACTGAAGAATTAAAGGGGAAAAAAGCAAAACAAAACATTTTCCCATACTGAGCACCGTCATTTTTTCATCTGCTTCTAAGAAGTCAACTTCCTTTTGAGTTACTGTAAGATATCAGATTCGACTGTCAGCCATAAAATATTAAGAGGAAGCAGGACACCAAGGATAAAAGCTCAGAGCTTGGCACGGCGCCAACTCACACAATACACAGCTCAACCATAGTCTTCAGGGAGCATGCTAACATTGACTTCAAGGTTTAAGGTTATTTCATTCTCATACTGTAAAATATTGCTAAACTTAACTTGACTTCAGATCTCTTTAAATTAGTAAAGATGATTCGGAGTTCTGCATTATATATCAGTGGAACTTAGCAATATTCCAATGGAAACGTTATGTTGGGATGCACGTGCCCTTAACTGGAAATGAGCTGGCAAACTACCATTTTTTTTCCATTCTCATAAATATATATTACTGCTAAAAAGTATCATAGATGATTGAAAATACAGTAACAGCATTAACAATAAATGGATGCAACTGTATGATTTCCATTGCATTCAGCAGTCTTAAAGGGAAATTGTTTTTTTGCTCTTGTTCTAGGAGGTGTTCACAAAGGAAAAAATCCAAATCGAGATTCAGAAGAGAAAAAGTGATAATAGGTTTAAAACGCTAAAAATATGTACTTAGATAGTCATGTACATGGGGGCAATACTCGGACATAAAAAGTTCCCATTTAGGCTGATGGTAGCAATACATATTATACAAAGCAAGCAGCTCCCTCAGTCTGATTAATCATTATATATTTAAAGGGGTTGTCCACAGGATAGGGGATAAGTGTCACATTGCTAGAGGTCTGACCGCCGGGTCCTCCAGCGATGAAGAGAATGGAGGACTGAAAATCCCTAAAGCCTTCTCCATGTGAATGAAATGCCAGTGTCCTTGTGTGACCAGTACTCCATTAACTGCTATGGGGCTGCCAGAGATTACAATCCTAGCCGCCAGTAGCAATGAATGGGGCACTGTTCATGTACGCACTCTGGCACTTCATGCCAATGGAGGAGGTATGGGGTCTTTCAACCCCTGTTCACATCATTGCTAGGGGGGACCCAGTGGTTGGATCCCCAGTGATGCAACATTTATTCCCTTATTCTGTGTATAGGGATAAGTGTCAATAATGGGACAATCCCTTTAAGGCTAGCATTAAGGCATTGATCTCTTTGTAGTGGCCATATCAGGTTACTGTAGATCAGTTCTCATTCATTTAAAGCTAACTCGGTTCAGCCACTACACAGAGAATGGGGCAGTCTGCTTCCTGCACCAGTCTCTGTGTATCAGCTATCTAAAACAACTAAACAGTGGGGGTGCTGGGTGTTGGACCCCCACCGATCTGATATTAAGAGGTCAAATGTTTTAGTCTAGAATAGAGCTTTAAAGGCCCAGGGCCTAATGTAGCGTAAATGCTGCGATTTTGCCGCAAAGTTTTACAGTACCTGCAAAGTAGATGGGATTCTGGCTAATCCCATCCACACATTGCAGAAAAAGTATCAGCAGCTGACAATTTGTGATTTCAAAACCCACGACCTTATGAGACTGAGATGACAGTCGCAAAAAATCCAACACTGTTAGATTTGTGCTTGCAGGTTGTAAGTCACATAGGACTTTGCAGTTATAGGGGCAAATATATTATCATGTGTTAAAGAAAAACTGTCTTTGATGCTCACTGCAACCAATCACAGCGCAGCTTTCAGTTTTCAAAGGTAAAATACAAAATGAAAGCTGTGCTGTGATTGGTTGCTATAAGCAACAAAGACGGTTTTTCTTTTAGACATGACAATAAATCTGCTCCATAGACTATAGTGCAAGAGGCGTGCAACTGACTTGTCTGAGGTTTTCTTACAGACAAATTGCAGCTCTAAAAGAGTCGCTTAACAGCAAGTCGCAGACAAGTTGCCCAAATGTGTTTGGTAGGTCGACTTTGTCTGACACTTGCTGTCACAAGACACACATCTCTGTCTAGCCCAAGTCTCATAAGAAAGAAACTTTCTTAACTATATTTGGACATATACATCAATGCAATAACAAATGGCCCTAAGTCTGAGTGCCAACTTTACCGAGCTTGCTACCTAAGTGCTCATTCACACGACAAGATTCAACGGCCCCATAGATATTAATAGATCAATTCACACAGACATTGTTTTAACAGCCCATGTGACTGAGCCGAGAAAAAAACAGAACATGCCATTTCCTCAGCCGATTTCACGGATCTTTCAATAGACTATGATGGATCCGTGAAAATGGGTTACCATGCATAGTAGCTGCACTATTTCCCCCAGTTGGTGTGGACTATGTTGAGGAATATGGTGCACAACACATGACGGTATGCCAGTATTAATAAGTATGCCCTCGTGTATCTCAATTCTTTTGCAAGACTTTTCTTGCTAGAAGAAAATATAAACAATGGGGTACAGCTTTCTTCTCCAATTCTCCGCACACATAGCAGCGGGTATGGGTCTGAGCTGCAGTATCGCAGGCAGACCATAAACAATAGTGGTGCTGTTTCTGGAAAAATAAAATACTTTTTTTTTTCCCAATCTGAATCCATTAACTATTATTAAAGATATGGTCAACTGATAAGTTCATGAACAATTTCTTTACATTAAATACTCTTTATTATAGGACGGTGTTCAGGCAGGGTCTTTATTCAGCTACTTTTTTTTTTTTTTTTTTTTTTTTTTTTTTAGGGCGCCTATCATTGAAAACTGGACATGATGTAACTTGCTCTTTCCGGCTAAGAAAGGTCTTGCTTGTCCCCAGCTAAGCTCATAATGATATCATACCGTACATATTGAATGATACTACCGCACAACCTGGAGCTACGGTACTGTGGAGGGAATCTAACATTACATTACACGTTCTCACCTTGAAAAAGATTTGAATGCTGGGGGCTGAAAAAAAGTGTTCTGAGAGAAAAATATTCAGAGTTTCGAATGAGGAAACCCTTTTGCCGATTTCTGCTTATTGAGAAGAATAGAAAACTAATATCAGTGGACAATCGGAATTCGCTAAACCTTGTCTAGATGGTTTTAGTTAATGAAAAATTCTGATTGTTTTAGGTGGTTTTTGGTTGAGTAAAAGAAAATTAGAAACAGCATGGAGTTAAAAATAAAAAACTTCTAAAAGAATAATGACATTTGTACCCCAATGCTGCCCCTGCTGGTCTCTATGTGGTCTCTCTTGACACACAGGAAATACTGCTCAGCCAATCACTGGTGAGTCACCTCTGTGGCCAGTGATTGGCTGACTTGTCATTTTCTGGATGTCAAGTGGGAACTAGTAGAGAACCTATGCAGCATTGATAAGGCAGTCATGGGAAAATTACTGAGGTACATATTGCTTTTTGCTCTTTTGTTTTTTACTCCCTGCCTTTCAAAAGCCTTCCTTTTTTATTTTTCCATTCACAGGTCCATTTGGACTTTTTTGTGAGACATATTGTACTTCATAAATGGTACCATTTCACATTCTAAACTATCTACTGGGAAGTTGGAAAATATCAGATTGGAGTTGAATAAAAAAAACAACAAACAAAAAAACATGCAGTTGCACCATTTTCTTACGGGTTTTGTTTTTGTTTTTACTGCATTTACTAGGCAGTAAAAATGACACACTGCCTATATTTTGCATGTCGGTACAATCATGTTGATACCAAATTTATATAGCTTATGTTTCAGGGCAAGTTGTAATTTTTATTTATATTATTTTGGGGATTGTCTGACATTTAGATCACTTTCTTAATCAATTTTTGGGGAGATGAAATGGTGAGAAATCAGCAGTTTGGTTATTTTGATTTAGTTTTTCAGCTATAGTGCCTATTACATGGAATAAATACTTTTATTTGTTAATAATTTTGGATATGGGGATACCTAATGTGTGTATGGTGATTTGAAACACACACACACACACACATATATATATATATATATATATATATATATATATATATACAGTAATACCTCGTACACTCGCGTTTTCGAATTTGCGCACGTCGCGAATTTTTGGCCTAACTATAGATTTTGCTCTTTTTCTCGTCTGTGAATTTAATAAAAAAACACCTTCGCTGGGAGGCGTCCTGTCCTTCCCCCGGTAATTAGTTTCATTTTACTGTGAGTGTATAAGAAAAATGAATGAATGTATTAATATACAGTACTGTACAGTATACTTTAGTATACTGTACAGTACTGTAGGGTAAAGTTTATTGATATTTAGGGGTTAAACATTAGAAATCGGCATTGTAAGCGCTTCTAAGCGCTTGTACCAAACATTTGCGATTCCTCGCGATCCGCGACCTGCTCTGTAACCTAACCTCGCAAATGTACGAGGTATTACTATATATTAATATATTATAATCAGCAGCAGTAATTCCCATGTGACTTTTAGATGGCAAACTAGTTGGAAACATCATGGAGCATGACAGTAAAAGAAGATAGTAGAACATAATTTTTTTTTCTTTGTTATCAACTCAGTGTGGTTTGCTGTGTCATGTTTACACCAATCATTTCCAGAAAACACATGACTCAGCGCTGGCATTAAGATTACATACTGTATATCTTATTCTTAGGCCAGCAGGAAAAAGCATCAACGGACTCTTCTCAGCTGTGAATGGCTGAGATCAATCATTCTGCTTTTAAGATATTGGCATGGGGCAGAGGCGTAGCTAGCGGGGGGGGGGCAGAGGGGGCGACGGCCCCGGGCCCAGTGAGAAGGTGGGGGCCCACTAACGGTATCAAAAGATTTCTATCTACATCAGCTGCTTAGCACTACACATCCTAGACTGGTTCCTCACTCCCTGGCTGAAGAAGACATATTAACCGAGTGAGGAACCAGCCCAAGATGTGTAGCGCTGAGCAGCGCACGTTGCTGACTTTTACAGCGCTTACTTATCCTGCTCACCGCTTACTGGCTGACTGAGGTTGAGCAGGGAACGATACCTGCAACTGATTAGAGCAGAGTGTCGGCACGTGATGCGCAGCGCGCCGAAACTCCGCCCCCTAGTCCCTGCCTGTGCTCTATGTGCTAACAGATACTGCAGAAAGTAGCAACAGGTCGTTCTGCAGGGTGTCCTCCACATCAGGGTCCTTGTAGGCCAAGCTGCAGTTTCAAAAGTGGTTAGTACTAAGTTTAATAGGCTGTATTTGTGTGATCTTAACAGTGTCCCTTTTCAGCACTTTTAAAAGAGTTGTTTAGTTTTGAAGATATTTGATACTGATGACCTCTCCTCTGTCAGGTGACAGTGAATCCCAAAACTGAACCCTACAGTCAGAGGCATAGCTAGCGGGGGGGGGCAGAGGGGGCGGCTGAATCTTCGGGGGCCCACCACGGGGCCGCCATTAATACATCCTTTATTTCTAACTAGATCGGTGTCTGCAGACACCGATCTAGTTAAAAGGCTTCCTGGTGCTTAACTGTCTTGTAAACCGTAAGCCAATGTAGGCTTGTGGTTTACAAGATGCTGAGACCACAGACGGATGTCTGCTTCTCACACAGGCGGCGCGATGACGTCACAATATCGCGCCGCCCACGCTCAGACACAGACGTCCTGTGCGTGGACAGGGAGGAAGCGCCGGCGGCTCCATTCATCATCATCGCAAGTAGGTGAGTATGACTTTTTTTTGTGGGTATATTAATAGTATAAGCGGTGGTTAGGAGGGGGAATATAACTATAAGGGAGGATTCATTAGGGGGCATTATGACGATGGGGGGGGTCATTTATATAAGGGTTATTAGGGGATAATATTAATACAAGGGGGAGGTTATTTATATAAGGAGTCATTAGGGGGCATCATTTATATTAGGAGGCATTATGAACATAAGGGGGTGGTCATTGATATAAGGGGTCATTAGGGGTGCATTATTTATGTCAGGGGGAATCAGGGGCATAATATGAGGGTCAGTTTAATTTAATGAAAGTGGCACTTGGGCTTTATTAAGACTAAGGCCCCACGTAGTGGGCTGCAGGAAAAACCATGGCGGTAACATTGTGGTTTTTCCCGCAGCGCTTTTCACAGAAGGTCCGCAGAGGTTTCCTCTGTGGACTTTCTGTTTTCAATACACCTATATGGAAACCGCCAGAGTTTCTGTAGGTATAATTGACATGCTGCGATTTCCAAAACCACAGTGTGTCTGCTGCACGTATTTTTCCGCAATGTGTGGATTTGCTAGAATGCCACGGTTTTTTTCTGTGGATTTTCGCCACAAGGGGCCCCATCCCATCCCCACTTTGCAGTAAAATATGCGCAGCAGAAACGCTGCGATTTCCAAAACAGTTGCAGTTTTGGAAATCGCAGCATGTCAATTATACCTACTGAAACGCCTGCGGTTTCCCTATAGATATAATTGAAGCAGAAAGTCCGCAGAGGAAACCTCTGTGAACTTTCTGTGGAAAGTGCTGCAGGAAAAACCGCGATGCGTCGCCGCCGCGGTTTTTCCCACAGCTGTTTTTTGTTGCGGGACGCCACATGGGGCCTTAGCCTTAAGGAGTTTTCCAGCTCATTTTTATTGATGGTCTATCCTCAGAATAAAACATCAATAACAGATAAGTGACTCCCCTCCGATCAGCTGTATGAAGGGGCTATGGCGCCTGTTTATATCATACGCTGTCTGTTTATAGTGACCGGGTGATGTAATTACAGCCTTGTCACATAGACATGTATAGGACGAGGCTGTAGTTACATTACATGGCTGCTATGAAAAGAATGACACTATGTAAACAGAGAAGGTGTCACAGCGCTTACACAGGTACCACGGTTCATTCAAACAGCTGATCCTCGAGGTCCCGGGTATTGGAATCCCAATAATTTTTTTTTCCCGTGTTTATTTTTCCCTTTTCAATTAGGAAATACCTGGGACATTATTAATAAGAGGCACTATTTAAAGGGGGTGCACAGGGAAGTTATTAATTTAAAGATACACTTGGGGGTATTATTCATTATAGGGGGTTATATTATATATTTTATAATTGGGGGTAGCAGCAGGATGGGGGCTTTGTGTAGGTGAGGATAATGTGGGTCAGGTGCCTGGTGAGGAGCCAAAAATGTCTGTGTTGCAAACTTTACAGAGACTGGAAGAAGTGGTCATGGCCGTTCGGATGAAAGAGATGGGGAATGTGAAGGATTAGTCAGAGACGTCACCTGTAATTCACTAAATGTTACTGCCCTGTATTCACCTAAATTGTCTGCAGAGCCCTGTGTAGAGATGCTATATACCACTATACGCTCATCGTATACTCATAGTATCGGTATACGAACATGTCCAAGTTGGGGGCCCACTTGGACATGTTCGCCCCCCTGTGCTGAACCCCTAGCTACGCCTCTGGCATGGGGTCTTGTTTCTAACCTCATGATTGCCAAATCCAGGGGCCCATTTAGATGATGGAACTAGTTTGCCCATTGCAAATATGCTCTTATCTGAAGGCAGTGTGTCCTGGTGACATTTAGGAGCACTGATCACCTGACATGCCGTCCCTCTGTTATTCCTGCAAGAAATTTATGAATAATTAATAACTGGCTGATAGTTACCTTTCCCCTTGTCAAAAGTGTGTGTCACTGTACAATGACATCTGCAACTATGACTGGATAGTATGTGTGTGTAGGGACACCCCCAAATGGTAACACTAAATTGTCAATTTATTGATAAATTTCTAGGAGGAATAACAGAGGACTGGTATAACAAAGAAAGGAAGCTACAGTATTTTTAATTGAAAAAAAAAAACAAAAAAACAAAAAAAAAAACTACAAGCATTTACTAAAACAGACATTTATGAAGAGATGACAGATGTAGGTTAAGAGGCAGTTTATGAGAATAGAAGCATGTGCTCCACACTACTTACTGTAAATCAGCTAAATACAGGTTAATATAAATGTATATAAATACACTGAATACTAAGATCACCACTCAAGGTCAGAAAGGATTTTTTTTTTTCCTTTTATGGAAAACGAGCTCATTCCTTATAATAAAGTTTGCCCTCCCGCCCTTTCTATGGTTGATCTATATAAACAGCAGAGAGGATTTAATATATACACACACTATATCCCCTTTAACATAAAATAAAATCTTTGCTATAAGACCTTGAGTGTTTTCTGTTCAGTTGTTTCTTTGTTATCAGTTGCTGACAAACAACTTGGCCACCTTTACAGCTCCCACTAGGAGCAAGGGTCAGTAATGTCACAGTACAGGGATAATGTACAAAGTGATGCCATAATATAGAGATAATGCACAAAGTGATGTCACACACAAAGTCCTGCATGTCCAACTTTGTTTCCGATGAAAATAAACGGCTTCGCGGCGCAGAGGGTGTAAGCGCACACCCGCGCATTGCTTTAAAAACCCATTCAAGTGAATGGGTTTTTAAGCAAAGCGTCGCAAACCTGTCCCTATCCAGTTTTCCGACATTTAGGTTGGATTCGGAGCGGACGGAGTGCGGCCGCAAGTGTAAACCCACCCTAAGCGACTTATTGTTTTCTACACACTGCAAGAAAAACATTTAATGAGATAAAATGCAAATATATTTAAAGGATATTATACTATATATTATTATACTATACTGACAATCTTAATCATAGGGAGACATATCCCATTTCTATAAAACTGACAACATTAAAAAGTGAAAAGCTCTGGTCATAGTAAAAGCAAGCATACAGTACTTACGTTGTTCTATATATAAAATATTAGCATTTACATACCTGGCGGTGAAGGTTCATTTAAAATAACCAGAGACGCTGGAGTCGGCCTTCTCTTTCTGATCTGTTTAAAACACAGACACTGAATATAAACCTTGTCCTAGTCATAACTAGCCATATTGATCAGAAACTTATAACCCTTTGACTAGACTACATTGTAAGAATATTACACAGTCTGCTTGAGATCAATGGTCCAGAAGATGCCTATTCAGTTTATGCATGTTGCAACTTATTACATGATTCAGGTTAATTTGTACAAGACAGGGGCAGAATCCAAAACAGTGACCCCCTTTTAAGTTAACCCTTCATTGGCTGCTTGTTTCATAATTGGAGGTTTTATAATTTAAGATATTCCATATCTCTATCTATACATACAGTTAAAGGGGTATTCCCATCTCAAGGGTCCTATGTATACTGCTACTTTATGTAAATTCAAAAGTTTTCCTAAATATATTGCTTTAGCTTTGCTTTGTTTGCCTGCTATGTTAGATTACTCCTCACATTGTTTACACAGCATTCCTTTGGTGCATGACCTGATAAGACTGGTTGGAGAGATTAGTCACTGCTCTCTGGGGGGCTGAGTTCTCTTACTGTTATGTACAGCTCTGGCTCAGGACAATCAGTTCAGCTAATTGTAGTTTGCTGATAAAGTTTCGGACAGTGTTTTCTCTCTATGTAAACTCAAAGATAACTGTCTGTTCTCTCATGCAGCATGTAAGTGTGATTTTCTCTCCAACTCTGTGTAATGTAATATACATTTTCTGTGCATATTATTTGATGTGCATTTGTATTAGATTTCTAGTAATGATCATAAATAATCTCTCATGATAAAGGCAAAGTCTATATTTATTGTGATATTTCATAGTGTCCTGTTCATCAGTCAAAGCCACCCACCAGCTTGCTGAATTATACAGAAAGTGAGGAGAACAGACAGCAGGCAAAACTGGTGAGAGAGGGAGATGGGAAAACCCCTTTAAGTGCAGAAATATTTGGACAGTAACACAAGTTTTGCCATTTTTAGCTGTTTACCAAATACATATTCACAATACAGTTATAAAATATATATGGGATTAAAGTGCAGACTCTCAGTTTCAATTTGGATGATGGGTTTAGGAATTATAGTTCAGTAATATGTAGCTGCCTTTTTCAAGGGACAAAAAGGTAATTGGTCAATTATCCCAAAAGGTATTTAATGGACTGCATGGGCTATTCCCTCATTAATCCATCATCAAGCAGGTAAGATCTGGAGTCGATTCTAGGTGAGGCATTTGCATTTGGAAGCAGTTGCTGTGAACCCACACCATGCAGTCAAAGGAGCTCTCAATGGAAGTGAAACAGACCATCATTAGGCTGAAAAAAAAATCCATCAGAGAGATAGCAGAAATGTTAGGAGTGGCCAAAACAACATTTTGGTATATTCGGTTAAAAAAAAAAAAAAAAAAAAAGCTCTGGTTAGCTCGGAAACTCAAAAAGACCTGAGCGTCCACAGAAGACAACAGTGGTGAATGATGGTGAAATCCTTTATTTCATGAGGAAAAATCCTTTCACAACATCCACCCAAGTGAAGAACAATCTCCAGGAAGAAGGTATATCAGTATCTAAGTCTACCATAAAGCGAAGACTTCATGAGAGCAAATACAGAGGGTTCACCACAAGGTGCAAACCATTAATCAGCCTCAAAAATAGAAAGGCCACATTAGACTTTGCAAAAAAAAAAAAAAAAACACACTAAAGAAGCCAGCGCAAATCTGTAACAGCATTCTTTGGACAGATGAACCTAAGATCAACTTCTACCAGAATGATGGGAAGAAGAGAGAGAAGGAGAAGGCTTAGAACGGCTCATGATCCAAAGCACATCACATCCTGTGTGATGGCCTGGGCATGCATGGCTTCCAATGACAATGGATCACTAGTGTTTATTGATGATATGACAGATAAAAGCAGCTGGATGAATTCTGAAGTGTACAGGGATATACGTTCTGCTCAGATTCAACTGCTGCCAACTGCAGCAGGGTTGATTGGACAGCGCTTCACAATACAGATGGACAATGACCCAAATCATACTGCAAAAGCAACTCAGGTGTTTTTAAGGCAAAGAAGTGGAATATTCGCAATAGCCGAGTCAATCGCTAGATCAGTCATGCTTTTCACTTAAGGCAAAACTTAAAGGCAGAAAGACTCACAAACAAGCAACAACTGAAGTCAGCTGCAGTAAATGCCTGGCAAAGCATTACAAAGGAGGAAACCCAGCTTTTGGTGATGCCCATGGGTTCTAGACTTCAGGCAGTCACTGTCTGCAAAGGATTCTCTACAAAGTATTAAAAATGAACATTTTATTTATGGTAATGTTATGTGTCCAATTACTTTTGAGCCCTTGAAATGAGGAGGCTTTGTAGAAAAATGGTTACAATTCCTAAATGTTTCACAGGATACTTTTGTTCAACCCCTTACATTAAACCTAAAAGTATAGGCTTCAATTGTATCCCAGTTGTTTCATCTCAAATCTAATGTGGTAGCTGCAGAGCCCAAATCATGAAGATTGTGTCACGGTCCAAATATTTCTGGACCTAACTTTGTGGTATTAGAAATTTTAGTGTGGCCATGTAAAAAACATTATGAGCTGTATTAAGTGTAACATAGTTTAAGAAACAAAAACCTGCCTGTGTGACATAAAATTGGCACCACCATCCTGATGATTTTTTTTTTTTTTTTTTAACAATTTTAGAGGGGATGGACCCAACATGAATGCAGCCCATGTATATTTGGGAAGGTGTGGAATCCTTTTGTATTTGTTGGTGTCCTGACGATATGGACATATCGTACATGTATTCAGTCCTCCACGTGTCTGTCCATCACATGACTAAGGCACATACGACACTAGTCTATCAAATCTTCACAGTCATTCATTAGAAAATGAGTATGTCAAGTGAATAAAAATCGGTCCATGTGATGGGCACACAGGAACAGCAGTGTTACTGTACAAGTATTATAGCTATGTCTAGTAACCAGTCACGCAACCGGGATAGACTTTTATCCACTGGAAGTAAACCATTCTTATTGAATTATGCCATAAGGAATCTATATAGAAAATCTATAGAAAACAAAAAATATATAAGAACTTTTCAGTACATAAAGAAGCTGTATTGCTTTTCATAGCAATTCAGGGTGGTCGTCTAAGCAAGATTCCACTGTATATCTATAGGGATTCTCCTAATAGTTATGTAAATATGTGCTTTTTGCTGAAAATACAATTTGACGGAACACTATATGGAGCTATAGAGCACCTGTAGCAAGATTTTTTTTTTATATCATGTTTTCTTTGGATTTTTACCCAACATAACTTATTTCAGCAAACTATAACCCGATTCTGCACATCATATTTTTAGGACTTCTATAAACCATATACAGGTGCATCTAAATTAGAATATTTTTGAAACGTTCATTCATTTTAGTAATTCAATTCATAATCAGCGTCTTCCATGATTGTGTGTCCTACTGAACCAGACTGAGGGACCATTTAAAGGCTTAGGAAACCTTGGCAGGTGACACACTGAATTTACAATACTGAACTTTTTTACAATATTCAAATTTTCTTAGATTTGGGTTTTCATTAGCTATAATCCATAATCAACATTTACAGAAATAAAACATTTGAAATAGAACACTGTGTGTAAAGAATCTAGAAAATATAGGTCGCCACTTTTTTGATTTAATTAATGAAATAAACGTGCCAAAGATATTCTAATTTATTGAGATGCACCTGTATATTGTGTAATAAGGTTTGTGCTTGAATATCTGATAATAGTGCATGACGAAAGAAAAATTGCTCCTTGAATTCTTGACAGCATTATACTTTTTGGCATGTGAGCATGCTTATTCTAAATGTAAAGAACAGGAGTCTCTTCTATGTAAAGACATTCAATTTGTATTAGTAGGAATGAAAATTTCCATTTGTAAGTTACTGTTGAATACAGCACAATAGATAAAACAGTTGATATCTTGATTTAACACAACCTAGAATGCGTAGCAATCCGTGAACTAACATGCTGTTCTATGTTATTCTACTGTATGTATGAGAGACCACAAGATTATTAGGGCTTATTTATATGGTGATAGAAATGAAAGAAGGAAAACATTTCCATAAAGAAAATAAGAAAGGGAATCCAGATATCATTCACGGTCATGTAAATGAGCCCTTAGGTCAATGTTGCTATATAAATGTAAAAATAAAACAGATAGACATATCAATACCCAATATATCAATATACTAAAATACGTTTAAGTATAACTATATTTTAACATGTTATAAATACCATAAACCCACATGCGAAGAAAAGTAATAGTTAAAAAAAAAAAATTAAAAAACAGATTATATAATTTATTTATTTTTTTAAATTATTTTACCTGTTCTGAGGCCTCTGGATCCAACTGACTCTGAAATAATGGCACAGCAAATTGTATCTTTTTAGGACTGTTGGGTTCCATTTTGTACAGATGGCGATTGGAAGAAAAAAAAAAAAATTTGATAGCCCCAATAAAGCCGAGCAGTCCAAGTATCTAGCCCCAGGCAAACGCTTTTAAGATGACTCTGAATGTAGTTTGGTGATAGCTGTATATTCAGTCTTATCAAGTGCTGCTGCATGAAAAGAGCAACTCCCTTATTCCACATCAATAGCTGTTCTTGTAACAGGCTCAGTTTTTTTTCTCTCCAGTCCTTCAGATCCTCTCCACACAAAGCTAAAGGAACAATAAGCTAATTGTGCACCAGTTTTGCTTCTGCACATGCCAGGGATTCACTCAGAGCTTAATTGAAAATGCAGTGCTAGCCTTGAATGGCCTAGAGCCCTGGGATTTGAAGAAGTGGATAGATCCACTGTACATTACTAACAGTCTACTCAAAAATGCAATATAA
Source organism: Leptodactylus fallax (assembly GCA_947044405.1). Taxonomy (NCBI): domain Eukaryota; kingdom Metazoa; phylum Chordata; class Amphibia; order Anura; family Leptodactylidae; genus Leptodactylus; species Leptodactylus fallax. Next base: position 2,903,508 of record CAMRHE010000070.1, on the reverse strand, counting down.
GCTCCCTCTGAGTATTGCTGATGGACCATTAATATTTGATCATGACAAATCGGAAAGTGAGGAGGCTTAGTAGTCGTATGTATCTAGCTTACCACTTTTAGCTTGTCCTGATGTTTAGACAAAAAGGTTTATCATCTTTTGTACAAGGCAAACAAATTGATATTAATTGACAGGAGCACACGCGAAAATCTACGTCAAGTAATTAGTTAAGGTCAATTTACAGTTGTCACAAAAACCTCAACCGTTTAGGTTATGTTTTCGGACATTACCTTTCCATTTTATGATTCTATTTTAAGAAGCCATTTCATTTATGCTTCTGGTCCCGTTCAACAAAGACATAGTAGAGCAATGTCTGGTGACTGGGCAGACATCCATAAGAGAAAGGGGAAGGTTTTATAGTGTTCCGCAGAGGAGGGAGTTTCCAAATCAGTGGATGTTCCCACTTCTACTCTAGTAACTAACTCTATTGGGCAAAAAACACAATTTATGTTAATGTCCCATATGGCAAGCTACCGTCAAAAAATGCTGCGGAAAATACTGTGGCCGAAACTCATCGTGGTTTTTTTTTTCTGCAGCGTTTTTTGTTCACAGAAAGTCTGCAGAGTTTTCCTCTTCGGACTTTGTCCCTATTGTACCTCTATATGGAAAATGCCAGCGCTTCTGTAGGTATAATTGATATGTTGTGATATTCAAAAATGCGTTTTTGAAAATGCAGTATTTCTGCTGCACATTTTTTCCTGTAATGTGTGGATGGGATTAGCCAGAATCCTATCCACTTTGCAAGTACTGTTAAATGCAGCGTTTTTTGCAAGGGGGGTTTTTTCCCCCGTTTGAAGCAATATATTGTATTTGTCCTCTGTTCAATATGGGCAGGGAGCAGATACCAACAGAATTTTTATAATGTAGCAAAGAAGGGATAAGTGGTAAACTGACCCCCAAAACACAGGGATCTGGTGCAATTTTTAAACTTATCAGAACAGAAACAGGAGGAAAAAAAAATTATTCATATACAATATATGATATGAGAAATCGATATTTGTGTGGTAATATTAGCTGAAGTAAAAATTTTATTTAAAAAAACATATTGCTTTTCATAAAAATATGATTAATACAGCAGAATTGTGTTTTATTGTTGGCCCATTCTCCAAACTCAAACACAGAGAATACTCAAGTCCCTTTGAAAATTAAAGGGGTTGGATACTTTACAAAAAGGTTATTCAATGCACGGTAAATATAAACCTAGAGATAGATCTAATATGGACACGTCACTCTGTATTAGGAGCTACTTTCCAGTACGTAGAGTGTCTCAATGTATTGAACAGCCCATCCCTGTTGATAGTTGCTGTTGCTCCACCTGCTCTAAACCCCGCCACTTTATTCTAATGGGGACTGGACAATCCCTTTAAGAGTGCTATTATCTTTATCTTTTGCAGAATGTACCCTTCGCATCCATAAATGCAACAAAATGTATAACTCCAGCACTGTCATCTTGTAAAAATATCTAAGCTTTCTTGAAGAACCACATTAAAAACAAAGTGGGAGGTTGCGCATCTATAAAATCACCAACATGTTTCAGACCCGTTCAAGGGTTCTTAATCATAGCTAATATATACATAGCAAGTGCACACAGTTATACCTGGGATAGGGTATATTCTATTCAGCCACTCCCTAAGGGACGTATTATACACCAAAATAGACAGAAGTGGATACAAAAATGAGTGAATAAACTACCATCCTAAATGACATACGTAGATAGATCAGTCCTAAAATTAAGACCCTTAAGGTCTCTTTTATCCCTTTTAAATTCCAAATACTCAAACTACTGACATCACCTTGTAACCCTTTACCTATTATATTTGTCTAATATAATTAGTATTGATTTATAAGCATTTTCCCTTATGCACAGAATAAGAAGTGTTTCGACCACAGAGACCCCCCCGCAATCAGAAGAACAGGGGCCCAGAGTACCCTGTGTGAATGGAGCCGAATTGGACATGAGCGACCACCTCCCACTTCACCTCATTCATGGAACTGATGGAAATAGCCTAGCACTGTGCTCCAACGGTCCCATAGAAGTGAATGGAGCTGTGGTGATGTATGCACACTGCTGCTCCATTCACACAGGTACTCGGAGACCCTCATCCTCACAAATTGCTAAGGGTGAGACCCTCAACAACCAGAACTTATCCCCTATTCTGTAGATGGGAGATAAATATTGCCTGTGGGAAAACCCCCTTTAAATATGTTAAAACTACTTACTTGAACACATTTAAACAAAAATTTCAGATCAATTTCTGTCTTCTAGCTGCTACATGGAGGACCCAAAAGACAGAGACTGTTCGCTTAAAAAATGGTTAACTGCGGATCCCGTAAACTATAAAGTGGCCTGCTGGTCTAATACTGAAACCGCAAAAAGAGAAAAGCCTTTCGCTCAGCCAATTTTAGGTGGAATCTGCAGATTCCAGCGTAAGGGTGCTTTTTTTTATTTATTTATTTATTTATTTATTTATTTATTTTCTCACACACACACACACACACACACACACACACACACACACACACAGCCAATGCATGTCCATTTCAATGGGGAGAGAATAAGCCACTTTAAGACCCCCTGAGAGTGGGTTATATACAACATGAACAAAGAATCATCCATGTTAAAATTCTACATGACCAATGCTCCCCTTCCTAACATCTATTTTTGGGATGGGGGGGGGGGGGTAGGGCAGTCAGTAAAACCCCTTAAACATAATAATGACTAAACCTGCTGATATCAGCCAAATTTTGCTGACTTTCACCTTACCTGTATGGACTAAATCTTACCTGAGCTGGTATTTGCATAGTGAATACCAATTCATTTTACTTCTGGACGCCATTAAAAGCATAGCACACGATGCAAAAAACATTTTTATGCAAAATAAATACTTTATTAATATATTTAGAAATCAGCCCTTGTGTATAGAGTAACAAATGTATATACTTTTAGACTTTCCACAATAGTTATACTCTCAAATATTGTTCCAATAAGAGCTCATAAGAACATAAATCTAAAAATGAAACAAACACTTCTGCTCCGATCAATGTGCCATGACATGCCTGGTCTTAACATCACTTTCACATAAATATTTTAACATCTATTAACAGATGGTGTTAAGGGAACAGAACCAGAAAGGGCTCACAGAGGAGAAGAGACCTTTCTACAATGTGTAAATTACACCAAAAACTGACAGTACTTTATAGGAATAGAAACAGTTCTAGTGTTAAAATATGGCACATGAGAGTAGTTTATGAGCTACGGGCAACTGACAAATGTTAGTAATCCTGTGCATGAAGCTTAACTTTCAGTGTAAAAACTCAAAAGGGGCCTAGTAAGATCTAGCAGATTTAGACAGGGAGGACATAAAGTGCTCACGCTGCACAATATATACTGCAAAAAAAAAAAAAAAAATTTGCTTCTGACAGCGTTCATAGATGAAGTCTGAAGATGGAGCTGCTTAAAGGGGTTATCCAGGACTTAAAAAACATACCCGCTTTCTTTTTCAGAAAATACACTCCACTTCCTCTAAGGAAGTGACATCACGTTTGTTGGCCACATGGCCATGCTGTAGCTCAGTGCCATTCACCTGAACGGGACTGAGCTGCAGCATGGCCATATGACCAACAGATGTGATGTCACTTCAGGATATAAGAAAGTGGAGCTATTTGGGAACGCAAGTGGCCATGTTTTCCAATCCAGGATAACCCCCTAAATAGTAGTCAATCCAAGTAGCTCCACATAAGGAGCTGTAAGCACTGACTAGGCTGCACAGAGTCCAGGCGCTCTCAGGCTACTGAGGAAGGATGCAATTTTGTTTGCAATATATACTGCACTATGACTTGGCTGCTTAGTGTGGGCACTTTGCGTGCTCATGTGGTTTATTACAACCAGATGTTAGTTTTTCAACCCCTTTAAAGAAGTAGTTTGAAGAGAAGTATGAAATCTACCACGCAGGTAACATAATACAGCTCTTAGGGAAAAATGCTTACACTGTACAAGTCACCTACATACTTGTTCCTCAGTGATATTTTAATGGCTCCATTGGATTAGTATTAATTAGTAAATGTATAGTCCCCAAAATGGCTCCTTAAGCTATGTGCAGGTGACTGGTATATATTTAAAGGAATATTGTAGGCATACCTGCCTGTCTGATCTGATGTAGCGAAATGAAACAGGTACCAAGGCAATGTATGCCCAGTGAGTATCTAGCACCGGTACGATAAAAAAAAATACTCAGTGGGTGTCGCAAAGTTCCCTTGATAACTGTCCTGCATAGCATGCATTTGCATCTTACCATGGCTGATGTCAGATGAGGCAGGAGCATACGCCTGCACAATCCCTTTAAAGTGGCACTACACAGCAGTAGAAAAAGAAAACAAGTTCCTTACAAGCTCAGAGTGAATCACTTATTGCACAGTCTATACCTCATGGAGGTCAGTGTCAAAGCTACATGCACTTTAATATTAGTCTTATTATTTCACTCGACAATGCATTACCTTACATTTGTATATCCCTCCCAGAAAGTAGGCAAAATTTAACAAGGGAAAAAAAGAGGAAATGTTCAAGTTTAAAAAAAACATATTTGCAAACATGTAAATTAAAATAAATATTGTCTGAAACCTCCACAGTCCTCATATTAACAGAAAGCTAAGAAAAGTGCCCAAACTACACAAAAAAAGGGTACGTCGTCAATTATTGGGGATGGGGGAGATACAAGATAAACAGTAGATCATTTCAGCAGCAGATAGTCCTCCTGGATTCTTGAACTTGGCATAATAGCTTCATCCAAATTCTTCTTACAGGTTGCCAAGAGTTCAACCGTCTCGTGTGACCTCTGATCTACATATAAAAAGGTAAGAAAATATAAAAAAAATATGCAAAATATAAAAAAAAAAAAGGTAAAAAAAAAACAAAAAAAAAACAAGTGTCCGCCTGCCTTTAAATACAAATCTATTAGCTTTACATACTGTCAGATTAGTTCTATAATATCTTTATAGGGGTTGATGCTCTGGTTTTCTGTGGCAGATATCTATATTCTCAGGAAGCATTATCCCTTTTTATTTTTTTTATTTTTTTTTTAATTCATGGGTTTGGCTCATTTCTCTCGAGACAAACCTGTGACGGGTATAGCTGCTACAAGCATTGCTAATTGGAGCAACAAGGAACCCAATTTTTGTAAGCAAGTTTCTTAATACTGCTAAGCCAAGCAACCCCCTATGTGATACAAATGACATCACAGTGCTTCCAAGCCTATGATCATGCACTGTACTCATACGCAGTATCTTTTTGAGAAAACAGTTTACATTTTGTAAAAAGATGTCAAACCCCGACAACTTACCCTTCAAATCCTGCTATCATTTCTCCCATCCATTGATCGCCCCGGAGAAGATACAGCTGCTAGTAGTCCACTTACTATTTCTCGTCGAATGTCTCCAACAATGGCTTCTTTAATCTTAAAAGAGAAAGTAATATTACATTTCTTTATCATTTCTGCATACTGTATCACCTAAACTGCCTTTATTCCAATGGCTATTAGCAGCAGCTCTAAGTCAATGTCCAACAGCTCTACAAGCCTTGGCACGTGACTAGGGATAGTATATACAGTACTCGGACACAGACTTAAAGGGAGTGTCACCAGAACCCAGCATATCAATCCAGGTGGGCCTAACAGTGTTTTTATCCTCTTGTAAATATATTTATTTTGTTATATACATGGACTTCATGGTTAACAGGAATGATTACTAGAATACACAAAATACCTCAACAAGTGACTAAATAGGCAGCTACAATCACTAGGGAGCGCTAATCTTACATGAGTAGTAACCAACACTAATGTCAAAACACTGCAGTGGGGAGATAAACACGACTGATATAGGTCGCAGAGTATATAGATCATGTCCTCTACAATGTCAATTATTGTTATTTGGCTAAAATGACTGCTAAACACAATAATAATAATAATAATAATAATAATAATAATAAATAAATATATTATTATATTATTATTATTATTATTATTATTATTATGTGCACACAATGTACATACATATTCACACACACACACGAGCTTTATTTGAAACTACAATTGCCCTCAAATAATTTTAGTGACATTTTTCAGAGGAAATTAAAATTCTAATCTAGAAAGTCCAATTCAACCAGTCAATGCACTGAGAAGTGTTGCGTCTGTTATGACACAGATGTCCTATTGATGGCTATGAGAAGTCTAACTCTTGACCAGCCCTAAATCTGTTGTACAGGTTCACAAAAAAGCGGCTTCTTCCAATCCTGGGTTGCGTGTGTTATTGCAGCTCTACCCAGTTTACTTCTAGCTGCAATACCAGATTTAAACCTCAGACAGGTGTGGCACTGTTCCTGTACATTCCCTTTAATATATTAAATAGCCTGTCAGCAGTAAATTTATTATAAACAATCTCAGTACTTTGATAAATCAAGGTGGCTGGGACATGCACGTCTACAGTTTCCAAATATGCCTCATTTAGCTTTGGAGCCCGATTTTCATATATATTGCAATTCTATTCATATGCAAATTAGAATGCTTTGGGGGAGTGTCGTGGCTTAGGTCTCAGCTTGAGATAATTTGAATATAAACCAGCTATTTACATGATAGCTATTTACATTTACAGGCATACTAGGAAACTGTAAAATCCCCTCTACAAGGTACAAGGATTAGGTTTGTAGCCAATTCTTCCGGTCAGTCGGAGTAAATGGTCTGAACATGCTCTCATACATGGATGGAGTGGAATTCTAGATACAATGGCACAGCATATGGATGTTTGGCGTTCCTTATAAATTGTGCCAATCTTGCTAGAGGACGAAGGGTTGGACAGGTAAAAATCCAATCTTTTGGATCCTTTGTGCCATTGGGATGTGCAAAAGGTACTGCAGCATGAGTATATGGCTATAATTCTGTACAGTCATGTACTATCATCTATTCTATGACTTCAGCAGTGTGCGTACAGAGTAGGCAATGCCCAGGTCACACATTACAATCATGTATGCCACCCAAACACAGACACATGATCTTGGAGATGAATAAGACTCTGTTTCAACAAGAGCTAGAACAAGGAAAATCATGTAGTAGTAGCAAGCACAAGACATTTATTCTGTCACCTACTATTCACAATTGTATGTACATTCAAAACAGCAGAGAACAAAATGTCATCTGTATTATAGTCATTGTTCTATCAGGAATGATGCAGATCAAGCTCCCACCATCTGATAGCAAGTTGGTTTTGCATACTGCCAGTGAATAACTCTGTCTTGCAAAACTTCACTACACAACTAAACACATATTGTGCAGTGCAAGACACTTTATTCCCATGATATAAATATTTTATTTTATATTAATTTTCTATTATATTTAAATGATGCCACAGTACATGAGGGGAAGTGACCAGACAACATAGTATGTATCAGTCATTTTTTAAAAGGGATCTCCTAGTTGGCAGCCATCATCATTTGTACATATGACAGCGGAGAATACTTACAGATTCATTTTTTAGTTATGATGGCCACAACTGGGACAGAAGTGAAGATGGCCATACACATAAAAGTGGGCTGAACTGTATGATTGTGAGAATGCAGGATCATCACGTGCAGAAGAAAACCTGCCACCAGAGATGTCTTGGCTTATATGTCACTATTTAGAACATGACACATGGTCAGCTGAACTGACTATCAAGTGTATAGCAAAGTCGAGAAAAATAGCAAGAGTTTGCCCCAACAGTTATTGAGGGTGAAGGCCATATTAAAAGGGGCTATCCAGTGGTATAATAAAGCTTACCACCTTTGCCTATTCTGTAGCAGAAGTTAGCAGAATACATGCAATGTCCCTGATGACTGTAAGCACAAAGATCAGTAGCAAGTTTTGCCAAGATAGAAAGAACTGACGGCAAGTCCCGACTGCCATGGAGGACATACAGAAAAAGATAAGCAGTGCTACCCTACACAATTCCCATAGACGCGAATGATAGCTATGGAACCAGTATAGCACAGCTGAGCTACACCATTTGTGCAACTGTGGACCTACATAAATGGCATAGCCCATGGAAGTTATGGAAACGGCGTAAAGCAGCAGCTTGCCTGTTTCCATAAGGTCTGTCCTTGTGGTTGGGATACCCGGTCAGTTATTTGGATTTCAGCAGCGATTTGCCAAGATGAGAATAACCGTTTAAGTCAGATTTATGTAACCAATTCTGTATTCCTACCGAATAGTAACTTACCTCCCGTATTACTTGTTGCAATTCTTGGTTTTCTTCAGGACTCCAACGTGAACCTGCTTCAGCCACAGGTGGGTCAATTTCAGAGTCTCTCTTTTCTGATGACTCCAGTGTCAAATTTCCTTGTTCTTCTGGCGACTCATCTGCAAAGTTTTGACTGACTCCAGCTCTGGTTGGAGGACTTGGAGTCAAGGCTACAGTAGCGCGATATACAGCTTTTCCTGGAGGGGTTTGGACTTTTGGTTTGTCAATAGAGTCTGAAGACTTTAGTGGGCCTTTCCTATATTTAAGAGGACTGGAACAAATTGAAGAAGAATCCGAAGGCGCTTGGGATAAAGCAGATTCACAACGATCAACCCCATGCTCCAGTCTTGAGTCTTCTAAGCCTAGCTCTGATTTTAGATGGCTCTGTTCTCGAATAAGCTCATTTACCTATACAGAAAACAAAAAAATACAATTTAACATGAGAGAGTGCAGAGAAGGGCGACAAAAATTAAATCAGGGAAGAAGTGGAGTGGAGTACAAAGAGAGTAACAAGTTTGTGGTTATTCAGTTTAGAAAAAAAAAAAAACACATGACTTCTACGGGGAGAATAATCACAATGTACAAAAACATGAAGGGCAGTACAAAGACATTTCTAATGATCTTTTCACACCTAGGCCTGTAGGAAAGAACATTTCACCAGCATCATAGATTTAATATAAGTGGGACTATGGAGCTCACTGCCAGAGGATGTAGAGATGGTGGATTCACTATGCAAGTTCAAGAAGGGCCTGGATGCCTTTCTTGTATTGAAAAAATATTATGGGTTACTGGTTTTCGATTTTTAGTAAAGACAAGTTAATCCAGGGTTTTATATCGATTGCCAGATCTGGGGTTGGGATGGAATTTTTTCCCCCATGCATGGGGCAATTAGGATTTTTCGCCTTCCTTTGGATCAACACTGGGGTTATATATTGGACTTGATGGACCTGCGTCTTCATCCAACCGCATCTACTATGTTTTTTGTTAATACATAATGACATGTACAAATATTGTAGCACAGCCAATTGGAAAGAGATCAGACTACAAAAGAGTGCCCCGCCAAAACAAAGTTCTCACCGGCTCCATGACATTCAACGGAGAGGAAAATATCAAACTATCCGTACTTCCCCGTGCACCATACATTCCCTACAGAAAGAGAAGAGATTAAAACAGTTTCATTTGTGGCCTTAAAGTGTACCTCCAATTGTAAAACAAGTTTTCATAAATGCATACTACAGGTGAATTTTAAAAAAAAAAGCTTTGTAATCTCTCTCAGAGATGATTTTCTTCTCCACTTTTACATAAAAAGTCTATGGAGAAAGGAGGACACTGCTCGACAAGATACAAATAGCTGCTAAACACTGCTACACTGAGTCAGAAAGCTCTTATAAGACTGCAGTATCTTCAAGACTGTACCACTTAAATGCGGATGATGCCATTAAATCAATTAACAGCCACCTCCTTCCACCTACACTCTCCATAGACTTCTGTGAGTGAGCAGAATATAGAGACAACTTCTATATAAACAGTTTAAGTGAAGATTAGGCGGAAGGGAGCAGAATTTATTTATTTATTTATTTATTTATTTTTTTAAATAAGGTATGTTACAAAGTTTCTCATATTCATATGTACTATTCATTTGTGAAATGTTTTATAAATTGGAGGTTTGCTTTAATGTAATATATCTAAGAATCTTAAAAGTATTAAAACTAACAAGGATGTACCATTGCTGCCTGTCGTTGAAAAGGAGAGGACACATGAAAACTTCGAAGCTGTTCTTCAAGCGTTAGTAGCCGCTCATCCAGCTGTAGTTCCAGCTCTTGCAGCTCCATTCTTACAGAGTTCCTCAGACCTTGGAGCTGATCCGCTTCATACCTAAAGCACAATATATACATCTGAGCAAATATACTTTGGTATCCATTTTGTAAGTATCTGTGAATTTTGCATGACAGTAGTCAGACCAGTGCAGATTTTATCAAGGAGTATACATATAGGTGCCTGTATACACAAAAACGTATTCTAGGACTATTCTGTAGCTTTGGAAGCTTCACCATGAAAGGGAGCTGGAAATGAGAAGCAACTTGGTATGACGTTTCATTCAATTCTCTTTTTACATAAAGAGGTAAAGGCCTGTCAATAAGAGGCTATGCAGTGTGAAACTACTGACAGATTCCCTTTAAAAGGCTTCCGACACTAGAACACAGCATATTAACCTAGCTACGCAGATCGTTTGACTCAGGTGGCTTGAACTTGTGTCTTCCCGTTGTGAATCAGTGCCTCCGTTGCAAAGATATCACTTTTTGTCAACATGCAAATGAGCTATTTGGAGCGACAACGACGATGTTGTTCTGGAGAGGTAAGCACCAACAATGGTATCTCTGCAAAGGAGGCAACAATTCAAAAGGGAAAAAACACAATTGGATTCAGATGACCCTAACCTACATGCATTGATGGGTTCTGGTGACAGACTCCCCTTTAAAACAAACCACAGAATTTTCTTACAGCACAACCAAACTGTACATTTACAAGGCCATATTACGGTCCTTATACAAGCTGGGAGTTGTAAGCAGCTGTGTGACCATACTGCACTTCTGTAAGCCTTCAAATTCATCGGAAGATTTACTACTGGTTCATATAGAAACCATCAAACTAGAAAATGTGGCATACTCCATTAGTTTCTGTAGATCAGAGCCATTTTCCCCTCAGAGGCTTTTATCATTTGGAAGGCTAACAACAACTGTATTAGTAAATGCCATAACAATCTCCTTTTGGCTCAACCTGCAGTTTTGCTAAGAAGTAAAAACAGATTATGTCTGCCACACAAGCTTTACTTCTAGCACAGCCAAAACGGTATCAAAACACGTAGCGCCGGTTTAAGTGCATTCACCAAGTAGAAGCAAGTCCTCACACATGGTTAATAAAGGACGCAATCTCCTAAAACACACTCACCTCTCCTCTTCAGTTAGATGCTGATACACCATAGTCTGCTGTCGTAACATGTTTAGTTCCAAGTCCATCATTTGGGTACGGAATAAATTTAAGCTTCTCCTCATGATCTGCAGCTCCTGGAATGTATTCTGAAGCACAACTTACAATTATACACTTTTCATACAACACATCATGTAACTAAAAGACTGGCAAAGAGAAAGAACTCACTTCATAAAGAGACAGAATAGACGATTTCTGGATGTAACCACCAGCAGTCAAGTCATGCCCACGCATCACAGGATGCTGAAAATAGATTTAAAAAAAAAAAAAAAATAATAGTGAACATTAAAATGTGCTGCACCTATACTTTACATGTAATAGTAAGTTACTTCTGTATTTCACAAGGTTTTGAAGACAGTTTGTCTCCAGAACCCAGACCTGCAGATTGATTTACTTGACCCTAACCCAACAGTGTCTTCCCCTTGTGAACTGGAGTCTCCATTTTTGAAATATTACAGTTTTTATCCATATGCAAAATATGAGCTCTTTGGAATAGAAGGAGTTGCCACATCTCTTTGGAGCAATAGCAACACCCTCATAGCTCCAAAGAGCTCATTTGCATATTGATAAACACAGTTCTGTTGGCAATAGAGGGCACCTGAAACAAACAATGTTTTCCCCTTGTGAATCAGGGCCTAACGTATATGCGGGGCTGGGTTGATATACTGTGTTCTGGTGACAGATATTCTGGTCTTAAAAAGGAGTCTAAGATGCCCAATGTATACATAAGATTTCATACAAGTCAGCAGCTTTGCTAAAAATAGGAACCGGTCACATTGCACATGGAGTCCCATCTGTGGCCAGCGGATTTAGAGCAGTTGGAGCAGAGCAGATGGATATATAGTGTTGTGGGACAAGATTCGGCAGAACTTGTATTTTATAGAGAAATCCCTATGCTTAGGAGTCTGGTGGGTGGTTCTAATCAATGTCTGACCGCCTTCATTGTGCAAGTGGCAGCTTTCTCATCACTGATAGGACTGCCCATTGGACTCCTAAGCATAGAAAGAGCGGGACTTAAAACACAAGTTACATAGAAACTTACACAAAAGAAAAACACTATCTGGTCAGTTCCTCCGGCTCTATATTATGGTGGCCACAGAGAACACTGCATGTTCAACATGAAAGGCTCCCTTTAAATGTTTGTAGTGTGCAACTTTTAGCCATTTGTGTGGTCTATATTATCATACTGTAAAAGGGTCAAGGGACATTTATGAAATGGAAGTCACGGATACAAAGGTCACAAAAATATTCCCCAATTAGAAGATAAAAATAGAGACTTCCAGTTTATTTTTACCCTCAGTGCAGGAAATAAAATTGAAACTATCCTTGTTTGACCCAACACAGAGGGATTGTACAAAAGGCCACGTGGGAGGAAGGGAGGTGGGGGGAAGTTAAAATGTAGAATAATTCGCATTACAAGTTTACAGAATGTAACTAGTTGTATAGGTTAGCTTCCAATTACCTGTGAAAGATTTTGCAATGAGCTCCTGATATCATGTAGTACTCTGCGAAGTTGCATTTCAGTAGTGGATGGTGCAGAGGTTAATGGTAAAGAGCACCCAGAACAGGATCTGTTAGAAGACCCATAGCCAAACCGCTGGCTGACTGGACATGAAAATGGAAAGAACAGAGAACCACATGATGAACCAGTAACGTTTGGGACACTGTGCGTGCTCCAGGCTCTTGCATGTTCACATAGTGGCCTTTCATGCCAGTCGGACTGTAAGGAATGAAGGGAACAGGAAGAATGTGACCTGTGGGACGGGGTTTGGGCAGTACACGACTGTGGTCTGCGGACCTGATCTTCTGGTATTCGACCCATGCCACTTTTCTGGGTATCTTGTGTGTCAGAAACTGAAGACCTATAAACTGTAGATTTACTTGTAGTGTTAAGTTCCTCGGTTTCTTCAGATACTTCCTCCTCTTCTGGTGTATATCTGTAAGAAAATGATGGGGGACTACACACAGTTGCCTTCCCAGAATTTAATACAATGTTGACTTTGGAAACTACTCTCACAGGACTTAACAGTGGAGTGGGCAGAGATTGAGTCCTTCTCAGCGGGTACCCAGAAGTTGCAAACTTGTGCCTCCGCTTTAACAGGTCTTTGGACGTGATCGTGGAACGACCTGTTCTGGATTCTGCCGTTTCCGAACCAAACATTTTCTTTTGTGCCCGCTGTAATGCCACGTTAACACGTTCCAGAGAACGGGAATCTGAACTACCCAAACCAGAAAACCTATCATATTCAGGAAAACTGTCCAATGCTTCTGATATGTGATGAGTGGTGTAAGAAATGGATTCATATTCGCTGTTGGTTTCCAGCTCGCTGTCAGCTGTACATTCTTGTTGTAAATCTGAGTCTGCTTCACAGAGGTCAAGAGAGTCAACTGCAACAGAGCTGAGGTCTTCACTAGACTTGAGCTCCTCATTTTGAGTGTTTTGGACTTCACCCGTTACATTAGGTTCTTTATCAACAAAAAAGGCTGGTCTTCCATAGCCAACAGGTGTCAGGAACTCATCATCAAGGTCAATGGATTCCCTTTGATCAAGTACTAGTGGAGTCCTTAGATCTTCTCCTACAGAAGTTACAGTAGTTTCACTATCATAGCTGTCTGCACTACTTCCCATTGCCTGCAAAGAATCTTGAACCTTAAAAAAAACCAAACACAAAGATAAGATATAAGTCTAACCTCAATGATATAAACCTCACAAGACAAATAACTAGACTTTTCCTGACTACTGGCAGGATTACAATGAAAGGTGGCACAGATGATGCCAGTCACTATAACACTATGTTCATACCAGTGTAGCAGTTTCTGTTCTGGTCTAGAAAAAAAAGAAAATCCCACAAAACAAAAACACCACCATTTTAAAGCATTTGCTACATTTTTTTCAGCCAAAAGCAGCTTAAAAAAGGAATGGAAAATATAGTATTTCGCCCTTCTGTTAAATTCACCACTGGATTTGGTTAAACACAAAAAAAAACAAAAACAAAAAAAAAAAGGGCACTAAATAAATAAATAAATAAAAATGCAGCTTTACTGCAACATGCGGCCTACAAATGGAACAGTGCAAGGAAATCTATACACAAGAGTAAACCGCAGGGAAGATGATCTTATGAAAAGTGTATCGAGCTAGGCTTTATCACATTATACTTCTCACTCATTTTCTATTCTGCTTACCAAGCTGTAAAGCAATTCAGACTCTAGCACAATAAACTAAAAGTTGAATCAAACAAGATGAATTCTTACCGGAAGAGAATTTGTCAAGACACAGTCCCCAGATGTGTCTTCAGCAAATCCACTGCTATCAGAGTGCTGGCTGGCAGTCCTCAGCAGATTATCTGAAAGGATAAATTAGGTCTCTTTTCAGTCATCAGAAGCTGTTGTATTGAAAGAATGGCGTCTTAATAATCCAGGGTAAACTTCATCCTTGTTTTACTTATGGGTGAGAACGCTGAACTGACATTTACATTCATGAAGACGGTGAAAGCTTTCCCATAGAAAAGCTGTTTATAAACAGTGTGAGGGCAAGCAAATGTAGCTATAAACTACACATCCAATTCAGGCCCTATATACATATGTGTGTATTTATATATTAACACTTATATTACAAAATAATATATAATATAATTATCTCTCTATTATATAATTATACACGTACATATATTGCTTCTTCTGCCAAAACTACCAAGCATCCTTGGCAGAACCAAGGATTCTTGGTAGTTTTGGCACCATACAAGGTCTTCATTTAACACATGTAACTGGATTTTTTGGGGTAGATTTGCCAAGCTGAATGTGCCAGAAATCTGGCTTAAAAGGCATATATTCCCAATTTTAATTTAATAAAACCAGATTGTGAAATATCACTTTTTTCCCCTAATCTGTTTGATTTTCTCTATACGATTATGGGGGCACTCATCTTGCTTAGCTTCTTTGCTGTGTTCCCAGTATTTAGTGATATGCTTTATAGCATAGTCATGACCATAGGGAACAATAGACAGGAGCAGACTTATTGAAGTCTATGGGAGGGTTTTCTAGACATGCTCTTTTCAAGGAGGGGATAAGATACCCTGTGACATCTAATGTCAGCAGTGGATACAATGTTGGGTATTATGTGCGGTTATCTATAAAAGGTGAGGCCCTAGTAATGCTTTTACTAATCTTCCATTGTTATGCTTTCTGGTCTCTGATGTAAATGAGGAGACTGCTGCAAAAAACAAATAAACGAAAAACCCTAAAGAATTTTCAAGTGTCAGACTATTATTCAGCTTAGTGGTCAGAGTGCAAAAATTGTAGGATTTAGTTTAAAAAAAATAAAAATGTACAGATAGCAACATGGAAAAATTAAAAAATAATTAAAAAGTTACAAAAATTCTTATATGCTTACCATAAAAACTTTGTTTTAAAGAATAGATCACTTCCTGGTAACACACTCCCTTTAAAATTTGCACAAAAAAAACAAAAAACAAACACACACACCCTTGGTTCTAAGCATTAGCCAAAATTAAAGGAGTTGTACAATGAGAATAAAAAAAGATGCCTGCTCTCTCCTATAAACAGCACTAAATGTGTCTATGATTGTGTCTGGTATTACAGCTCAGCTCTATTGAAGTGAATAGAACAGACCTGAAATTCTCAGAGAAAGGGAGAGGAGAGAGAAAAAAAAAAACAAACAAAAAAAAAAAAAAAAAAAAAAAAAAAAAAAAAAAAAACACACACCACCACACAAGTTTTTCCTTCCGGCTTAACAGCCAGCACCTGGACATAAGAAAGCTGCCATGACATGACCCATTTATGTCTATGGGAAAATGTTATAACCATGCTCTGTGACCTATGCCCACATAGCTCTTGTAAAGCATGACCCTGAACTGCTGTTCACAACTCAGGCATCATACAAAGTGCACAAAATAAAAAAATAAAATCAGATGAGTCACTTTTTTCCAATTTTAGTAACTAGCTTGAAGTAAAAAAAAAAAAAAATATAGTACTGTATACATATATTATATATAAAAATAAGCAATTCTTTTCCAAGTAGAAACATGAATATCTTACCTTTGCCTATTTTTTCCAACGCCAAATGACATATAGGTGGGACTTGTTGAGGTTCCTCCTCAGCACTCTGTAACTAAAAAGAATATAAGAGTTAGAAGAGATGCTCATGTGTAATATGGGAACATGTCCTGAAGCACTAGGACTATTTTAAGTCTAGAAAATGCAGCTGTCAAAAGATAAAAAGTATCAGGGCTCTGCAAAAGGAGAACGTCTTCCTTGCAATAAAATCTCAAAACTTTGAACAAACCACATATACAAGACAAAAATATGGAACTGTAGGAATATTATAAAATAGAAAAAAAAAAAAAATGCACAATACTTTCCAAAGCACAGAGGAAGTACCTTGTGACATGTTTTAAACAAAGAAATCCCGTTGAAAAAGCAGTTACTGAAAACATGAATCACGCAGAAGTTTCCTGTACTGCAAACAGAGGTCTTACAATAGTTTGGCAGCTGTAATAGATCTGAGCGGTAAACATCCATTGTGGGCAGTAAAAGCTCCCAATCTGCCCGGGGTAATGTATAAATAATTGTACTTTAATTTCAAGTGGATACAACCAGATTCAGATTTCTAAAGTGAAGTGAACAGCAAAAAAAGGGAGAAGCTGCGTAAACATTTGGATGTACAGTAAAACAAAAGCCGTAACACACTGTAACTGCTCAAGAAGCTGTAAAGCAAGTCATGAGAACATTACACAGCAGATGAATGGAAAAAAAACACGCTGCACGCACAGATAAGCCAGGTTTACTCAGATATATAGAAAGTAAACAGAAAACACACGTTACAGCCATAAGCAACATGAACTTAACCAATAGCAATGACCTAACAAACTATGACAACAATGTAATACACAGGGCGCTAGGCTCTGTCCCATGAGCATCAGTTTCCACAAGGTATTTTTGAAGACAAGTACAACATGGTCTATAGCGCTAGTCTTTACCTGGACAGACTATTTTCAGGCAATGAGACCCTGCAGGAGGTGTTAATGGCTCTAGTATGAGGCTAAGGCCATAGTTTGGCAGATTTCATGCACACATCGCAGGAAAAACTGCAGCTGAATTTCCACAGCGGAATGGCAAAAATGCAAGCACAAGGTGAAGTTATATGTTTGCATTTTCAACTGTATTTAGTTTCTGCAATCTGTGGCCTTAACCTTAAAGGAGCGATCCTTAATACTGATCCTTAAAAGGGGTTTTCCAGGCAAAAAAAAAGATATGTTTTTTTTTTTTTTTTTTTAATTTGTTAGTGCTATTAATGAGTTAATAAATGCACCCATATAGCTTTAGCCGTGCTTTGAATGATTTCAGGGTGTCTCTGGGAGTTCCTGCATTTGTTTACATGCTTCAGCTTTCTGCTATGTAATTCCCACACTAACCCCTCTCACCTCTCCCCCCCGCCCCAATCTCTCTAGTTATCCTGCCCTTCCCTACCTACTAAGCCCAACCCCAGAGAGAAGCAACTGCAGTCAGAAAATAGGGAGTAGCTGTCCCCACAGGAAGAAGGAAGAGGTAAGTACGATGGAGTGGATGATTTGGGGGTGGAAGAGTAGTAGTGATGATCTGTTTCCGAAAATGGGGAATCAGATGATCACCGGATAATCAGAAAATGTCTCTGAGGTGGTCACATGACTGCCCCAGGGATATGGGTAAATATACATTTTTGATTAATTAGGTTATTTAGAAAGTAGGAGGGTGTTTAGATTAGTGTAGGGATTTCCAGTTATCCCGGACAACCCCTTTAAACATAACATACAGATGTGGACAAAATTGTTGGTACCCCTTGTTTAATAAAAGAAAAACCCACAATGGTCACAGAAATAACCTGAATCTGACAAAACTGGAATTTACCAAACTACATGTTGACAAGCCACAAAGCTTCTGGGAGAATGTCCTATGGACAGATTAGACAAAACATGAAATTTTTGGCAAGGCACATCAACGCTATGTTCACAGACAGAAAAATTAAGCATATCTTGAAAAGAACACTGTCCCTACTGTGAAACATGGAGGAGGCTCTGTTATGTTCTGGGGCTGCTTTGCTGCATCTGGCACAGGGTGTCTTGAATCTGTGCAGGGTACAATGAAATCTCAAGACTATCAAGGGATTCTAGAGAGAAATGTGTCAGAAATCTTGGTCTCAGTCGCAGGTCATGGGTCTTGCAACAGGATAATGACCCAAAACACACAGCTAAAAACACCCAAGAATGGCTAAGAGGAAAACATTGGACTATTCTGAAGTGGCCTTCTATGAGCCCTGACCTAAATCCTATTGAGCATCTTTGGAAGGAGCTGAAACATGCCGTCTGGAAAAGGCACCCTTCAAACCTGAGACAACTGGAGCAGTTTGCTCATGAGGAGTGGCCAAAATACCTGCTAAGAGGTGCAGAAGTCTCATTGACAGTTACAGGAATCGTTTGATTGCAGTGATTGCCTCAAAAAGTTGTGCAACAAAATATTAAGTTAAGGGAACCATCATTTCTGTCCAGGCCTGTTTCATGAGTCGTTTTTTTTAAAGATTCTGTTGAAGCATGGTTGAAAAGCTATGTCTGACTTTCATTTGTTCATTGTCATAGAATTTTTATATATTATTACTTTTGTCAGATTCAAGTTATTTCTGTGACCATTGTGGGTTTTTCTTTCATTAAACGAGGGGTACCAACAATTTTGACCACGTGTGTAGCAGTACTTGTTTGTCCCCAGGCCTCCATTTCCAGCTCTGTGTGTCTGTATATCAGTCCGCTGACTGATGTCACCAGTGACATCCAGTTTGTACTATGGGACCGCTATAGTCAATCACAGGACTCAGCAGTGACCTCTTCACCAATGGCACATGACTGCTGTGACAAGCAGTTTGTGAAGAGGTGCTTGCCAAGTCCTGTGATTGGCTGCAGCGGTCACCTGGCCCAAACAGCCTGAGGACCTGTATAAAGACTGAGCTGCCTGCACTGAGAACTGAAAACAGAAGCCTGGGGAATAATTTGGAGAGGGGAAGACGAAGAAAAAAAAAAAAAAAAAAAAAAAAAAAGAAAAAAAGAAGGAAGGACGTTTCCACATCACAGCCACAAGATAGCAGTGTGCACCTGGAAATGTAAAGACTTTCATTACAAGATCAGCAGAGGCGCCTCAAACTTTTTCTAGGCAGAAAAAAAAATCCAGCAGATGGGAAAACTCCCAAATGATAAAAGTTTTAAATAGCAATAACTGCTACTGCCCTGGCAGAAAATATCTGCTACATACATGTCTGTGGTTTATCTATCTTCTCAGTGCAGGTCACCAGGGAAATGCTTATTTTTTTACTTTTAAATTTTAGCCCCCCTAGGGAGGTTTAATCACTGAAACGATAGTAAATACTTCTGTATTGTACTACATATATATATATATATATATATATATATATATATATATATATATCACACGTATACACATACACACTTCTATTATATGGTGTAAACAGAAGATCCTTAAAGCGAGTCTACCACTTCCTTGAGCAAACTCAACTGCCACCTCTGTGTTACAGAGGACATTACAAGTGAAACACGATACCTTTATTATATGTCACTTTTGTAGATGTGGAGTAAAATAACTTTTGGTGAACTGGGAGTGGGCCTTTAGCTCTTGCCACTCATACCCCTACCATCTCCTGCAGTGAGAGTTGATCCTCCCCATCCTATATGAGCAGCAAGGCCAGTGCTGCAGGGAGATGAAGGCCCGCCCCCAGTGCACCAACTGCCTCATTTGCATAAGCTTTCAAAGTAGCTTTTTTTCCAAATCTACAGAAGTGACATGCATAATAAAAGGTATATAAGTGCTCTGTAAGGTAGTGGTAGCAGTTTAATATCCTAAGGGGAATCGGATAGTAGACTCCCTTTATCTAATATCCTAGGAGCCCCTGATATCCTGGGTATCATGACAGCTGATCACAGCTTTCTCCTAGATGGTGCATAGGGTGGTGATGTATAACAAAATGAAGGCATCCATGTACATTATTGTTGAAAAGGGTGTGAAAGCCCTAACACAGCACTATTATTGGTTTGGGAGGCATTTCAGACCTGAAGGACTCCATCCTCAAGTTGAAGCAGTCCCTGGTTCCTGTTAGGCTAAGGCCCCATGTTGCAGAAAAGCTGCTTTTTTGTTGCGGTTTCTTGAGCCAAAGACAAGAGTGGTCTTCTACTTTTCCCTTCTGTTAAATCCACTCCTGGCTTTAGCTTAAAAAAAAAAAAAATCTGCAGGAACATCTGCAACAAAAGCAGCCGCGTTTCAGCAAACGTGGAGCCTCAGCCTTATAGTTCTCAGGTGTACCAAAAAGGTAACTGTAAGCTCTTTTGGCAATATTAAAGATAGATTAAAAATTGGGACTCAAAACTGAAGCTCATGTATAATATTCCGACTCCCAGATTTAA
This sequence comes from Leptodactylus fallax, assembly GCA_947044405.1. Lineage (NCBI taxonomy): Eukaryota > Metazoa > Chordata > Amphibia > Anura > Leptodactylidae > Leptodactylus > Leptodactylus fallax. The sequence continues at coordinate 2,882,764 of CAMRHE010000070.1, read as the reverse complement.
AAAAAAAAAAAAAAAAAAAAAGCCAGAAATGACATAACATTCACATTCTTAAACAAAATCCAATTTGTGCTTCAATTTTATTTTATTATTATTTTTTTTTTTTTTTTTTTTTTAAAGTGTCAGGATGTGAACAATTTTCTAGGCAGAGATCATTGTGCTTGGTTTAGGGTTATTTTCAAGTGTATGACATCAAGAAGTTTTTACCATTTTTCGGCGGTATATTAAAAAGGAAATGTATGCTTATCTAATGCTGCAGGGAACACATGGCATCAAGTGACCAAACCCATATAAAAACAAGTGACATTTACAGTTTCTGGAAAAATGAAATACACAGAAAGAAGGGAGAAGTCTTCCTTTGTTTAAAAGTCGCCTACCAACCTAAACTTCTGTTTCCTGTCACCAATAGCCTTGTAATTTTCACAGATTACTGTCCAAAGCAAGCTTCCCCCAAGTAGTGCAATGAACGTTATGAACATTGAACAAGACTAAATATTAAAATAAACCTGACTGCAAAAAAAAACAAAAAAAAAAAAAAAAACAAAAACATGATTAAAGCAAGAGGCGAATAACAGAGCAAATTCACGTGTCTGGGTTTTTGGAAAAAAAAAATTGACATGTTCTTTGTCCATTTTGGCAGATACATGGACAACAGAAATCAATGGATCAGTTTTTAACAGGGGTAAAATGGATTGATGTCAGAGTTATGTCCTTTAAAAATGGGTCAGTGGATCAAAAAGGAGATCCCAATGATTGATCCATTAATAACGGATGACGAAAAGTGGATACGTACATCGGTTTTTCACTGATGTTTGTCCCGTCAAAAATGGAATGGTCGTGTGAATGAGGCCTAAAGGGGTTGCCTCATGATTAAAAATTGTGCACCATTAGAAAACATGGTCAGTTTCTTCTCAGGAAGTAACATCATGTCCATTGGTCACACGGCCATGCTGTAGCTCATTCCCATTCATTTTAATGGGACCAAATTGTAGCATTGCCATGTAACTAATGGACATGAGGTCACTCTTCTAGGGAAGAAGAAAACTGCCATGTTTTCTAATCCTGCACAACCCCTTTAAAAGCCTCAGACTGTGCAAGAGACATTTTCTAACTAGAATTCCCATTTCTAGATATTCACATTCTTAGATGCTTTCTCCCTTTTAATCCCTGCTACCGCCTAATGTGTCCAGCAATAGTGAGAAACCACCGCTTCTAGAGCGCCAATTATTATTGGCTGGCCTGAAACAATATCACTGTCACTTGTGCATAAAGTGATTTTAGCTACTGAGCAAGTGTGACCACCGACACTGGTTACACTACATAGACATTCTGAAAGGGAATTATTAGAACAGCAGGGGGCACCATAACAAGCCTGTAACAGTGAATAAATAAATAAAAAAACAAAACAATACAAACAAACTAACAAACAAACATTTCAGCTTGTGCGTGATCCGACACATTTAAAGGGTTGTCTCACTAGTAAACATGACATTTCTCTAACATTACATTAAAATGTTTTGCTTATTTTCTGGAATGTTCTGCATTTAACCACACGAGATCTTTAGAATTTCATTCTTTTCAAATAAAAGCATGCACAACATTCTCTAGAAACGAAGACTTCCCCATTCCTCAGCTAAATGGTAAAGAAAACCGGAAGGCATGTGAGAATGTGTGCATGCTAAGCAACTTTACAGCCGCACTATAAATTTCATCAGGTCTCATATACATGGAAATTGTAGGCATTTCATCACTAGCAGAATTTAGAGTCAGCACTTATTCCTGTTATTTGGATGTGCAACTTCTCTTCCACAGAAGAGGCTTAGACCATTGGTTTACAGCATGAAGCGTTCAAGAGGAAACTACAACTCCCAGTATCTTCAGTCACAGGATGTGAGAGAACACCAAATCCAGAATTAGAGATATGGATGGAGCAGAGACCACAAATATAAAAGGGGGGACACACACATCCTATATAAAAATAGATGGCACAAAACTCAACCTGTGAATACGGGGGAAGCTGCAAGCAATACTGCTGTGAAAAGTGAAGGGGAAAGAAGGTAGCAAGTTTTGCTACTACACCAGCAATCTGAAAAATAACTTGGTGCCCCATAACAGAGGAGCTCTTCTGTACTTTACAGCTGGGCAGAAATACGCCAAAATCCTAGCTCACTTTGCACACAAAAACAGCATACCACATTTATTGTGTGGTTTAGGCTAAGGCTAGTGTCCCGTGTCAAAAAAAGCATTTCGGGAAAAACCGCGGCGGCAACACCTCGCGTTTTTTCCTGCACGCTTTTCACTGAAAGTCCTCAGGAGGTTTCCTGCTGGACTTGCTGCTTCAATTATACCTATAGGGAAACTGGCGGTGTTTCCGTAGGTATAATTGACATGCTGCGATTTCCAAAACTGCAACGGTTCTGGAAATTGCAGCGTATTTTCCCGTGGGGATGGAATTCGCTAGAATTCCATCCACTTTGTAGGAACTGTAAAACAGCGTTTACCCCACGAGGCCCTGGCTTTAAGCAGTTTTTGTATCTCACCTATCAAGGTGGTATGGCTTCTACAACGGGTGATAATATTTTGGTCAAAAATAGGTGGTAGCGTTCGACCAGTACCGCAAAAAGGACCAAATTTAGCATATGTGTTGAGGGAAATTAATTAAAACTTGCATTTCTATCCCCAGACTGCCACAAGGCGCGCTTGAATTAAGAAGCTCTGGCCCATGCACCAGAATGGAAGTTAGGCCACTCAGGAACTGGTGAGACTTCAGATATAGCTTATGTGAGCTTTCTTGCACAAGTTATAATAAATACATTGGGCCAAGGCATCCCCGTCCTGGCCCACAATTCTCAGCCCACAGTTATGCCAAAGATACACCACATTAACACCCATCTTCGCCAGAAAACTAGCGTAGACTGGTTGATCAATTCCCCCCACTGTGATAAATTTGACATATTAAACTGCCTGCCTTATACTATCTAGATATTAGGATTAAAAAAAAATTGCCCATGTGTACAGAGATAATAATGCCAGATTTTGGTGAAGCAGGTGCACTATACATATTCACCTTCGCCTAGGTCCAGGCACATGAAGCACAAGGGCTCGGCATCTCTGGTCTAGGTGCTGCTCAAGTAAGAGACAATACTCAAACTTAAAACAATTTAAGAACCAAATACTAAGCGGCAAAGCGTACAGAAACTTCAAGTGTATTAGCTTTTCTTGCCCTTTAAAGATTTTTTTTTTCTTTTTCTCGCCACAGTTGCGTAGGCAGTGTTCTAGGTCAGTCACTGTTTGCTTACTTTTCTTACGCAAGCATATAATCAGGATGATCCTATCTCGGAGAGGAGAGATCCATGCTCATCTCTTTTATTACATTGTGCTACAAAAGTTTTTAATTAACACAGCAGGTAGCCTGGCCTTCAGTGTGTACAAGGCCCTGTACAGCTGGATATAATACAAGAATATACATTCCCCAGAACAGAAATCACAAGCCCAGGAAATCATCATGAGAGTGTAAAGGGTGACAGCTGCCAAGTATTCATGATTGTGAGTCATTTCATCAGAAAGTCCATAAAAGTTGATGCTACAGTAGCAAACAATTTATCGTGAATAGAGACAAGGCAAACCTAGAAAATAGGTGGCCTAGGGGGCTTTGTTTCAAAGCTGCATTTGCCCCTTTTAACCCTAGTATGCATGATGTAATAGCAAACCGGGCCTTAAAGGCCTGGGTTATGCATACAAGGGTTAAGACAACTGAGGGTTGAAGATTTTGCCTCTCGTCGTCTTAAACAGAAATCAGGGCTGTGAAGCATCAAAATAAAAAGATTTTTTAATTCTAATTATATTACACAATTTTTAAATATTGTATAATAGGATGTATAGTTTGTCACATTTATTTTTATAGTATTTCAGTCACTAGCTTTTTACCAAATTAGAGAGGCTTTACTGCTTTTGTCTGACCAGGACTGTCAGCCATTTATGATGGGAGTCAGCATTTAAGCAGGAGTTGGAGTCAGAGTCAGGGTCAGAGTCAGGCTGTGGGAAAAATAGATGGGTCAGAGTCTATGGTTTGGCCACGCACTGGGCAGCACGGACAAATGTGCAGGGAGCGTGGTGGAGTAGAGGAGTTATTGGCTGCCGTACAAGTGCTCACCCCAAACACGCACAAGGGTCAGTTTTACAGGAAGCAGGTGCTGATTTGATTGAAACCCAGGAGCCCAGCGCTGCAACATTACTAACCACTGAGCCACGGTGCTGCCCATGCCAACATCTCTAGTTATGATTAACTGGCAGTGAATAGCCCCCAGTCAAATATTTTCCCAAGGATGGTTAGGCAACCAGACACACACTCTTCCCTTGCTCTGCCTCTTGGTCTTCACTGCGGGGGACCCTGATGATGTCGGCCACGGCTCAGCTGCTGTGGATCCCCTGCTGTACCTGGGTACTAAAGCAATGGCGCCTAAAGAGGATGTTGGATTTCAACTCCCCAAAGGTTTCATTCTCTTGGAGAGAAGCCGCTGGCTGAAGTGTTTGGCAATGGTTCTCCCCAGACATCACATGCAGACTTGGCTGTCGGCTGACAGCTATTTCTCCTAGTTTGTAGCCATCTACTGTGTATGGTCAGCCTGTCCTAGTGTCCACACCATACTCAAACTGCTATTCAGTTTCCGTACATGATCATAAGACTACTGGTCTTCAGGACTCTCCCTGACCAGACATTCACAGAATAGACTCTGGATGTGCCATTAATAATACTGTACAATGCACGAGCGCCCTGTCTGCTTGGTACGTCTGTACTTTTCTAGTTACATGAAGTGCACCCTTCACACAAGGGCTTAACATTTAACAAGAGATAACGTCCCAGAAAACAGAAACTAAACTTACCACAATTATGAAACCGGCTCACTTGTTCTTTTTTAGGAAGGGCGGAGTAAAAGTAAGTACAGATAAGAGCGGAGACAGAAGGAAAACAATGCCCATAACTAAGGGGAGGGAGACAAGTGGGTGGCGGCAAGTGATAAGCAATTCAAACCCACAAGGATGTCTTATCCACCCACACATCAACTTTAACTGTGTGCCCTTTCTAAGAAACCGGATTAAAGTAAACCATCAAACTATGCAAGATTATCACCTAGACAAACAGGGATCCGGTAACCTCGGCTCCACCATTTGTGATAACAGCCAGGGGATGCTTGACATTGCACAGGGTTTTGTGGTATGACTCAAGCCACTACAAACAATTTCCAGGTATGTAACCAAGTACTAGGGAAAAGACTTCCCAAACGCTATGCAGAAAGGAAGGAGATGATCAGAATTTTTAGTGGCCCAGCAATAAAGGCATTTATTTACCAAGAAAACGATAAGATGCAAGATGACAAACATGACTAGAAGATTACTGCCTGAACATGGAATAGGTCAGCCTTAAGCCCACATGGCTGAGTGTGCTTCCAGTATTGGGCAGAGTTTGCAGCACAATGCACTCAAATGACATTCGGCGTGACATCCACGTGAACTCCATTACGCATTCACGTCTATAGGGGGTTTCTGATCGATTCTGTTCCGATGACTGATGATTATAGAGCAGGTTCTATCCTGCTCAGTGTCATCGGTACACAGTGGATCAGAAGCCCCCATAGCCGTGAAGGCATTAACAGAATGTCACAGATGTCACTCCGAGTAACTGCAAACTCAGGAGCACACTCAGTCGTGCGCATGAGCCTTCTCAGTGGTAGAACGGCACATAGATGACATCAGTATTTTACATAGCCATGTGTATGGGGCCATAGAAATGAATGGGTCTGTGTGCATGAGGACTTAGAGACCCTTTTTCCACCTCCGCCATCTGCAATTTTTTGCACTCTAATAGGCTCTGCTTCACTAACTCTGGCACAATTGGATTTTTATTTCTAGCCCCTATGCTTTCTAAGCCATCATTTCTCCTAGTTTTGACATCCAATATGCTAATAAGGCTCTGTCAGATGGGCAGTCCTTGGCTGGAACAGGTGATACTGAAATTAACAAATTGCTCAGGAAAGGAGAGGGCCACAGAAAAAATTCTAACTATGCCGGGAACCAATGGAGCAGACTATTGAAAGATGCAAAAAATTTGAGTTGGGGGAGGTGGGAAAAGAAATCCCCTTTAAGTCAAACTAGCTTTACTATGAACTTGTACCAAAACAAAAAGAAAAAAATAAATAAATGAAAATATATAATTAAAAAAAAAAATAAAATATATATATATATATATATATATATATATATATATATATATATATATATATATATATTATTATTATTATATATAAAAAATAATATACGTTCAGAAGAAAACAAGATCTGCTTGCAACTTTTGGGTGTTATACAATATCAGCATGATAATCACACATAACATGATGACTCTTATAACTAGTGCAGGGCAAGAGCCTACTCCTTTATGCACAGCCACTAAATTCCTATGGATATGGACATTTGGCATTACTCAGTTGTTTGCCTTCCTTAGATCCTTCCAGATAAAAAGGAGCCCGTCCTAGTGAGAGACTTGAAAACACTGATACAACAACATCTGTGAATTGGTAGTTTCTACATATCACAAGGCATAATGGGAAAGGAGCTGGGAGCTCATGCGCCCTCTGTTGGATGTAACAGATCCTCAATTTGCTTTTGACTCACCGAGTCTTGAGACAGCAAATGGGATTTTAGCCAAGCCAATTTCACTTATCTGTATACAGCGCTGTTTTGGGATTTTTGTCCCTCATCAGTACAGAGCAAAGTGAACTGGCTGGCTTTGTGAGAGGCAATGAGTGGCTTAGGGACAAGAATCTCTCACATTGAGGAGAGCACCAGTGAAGGCGTGTAAAGTTTGAATTGCTTGGACATGGTCTTGGGCTAATTTCACAAAAAGTGTATTTCTGTCCTTTGGTTCACAAATACTGATCAAAAACCACATTTTTTTTTTATTTTAATAAAAGCATTAACAATAGTACTAAAAGGAGTTTATCTGAGCTATGCAATGATGGCATATAGCTAGGATCGTGGGGGTCTGACATCCAAGACCCCTGAGAATGAAGAGGTTGCAACCTTCATAAAGATAAAGTGATGACACATCATAGGAACACACCATCAGTTTATAAGTAGGGAAAACAAAAACTTACGCTAGGTTCACTCCTGCATTTGGGGGGTCCTCGAGGACACCCCACAAACAGAAACCCGCGGACCCCATAGAATATAGTGGTGACCGCTAGGTTTCTGCCCGAAAAGGGCGAAAAATGAGGAGAGAAAAGAACTGCTTGCAGTTTTTTTTTTTTTTTTTTAAAGCGGGTTTGGGGACGGAAACGCCAAATGCATTTCAAGTGCTGGTGTGAACCCAGGCTTAATCCTTCCTTCTTTTTAAAGACTCTGTAAATACTGATGTCCCTGGATCTGCAACATATTTAAGAATACTATAGAAATGAATGAATGGAGACATGTGGGCAACATGCAGCCACCTCACCAATCTCCCGCCTAGAGGTAGGGGGCCGAACATTTCAGACATTTATGATGGAAATAACCTTGCATGCTTTAGACTGGTTGCTTGAAATACAGTGTTAAACAAAATGTATACTCAATCCTTTATGACAATTGTTTAAGCAATATTCTTATCTACACAAAAGCGACTAGTGTCATCCTCTCAGTCATTTCTACCTTTGCCTTACTGACTTGTCAGTTTTAAGTGGCAATATCTGTGTTAATCATTAGCCACTACCCCAGGGGTAAGTAACCTTTGGCACATCAGCTGTGGAACAACAACTCCCAGCATGCCTACTTGCTCTGCTGCTCTTGGAAATTCCATATAAGTAAATGGAACTTGCACAGCGTCTGAAGTGCCGAAGTGTGCTGATCCCACCACTTCACAGAGAGAAAGTGATGTGAGAAGCACTGGAAGTTTTTCCAGGGGCATAAAAATATTCTCAAGAGCACACAGGCAGTTTTAGTGCGACAAAATTGGATCTATATATTGGCTGTATTTCCAGGACACCAGGATCATAGTCATCTACGATGCTAGGGGTCCCTGCCTCCCCACAGGGCTACTATACCATACTGAAAACTGTGGGGAGGCAGGGACTTCTAGATTGTAGATTACTGAGATACTGGGAGTCTGGCCCAGCTGCTACTGATATCAATAGGAGCTGAGCTGCATTAACACCACCCAGTCACTATACATGCAATGGAACCATCTGCTTACAGGTCTCTGCATTGTATTTTATAAGGATCAAATGCAGCCCCAAACGGTTATCCAGTAATCAGAAAGTTGAGGGGGTGGGGGGAAAGGGAAGAAGAGGGAGAAAAAAAAAAAAAAAAAAATATGATACTGTTCTTTAAAGACCAACATGGACTTTGTACAGACTTCATCTGAATCTGAGCCTTTCCTTTGCAGTATGTATTGGAAAGATTTCCTGATCCATATACACTTTGTGTGAGGCTCCAACATGTATGCCACTTTCTAGGGATATAGGGGCTAACTGTATTTCACCCACAGGGTCCCCAATGTAGAAAACATTGTACACATTAAGGGTATGTTCACACTGAGTTTTTTGCAGGCTGATTTTGTGGCAAAATCCACCCCAAAATTTGCTTTAAAAAACACCTCCCATTCATTTCAATGGGAGTCAGTAGCAGTTTTTTTTACCTACAGCTGATTTTTTTTTCAGCTGGGAAAGGGTGGACACCACATGCAACATGACCTATCTTCAGACCATTCCACCTTGAAAAACCCATTCAAATCAATGAGAGGCGGAAAAAACTCAAGATGGTTTTTTGATGCGATTTTTGATGCATTTTTTTTTTTTTTGGAAAGGGAAGTTTCCAGGTCCATACAGTGTGCTGGAGCAAAAAAAAAAAATGCAGCAAAAACCATGACAAAAAAAACCACATTTCAAAAAACAGTTGTCTAATTCCTGAAGCAGATTTTTTTTTCAGATTGCAAAAAACGTCATGTGAACATACCTTTATAGTGCCCCAGTGTAAAGGAAAACACAGCTTACCAACTTTTTCTCAGCCTTAAATTGCCTTCCTTATAGAAGTCACTCATTCTCACTCAATTTCCAAGAAGTAGATTCACACTGCCCACATCACCAGTGTTTTATATCAAGTAATGCTTATAAAGTAGGAATTCTATATAATAAAATTTAACAAACAATAAAACGATTATACAATACATACCTCTTCCAGCTCAAAAGATTCTTTATCTTGCTTCATAAGGCCTGATATTGAAGGGTTAGTCACACACAGTTCCTTCTCTGGTGTAGAAGTGGATGGGTTTTTGTCGGTTAGGTAGTGTTCACAAACCTGATCAGTAGATACACTCAAATCCTTATTGCTAGGAGATTCCACAATAGAAGTATCACATTCATTTAGGTTGTTAGAAATTTGTTCCTGTTCATTTGTGCTGGAATTAGCCAGAGACTCTAAAACACCATTTTCTTTCGGAAAGGCAGATATATCAAGCCCATTGGTCTCAGAGACTAAAGAGTTAGGCACCTCTTCTTTAACTGTGGCCAGAGGTGGAGAAGTCTTTTTGAAAGGTTTTAGTACTTTCTGATCATTTTTGTTGGATTCCTCATCGCTACCATTTTGTTTCAGTCCTTTGTCTTCTAGTGACAGAGAAGTATTGATAGATTCATAGGACCCTTTCCCACATAAATTAAGTTTGGATAGTGTCTCCATAAGACGAGCTGCGGTCTGACTAGACGACCTGGTAAGAGGTGCTGGTTTGGGTTCAACAGTAGTAGAACAAGTTAAAGATTTAGAGCTGCCGATTTGTTGGAGTGGAGTTCCAGAAACTTGAGAGTATAAAGATGAAAAAGCGTTTGCAACATCAGTGAGGACTTTAATCTGACGGAAACGACCTGGTTGGAGAAAAAGATTTGTACAAGTTAAGCCTGCATCTCAATTCAGGTACAGATACCTAAGAAAGCCTGGACACTTTCTAGAATCAGTGCCACTTGTGCCAAGGGGGGGAAAGAGTTGTATATATGTTACTACTTGGGATAAATCTTTCCCTTCATAGAGCTGGGCGATTAATTGAAAAATAACCGAAATCAAACATCAACCAGGTAAACCGATGTGATTTTGTTCCTGTAGGTTATTTCAGTTCGGTTATTATTAACATAATAAGTGGGGACCCAGGGGAGGAGATCAAACATAAAAAAAAACAAAAAAAAAAAAAAAAAACAGTGTTACTTACCTCTCAGTGCCAGTTTTGGAAATCGCCACATGTCTGCAGCATGTTTTTTTTTTCCGCAAAGTGGGCATGGGATTCACTAGAATCCCATCCACTTTGCTCTGACTGTAAAACGCTGCAATTTTTTCCGCGACGTTTACGCCACGTGGGGCCCCGGCCTAAAGGGGTTGTAACCCTTGGCTCCTTTCAGTGTTTTTTGCTGCAATGACCATACCAATCCATGGACAAGAATGGCAACGTTTGTGAAAGAACAGCCATGCAGCTTTTCTACTATCAAGCAACTAGAAATATTTCTATCAATTTAGCATTCTTTGAGGTTTTTGGCAAGACACAAAACTGATCTAGAATACAAATTTTAGCAGGACTGTGGAGTAGAGTCAGGGCCAGTTTAGGGCGAAGTTTAAGTCAGAAAACAAAAAAAAAAGTTACCGACTTCAGCATCAAAATAAAATAAAATTATTAATATTGTATAATTAGATGCATCGTTTGCTACATATTCACTTTCTTAGCAAGTCTATCACTATATCTTTCAGGGATTAGAGGAGCTTTTCTGAATCTGCCTGACCATGACCGTGGGCCATTTATAAGAGAGTCTGAGTAGGAGTCTGAATGAGGAAAAAAAGAAGTAGAAGTCGGTGGTTTGGTCTACCAACCCCAAAGTCCTGGATTCTAGTACACAATATTTACATAAAAACAAGGAATGTAAATTCCCTCTACCACTTTGCTTATCTTAGGCTTAAGGCATTCATGAGATAGAGCCGCCATACTTAAACACACAAATTATACATTTTATTATTCAGCCTATCAATAGTGACATCTACTCTTTTATGGGCAGAAGGAAAAAAAAAAAAAAAAAACAAACACAATCTGGGAAATGAGACTGGACAAATAAAATGAATCAAAGCTCTTCTACCCATCACCACCTCCTTTCCCTATTTTGTCTTTTATAACAATTATATGCACAACATAGTTTATTATCGGATTAGTGGAAACTTTCATGCAAAAAAAAAAAAAAAAAATTATTAAGAGGCAATACTGTTAGGAATTTTTAAGTAAACATATACGCATGGTATAACATACACAACCGCTACATAGAAATCTGCTCTGTCTCAGGAGCTCTGCCATGTGCTCCCTCCTCCTTACTTCTTGTGACTGGCTGCAAAACAACTGGCTGGAGAACCTACTGTCTGCAGTAGGACAAAAGACTATTGTTAAGCCACATGGCAAAACATCACTACCAGCCAACGCTACTAACCCTGATCTCTCCAGGATTTCTAAGAGACTGTTCCCGAAAATTTTGTCGACTGAATGAGATGAACCATATTCTTGCTTGCTTGATCATACATTTCTAGGTTTAGAGTTTCTTTAGGTTCTACAAGACCATGTTACATAAAAATACTCATTACTAGTACATAGAATCCAGAGGCAAGCGCATTTTTTTTTTTTTTCATTAAAAAGTTAAATATTTAAAGTAATAAAACAAAAAAAAAAAAAGTTGAAGAAAACAAAACCACTATTTGGTGAGCACTTCTTTGCCCTACTACTTAACAGAAGTTCCAGAGAACAGAATGAATTGCTCAGCATGAATAAGGAAATGCTTTAAAGTCAATTAACAAGAGACTGAGCTTTGGCAGAGACTCCTGTAAAGTGCTCTACTATACTCCAACCAGCATGTGGCTGATGCCAAGAAGGCCTGGAATTTTAAGTTACAACAATGGTCTATTCAAAGACTAGAAGCATCATTTGTGCCTGCATACAGTACTTGTAACTAAAACCCAAGCTTTCAGGTAAGCTTTCAAAACGAAAACAGTAAACCTATGAAAGTCACAAATGGGCAATAGTATATGGACTTATCTAGGGCACTTACTTGTTAAGGCGTAGTTTGGATTCTCCAACTCTAATCGTTGCATCTGAGCATTTAAAAATACTTTGATGTCAATCCCATGGGCAAAAGAAGAATTGCTGAAAAACCGGGAAGGTATTTTTGAAGCAATGTCTGGTTCATCCCTTCCAAATCCAAGATTGTACAGAATTTCTTCAGGATCTTCTTCGTACAGATCTAAAAGTTCTGAAACACTAAAGAAAAAAAAAAAAAAAAAAAGAAAATCAATATCAAGAATTAAAAAGGTATTCCAGTTTAGGTTAAGTTCACTTCTGCATTGGAAATCTCCATAGGAGACTTCGTCACAGCGTCCACCTGAAATTGGTGGACGAAAAAGTCCTGCACGCGCAAGGTTTTCATCAGTTTCAAAACAATAGACCCTGTTATAGTCTGAGGTCCATCAGGGCTGTATGTATCCACTATTTTAGTCAACCACCTGTCCATTGTTCTGGTTCTGCAACAAACCAAAACATCCAACAGCCCGATGCAGATGTGAACGTAGCCTTAGAAAACCTATTTTCATTTTCACATATTAGTGAATTCTTGACCCCTATCTCCTGCCTAGATAGAAGAGTGGCTACATTTTTAGCTCTAGAGGACTTGTCCTGCCATGCATTGCACAAACAATGATATGAATGAACACCAATTCTCAATTTACCCTATTGGTGGTGCTGCAGAGAAAAATGTTTTTTTTTTCCTAAGAGGGGGGAAAAAAATAAAAAAATAAAAAAAAAATAAAAAAATGCACATCAACCAGAGGAGCTATCACTAAGAGAATTCATATCACTGACGCACGGTTCACACTAGCGTCCGGCTTGCAGTAGATCAGGTCCACATGACCAGAAAGACAGAGACTCTGTCCACTAAAAAAAAAAAAAAAGCGGTTACCCACTGACCCCATAGGCTATAATGGGGTCCAATGGGTGTCCTTTGGGTTTCCAACAGTTTTATACTGAAAGCATTGGAGAGAAAAGTCCTCCTTGCAGGACTTTTCTCTCCGCCGATTTTAGGCAGAATCTGAGGCGGAGACTCCAACACAGATGTGAACCTAGCCTTAACTGAAACAGAACTTTCTGCTCAAGTTATGAAGAATACTATCATTTTGTTCCTCATATAAGTCTATGGGTAAAATTAACATTCTGCATTTGCTGCAAACTCTCTTCCTGCAGTGCGAGGATCAGATGAAATAAAACCTCATTCACTTTGTAAGACATCTTTTTTCCCACTGCATGTCCACAAAGGCCAAAATCGCTGCTTTTGTGCTTTACGTGGCCTCAGCCTGGTGGTGTGTAAATTATTTTACAGAATCCATATAAATGCTTCATACAAGACAGATCCAAGGAGGTGTGCTAGACAATCCTCTAAAGAACAGTTGTGCAGAAGAAATCTTCCATTGCCAAAGGAAACAGCGCTTATTTATTTATGTTCTTTTAATGGATCCCAATCCTCATCATGACATTTAATCCAATCTCAAAATGGTTTTATTCACTTAAGACCCAGCAACCAATTGGACCCTTATGTGTGAGAACATAAATGAACCTGTAGACCTTCCTTGAAGAGACCTGCACACTTTTCTCGGCATAAGGAATGACTCTTACCTTGATACAGTTGCGCTGCTTTTCCCAGATCCAGTGGAGTTCATGCTTCTCCCTTTCTGATGAAACTGGAGTCGTCTATCTTTTGCCAGCATGCCATTGCTTTAAAGCAGAAAGACAAAAGCGTGAACAATTGGTAATGATATCAGTTTAGAGAAGGAGGATATAAAGCGGAGCACCATGAAACGTTACTTACAAGGTGGGCTCCATCGGCAAGAACCTTTGATGGAGATGATTAGCTAGAAACAAAGAGAAGACGTTAGTCATGCCATAGTTACTATAGAGACACGCAACTTAAGTCTTTGCTGGCAAGGACTCCGCTCACAGAATACCTTCTAAATGCCCAACCTGTCAGATTTGCAGGTACATGCCACTTAGAAAAATTCTTTTACAGATTTTAAACAATTAGCGGCAGCTGCTTCATTCATGGGACAGGTCTGAAGTCTCCAATAGTCACGTTTTGTTTCAGAAATAAATCCTGTAATTGATTTAACAAAACACCAAATTCCTTTTATGGGATGATACACGGCGTACACACATCTACTTCATTACACAGCGGATGACTTGTACGTGTCATTACAAGTGCACTTTCCACTGGCATTACTGTATATGTAAATCACTCCCATGACAAGGTATATATGGCCTTCTACAAAGACGTTGCTTTATACTTGTGTTGGGCTATAATAAGGTAAACTTTTATAGTATAAATTTACTTACATTGCAAATATCAATACCCTGACCAACTTATGAGCTTTTCCTGTACATCATCTGAATAATTTGCAGACCATGACAAGTAGCTTTGGAAATTTTAGGCTAGAGGTCTGTCGGGAAACTGTACACAGATGATCCATGTGCCATCTGTGCCTCCACGAACCCACTGATCTCCTGTATGGAGCCTGGGTTGCAAATAGGACCTGTCCTGAATTTGGCCCTAGGCTCACGACCCCTACATCGACCCATGATAATACACGGGTATGTGTATGGGAGCTATACAAGATAATGAGTCCGTGCGCTAGCCATGAAAAAACAAGGTTAGCACAGTGACTAAGCACAAGTTTGTGTACAAGGACCCTAAATTTGGTGAAAGCTGAGAACATTTAAACAAAAAAAAACAAAAAAACACACAAACACTCTTATTCCGATTTAGGATGTTCTTATGCAGCTGTGAACCACACCAGAAAACAGTATCTACCTACAGGCGAAACAAACTGACCAAAAAGCAACCAAGCAGTAATTCATAGTAAAGCCTCATTTGGTGCCCGTATCTTAAGGGCACCTGTGCACACTGTGGGTGAGCTATGGGAACCACATAAAGACGGCTGCTAATTGCCAAGTCTCACCTGTGCATGCAACTTGAAACTACAACAGGTACAAGCAGAGCACGGCATTTCACGTGCCATCATCACGTCTTGGCTGCAACGTATACGCCACCGTTCAAGAAATTTTCAAATAAATGAAGGCAAAACGTCTGGCATTTTCATAAACTAGAAAGTCAGTCTATATGACCACCTTTTCAGTTTCCAGGAATTGCTACTAAGTTTTTATAATGCGAAAATCTGCACTTCCGATGGGTGACCAGCGCCAAGTAAAAGTCAATCCACTGATCAGCTGAATACCACAGGGGTCTGCCCTTTCTACCCTCATAAGCAGTTAATCCCCAGAGCCGCTACCAGCCATGCATTTCCCCTGTAGCTGGAAATGCTGTATAAGGGCAAGTTCACACATTGCAAATTTTATGCAGAATTTCTGTTGCTGAATCAGAACTGAAAATCCTACAACAAATATAAGAGAATCCCCATTCACTCAGAGTGTAAGAACTGCAGCGGATTCTACACATGCTATTGACTTTCAAACACACAACATGCCCCATCTTTTGTGCAAACAGAACAAATTTTCATTGCAGATTTCATTCATTTCAATAGAATTTCAAAACATCATTCACTTCAAAGTTGGGTGTAAATGGGACACATCTTTGGCGCAAGAAAAGACATTTTGTTCCCCCTGCATCCCGCTCACTACTTTTGACAAAAGTAGAAGACGTAGGCCCAACAAATACACTATAATGCCAAAAACCTGGCGTAAGCCATTCCCCCTAAATCTATGCCATCACATCTCACACCTGCCCGGCACCTGAGTAAGACTACCATACAGAACGTCAGTCTTAATAAATTTCCCCTCCTTTAGCAGCTCCTATTGAAGTTCTAATAGAGGGTATACAGAACGTCACCCAGCTTTCCCAGAAATAGATAGCTCTAAATAATAGCTCAATAGAATTTAACAAACCTGCCATAAGTGTCTTCAAAAAGAGTCAAAGTCTTCAATTTCCGGGTGACCTTATCTTAATTCAGGGGAAAACTGTCTATAACGCCGTCTCATGTGATGTTCAATATTAAGAGGAAGTCAAGACAAGCTGCGAAAATAAAGTTTCCTAGAGGGCAAATCACACCAGCCATGTGCATAGCTTTCCTAAGAAAACGCAAACCCCTTCGTAATTTCATACCCAAGGTTTTGTGTTTGTGTATTCTGTGTACCACTGGTCAAAACAAGACGTTCTCCGACAGGGCGACCAAAAGAAACCTTAAATCTCTGTCACATACACAGGATCAGAGTAAATAGCGTGGCACCCGCAAGGTTGCTAGGAAGTTAATTCTGAACACAAAGGAACAAATTGACAGATCTGGTTCTTGTGCTAATACACAAACTAAACAACAACCATTACAACACACAAACTCTAGAAGACTTTCCTCCCAGCTCCACGCTATATCGGAGCCTGCCGTGACTTGTAGCAGTAGACAATCCGTCTTTACGAGTACATTAGTGTTAACGTAACTGCTGTCTTGGAGAACTTCTGAGCTACCCGACACATTAGTGTATTACATCTTTATATACTTGCTTATTCTTTAATGCACTCGTGCAGGTTTACAAGAAAATTCACAAAAACAGTTATTAATAAGGCTGTATATTTACAAAGGGTACTTTGGACAATACAGGATATTTGACCTGTCACCGTCTCATACTTGTTTATTACAGGCTATAGTTCATCTTTCTACAAGTGTACAAAGCAATGGAGCTTACCATACATGGCGTTTTCTCTCTAATATAAGAAGCACCTGATCTGTACCTGAGAAAACAGTATGCTGCTGTGCTCCATATCCGGATTACATAAGACTAAATTACTTTGACACTGAACACGGCTGGCATGTCCATACAGGAGGATATTATATTGTAAAGGGTAATTAACACTGCGTCGCAAATTTATATACTATGTAGCAAAATTACGCCCAGGTAGAGAATTCAGAAACATAAATCCTACCAAAGAAAGGCGATTTTACAATAAAATATGGTATTCCATGTCTAATACAAGTTTCCTAGAAGTCACATTGGTTGGGCCAAAGCAGCTGGGAACAAGAGAGTCCATTACCCTCATGGAGAAAGGTAACAACCCACATAGCGGAAGGTTATAAGTGATGATATGTATAGTGTCTGAACAGATGGCATATAAAAAATAAAGCAGATTAAAGTCTGACAAGTACACGTTAAAAAATTCACTTTTACAAAAAACCTGCCATTTCGTGCCCAAATCCAATATAATAAAAATAATTTTAAAAAAAGCCCCCATATGCAGAAAAGCCACTATCAAATATGAGTGGCCCTGCACAGCCAGCAGCCCCTTTAGTGCCAGGTACCATCTAGGTAAATGGGTACTATACTGACCTTCTGCTCCAAGGGACAAGTCATCTTCAAAACTGTTGCCATTCTTTAAAATCATTCCTAGGAGAGAAAAATGTAAAATGACCGCTTAGTCAGAAGTGCCACATGTTTTTCTTGTTACCATATCAGATGCCTGCAGCGTACTGAAGGTCAGTGTTCAGCTAAACTAAGCACAGCTCAAACAAGACCAGAAAAAAAAAAAAAAAAACACAAATGCTAATGCAACATGTTTCACTTCCGTATTGTAAAGACTGAGGAGAAGGAAAAGAAAAAAAAAACCTGAGCTCTCAAGCAAGTGTGTTACTTTTTACTAGGACAGATGATACAAGGTATGCTCTGCTAACAGCACTGCAATGGGGAAAAGCTCTCTTACATGAGAATAGGGCTGGATTCACACACAATTTTATAGCATTTTTTTTTTTCCATAAATATTGCAGCCAGTCATTGCATTAACAGATTCTGAAAAGTCTACAAGCACAAGGAAAGTAAAAACACAGTCTTTATAAATTTTGTGCATTTAATGTCAATAAATAATACTTTAGTGAATACATATCTTGGGCTGTCCTCAACATTGAAAATGAAAACTACCTAACAGGTGAGTCTGTCACCAGCACCCAGCCCTGCAGATAGATAGGTTAGGGTCCTCTGGATCATCTGGTGTTTTCCCCTTGTGAATCAGGCCTCTGATGCGGATATATACATCGCCTTTTTGTCAATATGCAAATGAGTTATAAGGGTGTTGCCACTTGGAACAACCACAATACCCCTGTATTGCAAAAAGAGCTCATTTGCATATTGGCAAAATGTGATATATATCTGCCCTGATTCACAAGGGGAAAACACCATTTGATTCAGGTGCCGCTAGCCTGTCTGCAGACTGGGTTGATATACTGGATTCTGGTGACAGAATCCCTTCAAGTTATAAATTTTCACCATTTTCTGCCTTTGCCAATAATAAATCTATTGGAAATTTGCTAGCCACATCGCCTCCTGGTTAAACCTGACCACTATTCACAACTGAGAAAAGTCTCAAGTGTTAGTATTGTGTATACAATGACAGCTGAATACAGTACATGGGAGTTTCAGCCGGGTCTACATTTATGCTCGCATTTGTTTGCTGCTGTAGTATTTTTACGCATTGGTGAGAGGTGATATTGTAGTGAAAGGTTAAAACTGGGAAAGGAAATTAAGTGATTAGATTTATACTAGACATAGATATCACCATGAATTGTAGAAGACTATCAACATTCAGACCTGGTATGCCTTACGCCCTAACTCACTATTAAAAAACATACATCTCCAAAAATCAGAGCCTGCTAGCTTCACTTAAGCTTTATAGAGACATTTTATTCTTCTATGTGAGATAATTTACACCTGTTTTAGGTCGACAGAGTCCAATGATAAAATCCCAATGTATGTTTGCATAAGACACAAAACAAACAGTTGCTATTAATTGGCGTGTCAGTAAACATAGCGAGCAAGAATATGACCAATCACTTACCCTTAGGAAAGCCTGGCGGGGCACTCTGTTCATCTAAGGACGCTCCTAGTGGTGTTCTGAAAACCACAAGATTACCCAACTTAGTTTGTCTCATAGTCCTGATAATTGTTTCACATCCTTCCTCTGTTACACAGTTAACATATGATAAAGGGTACGAGACCAATCTTCTTACAGCGAGCCAATAAAGCATAGAAGAATCAATCCATAGAACCAGCTGTATACATACACACATATTATACATATACACACACACACACATATATATATATATATATATATATATATATATATATATATATATATAAAAAATATACACACACACACACTTTTTTTTTTTTTTTTTATTATACACACACACATCCAGAAGAGGGCAGATTCTCTAATGCTGTAAACTTACCATACACATTGCTAAAAATATACCAGATTTATCACAGCGACTGGTACATCTTTAGACTCTCTAATCTCAGTTTATCCTATCCATTTACAAGGCTTTTGCCCCAAAATTTTGCGACAATTCTGGAGCACTATATCATAAGCTTTGGTTATATCCAACTAAGCCCCTCCCCATGTGAGACAAGATGAAATAATGAATATTAGGCCAGTTTTAAAGCAAATAAAGCCTGAATTCTGTCCTTAATGAATGCGTGGGGGGGGGGGGGGAGATGAGGAAGCTTCAGTCCCATAGAAATTATCGGTATATCCTTTACAATCGGTTACTTACACCATCACATATGCAGTTTGATTGTCTTCCTGCAAGTTACTTTAAAGAGGACTTTTCACCATCTCCAGTTCTTTCTATCCTTTAATAGGTGGCGCCCCACGGATTCTAGCACTGTTGGATTTTTTTTCTGTAGCTGCCACCCATCCTGAGCAAGCATTGCAGTTAGTTTCGGTGCCCAATATGCTAACTAGCCTCTCTAATGTCAAGTGGGTGGTGCTGGTCCAGAACAGGCAAGGTGGTGTGACTCAAAGCTCCAATCAGAGGCGGAGCTCAATCTTTCCCCCCCCCCCATGTCTGCTCTGCCTGACACCACCGACTTGACATTAGAGAGAGTAGTTACATTGGGCAAAAAAAAAAACAAAAAAAAACTGTGATGTTTGCTTAAGAACTGTGTGCACTAGAGAAAAAAATTCTAACTGCATTGGAATCAGTGGAGACAGCTATTGAAGGATGGAAAAGGGATTGAGTTGGGGAAAGGTCCTTTTTGGTAAGGACCCACATTGTGGAAACAGTGTTTTTTGTTGCAGATTTTGCTGTAGTTTTTTTGAGCCAAAGTCAGGAGTGGTTTGAAAAGGTATGGAAAAATTCTGTTAAATTCACTCCTGACTTCGGCTCAAAAAACCGCAGCAAAAGCTGCAACGTGGGCCTTAGCCTAAAAGGGTTTTTTCCTTGCACTTTTTAATTGATGATGAATCCTAAGGAAAGGTCATCAATTGAATATGCTTAGGAGTTCTACACCTGGGACCCCCGCAGATCAGCTGTTTGATGACCTGTGAAGTGAAATCTGCCCTGCTGATTCAGTCACATGGTCTTATCACAGCTAAGTCCTATTTACATAAATGGACAGAGTTGCAATACCAAAACACAGCCACGGCACAAATTTACAGCAGGGTAAGTACTGAAGAGGCTGCAGCCTATTCAAACAGCTGATCGGCAGAGGTCCTGGTTGTTGGACCCTGCCGAGCTTTAACTGATGAACGATCATAAAGATAGGTCATCAATTAATACGTCTCAGCAAACCCCTTCAACTTTGGAACAATTCCCATTGCCAAACCTAGGCAAAAAATAGGATATACTTGGTCCCATGAATAACTACTAGGGCAACAGCTGCATTCTGTGTTCTTCTTGTGTTTGCCTGGGGTTCTCTCAGACTATTCTGGTTTCTCACAATCTAAAACCATGCTGATACATTAAAGGGATATTCCCACCTTCACCACATCATATGCCATAAGTGTCTGACATAGGTGCAGTTTCCAGAGGTAGAGTTTACATAACTCCAGAGCAGGTGTCCCTCGAGCTCAGTCTTACCTGGTGAGGCAGCCATCAGCCAAAGCATTGATGCAGAGAAAGAATGGAAAGGTGGCTCATAGTGGGACCTCCATCCATTAGACACTATAGCATATCCTGGCCAAGACATCAATAACCTCTAACTGGCACTTGTGTGTAATTTTGGGAAATTAGATTTTGCACCCCAGTGGATAAAGACCATTTTTGTAGAGCACCACAGAATATGTTGGTGCTACGTAAGCAACAATTTCAAGTATTTATATTATTCAGAAGGTCCTTTAGATGGAAAGTCATTTGAGCATCTGTAAATCTGTATTTCGTTTGGCTACAAGCCTGTGGGTATTGACCAACAACCAATCTTTTCTGCCGCTAGTAAAGCTCCCCCATAGCATGTATTTTTTTATTTCATTCTACGTGAATATATTCCCACGTAAACAAGACAATTGAAGGTTGACTACTACACGCCCGGGGGCAAGCAACATTAAACCATCCCAATTCATTCCCATGTGACTATACCTACAAACAATGCCTAGGATTCTACTAAGAACAGAATCATTCCCTACGTATATATTAATATTGATGAGGAGATTTAAGTATGAGGTATGACTGAGAGCAACCTAGTGCCATTATAATAGGCCGTTTATAGATTTTGTTGGATATTTAGATTCTTCTCTTTGGATAACATCTACCAGCAAACTATATTCTAAATTGACAGTCCAAGGACACGGTTTTTAGTGACTTTATGGGAAATGCATTTTCTCTGCCCACTGTACACGGTCAACATTACTCAAAAGGTTTAAAGTCCACTTGAAACACTTTTGTGCATTCTTACATTTTTACTGCTAAGCTAGAAACCATTGAAATTCTAATGCTGAAGCATGGCAGTAACAACCACTTGTGATAACAGCCGAACCATGCACGGATCAGGTGATGTGGTCATCGGAAGCTATATACAAAGTATACGGCCGGAAGGAGCCCTGCTCTTATTTAAGTGCATGGGAGCGGGGCTGCAGTTCCCCAGTGCCACCACTACAGTATACGGAGCTTGTGCAACTACATTAGCTGATTGGGGCGGGGTTTGAGTGTCAAACCCCAATAGTCTGATAATGAAGACTCACCAGTATCTAATATCTTCATATCCTGGACAACCCATTTAAGACTAAACAGCAAAAAATACATAAAGTGTAAAATGGTGGCTGACAGATAGCTCTTTAAAAAGGAGTTGACCACTTTCTGATCCAATATCTGAAATATATACTGCCTGGTCGCTTTGGTGCTTACTTGAGCATCAAGAGCTGCTCCCTCCATGGGTACAAATGTAACCAAGGTATGGCATCTTAGTGCACAGGTATACATATAGGGAAGCTATACTTATCCTGTATAGGTGTCTGTGCTGAGCACTTTCAGCACATGTGCAGTAGAGGGTGCACCCAGCATCTTCAGGAGCCATGGATGCATCACTGTGTTAGTCTCAATACACAAAAATGAAGCAATCGATCAGTATCTTAGATCATCATTAACAAGCAGATCTTATGGATTTCGCTGATAGATTTGCAAATGCCCGTAGATGTACCATAAAAAAAATGCGCAAAAAGAGGGTTATATTTGTAGTACAATTACTACAGTGCTCCAAAAAAGATCTGCCGGAGTCCTAACAGCATGCTAGACCTCAAACGCAAAGCGGACCTTAAAGGGAGCCTGTCTCTCGAAACCAGCCTCGCATGTAGACTAGAGTCACATGAATCAAAAAGTGTTTCCACTTGTGAGTCGGATCATCTGACGCAAACATATTTTTGTCGATATGCAAGAGAGCTCTTTGGAACAACGAGGGCATTGTTGATTGCCTCTTTGGAGCAACATGGGCATTGCCACTGCTCCAAAGAGCTCAGCTAATCATTAAACAAAAAAAGGCAGTGTACTGGCAACAAAGGCACAGAGTCACAAGGGTAAAACCTTATTTGATTCAGGTGACCCTGTATTGATATCCCAGGTTCTGGTAAAGGAAACCTGTCACCATGTTTGAGGCCCCTAATCCAGCAACCTGTTATGCAGCTGGGATATAGAGCCCCAAACCTTTCCTCTGCTGGAGAAGAGTCAGACTCCTCTCCGGTGGCTACTTATATAACAGTGTTGACCACACAGCATGCGTCACTGCATACGGGATAGAGGTTTCATGTCATTTAAAGTCAATAAATAAAAAAATAAAATAAGTTAATTACTCAGAATAAAAATAAGCATAATAAAAATTTATATTATTTAATAATAATAAATAAAAAAAATCTTATTTGATGAATCTATGTAAATGTGCTCAACCCTCAAAACAGCAGGGCAGACCCAGCCCCATACCATGTTGTTGCTAGCACCAGATTTTGGAATCAGGTCCTAGACTTGACTAAGATTTGTCCAGGAGCGAGATTATTCTTATTGTATAAGGTATGTTATATGCTGCCATTTCCTCCACCAGCTACAGGAAAAACACAACATTAGAAGGAATGTAATTTCCTTAAGGCAAGCTTCACCCACCTGACAACAACCTGAGAACCCAGATCACAATACAAGGGCATAGCTATAACTTACCGCTGTTACATGCAATCGGCAGACAGGAGAGTAACAAACAGAAGAGGCAGATTGTGGAGATTTGCCTTGAATGAAATCCTTCTGTCCAGATCGAGCTTCAGCTAGCTCAGACTGACCACACCAATTATCTAGTTTCATGGTCAGATTACAACCTGTCTTATTCCAAAGCATCTTCCCCTTTCTCCTTTGTCACTTGGTTTCTATACAAATACACAGGTATGTTTCCAGTTCACTGATCATATATCACTTCTCTCATTCACTATAACAGTGATGCAGTCTTAGAAAACTTACTAAGCAGTATTCTGCTCAGTATTTTTATGCCAAACCAGGAATGGAATATACAGAGAGAAATATAGCAAAGAGATTTGTGACTCTTCTACGCTTTGGACCCACTCCTGACTTTGGCTTATAATCACTGACATGTAAAAAAAAGACATTTAAAATATGGACCTAGAGTTCCTATATCAAAAATTAGGAAGGTTTTGAACATACCTGCTGTGCCTCACTGGCAGCAATAATCCACAGAATGGCTTTACAACATAGTGCCACCTGGTGGTTATACCTGTAATGTATTATAAAAAGAGCCCCAAAGCTTTCTATATTTGCATCTTTGTTTCCATTAAATGGAAACCACCATATAGAGCTTGATCCATAAGGATGCCGACAGCACCCCAGTAACTTCTAGGAAGTCTGTTGTGGCAGCATTCATTTTTATGTGCATAAAGCTGCACACTGTGCTAATCTTATGTCAAATAAGACACAATGGGGCAAATTTATTAAGACAGGCGTATGATGCGCAAGACTGGTTCATGGAAACAGATTTATGAAGAGGCTGCAAGCTCTCTGTAAATCTGTCTGCCGTCCCTGCGCCAGATTGGAAATCTATGCCAGTTAAGATCATGCCAGAAAACTGGCATGGGTTATAATAAGTCGGTCAGATGGAGACGTGGATACCTTAGTCCTCCCCGATCTGGGCTTGAGGCGCACATTCGGTGCAAGAAAGATTCTCCATTTCCATTGAAAGTGCTACCACGAGATATCATGGGGATCGGGCCACTTGTTTTTGTTGGTATCATACAACATCAGACAAAAGACCTCCATGAAATCATAAAGCAGTACGTGCAAATAATTTTAGAAAACGTCCTGTCGGGAAGGAGGAAGGGGGCTGGGGCCGTTCACAGGTTTGACAGCATGATACAGACCTTTCACTATCAGGTCATAGATACTTAGGTCCTCCTTCCTGCATTCACAGTGCATTTCGTTGTACAGTTTCACAAAGTTGGTACTCTCTTTTTATCACAAATCTCTGCAAAAATCCACAGATTGACTGCAACTTGGGAACAGCGCCTTAGGAGGTCTATACCTGCAGTTCTCTGGCTACAAGTAAATATTCGGAATCTGTTATAATTTCTCTTCCCATGGTCATCTATATGCACACACACAATGTCATGGCTTATAGTTCACTTTTCTTTTTTTTTTTAAACCCATTTCTACTACTGAAGACAACGCTGAGCAACAATACAACCAATTTAAGAGACAGGGAAGAAACAACCTGAATAACTGAACGCACTACAGGGTTGAGTTACAGGTTCCATATTTCAAAGTGGTCATACAAGGAAAAATAAAGATAGATATTATATACATACAGAGGACTAATTATTACCTTTGCAGAGGGCAGCAAGTCTTATTGCTCTGCCTCCCCTGCTGGTGCACTGACTCTCAGTCACATGACTACCTCTGCTCTCTCTAAGGACCTGCAGCTGGAGTAGAGCAGAGTCAGTGACCTCACAAGGAGACAGAGCGGCAGTGGGCAGAGACTTCTGCAAAGGTAATCATCGGAGCTAATAAAGCTTATCCAATGCAGGGAATGCACTGGTGCACTTTATATCTTTCTGCATAACCCAATAAATCACAAACAATCACTTATTTGAGGGCAGGACTGGAAAGAAGCAACAATAAACCAATCTTCCCAAGTCTCCAATTGCCACACACACCATGCAGGTAAGTGTAATTTAACGTTACCTGTAACCAGTCTTTTTAGAGTATGACAATCAGATGTTCAGAAAGGTAGTCAGAGGACAGAAGAGTAGTCAGAGGACATACAGGAGTTGGAATTAGATAGGGAAGTTAGAAGAATCACTGGAAGAAGAGAAAGAAAAATAGGGAAATTGTGTGCAATAAAAAGTAATTTAGTAACAAAAAAAATTTATAATCTCTTACCTGCAGTCATTTAACCATATTGCAATCTTTTCATTAGGTATATTACCTGGAAGAGGAAAAAAAAATAAATACAATTTGCTATTCATAGTCACCATTATGAAAGCCAAGAACATTAATGTGATATTTGCATCTCCGAAAAAAAAAAAAATTAATCATAGTACCAGGTTGGCCATAGGTGGATTGAGAGAAGCAAACCGTCCCTCAGCATACTGTATGTCAGAGAAATAGGGATTGGAAAGGTTTTCCAATGGCCCACAAAATAAGTTAACGCTAGGTTCACACTAGTGTTTGCTCGTCTCCATCCAGGATTCCACTTAAATTAAAAGAAGGACTTTTCTCTCCATCGATTCCAGTATGAAATGGTCAGAAACTGGGTGGGAATCCGGCAGACCCATTATAGTCTATGGGGTCTGCGGGTCACCGCTTTTTAAAGCGGACAAAGGTTTCCATCTTTCAGGTCCCCATGTAGACCCGAAGAACGTAACCCCAACACTAGTGTGAACCTAGCTTAAGGCTAAAAAGGTATTTGGCAAGGATTTATCCCACCCCATGAATGATGCCTGACCTAAATATCCAGCCTATATAATTACAAGGGGAATGGTAACCAGTTGTCAATTTTGTAATTTCCAGTAATAATAGAGGAAAAGCACAAGGCAGAGTTGCAAGCAAGGCGGCTCAAATATTTACTAAAGCAGATGTCAGGAATGCTGACTGATCCCAATAGTGTGCTCAGCCGGCTCCAATAAACACTACAGTTATCTAAACAAATTTATGGAAATGAGAGACTGCACGGTTCACCCCGCTCCTAGGACTGGTAAGAGATGGGGAAAGAGCACATCATACAAGGTAATGTAATTGTGTCAAAAGGGTACCATTTATACAACATTGGGGGAATTTCTCACTCAATTTCTGGCATAGTAAAGTCACTAATTTTCACACAAGTGCCCTTTAACCTTTTGCCTGCCACTTATTATAAAATGTGTGGAGCATGGAAGGGGCAGGACTCAATAGCCTGACAAATTTAAGAAAGAAAACTGGCATAAACGACAGCTGAAATATACTCCAGCTCCTAACTGGCAGAGAGTAAAGATTCTGGCACACAGACATCCCAAGATGTGCCATAAGTAAGGAGGTGTATGCCGCTTATTCATTTTGGTGGATCTCGTGCCAGCTCAGCTATGATTAAGACTGGTGTACTACACGCCAGTCTGAACAGCACCTACAAGATTTGTGTATTTTGGCACAGTTTTAACCAAAAACAGAAGTAGTTTTTGAAAAAGCGGGAGATAAAGGAAGGGCTTTACCTTGCTTCCTTGTGGACCCACCTCTTCAGGCCTTTGCTGAAAAAACTAGGTCCAAATCTGAATGGGCATTCTTCCAAAAAAGCACCAGCCCAGATTTACTATTGTGGTTATAGCTAAACACTGGTGTAAACTTGGCACATCTACTTTGAGCTAAAAAGTTTTCTGACCAGGTGCAGCCCTCAGAAAAGAGGCACATGACTGAAAGGCACCAAAATGCACCAAATATGCGTCATAAAATTCTGGCTAAAAGTCAGTCCACTGAAAGGTGGCATAAATTTGAACTAGACATTCTAAACACAGACCAGATTTACCACCCGGCAGATCAGCCACTGTGATAAATCTGGTGTATTTTCGGACTGCCTGTCTAACCATTAGTAAATCTGAGTCACTCCATGGAGCTGGATTTTTTTTTTTTTTTCAGTTTACCGTTTCTTATATACCATTATAATGATCATCTGTAAGGGTGGGTTCACACACAGGGATTTTGGTGCAGAAATTCGTCCCTGAATGGAAATTGTGATTGCAGCCAAAACAACCCCATTCGAGGTTGTAACATTTTCAGTTATAGAAATGTCTGCAACAAGACCTACTACGTGTGACTATAAAGGGGGAAAATTAATAATCTAGCCACATGGATATAGAGATTTTAATCTCACATGAACCCATTCACCCATCTGCACATTACAAGTAATGATACATGAAGGCACCAGGGGAACATTTAGCAGATTTGTCAATCTGAACGATTCACATAAAGTAGACCAGTCTGCATAGCCGGTTTACAGTACAAACAGCAAACAAAAATTTCTGCAGATTAAAGACATTGCAAGAAAAAAAAAAGGCAGTCAGCTAGTTGATAAACCAGTACAGCAGGAATGTGCTTTACAAGCAGGAGACCAGATTCTGTCTAATAGGACCAAATTCCAGCATTTAACCATCACGTGCACAAAGTAACAATAAGGTCCAATTTACTAAAACTAAAAAAAGCAATATCTGTAACAACTCTACACACAGGCAGATCAACAATTGTTCTACACTGTTTATAGTCTTCTTCACAAAGGGCTATTAAATACACACTGGCACACTGCTAAGACCAGTTGACAGGGGAAAGGATGGGACATGTTGAATTTTTAACATGCACAATCTTTTTTTTTTTCCCATAGGAGATAAAACATTGAAAATATACACAAGCTGAACGTGCACATGCATAGGGAAGATGAAAGAAATAGCTTAACAATGCTCTTATAGCAACTTAGCATGGGGACGCTAGGCGAAAACAACTATGGGTTAACAGCTGCAAATTTTCCCTGCGGACATTCAGCATTGTTTTTGCTGCGTGCGGCCTTGGCCCCAGAGGAAGAGCATACCAGTTAAAGGGGTTATCCAGGAGCTTTTACCACCTCTGTGTAAAACCAGCCCTCATCCCCCAGGGCATCCAACTCCCCTTTTTCTGTGCTATGGGGGCTGGCTTTACGATAGTGGTTGGACCACCACTGATTGATAAGGGATAACAAGTTCTCACACCATAACCCTACCATTGTGAACATCTGTTGCTATCAGTCAGTCATAGGATCAGAGCAACAGACTTTTACAGCGAGAGTATGACGGACATATAACTTCTATTGAAAAAGTAAAAAACATAACAGAAGGAACTTTGCTCTGTGTCTGTTGCTCTCATCCTATGACAGTAGTAGTATGAACCTACTCCAGTATGTAAAACATCATACTTGTGTTGGAATTTTTTTTAATTTTTTTATTGAGGTGTCCTCTGGGGGACTGAATGATATGACCAATTTGCCATTCATGTTACAGTAGGTGGTGGACAGCCAGACCACCCTGACACCGGACCAATGGTCCATGTGTTGAGACTGTAAGCAAAAGAAGCTGGCAAGCATCCCCTATGGAGACCTTCTTGAATGTTTTGCACACTTCCCATTTTGTCCCATTACATCTACCAGCTATATTACCCATGATGTCCCCCAAGAGGCATAACAGGCCAATTTGGTAGTCCTGTGCCGTTGAGGAGAAGTTTATGACTTTCTTTGGAAAGTCTTATGGATAGTGTAATAGGCTCTACATGTCCAGGCTTTCATCCATATGGCTGCTAGGACAAAAGCCAACAGCATTGCCTCTGTTAAGCTTAAGCAGTTTATACTATTAGCAGGCAAGATACACTTTGCAGCTAAGAGCAGATCTCTCGACCTCCTGATCTGTGTGGTTAAGACCAAAATTTTGTCTTTTGCTGAACATAATTCAGTACACACCATCAGAACTGACACAGCCAAACATTTCGAAGAGGTGTGGGGTACATGGGAGTCTCCTCACACACCTGGTATGAGATACCAGTTGACACTGGAACCATGCCACCAAGACTGAGAACCACCATAAGCCGTCTAGGACTTTCACCATCTTATCCATCTTTCCTTCCTTTGCCCATTTTGCCTCATGTGTTATATATTGACTCTGCATGATAAATGATGTATCCATCATCCCTTTAAAAAAAAAAAAAAAAAAAATTATATATACAGTACAGACCAAAAGTTTGGACACACCTTCTCATTCCAAGAGTTTTCTGTATTTTCATGACTATAAAAATTATAGATTCACTCTGAAGGCATCAAAACTATGAATTAACACATGTGGAATTATATACTTAACAAAAAAGTGTGAAACAACTGAAAATATGTTTTATATTCTAGGTTCTTCAAAGTAGCCACCTTTTGCTTTGATTACTGCTTTGCACACTCTTGGCATTCTCTTGATGAGCTTCAAGAGGTAGTCACCTGAAATGGTTTTCACTTCACAGGTGTGCCCTGTCAGGTTAATAAGTGGGATTTCTTGCCTTATAAATGGGGTTGGGACCATCAGTTGTGTTGTTCAGAAGTCAGGTGGATACACAGCTGATAGTCCTACTGAATGGAGTGTTAGAATTTGTATTATGGCAAGAAAAAAGCAGCTAAGTAAAGAAAAACGAGTGGTCATCATTACTTTAAGAAATGAAGGTCAGTCAGTCCAAAAAATTGGGAAAACTTTGAAAGTGTCCCCAAGTGCAGTGGCCAAAACCATCAAGCGCTACAAAGAAACTGGCTCACATGAGGACCGCCACAGGAAAGGAAGACCAAGAGTCACCTCTGCTGCGGAGGATAAGTTCATCCGAGTCACCAGCCTCAGAAATTGCAGGTTAACAGCAGCTCAGATTAGAGACCAGGTCAATGCCACACAGAATTCTAGCAGCAGACACATCTCTACAACAACTGTTAAGAGGAGACTATGTGCAGCAGGCCTTCATGGTAAAATAGCTGCTAGGAAACCACTGCTAAAGACAGGCAACAAGCAGAAGAGACTTGTTTGGGCTAAAGAACACAAGGAATGGACATTAGACCTGTGGAAATCTGTGCTTTGGTCTGATGAGTCCAAATTTGAGATCTTTGGTTCCAACCACAGTGTCTTTGTGCGATGCAGAAAAGGTGAACGAATGGACTCTACATGCCTGGTTCCCACCGTGAAGAATGGAGGAGGAGGCGTGATGGTGTGGGGGTGCTTTGCTGGTGACACTGTTGGGGATTTATTCAAAATTGAAGGAATACTGAACCAGCATGGTTACCACAGCATCTTGCAGCGGCATGCTATTCTATCCGGTATGCGTTTAGTTGGACCATCATTTATTTTTCAACAGGACAATGACCCCAAACACACCTCCAGACTGTGTAAGGGCTATTTGACCAAGAAGGAGAGTGATGGGGTGCTACGCCAGATGACCTGGCCTCCAGTCACCAGACCTGAACCCAATCGAGATGGTTTGGGGTGAGCTGGACCGCAGAGTGAAGGCAAAAGGGCCAACAAGTGCTAAGCATCTCTGGGAACTCCTTCAAGACTGTTGGAAGACCATTTCAGGTGACTACCTCTTGAAGCTCATCAAGAGAATGCCAAGAGTGTGCAAAGCAGTAATCAAAGCAAAAGGTGGCTACTTTGAAGAACCTAGAATATAAGACATATTTTCAGTTGTTTCACACTTTTTTGTTAAGTATATAATTCCACATGTGCTTAATTTATAGTTTTGATGCCTTCAGTGTGAATCTACAATTTTTATAGTCATGAAAATACAGAAAACTCTTGGAATGAGAAGGTGTGTCCAAACTTTTGGTCTGTACTGTATATATATATATATATATATATATATATATATATAGATGAGATTTGACAACTTGTACCGCTGTAACCTGTTCCACTTTATGTTTAATAAACATATATATTAGATGCTAAAACCTCAAGGGCCGGGAAAAATCAGACCCCCACCGATCAGATATACAACAGCTTATACAAGACTATAAGCACATCAAACCTGACCTGCTTATCTTGTAACTATGGCAAGCAGAGATATAAACCAGTAAAATCCCTGGATAAGGTTTTATCATGTACAGTCCATAGATTATGATATATAAAGAAGAAACTCCCTAAAGAATGTCTCCCTAAATACTAGAAGTGGACTCCATGCAGATACACTGTACACACATGCTACAAGTATAGACAATATGGTGCCACATACGTCAGACTAATAGGACCCTGGGTGCACCAAAGTTTATACAAGGTCACGTTCCTTCATGGTTTATAAAGTGCTTCTATCTATTGTCATATAACGAAAACATTACTTCAGACGAATTGTAAAATGTATTATGTTGTGCCATCACATGCAAAGTTGCCTTACAAGATTTACATAAGTTCCACATTTTAAGGGAAAGTTTGCAGAGTTGTTTTTTTTAGGCCACAAAACGTGCTCCAAAAACAGCTCCAATTTGCCTTCCATTTTATTTTGATGGACATTAGCAGATTTCTTTTTCAGCTCAGGGGGCAGATGAGAATCATGCCCCATCTTTAGACAGAAATTAAAAAGTTAAAATGAATGAATGGAGAGTATTTTGATGCAGGCTTCGCCTCAAGTTCCTCTCCAAATTCCTCTGTGTGAACATACCCCAAATCTTCCACAATAATATCACCAGAAGTGGACCAGCAACATTATATTTCCTTGTACATATCAAATCTATTCCTAGCGTTCCCCTAGTGTACTACAGCATCAGCAAAACGAAGGAGACGTCACCCACCTTTATCCACACTGTGCATCAGAAATTGCCCCCTAGTCTAGATTTCAGGTCTGCGGTAAATCAGTTCACTTTGTGGATTTTGATTGCGGATTTATCTCTTTGCAATGCATAGGGTAAAAATCAGCAGGAACACTGCATGGCATTTTGGGTTATTGTATTTTTTCATGTGAATTTTGAATTATAACTTCAAAATCCCCTGGAAAAAAATACTAACAAAGAAAAAAATATATATATATTGCACTTAAAACTAATTTACTAAGTCCCTAAACACTGGCATAAGTAATGATTTATCTGGTGTGGCCAATGGTTCTAACCACAGCTGGCTCTTGTCATGCCCTTTTTGGAAAGGAGTAAGGGTGACGCAAGAACGGTATTTGGGACAACATTTGGTGAAATTTAAAAAGTAGCAAACCCTAGTCCCTAAAAAGTTGCAAACCTCGGATTTGCTACTTTTTAACGTTGTCACATTAACGCCACTGTCAACACTTACCAAACAGGATCATGACAAGGACGTGCTGTGCTCAGGGCCACTGGGCACACCAGATTCAATGTCATTTATGCCAGTGTTCTGACATATACGATGCCCAAAATATACACTAGCTGCGAATTAGCACACAGCCCAGCGGAGGATACGTCCCATCTATGATAAGGCTAACCTTACAACAGTACAGGTATCATCAAATTCCTCTGTGTGAACATATAATACAATGAACTTGATGAATCCCCCGCACAATGTGTTAAAAAAAAAAAAAAAAAACACACAAGTTTGTGTGAAGGGGGCCTAACAGCTAAGAATAACCCCCGCCCCCCCCGCCATATCAAACACACAATACCTCAACTAATCTCAATCTAAAATATTGGAAGATCGACAAGGCAGGTTACTTTCACTGTTCAGCCATTTCCCCCCCCCCCCCCCCATTTCATTTTTTCCTTTTTTTTAACGTTTCCGTTCGAACTATGGCAGCTACTTTGTTTAATGGTCCGTGGCATCACTGAAGATGTTATCCCATATACAATGGGTTCATAAATATCTCAGTTATACTTTTTGAGCAGCAGTAAAATGAATTAAAAAATGTACCTTTACACAAAGTAGAGCACGCTACATTTCC
Source organism: Leptodactylus fallax (assembly GCA_947044405.1). Taxonomy (NCBI): domain Eukaryota; kingdom Metazoa; phylum Chordata; class Amphibia; order Anura; family Leptodactylidae; genus Leptodactylus; species Leptodactylus fallax. The sequence continues at coordinate 2,849,545 of CAMRHE010000070.1, read as the reverse complement.
TACCATTCCCTTGGGTGTAAGTCTGTACTCCATTCAAGTTAGCCAGGCACAATGCCTTATCTGTGGTTACCATCAGGGCTGTGGATGTTGGGACCAGTTTTGGATGGAGTCCCAGGGCGGGGGGGAGTGAAGTTACTGACTCAGACTTAAAAAAAACAAACAATTTTTAATAAGTTATATTATATAATTAGGTGTATAGCTTGCTGTCTATTCACTTTCTTACTGAACTAGAGGAATTTTAAGAGTGAGTTCACACTCTTTTGTCCTCCAGCACACCAGTTTAGGAATGGAACTGGAAAATCTGCTAAACAAAAAAAAAAACAAAATGAGTCTTCTAGCTAAAAAAAAAAAAAAAAAAAAAAAAAACAGCTAGGAGAAAAAATCTGCTGCTGACTCCCATAGAAGTGAATTGGAGACTTTTTGATGCCTCAGAATCTGCCTTCAGAAAAAAAAAAAAAAAAAAAAAAAACAACTTAATGTTTCTAATCTGATAATGGCTATCAGTTCCTTATGAAGGAGTCGGACTGTATTGTAGAACTGCAATGCCTACTATTAGTATTGTGGTAGACTAGGCTGTCCATACATGTGACGCTAGGTTCACAACTGCATTCGGGTTTCCGTTTGGGGGTCCACTTGGGGATCCCCCGAACGGAAGACTAATCTGCTTAAAAAAGCGGTTACCCGTGGATCTGTCAGATTTCCACCCAGTTTCCACTCGAAAAGGGTCGAAAAACACAGAGAAAAGCGCTGCACGCAGTGCTTTTCTCTCCTCATTTTTTAAACAGGTTCGGGAGCGGAAACCCCGAACGGAGGCCGGGCGCAGATGTGAACCCTGCATTAGACTGCTGTAGATCTAATGATCCACGGGCTGACAGCTATTCTCACACATACACATGCACACTTGGCTGAGTTCTCAATAGGCAGATGCTGGACAACAGTTTTGGCAGCTCATCTCCCATGAGAACAAAGGACTGAGCATTTTTAACATCCTATAGCCTGATCCTTCTTCATAGCCCCCTACCCTAGCAGCTGTCTTTGGGGAAAAGCTGGAGCACTCTCACACATTGTTGTTTGGCTGTTTCCACTGAAATCAGCTGGTTCGGCCAACAATAGCCACAATAAGTTATTTTCCATTTGTATTGTCTAAGGTCCCATGTCCACATCTAAGCCTACAAGCAGCACAAGCTCAGAGACAGGCCCTGAAATGTTCTACAGTACAGTGACCTGCAAAGTATCTTATGATCTCCTAAAATAAATCTTTCTAGGGGAAAAACTTGAACAGGGCTGATCTTCAGTGACCTGGTACAGCCACTACATAGCGGACAGAGTGGTCTGCTTCCAGACCCAGCCACTGTGGTTTGGGGCACTAAGATCTTAGTCCCACTCAAATGAATGAGATTGAGCTGCAATATCAAACACCGGTCGCTATGTATGAGGTGCTGTGCTTGGTATGGAATGAGGTCACAGCAATCGTCCAAATGTCACGGCCTCCTCAAACAACTGATCGTGGAAGTGCCGTGTCAGACACCACCAATCTCATATTGATGAGGATAGGTTATCAATATAAAATGCCTGGAAAACGCTTTTAACATTGAATAAAATATTTGCATAGTATTTTGGCTCCACTTAGAAAGGTATTATCCCACAATGGTCATTTATCATCTACTGTATTTACTGGACAGGCGCTACATATCAGACCACTACTGGGGCCTGACCAGAGCGATGGTCATGCGAGCGCCCTGCCACTCCATTTATTGTCTATCGGAGACCGATGGAAACAACACAGTATTTTCTTATTTGGCCATTTCAGTCAGTCCCACAGACCTTGTAGGACAATCCTCGTTAAGGTCTCTTCATTCACACAACCACACCAAGAAAATTGCAATGTGACCCATTGTGTACTTTACAATATAGAAGAACAGTTATAGCCAGTACAGTAGATATGAACAGTTGATCTTTCCTGGGTTTGTTGACTTGTCTAATATTTTGGGACAGTTTAGAAGACCCATATTGAAATCCATCCAAGTGCAAACAACTAAAAATACCTGAACTTCTTGACTTTTGTGCTCAATGTATATAAATGCAGGCAGCATAACCACCAATTACACTGACTGTCATTCTATCCATCACACTATCTCACTGCCCTTATTACAGGCCTTGTTCAGACAGACCTACCTGCTCTCATAACTGCCCTGGGTTGCACGCATGAATGCTACTATACAAGCTTCCTTAAATCCAGATTAGAACATGCTGTGCCGATTTTAATACATTATTATTCTCAAAACAGCGTATTCAACAACATAACCAAGAAGGAAAAAAAAAAAAAAAAAAAAACACAAACACATCCTGTACGGGGCCAACACAAACAAAGCGTCCCAAATATGAGGGGATTAATGACCGGATCACTCACGAGACTGAAATCTATATAAATCAACCAGGGAAAAGCACAAATTTATAAGTGGTGCCTATGAAGGTCAAGCACTCAGCAGGTAGTTGTTACGACAGTCCTTGTGTAGTTGGTGCCAACATATTCCACAATACAGAGAATTACACACTTTACCAATGCAGACCTTCAGGAAAAGGATTTACATTATACTATACCCTAGCGGAATACTACCAATATCCTTTAGGCTGCCTTATTAGAGGCATTATACAGTGGTTTTATAGGTTTATACACTTGGTGCATGTACCCATGAAGACTGTTTACAAACCCAATAAATAGGATCTAGGCATGCTTTGTATCAATCTAAAAATACACATTGTAATAGTTATATTTTACACAATGCATACTTTTAGATTTATACAAATTGTATAATATGTATTATTTCTACAGTATATTGTATCAGTTTTAATGGGGTTTTCCTATTCACAGGATAGGTTATAGTGTCTAACTGCAGAGGGGTCCAGTGATCACCTGAACAGAGGTCCCCATATGAGTGACTACATGGCCACCACTTCATTTACTTCTATTAATTACAGCTTCATTCACTTGTATTGAGCAGACAGTGAACTGTACTGGTGCAGGGGTCCCCATGTAAATATATGCATGACCACTGCTCCATTTACTTCTACTGAGCAAACAGGGCACTAAACTTGTGCAGGGGGTCCTGGTGATCATGAGTCAGGGCTCCCTATGTAAATATATGCAAAAAGTACCGTTTCAGTCACTTCTATTGAGCAGATAGGGTACAGTATTTGTGCAGGGGTGTCCTACTGATCACAAGACAGGGTCCCCTTGTAAATATATGCATGGCCAAAGCTTCATTCACTTCTATTGAGCAGACAAGGTACAGTATTTGTGCAGGGGTGTCCATGTGATCACAAGACAAGAGTCCCCATGTAAATAGATGTATGATCACTGGTTCATTCACTTCTATTAAACAGACAGGCAACCATACTTTGCTACCTCCATTGGTCCCAGTCATGTATGAGCATTACCTCTCTATTCATACCTGGAGCACAGAGACCCACATTTTTGTGATCGCTGGGGGTCCCAGAAGAAGGACCTTTATCAGTCAACACTTAACCCATAAATGACAAGTGCTGTTCATGGATTGTCCCTTTTTTTGAATTGGTCAGCACCAGGGAGACTTGGGTATAATCGCCTCCGGGCACCCTCAGCACAGACTTCTACAGGTTAATGCACCATGACAAAACCTAGACTGACAACATGCCAAGTATGTGGGTCCAGTAAACCCCCAAAAACAGATAAAGGTGAATAAATGTGGGGACCAACAAGACACAGCATTGAGAACTGCAGAACAGTCTTGGGCACAGTTTGGGCACCAGACTGACACATACATGAGTCACCCTACAGAAACTTCTGCCACTACATAAGAAGTTCTAGTAACCACTGAGCCAGCAGGAGCAGAATGAGGAAGTCTGGGGGCTCCAGCTCGGTACAGCCATGTACATGACATAACCAATGCCGGAAAGTTTGCAGAAGTGGAGACAAGTGCTTACTGACCAGAGCGCTCTCCCAGCTGCAGCTTCCCCTGCACAGCCTGGGAAATCTGGCTGGCTTCCGCCGAGACATCCTCTGCCTCCGATGCTTGCCAGGAATCTCTGCTCTTCGCCCAGGCCTTCCTCTTCTCAGTCACTATCGCCCTGTTCTGAGCCTCCTCCAGGGCTGCTTCATCCATAGCTTGCGCCGCTCTCTCAGCCTCTCGTAGCTCTCAACTAAAAACCTGCTAAGACAAAGTTAAAAAAAAAAAAAAAAACATGACCTCCTGCTCGTGTCCGGAGCGACGGAAGTAACGCCAACCACAAAACCAGCGGACCGTGCCATTAGCCCCGATACTCACTTGTCACTCACTCCATACCGCGCCGCGTTGTAAACTTGACGTCTTCACCGTCCTGTCTCCTCAGCCCGCACTTTGTGTTAAGTTCCCGGCCAAGCGTCTTTTCTGCCTTCCTGCTCCGCTCGCCCCCGCCTTTTCCACTCTGCTTTTTTATCACTTAAAACTTTTTTTTTTTCTCTCACGAAGCCATCACAGAGAGGAAACCAACGCGCAGGCGCCTCTTGTCAGGATTCTATTAAAACAACACCTGAAAGAGGAGGGGACAGAGATGTGAGAGCCGCCCCCCTCCCCGCTCCCTGGGCGCAGTGTCAGAATAGGGGTCAGACTAGGAATGTACGTCCGCAGCCAGAACAATGCGGTTTTACCTCAGTGGCCTTGGTGTAGCTGAGGGATTAGACGCAGGGCGTACAGTATGGAGCCGAGGTGTCCTAATGGGAGCCAGGTCGTGCTGGTTATCTGCTATACACACCTCATAAGCAGCACTTTTAGCAAATAAGAAGTTAATGAGTACTTGGGTGTTTGCTGTGTACATTGTGAGTCACTTTTTGTTTTACCTAAAATTACAGTACATGACAATGCAGGTAGCAATGGCCTGTGAGAAAGACTTCACTGCATTGTTACATCCCTGTATATCCATAGGAAGGGGCTACATTTGGGGAATCTGTCACAAAGACCGAGGTCGTCAAACAATTTGGGGGAAATTTATCATTCACATAGAGGGATGATATTGAGGTGTACGTTTGGCACCATAACCTTTCTTGCGCCACATGTGCGCCTCAAACCCAGGTCCACGCCTCGCCCGCCACATCCTTCGAGTTTACTGGTATGAGTTAGACTGAGGCCCCACGATGCGGAAACGCAGCTTTTTTTGTTGTGGTTTTTTGAGCCAAAGCCAGGAGTGGATTGAGCAGAAGGTAGAAGTATAAGAAGCTTCCTATATATTTCCCATTCCTTTTGTAGCCATTCTTTGCTTTGACTCAAAAAAAGGCAACAAAATCTGCAACAAATAAAACTGTGTTTCTGCAACGTGGGGCCTTAGAATGGAAATCTACACCAGGTCCTCCCTGGCATAGATTTCCATTCTGTCGCCGGAACCTCTGACATATTTATGTAAAAGCCACAACCTCTCGGTACCTACACCAGGCAGGACTTTCATTAAGATTGGTGTACAATATTCTTAATGCATAATTGCATTAATGCATAATTCTTAATGCACTTGCACCAATGTGTGGTCTTACAGGCATTCAGGATTTACACATCATAGATTACTGGGAGAGGCAGTAATGGTGTACATTGGTACAGGGAATTAGGTCGTAAGCTTGAGGCAAGGGCTTCAACGAGACTCTAACACAATACTGGATCAGCAGAAGATATCGAAATTTGAATGGTATTGTGCTCTTGCGCCCCCAGAATCGTTTTATCTGGTAGGCCCTAGGACATAGCTATAGTTGCCAACAAAATTCCAGGAGACTATAGCCCCTCCCCACTCACAACCCAACTGGAAATACCATTCCACACCGATAAACCACCCACTTTTGGGGGTAAATTTTACTCAAACCCTGTTCTATGGTTGGTCAAGTGCGGAATGTTTAATCCAGTGCACAGAGAAAGGTTTGCTGACATGCTGTGAGGAAAAAGAGCCGCTCTCTTCATTCACTGTGTGAAGACAGAATAACACCTCTTTTTTCCACTCACTGTGAAGCTTGCTTTTTTAGTGGTATCTATGGACAGGATTTCCCTAGAAACAGGAACTGAACCGCAAATTAGCTAGAAGGGAGGCACCCAGAGGCAGAAACTTTAGAAAGGTTTGTCAGGCAGAAAACAGCAACATTTTTAATTAAAGTGCATCATATTTTGGTTCAGAATCATATGCTCTATTAAATGAAACTAAGTTGCCTTAAAAGTTAGTGACCACTTAAATAGTTGATGTTTATAGTTTGTTTTTTTTTGGGATATGAGGATATCTAATGTTTTTGTTTATTTGTGATGTAAGTAAGTCAATGAATGTAAGAAATTCATTGACTTCTATTACATGATGTCATAGGTACCTTAAAATTGAAGTAAAGCAGTGATAGGCCTGCAAGCCTTCAATAGGCTCCTGGAAATGGATTGCCACCCCAGATCTTGTTCTGGAGGACGACCCATAAGAACATGGCGCCACCTTGGTTCGAGGCATCTTAAGGGTTAATGCCTGCAGTCAGAGAGTATAATACAGTGAAAACCTGGCGGGTGCCATATTTAAAGTACCGATGTACAATTACTGCAGAAGTCAGGAAGGGATTAACCTATGGACCTGTGGGATGACAAAACAACACATGTAGAGAGCAAGATAGCATCGTACCCAACAAGAGGGGAGGTTCTTTTATACCCAATTTTAACATTTAGACTTGACAGATTTTCCTAAGTACAGGTAGTAGAGCATCTAATAGTGACCACAGCGTAATACATTTTCATATATCAATATATATATATGTAGTGAGAGGCTACAAAAATGCTGAACTTCAGGAAGGCCATTTTTTACCATCTAATGGGCTGATCACAAGGCCAAAAATGAAGAGGCACTTGAGGCTGATATCTACCTCAGGTTACTTTTCATTTTTCGTCCCTCTGGCACTGACGCTGATATGGGCCTATTTAATGGGGCACCCTGCACAGAGGACTCTGCGGCTGAATCAGGCGCAGAATCTGCATCAAGAACGAGCAGGATGCTTATTTTTTTCATTGTCCTGCTTTGATTCATCTGGGCTTAATCACCTGGCCAAATATGGTGGCAGAAAATGAAGAGAATTTCTCTTCATTCTCTGCTAATTAAACCTAGCCTTAAAGTCAGTGTGAGATTCCGCTGTGTGAACATACCATAAGAGAAGACCTAAATAGCATAGGGGCAATGTCCTCAAAAGCAAAGGGACACAAATTAAAGGGGACCTGTGAAAGATAGATTTATATACTTTATGGAAATAAATGTGTTAAAACTACTAAAATAACAATGTGGCTAACTAGTTTAACCTCTCATGTGGGAAAAATATATATCTGTAGCAACGTCAGAGGCGTGTGAAGGCGCTGTCTATGTGTGGATGGTGGATAAGGATAACTGTGAGAGCCACTTGTGCTTATCAGTAGATCAAGCTATTATCACTACTGCTGGTGTGTCTGGGCCATCCAGAAGACTGTTCACTGTGTGCGTGCCCTCACGTAACCACTGCTCCCAACACCTCCTAATACAACAGAATAGATGGCAGGGGTAACAACCATCCTGCTTCTAGCAGTCCAATGATTCACGCCCTTTCAAAGAGTGTCAACTGGGCAATTCTCCAAGAATGCTGTAGAGGCATGTCTTAGCAGTCAACGATCTCTCACAAAGAGGTACACTCCCAAAAAGTAGCCTCTGAAAGCCTTTTTATAAGGCAATGGGGGAGGCATTTTACACCCTTTTGTGGCAATACCCAGTGACTAAGCAAACCAGACCTGTAATAATTTACTTATTGGCCTGAAACATAAATGCATGCCATGTTTTGCAGCATTCTGGCATTTCTATCTGGGTGCATTATTTTTCAGTGAATGTAGATGTAAGGCTGGGTTTACACTGCGATTTTTGTTTACATTTATCATGTATGCCAGGAAAGCTACCAGTGTACATGGAAAACTTGTGCATAGGGCTTCATTGCTTGACGGAGGACAAAAGCACATAGTAGACTTCCTTATTTTATTCCCCAGAGTCCAGTTATAAATGCATACATTTCAGTGGTCACTAACATTTCAGACAACTTAGTCTCATTTCAACAATCATATGATTCTGGACCAAAATGTAGTGCACTATAATTAAAAATATGGCTGCTTTCTGCCTGAAAAACCTTTCTACCTCCTACACACGACTGAGTTCTGGCTGTGCTCATAGATTGTTTTCTTCCCCTGTGTTTTAGCTGCATGGCTACATGTATTTACCCTATATTAGCAGTTCAGTGTTGGTGGATCTCCTATACTATAGTCACTTGGACTTTTCTTAGCTATTTGTTTGCTATTGTACAGTTACTCAGAGTTTCATATAAAAAAAAAATAACTTGTAGTAGTAGTAATGGACGGGAGAAGAGGGCAGACTGCTCCTTATTCTACAAGCTCACAGCCCGAGAGACAAATGTAAAATGTGCTGCAGCCACAACGGGGATATTATCAGCAGAATAACCAATGGGACATCATGTATGAAGGTTATGCGACTTCCCAAGACCCTGCACATATTTCAACTTTTCATGAAAACTTAGGTAAGCAGTCAACGAATGAACTCACACAGATCCACCATTAATAACAGCAGAACAGATCTCCCAGTGGCCGCACATTTCTCCGGAGAAAACCACTCTATTGAAGATTTGCGGGTTGTGGTTTTAATGGGACATTTTAAGACACAGGAGAAAAGGAAAGAAATGGAGTACAAATTTATGCAAAAATTTCAAACTCTGCAATTTGGACTTAATATTCATGCCAGCTTCATGTCACACTATGTTTGAACCATGAACTGAACTCAATATGCATGCCAGCTTCAAATCACACTATGTATGACCTGTGAGGGTCACAAATCACCTCCTGATAGCAAACAGATAACAGCAAGAATTACTGATCCCTCCGTCACGCACCACAAGTTTCCAGACTGTTTTTTTTTGACCTGTTGTAAATAACTTCTCTACTTAGATTGCAATTTTTTTTAAGGACTCTAAAATGCTTTGAAAACCATGTGTATAAAAATCTGTTAATTTTCAGTTCTTGTATCACACCATGTCTGATGAAGGGAGCGAGTACTCCTGAAAGCTTACTTATAAATATACTCAGTTAGCCTCTAAAAGGTATCGCCTGATTTCTTCACTCTTCCACTTAGGTAACCTTTAACACTAAGCCAATGACAATGATGTCAAAATGGTATTGTTCACTAGATTACATTCACTACACTACATTACATGTATATATCAGAATGCTCCAGTTATGTCACTGAGGTTGATTTATCACTGGAAAAGTTGCAATTTTTGTGCAAGTAGGAGTTTTCAGAAAAAATTGTGATTGTTTTCCGTATATATGGACAGTTATCAATGCAGTTTTCCCTGGTGCCTGTGAGATGCTAATGACTGCACCTTGGCTTAGAAAAACAGGGACACGTGGTAGCAATAAGAATTGGCTTAATCTTGTGTTGCATGAAAAAGGGAAAGCTGCAGCTGCCTGAACTTCATTTCCCACAGTGTCTTTTTTAAGAATCATTGATTTTGTTTTCAGGAGTGTCATATAGATTTTGTTAGGTCAATCCCTGCTGATAAAACAGTAATGGGGATGTGATTTAGGAGACCGGTACAAGAGAGATAGAGGATGGCCATTCTTCTTTAAATCAATAGAGAAAAAAATTTATAACCTGTTATATACAGTAGCAAGTCCTGTACCAACGTAAATGTGTTATATAATATACTACAACATTTACAGATACTGATCAATTGATCTTTCATTTAATAAGGCTGTATCACAAAGCCAGCCTACTGTCCATTTGCCCTATTAGGGCACATGAATGTTATAGAGTAAATATCCTCCTTTGTCTAGACTTTTTTATTTCAGTTTGTTTGTCTTTACTTCCTTCTAAGGTTTACTCTAACCACAAAGGATCATTTCTGATACAGTTGTTTGAAGCACCTGTAGCAAACAGGAAAGGATCTTTTAGCCCTAATTTTGACAAACAGACCTGACAGTTTTTCACAAGTAGAGGTTTGGAGTCTGGTAGGTTATAGTGGACACAACATAATACATTTTTCTTTATTTATATTTTAATAAGATATTTTGTAAGGGGGCTACAAAAACACTACTCTTTAGGAAGATCAGTTCCTTTCCTCAAAAGGAAGGGAAAAAAACACCCTCAAAAAATATATAGTTTATGGGAATAAGCTAACTAAAATAGAAAGTGGTTAAATGAATTTATTTTTTATTTATTTTACTTATATAGCGCCATCATATTCCGCAGCGCTTTACAGAGAATTATTGTCAACTCTGTCCCAAGTACGGCACACAATCTAGATGATTGATAAAAAAAAAAAAAATTAAAATACTAAAACATAAAGGTAATAATGTGGCATAAAAAAAAAAATTATAAAGATGTTGACTTCACCTGTCAATTCGCTCTCTCATACCCATGTACTGTATTATACTGTACTTAATATAGTGTCAGGCATTTGTATGAGCTATTTATTGTAAAATGTTAAAAAATGTAATAAAGACAGATTTGAAAAAAAAAAATTATAAAGAAAAAATAAATTGTGTAAAAGACAAATAAAGGTAGCAAAGTTTGAGGCAGGGAAAATAATAGCCAAGGTAAAAATAATCCAAAATAACTACATAAATAGTAAGAAACTAAAAACTGACAATGTGGGCCTTCTCAGATATAATCTGGGTGTAATGGTGGAGGAGGATGAGGAAAAAGCAGATCTATTAAATGTGTTATTCTCTACTGTATTCATTCAAAATACTAAAATAGAGAAATCACCAGGTACAAATGACATACACGCCTGAGTTCTGAGGGAATTATATATGTCAGCATATTCATAAGTGAATGATCGCTGGGAGAAGATAAAAAAGGTAGAAGGGGCATTCACATACCCCATGCAGCCCATCTTTCCTCCAATCCCTGGCAGACATGAACCTGTTCTCCCCCTTCCCCCCAGGAATCAGTGATGGAGAGAGAAATTCCCTGCTCAGCCCCCATAGCCTGAAATCAGGGAAGGAGAGAGGTGGCAGAGCAACCAGAGGGTTGGAGTGCTGATTCCAATCTCGTGACCCAGGGATTGGAACAAGTCCAGAACCCCCAGATCCATAATCAAGAGCCTATCTGTTCTAGTAAGCTAATCTTAACTCTTAGACAACCCTTTTAAAGCATGCAACAGGCCAATCATTAATAAACAAAAATAAGTTGAACAAATTTGTGTATCTGAGGCTACTGGATGATATGGTAAGGGTACATTCACATATTTCGGAGCAGTATTTTATAGGGGTTCTCTGAGTATATTGCTATATATAGATTTTGGTTACCATCTTTAATCTTTTTAATAATTCTTTGGTTATGTGACAGAGGTGTTTAAGAGAATCAATTATAGGCTAACTATATGGCTGATAATAGTTTAATGCAACAAGAAGAAAATGGTATCACAGGCAAAGTAGACCTGAATATTGGGTATTATCTGGTCCTTTACACCCTAGCTAAACCCAGTTGTAGCTGCACATGTCTGGCTCACTATACAAAAACATTTAAATGCTTAGGTTTATCATTGAGAACTGCAGTGGTTGACACAATGGTGTAAAATTCTGTATGCCTATAAGAAAAAGAGATTCCTATAAGGTATTCCTGTTAAAAAAAAAAAATCCAGCATTTAATATATGCAGAGTGTTAACCATACAGGCCACAGAGGTCAAATGTGACTACTAGCATATTTGACCATTTATAATAGGGGTTAACATTGTCTTATTTAAAGGTTCTTTCTGGATAGTGCGTAATATACAAGGCAGATTTCATGGCGGAATTTGGTCAAGCAGAAGAATTCAGCTTCAAATTCCTGAGGAATTAAGAGTTTATCACACAAGAAATGTGTCAGATAAGTGAAATATTAGTATATCTGATTCAGCATGTTTTTATTATGGACTAATAAAGTCATCATCTTTTAGACACTGTGGGGGAGGTAGCTCGGTAGCGGCCCAGGTACGGACCCAAACAGTCAGAGTCAGTGACACGAAAACTCAGGTGTAACAGGTTTATTAAAAAAATGACAACAAAATAAATAAACCTTCACTTCAGGAAAACAGGCAAAAACTTTAGGCCTTAACTTTAGGCTCAAAATAAATAAACTCCTGCTCGTCTGAGCTGCTACCTAAACAAAATAACATTTACTATCTGTGTGGCTTTCTGCCGGCCACACCAGCAAACAGTTTGGCACAGTATCAGAGTTTTAGGAGATCAGGACAGATCCAGACGCCTGCTCTCACTCCCCAGGATCAGCCTTCAAGTGCAGGCTCTGCAGGCCTATATGGACCAGTAATGAGCCTCAAGACCCGCACCTGGGCTGGGGCTTACTCAAAACCCGCCCTGGACCAGCCATATGACAAAAACCGGGGGCTGACATACCGTGACTCTAGCACTTGTCCTGTCACTTTCTCACAACACTTATTTTCTGTTTTTTTTCATTCCTATGTGCTGGTCCTTTTTTTTTTTTTTGTCTTCAGATTCCTGAAGCTGAATTTTTCAGCTTGTACAAATTTCGTCATGTGAACATTCCCCATGGAAATTCCTGTCCACCATATGAATGAAACTCCCTTATTGAGCATTGTGTACACAGAGATCAGGATGGCAGGAACGGTAACATACTGTCCCTGCCTTCACTATAGGAGGTCAGGCAGCAGTAACAGCCAGCTCCCTGTTTTTGCTGCTGCACAATTTTGTATATATACATCCTTGCAGTGGACCAACGGGACATATAATGCCAATGGGCAGTCCAGAAGTGGTTAAAAAAAGAAACTCAGAATTTACCCTTTTGGTCCCTTATTATGTGTAAAAAAAATACTCCCCTTCCAAATTAGTGTTGACCCATCTGTAACAACTTTAGGAAATTATTTAAAAGCCTAAATATGATATGATATATGATAAAGTATAATATACACTGTCCTGTTATCACAAAATGTTTATTTGTTAATCTTGCTACAAATGCTGCAGAGGAACTTGACCAATGTCCTGTCAGTCTTCTGCTTCTTACTAACAAGCCAAATGCATGTTAGTAAGAAGTGAGAGGCAAATGGAAGAGAGTATAATATTGGGGGGCATCCTCAGGCACCAGGGCTTGGGTGTAACTGCTTCCTTTGTGCTTGTGTAGAGTTCTCCTTAGCAAAGTCAGACTACAAATTGTTTGTAGTCTGTAATTATGGAGACACATAGGTCTGCAAAGGAGCTGTAGACCCGATGGGTAGATTTCTAATTGAGACCAAGTTGCCTTATTTTTATTTTTACCAAAATAAAATGGTTTCAAAGGTGTACCTCACTGTAACATACCAGCAATAGTATTCAAACTGTATCAGCAATAACTAGTAGTTAGAGCATGTGTTATGTTGACAGCCTAATATTGGCTATCTGTAATAAATGACAGACTAAGCAGTTAAATTGTGCATAACACAATGAGACATTGTAAGCTATTAAAATAAAGACATTGGGTTTAGTAGTCTAATAAATGAGCGTTGCTTCCTCTTTTCTGCTTTTAATTACTTTTTATCTTGTATCCAGAACCTATGCAAATGGGTTTAACAGGTCTAGTGAACACTCTTAGCCCAAATAAAAAAACTGTGGAGCAAAACTTATTTTATCATAGTTTAGATTTAAGTTAAAGGGAGTCTATCATTCGCAAAAACACTTTTAAGTTAATGGCACGTTGGGCCTTTAAAAAGCACATCCCTCTCCTACCTTTCCTTGTTTTCTTCTCCCAGCCGATTCCAAGATAATTTTTTTTCTTCGTGTATGTAAATGAGCACCCGGGGCGTACCTTCTCTTCTGCGAGCACCCACTTCGTCATCGCTTATCACCACCTCTTCGTCCATTGCGGTGACTCCCCTCTTGGTCTTCTTTCTTCTCAGTTCTCGCTGGCAGAGAATTCTCGCGATTGCGCATGCGCAATCAGGCTGCCATTTTCTGGTGGTCTGTAACAAGAGCGTGGCAGAGCCGATTGCGCGTGGGCAGTCATAAGAATTCGCTGCCAGCGGGAACTGAGAAGAAAGAAGACCAAGAGGAGAGTAACTGCAATGGACGAAGGAGCGGTGAGAAGCGATGACGCGGTGGGTGCTCGCAGAAGAGAAGGAACGCCCTGGGTGCTCTGTGGTGCTCATTTACATACATGAAGAAACAAATTATATTGGAATCGGCTGGAAGAAGAAAACAAGGAAAGGTAGGAGAAGAATGGCCTTTTTAAAGGCCATTTCAACATGCCATTAGCTTAAAAGTGTTTTTGCGAATGATAGACTCCCTTTAATATTATGCCCAGATTGTATGGAGAATTTTCCACTTGAAAGTATTACATACAACACAATGGTGTATTCACTATAAACATATAGGCACATTGTGTAATAAGGGAGAATACAAATTATATTTTGGAGCAAATATTTATCACTCAGGGATTACAAACTAAATTGGGCTGCATGGTGTAGAATGAATGTCTTGAACTTTTTCTACTCTGAAACATATGGAAAAATACAGTATAAGATTAATGGGGTTATCTACATTTTTAAAATGGATGGCCTATCATTTTCCTTTTAGTAGGAGCATATAAGTAGCAGTTTAGGACTCTGCAGCAGTGCCCATGCCTCTAACCTCTTGCCATGCATAAGAAAGGCATCTGGTCCTTATTTAAACTCTTTTAGGCCGGGGCCCCACGAGGCATAAACCACACTCTTTACAGTCACTGCAAGATGAATGCGATTCTAGTGAATCTCATCCACACATTGCAGAAAAATGCACACAGCAGACACGCTGCGATTTCCAAAACCATCGTGATTTTGGAAATCGCAGCATGTAAATGATATCTATGGAAACGCTGGCAGTTTCCCTATAGGTATAATGGAAGCAGAAAGTTCAAAGTGGAAAACTCTAAGGACTTTCTGTGAAAAGTGGCGCAGGAAAAACTGCGATGCGTTGCCGCTGTATTTTTTCCCACAGCGCTTTTTTGCTGCGGCCCGCTATGTGGGGCTTTAGCCTTAGTGGATGCCCCATGATAACTTTCTCTGGCAGAGACTTTCATAGTCTCACTACAGGTGCATCATTCTTTTGTCCTGTGTGGTCGGTCTCCTCTATCCAAACATAGTGCTGTTCCACAGTGTCAGCCCCATCATGGAATCATAGAAAGACACAGAAGTGTTCTTATGTCACTGTTGAAAGGTAGGAGAGCAAAATTGCTGGCTGTTTTGCTCTGAGGGCCAGCAAAGATCTTTATCAAGAGTTTTAAGCATGCAACCATCCTGATCCACATTATATAGAGGACAGAAAGGATGCAAATACCAAGGGGCAGAGACACATACTGCCTCTTCACAACTGCCTTTTTATGTATGTTAAGCACAGTCATAGTAGGCAATGCCTTATTTTACTAAATTACAGCTAACCTGCAAGTGAGAACAACTCAGTTAGTCATCAGGACTGTTGAATTTTACTAGGTTTGTAAACTTCTTATTTAAGATTTCTAAGCCATGATGTACATAAGACCACGAGCCCCCTGGGACCACAAGCCCCCTGGGACCACAAGCCCCCTGACCTTATTTACTACAGCAACTAATTAGAGTTCAGCTTCTGAATACTAAACTTCTATGGAAAGTTCAATGTGGGCTCTGATTGGTTGGGCAACAATAAACTCTTTCTGTGAAGACAACTTTGGAGACGAGTGTTTTTATGTCCTAGACACATCTTGATTCATCACATGTATGCGTCCCTTTGAGGTTCATGTAGCTCAGTAAATGTGTGGGAATTATCTGATAAACATTTCTTTTATTTTTGGTGGTTTAGATACTTGTCATTAAAGTGTAACTCTTTTCATGAATAGTAAAAGTGAATGTAAGAAACTCTAATATATTTTATTAACCCCTTCCTACCATAGCCATTTTTAATCTTTGCATTTTTGTTTTTTACTCCCTGGCTTCCAAAAGCCATGACCTTTTTTTTTCATTTATATACTAATGGGAAGCCTTATTTTTTGCTGGAAAATTGTACTTCATAAGGGTACCATTTAATATTTCATACAATGTACTGGGAAGCTGGAAAATCAGAATGGCGTGGAATTGGAAAAAAAAAACTTCTATTGTGCCATTTTCTTATAGGTTTTGTATTTATGGTATAAACATGACATGTTCCTTAGATTCTGTGGGTTTGCAGAATCACAGCAATGCCAGTACCTTACAAAAATAAAAAAATATGTTTCTGTGTATGGAGCTGTGTAAGGCTTTTTTTTTTTTTTTTTTTTTGCAGCACCCGAATGTTTGGCATTTTGATCACTTTTTGTTACATTTTTTGGGGGAATGCAAAATAGCAAAAAAAAAAAAGAAAAAAAGGCAATTTGGCTGTTTTGATTTTTTTTTAGTACTACTGTGTTCACTGTATGGGACGAATATTTTTGATATTTTTGTTGTTCCGGTGTTTCCAGATGCAGATATACCTAATATATCTGAATTTATATATTTTTTTAATAAGTTTGTCACTTTCTTTTCTACTCCCCCCCCAATAGGGCATCATTAGATCAGGTGCACCTGAAACTGTAATGCTACAATAGTTATACCGCTATAGTAGGCCTGGGAGTCTTCAGGAGGCTTCCGGCTCTTATACTAATCGGACGGCTCCGACAATCTTGCCAGCACAAATGATAAGAGGTGGGGCAAGAAATGACAATGGGTGAGAGAGAAGGGGGACTTAAAGCAGCCACAAAAGAATCAATGTCAATCAGAAAAGACTGTTTTATAAAGCAGAGGCCCAACTGTTATGAAACCCACTCAGCTTCTGCACTATGATGGTGGATGTCAGAAGTTAAAGAAAATTGCTTCTTTCTCCATTTATCGGACTCATTTCTTCCTTCTCCCTTTTCTCAGTCTGTTATCGCTAAGAGAACATATATACACTATGAATACAGACTATCAGCCTCACACACTGAAGTTAATGGAGAGGATATAGGGGAGAATGAGGCTGCTGGAGCGAAAGAGGAAGTCGCAAACTCACACAGGTTTTAATATGCAACGTCTCAGTCAATAGGGACAGTACCCAAAGCATATGATATAGCTAAAAATTTGTCACAGAAAATCAAATCTGAATAAAGGGATGGCCTTAAAGAATGGGTCTATTGGAGAGATTTCACTCTATTTAGTATGCTCTTTTCCAATTGACCATTGCAAAATTTGAATTGTTGCTCCAAACATCACCAAATGAGTTTCTCAAAAAGACAAATGATCTTTGTAGTCATTTTAGCGATTTAACATTTTGGTGAGTTTCGTTAAGCTGTCACTTGGGTGAGGTTGCCATCACTTGGTCCTTCTTATCTTTTCCTAGTTTCCTTAAAATCTCATTTATACTTTCCCTTGCACTCTCGGGTACTCTTACCCTACTTTTTATGCTTTGTTAAGACAGGAGGAAGGCCTCTGTGTAATCATGCTTGCAGCCTGGTACTTGCAAACTGCCTTTATACATAGCAGCCAGTCTGAGCAAGTATATCTACAATGTAAAATCTGAAAATAGCAGCATACTTTATGATATGTACAGTAGCCTTCAGCAGCAGTGCAACAAGCTGTGGTTGTCCTCATGGCAAGAGCTGTAAAGTGTGCACTGTAACCATTATACCCTGATGCTCAGTGTATAGTCTATCTAAAGAGAGGAATCACTTTCCTTTGTTGCAGCATACAGGAACGTGCTTATTTGGTTTACTCACCAAATAGCTATTTCTCACAACATCTGCTCTGTTATTTCTTTCTGCTACACACAAACCTACTCTTGGCATGTGAGAGACATCACTGGAGTGTGTTTGTCAGAAGATTGGTTATTGCCTAGAGACTTGTTTTAGAGGGAATCCTAATGAATTTCTCTAGCCTGTTTTATGGGACTGTCTGTCTACCTTACATTGTGTTTCGACCTTGGAATTCTGACAAGCTTGAGACTTTCATTGCTTCTTAGGGTGGGTTCACACTTGTGGTGGCACTCCGTCCGCCGCGAATCCGACCTAAATGTCGGAAAACTGGATAGGCACTGGATAGGGAAAGGTTTGCGACGCATTGCTTAAAACCCCATTCACTTGAATGGGTTTTTAAAGCAATGCGCGCTTACACCCTCTGCGCCGCGAAACCAGTGTTTTTCGTCGGAAACAAAGTCGGACATACAGGACTTTGTTTCCGACAAAAAAAAAAACGGATTCGGGGCGCAGACAGTGTAAGCGCACACCCAGTCTAAAACACTTCATAAATGTAGTTCAAATTTTGTGTGATAAATCATCCCCCCGCGAGTCTGCACAAATTGTCTGATGATCGGGTGCTTTTGGCCAGTCATTACGAACAGTGGTACGTTCAGCCAGCTTGTTGTACTGGACGTTCACAGCATTTTCATGGCCTATCAGTGGTATTGCTCATTTTGGCTGACACAAGTTGAATGTGTATGGCCAATTTTAGATGCGATAAGCCAGTTTAATCAACCGGCATGCGATAAATGTAGTTCAGTTTAAAACTGTTTAGTCTGATGACACTCAATGCAATTGGAGTCACACACAGGACTGTATGGTTCAGGGTGCTTGTGGTCAGGACATGTACCCAATGGAACAATAGAGAGAATACCACAACACTTGCCTTACAGAGATGATCAATAAGTTTTATTACATACATCAATCAATCAGATAAATCAATATGTGTCAAATGAACAGATGATAAAGCGACCATGAGCTGTAGAGACGTTTTGGCTGTCCAATGCCTTTTTCAGTGTCGCAGGAGCTGCAGGACAGAACAGAGGATCAGCGCAAGCACATGCGTAGCACGGTGCCTCAGTGTTTAGCACTGCAGCCTTGCAGCGCTGGAGTCCTAGATTCAAAACTCCCACACTCCAAAGACATACTGATAGGGAATTTAGATTGTGAGCTCTATATGGGACAGTAATTGACAATGTCTGAAAGCTCTGTGGAATATGATGGGATGGTGTATAATTAGTAATAATTATAATAAGTATTAATTGGGGACCCGAAAAATGGAAACCCAATTCACTTAAAAAGCGGTTACTCGCGGACCCCATGGACTATACTGTAATGGGATCTGCCTGAAAAATGCGGAGAGAAAAGTCCTACGGAATGGGGAACGGAATCACCCATCGCAGATGTGAACCCAGCCTTACTCTTAGGCTGAGGCCCAACATTTTAAGCTAATGTCAAGAGTGGATTGAGCAGAAGGGTGAAATATAAGTATTTCCTATAAATTTTCTATTCCTTTTGTAGCCCTTCTTGGCTTCGGCTCAAAAAACGCAACAAAATCTGCAACACAAAACGCTACGTGTACGCAACTTGGGGCTTCAGCCTTAGACAGTATTAGTAAATCATTGCATATAGAATTTCCACATTTGAAACACTTCGAAAGAGAGATTTTAATGAGGAATTTGGAATTTATAAAATCAGTTTTGCTGTCTGCACTGCCAGAATTTGCACCAAATTTATCAAATGTCGCAAGACACTTTATTAATTTGGTGCATCTTTAAAACTAACAGTTTAGTCCTAAGATGTTACTCCACTTTTTATACCATTCCCTACTATAGTGAGATTGGGACAATTTTTGTGACTTTTTAAACAGTTGCATTCGCAGATACATTTGGTGTATTCAACATTTTAACCACACCCACTTCCTCCCAAATGAATCCAAAAAAGTTGGAAAACCCTATTTTATGACTTTTTGACACCAAAATTCTGGAGTGCAGGGCTCAATAATTTCCCTCCATTGTTGTCCCAACTTATAGAGGTTGTCAAGGATATATATATATATATATATATATATATATATTATTGTTTATATTAGTCCAGAGAAGGTAAAAAAAATTTTTAAAAAAAAACATACTCACCTGTCTCCAGTGCTGTGGTGTCTCCCAGTGCAGTCCGGTCCTGCTGCTCCACTGTCTTGTTTTCCCAGAAGTCTCTGCTGCACTGTGACGTCCTGTGTCCCTTTCCTTAGTGACTGCTGAGGCCAATCAGTGGGCTAAGGAGAGGACACGCGACGTCACAGGTAGTAATGCCCTGTGTCCAATCAGCAGCCTCAGCGGTCACGTGTGGCGGGGACTTGCGCCGGAAGAAAACACCGGAGCAGCAGGACCAGACCATGCTGGGAGACACTGGAGCTCCAGGGACAGGTAAATGTGTTTATCCTGGACAACCCCTTTAAGAAAACATGTGCATTTTATTTGGTTATTTTTTTATTTTTCTGCACATATACCTCATTACATCTTATTCAAGTTCACAAGAACAGCTCTGTGCTGTGGGATATCCTACCACATTATCTAAGCCTCAGATGACTTCCTACTTGTGTCAGTTACTGGCATTATGTCTTTGGATTGTATATCAGTGCTAGGCCAACTGTTCTGTGTGTTTCCTGCTCTGCGATGTGGCTAGAATATTGTACAGATGCCATTATTTGATGTTTTTTGTTTATTTCAATATGACCCCTCATTTTAGTCAGGAAGAATAGCTGTATCACAACTTTATATGTGCTACTATACCATTCATCCCTCAGCACGTCTATAAACTCATGAATCCTTGTATAGCAAGACCCACAGTAGATACACCACAATTGTATAGTATTCAGGCTGTAAGGGCATAGATCACCAGTGCAGTATATACTTGTATCCCATAGTTATAATGTTTTGCTTTTGTGGATCTATGTTTCTAATGTAGTGAACATGTCCCGTGCACCTGGAGCAACTGTTTATACCAGATGAACACTGTCTGAGGTTTTCTGTTTATGCTTATTCCTCGCCAGATCCTAACAATTCTAACAGAGCAAACAAAAACTAAGCAATGTTAACTTCTGAACAGTGTAAAATGGAGCTCAAAAAATTGTATCCATCACAAAACATTTCACTTTTTACATGAATAGCTTACATTTTGCCACTAATAATTCAGAAGATCTGGAAGGAGCTAGTCAAAGATGACTGAAGATATTTTTAAGCATAATATTTAATATATGCCCCAATACTTCAGTGCATCATAAAGATGGGACCCTGATAGAGAGCTTTATAACAGAGTTGTAGCATGCCTTTTGCATTCTGGGCACTATTCTACAGTTCTCCATATGCTCCATGGGCTAATTTTGCAGCCCCTAATTGGGCATGATTTTGCAAAACTGGGGAAATTCTGTTTTATTAAAAAGAACACTTGGAATATGGGCACTACCAGGGAAAATTAAGTTTATGATGTACCGTATTTCAATCCTCAATAAAGTAAAATGTTATAGTGCACAGTGTAGAGTATTCATTTTCTTAAGCTCTCTTTGTCATATCATCTGCTATTCTCCAACGTATCAAACTCTTCATTTCTGACCAGCTTGAAGTTTGGTCTATCTACTGTTCCAATACTGTTACTATGTCATAATAATAATAATAATAGTAATGTCATATTTCATTGCACTGTACAGAGATTGTAATCGCTTATATTAAAAGGTTTTTGTTTTGTTTTGTTTTAAATAACATTATGAAGTACTATATACACAAATAAAGGCCTATGTGTATCTAGACACCCCAGGGGGGCATAATTTCATACTGTGGCACTGCATGGGGCACTATTTGGTGGTACACATAGCACCTATGGCTATTCAGCATCGGGACTTCTTGTGCCTCTTGCGCATGACTAAGATATTAACATTATAAGGAACTATACACATAGAGAATATGTTTATAATCATATACCTATCTGCATGTATCTAGAGATATGACTTATGTATAATAAATCTCATACCTATCAAATTCACACGTAAATAAGTGTGTTCATATCTTCCCTGTGACTTTTTCTATCTGTACAATTGTACAACACTAGGGGTACTATACAGTAAACTAATAGTGGGGTCCACAGAGTTCCATTCTTTTGCTGACAAAAGAAGTGCTGTATGCTGCACTATTCATACCACCAAAAGTTACCAAAACCCTGATGGAAGCCTTGACAGGGCAGCCAAATGCACATATGAACAGATCCTAAGATTTTTGCTTCAATGTACAAAATCATACATTAATCATTACTTCAGTTCAGCTAGTTTTTTTATCAAAACATGTTTTCTTTGGGCAAATTACCTACACAGGAAAAGTTTATCCATGGTTGAAGTATTTATAGCTAGAGGGGGAGCACAGCAAGGCCATTTAATCTTTATTCTATGATTCATAACTTATTTCTTTGAGTCCTTGAGGATTTTATTCTTCCTTTTTTGTGCAATCCTATTTACTTTGTCTGGAGAGCTTGCCTTACTTTATTTTCTTAGCCATTTTTATTAGTATGTCAATAATTAGATAATGTTGCAGGAAATTCTGGTTACAATGTTTGTATCAAAACAGGTAAGATTATATAACTATCTCTGACTTTCTTGTTTCAGAATTAAAGGGTTTGTATCATACACACACACACACGCATATATATATATATATATGTGTGTGTGTGTGTGTGTGTGTGTGTGTGTATATATATATACAGTACAGACCAAAAGTTTGGACACACCTTCTCATTCCAAGAGTTTTCTGTATTTTCATGACTATAAAAATTGTAGAGTCACACTGAAGGCATCAAAACTATGAATTAACACATGTGGAATTATATACTTAACAAAAAAATGTGTAACAACTGAAAATATTTCTTATATTCTAGGTTCTTCAAAGTAGCCACCTTTTGCTTTGATTACTGCTTTGCACACTCTTGGCATTCTCTTGATGAGCTTCAAGAGGTAGTCACCTGAAATGGTTTTCACTTCACAGGTGTGCCCTGTCAGGTTAATAAGTGGGATTTCTTGCCTTATAAATGGGGTTGGGACCATCAGTTGTGTTGTTCAGAAGTCAGGTGGATACACAGCTGATAGTCCTACTGAATGGAGTGTTAGAATTTGTATTATGGCAAGAAAAAAGCAGCTAAGTAAAGAAAAATGAGTGGCTATCATTACTTTAAGAAATGAAGGTCAGTCAGTCCGAAAAATTGGGAAAATTTTGAAAGTGTCCCCAAGTGCAGTGGCCAAAACCATCAAGCGCTACAAAGAAACTGGCTCACATGAGGACTGCCCCAGGAAAGGAAGACCAAGAGTCACTTCTGCTGCGGAGGATAAGTTCATCCGAGTCTCCAGCCTCAGAAATCGCAGGTTAACAGCAGCTCAGATTAGAGACCAGATCAATGCCGCACAGAGTTCTAGCAGCAGACGCATCTCTACAACAACTGTTAAGAGGAGACTGTGTGCAGCAGGCCTTCATGGTAAAATAGCTGCTAGGAAACCACTGCTAAGACAGGCAACAAGCAGAAGAGACTTGTTTGGGCTAAAGAACACAAGGAATGGACATTAGACCTGTGGAAATCTGTGCTTTGGTCTGATGAGTCCAAATTTGAGATCTTTGGTTCCAACCACTGTGTCTTTGTGCGACGCAGAAAAGGTGAACGAATGGACTCTACATGCCTGGTTCCCACCGTGAAGCATGGAGGAGGAGGTGTGATGGTGTGGGGGTGCTTTGCTGGTGACACTGTTAGGGATTTATTCAAAATTGAAGGAATACTGAACCAGCATGGTTACCACAGCATCTTGCAGCGGCATGCTATTCCATCCGGTTTGCGTTTAGTTGGACCATCATTTATTTTTCAACAGGACAATGACCCCAAACACACCTCCAGACTGTGTAAGGCTATTTGACCAAGAAGGAGAGTGATAGGGTGCTACGCCAGATGACCTGGCCTCCACAGTCACCAGACCTGAACCCAATCGAGATGGTATGGGGTGAGCTGGACCGCAGAGTGAAGGCAAAAGGGCCAACAAGTGCTAAGCATCTCTGGGAACTCCTTCAAGACTGTTGGAAGACCATTTCAGGTGACTACCTCTTGAAGCTCATCAAGAGAATGCAAAGCAGTAATCAAAGCAAAAGGTGGCTACTTTGAAGAGCCTAGAATATAAGACATATTTTCAGTTGTTTCACACTTTTTTGTTAAGTATATAATTCCACATGTGTTAATTCATAGTTTTGATGCCTTCAGTGTGAATCTACAATTTTTATAGTCATGAAAATACAGAAAACTCTTGGAATGAGAAGGTGTGTCCAAACTTTTGGTCTGTACTGTATATATATATATATATATATATATATATATATATACCTAATTTTTTGCTTTATAAGATGCGCATGTAGATAAGATGCACCTAAGTTTTAGAGGAGGAAAATAGGAAAAAAATATTTTTAACCAATTCCTAGACAACCTCTTTAAGAATAATGTCCCACAGTATACACAGTATAATGGCATCCATACAGTGTAATGTCCCATTGTGGCCTTCACACAGTATAATGTCCCATAGTGGCCTTTCCACACACTATAATGCCCTATAGTGCCCCCTCCACACAGTATAATGTCTCACAGTAGCCCCTCCACACAATACAACGTCGCATAGTAACCCCTCCACACACTTCTTTCAGAAGAACCTGAAATTTTGAGGGTTTCGCCAGAACTGAAATCACATCACATGGCTGCTCTGGAATAGATGATGTGAAATGTAAACCGATCATGGCACTAGAATGAGCACTGTGGACCCTTCAAACAACTGATCACAGGGTCTTATTGATGATCTATTCTGAGGATAGAGCATTTATAAAAATGAATTGGACAACCCCTTTTTAGACGACTTACAAAGTTGCTTCGGTTTTAATTTTTGTTGCTTTGGAATGATAAAACGTTGTATGTGAAGGTAGACATAGCCTTTAAGTATCTCACTTTGACCAGAAATATGTTTTTGGTGTGGGTCACTTAATATAAAAAGGTGAAATGCAAATATCAAATGTAGTAGAGGTTTCCAGGAAATGATAATTGTCACTTGAGGTAAAGAAAGATGTTACAATGGATTGATATATGAATTTCTAGCCTAATAATTATATTGTGGAAGAGAGCCAGGCATTTAGACCGTTGGATGCATCTTCAACACTTTTATTCCGCTTGGTACAACTTAATTATAGTAGTGGTATGTGCCAGCAAATCCATCCATTTCCTAAAACAGTCAAAATCTTCTTGGAATGCATAATGAGCACTAAGTCAAAATACAATGAAACATAACATATATGACAAACAAATGACACAGAATATTCTACACTTTCCCAGTGCATGTACTAAAGTTGAAAATTAGTAAAAATAGTGACCTACTTTCATAAATAGTTTCAGCATCAATGTAAGACCGCAGTTAATTGTAGCAGTAATGTTTAACTCTTTATGGTGACACGTGTAACTAGCTATTACTGATGATTACAAAGTGAGTCAAGCGAAGAGCATCTGCCAACAGGCATCAATAAACATCCATGCGTTAGGCTAAGGCCCAATGCAGCAGATCACTGCAAATAAAGGTTGTAGAAAAGACCGTGGTGGAAATCCATCGCGTTTTTTTCCGCAGTGTTTTTCACAGAAAGTCCACAGAGTTTTCCTCTGCAGACCTTCTGCCCCTATTATACCTATACGTAAAATTCCAGCTTTTCTGTAGATATAACTGACATTCTGCGACTTTAAAAAAGTGAGTTTTTGAAATCACAGCTTTTCTGCTCCAGAATTTTTCTGCAATGTGTGGATGGGATTAGCCAGAATCACATCCACTTTGCAAGTAATGTAAAAAACATCGTTTAATGCCGCGCCGTTTCCACTGTGGCCAAAATGCTGTGTTTTCGCAGTGTGGAGTCCCCCACATCAGAGGAGTTAACCAGAGCAGGGAACAGCTTTCCCTCTGGAGCAGCTGTGCAGCAAGGAGGTGTAAGCTAGCATGGAATATGTACCCACTTCTGGATATCAGGGAAGCCACAGCAAGAAACTTTACTTTATCCATGTATTGCAGAAAAGCATCTTTTTTTGTTGCAGATTTTGCTGCATTTTTTTAAGCCAAAGCCAGGATTGAATTGAGCAGAAGGGAAAAGTATAAGAGCTTCATATATATCTCTCATTCCTTTTGTAGCCTTGGCTTTGGCTCAAAAAACTGCAACAAAATCTGTAACAAAAAAAGCTGCTTTTCCAAAATGGGAGGCCTCAGCGTTAGACAGGGTTAGTACTATAAAGTAAATCTTTGCCTCAATTCTCAAAGAGTGTTGCTGCAAGACTTCATGGACATTCTATTGATATCAGTTGGATTCAGGGGAATTGAATACAGTCGGCAAGATATAGATGTTGTACACACATGACACACTTTATCATGGTTCGTTGATCAGGTTTTTGAGGGCCATTCACTGGCAATTTCTTTTTCCCGCTACAGCATTCACTGTATGGAAAAAATATTTTTAGAAGTTTGTAGACTGGGCGTTTTCGGACACAGGAATATCTAAAGTGTACGTGTTTTACTTTACTTTTAATTTTTAGATGTGTTCTAGGGAAAGCTGGATGATTTGAATTTTGAATACTTTTTTTTTTTTTAATATGTTTTTTACTTTTTTTTTCTGTACTGTCAACAAGATGTTTGCATGAGAAACTTTGTGCAAACATTCTACCATTGTTGTTGCATTGCTGGATCATGTGAGTAAAGATACTGGTTATTGCAGAAACTGAGTGTGGATTCTTTGGCCTCTTAAGTGCATCACTACTTTACAGTCAACCCCGGGGCCACGACTACACAGTAAGCAGGGAGGCGTCCTGGAGGGAGCGGTTTACACGTGGAATGTAGGGATGTAAACAGTGCTGAATAGCTCTTGTGTGAAATCTTATAATAGCCGCTTGCTCTACTGTGACGTTCATTATTTTAAGTCTGTATTTTGTAAATCAGATTATTATGTATTCTTTCGGTATACCCTGAGCGCCTCTCTGTTGTGGACACAGCATTTATTATTTCAGTTCTGTGTAAACAAACAGTACTGAACTAAGCCTGATCTCACACATTTTAGTTTACTTATTTGATACCATGGCTGCTCAGCTCTCAGGTCACATTTGAAAACATATATTCAGAGTTGCAGATGAACTTAAAAGTTAAAGGCACTGCCTTGAATTAGAAAAACATGGTTGCCTTCTTCCAGAAATAGCGCCATGCCTGTACATTGGTTGTGCGTGGTATTGCAGCTCGCCTGCTTCCAAGCAGCAATACCCCAGAACAAAAGGTGGACAGGTGTGGGCCATTTTCTAGAAGTAAGCTAAGCAGCCATGTTTTAGCAAATCTAGACAACCACTTCAGTGGAGTTAAAGGGAGTCTGCCAACAGTAAATTGGTTATGAACCTAATCCCAGTACCTTGTACAAGTGATTCTACAGTTTTCTAAATATGCCTTTGTTATTCAGTTTTGGGGCCCCATTTTCATATAAATTGCAGTTTCATTTATTGCAAATGAAGGGGGAAAGTGCTTTACCCAAAAATCTAGAGCTGAGGCCAAAGCCAGCTAAGACTCACCCCAAAGCATTTTTCTCCTCATTTGCATGACTAAGGCTAAGTTCACACTAGCGCTGGGTCTTCATTGGGGGTTTCTGTCCCACATTCCGCTTGAAAACTGCAGAGAGAAAAGTCCTGCAAGCAGAACTTTTCTCTCCACATTTTTAAGCGGAAACCTGGCAGACCCCATTATCGTCTATGGGGTCTGTGGTTTCCGCGGGTGACCGCTTTTTAAGCGCATTAAGTTTCCGTTCTTTGGGTCCCCAAGTAGACCTGAAGAACAGAATGCTGAACGCTAGTGTGAACCTAGCATCAAACAGTGATTTACATGAAAATGGGTCACCAAAGCTGAATAAAAGAGGAATATTTGGAGCCTAATAAGTGGAAAAGGAAACATTTATTTAATACAATGTATTACTAAGTTTCTTATATCATATATACTATTAATTTATGAAAAGTGGTTGTATATTTGGAGGTATGCTTTAAGGAGGAACAAATCATAAGAATACACTTTCAAAGAAGTCAATATCCAACAAAATCTCTCCTCTTCTTATATGCTGTTGTAGGGGTTGTTACTCACAGTCTTGCTGCCAAGAAAATCAACTTTTAATCCACATGCAAATGGACTGTCTGGGGCACCTGGGACATGGCCGCATTTGACTGAATAGCTGTATTCACCCTGTATATTATTTTTATAAATGCTATTGTGGTTGCTTGCATACCTGACTTTCTACAGTCCTGAAATCAGCTAGATAAAGTTTTTTTTTAAGTTGGTGTTGTTTCACTACATAGCTATGCAGGCTAACTGTTAACAGTGAATCTCTCTGATAATCCATGTTGGAACTTTAACTGCAGCCTTACAATTGTTACATAACTTACATAAAAGATCAGCTAAATTTAGAAACAGCAACAATTGTTAGGGCCAGGGTAGGAAGGGATTAAAAGATGAAATGGTGCGAGGTTCATCATGTGGTTAGCTGGGATGGGGTTGGGTGGCATTCACATGACCGAGTTTCAGCCATTAAACTCAATTCATGTGTTGGCCGGATTTTCCAGCCTGAACAATATATTGGGAGAGTATAATTATGTATAAGCTAGAAGTCCCTCCCAGTGACGTATTGTCCCATACCGCTTATAGTACAGGACAGTATGCCGGTGGGAGGCAGGGACTCCTAGCAGCAATAATATCTATACTCCTAGGATTCCCTCTCCCGGCATACTGTTCAGGCTGATAAATACGACCAACACATGACCAAGTTTTATGGCTGAAACTCAGTCATGTGTATGCTGGATTACAGTGCCCTTCTGGAAGTTCAACAGTAAAATTACTGATTGTATTTCTCTTGTATGTATGTTTTTTATTGTTATATTCCTTTACTGTTTTGTTAAATGTGTATTTATTTGGTTTTCAACAGTTTTTGTATTTAAAGGGGTTGTCTGAGCTTTTTTTTTTTTTTTTATGACCTATCCTCAGGATGGGCCAAAAATACCTGATCAATAGCGGAGCCACACCCTGCCCCCAGCACCCATCCTGTACACAATTCATGGCCAGAAGTAGAGAACTCCATCCGTTGTCTAGTGTCCGGGTGCCTTCACTGCAGCACTGCTCCCATTGAAGTCAGCTGTAGTGAAAGTGCCTGGACACTATACAGCAGTCGAAGTTTTCTGCATCCAGCCCAGTTGTTTACAGGACGGGCTCCAGCCTGAGGATAGGCCATAAAAAGATTAAGCCTGGACACCCCCTTTAAGGTCAGGATGTGGTAGAGAAAGGGCAGGATGAATGGAAAGAGCGCTAAAGCTTTGAAGAAATCATCTCTAGTCCTCTGGCTTAAAGACAGCATACTCCTAGTGTTCAGTCCATGAGTTACTTCAGCAGAGGGTAGTTCTGCTTAATGAGTTATAGTGATAGCGACTTTGGTTGTGCAGTTGGGAAGAAGGGAAGGGATAGTGGCAACAAATGAAGATGCACACCCATGTCAGTACAAACAATGCTATCAAATATCTATCTTCCACACTACAAGAAAAAGGCAGAAGGGAAGCTCCTCTGTGTCCATGGGGTGATCCCTAGTATCTCTTTACATTTGACATTCCATTTATTATTGAAAAGTTGCCAGAATTCTGGTGCAATTTGTGCTAAAAATAAAGGGCCTACCTGCCTTGCACCACAATTGCAATACCTTGCAATAATTTTAGACACTTTATATGACTTGTTCGACAAAAGGTAGATAGGGGAAAGGTCAGAAAAGGGGAGTGGCTTAAGATGCAACATTTGCCCAGATTTACTAATGCAGTGCAAATTTACAGCATTTTAAACCACACCCTTTTTTCTAACAAGCCACATCCATATGTGAAGCAAGTTGAAATTTTTAGCCCAAACTAGATGTGCCAAGATGCACTACATTGAGTCAAAGATAAGCCACATGTTGCCAAAGATGTGCCATATTTACGCCAGTGACTAATTGTAGTAAGTCTGGGCCATTGTGTGCCAAAATTTTGGCACTTTTTGCCAACAAATAGGTCATGTAAATTTAGGCCATAATAGGTCATAAAATAGGTCATAAATCTGGCACCATTTAAGACTGTCTCACTGTGTCTAATTTTGCACTGTCTATTAAGATTGGTTAATCTGCCCCACATTGTCAAAAGAGGGCATTTTAAAGCACCTATTTTTACTTGATTTTAGTTGAAATACTTGTGAATGTGACATGGTGATTCATGTAGTATAATAGAGTACTGCAGAAACAAGTTATCATATAAAAAGCTCCATAACCTGAGGGTGCATCTATAAAGAAATAGGATTATTATTTTGAATAAAGATTGATTTTCTTTAAGAAACATTAGTAACTTTCACACTTTATTATTAGAACGAATAGCAGAGATTAAGTATGTAATGGGCTTGGTGCAGTTATGTGTCTCTGCCACATAGCAAATAATCACTTAATAACTCAATTGTTCCAGTGTTATTCCTTGTCTGTCCCGCACAATGTAAATTTTCTTGCGTTGATGTGATGGTTTTTATAATTATGGTAATGATTCTCTGCACCTTGAAAATGATTATTATAATGTTTTCATGAATAGGGCTGAGCCAAAAGCTATTTTAAGACCTATTTCAATGGGTGTTGATGTTTTCTGGCCTTTGCCAGATATAGGTGGAGGCTTTTTAGACTAGACTATTGTCATATCACATCTGATAATTCAGTTCTCACAGTGTTTTGCAGAGACACGTCCTGCACAAATGCTCTATTACTTTCCTGGCAATTATTATGTGCTGTGCTATTAACATGGTGAGTGTATAGTGCACATAAGGCTGCAATGCACTTATATTAAAATTTTGAGCTTACAATTCTTTTCACTTGTACAGTGAATTATTGCATTTCAGACTATAAAAGTTAAGGTAGTTTGGAATAAAATATGAAAATGTAGCACCCACCAGCATGATCCACACCCTTAGGGCATGTTGTAGCCAAACTAACCTGTTGTAGATGCAGAGGGACTTGAATTGTCCCTCTCCAATTCTCTTCCATGCTATCCTTCTTTTTTAACAAAGCGCCTGTAGACAGCAGATTCCCTGTAGAAACTCACCCCACCCATGAAGAAGGTGCCAACCTGAACTGGTAACTGCCCCCATCCCACATGCCAAGCCCTATATCTGCGTCTGTGCTATGTCTGCCTTCCCTGTGATATCCTAAATGCTAGTTTTGCAAACATATTTCTAAGTATAGACCATAGTCAACAAAAAATAAAAGTTTTGGCTCTTGTGACAATGTACCAAAGAAAATCTGTCCCTTATGTTTCTTGGACCAACACACAGCAACTTGGCAGGAATTATTATATCATAACATAAATAAGCCTATTAGTCAGCCGTATGCTGATCCAAGGGTCATTTAAAAATATAACTAATAAAAAAATAAGAGTAGTACACCTATCTGACACTTTCTGGATCCATACCTTATAGTCACTAGACAGCTTTTTCTGGATGTTATTATCCTTAGGCTGGAGACACATATGGAGTTTATGTTGCTTTTTTTGGTGCAGATTTTGCTGCAATTTTTGAGCCAAAGCCAGGGATGGATTAAACAAGAAGTAGAAGCATAGATTCCTCCTTTATATTTCTCATCCCTTTTGAATCCTCTCCTGGCTTTGGCTCAAACAAGCTGCAGCAAAATCTGCACCAAAAAAGCAACAAAAACATGTGTGTCTCCAACCTTATAGCCTTATAGCTAGTAAATGGTTCATACTTTATATTGTTATTCAACTTCAGGACTCTTAAAGTCAGGGTCGGACTGACCCACCCGAGCAACGACTATTAGTCCCCCTGACCAGAGGCGTAACGATCGCGGTCGCAGGGGGTGCGACCGCGACCGGGCTCAGCGGGGTATGGGACCCGTGGCCAGCTGGAGATGGCCGGGGCCCCGGGCCACTATGATAGCGTTCCACCGCTATACATAATGTTATTGGAAAGGAGTTCTGGCATATTGCAGGCCTCTTTCCAATAGATGGCAGCCCAGGGGAGGTGACTCAAAACAATAAACACATATTCTCACCTCTCCTGGGCACAGCGTCCTCTCCGGCGCTCCTCCGTCATGACTGAGGCCTGTGATTAGGCCCTAGCGGTCACATGGGGCTCGGCCGCGTAATGACGTCAGTGCGCCCCCACGTGACCGCTCAGGCCCAATCACAGGCCTCAGCAGCGACGTCGGAGAAGGGCCTGAAGATGCTGAAGACAGCAGGATGGAGTGAGGATGCCAAGGAAAGGAAAGGTAAGGCAAGGTGAGTATGAATGTTTGTTATTTTTAATCACTTCTCCTGGGCCTCCGATTATTATACTCTGGGGTCTGAGGAGACCCCAGAGTATAATAATAGCACTGAAGCAGAGGGGGGCTATTGGGCACATATAATACTGGATGGGGGCCACTGTGGAGCTTATAATACTGGGTGGGGGCCCCTGTAGAGAGCATATAATACTGAGTGGGGGGCACTGTGGAGCTTATAATACTGGGTGGGGGCCACTGTGGTGCTTATAATACTGGATGGGGGCCCCTGTAGAGAGCATATAATACTGGGTGGGGGCCACTGTAGAGAGCATATAATACTGGGTGGGGGCCACTGTAGAGCTTATAATACTGGGTGGGGGCCACTGTGGAGCTTATAATACTGGGTGGGGGCCACTGTGGAGCTTATAATACTGGGTGGGGGCCACTGTGGAGCTTATACTCCATACAGTGGCTCCTTCATTTTTTTTTTTAATTACGCCGGGGCAGGTGAAAAAAACAAAAAAAAAAAACAAACTTTCTCTCCTGTCCCCAGTGTCTCCCAGCGCGGTTCGGTCCTGCAGTTCTGTTGTTTCCTTCCAGCTGAAGTTCCCTCTGCACATGACTACCTGTGACATCAAGTCCTCACTGGCTGTGACATCAGCGGCCTAAGGGAAGGGACCTGGCACGTCACAGCCAGTGAGGACTTCCGGCAAAAAGAAGACAACGGAGCTGCAGGACCGGACCGTGCTGGGAGGACATCGGAGCACCGGAGACAGGTGAATATGTTTAGTGTGTTTTTTTTTTTTTTTTTTTTTGGGGGGGGGGGGACGTAGGGGGGGAATTCACCTCCCCCGGACTAATTATTAAAAAAGAAAAAAAATTATACTGGACAACCTCTTTAAAATGTGGCGCATTAGGGGGGCCCTGGGGGGTATATTAAAGGGGTTGTCCAGGCATAATTTGTTATGGTTTATCCTCAGGATAGGCCATAGATACCTGATCTGTAGGGGGCTGACCCCAGACCAATCAGCTGTATGGAGCCACTTCTGATGTCCGTCCTGTACACAATACAGGGCCAGAAGCAGAAAGTTCTGTCCACTGTATATTAGCCGGGCACCTTCACTGCATCTCAGCACTTATTGAAGTCAGTAGGAGCTGAGCTGCAGTGAAGGCGCCGGGCTGCTATACAGCGGATGGAGCTTTCTGCTTTCGGCCCTGTGTTGTGTACAGAACAGGCTCTGGAAGTGGCTCTGAACAGCTGATGGAGCCATGTGTCAGCCCCCTACCGATCAGGTATTTATGGCCTATCCTGAGCATAGGCCATAAAAAAGATTAACCCTGGACAACCCCTTTAATATGCACCACACAGTTTAATGTCCCCCCCACAGGATGTTAGTCCCCATCACTGCTCCCACACAATATAATTACCCCATCACTGTTCCCCATACAGTATGGGGGACCAGTGAAGAGGCCACTATGTGGGGGGACCAGTGAAGTGACCATAGAAATATTTGGCCCAGACAACCCCTTAAAATAGGTTGTCCATAAACTGGAGCGACCACTGTGTCGGTCGCCAGGGAGGTGTAAAAATAAGAAAATTAAAAAAAAAAAAAGCATACTCACCTGTCCCCAGCACCCCGATGTCCCCTGCCTGTGTCTGTTCGGTCTCATGGCGACGCCTCATTTCTGGAAATCCTGTACCTAATTGGTCTTAGCGATCACATGAGGTGCAGGACTCCCAGCAAGGAGTCGCCGGCACGAGACTGAATGGACACTGACAGCGGACAACGGAGTGCCGGGGACAGGTGAGTATGCTTTTTAATTTACTTATTTTTTACTTTACACCTCCCGCCAGCTACATTGGTTGCTCCAATGCCTGGACAACCTCTTTAAAGGATTTATCCATCTTTCTAATATTGATGGCCTGTCCTTAGGATAGGCCATCAATATTACATCTGCGATGATACAACAGCCAGGACCTCTGCAGATCAGCTTTTCCAGGACAGTGCGGCTACAGGTAAAGGTAACAGTTCTTGGAGCCAGGCTACTTACTTGCCATACAAGGTGTAGCAGTAGGTTTAGGTAGTGCAGTGGTGCACATGGTATAGTGGTTGAGCAGCGTGGATCCCAACATGTTATTACCTTTAGCTGCCCTGTCTCGGTACCGCTGATCTGCAGGGGTCCTGATGGTGGGCCCCTAGAAACAATTCCACTGGTGGGCCCTAGACATCCCAGTCCGACACTGCTTAAAGTGTACCTAATGTCTAATTTTTTCAGGTGAATTTTCAGAATGAGCTACCTTGTGTTTACATGAGGAGTAACATTATCTGTTCTTATTATATGACTTATATTCTGTAGTTTTTAGCAATTTCCACTTCTGGCCACTAAGCTTTATAATAGACTTACACTTGCCATTTATGAAGGCTTTTTCACAATGGAAGATACCAACTCTGTAGATAAACCCATTGACCCATCGTTGCATCCACCACTAACAATATATGATTTCACAACTTATCTATTCCCCCTCCCTTCAGCATGTCTAGAAAATTCTCCCGTAGACCTCAATGAGCTGGCTCCAGTCTATTGTTGGCTATGACCAGGAGAGTGCTGCAAAGCATATCCTAAAACTTCATGTACAGATATTACAATATCTGGTTTTAATAAATAAATAAATAAAAGGTTCAGATTATCTATTATTGAAATAAGGGTTTCGATTTTTGGGTGAATAAAGAAACATTAGGTGCGGCACCACCATCAATACTTACTGTGACAAATCGTCAGAATGGCTGACGTATAATTCTTTTACATTCTCTCTGGAAATTCTTTAACTATGCCCCAATCAATACATTTAAGAGATATAGCTAGAATTCTGAAGATATGATATTGCTCACTAATATGTATTGTTGTCAAAACAATCTGTGGTTCATCTCCTCTTATCAACTACAGTAAATCTCGGCACACAATTCTGTCAGGTCGTGCTGGACTTTATAGAAGTCTGAACTATAAAACTATCTATGCTCCAAATACTTATTTGTAAGCCATATGTCTGAGCATCTGAAACTGATTCTACAATATTTTCTCAAATGACTCTTCCATTTATTGTTGGGTTGCTAGAATGCATGCTATAAACCATCACCTGGGATAGATCTTTCTATACTTCTGATTTACACTGAACAGCTGGTGAAGCCAATCGTGACAGATGTCAACAGAGATACCATTCCCAAGTGACGTAAGACATGTACTTATCATGTGTACAGTGTTGTTGAACATGGATAAGCATTAATCCAGGCTGAGTCATTTCAGTCAGGTTACAGAAAATATAGAAGCAAGAGTGGCCTGGGGTCAAACTGCAGCTTGCCAAAGTATTGGTTGATAAGTTGAGTAACCATTTTTAGCGTGGCCAAGCTGTCCTGGTCCTTAAACCTGTGCCAATGTATATTTACAGTAGGGAATAAACCTGATGCCTGATAGATCAATTATCTGAATATTGGGTGCCTGACAGTCATAGACTGCTCAGGATCCTGGAGAGAAAATTGAAGCAGTGATCACAGACTGATCATGTGACTACCAGGATGCTGGTAATATGTTGCTTTTGCTGGATTCAATTATACCCAGTTTAGCCCTCACAGTACCTAAAAAGGCAGATTTCCTCTCTAAAAGTATACACAAAATAAATCCCCTTAAAAGGACTGCCTCCAGCATTATTGTCTTCGAGCACCTTCCCAGTTACCCTCAAAATTTGTCTATTATTGGCTAGGGTTACTAGGTGACTTTGGCCACTGTCAAAGATTGCCAGTTCGCCCAGCATCTTTTTCAGTAATGTTAGTGAGAGACACACATTACAATCCTGAGGGTGCCGCCACCGCGACATCTAGTTCCAAAAAAAAACAGTGTTTGGTCTTAATGCAGTTGCAGCATCCTGGGGGTCAAATGCAAGATTTGCTAGGCAAACAAATAAAAAGTTATGGCTGCTAAACTAATGTACTAAAATCAGCTAAACAGCTAAAAGCCTAAAATACTGAACTGGGCATTGCATATTAGCTGCACTTCTATAAGGCTGGATTCACACCAGCGATCCAACTACGTTCAGGGATTCCGTCCCAAATCCGCTTGAAAAATGCAAGCAGGACTTTTCTTTCCGCATTTTTCAGGTGGAAACCCAAAAAAATCCTTTTTTAAAAAAAGTTGTTGAGACTTTTCAGTGTCAGAAATGCTTTTGTCGTAGGAACATAGTTGGTAGACCTCCAAACATTCACAGACTCATTTGTGTGGCACATGGATATTACGGTAATTGGGCATCTTTTAGGTAACATATTGATCTGGACTGATAACATTCAACTCACAGAGAAAGAAGCTTTTATAATCATACAGGTCTACATATCATTTGACAGGTAAGGTAACCGTGGGCTACTTTTCAGCTATAATTAAAACAAATAACTGGGAACCTGCGTCACATGAAATGTACTGTCTACAAACAGTCATGGCAAATAAAGTAAGATTCCAAAGTTGTGGACATTACTGCAAGGTCATAATCCCACTGTGTCTATATGTATGCCATACAAACAATACAAAACCTTAAACAGCCTGTCTAACATATCATACACAACCTTATGGTTCACACATTGAAATACAGAGGAAAGAAATACAAATTATGTATTCACAAGATGTTTTAGTAAATGGGCTGTGACCTATTTATAGTTAAGCAGGGCTGTGTAGGCAAAGTAGGCAAATGTCTAGACCAGTACTAAAATAGGACTATGCTGGCAGTGGTTGTACTTGTTACATAATGGGGCATGATGGTTTCATATTGCCCATATTCATATACTGTATGAATGGGCACAAAGAGTTGGAGCAATTTGAAGCTTTTGTTCACATTTAAACACAATTTTACCATTTATATGTACAGTAGTTACATGGTTAGTATGGTTGAAAAAAGACATATATCCATCAAGTTCAACCAGGGGATGGGAAAGGGCATCACATTCTTTTCAATTCCATAAGCATCAATGCTATTTCCTCTGAAAAGGCATCTAATCCTTTTTTGAAGCTGTCAACTGGGACTGCTGTGACCTGCTCCTGGGGTAGGCTATTCCACAGATTCACATTGAATTGAGTAACGTAGTAAATACCATATATTGTATTACTTATCTAACAATGATCCTAAGTAACAGTTTGTACAATACTCCAGAGCTGCAATCACAATTCTTCTGCCAGTACAACAACAGGAAACGTCATTAATAACTTAGCTGAGTAGCTCTAATGCAATGGAGTAGTTGCAGAATGTAATTCATTAGAGTAAGCTTTGCGAAGACTTTGGGGGATATTTATGAAGACTGGAATATTTAGTGCCAGTCTTCATATCCCCGATGCTGACGGAAGAGCTGCCTAATTTATGACGCATGCCTCTTTATAAATGCAGTGGCTCCCCCGCTTGGCTATGCACTGACCTGTGCTGATATCGGCACCAGCTTTTAACTGGCATAGGTTGATTTGTACCAGTAAACTGTAAAAAATGCCAGTTGCAAAAATTATTCTTACAACTGGCGTTTAAAAAGTATGCATCGTTTTTACGCCATATATTTGTTGTCTAGTTTCAGCAAGTAAATGTTACTGAATAATAAAAAGTTATACAAGAATTAATGCATTGTATTTACAAAGTTACTTCTTGTTAGGCACTGTTAATGATATATGTATACTGTATAATGGTGTTTATGTAAAATTACCTGCAGTGGCTCTTGTAAAATTGCTCCTACCTATATAGGGAAAGGGCGCTGATAATAACATAATATTGGGAAATTGCTTGTTATGTCATTTAACTATTTAAGTGACCCCACATGAAGCTTCACTTTTAATAGCCTTCTAGAGGTAATGCTTGTATTGGGAAGTTACTGTATTGGGATAAGTTAAACATGCACCTGCTAAAACACTATTAAACAAGCAGAACACATGCCTGACTGCACTATTGTAACAGAACTGAGAAACTGGTTTGATAGGATTTTGATCTCACTTGCTACATTCTTATGAAATTGTTTCTAGAAGGCATTATGTGAACAATGTTCACATGTCCAATTGATGTCATCATGCTAAATATAATGCAAACACTGTATAATGGACTGTTGTATGAAATACCAGTGAAGCGTCTATTCCATAGAATTGATTATGCAGTTATGTCCATTTATCACATGGCTATACTACTGTTCGGTCTCATTTGAAATGGCTGAAACTTGAAATTGAGCTGCAGCGTAGCCATGTGACCAGTGAAAGTGATGTTACTTCCAAGAACAGGACCTTGATAAACATCTAGAGATCAGGAACCTCTAGTATAATACTTGGCATTGGAACTTCTTACTGGACCATTTGACACTGCAAATTCCCCTTATTGCTGAGCCAGCGTTTAGAAGGGATGGGAAACCTTCAGTGGACCATAAGTTCCCCTCTAAAACCTGGAGGCTGGACTATACCATTGACCACCAAGGACTAAACAATGACTTTACTGCTGACCATCAGATACTAGATAAGTACTGCCCAATCAGATGCTAAATGAAATAATGGTTAAGAAATGTATATTGAAAGGTTCTCTGACCACCCACCCAATATATACTAAGTATGCTTTAACCGGTGTCATGACGTCAACATGCCCCACATGATCGCTGAGGTCCAATCACAGGCCTCAGCAGTGACCTTGGGGGGCATAATGTGAGCCAGAGGCCTGAAGGGGCCTGAAGAGGACGCAGTGGAACAACTGCATGCTCAGGAGAGATAAGACAAGGCAAATATAACTGTTTTTATTTTTACTCACCTCCTTTGGACCTCCATTATTATACTCTGGAGTCTGAAAAGACCCAAGAGTATAATCGTGGTTTGTGTGACAAACCCCATAATTTTCAGGTTTGGGTCGAGTCCAACATTTTTGGAAATTTTTGGTCAAATTTGGTTTGATAAAGTGTTTTAGACACTGTTTCTGATTTGTCATACAAGGAATCTGGAAAGGACGAGGTTTGCTAAAGAGGGTGGGCTTAGGATATGACAGTGTATATCAAAATTACTCTAAAGTAAGCCAAGTAAGGTAGCATAAACGTATACATGCAGCAGATTTATCATCCATGCATCTGCCACTGTAATAAAGCTGGTGCATTTTAAGACTTTTTAATTTAAAGTTTAAGACTAAATCTTTGACAGTATTAGTAAATCTGACCCATAGTGATTTTCTGGAGCAGAAACAGGAGAAAAACAGGCCTGGCATATAAATCTGTTCATGTGCAGATATGAAAGGACAAGACTGAATTTTTGTGGCTTAACACAAATCAACCATTTCCTTCATTTGTCTGTGTCTACTATTTACTTATTTAATTCACCATAGTTTTGCAACATTGGCAGCTCATAAAGCTATTTTGCAAGACAAAGTACACTTTTTGTTAAGAAAAACAACTTATATGTTGAAATGACTCAGTCAAGAAAAATTGAAAGATCAAAACACAACTGGCAAATGTGTGACACAGTATACTGGAAAGATAAGTACTGTAAATGTCTGCAAGCAAATCAGATATATGCTGACAGGTTGTCAACCACGTCCTAAGAAAAATCAGCTTCTGCTTATCTATCTATATCCTTCTGCAAAATCATCAAGACAATGGCAGGAATGCTGCTACATATTTATAGTAAATGAATTAGGTATGTAGGATGATACACCAATATCAGTACATTAAAGTGACTGTCAGTCCCTACAGGGAATGGTTATCTGCTATTTATATTTCTTAGTGCTTGCTGTTTGGTTCTTTTTCTACCTAATGCCATTGCGTCAAGAGTTTTGACATGCAACCCCATAGAAGTGACTGGACTGCCGGCCACTCAAGCACACTGGTGGTTCAGTCACATGTTGACTTGAACTTTTGGTCTCTCATTCTCCTAATCGCTGGGGGCATATGTATAGTATATCTATTTCAGTTATTCCAGGTACATTGCAATAATTAAAGTGATCATTGATGAAAGCAAAGTTGCCAGAAGAACTTCAAGAGTGCATGGGCAGTGTTTCAAGGTGACTTCCTGACACTGGAGTATGTCTTTATTTTGGTGTTGAACCATAAGAAGGAGCTTCAGCCAACAAAAATATCTATACTCCAAGGTTTTATGGACTATATCTCAGTGAGTTCAGCTGAGCTCAGTGAGTGACTCTCCTTTGGCTAATAGAGGTGATCCCCAACAGTGAACAATATTAATGATGTCCATACGCCCTAGACTATTTCTGGAAATAGTAATACACCATTACTGATTATGTTAATTATGTCATTTGAGAAGGGCATGCAAACTTTTGTATATGACTACATCACAAAAAATTGTATAAACTAAGTTACAATTTTAAGTGTTTTCATTGAACCAAAGCCATTTCAGTTAAGGGCACATTGTACAGCTGAAATGCATATCACAAAGTTATGGCGGAACACAACCTGTTTTGTTTACAAAATAGTTAATCCAGACCATTAACATATTTGCTATTGTATTGTATTTCATGAAGGCACAGGTAGAAGGAAACTAAGCATGCAAACTTCATGAAAGATGTGTTTACTTAGCACGTCAGTCTCTTTAATGATATTCAATAACAGGATATAAAAAAAACTGTTTAAATTGTTTACATACTGATCCAAAAGTTATAGATTATTATATTAGTTATATATTATGCACTTAACCCCTTCCCACCACAGCAATTTTTTTGTTTTTTACTCTTCACCTTTCAAAATTTGAATTAGAAAAAACTGCATTTGTGCTATTTTCATGTTTTTTTTGTTTTTTTTTTCGACGTTCACTTTGCAGCCAAATTCATATGTTACATATATTCTGCCGGTCGTTACTATTTTCTTTTGTCTTAACTCTTTATCAAACTCCAAAACTTTGAAAAATAAACAAACTAATTTTTTGAAGTTACCATATTCCGAAACCAGTAACTTTTTTTTTAAGCTTTCCATATATGTGGCTATGTAAGGTTCCTTTTTGCAGGGCCAGTTGTTATTTTTATTTATACCTCTTTGGAGAATGTCTGGTGTTTTGATCGCTGTTTATTCAATTTTTGAGGGGATTCAAAATGACGAAAACCTGGTGGTTCAAACATTTTGATCTTTTTACCATGCATTCACAATATGGGAAAAATATTTTGGACATGGGATACCCTATGTGTATGTTTTTGTTTATTTATTTTTATTTGGGATCTAGACAAAAAGAGCTGATTTTAAATGTTATATTTTTCATATTTTTTTATATTTTTTTCAAACCTTTTTACTTTTTTAACTTTTTAACCAGTACAATATATTATATTACCACTTCTGTTACAGGTTGCCTAGAAGTGTATTGAGGAGAACCCTGGGAACCTTCAATAGGGTCAATGCCTGTGATCAGAGAGGTATTAACCCTCTCTGCCTCTCTGCCATAGAGAGGACCATAGAAAGTTCCTGCATGCATTGTCATGTGCATTGCCAACCAATAAAGACAAAAGACTGTCACCACTTCTATGGTTAGAGAAAATTTTTAGGCCGGTGCCCCACTTTGCGAGAACATTGCAAAAAAATGCAAAGGTTTTCCACTGCGGTTCTCTACGTGGGGCCTTAGCCCTTAATGACCCAGGGCATAATAGTACGTCCTGAGTCTCATGACGATGTATGGAGCACGCTCAGGAGCTGAGCGCTCTCCATACACCGCGGGTGCCGGCTGTATAATACAGCCAGGACCCGCCGCTAACAGCAGCAATCGGTGCCTGCACCGATTGCGGCTGTTAACCCTTTAGATGCCGCAGTCAAACGGGACCGCGGTGTCTAAATTGCGCAGCCGCCACGGGCGTCGCCATTTTTCCTTGATCGCCGCCCTCCAGAACGTCATCGTAGGGCGGCGATTAGTTGCCATGACAGCCGGGAGCCTATTGAAGGCTCCCAGGCCTGTCATTACATTACAGCTATTACACGATGCCTGAGGCATCGTGTAATAGCAGTGAAGG
Source organism: Leptodactylus fallax (assembly GCA_947044405.1). Lineage (NCBI taxonomy): Eukaryota > Metazoa > Chordata > Amphibia > Anura > Leptodactylidae > Leptodactylus > Leptodactylus fallax. The sequence goes on along the minus strand of CAMRHE010000070.1, from coordinate 2,807,445 downwards.
TATTTTGCTATTCACTGCGATACAGTAGTATCGCAGTGAATAGTATCAGCGATCAGACCCCCTAGGTTTCAAGGTCCCTAGGGAGTCTGATCATACAAGTAAAAGTTGAAAAAAAAAAACACAAAAGTTCAAATCACCCCCCTTTCCCTAGATCAGATATAAAAGTAAATAAACAAAAGTAAGCATAAACACTTTAGGTATCCCAGCGCTCCAAAATGCCCGAACTATTAAAATATTAAAATATTTATCCCATACGGTGAATGGCGTAGCGGGGAAAAAAAATCAAAATGGCCAAATAGCGTTTTTTTCAACATTTTGCCTCCTATAAAAATTTTTATAAAAAGGGATCAAACCATCAGATCTTTCCCCAAATGGTATCAATAAAAACGTCATGTTGTCCCACATAAAAAGACGCCTTACCCAGCTCCATACATGTAAATATGAAAAAGTTACAGGTGACACAATATGGCGATGCAAAATTTTTTTTTCTATTTAGCAGTTTTTCATTTTTTAAAAGGTATCCAAACATTACAAATACTATATAAATTTGGTTTCGCCGTGTTCGTACTGACCCGCAGAATACAGGTAACGTCATTTTTACCACACAGTGAATGCTGTAAAAATTAAACCCATATGAATTTGGCGCAAATGCAGTTTTTCTCCAATTGCACCTCATTCTGTATTTTTTTCCAGCTTCCCAGTACATTGCACAGCATATTGAATGGTACCATTACAAAGTACAATTTGTTTCACAAACAATAAGCCATCATGTGACTCTGTGAATTGAAAAATGCAAAAGTTATGGCTCTTGGAATGTGGGGAGGGAAAAATGAAAATGCAAAAACAAAAAATGGCCTGGTCATTAAGGGGTTAATGGGGGTCTGTTAGCAGGAAAATCAGTATGAAACTAATTATAATTATAGTACCTTGTAGGGCGCCTTCTAAAGGTTCTACAGGGGTGGAGCTGAGCAGCAGGTAGGGGTGGTTATCTACAGCAGGAGAATAAACACCTCTAAAGCCTTTTTCAGATAATTTGCATAAGAATAATATTCTGATTTTCATGAAAATTGAAATGTGGTTATGCTCTTGGGAAAACCCATTAATACATTTAATACAGGAGAAATACTTCTTTAAAAATGCATAGTCAGTACTGTTAGACTTTGCATGGTGGTATAGCTCAAAATTCCACCCAGCTACAGAGAGAAAAACCAAAATGCATCAATAAATTGTTAGTATACTTGCTGTTGCATCCTATGAATAACTGATAAATGTTCTTTGCTGCAGTGACAAAATACATGTAGCAAACACTAGAAATCTCTAGGATGTGTATCTATTGGAAGAACTGGGAAGACTTGCCTCACTCAGACAGAGACTGAACAGAGAGGTGGCTGTATATGTCCCCATTCAAGTCTAGGGGAAAAACAAAAACATCTGGGCAAGCTTACATGAATTCACTAATAATGTCAACAGAGTCCATGGGAAAGGAGGAGGAAACAAAAAAAAAAAAAAAATCATAAAAATTTTGTTAACTTAAATTTTGTCCCTGCCACAGAGGATTGTACCATGAGTAAAAAGCCCTCTCTCCCAGTGTTGTGTTAAGGCAAATAAAAATTGAAGAGGGGAGTTCTGTGCTTGGTACCCCCTCTATATATTTTAGAGAGAAAGAGCCATGAAAAAGATTGTGGCTTACAGACACTTCCCCTGGTGATAATAGCCGATTGTCAGAGCTTTTAGGCTAGGGCTACACAATGATTTTGGTCATGACTCCCATTGCACAACCAAAAATTTCCAGGTCGCCTTATGACTCCTTCATTAATGTTAAAAAATTGAGTCACATTGCAATTCTTAGTGTGTCACCACTGTGACTTCTTGTTGCAAAAAAGTTGAGCAATGTTCAACTTGAAGTCACAGTGGCGGAACACTAGAAATTGCAGTGCAGCTCCATTCATTAGCACGAGTAAAGGAGTAGCAGGGCAACCCGGTTATCTTTGGTTGTATGACTGGAGTCAAGGTCAAAATTGTTGCCTTAGCCTAAGATGCTAAACTTGCGACTTAATTTTTGTAAGGGTTTGTTATAGTCAGACAGCCATTTTGTAAACTTTATATTGTGCATGGCTGTTTCATTTATGTTCTGTTCACGTCTGTGTTGGAGGTTCCAATAAAATGACATAACATGATAGAACCTGACCAACCGGACAGAATAGAAAGGCAGAATTCATAAGGCAGTTATAAATTCAGTTTTACTGTGAACATTCTTATCTCAACTTGTTATTTCTGTCTAACATTTGCAGTTTACGCCATCTTATTATTTTCTGCAACTACCAGTTTGAAAGCCTGGCAATGGTTTACGCTTCACAAAGAAACTTACTTCTTCATTTGTCAGTGTGAGCAATGATATTTGTTGTTACTGTCTATGTCAGATAAAAAAAATTGTAGCTAAATTTGGTTCAGCATTGTACACTGGAAGAATAGCTTGGTGTCTATGTTAGTTGACCATAGATTTCAAGGTTGTTGTAGTCAAGCAAACAACTGTAGCAATGTGATATGTGCCAATCTGAATGTGCATGTCAGAGGGACTCAGGAGCGAAGTCACGTATGACTAGTTCTAGAAATGCAGGATTTTATGTCCCAGATTGCATATATTTACAACTTTACAAGAAATGTAATTCCTCTGTCCCACACAGTTTCCTCTTCCTTCCTCTTCATGGTTCCCTTGATTTGATGTTCAACGTTGTATAAATTCTTATTGAAAATGAGAAAACCTTCTTGCAAAGTTCACATTATCAAAATGCTGCTTTTTACCAAAAATTTTGCAAATCACTAAAGAAACCACCAACCAGGTAGACCTACAATTTCAAGGATTGATTCCATAACTTCTAAGGCTACAGTCACACCTGCATTGGGTGACCATTCGGGGATTCCGTCCCACATTCTGCTTGAAAAATGTGGAGGGAAAAGTCCTGCAACAGAACGGAAACCCCAAGAACGGAAACCCCAACGTTAGTGTGAATCTAGCGTTACTTGTATCACTACAGTCCCTGACAGAAGTTCTGTTGCTTATCCATGTTGTGGAATCAAAAGCTTATAACCTGACTTTAAATTCATCCATTGGTTTTAGAAATGACTCATATGAAAGCTGAAACCCTCCCAAATGATTTTTTGGTTAAAAAAATAAATTGGGTTCACTGCTGAAATATTCATCATTTAATGAACACAGAAAGGTCAGATTTTGGCAAGACAAAAGTTTTGTCGCCTTGTCATATAATGCACCCAATCCTAGTTTAAAGCCTCACCTGTGCTCACTAATTGATCGGTTAATTAGTGGGTGTGTATAAAAAGAACTCCAGCACCCCAGACCTTCACTTGAACTGTAACTTCACCTCTGACAACATGCCAAAAATCAACCCTGCGACCAAAGCCTTGATTATCAAGAGGCTGAAGACCAGATCCACTGCAGAGGTGGCTGGCACCTTTAATGTGTCTCTGTGTCAAGTACAAAGAATTAAAAAAAGATTTGAACAGACTGGAGATGTTTTTGACAAGCCCAGGTCCGGCAGACCCCGCAAGACAACTGCTCAGGAGGAATGTTTGTTGGTTAGAAAATCAAAAGCAAGCCCCTCTTCCAAAGCAGCAGAGCTCCAACAGGCCTGGTCACCTCAAGTCCCTGTGTCAACTAGAACAGTTTGTAGGATTCTGTCTCGAAATGGCCTCCATGGTCGAATCAGTGCCCAGAAGCCAGCACTAAACCCAAAAGGCAATTAAAAAAATGTGTGGCATTTGCCAAGGCCCACAGCCTGCTAAACGGATGGACGCTGGAAAAGTGGCAGAAGGTGGATTTCTCAGGTGAATCTTCAGTTGAATTACACCACAGCCGTCGCAAATACTGCAGGAGACCTACTGGAGCCCGTATGGATTATGATACACCCAGAAAACAGTTATGTTTGGTGGTGGAAAGATCATGGTCTGGGGTTACATTCAGTATGGGGGTGTGCGAAACATTTGCAAGGTGGAAGGCAATATCAATAGCCTAAAATATCAAGAAGTATTAGCTTCCTCTTACATTCCCAATCATAAAAGGGATCAAATTTTGCAGCAGGATGGTGCGCCATCTCATACATCCATCTCTACATTAAAGTTCTTCAAGGCAAAGAAGATCAAGGTGCTCCAGGACTGGCCAGCCCAGTCACCAGACATGAACATCATTGAGCATGTTTGGGGTAGGATGAAAGAGGAAGCTTGGTAGACAAAACCAAAGAATCTTGATGAACTCTGGGAGGCATGTAAGACTGCATTCTTTGCTATTCCTGATGACTTCATCAATAAATTGTATGAATCATTGTTGAAACGCATGGATGCAATCCTTCAAGCTCATGGAAGTCACACAAAATATTAAATATGGCTCTAATAGCACCACAACTTCATTCACCAATGTTATGAAACATATCTTTGTTTTTGAACAGAATTATTGGTTTGATTTTCACATTACTTTATGTGTGCGACAAAACTTTTGTCTTGCCAAAATCTGACCTTTCTGTGTTCATTAAATGATGAATATTTCAGCAGTGAAGCCAATTTATTTTCTTAACCAAAAAATCATTTGGGAGGGTTTCAGCTTTCATATGGGTCATTTCTAAAACCAATGGATGAATTTAAGGTCAGGTTATAAGCTTTTGATTCCACAACATGGATAAGCGACATAACTTCTGTCACGGACTGTATATTGATTTGTATTTGCAGAAGTACATTATGGAGTTACTATCTTATTTAAGAGACTCGTCCCATTTAATTGATTTGTTGGAGGAGAGCGATTTCACTTCTAACTTTTCATTTCTTACTCTGGATGTTAGTTCTTTGTATTCTAACATAAGTCATGACAGGGCCATAGCATTAGTTGTTACATTCACTTCTGGTGATTCCTAATCATGTCTGAATTCACCCTTAATCATATTATCTTTCAATGTGTTTCGCCAGGTAAGAGCCAGCATGATGGCCCCAAGTTATGCAAATTTGTTCATTGCACACTCCCCCTAGCGAGAAACAGCCTTCTCAACAAAAATGTATTGGAGATTTGTTTCTCTTGTGGTCTGGTACCCAACAAGACACTTTGTCTTTTGTGGAATATTTAAATGAGAAGGATTGGGGTATCCAATTCACTTTGAATCACTCGTGTACAGCAATTGAATTTCTGCTTTTAGAACTCTATAAAACAACTAATGGTAGTATTGTAACTAGAAGTAATTTTAAGGAGGTTGCTATAGAGCTGTTTTTTTTTAATCAACAAATTCAATACTTTACATATTATTTGACAGCACTTCATTTTTATATCCTGATTTTTGTGAGTTTTTTAAATTCTTTTTTTATGATCAAGAAGAGAAATGGTTTAGAAGTTGGCAACTAAATTATTTAATAGTAATTAGATATAAAGGGAATCTATCAAGAAATATTATTGACATTACATAACCTAATTATCCAAGTACAAGTAACTAAATTTGTTTTTTTATGCTAACATTGTGGCACCAACAGTGTGGTTTAGTGGAATGTGATGGACCAGGCCACAGGATCTATATGGCTGGGGGTAGCTGTGGCAACATGAGAGGCAGTACGGCATGGAGTAAAGTGATGGACCGGGCTGCAAAAGATGATTATTCTCAGGAAGTGCAACAATCCTGTGGTTACTGGCGGTGCCACCAAAGCTAGAAGTAGTGTTGCTGTTGTTAGTACTTACACAAGTGTTTCCTCCTCCCCTTCCTTTTGCTTGTCCCCTGCCTTGTCTTTTTTCATTAATTTTACTGTATAATGCTTAATTATAATAGTGATTGCCAACAACTTTAACTCCGTGTGTAGATCTTTTTTTGTTTTGTTTTTTTTAACAAAAAGCTATTTCAAGAAAAATAGCAAAGCACTAAAAGCACTGTGCAAGTCAACTTTTTTTTTTTTTTTGCCATTACAATGGCAGCAGTTTGTATGTATATTGGGTAACAAAAAAACCCCATAACAAACAGAGATTTTTCAGATTAGCAGGTGGATCATCACAGATCAAACTGCTCTATTGCAAAACAGACTTAGACAAAATGAAATTAATGTGTATTGCTGCAATAATCTGGCTCACACAGCACAGATATTGTCCCTCATTCCCATCTATGATTTATTTCACTATCTGCCTGTAATTGATTAAATCTGACTAAACTTTGTTCTACTTCTCCTACTCCTATGATTCTCTAGCTCTGTTGCAAGCTTTGCTGCTGTCAGTGATGGGTATTACTGAAGAAAATGGAGTAATTGCTTTGGATCATGCAGTGATGAATCACTCATCCATCCCCTAGTTTCACCAGTACTGAAATGTTTCTTGTTCCTGCCAACTGTATCTTATATACTGTATGTGACATCAGCACTGTAAGGTGGCCACCTACCACTGACTATCGGCTGAGAGGCTGAAGTCAGATGATGTCAGGTGAGGCTAGGATATCACAGTGACTCAAGACATGTGTCTCTTCTGTATTTTCACTGCACAATGTATGTTGTGATGGAAATTTTAGTTTGTCCGAGATAATTGCCAATTATTTGGTTTAGTTAAAAACACAACAATTTTGAATATTCAGGTCGAATCTGGTTCTGAGTGAAATGGTTCGCCCATCTCTAATTAAAACATTTATAGAGGACTTTTTGGAAAACTCATTATTGGCCTCTCCTAAGCATAGACTTTCGATGCGTTTTCTTGAAAACGTCCTTAAGACAGCACACTTTGCATACTCAATCGCAAGTGGCTAACCCACTGCAAAGTACAGTAGCAGTGTAGTGGATGGAATTTAAGTAAATTTCATCTACACACTGCATAAACAAACCTGTAGAGCCAAGTATCTTCCACCATGGGTGTTGAACATGCAGCATGTCAATTATTGCTGCATGCTTGCCTGGTGTTTTTCAACCTTTGCAATGCAAATCTGGGGTCAGTCATCCAGAGACTGTAAGGATTGATCATTAGAGCAGGAAAAAGAAGTATGATGATGGCTGTTCCACCAGACCAGTGCAAATTCCAAGCAAAACAAAAATATACATAAATGGTATAGTTCAAATGAGCACTTTTTTAAAAATAAAACAGTACAATAGTATGAATCACTCTGTCGGTCTTGCATTTCATCATACAGTAGCTTCGACCAGTTTGATTGGGCAATAAAAATATTCTACATAATTGTGGGATACTGTATAATTTATAATCTAATTTGTTGGCTTCATCTTCGTTCATTCATAGAATGAGCATTTTGCTTTTCTATTATTTTTGGCTACAAATGAAAAGCGTTTGAAGTCTTGAGCAAATGAGGCCTTATTAATAAGCATAAGAACAAAGGCTTAGCTGTTTACTTAGAATTGAGAAATATGAATTAGGTAATATTACACATACTGCACTAATGAGGTGCGGTGTCGAATCTGGAGCTGTACCTTGCTAGTTTCCAGGAACTCCGCTTTGCTTACAAATATTTGGTGGATCCATCTCCACTTACATTAGCCTCTAGAATTAATTGGACACAGTCCAAAAATAGTTGTGCAGGTATAGCTGGATGATCAGAGCATGGACAGCATCTTAAGTCCCTATGCCTCCATACTATAAAGCTGTAAGCAGTCTGTGTGCATCAGCATGAAACTTCCACATGGAACTGCATTTGGAAGAATTTTGCCCTTAAAAGCTAGGCTTCTAGACTGAGATATCTTCATCATACATTGTCTGCTGGAGCATGCCACAATTTTATACTAGTTATTGTAAGTATTGGCTGGACATCATAGTACAAGTAGGCTGTATTATATGTAGGCTGCAGCACTATGGGTGCTCATACACTCTAAAAGTCAAAGCTAGTCAACTTTCTGATGTGTATGTGAGTGTCCTGATGCTTCCCAACAGAGTATTTTGGGGAGAACAACAATTGGGCATATTTAATTCTACATGCTCAGTCCTTTACTTCTCAGGGTGAGATAAGTCAAAAGAGATTTACATAGTTACATAGTAGATGAGGTTGGATGAAGACATCAGTCCATCACGTCCAACCTATAACCCTACAGTGTTGATCCAGAGGAAGGCAAAAAAAACCATGAGGCTTATGCCAATTGCCCCATTTCATGGGAAAAAATTTGGCAATCAGTATAAAACCCTGGATCAACGTGCCCTTAAAATCTAAAACCCATAACCCGTAATGTTGTTCTGTTCGAGAAAGGCATCCAGGCCCTCTTTGAACTTGTTCAATGAATCCACCATCACCACTTCCTGGGGCAGAGAGTTCCATAGCCTTGTTGTTGTTACTGTAAAGAATCCTCTTCTATGTTGCTGGTAAAACTTTCCTCCAGTCGTAGAGGATGTCCCCTTGTCACTGTCACTGGCCTAGGGGTAAAAAGATCATTAGAAAGTTCTTTGTGCTGTCCCTTCATGTATTTGTACATGGTTATTAGATCTCCCCGTAGACGTCTTTTCTCTAAACTGAATAACCCCAAGTTTGTTAATGTATTGTTGTACTCCAATCCACCCATTCCCCTAATAATTTTGGTTGCCCTTCTTTGCATTCTTTCTAGTTTGATTTTGTCTTTCTTGTATACTGGGGCCCAGAATTGTGCACAATAGTCTAAGTGTGGCCGTACAAATGATTTGTATAGAGGCATAACTATGTTCTTGTCATGAGAATCTATACCTCTTTTGATGCATCCCATAATTTTATTTGCCATGGCAGCCGCTGCCTGGCACTGGTCACTAAAGGTAAGCTTATTGTCCACCACAATCCCCAAGTCTTTTTCATTGGAAGTTTTACCCAGTAATTTACTATTAAGTACATAATCATACATTTTATTTTGTCGTCCAAAATGCATAACCTTACATTTGTCAATATTAAACTTCATTTGCCAAGTTTCGGCCCATGCTTCCAGCTTCCTTAGATCCCTTTGTAATATTCTACTATCCTCCTCATTTTTGATTACCTTACAAAGTTTAGTATCATCTGCAAATATGGACACCCTGCTTTGCAAACCGTCTACCAGGTCATTAATAAAGATATTAAACAGGAGAGGGCCCAATACTGACCCCTGTTGCACCCCACTGGTGACTGTTACCCAGTCTGAATATTTACCATTAATAAGCACCCTCTGTTTCCTATCAGTGAGCCAGTTGCGAACCCAAATGCATATGTTTTCCCCCAGTCCCAACATTCTCATTTTGCATACCAACCTTTTATGTGGTACAGTATCAAAAGCCTTTGAAAAGTCCAGATACACCACGTCCACTGCATTACCCATGTCTAGTCTTGAACTTACCTCTTCATAGAAGCTGATCAGATTAGTTTGACAGGGCCGATTCCTCATAAAGCCATGCTGATTGGATGTTATAAAATTATTTACATTGAGGTACTCCCGGATAGCATCTTTTAGAAAACCCTCAAATATCTTACCCACCACAGAAGTCAAACTTACTGGCCTATAGTTTCCAGGCCCACTTTTAGACCCCTTTTGAAAATTGGCACCACATTTGCTATGCGCCAATCAAGTGGAACAGACCCAGTCAATTCTGAATCCTTAAATATTAGATATAAGGCTCGGTCTATCACTGTGCATAATTCCTTCAGAACTCGGGGGTGTATGCCATCTGGACCTGGCGATTTTATCTATTTTAGTGCTTTGAAGGCGGCACTGCACTTCCTCCTGAGTTAAACAGGTGACATTTAATGGAGAGTTAACATTACCCTTAATCATGTTGCTGGCCATTGGATTTTCTTGTGTAAACACCGTAGAGAAGAAGACATTTAATAGTTGTGCTTTTTCCTCATCCTCCTACACCATTACACCCAGATTATTTTTGAGAGGGTCCACATTGTCAGTTTTTATTCTCTTGTTATTTATGTAATTGAAGAATAATTTTGGATTATTTTTACTTTCCTTGGCAATTTTTCTCTCATACTCAATCTTTGCCTCCTTTATTTGTCTTTTACACAATTTATTTTTTTCTTTATAGTTTTTTAATGCAGTGTCACTACTTTCTTTTTTTAGCACTTTAAATGCTTCCTTTTTATCCCTCATTGCACTCCATACCGTTTTAGTTAGCCATATTGGTTTTCTATGATTTCTGGCCTGCTTATTCCCATAAGGTATATGTTTTTTAGTGGTCCTATTTAGAAGGCTTTTGAAAACGTCCCATTTTGTTTGTGTTCCGGTCACTTTGAGGACATTGTCCCAGTTTATGCTGCTAATCTCCTCTCTCAGCTGGTTAAAATTGGCCTCCCTGAAGTTTAGTGTTTTTGTTTCCCCTCTACTGAACATTTTTTTAGTGTGTACAAGAAAACTTATTATGTTGTGGTCACTATTACCAAGATGACCCCCAACCTCCACTTTTGACAATGTTTCAGGTTCATTTGTTAAAATTAGGTCTAAAAGTGCCTCACCTCTTGATGGGTCCTGCACTAGTTCCAATAGGTAATTGTCTTTTATTACTGACAAAAACCTGTTCCCTTTGTTGGATCTGCAGGTTTCTGCCTCCCAGTTGATATCTGGGTAGTTGAAATCCCCCATAATAATGACTTTACTGTACTCTGTGGTCTCATCTATTTGTTTTATTAGTACAGCTTCTTCCATTATATTTGGAGATTTATAACAAACCCCTATCAATATTTTATTATTCTTTGTTCCTCCCTTAATTTCCACCCATAAGGACTCCACATATTCATTTTCCTCCCAGATGTCCTCACGCAGAACTGGCTTAAGCAAAGCAAACCCCTCCCCCCTTTCCTATTGGGATGCTCCTTTCTAAACATACTGTACCCCTGTATATTTACAGCCCAGTCATAGCTAGAGTCCAGCCATGTCTCACTTATCCCCACTATGTCATATTTCTCTTCCAACATTATCACTTCTAGTTCCTCCATCTTGTTAGTGAGACTTCTGGCGTTAGTATACATACATTTCAAGGATTTATCATTATCCCTACTCTTCCACTGCCTACTGACTGTTCTAACCCCACCCCCCGCTCCACCCCCAGTTACGTTATTTAGCCCTCTTTCCATTTCTACGCTATCTTGTCCTCTACATCTGTTACCCTCCCCCCCAGTCCCTAGTTTAAACACTCCTCCAACCATCTATCCATCTTCTCCCCCAGCACAGCTGCACCCTCCCCATTGAGATGCAGCCCATCCCTACCATAGAACCTGTAGCCCACAGCAAAGTCGGCCCAGTTCTCCAGGTACCCAAACCCCTCCTTCCTACACCAGCTCCTGAGCCACTTGTTTACCTCCCTAATCTCCCACTGCCTCTCCTGTGTGGCTCGCGGTACAGGTAGTATTTCTGAAAATACTACCTTGGAGGTCCTTGCCTTCAGCTTGCTCGCTAGATCCCTGAAATAATTTTTAAGGACCTTCCACCTACCACTAGCTTTGTCATTTGTGCCAACGTGCACCATGACCGCTGGATCCACACCAGCCCCACCCAGTAATCTATCAACCCGATCCGCGATGTGTCAAACTCGAGCGCCAGGAAGGCAACACACCGTACGACGATCCCGGTCTTTGTGACAGATCGCCCTGTCTGTTCCCCTAATAATTGAATCCCCCACTACCAGCACCTGTCTAGGCTTCTCTGTGCTCCTATCCTCCTTCTTACTGGAGCAGACATTCCCCTGGCGGTCACAGGAAGTGTCTTGCTGCAGCAGTGTTACCCGTGTACTAACATCCCCCCTCATCTGCCAATTTAGAAAACTTGTTGGGGTGTGCCAGTTCAGGACTAACATCCCTGGCACTCGTCCCTCTACCCCGCTGCTTTCTAACTGTCACCCAGCTAGCTGCCTCATGTTCCTGCACCTCCATGCTACCATCCCCCTTTGCACTTTCCAAGTTATCAATGGATCTCAGTCTTGCAATTTGCTCATTTAGATCCTTGATCTGGGCTTCCAAATGTGCAACGTGCTTACATCTTGAACAGCAGTATGCCCCCTCAAACGGATGCTCAAGCAGAGAATACATACTGCAACATGTACACTGGACCGCATTGGCATGCATGGAGCACATCTTACCTGATGGGGATTTTTTTATTTTTTTTTTTTGTAAAGTCCCTGAATCTAAAGTCATTTAATCTTAAGTCACACTTAGATCAAACACACTTGGAATCAAACCACACTCGCCAGCTCACACACTCGCTTTATACTTAGCTTTTAAAGCTGCTCCAAGTTGCAGAAATAGCTGCTGCTGATTCCTCTGATTGCAAAGGATTTCTGTCAGTGGCTTATTCTCCTATCCCTGTTCAGTGCCATTTTTTAGAATTAGAGTCTTTCCTTCTCTACAAAGTTAAAGCAACCCAACCCAGCATATGAATCCAGCCCCACAGATAGATAGGTTAGGGTCACTGTGTGAATTGGTGCCCCTGTTGCAGAGACATTGCCGTTTTTGTTAATATGCAAATTAGCTCTTTGGAGCAATGAGGGCATTGCCACTTACCTCTATGGAGCAACAGTAACACTCTCATTTCTCCAAGTTGCCCATTTCCATTTTGACAAATATGGCGTCTCTCAGCAACAGAGGCACTGACCATTTGATTCAGATGACCCTAACCTATCAATCTGTAGGGCTGGGTTCATATGCTGGGTACTGGTGACTGACTCCCTTTTAGCTAGCCATACAACTTCAATAGAATTTGGATGACAACTATTCTTCCCAACATCCACATACATGGGCACACTTTTCCAAGAAGAAAAAATTTCTAGTGAAAATAATAAGATATACTACACATTAAAGAAAAGTTAATGGAGTATACATGTTTCTTCTGGTAAAGAAGTGCTTAGTCATAATAACATATAATCTCCTTAGCACGTTGCTGATATAAATGCATTTTCCCAGGTATACACATAACTTGGTCATTATATCTAAACTCTGCTAAAAGTAGATTAAACTACTTAACTCCAGGGTAAAAGTTCTTTATGGAAATGTCATTACTGTATGAAGCTGCAGTAGATATTCAGTACTGGCTAGTTATAGTCATAGAATTGTGGTACATACATTGTATTTAAAGTAGTGCATATATAGTATGTTGCATTATGGCTTACAATGTATTATATATAAGCATGGCATAGGAGTTATCATGTATTTTACCTGCATAGAACTATCCATAGCACATGTTATTGTAAAGCGGAGAAAATATTGTATGAAAAGGAAGATAGTCTGATCCAGATGTCCCTTACATTTGTGGGAAAACTCAGTGATATGCAAATTGTATAAAATCCGCAAAAACCACATAGATGAATAATGGAAAAGGCATTTGGGAGACTGATGAAGGATTGTGGCCAAGTTTGCAATCAGGTTTTATATATAAGCTGAACACGTCCCTAACTAGTTACTGAGCAATGAGTTTATCTCCCTGAGGCTTTCTGCTGTGTGAGACCCTAGTTCAAGACAGTGCCTGTCAGCAGGCTACTGACAGGACCCCAGGACAGAAACAGTCTGTGTCAGTATAGTATTATGAATTTGCAAATGCCTGTTAGGTAAAATTTGCATGTAACTGTACAGTGAGCCCGCATACATTTTAAGTCTAAGGCCCCATGTAGTGAGCCGCTGCCAATGAGCATTGCGGTTTTTCCCGCAGCGCTTTTCACAGAAAGTCTGGAGACTTTTCCTCTGAGGACTTTCTGCTTCCATTATACCTATACAGAAACCGCCAGTTTTTTGGTAGGTATATCTGGCATGCTGCGATTTACAAAAACACAAGCGTTTTTCAAAGCTCATCATTTCCATTGCAGACTATTTTCTGCAATGTGTGGATGGGATTAGCTAGAATCCCATTTACTTTACAAGTAATGTAAAACGCGATTTAAAAACATAGTGTAAAACGGCAAAATTGCAGCACTTACGCTATGCGGGGCCTCAGCTTAATGATGGGCCCGAGGCACCCCAGTCCAACACTAACACATCTATATCTATCAGTCTAGTATATGTGGACAACCCCATCACCACTGTCTGTCTTTCTGTCTTAAAAAAAGGCTTATTTGCAGAAACTCACCAAACTTATTTTAAGGTTCTTTTTTGAGGCTATACTCGATTTACTATAAACAGCAGACCATGCACTCAATTGCAATGACGCTTATAGACATTTCATGTGATACATGGCACAGACAGATGTAAATTGTGTACTCACAAATCTACATAATTTAGTTATTAAAACTTAGGCTAAGTTCACATCTGAGCCGGACTGCTGAAAAAGCAGTTAAACGTGCAGACCTGTGGACCCCATTGACTTAACTAGGGTCCATAGGGTGTGCGCCGTAAAGTGGCGGAGAAAAGAGTCCTTCGAACAGGACTTTCCTCTCCGCCGACTCTTTCGGCAGTTTCTGCAACGGAGTCTCCAGATGTGAACTTATCCTGAGTTGACTTTTTTCACTTCTCATACACATATTTTTTCCCAAATGAAGCATCTTGCTTGATCTTCCTTAGATTCTGCAGCTGATTTAGGCCAATTGTGTGTCTGGGGCTAGTCAGTGAGCAAAGCCACATTGGAAAGCCAAAGCCGCAGGATTCACAAGACCGGAATTTGGAGAGGATTCTGAGGCAGAAGACTGCCCTATTTCTCTCTTCAAATGCCACCATTTGAATGTGTGAACCTAGCCTAAGAATGTCAGAAACAACTGAGCTCTCATGTCATATCTCATATTATCTCTTATTATCTCTTATTTTCTATGTTGGATTTTGAAATCCTCCATTGACTTATGGAAAATGTCATGTACAAGAAGGCAGTAACACCCCTAGTGTACTCCACTCTGGCTTCAGGGTAGATGTGGGACCTATATTCTATGGATATGCCATAAATGTGTTTTTCGGGAACACCCAGATAGATTAATCTTTTTATTTGGAAAGAAACATAAAACATTATGAAGTCTAACAATTTAAAATGACTTCCACAATTCTGTAAAAGTAATAAAAGTCTGTATACAGTGGACTGCATGTTTTGTTCTTTGAAATTGTCTAGTCCTCCTCTTTGACCTGTGTGACAGTTTTAGTCCTGGCTGTCTGTGATATGTTTCTATTGCTGGCATGGTTCATTGAAGTATGACAATGTTGTATTTTTAGCCTGAAGTGGAGACATCAACAGCAACCTATTGTCTTGCGCATGAGTGCGATTATTTTCTTGTTCACTCATTGGAGAGACTTCTAGAGGTCTTGTAAAATTTTGCTAACATTTGAGTCAACTTTAGTCTGTATTCTTTATCTAGATTTTCTACTTTTGCTTTGTTGTCACCATGACTATTGATAATTGACTATTATAAGTGACCTATTGACACTTTGCTGTCAAAGGCAAATACCTACTGGCTAGACAGATGTGACAAGTAGTAGATCAGGACTTGTCACCCCAAGGCAGACAGTAATCCTAATATTCCATTCCAGTTAGGACTAAGTTGTGATTATTGGTTTAGCAGTTCAGACTGCATTGTGGATATTGAAAGGGAACCTGTCACATTGTACCTGCAATCTGATCTATGCAGAGCAGGTTATAGAGCAGGAGGACATTTAGGTTATAGAGCAGGAGGGCATCAGCTGTGCCATCTATTAGAACATCTATTTAAAGTCATTGTTGCTACTTGAGACAAATGATACAGAAGGATGGGAAGAATACAGAACTTGGAAGTTACAGAATCTGACTTGCATTTATCTCCAGAGTATCGGACCACAGGGAGAGAAAGGATTGTTCACTCCAGAGCACTTCCATATTTGGCAATGACCATGACATGACTTGCTATCCACATCATATCCATCTGGTTGTGTGGTATAGTCATTCATCTGTGGATCCCCCAGTTACATCGATCTGTGCATTCTACGTTTAGCATGAACATATGTACAGTACCTGATGCCCTTACCTTGTGGGTTTCTACCAATCTTAGATCTTCATTTCTGTAAAATGCACACAGGGTGGGTAGGGGCCCCATTACAGATTTTGTACTGAGGCCCAGGAGCTTCAACTTACACCTCTGAATAAAACTGTACTTCATCATGAGTTAAGTGCATCTTCTGGAAGTCTTTGTGCCTGTACTAAAATCTACACCAGTTCCTTGCTGGTGTAGATTTTTGCCGTCAGTTATGCCTTATAAGTGGCATAAATGATGCTAAATGTGTTATAGGCGATGGCCTCGCCCACACCCCGGCCCCATCCATTTTGAGAAGAGTGGCGAAGCTTGTGTAAAAAAAGTTACTTGGGACTACTTCAGTCACAAATGTTATTAAATATTTGCAAATCACCAATTTATGCCAAAAACTAGTGCAAAAGATTACTGATCCCCCCCCCCCCCCGTGTGTGTAGAGTAGTCTGAGAAGCTGGTAACAATTTTCCAAAAATTAAATGGAGACTGAACAAAAAAGAGAATCAAAAGGTTAACTATATATTATTGTAAACCAGAGGTTCACTTTAAGGCCCCATGTAGCATAAATGCCGCGGTTTGGCCACGGCAAAAACTCTGCATTTTACAGTCCTTGCAAAGTGGGTGCAGTATGTCAATTATATCTATGGAAATGCAGCTGGTTTCCCTATAGGTATAATTGAAGCAGAAAGTCTGCAGAAGAAACCACGGTTTTTCCCGCAGCACTTTTTTGCTGCGGCTTGCTACTTGGGGCCTTAGTGTAAAGCAAATTTATTTTGTTTCAAGCAGCAGGACCTAGTCCCACTTTACTTTACCATTGGAGTAATTGGATTGGCTACCAGTAGTTGGGTCGAGCAAATTTCAAGTTCATATAAATCTGTGTATCATATCCACTCACTGGATGTTATGTATAAGGTCCCACAAATACGATAGCTGAATCAACGGCCCCTCCTATTTGCAGTGGGTGGAAATGGTAGTTTAAGATTATAGTGTCACCTGTCTCTGTGACAAGATTATAGCTAATAGCTGCAACTGAGATTTTTTACTTCGCCCCCCCCGTAACCTTTTTCAGGAATTCACATCAAGTAGGAAAAAAAACACAAAACAACAATTTATAGTGAACAATTTGCTGACCTTTACATCAGTTTACATTTTACGGTGCCCTTGAATGAATGGGCAGGTAGAATATAACAGATTATGTGAAGCTCCACAAGAAGGGGTCTTCACTTTTATTCAAATAATTAATCCTAATCTTAATATATCCTAATCTCAAAATGGACTGATAGAAAGTGGGGTAAACCGATTAGTATACACATGTTTGGCACTCTATAACCTAGATACTTCTAGTGGAGAAGACTTCTAGAATATTGCAGCAATTGGAACATGGCCCATGAAAACATGGACAACGAAATAGGAAATGAGCTGTAACACTGATAAATGTAAAGCTATGCACATGGGAGTCAAAATATATGCCAAGATTATTTGCTAAATGGCAAAAAACTTATAACTGATTTGGAAAAGGATTTAGGAATTTTACACTAGGTTCCGCTTAGGGACCTGAAAAATGTAAACCCGATATGCTTAAAAATGCGGTTCCCCAGAGAAATCTGCGGACCCCATAGAGTATAATGGGGTACACCCGATTTCCGTCCAAAAAACGCAGAGTGAAAAGTCCTGCTTGCAGGACTTTTCTCTCCGCATTTTTAAAGCGGAATGGGGAATGGAATCCTTGAACGCAGATGTGAACCTAGGCTTAGATAAGTGCAAACTTAACTATAGCAACAAGTGTCAGGCAGCTGCTTCCAAGGCAAATAATATCACAAGGTGCATCATAATTGGCACAGATGCCCATGACATAGTTCTACACCTTCATATACGAATAGTCAGACTGCACATGGAATACATTGTTTTCCTATTCAGGGACCAATGCACAAGAAAGAAAGAGCTTTGAGAGGGTTCAGAAGTGGACGACCAAATTATTAAATAGAATGAGTGGACTACAGTACCCACCAACATTGAAGGAGCTATTTAGCATAAGAGCAGCGAGATTATAGGACTCTCTGCCAATGGTAGTTGTGGTAAATTCACTAAAATAGTTCAAGAGGGGCTTGGATGCCTTTCTTAAGTGTCACAATATTACAAGTTACGGTTACCAGATTACACTGGAGGAGTCATTGATCCTGGGATTTATTCCAATTGCCATATTTGGAAAGTCAAGAAGAATTTTTTTTCCCTACAGTGAGGAAAATTGTCTTTTATCTCGTGTTTTTTTTCTTTGTCTGGATCTATCATTGCAGATTAATAGGCTGCACTGGATGAGCATATGTCATTTTTAGGCTTATGGGCTATGATACTGTGTTACTACTGTATGACCCAATTTCTTTTCTATTGAATTTCACAGGTATATGGCGGTACAGAATAGCCCAAAAGACATAAAAATGGTGCGGTAATAGTGCTGTGTGCATAACGCTTTAAGCGTTAAGACATGTGCCTTTCTGTTTGTACACATTTTTACCTTCAATTTTTGCTTGCAGGTGATCTTGAATCTACATTTATGTCTACCATTGAAATTGTTTCTTGTGCTGCTGTCCTTCCGGATGGCTAACCGGTCTGGAGTGTATTTCAAGACAGATTACATTCCTAAATAATAGTTATTACCCCCAGGAATGTAGACAAGTTTCCACAGAATAAATTATTAAAACATAGCAGGAATATTTCATTTAGCACAAAATGATCAACCATTTCTAAAAACACCGAAAGACCAACTTTTCAGATAAAATTACTATATAGGTATTGACTTAGTTAATACAGTATTTACAAAATTAAATGGATTATCTAAAATGTCTTTCTCTGAAATAAAAACATTGAAAAATGGGTGACAAGGAATATTACCATCCTTACAGTTCAAGGCCATCCAGCTTCCCTAGGCATCTAAATGGCAAATACACTTGGTTGTGCAATGATACATTCCTTGTTCCCATATCACTACAAAAGTTAGCGATTCCCAACAGGGGGCCATGGCACCAAGGGGTGCCTTGGAAATCTGTCAGGGGCCCCTACACTCTAGTTGGGAAGATGAACTTATGTCTTTATGCAACATTATCTTAAGATGTTTTTTGTCTTTTGATAAAAATTATTTGGCAGGGGTGCCCCATGGAACTTTTTTATGGGGTGCCCTGAGTCTGAAAAGGTTGGGAAACACTGTCATAAGTGGCAGATTTAAAGGGACTTTGTAGGTGGTAAATTGGTTGTAAGTCTGAGGTGATTCTACAGTTTCCAAATATGCCTCTGTTATTCAGCTTAGGAGCCCCATTACAATACAATACAACAATAATTTACATGAAAATGGGGCTCAAAAGATAAATAGTAGAAGTACTTTGTCAGTGTGCTTGCTGTGTTTTTCACGGCTACCACACTGACCCATTATAGTCTAATGGTGCCATACACTCACCTGTGTATTATCACTTCCGTCTATTATCACGTCCATTTTGTGTGCCGGGCAAAAAAGACATGGATCACATATGCCAATATTGATCTATGCTTCTCCGCAAAATCTACAAAACATATTGATCAAGGTATAGAAGCCCACTAGCAACTTCCCAGTGACTTCTGTACAATGGGTTCTGACTCTATTGGTTGTAGAGCAGCATGGCGACCACCACAACCTTACCTCAGCATCCAAAGAGTGAGCAAGCCAGCAGCCCAATAGCACCCCTGCTACTAGGCTAAACCCCAGGCTCTGGGCCACTCCACCCCACAGGCACACTGGAGCAAATTAATGGGTCTTTAGAGGCCATCCATGTGTCATTCGTGCCGTTTTACCACGGACTTGGAAAATGCACAAGTTTTGTTTGCATGTAGCCTAATAGGAGTGATCAAAGAGTACACTGCACACATTGTTTATGAGTCCACAGTATTCATGAGGGGAGCACTCCTCACCTCTACCCTCCACTCAGCAAACAATGGGCTGCTTTGTATGCAGATACAGAGCAGCCAGCTATCAATCACTGTAAGGATAGTGGGGAAGGTTATATGGAGTGCTCGCCTTATAAGTACACTGGACCCGTAAACTATGTGTCCTATTCTCTCATCATTCACAATATATATATTTTTTTTACATAGAGCAGAATAGTCTAATGACAGATGTAATTTAAAAGGGTTTTAACCAAATTAATGATACAGTATGGTTAAAGTATGTGGGACTGTGGAATCAACCATTGTAACCTCCTTCATGAAATCTGACGTGCCTAAAATTAGTGAAATTTGGACCAATAATAAAAATATATGAGTCTGCCATAAAGGGATTGTCTCATAAAGATAACCCTTGTCTATATGCTCTATGAGGCTAAGGCCCCGCGTAGCGATCTGCAGCTAAAAAAAAACTCAGTGGAAAAGACTGTGGTGGAAACATTGCAGTTTTTTCTGCAGCATTTTCCACAGAAAGTCTGCAAAGTTTTCCTATGTAGACTTCCTGCCTCTATTATACATATACGGAAAACACCAGCATTTCCATAGCTATACACATGTGGACAAAATTGTTGGTACCCCTCGCTTAATGAAAGAAAAACCCACAATGGTCACAGAAATAACTTGAATCTGACAAAACTGGAATTTGCCAAACTACATGTTGACAGGCCACAAAACTTCTGGGAGAATGTCCTGTGGACAGATGAGACAAAAATCTAAATTTTTGGCAAGGCACATCAGCTCTATGTTCACAGACGAAAAAATGAAGCATATCTGGAAAAGAACGCTGTCCCAACTGAAACATGGAGGAGACTGGTAATGTAAAATGCAGTGCTTTTTGCCATGGCGAAAATGCTGCATTTTCGCGACATGAGGCCCTGGCATTAAATTAGAATTCTGTACAAGCATTTCCTGCTTTAGTGAATTTGGCTCATCTATAGCTGTTAGAAGGTCAGTATTTCATAGTTTATTTAACAGTAACACATTCTGCAGCGCTTTACAGATTTTGTCATCACTCATTTTCCCAAGTAGAACTCACAATCTACATTCCCTATCAGTATGTCTTTGGAATATGGATGGTAAGCAGAGTACCCGAGGGAAACTATATGCAGATTTTGTTCTTGGCTAGATTTGAACCCAGGACTCCAGCACTAACCACTGAGCTGATTTGTCTGCATGTAAGAGATCCTGTGTCTAAGAGATCCTAGAGTGGGGACCTAATAGTGGGAATCTGGATGCGTTTACTCTATCTCTATGAGATACTACATATACACCTATTATAGGCATATGAAAAGGGTATGTCTAGAACAAGCAGCCACTTATTGTAAATACTCATGTGGTGCTTGCCTTATACTATACTAGTGTTGGCTAATTAATATATTAGTCAAAAAATAGCAAGCTGGGTCATCTTGTTTTTGAAAGAATTCTGTGTTGTTCTGTTCCTCTGTTAGACCTCCTGGAAATGTATGAATAAATTGACTATTGTTAACATTCCCATTGTTACCATTCCCGTTGTCAATAGGGAATATCCTCACATACTCTTACACTGTTCAGCAGTGATGGACTGGGATTCTTGGGTCTTCCAGATAAATTTTGCCCCCCCCATCAACCAATAGGAAATACACCCTAGTGGTCTACAAATTAAGGTATCTTCTGATGTACCTCTGGGACTCCATTATCATGTTATAGAACTTGGACTCACGGGATGATTCTCTGGTGGGTCAGTGCAGAAGAAATAACACCTTTTCCAGAAGAAATAATAACAGCACAGAGCTGAATTTTAATAAAAGTAGCTGCCAAATTATTTTATTGGAAATGCAAGTACTTACTAAAACAGACATGTCATAAGAGATTACAGATCCTCTTTAACAAGTACCAGAGGGAACAAACCAAAGAACTGTGAGAAAAAGTTCTACTAATTAAATGAAGTACAGTACATGACAATCCTGACCCCTGAGAAAGCCACAGCATACATGTGATGCACATGGGGAATGGCCATAGAGATATTTCATTGATAGTGGATTTACAAGTAATTTTATCTTATTGGTGCACATTTATGCTGTATCTTTCTGTTATATTTTTGTTGGGTGAATTTTTTACTTTGTCTCAGAATTGGTTTTATGAGTACACTATTTTATATTTTGCACATATTTATTTTTCCATTTTATATTTTGGATTTATTTTGTGCTCTAAAAAAGTTTTTAGAAATTATCTTTGTATCGCTTGAGTACACATGATGCTTGTTCACACACCATATGTTTTTTTCCTTGTTCAAATATGTGACAAGTCTTTATCAAACAGAAAAGGCTCAGATTGAGTTAAAAAAAAATAAAAGAAGAAATATTCAACAATCCGTTGCTCCCCCATTCCAGTGCTTTAAGGATTGCTTATTGGTCCCCATCAACACACAGGAGATGCCTCTCCATCCTTAACTGGTTGAAATGGGACCAGAAGTGGAGACCAGTGGAGGACCTGGATGATGTTGGAACGGGAGCAACTGGTGGCCAATATTGCTCCTATTAATTTTTTTATGGCCCTCCTTTGGTCAGGGATCCAGAGACAAGTCTCCATTTGCATTCCCGATCTTTGTGGACATTATTCCCGTGCATGAGCAGTACAGCCAGTCAGTGTCTGAGTGGTGATGCTCCGTTTGAACAGAGAATCATGGCATCTCTAACGTGCAGGCCAAAGGTCAAGAACACCAGGGATCCGAATTGAGACTCTCCACTGAATTCCTAGCTGAGCGGAGAGGTGAGTATAGTGTTTGTTATTTTAAGCCTTATAAAAATATGAACTGGAACACCCCTTTAAGGAGATATTGACCATTTAGAAGTAATCCACAATCTCAAAATTTGCCTCAATTTATTCTTTTATGTTGTTTTCCTGTTTTTATTTACATTGAAGCCCCCTGAAAGAAAGAACCTTCCTTTCTCACTGCACCCACCAGTGGCCTGATTCTATATG
The DNA here is from genome assembly GCA_947044405.1 of Leptodactylus fallax. NCBI lineage: Eukaryota > Metazoa > Chordata > Amphibia > Anura > Leptodactylidae > Leptodactylus > Leptodactylus fallax. The sequence goes on along the minus strand of CAMRHE010000070.1, from coordinate 2,784,665 downwards.
CATATTTTTTCTAGGCGACAAAGCTACTACAATGAAGGGCACAAGAACAATGCTCAGTCAATGAATTTGCACAATATCACATTCCACAGCCGCCTTGATTTCTGCTTTGTAAGGAATGTGATTTTCTTTCCAGCCAACAATTATGAGTTTAATCACGAAGCCTTCTCTTTTTTCAGTAAGTCTGATAAAGATATATTTAAGGAATTTGAACAGAAAACATATCTTTATATGGAAGCTGTGGATTTTTGGAGAAAATATTATCACAACAATTTTTTTTGCTGAATGTTTTCTTGGAATGTGCCTGATTAAATATGTGAAACAGCAGGACACGGTATATTGCACTAGTTTTCTTATGTCTTTTCCACTTTTAAGTTATTGCATCCATTTTACAAAGTATGATGCACATTTCTAACATTTAAATTAATATTCCATTTCTTTGACCAGTTCCTAGTTCCTCTGTAATATTTACACTATTATCTTCTAGATACATCTTTCTATAGAATTTATAGAAGTCTATCCTTAGGATGGACCATCAGTGCATGATTGGGAAGGATGGAGAGCAATTTATCCTTGCACAGCTCCGTACAAATAGATGTGACTGTGCAAGGTACTGCAGCTCAGCCCATTCAAGTGAACTTCGGATAGGCCATCAGCTAAACGTTCTAGAAAAAAACTTTTTAAGGCTAAGGCCCCATGTAACAAGGTGTAGCAAAAAAAACGCTGCATAAAAAAAAACATTTCCACTGGTATAATTGACATGCTGCGATTTTCAAGAACATGAGTGGTTTTCCAAACGCAGCTTTTCCGCTGCAGATTTTTGTCTGCAATGTGTGGATGAAAAAGACAGACTCTCATCCACTTTGTAGGTACTGTAAAACACAGCGTTTTCACAATGTGGGGCCCTGACCTAAATCTCTTGTTATCAGATCCTCATTCTACTAAACTGTTCAATTCATTGCTCAAAGCTGTCTTCAAGAAGTCTATCGGGAGGGGGAGTAGTAAGAAGAGTGAGTGAGAAGCAGAGAAATGGAAGAGTGAAGAAATCAGGCGATACCTTTTAGAGTATATTTGATAAGTAAGCTTTCAGAAGTGCTAGCTTCCTTCATCAGACATGGTGTTATACAAGAACTGAAAATTCACAGATTTTTATACACATGGTCTTCAAAGGATTTTAGAGTCCTTAAAAAAAACCAAAACAAAATGCAATCTAAGTAGAGAAGTTATTTTACAACCGGTCAAAAAAACAATCTGGAAAGTTGTGGTGCGTGACAGAGGGATCTGTTATCTGTTTGCTAATCATGAAAATGGGATTGGCCTGTGTAAAAGACCAATACAAATGAACATGGTCATTGTGTTACATCAGAGGTTCCCAAACTTTTTTTTTCTCGTAGACCACTTTCAAAATTTTACTGGTTTTGGTGGACCCCCTGCTGCTACATTTCTACCATATTCCCAAAACTCGTCAAAAAATGTGAAGATTAGATCTAACGTAGACCCCCGTCGAATCTCCTGTGGACCCCTGGGGGTCCACCTGGACCACTTTGGGAATCACTGTGTTACATCATCAATTTATGTCCAGCCTACCCTATATTGGTCCATGTAAAAGGACCATTTGACTTGCTGCAGAACCCAATTAAACTAAAAAAGGACACAATGTACAAGAAATGTATCACAGCAAAAAGGCCACACTTACCCAATAAGAGATGAAACATGGCTAGTCCAGAATGCAGACAGGCCTATTGCAGTATATGACATACTTCAGTGGGGCCTGTCTGCATCCTGCAATAGCCATGTTTCATCTGGTATTGGGTAAAAACCCAATCAGACTTTAGCTCACAGACAAATGAACATGAAAAATTCTTGGTACCCTTAATAATAAAAAGTTGTAATGTTCCTGCTGTAGGATCCGGCATAAACTTTACATTAGGCATTTCTTCCTTTGACTAATCTGTCTAAGGCTGAAGCCCCGCTTGGCGTAAAAAGTTTTTACAGTCCCTGCAAAGTTATGTTAAGTTTAAGGGGCAGTTACTTTTGGACATGGATGCATTTTTTTTTATAAATAAATGAGCAATAATTAGAACAATGTTTTTGTCTTTAACACATAACACATTTGTCTAATTGTGTTGTCTTACATTACATTTTATTACCAAGCCATAATAGTGTTCTCATCATCGTTAATATGTTAATTATAACTTACTGGCTCATAAAAATGTCACAAGTGCTATTTCATGTCACCACTGTGCAAAAGTTCTAATACTTGGTGTCACCAAGATTGTCATGTGTTCAATCCAGTGTTTGCTGCAAAAAAAAAAAAAAAAAACTTAGCCTCTCCCATTGTATGTGTTTTTCTGAGAATAGGAAAAAAGTCCTCTTTTAAGAAAAAAAAAAAATACAAAAACAGGTCTTTTATGCCATGAGTTGTGCTGCTACTGCAGCCTTACTTGGATGGGGCTGAGCTGCAATACCAGACACAACCTATTAATAAAAGTTCTGGGAAAAAGGCAGATTTTTTTTTTTAAACAGTAACTAAACTTTATGCAACTTTCGGTTTTCAGGCAACATTTGTGACATTAACCCCTTTCATTTTTCAATTTTCGTTTATTATTACCCACTTTCCAAAAGCCAGTTCACAGACTCAAATGAGGTCTTAATTTTTGCGGCCCAAATTGTACATCATAGGTGTACCATTTAATATTCCATACGAGGTACTGGGAAGCTGTAAAGAAATTCAGAATTGGGTAGAATTGGTGAAAAACTGCATTTATGCGACTTTCTTCCTGGCTTTGTTTTTTTGGCGTTCACTGTGCAGCCAAAATTACATGTCACCTATATTCTGTTAGTTGGTACAATTATGGCAATCCCAAATTTGTATAGTTTTTCTTAATGCTTTAAACCCTTAAAAAAATCCAAAACGTTGTAAAAAAAATTTATTGTAAAATTTATTGTAGACACCTGTAACTTTTTTCCGTATATGGGGATGTATAAGGCATCATAAGGCCAGATGTACTTCTTAGCTATACTATTTTAGGGAATGACTACTGTTTTGATTGCTTTTTATCCAAAAATGTTATGGTAGGCGAAACATCGAAAAAAACGACGGTTTGACTTTTGATTTTTGTTCCCACTACAGTGTTCACTGTATGGGAAATATATTATAAGTTTGTAGACTGGGTGTTTTCAGACACAGGGATATCTAATGTATATGTGTATTACTTTGTTTATACACTTTATTTATGTATTTATTTGCTTTTATATGTCTTCTAGGAAAAGGAGGGTGATTTTCTTTAACTTGTTTTTTCTTTTATTTATGAACCTCCACCCCTAGGGAACTCAGAGGATCTGATCACTAATTCAATACACTGTAATGCTCAACCTGTCATAGAAGTAATAGTATGAAAAACCTCGGATCTCACTCCCAGGGCCACCTGGAAAATGCTGCCTCAGTCAGCTTTGACCGACACTTTAGGTGGGTTAATACCAGTGATCAGTGCGTGCACCGGTTGTGGGCAGTGGTGTAACTAGGAATTGCTGGGCCCCAAGGCGAACATTTGACATGGGGCTCCCCCCCCCGGACCTCCCCCTCAAACCCCCCCCGCCCAAACCGCATTCCTGCGCACACTATTATGCTACATAGTGGCCGCTGCACACAGTATTATGCTCCATAGTGGCCCCTGCATACAGTATTATGCCCCATAGTGGCCCCTGCACACAGTATTATGTCCCATAGTAGTCACTACACACAGTATTATGCACCATAGTGGCCCCTACACATAGTATTATGCCCCACAATGGCCCCTCCACACAGTATTATGTCCCATAGTGGCCCCTCCACACAGTATTATGCCCCATAGTGGCCCCTCCACACAGTATTATGCCCCATGGTGGCCCCTCCACACAGTATTATGCCCCATAGTGGCCCCTGAACACAGTATTATGCCCCATAGTGGGGCCCCTCCACACAGTATTATGTCCCATAGTGGCCTCTGCACACAGTATTATGCCCCATAGTGGCCCCTGCAAACAGTATTATTCCCGATTGTGGACCATCCATGAACAATTATTATACTCTGGGGTCTTTTCAGACCCCAGAGTATAATGATCGGAGATCCAGGGGAGGATACAAACATAAAAAACAATGTTACCTACCTGTCCCTGGCTCCTGCACACTCCCGGCTGCTTCGGCCATCTTCAAAGTTGGACCAGATCACGCATGAGCCGGGCCGGTGTCGCGACACACAATGACGCAGGCCCGGCCCACGTGACGTCACCAAACAGGCCCAAAGCCTGCAGAGCGTAGGAGAGGTAAGTAACACTGTTTTTTATGTTCCCTCACCTCTCCTGGGCCCCTGATCATTAGACTCCGGGGTCTGAAAAGACCCCTGAGTACAATGATAGCAGTGTTTGTGGGGTTCGCGGCCCGCGGCATCACTTACCGATCCCTGCTCCTGCTCACAGTCACACCGCCTCTGCAGAATGGGAAGCGCAGGTGACCATGGGCAGGAGCGGGGATTGTTAAGTAAATAGGGCCCATTACCTGTCCAGGGCCCTGTTGCATCCGCTACCGCTGCCACCCTGGTAGCTACTCCCCTGGTTGTGGGCATTGCAGCCAGGTCTCCACCATATTTAAATGCCCGACATCCGTTGTAATAGTACGGTGGATGATGGGGAAAGGGTTAAATATTGTAAATTAATATACTTTATTAAATAATTTTAGCTCCTTTCTCTGAAATCCTGCACTGAAATCTACTTTGTCCCTTCTGTATTCTTTCCTCTATTTCTCTATTGCCTCTCACTGCTTCTCATTGTGTAGGGGTGGGTGGGTCACCATGTAATGTGGGGAAGCTGAGGCTGGGTCATTCACTTCAAATATATCTCAGGCATATTAAAGCCCAAACAGCGATGGTGTTATATGAATGATTTTCCTAATGACAGACTTCAGCTGGCAATATAGAAACAAGGAAAAGAATACAAAAAGGACACAGAGAAAATTTCAGAACAGGATTTTACAGAACAGCATCAAAAACTGTTATTAAAATATATTAAAGAGTATAGTAATGTCACAATTGCTGCCTGAAAATCAAAAGTTGTTCAAACCCACTTTAAATTCGCTGAAGATTATGTTATAATCTCCTATTTCCTGCTGCCCTTTGTGCTATAAAATTAAAAAATGACTAATAGGAAGTCATGTTATATGAAAATGTCAGTAGTAAGTCAATATTTCACAATTGTGAATCATAGTCAATAGCCAGAGTGCAGTGAGTAAAGCTTGTCTGCTGTTGTTTCTTACTGCTTTGATACTCCTTAATGTGCCTGTCTTTGTCATATCGTTCCTTGTTCCTTATGGTTATTATTTGTATAATATCCTACTTTATTTAAGAGCAGGTACCATCCCTGTATTTGAAAAGTCAAGTTTAGAAACAATCCCCCAACCCCATGGTTTAAATGTGATATTGTCCCTCTATAAATCCATTATAAAACCACATACAAAATATAGGATTCCATTTCGGACTCTCTTAATATAGAAAGTTAGAGGATAGCCATAGAGAGTCCACATTTGCGTGACTTCATTATGGGAAATGGGGATGGGAGATGTCACTTACAATAAGAAGCTTGAAAAACAGGGCTTGATCAGCTTGGATAAAAGGGTGACTTATGGTGGCCATACACATGAGATGAATGTCAGCTGAACCCTCCCCAGTTTGGCAGAACTGGCTGACCAGATAATGAGTATGGGATTGTCTTGACTCTCACCTATGGTAGAATAAGGATTAAGCAGTTGGATTTCAGCATGCCCAATCCTTTTGTTGCTTTTAAGCCACCATCAGAGGTGTCTAGCAGAGACCTATTCCTCTCCTCATTGAGAACACATGTATGTTTGGCTGGGCTAATTGTGTATGTGTATGATGGTGTTGGAAGGAATACTTGTCAGCCGAATAAGTGCGTAACATCTATCTAATATGTATGACCAGCCTTTGAGTCGATCTTATTAACAGAGCTGACAAATGATTTACACACCCCAAGAACTGGAAAAAGGGTTCTGGCATCTTTAGCTGTGGCGGAAAGACAATTTAAGGGTTCTTTACAGTTAGAGTAGTTAATCTTTGGAATTCCCTAACCTAAGAGGTAGTAATTTTGGATACTATGACTTCCCTCTTAAATTCAGTACACATATACAGCCGGGCGTGTATGTTTATGCTGGGATTGGGAGAGATAACTGTCAGCCAAACCGGTGTTTGGCTGACAGCTATTATATGTATGGTGAACTTTAAACCCTGGAGAGGTATATCATGAGCTACATGTACCAGTTACACAATGATACTTGAGAATAATCTGCCTATCCTTCCCTTTTATTTGGAACAGGACCATTGTATTATGTGCTGACTATTATGCAAATCTCTGACACTCTCGCTGTTATTCATCAGAATGTCATTTACATGTTTGGCCTCTGAATCAATGTCTCACCCTTGCAGTACAAGATCTGGGACAAGAGCCAAGAAATATTCCCACAGTATTAAGGTATCTTCAAATTGTAAACACTGTCTTATTTCAATTATTTTAGTCCCTATCATTGTATTTTGTTTTGCAACATTTAATAGGGCTTCTAAAACAAAGCTGGATAATAATAATGCCATTACAGTGTAACAAAACAATTAACATATCAAACAATAGGAGTGAGGTTCCTGTTCGCAAGAGCTTAAAATCTATGAGGATATAGAGATGACACAAGAGGTAACAGGGCTTGTTTAGTACAACGTTCCATTATTCTTTTAATAAGGTAATATAACTGAAGCTGTATGAGGCTGACACCTGCTGCTATCTGCAAATGTATAGATAATAAGTGCATGGAGTGCAGGCTAACTTCTAGATGGAGGGGTTGGGTTCTGAGAAATAGAGTAGAAAGGATAGCTTAGGATAAGAAATTTTAGCTTAGTGTGAGAAAGTGTAGAAGCTGCTGTAACTGGGTATTAATCTACTGTAATTGTCCAGGGTAGAGCATTCCAGAGCACCAGTACAGCTAGAGAAAAGTCTCGAAATGGGAGTGGGATTTTCGGAAAACAGAGGATACAAGTCTAAGGTATAGGACGTTTAAGATAGTAGACAGGGAGAAAATATAGGGAGGTGCAGCATTATGGAGGGATTTGTGGGTGAGTGTAATACGTTTATATTGCATTCTGTGGTGGATGGGCAACCTGTGCAGTAACTGGCATAAGGTAGATGTATCGGTTTGACAGAAAGATAAGTTTAGCGGCTGCATTCAGGACAGATTGTAGAGGGGAGAGTTTAGTAAGTGAGACTGATTAGTAGAGAATTGCAGTAGTCAAGATGAGAATGAATTAGAGTATCAATAAGGGTTCTTGCTGTTTACACAGTGAGAAAAGGGTGGATTCTGGAGATGTTTTGAGGTGCAGGTGACTTGAGCATGCAAGTGACTGTATATGTGGGGTGAAGGTCTGAGTCAAATCCATCTACGAGACAGCTGATATGCTGCCTCGGCATTATGATAATACCACAGACAGAAAGATATCAGGGTTAGGTCAGTAAATAGATGGAGGGAACACAAAAAGTTCAGTTTTTGAAATTTTCAGTTTCAGATAAAGAGAGCACATGATGTTAGAGATGTTAAAGACAATAGAGAAACAGTCACTGGTGTTCTGTATTAGATAATTGTTTTAATTCCCTATTAGTGACACCATAAAAGGTGTCACTGATGCAGCCACTATATGGCTAAACCTGCAATTTATATAAGGATTATTAAGGAGGACCTTTCACCACTTCCACCAATTCCAATTCTTAGGATCTGTTAATAGGTGCTGTGCCACTGATTCCAGCACAACTGGAATTTTTTCATTAGCTCTTAACAGGATTGATTTCTCAGGAATGGTGGAGGCTAGAGAAAAATTCCAGCTTTGCCAAAATCAGTGGAGCAGCATCTACTAAATGATTTAAACAGCTGGACTTGGCAGAGGTGGGAATAGATGGTTAAAAGGGTTGTCCAGGATTAAATAAAAATGAACCCCTAAACTAAACCCCCTTCCCCTGCCTAACTTCTAATTTACTTGTATTAAACAAAATCTATAATTCCCATATGCCTGGGGCATTCATGTGACCACCCCAGGCACACTTTCTGATAATCCGGTTCCGAAACAGAACATCACCATTACTCCCCCCCAACCCCATCATACTTACATATCTTCTTTTACGGGAACACCTCCTCCCCTCTTTCTTTTTGCCAGCGCTTGCGCAGTCTGGAGGTGCCTGCAACACATGCGCAATAGAGATGGCACTCCAGGCGTCAGATGTACTTCCGGTCTGTGTATCCGCTTGCAGAGAGGAAGAAAGGTGTTTCCAGACTGCATACAGAGAAATAAAAGGAAGTGTCTCCCAGAGAGGAAGACAGATAAGTATGATGAGGTGGGGGGGGGCTGAGTTAGTTAGTTGGGAAGGGCTAGTAGTGGGCGGGATAGCTAGGGAGACAGGAAGGGGGTGTAACAGAGTGAGAGAGGAGGGGGCAGTGACAGGGAGGTAGTGTGGAAGGTACACAGGAAGCTACACAGCAGGAAGCTACACCATGTAAACAAATGCAGAAGATGCCAGGAGCTCCCAGAGAAACCCAGAAATCACTCAAAACACTGCTAAAGGTATATGGGTGTACTTATTAACCCATTAATAGCACTAACAGACTTTTTAAAAAAAGATTTTTTTACCCAGAAAACCCCTTTAACAAGCATAAACAAGATCTGCTATGAAACATACATTAGCCATGATTTACAAATCTATGGATTTGGTACCAAAAATGGGAAAAAAAACTAAGAAACTATAAAAACACTGTATGAAAAAAAAACTTGTTCATGTATGTCAGAAATCCCAGCTCAACTACTATATGGTTACTGTGCTGACCTGGGAAGCTTCTGCTGTGTCAGAGTTTTCTGAGCTTATCCACTTAGCAGCTGAGGAAGCATATTTAAACTCTCTTCCTCTCAAACAGCTGCCTGCAATAGGTTGTACCTAGTCTGGCTTTCATACCAGATTATTTGGGCTGCACAGCTTTAGACTGACCTCTAGGAACTGACCCTTGTCTTGATACTGGAAAAGTGTTTCCTGATTTTGGCTTTGACATTTCCTCATGAACTGACTATTGTCCTGGATGTTTACTTTCCTGATTTATCATCCTGATTCTGATCTGCCTTGTAAGTTTATTGTGGATTCTGGTTTGATTTCTGATTGTGGAGCGTTTACTTCTTGTACAATTTCTGTGGTGATAGCTTGGACCCCAAATTCAGCACAAGTCCATCTGGCTTCGCAACTGGCACTGGTAAAGGTGTTTGAGTGTCTGGGACCTATCTCTTAGTGCTGTGTAGGATTTAAACAGCTAGTTCTATTGCACTCTGTTATCAGCCAGATCCTGCTATTTTCTGATATTTGCTCCATGAACTCTGCCATAACAATGTAAATGCAGATGGACATTTCTTGTGGTTTGGAGAAGCCATTGGAATCTAGCATTGAGAACTTCCTGTCTTCCTTCAGTGCTATGTTAGGTCATTTTTTTTTTTTCTTCTGTAAAATAATTTATGTTTTCAGAAATGCATCTTGTTATATGACTGATATTCTTGTCAGCAGATGCTATGAGAAGTCTGAAGACTAGGATGACTACAGTAACTGTCACTTTGTTGGCTTTATTACACTGACAACATAAATCACTCTTTCCTTGTGCCAGTCAAGGCCTTGATTAAGACTGACGTACAATCCTCCAGTCTTAATAAATCCTGTGTTCATTTTAAACTGAAAAAAATTGCATTATGGCATACTGGCATCTTGTAATAAAAGCCAAATAAGAAAAATACTTCTGTAATTCTGTGATTCTTCTAGCTCTGTTTCTCTAGTGCAAAACCTTTCTCCTTTTGTCTTATTGCTTGCTAACTTGTTTTGTTTGTTATTCTACTGCGGAATATATTGCCATTATTATAAGTACTGTTATAGTTGTAAAAAACAGGCAAATGAGTGGAGATAGAAGCATTTCTTAAAAATGAGATATGTTATAGTTTTTCATATTCATCTGTACTATTCATGTATGAAAAGTTGTTTTAGAATTGTAGGTTCTGCTTAAGAACCATTTAGCTGGTGGGTAAATTTCTCATCATATGAGGCAATCAAGGCTAAATATGGATCTGTATTAAAGTATTTGAATCACGATAATCTTATATAAGGAAAATAAGGATTTTTAAAGGAAATTTGGCCTTTCAAAAATATAAGTTGGCTCTTGGTATAGACATAGCATGCTCTGAGACTCTCATAGGCTTGAAAGAAGGGATCTGTGCACATGCATTGCCAGTGTTCCAATCAGTCTGTGGCTGGATACAGTTGCTTCTGGCCATCTTGCCTGAAGATGGGACTCCTGCCTATCAGATATCCAGCCTTCCTGACTATGGTTTAATGAGTCAAGCAGATGTTGGCCTGTAAGGAATAAATGGTGTAGAGATGAAATAACTGTAAAGTGGTTAGAGATAGGAGAAGAATTTTTGCTCATGGATCAATTAACTTGTCGTATGTTTATGGTTTCTTCGTTATAGTTTGGAATACGCAGAAGTATAAAGTGTGAAGCTCAAGGTTGTAGACCATGTCTAAATGAATTTGGGAGGATGTTATAGTGAAAGAAGGGAGGCGAGTTCTTACTTATGTGCTAGTTACGGTGTATTAATAATTCTTATATATAATGTGCATGACTTCATCTAGACTTCTATAACCTTTTACACTCTTTTCCAGAGATTCTATTTTGCAACCATTTTGGGCTGGTTCAACTTCTTAGCACTGCTTTTCAATAACTGTGTAAAATTATTTTTTAAAATATATATTCTATACCTGATAGAGACAGTATTGCAGAAACGCAGCTTTTTTGTTGCAGATTTTGCAGAGATTTTTTGAGCCAAAGCCAGAAGTGGATTGAGCAGAAGGTAGAAATATAAGAGCTTCATATCTGTTTCCCATTCCTTTTGTAGTCATTCTTGGATTTGGCACAAAAAAACACACCAAAATCTGCAACGTGGAGCCTCAGCCTCAGATAGCACTGCATAGTATTATTACCTAACTATGAAATACGTCTTTGTGTCTTCACACAGCACAAATACAGTATGCAGCCTCAGTTTTTTAATGTCCAAACTGCAGCCTATGATATTGTTTCAGCAAATTTAGATAAAATAAATAATGCAGGTGATTATAATAAACTTTGGAAGAGTGAAGAAATCAGGCGATACCTTTTAGAGGCTAACTGAGTATATTTATAAGTAAGCTTTCAGAAGTGCAAGCTTCCTTCATCAGACATGGTGTTATACAAGAACTGAAAATTCACAGATTTTTATACACATGGTCTTCAAAGGATTTTAGAGTCCTTAAAAAAAACCAAAACAAAATGCAATCTAAGTAGAGAAGTTATTTACAACCGGTCAAAAAACAATCTGGAAAGTTGTGGTGCGTGACAGAGGGATCTGTTATCTGTTTGCTATCAGGAGGTGATTTGTGACCCTCACAGTTCATACATAGTGTGACATGAAGCTGGCATGAATATTAAGTCCAAATTGCAGAGTTTTAAATTTTTGCATAAACTTGTACTCCCATTGTTTCCTTTCCTCCTGCATCTTAAACTGTCCCATTAAAACCACAACCCGCAAATCTTCAATAGAGTGGTTTTCTCCGGAGAAATGTGCGGCCACTGGGAGATCGGTTCTGCTGTTATTAATATTGGATCTGTGTGAGTTCATTCGCTGACTAAGTCTCTGCCCTGTTTCCCCCACATAGAGGCCTGTGGTGGGACATTGCACACACATTATGAGGTACACCACATTGGAAGACCTGCAGGAAAATGTCCCCCTAATTCTGTGCACCTGTTGTGACTGTGGGATAGGTACACTGTCAGCGGTGTGGATGTGCCTGCAGGTCATGCACCTTTTATGTAGGCAAGGTGAGGTGCCATTTTCAGTTGGGGCCTTCAGGGCACTGTGTATAAAAATCTATGAATTTTCAGTTCTTGTATAACACCATGTCTGATGAAGGAAGCTTGCACTTCTGAAAGCTTACTTATAAATATACTCAGTTAGCCTCTAAAAGGTATCGCCTGATTTCTTCACTCTTCCACTACTTTCAATGGCTAACACGGTATAACATTATACTACTATAATAAACTTTGTAATATATCTTATCAGAGAGACGTGCCCCTTATTGGGCTGTTTCCCTGCTTCCTCTCCCTTTGCTAAACTGAACTTTACTGTGAAAATCATTGCTCTGTCCATCTCCAGATGAATTGCAGGTCACATGACGCAGAGAACTCATCTCTATACAAGTCTATGGAGCGGGGAGGGGGGAGGATTCGGGAGAGGTAGAGAGAGTTAGCATGAGAAAACGTGACCTTAGGCTGCTTCTGGAGCTGAACAGAGACCTTATATCACAACCAAAGCCCTTTCCACAAATCAGTACAGGTGAGTACTTCTCTATATATGTCCAGTATGGTCCTGCGGTTGTGTCTGAATGAGAGAGAGAGAGAGACAGTTATAGATCAGATTCTCCCACTAATCACTGTGTGTAGTGTATGGCAACTAGTCTGCACCCACTAGAGAGGACTGAAAACTGTAGAGGGGGAAACTGCGAAAACTGCAGAATATAAGTCATATAATTTTACTCGTCATGTACACACAGCAGCTTATCCTGAAAAGTCACCTGAAATGGCAGCTAAGTTTTAAGTGTTTGTGCTGTACATCCAGAAAAAATTTGTTACAGAAATTTCTGCTACTGAAAATATAGCATGTACATAGGTTTCTGCAACACCCATTCAGATAAACAGCAAAAAAATCTGCCATATGTGAATACACAATATCCTAAAGTGATTGTTTCTATTTTACCAATATGTCCATTACTGAAAGCTATATGAAATAATTCAGGAGATGAAAATATGGGCAAGTCTGTCCAGATTGACGTTTGTACAATGTTTTCATTTCCATCTACTACAAACCTCCATTTATTTATCTTTTTTATTTTACTTCCTTCAATAAAAAAGCTAGAATACACAGGAAATGCTAGGAAATGCAGTAGGTATCTATCAATTCCTATTCTGAAACTAAGGTTCTATTAAGATCATATTTTTTATATCCATTTAACACATCCATTTGATGGATGCAAAAAACAGATGCAAAAGATTTGAGATTTGTTTATATAGACATCAATGTTTAAGAGAAAATGGATCTGTTTCTGTCCGTGTTTTGCACAGACACAAAAGTATGGTATACTGGGTTTTTTTGTCTTTAAAAAAAAAAACAGAAATGGATTAATTTTTTTAACACTGATATCTATGAAAACAGAAGGCCATCTGTTTGTGACAGTTTTTTGCATCCATGAAATAGAAGTAAAAATCTTGATCTGAATGGAGCCTTAGGCTGAGGCACCACGTGGCAAAAACTGCGGCATTTTACAGTCCCTGCAAAGTAGATGGAATTCTAGCGATTCCCATCCACACATTTCAGAAAAATATGTGTAATGGAAATGCTGCGATTTCCAAAACTGTTACATTTTTGGAAATCGCAGCATGTCAATTATACCTATGGAAATGCCGGTGGTTTCCCTATAGGTATAATTGAAGCAGAAAGCACTGCGGGAAAAATCGCAATGCATTTTGCGATGGGGTTTTTCCCGCAGTGCTTTTTCGCTGTGGCCTGCTACGTGGGGCTTTAGCCTTAAATGCGTTGTCCAATACTGACATTTGGTAACCTATCACTGACACTTGGGCCACGCACCGATCAGGTGTTTTTAGCATAGTGTAGAGAGCCAGAAGTAGTGTACAGCGTCAGAAGATGGTTCTGTATACTGGTAGTTTCATGGCTTTGCTATTATAGCTCAGCTTCCCTTCAAATGAATGTGAGCTGAGCTGTAAAAATGGCGCTGGGCTACTACACAGTGTATGGAGCTGTCGGCTTTCAGCCCTGTGCACTAATAAAACACTTGACTGATTCTCAGTCTTCAAAGTCCCTATACAAAATATATATGGGCTAGACTGCTTTAACCATCAGAATTCGATATGACGTATTGACATTTATACAGCATTTCTCCAGGCGTACTATACATACCAAGGATCTGTGAGTGTTTCTTATGAAACACCTTAAGCATATTGAGGGTATTTAAAATTAGCTTTATATGACATGCACAATATAAGGAATGTAGTAATGCTTGTTTTTTGCATCATTAGTCCTGTCTGTGTTTATATCTTCAATAAGCAGAAATCTAATGTAAAATGACTATTTCCGTGACCTATAAAACTGCTGAGTGTATTTATTATAATGCACTTTACTAATCTGAAGTAGAAGAAAAAGCCATATGGAATAATCCAGAATCACTTGTCATTTTCAGACCAGGCTTCCACCACAACTCCTGCCAAGTTAGTCATTCACCCATGTTTCACGTCAGTTAATATTCATTTACACATTTACAATATGTCAACGAACGCACTTAGGAAAGATGTGGATATCCTGCTCTGCTTAGTTTTTTTGGCTTTTATTCTGGCTGTTGAAATGTAATATTTAAGAAATTCAGCCAGGTCCAACGTTTTTTAGTTTATTTTTTATGTAACAGACATGTACCATATTTCATGCTGTAAATTAGGTAAAAATCCTTAGTCAAGCTCTGCAATGTTTTTGCATTTGTCAGATTAAACAGTTCAGGTCATTTATCTAAGAAAAAAGGAAAAACTGATCGAAATGCAGAAGGATAAATGTACACTGCACCATATATATTATAGTCTTCTTAAATTTGCTGCGCAGCCCAATCATTTTTGTACTTTACCAAATAAAGTTTGATGGAAATTAACTTATTTTTAAAGGGTATCTGAGTTTTCATGAAAAGTTGAAATATGTGCATGATCTTCCTGTTTTATGACTGTATAAGCCTTCATACATGGTTTCCTATCAGTTTTTCTGCTGCTAATAATCACAATAATCACATTTTACAGTTCTCTGTCAGGCTGTGGGCATGTGCAAAAAGGAACAGTCTAACCCTCCCCCCCCCACCCTATCAATTATATATACTATGATGCCATTCTGCCAGGAATAATGTAAGTGACCATAAAATAGGAGACCCAGGTACAATGAACTGCAAATACAGGGAAAATACATGCATCCAAGCAACAATGACCATCTATGAGGACAGTCAGTAAAGCTGCTTGCATTATGTGAATAATATCCTATCTGTAATCATACAAGCAGCCAGAAGTAGATACAAGTCTATAGAAGAATTTTCTTACATTGTAAACTACGAGATTTGTAGAATCTTCAGTCCTTTGCACAGAGCAACAGTTTGCAGACGTGTCCTCCTTTCAAGAGCCATAACTTTTTATTTTTTAATCCCATGCTTTTTTGTGTGGTAGAATTGAAAAAAATTCAGCTGTTTTTATTTATTTTTTTTTTTTTTGCTTCATGTTTACAGCGTTCACTGTGTGGCAAAAACAACATGGTAACTTTATTCTGTGGGTCAGTAGAATTACTGTAATACCAAATTCATATAGTTTTGCTATGTTTTACCATTTTAACCATTAGTTACTGAGGTATAGATTTTCTATGTCGGTTACTAATGGGCCTTGTTGAGCTGCAATTGAACTAGAATGTGTCGGAATAGTGCTGGGTCTCCTGCACTGTCAGAAGCCGGTGCCTGGCTGTGTACTCACAGCTAGGGACCTGCTCCTGATGCCTGGGTTTAGCAAAGCACTGATCCTCAGTGTTTAACCTTTTAGATGCTGTAGTCAAAGTGACCGTAACATCTGAAGTGTTTCAGAGGGAGTAAGCTCCCTCCTGTTGACATCGGAAACCTCTCCAAATGAGATTGCAGAGGTCTGATGCTTTTATATGTCAGCCAGGGGCCTTCATTAGGGCTGCCTTCTGTACAATCCTATTATGACATGCATTATAATACAGTTCACTAAATAGATCGCAAGTTAAAGTGCCCTAGGGGGATACCAAAAATAGTACTAAAAAGTTAAAGTTTAAAAAAAAAAAAACACAGTAAAATCATAATAACACATTAATCCCCGCATCCCAAAATGTTTAATAAATAATAAAAAAATAAAAACATAAAACACTTAATGGATATTTCCACGTCTGTAATGACCCAAGCAATGCAACTATAGTCTAAAAAAAAAAAATGCTAAAAATGCCAGAATTGCTGTTTTTTTGTCTGTCAGTCACCAAAGAAACATTATAAAAAGCGATCAAAAAGTGCTATGTTCCCAAAAATAGCATCAATAAAAAAATCAGGTCTTCCTACAAAAAAATTAAGCCCTCACACAATTACGTTGACAAACAAATAATTACGTTATGGGTCTTTGAAAGTGGCGATGTAAAACATTCTTTTTACAGAAATTTTTGATTTGCATGATTTCCTTATTATGGACATGTTAAAAGGCTAGGACACTACATGCAGGCTACAATAAGGAAATCATGTACTAGACCATTGAAAGTTGCACCTGCGTTCATGGTCATATACATTGGCTAGCAATCAAGACAAAAGACTGTCACCACTATGATGGTTACATTTTTAAATTATTTATATTTGAAGAAATGTTTAATTTTTAATTGTCTACAAATTTAAATATTTTTATGTTCATGGAAAACCCCTTTAAGGCCCTATTGCACATTCTTATTATCAGGACAATTATATGGAACTACATTCCTAGGAAAGCTTGTTTTTCGATAGATGGTTTGTGTAAATGTGTACATGATCAGCTGACAAACAGGCAAATGCTATAAGGCATAAGCTATGCTCGAATGTCGGAAGCATACCGTCCTCTGTAAACAGAGATGTACTGCACTACAATAGTTAGACTGTGTGCTGAACTATCACGCTATTGTTTGTATGCTATACAGCTAAAAAATGGGTTTATGTAAAACTGATAGAAAATAAAACTTAATCGGATGTTTCACCAGCTCCACAACTCCAATTCTTTGTATTTTTAAATAGACCCCACTCCACTGATTCCGGCACAGTTGGAATTTTTCCAGCCCCCACCATTCCCAAGCAAATTAGCATATGCTAATGTGGCTCTCTATTGTCAGGTGGGCAGTCTCAGACTGTCTGCTCCAGTCCTTTGATCACCCATCTGACAGTAGGTAGCCTCATTAGCATATTGGGTACTGAAACTGACACTGCTGATTAGTCCCCACCATTCCTGAGTAGAGACAAAATTCCAACTGTGCTGGAATCAGTGGGGTGGCAACTAATGAAGGATGCAAAGAGTAGCAGTTTGTGGAGGTGGTGAAAAGTCCTCCTTAATATTGCCAGACCCCACAGTAGACTCAACATAATGGATCACAGAGAGAAATAATATAATCTTTAGCTGTTCATATTTTTCATTTTAGTCATTAGTTTAATTTACAAGTATCCATTTTCAAATAATCTTTCATTTTGGTGAGGTTTCATGTGAAGATGTCATGTAAACCATCTTTAAGTAATAATTTTGACATAATCATGGTATTTTCTGACACCTTTATATGTTAATAGAGTGTTTTTATTGGATTAAACTACAGGTTATTGTAGAGAATATTGAAAAGAATATACCCGGTATCAGGTCATGGCTGAAAAATATGGAAGCTGCTAAGCATTTGGTTAAATCTGAGCTTGAGGTTTAATGAGATTTTACACTACAATGGAACAGGATTACATAATGTGAGCACATGTACTGTACACCAGGGTAAAGGTTTGGTGCTTAAATTAATTCTAAGCACCTTGGCACAACAATGAGCAGGCATTGTGGTAGTGTGTATATAATTCAATGCCAGACACTCAATCCTATTCTAATATTGTTTGGGCTAAAGAGGACTGTCAGCGCTCTATTTTAATAAAAATGTGTATACTTCATGATAAAGCAATTCTGGAGCAGCTTTTCTTAAAACTGTAAATTACATTGTACTTCTGTTATTCCTCCTAGGAATTTATGAATACATTGATTGGTTGTTACTAGTTTGGTGTGTGTCACTACACATTGTGACATTGTCTAATTATTGCTGATAATGTCAGATTGTGCAGGAATACACCTTTTTAACAAGCAGAATAGTAACGCCAATTTGTCAGTTTATTCATAAATATTCAGGTGGAATAACAGAACGGCACAATGTCGTGTTGACAGGTCCTCTTCTATAGGTTTCAGGGGTTTACCCAGAATCAACATTCATTGGTGTCTGATCACTCTGGCACCCATTGTTGGGACATATACTGATTCCATGTCTCCAGGTCCCCCTCACTGTATGGCCACGGACGAGAGGAGATTGAGTGGTACGGTGGCTGAGCATGTTTAGGAACAGGAGACATGGCATTTCTGTTCTCATGGTCAATGGGAGTACTAGCCAGTCTTCTCTCTAAGCTGTGCTCTCTGGAAATGAAAGAGTAAATAAAAACACACTACACCCTGCAGATAGGTATACATGGGTGTGTTGACCTCATTAGCACAGGGATTCCCAACAGTGCTGCTGCGGCACCCAGGGGTGCCTTGGAAACTAGTCAGGTGTCCGCGACACTTTGGTTGGCAAGATGACGACGTGCTTGTGTGAAACATTATCTGTGTCCTTAGGATGTTTTTTTTGACTTTTGGTAAATATTATTCTGTAGGGTGCCCTGAGCAAATTTTTTTTTTCCAGTGGTGTCTTGAATCTGGAAAGTTTGGGAATCACTGCATTAGCATGTAGTTTTAGCAGAAGACAATTCTTTGCTAACTTCTTATTAACTAGAATAGGGTCCCAATCAGTGTCCTGTGTGAATCCTACTGTTCTCCAGCATCAGTTTACTTCAGTGTGAAACATGAGAGAGTGTGTGTGGGTGTGCGAGCGTGTGTGTGTGCACAAGCAGGCTCGCTCGCCCTCTCTTTTCACACAGTGTCTCTGCAACTCTGTTTGGTGTAATATGAGACTCAAAGCTATGACAACTCCTATTGATCTGTGCCTTAAAGTTAGGTCACAGATCACACCTGTGTCAGATACATGTAGAAGCCTCCATTGCAGATTTCTTTATAAATTCCAAAAACATTAATGCAACATGCTGTGCTAATTTTTTCCAGTAAAATGGTGGGGTCAGTTGGGCATTCTTGGGGTTCATCATCTTCTCAGTTTCACTCTACTGATCCTATGACATAGCACAGCAATGAAATTGACAAACACAGATCTGAACAGAGACTTAAAGCTAAGGCCCCCACGTAGTGAAGCGCAGCAAAAAAAGCCGTGCAACATTTTTCTTTGCAAGTTCGCAGAGTTTTCCTCTGCAGACTTTCTGCCCCTTTTATACCTATATGGAAAATGCCAGCATTTCCACAGGTATAATTGACCTGCTGCGATTTTCAAAAACGAATTTTCAAAAATTTTCTGCTGTGACTTTTTTTTCTGCAATGTGTGGATGGGATTAGCCAGAATCCCATCGACTTTGCAGGTACTGTAATATGCAGCATTTTTTGCTGTGGCGTTTACGACGCAGCGGCAAAAACTCTGCGTTTTCGCAACGTGGGCCTTTAACCTTAGGCTGAGGCCCCACATTGCAGAAACTCAGTTTTTTTTCTTGCAGATTTTGATGCAATTTTTTGAGCCAAAGCCAGGAGTGGATTGAGCAGAAGGTAGAAGTATAAGAACTTCTTATATATTTCCCATTCATTTTGTAGCCATTCTTGGCTTTGGCTCAAAAAAACGCAGCAAAATCTGCAACAAAAAAAGCTGCGTTTCCGCAATGTGGGGCCTCAGTCTGAATATGATATGATTTTTGTATTTATATACCCTTTTGTGTCTTTAAGAATGTAAATTGAAATGTTCACCTTGTATCAGGCACCATTCTTCATTTTAATCTCCACAGTCCCAGGTGGTTATAGATTCATATTAACTAGCATATCAAATGTCTTATCCATATTAAGACAAAGTAAAACATAGGGAAAAAAGCCAGAAGGAAAATATGCGTCACTTCTATGCTGCCTTTAATCCTGAACAAATGCAAATACTCTCCTTGGCTGCTTCCCATACTGAACAATACAGCCATACAAATATATTTTCTGTTGACAATCTTATCGCCATAGTAACTGTTTGGTAGAACTACAACAGGTGTATGTAACCAGTATTTCCTAGACTAATCTGGAACCTCAAGTTCCAGGTCCAACCAGATTACATAATGGCTAGATATGTATTGGGCAACTACCAGATTGACAGAGACAAAGTTTTAGGACTACATGTGAACAATGGCGATATATCAATTCTTGGCAGCAATGCCACTTGTTATTGCTGGAGACCATGCCTTAGGCCTCAACACAATCCTCACAAAACAATGGGACACATTTATGAAGACTGGTGTTTTCAATGCCAGTCTTCCGATAACGGCCACCAGTAGAGGGTGCACCTGCGCTGAAATCTATGCCAACTTGCAGCTAGTGTAGATTTCACTTATCTTTTACGCCAGTAAAATGGTGTAGATGATCATAAATCTGGTGGGACTGGGAGACATGCCCACGCCAAGCCCCTTTTCATGCCCCCTTCCAGGAAGGTGACAAGGGTGGCACAAAAGTGAAAACATTTGCAAAGAAAGCTGGTGTACAAGGTGACAAATCTCCCTCAATATGTTCCAAACAATGGTATTTTATTAAACCATTCTCCCTTATAAGCATTTTTTAGGGTAGTATAGCTCCTTACTCTGGCATCTCATGAAGCATAAGGAATACAACAGAAAGGACCCTGTATGAAATAAGAGGCATAGAGAGGTTGAAGAAGGTCCAATAAAAGAGAGAGAACGTAAGAAATGTTAATAAACTTGTGTGGATGAATCTTGACCTACATGAACTAAACCAACATCCTCTCCAAAGAAAAGGTGATTCCCCCACGTTGCAAAAACACAGAGTTTTTGCTGCTGTGGAAATGCCGCAACAAAAGACGCTGCATATTACAGTACCTGCAAAGTGGATGGGATTCTGGCTAATCCCATCCACACATTGTAGAAAAAAATCTGCAACCTAAAACCTGCGTTTTCAAAAACACTCACATTTTTGAAAATCGCAACATGTCATTTATACCTGCGGAAACACTGGCGTTTTCATGTAGGTATAATAGGGGCAGAAAGTCCACAGAGGAAAACTCTGCGAAATGGCATTGAAAAACGCTGCAGAAAAAAACATGAGGCTTTTCCACCACCTTTCTTTTTTCATATTGTTTTTTGCCCAGAATCTTAACTTTAAAAAAAGACTAAGATTATTTCTGTAGCTTCCATAGATTTAGAGCTTTTACTGGTTAAAGAGGAGATGCATATACTTGCACTTTCAGTTTAACCAGTGTGCAGGAGAACACTTGCAGCTGACATGATTTTATTATTTTCCTGTCCTTGTCACTTCAGATAACCCATGGGGAGGGGGCACCATGGACTTTTGTTCATGATATCACCCCTCCATTATCAATCAGAAGCATACTTTCCATTCAACCCCTTATGTGCTGTGGTCAGAATTGACCATAGCATATAAGTTGTGTAGTAAAAATAGACTTTTTTCCCCCCTTGTTAAAGGAAAAAAAAAACCCACAATTGGTATCACCTCATCCATACCAACCCCTAAAATAAAATTTGTACGTTATTTATTCTACATCAGCGGTCTCCAACCTTTTCTTTGCTGCGGCCCGTCGGGGGGGGGAGGGTATAGGTATCGGGGGGGTGGAATGGGCGGAGTGTGTGGGGCTTTGGTCATATGGGGTGGGGTTATTCACTATACAGCTCTTTAGACAAGACAGGGCAGCGATCTGGCCACAGTGTTGTGGCTCCTAGCATAGCTCATGGCGGGGACCTGGTCTACAGCGCTGTACATCGAGGTCCCGCGCCATTAGCTATGCTAGGAGCCACAACACTGTGGCCAGATCGCCGACCTGCCCCACATAATATGCCGGGAGCCCCCTTTACAGAGGCCAGCCTGCCGCCCCGCGGACCGGCAAAAGACCCCAAACGGCCTGGTCCCAGCCCCATAAACATTAAAATTCAGATGCCAGAACTGATGTTTTCTGTTCATCACAACTCTCAAAAACAAAAAGTAATAAAAATTGATCAAAATGTACCCACAAAATACAAGGTCTTGTAAAGCTACATTTAAATAAAATGTAAAAAGTTATGAAAGCTGGGATGCACACAGGTATAAAATGTTAATGGTAGCATATATAGCATAGCATTTTTTCTATTTTTGTGCTGTTTTGGTTACTAGCAGTATGGCTTCTAGTAGTACTTAAAGAACTCAATTGCTCAGCTACTCAATGAATACATCAATCTCATAGCTTGAGTCTGGCTATGTTCCTGATCAGAGTGCTAGCCCTGCAAAATTCCTGACTTATACAGAGCAGCCTGTCAACCACCATCCGGAGGTTAAGGGGCTCAGATGAGCACAATGCTCAAAAATACAGCTGGACTTAAACTATGAGACCAGTGTATTCTCTGAGCACTACAATAAGTCAAATGGCACAACATTTTTGTGTCATTTTGGTTACTATCAGTGTGGACCTGTAGATATATTAAGCTGCCCTTAAGCAGCATGTTAAGCTGGAAGATTTTCTTTAAGACAAAACTAGATCTTCAGATTTTCCTCGAGAGGTCTGACCTTTCCTCAGACAATAATGAATTTATCGCTGCTATTTCAACATTTCACACAAACTACTGAGAAAGAGTTTGAAGGGTGAACAATAAGTGTTTAACCGATGGAGCAGAATTACCCGTTCTGATACCATAGACATAGCAATTACCATTAAAATTGTTCTGGGTGTTAACCATAATTTACTCTATGGCCAGTTTTATAGGCGAAGATGGAGACAGGTAACACCTAGATTCATCAGCTGTTTCTTATTATCCTGTAACTGCTTATTACCTGCATCATCCTCATCTCAAATGAGTAATTAGGAAGAGCAGGGTGCAGGAAGGAATCTTAGAATACTGAATGCTAAGCTAGTTTTGGCTTTTTTGGCTGGAGATTTGTTTTACTTAAATCTTGTATTATAGAAGAAAAAAAGAATTTCTAAAAGTTTTCTTGAGTAGCACAACCTATGAAGTAAGGGTCTTGTAATATAATATTAATGGTTCCTGTTACGGTGGAGTAACACAGCTACAAAATGAGGTCAATTATTAATCTCTCTGGCCTTTTATTTGTGAACAAACGACATCCAATATTATTGGAAATAACTGTTCCAGCACTTTGTTGAGTCCTTCTTATACTTTGGTGGACTCCTTCCAAACCTCTCAAGATCCCGTTTAGTTTCTTGGAAGAATAAATCAAAGGTTAATGAATAACTTTTTAATGGCAGTAATTAGAAGAAAACTTCCTATGACATCACTAACATAATGTGCTATGTATCCTGTCTGAAATGAAAATACACAAATCCCATTATTTAAGCCTCAGTTGGTTTGGCAACATGTACTGTACAGTCTGACTGCAGGTAGTTATCCAGGGCAAGATAAAACTGACCTTTATGACTTAAAATAACACAAGTAAAGCTCTGTACACACTCCAAAATCTATTTTCCTTGAACTAGCCTGAAGGAGATAGACTTATACCAAATGTGGCACATTAAGTCCTCAGAAAGGAAAACAGGATTCATAACATCATATAAGAAGAACACAAGTTACACACACACATACTAAAGACGTAGAGCAAGATGTAATGCAATGTATAACTTTTCATTATAAAAACAATAACATGTATTTGCTAAAACTGGACAACCCCTTATTTTTTTTTTTTTTTTTTTTTTTTTTTTTTCCTTCTCCCTTCCCTTTTCCTTTTCACCCCCCCCTCCCTCTTCTTCTTTTTTTTTTTTTTTTTTTTTTCCAAGATGGCGCCGCTGGAGTGGCTGCCAGCTACAGCAGCTCTGAGACTCTCTATCTTATTTTTCTTTCTATGACTCGTTTTGTACCTTTCTACTTAAGGACTTTGCACTATGAAACACACACAAAGACTTGGACCCTTGTGATACTTTTTTTTTTTTTTGTTTTTATCTGTCTTTGTTCTGCTTGAAAATGGGATCTTTTGTGTATGCAGACAATTCCTTTGTCTATACAAGAGAGGAAATTCTGCAGCTCAGAGGCACAGCAGGAGGGCATACCATCTGGTCACACATCCCCCGTGAGATTTGGAGAAAGAAAAAGCGGGTGAGGGGATGCAGAGCAGGAACTCTTCAGAGGATTAAAAGAGGCGTTACCAACCAGCTGTTCCCTCCATCATCATGGGCAATGTGAGATCTCTTGCAAACAAGTGGATGAACTAACAGCGCTCACCAGGCATCAGCAGGAGTTTCGGGTGTGCAGCATGATGCTACTTACAGAGACTTGGCTCACTGAAGTTACTCCTGACCCTCTGGTCTCCTTGGATGGTTTTAAACTCCTTCGGGCAGACAGGACAAGGGAGGCGGTAAGGGAGGGGGGGCTGGCAATGTTTGTGAATAATAGATGGTGTAATCCTAGGCACATTGTGATTAAGGATCAAACTTGCTGTAAGGACATTGAACTATTAGCTGTGAGCATGAGACCTTTCTACCTACCAAGGGAACTATCACATGTCATCGTGATAGCTGCATATGTCCCCCCTCTGCGAAAGCTGACGCTGCCTGCGGGTCCTACAAGCCACGCTGAGCCAGTTACAGTCTCAGCACCCCCAGGCCCTCTTTCTTCTGTCGGGTGATTTCAACCATGCCTCTCCATCATCCACACTGCCCAGTTTCACACAGTATGTAACCTGCCACACAAGAGACAACAAAACACTGGACTTGTTCTTTGCCAACGTGAGGGAGGCATACAACTCATCAGCCCTACCGCCCCTGGGAGATCGGATCACAACCTAGTACATCTCCGACCTGTGTACAAGCCACTTGTACGTAGAGAACCAGCTGTCACCCGCACAGTGAGGATATGGTCCGAGGAGAGTGATGAGGCTCTGAGGGATTGTTTTGACACAACCGCATGGGAAGTTCTGCAGGATTCTTATGGGGAAGATATAGAAGGACTCACACACTGCATAACGGACTACATTAATTTTTGTGTGGACAACACAGTACCCACAAAAGTGGTGAGGTGCTTCTCCAATAACAAACCATGGATTAACTCTGATATAAAAACACTACTTAAGGAGAAAAAGATGGCATTCAGGACAAGAGATAAGGAGGGGTTGAGGGAAGTACAAAAGGAGCTGAGGCATCAAATCAGGCAGGGAAAATCCAGTTATAAAGAAAAAATGGAAAAGCAAATGGAAGAAAGACATAAGGGGGGTCTGGGGGGGCTTAAGTCAATTTCGGGTCATAAACAGTCTGTCTGCCAGATTGAGGCAGATGTTAACTGGCTTAATGAACTAAACCTATTCTTCAACAGATTTGATCACACACCAGCTCCTCCCACCCCAGTATGTCCTTCAGCTCCCCCACCACAATGACTTCTCCCCATGCGGCCACTTCCCAACAGACCAGTAAATCCAGAAATCCATCTTTATCTGGCCACAGTCTGACCTTCACACGGGCCCAGGTGGGAAGGAGATGAAAAGATCAAGGCGGGAAGCCGGAGGGCCAGATGACATCAGTGCAAGGCTAATTAAGACTTGTGGGGACCAGCTGTGTGGTATAATTACATATATGTATAATATGAGCCTGAGGCAGGAAATAGTCCCTGAATTATGGAAATCTTCTTGTGTGGTACCAGTTCCAAAGAAACCCCACCCTATGGACCTCAACGACTACAGACCTGTAGCACTGACATCCCACCTGATGAAGATCTTGGAGAGATTGGTTCTCACACATCTCTGCCCTCTAGTGAGCCCCGCTATGGACCCACTCCAGTTTGCTTATCGGCCGGGCATTGGGGTAGATGATGCCATCATCCATCTTCTGCACAGGGCTCTGTCTCACCTGGAGAAACCAGGGAACACAGTGAGAATAATGTTCTTTGACTTCTCCAGTGCTTTTAACACCATACAGCCCAGGTTATTGAGGGACAAGCTGGGCCTTGCTGGAGTGGACCACCACCTCTCCAACTGGATCCTAGACTACCTCACAAATCGACCTCAATACGTGAGAGCCCGAGACTGTGTGTCAGGTACAGTGATCTGTAATACGGGGGCACCTCAGGGTACGGTTCTCGCCCCTTTCCTCTTCACACTGTACACTGCAGATTTTAGGTGCAACTCATCCAGCTGCTACCTACAGAAGTATTCTGACGACTCTGCAATAGTGGGTCTCATCACAGATGATGATGACAGGGAGTACAGAGAACTGAACCGGGATTTTGTGGACTGGTGCCACCGGAACCACCTGAAGATTAACGCGGGGAAGACCAAGGAGATGGTGGTGGACTTCCGCAAAGGCAGAAGCCCTCCTAAACCAGTGGACATCCTGGGGACGGGCATCGAGATTGTGAACACCTATAAGTACCTGGGTTTGCTCCTTAATAATAAGCTGGACTGGGCAGATCATATGGAGGCCCTGTACAGGAAGGGCCACAGCAGGCTCTACCTGCTTAGGAAGCTGAGAGCCTTTGGAATCCGGGGGCACTTCTTACAACTTTCTTCAACTCGGTAGTGGCATCAGCCATCTTCTTTGGGTGGCCTGCTGGGGGAGCAGTATATCAACCAGGGACAGAAATAAACTTGACAAGCTGATTAGAAGGGCCAGCTCTGCCCTGGGGAGCCCACTGGACCCAGTGCAGGTGGTGGGTGACAGAAGGATACTGTCCGTGGTGAGCTCCATGCAGAAGAAGAAGTCCCATCCCATGCATGAGACTGTGATCGCGCTGAGCAGTACTGTCAGTGACCGACTGCTCCACCCTAGGTGTGAGAGGAGCGCTATCGGAGTCTTTCCTCCCCACCGCGGTTAGGCTGTACAACCAACACCGACCTAAGCGGAGATCATTACACACAGAGAACTGAAAATATCTCTCTGCCTGTTAAATCCCCCCCCCCCCCGCTACGCCCTATCTGTCTGTCTGCTATCAATGTAATGCCTCTTACCTTGGAATATTCCTGTACATGTTGTATTTGTATTTGTATCTTTTTATCTTTTTTCTTTTAAAACACTGAATTTCCCCATTGTGGGACTATTAAAGGACTATTATTATTATTATTATTAATTTAATGTGGTTTTTTTAAATATTTAAAATTTTATATTTTTTATTATTATTTAACCCCCTCTGTGCTGTGTTGCCATAAAAAAAAAAAGATGGGCCCTCTTCCCCCAAGAGTGTTTTTTTTTTTTTTTTTAAAAAAAAAATAATTCATCTATACAATCAACAACCCTTGGGTATGCACTTCTCATGTCTCATTCACTTGAATAAAAATATGGTTGTGCAACTATGCTGTATGATGTGCCTATGTATTGATCATTGAGGTTCCAGAGATTACATCCCCAAAGATTAAACATTGATGTCCTATCAAAAATGTGCAACATCAATATTACAGTTTCAAAAGAACCCAATGAGGCTTCAGCCACATCTGGTGGTCCACTCTGGGATATCTGCAGTGTGACATCCCGCAGCAGACCCGCCCTTGACTAGAACCCTCTGGTTTTCACCATGAGTTTAACCCCTGCAGCTAGAGTAGCTTTCAACCTTTGTACTGATTAACATTTCTTCATAGCATCCAACATTTGCATTCCACATCTGGATGCAAAGTATAGCATAGACTGTTAGGCAGATGCACTAATCCTCTCTAAGACTAAGACAGTGAAAACATAATGGGGAACACTTTTCATCTACAGTACAGACCAAAAGTTTGGACACACCTTCTCATTCCAAGAGTTTTCTGTATTTTCATGACTATAAAAATTGTAGATTCACACTGAAGGCATCAAAACTATGAATTAACACATGTGGAATTATATACTTAACAAAAAAGTGTGAAACAACTGAAAATATGTCTTATATTCTAGGGTCTTCAAAGTAGCCACCTTTTGCTTTGATTATTGCTTTGCACACTCTTGGCATTCTCTTGATGAGCTTCAAGAGGTAGTCACCTGAAATGGTCTTCCAACAGTCTTGAAGGAGTTCCCAGAGATGCTTAGCACTTGTTGGCCCTTTTGCCTTCACTCTGCGGTCCAGCTCACCCCAAACCATCTCGATTGGGTTCAGGTCTGGTGACTGTGGAGGCCAGGTCATCTGGCGTAGCACCCCATCACTCTCCTTCTTGGTCAAATAGCCCTTACACAGTCTGGAGATGTGTTTGGGGTCATTGTCCTGTTGAAAAATAAATGATGGTCCAACTAAACACAAACCGGATGGAATAGCATGCCGCTGCAAGATGCTGTGGTAACCATGCTGGTTCAGTATTCCTTCAGTTTTGAATAAATCCCCAACAGTGTCACCAGCAAAGCACCCCCACACCATCACACCTCCTCCTCCATGCTTCACGGTGGGAACCAGGCATGTAGAGTCCATTCGTTCACCTTTTCTGCGTTGCACAAAGACACGGTGGTTGGAACCAAAGATCTCAAATTTGGACTCATCAGACCAAAGCACAGATTTCCACAGGTCTAATGTCCATTCCTTGTGTTCTTTAGCCCAAACAAGCCTCTTCTGCTTGTTGCCTGTCCTTAGCAGTGGTTTCCTAGCAGCTATTTTACCATGAAGGCCTGCTGCACACAGTCTCCTCTTAACAGTTGTTGTAGAGATGTGTCTGCTGCTAGAACTCTGTGTGGCATTGACCTGGTCTCTAATCTGAGCTGCTGTTAACCTGCGATTTCTGAGGCTGGTGACTCGGATGAACTTATCCTTCGCAGCAGAGGTGACTCTTGGTCTTCCTTTCCTGGGGAGGTCCTCATGTGAGCCAGTTTCTTTGTAGCGCTTGATGGTTTTGGCCACTGCACTTGGGGACACTTTCAAAGTCTTCCCAATTTTTCGGACTGGCTGACCTTCATTTCTTAAAGTAATGATGGCCACTCGTTTTTCTTTACTTAGCTGCTTTTTTCTTGCCATAATACAAACTCTAAGACTCCATTCAGTAGGACTATCAGCTGTGTATCCACCTGACTTCTGAACAACACAACTGATGGTCCCAACCCCATTTATAAGGCAAGAATATCCCACTTATTAAACCTGACAGGGCACACCTGTGAAGTGAAAACCATTTCAGGTGACTACCTCTTGAAGCTCCTCAAGAGAATGCCAAGAGTGTGCAAAGCAGTAATCAAAGCAAAAGGTGGCTACTTTGAAGAACCTAGAATATAAGACATATTTTCAGTTGTTTCACACTTTTTTGTTAAGTATATAATTTCACATGTGTTAATTCATAGTTTTGATGCCTTCAGTGTGAATCTACAATTTTTATAGTCATGAAAATACAGAAAACTCTTGGAATGAGAAGGTGTGTCCAAACTTTTGGTCTGTACTGTAGGTCTTTTTTTTGTCTTGCGAATTCTGTGTCAAATTTCTGAAAGTTGCACAGATCGCCGCATTACTTATATTAGTCTTAAAAAAAGACTTGACGGGTGCAAGGAACACCTAATTTATGAAAAGTCTCCAACCTCTTCATAAATCAGGCATACTCCCATGTGACAGAATGGAGATCTACACCAGTTAGGAACTGGCATAGGTTTCCATTATATCTCACACCAAAAAACTGGCATGAGTTATAATAAATATCTCAAGGCAAGGCGTCCCCACTCAGGCCTGTCCCCCTGCCCACTCACATTTGCACAATGTGGCAAGGTGCAGAAGGGGGTTGTGGCACACATTTCTCGCAAAAAAGGCTGTGCAACACGATATCACCTCTTTATGTCAGAAACCATGGTTGGTTTTTTTGCTTTGGCACATTTGTAAGCCAAAATACTGACTTTTCTTTTTTCTCAACTGTCAGAAAATTGTGAGAAATTTACAAATTGTTATATGTTTGTTAAATTTGGGGCAAATTCTGACGGATTTATAAACTGGACATTTTCAAGTCCACATGGAGGACAAAAATTTAAATAAACTAAAATGTTTAATAAACATTAAAGTTTTAGACCAGTCGCCTTTCCACATTTTACATAAAAAACTAGCTAAAAAAAATTAAAATGTAGATTTCGCCATGTCTGAAAATGCCTGAAATTATTAAAATTCTGCAACAGAAAAAAATCATAAAACATAAAATACCGGTATATAAATTAGGTGTCACCATAATTGTACGATGATGTTGATAAAAAAAAGTAAAACAGTTATCACTTTTGGAAGGCAAAGATTAAGAAAAAAAAAAAGAAAGTGGCAGATATATGTATATACAGTATCTCAGAAAATTGAGTAGACCCCTCACATTATTGTAATTATTTCATAATATATTTGTATGAAGAAATTACACTTTGATACAATGTAAAGTAGTCAGTGTACGCTTGTATAACAGTGTAAATTTGTTGTGCCCTGAAAATCACTGAACACACAGGTCCCTGGCAACAAAAGTGAGAACACCCCTAAGTGAAAAAGGACAAATTGTGCCCAATTAGCCATTCTTCCTCTCCGGTGAGTGACTCATTACTGTTACAAGGTCTCAGGTGTGAATGGGGAGCAAATGTCTTAAATTTGGTGTTATCGCTCACACACTCTTCATACTGGTCACTGGAAGTTCAACATGGCACCTCATGGCAAAGAACTCTTTGAGGATCTGAAAAAAAGAATTATTGCTCTACATAAAGATGGCTTATGCTATAAGACGATTGTCAACACCCTGAAACAGAGCTGCAGCATGATGGCAAAGACCTTACAGCTGTTTAACAAGACAGATTCCACTCTGAACAGGCTACGCCATGGTTGACCAAAGGAGCTGAGTGCTCGTGCTCAGTGTCATATCCAGAGGTTGTCTTTGTAAAATAGACAAATGAGTTCTGCCAGCATTGCTGCTGAGGTTAAAGGGAATCTGTCAGGGCAATTTGGGACACTAAACCACCCACACGTCCATATGGACCTGGGGTTTAGTGTCCCAAATCACCCTCTTATAACGCAATCCATGGCCACATTAAAAATAAAAAAGCTTTATACTCACCCTGCTGCTGTACTCCCCATGCCTGCGCAGTTCTTCAATGAAGCCAGAGGAGTACACCTCGGCTTCAGTGCGCATGCCCCACAATTACCCAGTGAAGCCGGGGTGTCCATCTTTGGCTTCACTGAAGAACATCACAGGCGCCGGGAGGCGTGCCTCATGAATAAGCTGGACCGATCTCACCAAACAGCGTTGATCGGACCCTGCATCAAATTGGTCAGCATGGTTTTTGTCCCAGAAGGAAGCCTCTTCTAAAGATGATGCACAAGATAGCCCACAAACAGTTTGCTGTAGACAAGCAGACGAAGAACATGGATTACTGGAAGATTTCCAAAAAATTAAAAATTCCAGCGTCACACGGAAAATAATATCCTTTCTTAAATTCCCACTCTGACCAATTACAAAAATCTCCCTTTCTTAATAAGTCATGGCACTAGAAGTCATGGTAGCGCCTTATTTGGAGTATTATGGACTTTTCTTCTTGTCCCATGTGAATCAGTTAAATTTAACATTAGTATTTCTCCACTTTCTATGCCACTTAGGCAATGAAGTAAAATTGCGATCAAATTTTGTGACTTTGACAACTGTTAAATAAAGTCTAAATCGAGTCCAAACTACAACGCCTGGCAAAAAGGGAAAATGCCAGGTGTGGGACAAAAAAACACTCAAAATGGCACAAATGCTTGAAAAATCTGTCTAAGAGCATTCATGGTGAAGCTGTTTTCATGGATCCCCCATACATTAAAATACTGTATATGGAAGGATCCGTGAAAACGGACAAATATAGGACATGACCTATATTTTGTTGGTCTGTTACAAAATAACGGTCATGTAAATAACCTTTATTCAATTGAACTAAATTTAATGCTGTTGTGTGACATCCCTTAAAAAAACAGATGCCACATGGCCATTATTCATTGTGTGAATATAGCTTTAGTTTATACCACCTATTAGCTGACTTTGCGGCAGAATTTTGCACCAAAATTTTGGTGCCTATTGTTATTAGACAATGTAAAAATGCTCTAGAATGATCACAGTAGCTGATTCTGGATGATAAATTTAGTGTACCTTTAGATTGCCTAGTCTAAGTTTATTCCAACTATTAGCTGACTTACTTTGTGGCAGGATTTTGCACCAAAATCTTGGTGCACATTGACACATATTAAACCACATCCCATATTCTGTCTGCCACAATCCTTTACCAGTTAGCCATGTCTCCTTGTTGGAAAACCAAAAAGTGTCTAAGGCTAAGGCAACGCATCACGTTTTTTCCCGCAGCACTTTTCACAGGAAGTCCTATAAGGAAACTGTCTGCGTTTCGTTAGGTATAATTGACATGCCGTGATTTCCAAAACCGCAACAGTTTTGGAAATCACAGCGTGTCCACTGCGCGTATTTTTCCAGAAGGTGTGGATGGGATTTTCTAGAATCCCATCCTCCTTTCAGTGACTGTAAAATACTGTGTCGTTTTCCGGAGCGTTTCCACCGTGGCCAAACTGCAGCGTTTACGCCACGTGGGGCCCTCGCCTAAAACACTTAAAAATATGTGGTACACAGTATTTAGGCCAGATTTTTTACAAAAAATGAGCTAGAGTTCTTGCACACTTAGCTTGTACATTTCCCTGATAAGTGTTTGAAATTGCATGCTGTAAAGGTGGGGAGGTAGCAGCAGAATGGGAGACAACTACTATTAAGGACCGACAGACCACAGCACTTACTTCACAGAAACAGACAACATGTAGGCTACACTACATCTAATATCTATAACCACCTACAATAAGGAAGAAGTGTGATCTTTTTGTTTTTTTGTAATAGGTATTTTTTTTACTTAAGCAGCAATCAATGACAAGTGACAAGCTAAATATGATCAGTCACCTCTAAAATATTTTTCTTGCCACTAATCTTCAATTATATGAGTGCAAAAAATGTTATCCTTCAACTTCTTTCACATATCCCTACTTTTGTTTCAGTGCATCAGTTTTTACTGAGAAATTCCTGAATGTTTGGCTACGATGCCTCTAGGGGTGCAAGAGTCTTGGGCCGGGTTATTTTTAAGGTGATTGGACTCACAACATTCTTCTCTAAGAAAACTTTAGGTATGGTACATGAATTCTTGCCTGCTTTTACACCAATACAGTCAAATAATTTCTTGATTATGTCAAGAGGATGATATAGAGAAGAAGAGGTTACTCGCTGCCATGACTGTTTGCTACTTTAGGACAAAAAAATACCAACATCAGGTCGAATGCTATTCTGTCCTACAGTAAATGTAAATTGCCTACATACCTTCCAGTTACAAGAGTGTTTCAATAAAAAAAGAGTATTATGACAGTTAGGTTGTAAAAGTGACAAGGGGTTGGGGCCCAGTTTGGCAGAGTGGTTATTTCCTGTGTATTTAGAGGGACCAGAAAATAGAGACCAGTGGACACCTACAAGTATCCAGAATGTGAGAAATGGAAGTAACAGAGACTGGTGAGTTGAGTGTTGTTTCTTTCATTTTCTGACCAGAAGGTATAGTATGTCTCCTTAAAGAGGCTGCCTTTTCAGGCCACCTTTTGGTGTACAGGGACTTATAGACGATATATACCCTGCTAAGGATTCTGGGAGAAGAATATGTGAATTGATGGAAAAAGGAAAACTTGTTCTAACGCCACCTAGGGCTTTACTTTAATCCCAAATCATCCAACTAGGTTTCTGGAAAACCAGGCACAGATCTATAGGGAGCTGCCATCAAAAAGGCATTGCTAGAGCAACTTTTCCTTTTTTTCATCAAGGAGGACTTATTTGCGTATTCTTTACTTTTGGAACCCATTATGAGCTTGTCAAAATTTGTTCTCCACCAGACAAGTCCTTTAGTAAAGGGTGTGAAAAAGGCATGGATTTTACTCAGCTGGATTCACATACAGTGCCTTGCGAAAGTATGCGGCCCCCTTGAACTTTTCAACCTTTTGCCACATTTCAGGCTTCAAACATAAGGATATAAAATTTTAATTATTTGGTAAAGAATCAACAAGTGGGACACAATCGTGAAGTGGAACAAAATTTATTGGATATTTTAAACATTTGTAAAAAATAAAAAAACTGAAAAGTGGGGCGTGCCAAATTATTCGGCCCCCTTAAGTTAATACTTTGTAGCGCCACCTTTTGCTGCGATTACAGCTGCAAGTTGCTTGGGTTATGTCTCTATCAGTTTTGCACATCGTGAGATTAAAATTCTTGCCCATTCTTCCTTGGAAAACAGCTCGAGCCCAGTGAGGTTGGATGGAGAGCGTTTGTGAACAGCAGTTTTCAGCTCTTTCCACAGATTCTCGAATGGATTCAGGTCTGGACTTTGACTTGGCCATTCTAACTACTGGATACGTTTATTTGTGAACCATTCCATTGTAGATTTTGCTTTATGTTTGGGATCATTGTCTTGTTGGAAGATAAATTTCCGTCCCAGTCTCAGGTCTTTTGCAGACTCCAACAGGTTTTCTTCCAGAATGGTCCTGTATTTGGCTCCATCCATCTTCCCATCAATTTTAACCATCTTCCCTGTCCCTGCTGAAGAAAAGCAGGCCCAAACCATGATGCTGCCACCACCATCTTTGACAGTGGGGATAGTGTGTTCAGGGTGATGAGCTGTGTTGCTTTTACGCCAAACATATCGTTTTGCATTGTGGCCAAAAAGTTTGATTTTGGTTTCATCTGACCAGAGCACCTTCTTCCACATGTTTGGTGTGTCTCCCAGGTGGCTTGTGGCAAACTTTAAACAAGACTTTTTATGGATATCTTTGAGAAATGGCTTTCTTTTTGCCACTCTTCCATAAAGGTCAGATTTGTGCAGTGTACGACTGATTGTTGTCCTATGGACAGACTCTCCCACCTCAGCTGTAGATCTCTGCAGTTCATCTAGAGTGATCATGGGCCTCTTGGCTGCATCTCTGATCAGTCTTCTCCTTGTTTAAGATGAAAGTTTAGAGGGACGGCTGGGTCTTGGTAGATTTGCAGTGGTCTGATACTCCTTCCATTTCAATATGATCACTTGCACAGTGCTCCTTGGGATGTTTAAAGTTTGGGAAATCTTTTTGTATCCAAATCTGGCTTTAAACTTCTCCACAACAGTATCACGGACCTACTTGGTGTGTTCCTTGGTCTTCATGATGCTCTCTGCGCTTTAAACAGAACCGAATACTTTCGCAAGGCACTGTATATCAGTGGTGTCTAGCCAGTTTTTTTCTCCTGAGCCAGACACAACTGCTAATAATTTGTGCACCAGTCCGGTGTCCATAGCTACAATTTTTCTGTATGGCTCAGGGAATGTCCGATGTCACAACTGACAAAAATTGTTCTTATGAAAATGGGTTTTATTAACCAGGCAATCCCTTTAGGCGAAGGCCCCATGTAGTGAGCTACAGCCGAAAAACACTGCAAGAAAAGACTACGGTGGAGATGCATCGCTTTTTTTTCTGCAGTACTTTTCACAGAAAGTCTGCACAGTTTTCCTCTGCAGACTTTTTGCCCCTAGTATACCTATAAGGAAACCTCCAGCGTTTCCGGAGGTATAATTGACATGCAGTGATTTACAAAAACGCAAGTGTTTTTGAAATTGCAGCATTGCCGCTGCGGATATTTTTCTGCAATGTGTGGATGGGATTAGTCAGAATCCCATCCACTTTGCAGGTACTGTAAAACGCTGCGTCATTTTCTCAGTGTGAGGCCCCTGCCTCTTTATACACACGTGGACAAAATTGTTGGTACCCCTCGTTTAATGAAAGAAAAACCCACAATGGTCACAGAAATAACTTGAATCTGACAAAAGTAATAATATATAAAAATTCTATGAAAATGAACAAATGAAAGTCAGACATTGCTTTTCAACCATGCTTCAACAGAATTTTTAAAAAAAGAAAACTCATGAAACCGGCCCGGGACAGAAATGATGGTACCCCTGAAAATAATGTGACCAAAGGGACATGTTAAATCAAGGTGTGCCCACTAATTAGCATCTCAGGTGTCTACAATCTTGTAATCAGTCAGTGGGCCTGTATATAGGGCTACAGATACTCACTGTGCTGTTTGGTGACATGGTGAGTACCACACTCAACATGGACCAGAGGAAGCGAAGGAAAGAGTCGTCTCATTAGCTTAGAAAGAAAATTATAGACAAGCATGTTAAAGGTAAAGGTTATAAGACAATCTCCAAGCAGCTTGATGTTCCTATGACTACAGTTGCACATATTATTCAGAAATTTAAGATCCCTGGGACTGTAGCCAACCTCCCTGGATGTGGCCACAGGAGGAAAATTGATGACAAATCAAAGAGAAGGATAATAACGAATGGTAACAAAAGAGCCCAGAAAAACTTCTAAAGCGATTAAAGGTGAACTTCAAGCTCATGGAACATCAGTGTCAGATCGCACCATCCATCGTTGTTTGAGCCAAAGTGGACTTCATGGGAGACGACCAAGGAGAACACCATTGTTGAAAACAAATCATAAAAAAGCCAGACTGGAATATGCCAAACTACATGTTGACAAGCCATAAAGCTTCTGGGAGAATGTCCTATGTCCTATGGACAGATGAGACAAAAATCGAAATTTTTGGCAAGGCACATCAGCTCTATGTTCACAGACGGAAAAATGAAGCTTATCTTGAAAAGAACACAGTCCCTACTGTGAAACATGGAGGAGGCCCTGTTATGTTCTAGGGCTGCTTTGCTTCATCTGGCACAGGGTGTTTGAATCTGTGCAGGGTACAATGAAATCTCAAGTCTTTCAAGGGATTCTAGATAGAAATGTGCTGCCGAGTGTCAGAAAGCTTGGTCTCAGTCGCAGGTCATGGGTCTTGCAACAGGATAATGACCCAAAACACACAGCTAAAAACACCCAAGAATGGCTAAGAGGAAAACATTGGACTATTCTGAAGTGGCCTTCTATGAGGCCTGACCTAAATCCTATTGAGCATCTTTGAAAGGAGCTGAACCATGCCATCTGGAAAAAGCACCCTTCAAACCTGAGACAACCATCATTTCTGTCCAGGCCTGTTTTTATTTTTAGAAGAATTTAGTAGAATTTTTATATATTATTACTTTTGTCAGATTCAAGTTATTTCTGTGATCATTGTGGATTTTTCCTTTTATTAAACGAGGGGTACCAACAATTTTGTCCACGTGTGTAGCTGTTAATAAAAACAAGAAATTTGTTGTAGAGTTAGGGCTTACTCACACTTGTGTATTTTGTGGACATGTGATGTCCATGTAAATCAGTGTCCATATATTGTTAGGTCAGATTCTGTCCATGGCGAATGTGAAAACGGATCATCTTTTTCCTATATTCCCATAATTTCCTATAATTTTGTATAGGTCTGGCACAGCGCACCAGTGGAATCCTAGGACTGTCGATTTTCATGGACCCATTGGCTTTAATGGAGCACTGTCTGGTGTCTCAGTTGGTACGTGGAAAAATAACAGATGTCTGCCTATTAAAATCAATGGGTGCACATGCAGTCTGTGAAAAAACATAGAGATCACACGTGCACAAAATGTGTCAATAATCCCCTACTAATACGGCCATTGGAGATCCTAAATTAACATTTGCTATCCTTTCAAAGATAACCATTCATTTGCTCTTGCTCTGTAAATTTCTATGTGATGGCGGTATCTTCCCCAATCACATTCTCTGCCGTAGACAGTCTTTTAATACACATTGTGTTTCCGTTTCATTAGATATATGTTACATGACACCCAAGCCTCTCATTCACAATCTTAATTATTTTTCCATCACCTTGAGTACGATGTGTTTGTTAACACTTTTTATTGCACTTCACACAATAGCAGATTGTTCTGTGTTCACACTTTCACTATGAGGATATATTTCTTTGATTTCCAATTTCATTGGTAAATATAATATCAAGAATGGAAGTATTTATAGTCACAATGCTAGTAAGGGTTTATCCAGGCAATATTCTATGCAATACTATGGCTGCTGGAATCACTGCTGAGTGCCGTTGATTTCACTATGCAAATTTACAACTCTTGGCCTAAAAAGTCTAAAAAATGTCATTCTGAATTACTACAGAAGAAAATATCATGTAAAGATGGCCCTACTCTTTAGTCTGAAATTGATCAAAACAAGGAATTTCAAGGAAAAGTAGAAAGAAGTAGAAGTCGTCCATGTTTGAAATTTTTGTCTGATGATCACTAGCCTATAATAATAATAACTTTATTTATAGTGGGTACGGATAGTATTCAGACCCCTTTAATTTTTCCACTCTTTGTTTCATTGCAGCCATTTGCTAAAAGCAAAAAAGTTAATTTTATTTCTCATTAATGTACACTCAGCACCCCATCTTGACAGAAAAAACAGAAATGTAGATACTTTTGCAAATTTATTAAAAAAGAAAAACTGAAATATCACATAGTCATAAGTATTCAGACCCTTTGCTGTGACACTCATATTTAACTCACATGCTGTCCATTTCCTTCTGATCCTCCTTGAGATGGTTCTACTTCTTCATTGGAGTCCAGCTGTGTTTAATTAAACTGATTGGGCTTGATTAGGAAAGGCACACACCTGTTTATGTAAGACCTCACGGCTCGCAGAGCATGTCAGAGCAAATGAGAATCATGAGGTCAAAGGAACTGCCCAAGGAGCTCAGAGACAGAATTGTGGCAAGGCACAGATCTGGCCAAGGTTACAAAAGAATTTTTGCAGCACTCAAGGTTCCTTAGGGCACAGTGGCCTCCATAATCCTTAAATGGAAGAAGTTTGGGACGACCAGAACTCTTCCTAGACCTGGCCGTCCAGCCAAACTGAGCAATCGTGGGAGAAGAGCCTTGGTGAGAGAGGTAAAGAAGAACCCAAAGATCACTGAGGCTGAGCTCCAGAGATGCAGTAGGGAGATGGGAGAAAGTTCCACAAAGTCAACTATTACTGCAGCCCTCCACCAGTCGGGGCTTTATGGCAGAGTGGCCCGAGGGAAGGCTCTCCTCAGTGCAAGACATATGAAAGCCCGCATAGAGTTTGCCAAAAACACATGAAGGACTCCCAGACTATGAGAAATAAGATTCTCTGGTCTGATGAGACGAAGATTGAACTTTTTGGCATTAATTCTAAGCGGTATGTGTGGAGAAAACCAGGCACTGCTCATCACCTGCCCAATACAATCCCAACAGTGAAACATGGCGGTGGCAGAATCTTGCTAAGGGGGTGTTTTTCAGCTGCAGGGACAGGACGACTGGTTGCAATGGAAGGAAAGATGAATGCGGCCAAGTACAAAGATATCCGGGAAGAAAACCTCTTCCAGAGTGCTCTGGGCCGAAGGTTCACCTTCCAACAAGACAATGACCCCAAGCACACAGCTAAAATAACAAAGGAGTGGCTTTGGAACAACTCTGTGACCATTCTTGACTGGCCCAGCCAGAGCCCTGACCTCAACCCAATTGAGCATCTCTGGAGAGACCTGAAAATGGCTCCACCAACGTTCACCATCCAACCTGACAGAACTGGAGAGGATCTGCAAGGAAGAATGGCAGAGGATGCCCAAAGCCAGATGTGAATGGCAGTACTAGCTCAAAAGGGTGCTTCTACTCAATACTGAGCAGAGGGTTTGAATAATTATGACCATGTGATATTTCAGTTTTTCTTTTTTAATAAATATGCAAAAATATCTACATTTCTGTTTTTTTCTGTCAAGATGGGGTGCTGAGTGTACATTAATGAGAAATAAAATGAACTTTTTTGCTTTTAGCAAATGGCTGCAATAAAACAAAGAGTGAAAAATTTAAAGGGGTCTGAATACTTTCCGTACCCACTGTATATAGCGCCAACATATTCCACAGCACTTTACAAATCAGAGGGTTCAAGAACAGACAGTATGTGACATTACAATGTGACAAATAAATTAACATATCAAACAATAGGAGTGAGGGTCCAGCCCACAAGAGCTTATAATCTATGAGGAAATAGGGAGACACAAGAGGTAAGAGGGCTTGTTTAGTACAATGGCTCAGCCATCTTTTAATAAATAAGGTCATATAACTGAAGCTGTATGAGCCATCACCAGCTGTAGGGAGCACAGGGCAACTTCTAGATAGAGGGGTCAGGTTTTGAGGAATGGAGTAGGAAGGATAGCTTAGGATAAGAAGAAATGTTACTGTAGTTTGCGGAGGTGTAGAACAATGTGATCAGGGCGTGTGATAAGCCTGACTAATTACATGTGACTTTAGAGCACTTTTGAAGCTGCTGTAGTTGGGCATTAATCTGATTGTCCGGGGTAAAGCGTTCCAGAGCACCGGTGCAACTGGAGAAAAGTCTTGGAGACTGGAGTGGGATGCAAGTCTAAGGTCATTGGCAAAGTGAAGAGGACGATTAGGGCAGTAGACAGTGACAAGGGAGGAGATATAGGGGGCTCAGTACTATGGATTGATTTATGGATGAGTTTGATAAGTTTATATTGTATTGCGCCAAAATTTTGGAAGTTACGCCAAAATGTCAACCATTACACGATATTTTTCCCCCAAAATTTTGTAAGAAACTAAGCCAACCAATAAGTGGTGTAAACGTGTGGCAGATTTTCAAACAGCATTAGAGACTTTGGAAAATCTGGTGCAGTTTCTATCTCCATTTATCAGACTGCCTTCCTCTCCCATTCATTCAGTCTTTTATTAATTTCTCTATATCCCGCCAGGGCTATTTTAACACATTATTGGGCCATGTTCAAAGGTTTCATAAGTGGAACCCCCCTCCCACAATTTTTGAAAAAGTTATACTCACCTAACTGCATTCCCACGGACCTGCCAAAGCCTGAATAGTGGAGCGTGTAGAGGATATCTCCGCATTCCACCACTGTATTAAACTTTATCTGCATTCTAACGATGCAGATAAAGTTGAAATCACTAAATGCTGCCCAGAACAGCAGAACAACAGGATTTTTGTGAGTCAGCTGAGGAGGACCC
The DNA here is from genome assembly GCA_947044405.1 of Leptodactylus fallax. Lineage (NCBI taxonomy): Eukaryota > Metazoa > Chordata > Amphibia > Anura > Leptodactylidae > Leptodactylus > Leptodactylus fallax. The sequence continues at coordinate 2,743,755 of CAMRHE010000070.1, read as the reverse complement.
CACTACCATAGGGCCCAGTGCAGATGTACCATTTGCTCTATGGTTAAAGTGGCCCTGCCAGCCTCCATTTCAGCAGGCCTCTTCCTTCCCCCTCTCCAAACTATAGCCTTTTTTTTTTTTTAGAATTAAGCGCTTCGTATGCACTTTCTGGATACAGGTTGTATTAGTGAAAACAGACTGAGTGGGAGAGAAAGCAGCCTGATACATGGAGAAAGAAGCAATTTTCTTTAATAAGATATATTCCAAAGTTTCTTATTTTCACTTGTACTATTAATAAAAAGTTATTTCATAACTGGAGGTTCGTTCTACATAGATTGTGATAAGTTAATAAAACTTGAAGTACACTTTAAATCTCCCGTGGTTTTCCTTGATGAAGACATAGTTAAAAGCTCCGCTCTGTGTAGTAGCGTACACTTGGAGAAACAGGAATAAACTGATTACAGTTCTAGATCTAGGTGTTATTTGTGTAAAGCTATTTTTTAGTTGAATTGCACGACAGGAAATTAAAACTCGCAGGACTTGGCATGTATTCCATTAGTTTTCAAAGCTCAAATAAATGACTGCTCGGAGTACATATTTATATAATAAAAAGACGTCAGTCTGAAACCATGGTGAGAAACAGAACGACTAAAAATAATGACTGTGTTTTTTTCATAAGTAATTTTAAAATGTACCAAAATAATTGAGAAACATCGCCCCGGAGAATTACTAATTAAAAGCTCTTTTGTTAATATACAGTCCATTGTTAGAGTGAAAGCATTGACAATTGGCATTTCTGTGAAATGTTCAGGCTTTTACGTGCGCAGTGCCAGTGAATGCACAGTTTCTGTTCCCAATGCCCAACAGTAATAATAGAGTCAAATCCAGGATGACAGCAGGTCTCTATGAGGCGATTCATTATTTTCATGTTGTTACGGAACATTCCTCAAAACAGTGTGGGCATCTACATTGTACTTCATATTGTACCACTCCATATAGGACATAATGTTCACAAGGGCTTAAAGGGTCATTATATTTAGTACAAAGTACAGAGTGTCCGGAACCAAAAATGAAGTGCTTTCCGGGATCCATGCAAGGTGTCAATAGGGTACAGAAACCCCGAACATATCACTGACCAAGTCAGCTTCCTCAAGGGTAGCCCCTGATACTGTGCATGGATCCCAGGAAGTACTTAAAACATGGGTATGAACCATTTTGGATCACTATGGATCTCTGCAAACCTTGGGGAAATTTCCTAAGCAAAATGCTCCAGAATTCTTGCATAATTTGCACCCAAAAACTACCTTTCATACATGCCTTGTGCCATATTTATCAAATGTTTTAGACACTTTTTAGGTATTTTTACAACCTGTATGAAATGGGTGTGGCTTCACAGAAAGTGGACATCACCTAAGTTGCGACACCATGAACCAAAAATGTGCCACATTTTTTGGCGTAAACGAAGACAACTATTAAGAACTCTCCCCCCACCTACTTTCTTACTTAATTAATAATTCTTAATTACTAATTTTTAATTACTTACTTTAGCAAAAAAGTATTCCCAGGCACATTTTCTGATTATCCGGTGACGTTCCATTTCCCCCTATCAGGAAACAGAACGTCACCAATACTACCCCCCAACCCCATCATATTTACCTGTCTTCCTGTCCAGACTTCCTTCTGTGGGGATGGCTCCTCCTCTTCTTTGACCCTCTGCCAGTGCGTGCGCAATAGAGCTGGAGTCCCGGCATTGCCGGAACTCTATCTCTATTCCGCAGGCATGGGAGCCCTACCATTTACGTTAAAGCTTTTCTAAAGCAAAAAATACAGATCAGGGATCTGTCAGGGTGACTCTCTAGATGACAGAGAAATTAAGCAACTACCATACTTCTCACCCAGGAACTGAGGGCAGGAGACATCTGGGGGACAAATAGCTGAAGGGATGTACATAAAGGGCACAGTCAAGGTCTTGCTCTTCACTGGAGGTACGCTTGAACTTAAAATACTGTAGAACTTGAATCAATGGTAAGAACATAAGAAGAAATAAGGAAGACAAAAGATGGAGTGCAATAAAAATATGGGCATCACTTTGGTAATGCAATATCATCCTGTAGTCAGAAACATAGGCACTGAATTATATTATATAATGCATGCAATGATTCTACCTATAAATTATAATATCAGACATTACCATGGCAAATCATGACCATATAAAAGGAAGATACTGTAGTCCATTGACAAATGCCTATGCAAAAAAGTCTGCAGTATCTTAATATTGATGATGCAGCTCTGCCAATCTTTTGTAGGGTTGCACTATGCATTGAATGTTCAATTCTTTTGAGCAGCAAATGGTTCAATGCCATGACTTACTCAGTTTTAATACTGCCACAAACCTCTTTCCCCAAGGCTGCCATACCTCCTTACAGCACAGCAGGGACCCCTACAGAGCAGAAACCATCCCTGACCCCTCATTCAACTGCCCTGACTACCCTTTGGCTGAGGGAGGATTCATTGGCGCCTCCTCTGAATGCCAGGACTCCTTACAGCTGTGCAGGAACTCCTATAGAGCAGAGACTCCTCCTGATTTATTTAAAGGGAATTATGGCCCCAAATTGATTTTTCTGACACCTGGACCCTGCACAGATCAGCTGTTCCGGCAGCTGATGCAGTGAACAGGGAACACGTGCAGGCTGCCAATAATCATAATAGGAGTGGCACTGTAGCCTTGTTTATTGTATAGCAGTGATTTCTTGAATAGACATAGAAGTGCAGTGCTCCCTGTCCTGCACCGGCTTTTGACACCTGGGCAAGGTGATCTGTGTGGGGTCCCCTATTGAAAAACACTTTTACCTTTTTTCTGCCTCTTTTTTCATTACCTGGGTCCTGGTACTCAAACTTACACTCCTCTGCATTGCAGTTAGAAACTCCACCTGCTGAGCTACATATGTAGTAATACATATATACATATTACTAATCCTTTAACACTGCAGATGAAATTGCAATAAACCCATTTTTGTAAAACACTTTATTAACTGGACATCACAGAACATTTAATAACGTATTTGGTATTGCCATACCAATCCATACAATACAGTGAAAACAATGTAGCAGATTTATTAAGACTGATGTTTTGTACGCCAGCCTTAATAAAGCCCCGACTGGCACAGGGAATGACTGATTTCTGCATGGGGACAAGAACGACGGAGAGTCTGTCCACTAAAAAGTGGTTGCCCGCAGACCCCAAAGACTATAATAGGGTCCGCCGGGTGTCCGTCATCTTTCTGCCGATTTTATACTTTTTATCTCTCTGCCGATTTTAGACGGAATCTATGGTAGAGTCCCCTACGGAGAATCCAATTGAGATGGGAATTTAGCCTTATTTACATGCCAATTTATCCCTGATATTATATTATATTATATTATATTATATAACACAATTGCAACCTGATGGTACAGGAATGGAACACCTGGTTCCAGTATAAATTTTGCACTGGAAAATAACCAAAGTTCCAATGTTTCTTTCAAAAATCATAAATACTCCAAGTCCAATATTAAACAGGAAGCCTTAAGGTATAAATAGAAGACATCATATGCTCTGCTTCTTGTCATTGTCCTTCGTTCTTTCATGTTCATTTGTATTCCTGTAAAACCGGATTCCTTAATCTGACACTATTTCAAGGATCATGCTGACACCAGTGATTATGTCTAACATTACATCAAGTGACACATTGTACTGCAGTGCGACGGCCCTAAATGGTCTCATTCTACCTCTCCATCTGTCATATTACATATGGATCCAGATGAAATACCTGCCTTTAGCTCTTTTTAATTTAGTTCATTTTTATGAATTTTTTCCTTTACTTTTGTGGAAGGGAATAATGTACAGTAACATAATGTTTTCTCTGGCACTGCGAGCCATTTCCTGTTCTGTACTCTGTGAACACATAGACACGGAGCACATACACGTCAATGAGTCATCTACTCATTAGATTAATAATAACAAGTAACACGCAATGTGGACCAGGACATAACCTCATATAGAACCCCACATAATAGTGTTTGGTGACATCTATTCAATGTTCCATAAATATAGGGGATTAAAAAAGATCATGGCACATGGTGCACTAACAGCTCATTTGGGATTCGGGGAAATGCGTGGTAAACCAGTCTGCACAACGACTGATCTGCAAAAAGATGCCCTGAAAACAAATTCCCAGACACCTTTCTGAGCAATGTAATTAATGATTATGTTCGTGCAAAAAATCTTACCTATTGCCAAATTAAATCTGTGTCCATATATAGCCAAAAGTACCTGTACAGGCTGCACAATGAAACAGATCATAAGGTACTATGACTTTTACATATTATAGATATCTGGGCAAGTGACCTTGCCAGCTGGGCAGGTGGGAGAGAAATGCATTGGTGCACAAACCCCATGGCTGCAATACAAAAGATTCAACAACACTCTGCAAACACTCAATATATGGAATGACTAATAAAAATGTCTACTATTTATATGTATTTGTAAGAAAATGATGCAATACAAAACTAGCGTAGTGCCATATAGTGCACAATGCCGGAACATATGGTTTCACCTGTCAGGTCCAAAACGCCTCCAAAATCAATAATTGTGCCATGCAGGGGCCTTTAATAGAAGAAGGAAACATAGCTTTGTGGCTACAGAATAATGAAGCAATGCAGAGATAAGCATCTTTTTATGGATATGAAAATCAGCCTGTAAGTGCCAGGAAGCGGAGCCTGAGTTGCCAGATTTGCCTACAAACAATTAGAAACACTCCAGATCTCCTGTGCACAATGTCTCCCCTTTTAGATATTTTCAGCCTCTGACTGCATCACAGTTGTCTGTAGGCAATCTGGCAAATTAGGCCCCACCCCCAGGGCACTTGCAGACTGATTTGCAGATCCATAAAAAGACGATTATTTTTGCATTGTTTTTTCGGTTTCTGGCCATAAAGGTATGTTTCTGATCCTATTAAATAACACTATTACCTAAACCAATTTGGGAGGCATTTTCGACCTGACAGACTCCCTTTAAGGTATAGTGCCACTCTACTCACTACCCAATAGTACCATAGACTTCCTGGACAGAACCACACCAACAGTATGGCAGGTGGTGAGATGGACACTCCATTACATGAGAATCCATTACTTCTCCATGAGCATCTAGATTCGACTGATCCTACATGCAATCACACCACAGAAGGTTGCTTTTTATTCGTAGTGCTCACCTGTTACAATGGTAAAGTATACATTTAGCCTGGCAATCCATCTTATTTCCTCGATTTTCTAACATTCATCAGAAGAAGATTGAAATCTAACTCTTCAACTGTTACCTTGACATTCCAGTTCTGTGCTCCTGCCTGTGGCCACTGGAGCAATGCAATAAAGAAGGGGGTGTGTGTTCCCAAAGATATGGACTGTCTGCGCTCTTGTAAAGGAAGATCTTAGGTCACTTTTCTGAATGAAGGTCTCTTTATTAGGGTACAGAAGGCACAACGCGTTTCGGGGAAGGACTCCCCTTTTCAAGTGCAAATATAAACAACCTTTCTATTAATAGTTGAAAGCCATTGTAGATCTTAAACATAAAGCTAATGAGTTTTCTTTATTCAGCTCTTCAATTTTGTGTTAAATCCTTCACTTTTGCTCTGTCCTTGATCATATTCTTGTAGTTTTGTGTATTTGCAGCTTCTAAAAGAGACATAGATAACAGAATGGTCGTCAATCACGGGTCAGCAGCTGAAGAGGGTAACAAGGAACCAAATCATGAGACGAAGACAAATCCAGAAAACAAAGCCAATAGTTGAAACTGATTAGGAACGCCAGGACAAAATAGCAAGACAGAGAGGAATCCAAGAACACAGCCAATGGTCAGTATTAGAGCAGTCAAATCAATGTCAAGAGCCAAGCAGGAAGATGCAAACTAATTAGCCAGCCATTAATTCTCCATGAGCATCTAGATTCGATTGATCCTACATGCAATCACACCACAGAAGGTTGCTTTTTATTCGTAGTGCTCACCTGTTACAATGGTAAAGTATACATTTAGCCTGGCAATCCATCTTATTTCCTCGATTTTCTAACATTCATCAGAAGAAGATTGAAATCTAACTCTTCAACTGTTACCTTGACATTCCAGTTCTGTGCTCCTGCCTGTGGCCACTGGAGGTCTGCACCGGAGGTCTTTCTTCTGGTTTAATCTTCATCTCATCCTCTAATTTGTTGATCCCTGACCAATGTTTTGGTGATAGCCCATGGCTTTGTTCTTGACTTTGCTTCTGGTGCTGCTCCAGACATTTCTAGCATAGCTCCTGATAACTACTGACTTTTCTGGACACCAGGATCTGAGAATACAGCAGAGAACATCAATACCTTCTTGAGGTATGGTATTTCTTTAGAGTTTGTAACTCAGTTTAGCCAGTGTCAAACCAACTGTGCTCATGGATATTTGTCACAGGAGAGAACTGTAACCAGGGCTGTGGAGTTGGTAGGCCAAACCACCAACTCCGACTCCTCTATTTTGCCACAACCCAACTCCAACTCCTGCTCTGACTCTGACCCCTTCATAAATGACTGATAGCTAGGGTCAGGTAGAAGCAATAAAGATCCTCTATTTCATGCTAGTGATTGAATTACTATGAAAGCAAATATGTAACTAACTATTCATTTAACTAATTATACAATATTAGTAGTCGTATAATATAAACTGAAACTCCAACTCCACCCAAAATTAGCCCTGACTGCGACTTCACAGCCCTAACTGTAATATGTTCATCGACAACACATTCACTTTCAGTCCTCATACATATGACTTAAAGAGGACCTTTCACGTCCTCATGTATATGCGGTTTTACATATCGCTAGAAAGCTGACAGTGCGCTGAATTCAGCTCACTGCCGACTTTCCTGTTATAACCCGGGGCTGGAGATATCGGGGGTCTAAATTTCACCGTTCACTGTCAGAAGGGTGTTCCTGACAGTCTAGCTGGTCTGTGAGGAACACCCTCCCTGACTGTGCTCGCCATAGCCCTGTACTGGGGGGGCGTTCCTCACAGCTCAGCGTCATCACTGGGGGGTAAGAAACGCCCCCTCTCTCTGTCCTCATCCATAGCCCTGTACTGTCAGAGGGGGCGTTCCTTACCACCAAGTGATGATGCTGAGCTGTAAGGCACGCCCCCCAGTACAAATCTGTGGACTAGTACTGTCAGGGAGGGCGTTCCTCACAGACCAGCTAGACTGTCAGGAACTCCCTTCTGACAGTGAACGGTGAAATTTAGACCCCCGATATCTCCAGCCCTGGGGCACATAACTGGAAAGTAGGCAGTGCGCTGAATTCAGCATGCTGTCAGCTTTCTATAGGTATGTAAAACCGCATGTGCCTGAGGACATGAAAGGTCCTCTTTAAGGCTGTGTGGTGGCATGTGGAATTCCTTATGGTTCTATAATATGTGTGCAGCCATATAATGAACTATCATATCCCATACAGTATGTATAGAGCTATTGTACCTTAGAAGCAAATTAGAGCCTTTAAAAAAATAAAAGAGCTATCCATGTAGTGCTTTAGTTGTCAGTTCTTGACAACCTTTTGGGTCTAAACTCTACTGTTTCATTAGTAAAGTTAGAGGAAATATAACAGCTTAGCTACCGTAATTTGCCATATTTTAATTTACATTATCAGGACAGAATAATATGACAGCTTGGAAAAATCCAAGGGTCTGTGCCGTTCCTATGTGGAGCAGTAATATGGCCTCAAGGGAGAAAATGAGAAAGATTTTCACAAATCTAAATTACTATCAATGATTTCTTTGATGATATCCCAACAGAATAATAATGGACAATTCTCAGGCTACTTAGTCCTGGAATAGATCTGGTGACATGCATTTCTCAGCATATACAAGTTTTCTTTCGAACCATATTTTTGTGCGTTTTGTCTGCTATGTTACCTAGAAACTCAAAATAATTCTTGTTTGGGGCATTAAAGGGGTTGTACAGGAGAATAAAATTATTAAGCAAAGGGGAAGAATGTGTACAAATAAATTAAATTAGGATTACTCACCTCACCTATCCTCTACCATGGCCATTCTGATGCTTATTGGGTCCCTCGTGGCCTCAATGCACAGGAAATGTCCACTCAGCTACTCCCTGGTCCATTTTACTCAAAAATGTGAATTCCTCCTTTACCCCTAGACAACCCCTTTAGGCTAAGGCCACATGTAGAGAAACGCAGCTCAAAAACATTGCTGGAAAAAAAAATGCACTGAAACCATAGAAGAAAAATAAGCACCAAAAACACTTGAATTTTTCACTGCTTTTCCATTGCATTTTTGCCTCCCCTATATAAAACTATGGGGAAAACGCAACATTTTCAGTTCAAATTAACAAACTGCATTTTTCAAAAACTCATGTGCTTTTGTAAATGCTGCATTTCCACAGTATTTTTTCTGCAGTGTGAAGATAAGATTAATATTTCATATATACGATTGAGTGTGCATGAAATCTTATCTCCTTCCTTTTTTTTTAACATAAGGCACTCAGATGCTGTCCGTTTTACATTGTTTTCAATGGGTGACTCAGATCCATGTACACGGATCTGAATAGCATCTGCTCTTAAAATAATGTCATGTAACGGAGCATGTCTCATTCACTTTGCTGGGACTGTAAAATGCTAATTTTTATGCAATGAAACACTGTGTTTCCATAACGTTTGGTCTCAGGCTTAGGGTGCATTCACATGACCAAGTTTCAGCCATGAAACTTAGTCCGTGTGTTGGTTGGATTTATGGGCCTGCATCTTATGCTGGGAGAAGGACTCCTAGCAGTAAAGTTATCTATGGAGTCCCTGCCTCCCAGCGACATACTGTCCTGTACCCATTACAGAATGAACACTAAGGCTAAGGCCCCACGTTGTGGAAGCGCAGCTTTTTTTGTTGCAGATTTTGCTGCATTTTTTTGAGCCAAAGCCAAGAATGGCTACAAAAGGAATAAGAAAAATATAAGAAGTACTTATACTTCTACCTTCTGCTCAATCCACTCCTGGTTTTGGCTCAAAAAATTGCAGCAAAATCTGCAACAAAAAAAATTGTGTTTCCGCAATGTGGGGGCCTCAACCTAAAACTGGTAAAATAACCAGGAAAATGGAAAGAAATCCAAAGACCCCTTTTTTCAAATAAACAGAGAATATACCTTTTATATTCTCTGTTTATATGAAAAAGGGGTCTACGTACCCCAAAACGCGTAATATTTATGAGAAAATAAAGCTGGATTTACTTGCACCCAATAAGCAACATCTGCCTCTTACTATAAGATTCACTATAAAATTCACAGTGAGATATTTGTCTTTGTCCATGTGGATTTACCCTATTAGAGATTCTGATCAGACACCCCATCTATTAGCTCAACCTGCCATTATATGGTATTTAAAGGGGTTGTCCGAGAATGACAATTATTCGTAGGATAGGTTTGATAGGATAGACTTGAGTGACAAAAAGAGGTTTTGTGCCGGAGCCACTATCTGGGAATTATCTTCTGTTCCTGTATCCATTTCCACACCACCTGGACAGAAGGGCTATGCACCTGGTGGGACTGAGGCCTGGAAGCATTCTCCAATATTTGGGAATCTATATGATTCAATTCACTTGAACACACCTTTATGCTATAAGTTGTGTGGGGGGTTTTGGTTATACCAATGTGAACGTTTCACCCTAAGAGTGCTTTTCTCCCTTTTTTTGAATATGCCCATACTGCAGTTGATCTCTCTTACAAAGTGGTGGTGGTCCCGGGGTTGTCTCTGTTTACAATCACTGGTCACATTGCTCATACGCTAAACATGATATAACTAGCACAGACTAGTCCTGGCCATGTGAACCAGCAGCACTGGAGCATAAACCATCCTTCTTCATATACAGTAGTGCATAGGATTTAAGCATGACAATGAGATTATAGATAATATTACTAATGGTATTTCCACCCACCTGTCCATGTCTCATGATTTATGTGGGTCTTACCACCAGAGAATTAAAAATCCAGGTCCGTGAACATGTTGGACATTATAAGAGCAAAAGAGGAGACGTGTGTGGAGAGACTCAAACCTATAGCTAGACATTTCTTATATCACCATTCAAGTGACCCCTCTTGTTTTGAGGGTTCGCGGAATTGAATTCATCTCCACGGACATTCGAGGGGTGAAATGAAACGACGATTGGCACAATGTGAGGCAAAGTGGATCTGGATACTGAGAACTCTGACCCCCTTAGGTCTAAATGAGTCTCTGAACTACGGTGTTCCTCTGACCATTTATCATTTTAGTGGGTTAGGGCTATTTTATTTGGTCATTTATTTAGTGATTCAATATAGTAATTTTTTTCTCATCCTTATGATTTATTTTCATTTATGTTTATGATTTAATAAAATATGTTTTTATATTTGTGCTTAGCTCAATTTTTGGTTGGTTTGTTTAGCTTTTTGTTTTGATGCTTGCACACCTATGTAAGAGCAAGACATAACAAGATTTATGTGACTTAGGTTATGTCACATCCAGTAACTGCGCTATGTGGTTGTCTCTGATGTTAATGCCAGCAGACTAGCCTTCTTGGGGGTACTGTTTCTCCTTAAGGAGAGCGCCATATAGGTGTAAGGAGTATTATAAACTACACAACGCTGACACAACTTTCTTTTTCAGAAATAGAGCTAATTTGCATAGCAGACGAGTGAGTCATTATTACATCAGAAGTTAATTAGGTCTGACTAATAACTGACTAATCGGAGGATGTCTCGGGGGTACTATATCTCCTTGTGGAGAAACAGCCTATTGGTTTGGCTAATATCCTTATAGCCAAGGCCTCTTAAAAGGTCAGACATTTATAGGGGAAATTTATGAAGCCCTGCATGACAGAATTCTGGCCTAAAAAAAAAATCACAAAAAAATTTTTTGGGCTTGCTTTTGTATTTTTATGCTTCCCACGCCTCTTGGGGAAGCCTGTCATGTTTCACATATGCCAGATTTATCCAATGCAATATTTAAAAAATGCACAAAAAATCACTATCTCTGGTGCATGCTGTTCATAAATATGTTGTAAATTCCTGCACCCTAAATTTTGGCATAAATGTAGCCAGAAAAGTGTCGTATTTCTATTGATAAATATGCCACAGTGTTTGCCTCCAACTCCTTACACTGTGCCAAAAAACACTTGATACATGTGGGGCTGAGGTGTTGGACCTCACCAAACTAAAAACCTATCCTACGAATAATTGTCAGTCTCGGACAACCCCTTTAAATACCATATAATGGCAGGTTGAGCTAATAGATGGGGTGTCTGATCAGAATCTCTAATAGGGTAAATCCACATGGACAAAGACAAATATCTCACTGTGAATTTTCATGTGGATGTGTTACTTGCTGTGAATTCTGCTACAGAAGTCTACAGAAAGAACTGACATGCTGCAATGAGATTTGCTGAATTCTTATGCACTTTACTGCTAGTGTAAAGTCCACAGCATATCTGTCCGGTGTGAACATATCCTCAGGCTGCTTTCAGAAAATAGTAAAATGATTGTGGTCTTTGTACTTGTATTACAGCCACAATTCCCAGACCTGCTGTAATTCATCAGATAGAGGTTAAGGCATTGAAAAAGTGATCTGATTTCAGTTCTAATGAATCATGGAAGGTCTTGATGTTGTATCTGTATTATAGATAAAAAAAAAATAACACCCAAAGTACAGCTATCTGTAAGAGGCCTTAGATGGTCACTAACTTTTCAGGCAACTTAGTCTTATTTCATAGAGCATGTGAAAGTGTCCATAAATACTAGATAGAAGCAAGATGGAAAGACAGTGAATGTAGAGGGTGGTCCTTTTCTCTCTTCACACAGTGAATGGAGAGGTGAAGGATTCATTCTCTTCACAGCCTGCACAGACATGTCTGCAAACTGTTGCTGTGTGCAAAAGACTGAGGATTCTGTACATCTAACAGGTTACAATGTTAGAAAAGTCTTCTATGTACTTGTATCTTCTGGCTGCTTGTGTGGTTGCAGATGGGATATTATTTGAAGACAGGAGGCAGTTTTGTGCTTATAGTGTAACGTCTCTGCTTTTTCGGGTCTCTGCACCACCCTCCTTTCGCATGTTGCAGCGCAGGAAGCATGATCAGTTTGATTCCTTGCTTAAGACTTATTGCTCAGTCTGAACACTGTCCTAGACTATGTAATTGATTTTCAGCCACACCCATCTCCTGCACCTTGTTTCTTTCAGCTCCTCAATAGTTAATCTTAGCCTTACCTGTGTGATTGACAGCCTGTCTACCAATCAAGTCTGGGGCAGGTCCTGGACTTGCTATAAACAGGTCATCAGCCCACATATGGTCGCTGGCTATTGAGATTCTGTCCTGTGACTTTGTCATCATTGTCATTGTTATCAGTATAAAAGACACCTGTCCACAACCTCAAACAGTCACACTCCAAACTCCACTATGGCGAAGACCAAAGAGCTGTGGAAGGACACCAGAAACAAAATTGTAGACCTGCACCAGGTTGGGAAGACTGAATCTGCAATAGGCAAGCAGCTTGGTGTGAAGAAATCAACAGTGGGAGCAATAATTAGAAAATGGAAGACATACAAGACCACTGATAATCTCCCTCGATCAGGGGCTCCACGCAAGATGAGCAAAAATCCCAGAACCACACGGGGGGACCTAGTGAATGACCTGCAGAAAGCTGGGACTAATGTAACAAAGGCTACCGTCAGTAACACACTACGCCGCCAGGGACTCAGATCCTGCAGTGCCAGATGTGTCCCCCTGCTTAAGTCAGTACATATCTGAGCCCGTCTGAAGTTTTCTAGAGAGCACTTGGATGTTCCAGAAGAGTATTGGGAGAATGTCATATGGTCAGATGAAACCAAAGTAGAACTGTTTGGTAGAAACACAACTTGTCATGTTTGGAGGAGAGTGAATGTTGAGTTGCATCCAAAGAACACCATACCTACTGTGAAGCATGGGGGTGGCAACATCATGCTTTGGGGCTGTTTCTCTGCAAAGGGACCAGGATGACTGATCAGTGTACATGAAAGAATGAATGGGGCCATGTATCATGAGATTTTGAGTGCAAACCTCCTTCCATCACCAAGGGAATTGAAGATGAAACGTGGCTGGGAGTTTCAGCATGACAATGATCCCAAGCACACCGCCAGGGCAACGAAGGAGTGGCTTCGTAAGAAGCATTTCAAGGTCCTGGAGTGGCCTAGCCAGTCTCCAGATCTCAACCCCATAGAAAACCTTTGGAGGGAGTTGAAAGTCCGTGTTGCTCAGCGACAGCCCCAAAACATCACTGCTCTAGAGGAGATCTGCATGGAGGAATGGGCCAACATACCAGCAACAGTGTGTGCCAACCTTGTGAAGACTTACAGAAAACGTTTGACCTCTGTCATTGCCAACAAAGGATACATAACAAAGTATTAAGATGAACTTTTGTTATTGACCAAATACTTATTTTCCATCATAATTTGCAAATAAATTCTTTAAAAATCAGACAATGTGATTTTCTGGATTTGTTTTCTCATTTTGTCTCTCATAGTTGAGGTCTACCTATGATGTCAATTACAGGCCTTTCTCATCTTTTTAAGTGGGAGAACTACACATTTGGTGGCTGACTAAATACTTTTTTTCCCCACTGTAGATGTCTACAGAGTGGCAAGGCGACATAATGTGGAGTTGGCAGCAGCATGAGGATACCTTACAGTGACCCATTGGAAGCGGCATTAGGAGGACATACAGTGACCCAGCAGTGGCAGCGGCATGAGGAGGGCATACAGTGACCCAGTGGCTGTGGCAGGAGGAGGGCATACAGTGACCCAGTGGCAGCGGCATGAGGAGTACACAGAGTGACCCATTGGGAAGCAGCATGAGATATACAGTGACCCAGTGGCAGCGGCATGAGGAGTACGCAGAGTGACCCAATGGAAGTGGCATGAGGAGGACATACAGTGACCCAGTTCCTCCCCTGTGTGACTTTGTTCGCCCAGGCAAACGAGGTATAGAACAGCGTGACACTGCTGTGCCCTGCACATGTGGTATGCTGGAGGAGCATACACCTTATTTAAAGGTGTTTATTAGTGTGGAAACCCATAAAAAGGACCACATTCGCCATTTTGTTTCCAGTATAAAGTTGCAGGCCATTTATCAATACAGTATTGTCAATAATTCAATAATTCGGAGCCACAAATCTCTGCCTTTATCACGCTTTTGTTATAAGTGTACATTGAGGAGGAGGTATTATTATTTTTATTTATTATTATTGTTTATTTATATAGCACCATTAATTCCATGGTGCTTTACATTTGAGGATTTACATACGGTGCACAAGATATACAAAGCAAATAATACTAACAGAGACCAACTGGCACAGTGGAATACAGGGCCCTGCCCGCAAGGGCTTACAATCTATCAGGGAAGAGGGATAGAGACAGAAGGTGGGGGTAGAGGCTGTACAGGTGGTGGTGTGGAGACAACATTATTGGGGGTTGTAGGCCTTCCTGAATAGGTGAGTCTTCAGGGCCTTCTTGAAGCTTGTGATTGTGGGGGTCAGTCTTATGTGTCTTGGTAATGAGTTCCAGAGTATGGGGGATGCACGGGAGAAGTCTTGGAGACGGTTGTGTGAAGAGCGGATAAGAGCAGAGCAGAGTAGGAGGTCTTTGGAGGATCGGAGTTTACGTGTGGGCAGGTAGCGGGAGATTAGGTCAGAGATATATGGAGGGGAGAGGTTGTGGATGGCTTTGTATGTCAGAGTTATTAATTCGAACTCTATTCGCTGGGCAACAGGTAGCCAGTGAAGGTATTGGCAGAGGGGAGTGGCTGTTGAATAACGGGGGGGGAGAGGTGTATTAAGCGAGCGGAGCAATTTAAGGTGGACTGGAGGGGGGCGAGAGTATTTGCTGGGAGGCCATGGAGAAGGGTGTTACAGTAGTCTAAGCAGGAGATTATGAGGGCGTGGACTAGCATCTTTGTAGTTACTGAGGTGAGGAAGGAGCGGATTTGATGGATGTTGTTGAGTTTGAGGAGGCAGGAAGTGTTGAGGGTTTGGATGTGCAGCTTGAAGGATAGGTCAGAGTCCAAGGATATCCCAAGGCAGCGGACCCATGGGACAGTCAGCAGTTACTGCTCAGCTAAGATCTGGAGGAGACATCCGCCACTTCCTCTGGTAGGCGGGCAAGTAGTGATGAGGAGAGTGGCGTGGGAGCTGGTGTTGAGGAGGACATCAGTGAACTACAGACTGTAGTGGACGACGATGTAGCCAATCGTAATTGGGAGGTGCTTCATCGTCATCAGGAGAAGAGGATTGCAGCTTGCGCATGAGTCAGCAGGGTGGCAGCAGTGGGAGGTCAGGAGCTAAATGTGCCCAGGGTAGACCACCCACTTCGCAGCAGCCTACCTGCCTGGAAAGCAGTGGTGCAGGGGTTCACGGAGGCAGTGGCGGTAGCAGTCAGTTAGCCCGGAGTGTTGGGGGTAAAATCACCTACTCGGCATTGTGGCAGTTTTTTGTAAAGCCATCGGGGGAGGTGAACATGGCCATATGTTCAATCTAAGGGCAGAAGGTGAAGCGTGGCCAGGGTGCCAATGTTGGAACTACATTCCTACATATTCAGCGTCACCATAAAGTGGCCTGGGAGAGCTGTGGCTCCAAAGTGGTGGTCCAGCCTGCCGCAGCAACCGCTACAGCACCCAGAGGCACGCACGCCATTTCAGGCAGTCAAGGCTCCACCACTTCAGCCAAAGGAAGCTGTGTGTCCTTTGCATCATTTGGTCGTGATGCTCCTGCTCCTCCTCCACCTAGTCAGTCATTGCATCAGCAATCCATCACAGAAGCGATTTCGAAGAGACAACAGTATGCGTGCACTCATCTAACAGTGCAGAAGCTGAACGTGCTCCTGTCCAAGTTGCTGGTGCTGCATCACTCCCTTTCCAAGAGGTGGACTCTGCACCTTTCAGAGATCTCATGGTTTGTGCCGAGCCGAGGTGGAGGGTCCCAAGCCATCATTTCTTTGCCAAAAAGGCAGTACCAGCCCTGCACAAATATGTAGAAGAGAAGGTGGGCCAGTCCTTGAGCCTGTCAGTGTCTGCCAAAGTTCACGGCAGTGCCGACATGTGGAGCTGTAACTACGGTCAAAGACAATATATGTCATTTACAGCCCGCTGGGTTAATGTGGTGCCTGCCTAGACACACAGAAACTTGGACAGGTGACGCAGCTCTTCAGCCTCCACATTCTCATGCCGTTGGTCCTGCAACAATGTAAGCCTCATCCTCCACTGTCTTCTCAGCCTCCACTGCAGGGACAATTCACAGTGCTCCTCCAGCATACCACATGTGCAGGGCACAGTGGTGTCACGCTGTTCTACACCTCGTTTGCCTGGGTGAACGAAGTCACACAAGGGAGGAACTGCTCTGTGTCCTTCCTCAAGAAATTGAATCCTGGCTTTCTCCGCGACACCTCAAAATCGGAACCATGGTGACCGACAATGGGAAGAACATGGTGTCGACGCTTCATCAAGGAGGGCTAAGTCATGCGCCCTGCATGGCGTACATGTTCAATCTGGTTGTCAAGCGTTTCCATAAGTGTTCCCCCCATCTGCAAGACTTTGCATGCACTTCAGCCACTCGTACACCGCCAAGCACACCCTCCTTGAGCTGCGGCGGCAGAACGGCCTCCCACAACATAGGCTGATATGCGATGTTTCCACCCGTCGGAATTCCACCCTCCATATGTTGGATCGAATATATGAACAGAGGAAAGCCATAAATGATTTCTTTATGATCCAAGTGGACAGATGTACTCCTCTGTGTACAGTTGTGTTAAAAAGTTTACATACCCTGGCAGATTTTTTGTTTTTTTGGCCTTTTTTCAGAGAATATGAATGATGACACAAAACCTTTTTCTCTACTCATGGTTAGTGGTTGGTTGAAGCCATTTATTGTCAAACTTCTGTGTTTTCTCATTTTAAATCAAAATGACCCTGTCCAAAAGTTCACATACTCCAGTTCTTAATACCGTGTATTGCCCCCTCTAAGATCAATGACAGCTTGAAGTCTTTTGTGGTAGTTGTGGATGAGGCTCTTTATTTTCTCAGATGGTAAAACTGCCCATTCTTCTTGGCAAAAAGTCTCCAGTTCCTGTAAATTCCTGAGCTGTCTTGCATGTACTGCGCGCTTCAGATCTCCCCAGAGTGGCTCAATAATATTGAGGTCAGGAGACTGAGATGGCCACTCCAGAACCTTCACTTTCTTCTGCTGTAGCCAATGACAGGTCGACTTGGCCTTGTGTTTTGGATCGTTGTCATGTTGGTACGTCTAAGTACGTCCCATGCGCAGCTTCCTGGCTGATGAGTGCAAATTTGCCTCCAGTATTTTGTGTTGCATTCATCTTTCCTTCAACTTTGACCAAGTTTCCTGTGCCTTTAGCACAACTGTAACTTTAACATTAGCCAGTGGCAGCTCATGCGTGACACCTGCCGTTTGCTCGTTCCCTTTGAGGAGGACACTTTGTTAGTCAGTCGCCAGGACTACGGGATGAACAATGTCTTTCCACTTATTCACATCCTGGAAAAGATGCTTTTCAATTTGGCTGGTCAGGGGACTGGAGATGTAGCGTCTACATCTCAAAGCCACATGAGCCCTGTGGGGGCTGAACTGGAGGAGTAGGAGGACATTGGAGCACAAACAATGTGTAGTCAAATGGGTGGAGAGGGAGGAACAGGAGCAACCAGAACAGCTGAGGATGATGAGGCAGATGACCCAAACACACCGTTGTCAGTATGCAGTGGAGATGGATGCAGGGAGTCCCTCTGAGTCACTTGCGCAAATGGCCCGAAGCATGCTGACTTCCTTGCGCCGTGACAGCCATATTGTCACCATTCAGCAGAGGGATGACTACTGGCTCTCCACCATGTTAGACCCTCGCTATCGGGGAAAAATGGGGGCCTTTTTTACACCTGCTGAGAGGGAGGACAAACTGAACTACTATAGAGATATCCTATGTAGTAAGTTGGCTGCTGCCTATCTGCACCATCGTCCATCCTCTCGCATGTCTGACCGGGGGGGCCTTGAGAGCTCAAATTGCACTGGCATGACAGCTGTGGGAGGGGGTGGGGGTGGCAGGAGCAGTATCGGCTCCATCAGCATAATGGGAACAAAATGGCGAATATGGTCCTCCTTATGGGTTTAGACACTAATAAACACCTTTAAATAAGTGATAATAACAGCTAAGAATTATTGAATTATTATTGACAATACTGATTTAAAAATGGCCTGCAACTTTATACTGGTAACAAAATGGCGAATATGGTCCTTTTTATGTGTTTTGACACTAAAAAGGACCTTTAAATAAGTGATAACCGCTAAGAATTATTGAATTAATATTGACAATACTGTATTGAAAAATGGCCTGCAACTTTATACTGGTAGCAAAATGGCGAATATGGTCATTATGTCTTTCCCCACGTTAAAGGACTTTATTACAGATAAGTGCAGATATTATTGGATGATAATTCAGTTTTCTTTGGCACAATAGTACTGAATAATGTTATGCTTTGTAAGAACAGTGAATAAGCCCCTTATAATAAAGGCCTTTAAAAAGGCTTCTTTTACAGATATGTGCAGATATTAGTGTATGATATTTCACTTTTTTTTTTTTGCTGTACTGCACTGCAAAAGGCTTGTTGTGTTCCACCTTGATGACACAGATATGAGTAATGAACAGCAGTATAACGGCAGTGAGTGCTGTAATGTGAATTATGCTGCAAATTCTTGCTGTTAATGACCCTGCAACCACCCCAAATTCTTCTCTCAATTCCTCCCTATGCTTTTCCTACAGTTCTAAGGCTCAGCCTCTTTCCCTGAACTTCTATATGTTTTCTAAGTCTTTCCCTAGCTCCTGCCGACGTCTGTCCCTACAGTAAGAGCGATGTGGAATGACTGTACCTAATGGCCGAGGGTTTTTATAGGGCTGTGACATCACAGGTCTGGCTGGCTGCTGATTAGCTGCACGCTTGGCATTGTGGGTGATCTCGCGCTCCCAGAGTCCCTTCCCCCTTGTCCTAACATGTGTGGCGGCCATTTTAAAAAAAAAATTTGAAAAAATGCGATTCGATGCATCGAAGCGTGAGGATATCCGGAATCGTGGCGAATGGAAGATTTCCTGAAATTCGGATCAAATTCCACTTCTGCAGAATCAATTCGCTCATCTCTAATATCCACAATGTGATGTAGGATTGTCCTTGATTTTTTCTTTTTTGCCAAATCTACTTGGGAGGCAGAGTAAGCTCCTGAACCAAGGCGTTGGCTAGCTAGATATCTAACAAGCTTTTAATTTCATCTCCTACTGATCCTATAAACTCATTGTTGGCATTATTTCAGAGTAGGAAACATTGAGCTTTATGCTGAAATCTCTGTATGTCATGTACCAGCATGACAACCAACTAACCATTTTGGCAGGAAGAGAAGTTTAATGCCATATGACAAGACAGAGTGCTATAAAATTGAGTTACATTGTATTAATTGATCAGTTATAGCAGCCATGTAGGTAGTCATTCTTGAGAAATACTTAATGTATCTCACATTAAAGGGAACGTGTGACAAGAAATATATTTTTATTTTCTGATTGTAGACTTTTTCTATTTTCTGCATGATTGTGGCACTGCCGTCTTTCCTGAGCTTCTCCTCTGTTCGATTAACAGCATTTAGTGATTTAGTTATAGCTTTACAGTTCAGTCATGGCCATAAGTAGCAATAGTTTGGAGTCGACTCATTGAGATACAGTATATGGGAGAATTCTATAGACATGCTCTGTGCAGGGTGGGGGAGTAGATAAACTGTGAGGCGCTACATCACTCAGTGAATTGATTATTGTCAGCAGAGGATGCAATGATGGGTGTTATGTGGTGCTACCTAAAGAGGTGTTATCTTCTATTGTAATCCTATCTGACTTGTCTGAGATGTACAGTACAGACCAAAAGTTTGGACACACCTTCTCATTCCAAGAGTTTTCTGTATTTTCATGACTATAAAAATTGTAGATGCACACTGAAGGCATCAAAACTATGAATTAACACATGTGGAATTATATACTTAACAAAAAAGTGTGAAACAACTGAAAATATGTTTTATATTCTAGGTTCTTCAAAGTAGCCACCTTTTGCTTTGATTACTGCTTTGCACACTCTTGGTATTCTCTTGATGAGCTTCAAGAGGTAGTCACCTGAAATGGTCTTCCAACAGTCTTGAAGGAGTTCCCATAGATGCTTAGCACTTGTTGGCCCTTTTGCCTTCATTCTGCGGTCCAGCTCACCCCAAACCATCTGGATTGGGTTCAGGTCTGGTGACTGTGGAGGCCAGGTCATCTGGCGTAGCACCCCATCACTCTCCTTCTTGGTCAGATAGCCCTTACACAGTCTGGAGGTGTGTTTGGGGTCATTGTCCTGTTGAAAAATAAATGATGGTCCAACTAAACGCAAACCGGATGGAATAGCATGCCGCTGCAAGATGCTGTGGTAACCATGCTGGTTCAGTATTCCTTCAATTTTGAATAAATCCCCAACAGTGTCACCAGCAAAGCACTCCCACACCATCACACCTCCTCCTCCATGCTTCACGGTGGGAACCAGGCATGTAGAGTCCATTTGTTCACCTTTTCTGCGTCGCACAAAGACACGGTGGTTGGAACCAAAGATCTCAAATTTGGACTCATCAGACCAAAGCACAGATTTCCACAGGTCTAATGTCCATTCCTTGTGTTCTTTAGCCCAAACAAGTCTCTTCTGCTTTTTGCCTGTCCTTAGCAGTGGTTTCCTAGCAGCTATTTTACTATGAAGGCCTGATGCACACAGTCTCCTCTTAACAGTTGTTGTAGAGATGTGTCTGCTGCTAGAACTCTGTGTGGCATTGACCTGGTCTCTAATCTGAGCTGCTGTTAACCTGCGATTTCTGAGGCCGGTGACTCGGATGAACTTATCCTCCGCAGCAGAGGTGACTCTTGGTCTTCCTTTCCTGGGGCGGTCCTCATGTGAGCCTGTTTCTTTGTAGCGCTTGATGGTTTTGGCCACTGCACTTGGGGACACTTTCAAAGTTTTCCCAATTTTTCGGACTGACTGACCTTCATTTCTTAAAGTAATGATGGCCACTCGTTTTTCTTTACTTAGCTGCTTTTTTCTTGCCATAATACAAATTCTAACACTCCATTCAGTAGGACTATCAGCTGTGTATCCACCTGACTTCTGAACAACACAACTGATGGTCCCAACCCCATTTATAAGGCAAGAAATCCCACTTATTAAACCTGACAGGGCACACCTGTGAAGTGAAAACCATTTCAGGTGACTACCTCTTGAAGCTCATCAAGAGAATGCCAAGAGTGTGCAAAGCAGTAATCAAAGCAAAAGGTGGCTACTTTGAAGAACCTAGAATATAAGACATATTTTCCGTTGTTTCACACTTTTTTGTTAAGTATATAATTCCACGTGTTAATTCATAGTTTTGATGCCTTCAGTGTGAATCTACAATTTTTATAGTCATGAAAATACAGAAAACTCTTGGAATGAGAAGGTGTGTCCAAACTTTTGGTCTGTACTGTAAATGAGATGACTTATGAAAGAAAACACCTACAGAATTAGCTGATGTTAGCCTACCTTCACATAGCTGCATTAAAATCCATTTATACACAAGAACAATTTTTTTGACAGTTAGAGAGGCCAGACTAAAGGCTAGGCCTTTAAGAGGGAGGCCTGCATGACAGAGCTGGCAGGAAGAGACAGGAGATGGGTTGGAAGGGGTTAAGTGGCTGTTAGGTTGGAAGTTGAGATGAAAAAGGAGGTATTCTGGAGGGGGGGAAAGGGGGCTATATAAGGAAAGAGCAGGAACTTTTGTACCAGTCAGGAGAGAGGCGCCCATAGTGAGAAAGCCCCCACCCACCTGTACTCTTTTTTGGTTAGTTTTGGTGGTACAGTTTTGTTGTCACAGTAGCTTGGCCGGTGGGTCCTCGAAGCTGGAGGGTTATGGAGATGGTTGTGATGGGGAGGGCCCCGCGGTAGGGGCTGGACTCCTCAGGCCATTTGGTGGTTCTGAATGGGTGTGTCTTGTTGGTCAAATAGAAGGGATGACGAGCACCAGGGAGCTTTAAGAAGTTGGTGCCCCCGAGCTGGTGGTTAGCGGCTGGGGGTAATATTCCTGGTGCTAAGGGAAGATATATATCTTTGGTTTTGGTGGATTTTTGGGCTTCGAGGACCTCCTTTATCGGGTCATTAAGATACAGCGTTACATTCCGAGTAGGGGGTAGATACTTATCGTGTCTACGGGATTAACGTTGGGGTTGGATAATATGTTGGCACTTTAATTTTATGGTTATTTATGTTTATTTAATAAAACGGCTGCTGTGGCCAATTCAATCCATCCATGTCTCAAGTCTTTGTTTAATGGCTGTTAAAAATGTCCATCTTTTGTGTGAATCCAGCCCTACTCTATTATTAGGATTTTTTTTAAAAAGAATATAGATAGTGGCATAGTCTAAGTGTGGCCGTACAAGTGATTTGTATAAAGGCATAACTATGTTCTTGTCATCTATACCTCTTTTGATGCATCCCATAATTTTATATGCCTTGGCGGCAACTGCCTGGCACTGGTCACTAAAAGTAAGATTATTTTCCACCACAATCCCCAAGTCTTTTTCAGTAGCAGTCTTACCAAGTAATTTATTATTAAGTACATAATCATACATTTTATTTCGTCGACCAAAATGCATAAACTTACATTTGACTACATTAAACTTCATTTGCCAAGTCTCTGCTCATGCTTCCAGCTTCCTTAGATCTCCCTGTAATATTCTACTATCCTCCTCATTTTTGATTATCTTACAGAGTTTAGTATCATCTGCAAATATGGACACCCTGCTCTGTAAACCCTCTATCAGGTAATAAAAATATTAAACAGGAGAGGACCCAATAGTGACCCCTGTGGTACCCCACTGGTGACTGTGACCCAGTCTGAATATTTACCATAGAGACAGTTTAGTGATTTCAGTGGACACTGTGTAATACCTCATTTCACCAGCAGTAATGCTGCAAGGATTTAGCAGTTACCATAAAATTTCCTTACAGATTACAGCTGTTTGGAGGATTTCTATCAGCAGCTACTATAAGAAAAATCATTGTCCAAAGCAGAAACCCCCTTTTATGACCTAAAAGTCCAACACAGAAATATATAGCTTGTAAAATATGAAATATGTCCTATCCTTTTATATATTCTCTAGTCTCAAATCTTTATCTCTCTTTCATATCCTGTTTGCGAATTATGGACCACACAAGATGTAGAGAAGATAGGTTTACGAAAATAAAGAGACTGAAAAACGAGCCCTTCCCCGGGCACCATGCATGTGTTTCCAATCTGAATATAGGATTATAGGAGATCCTGACAGGTACAACCTGTCATTAAATGTCCATTAAACAAGGCATAACCAGATTCTACACTTTTATACTTGTCACTGCTGTTGGTTTGTTTTGTTCCAAGGTAAAACTCCCCGTCTAATGGCTCCATGTGGATACCTACGGCTCTGCTTCATTTCACGTCTTGGTTTACTGCTCCCTGTGGGCAAAAACGACTTGTGTTTCTTGAAAGCAAATCTATACTTCAGTGTCAATGCAAAACAGACTCTGGAGAGCCAAGCCAGCAGTTTACTTTATGAATGTTTTATATGGGAAGTTTCATATTTTCATACTAGAGCACACTTAATGCATCTTGCATTTGCAGACCAAAGGCTCTGTCAATGTAATTCTTGGCAATGGAATGGAGATCATATCTTAAGGATTTGAAACACCAAAAGAATCCTGCGGAAAAAGAGAAGAAAAAAAATAAATGAATGGTAAAAAAAAATACAAAGAGCGCTGCTGAATAAGTCTAAGAATCTATTGTAACAGAGCCAAAAGCTGCAGCTCGGATGATATAGAATGACCTGTGAAATAAAGGAGATGATGACGGCACAATCCGCCAACACTGTACATCTTCTATTCCTTGTGGTATAGAAATCCAAATATATTCATCGAGGCTATGGAATGAATACAAGGTTTAGTTATGGACCTTTGCAACTCAAAATCCCCAGGCAGTTATTTGCATACGGTCATAATGTGAGCCATACACATGAGATCACTTGTCCTAAACAGGGTGCCTTGAAACTGGCATATAGATTTCATACTCATAGTTGTGTAGTATGGGGGCAGGCGGTTCCTAATGGCGATTAGGTTGGGAGTAGCTGCATTAGATAAAGTTTAAGCAGATACCACAGACTTCAGTGATCTGCCAGCAGAGGCATAACTGGGCCCCAATACAAATCCTGTAGTGGGGCCCCTACCTATCTTGTGTCATTTAGTATAGTGGTATATTTTATTTTGGTTCCATTGCACCGTAGAGACTGCTACGTCTGTGCCCCTATAGCTTAGCCCCTGTCTACCACTAGTGTAATGTGGATCATGGCAGCTCCACTGACCCCCAACCATAAGTAATTCTTTGTTCCCTTGAGAAATAGACATTTGCTCTATTCCTGTCTAATCTGAGCATACAAGTATATGGAAGAGTTGGTGGGAGATACCTGTATGGTAAAAATGACAACAGGACCTTTGTTAAGCATCAATTGCCAGGGCAACCCATTGGTCGCAGTACTTCTATGTGGTGAAACCACCAAGATCAGAGTTATTTCTGAGCCTTGTCATTGCAATGGACATCCAGTGGATATTACATCCTACAGCCAGAGCTGATGTCATGGGCACAGGAGATATCCTAGTGCAGCAACTACAGAGTGCAGCATATGACAATTAGGGCATTATAGTACACCCAAATTCAGTGCCTAGAACCTACTATATCAACTATGGTACAAAGTATCAATTATAGTATCATTATTCATTATATTAATGTAATTGTTCATTTCCTGTCTTTAGACACAACTGTATGCTGAAAACAATATTAGGCTGAGGCCAAATGTTGCAGAGAACCAGTTTTTTTGTTGTAGATTTTGCTGTAGTTTTTTGAGCCAAAGCCAGGAGTGGATTTAGCAGAAGAGAAAAGTATAAGTGCTTGCTTTATATTTCCCATTCCTATTCAAGCCACTCTTGGCTTAGGCTCAAAAAACTGCAGCAAAGTCTGCAACAAAAAAAGCAGCTTTTCTGCAACATGTGGCCTCAACCTAAGGCAAATCATCTGATTCAGTCTTAAAAAACAGTATAATAATAAATGATAAACCACAATGTTCACAATTCACAACCAATGTCTACTGTATAAGGCTGTTTTCACAACTCGATTTTTGCTTCATACAGGGAATATGTTTTGTTTTTTTAGCTGGAAAACACTGTTTCATTGATCCATTTGCATCAGTTTGCATGTATTGTTGTAAAAACATTTAAAAAATGTATTTTTGCTGGATAAAACCAAAAAGGTAATTGGAAAGCAGCCTATCACTGCATAGAATGAAGCGGGACCTTTGAGTCTGGGGCCTCATGTAGCGTAAATTATGCTATTTGGCCGCAGCGGAAATATGCGGCTTGCTACAAAATAAAAAAAAAAATGTCCTCACATCAGACCCAGCAGTAATAGGGCTCACAATCACATGGCTCTCACACACCCAGACAGCTACATAGTGAATCAATATCTGACACGTCTCACAGCAAGAATCCTAAGTACACCAGAACAGCAGAAATAGCAATATTCATCATCAGCTATCCAGACCATACTGCTTTAGTAACACGGAAAGCTATGGAATATTACATAACCTGCAGTTTTAGGAATCCAGGTTATAAACCACACACTGTGTTTATTAAATGGATTAGTGGGGAGCCAAAACATCTGGCAATGTATTCACAGCAGGAGAAGGTGAAACTTACTAATACAGATGCCCTATCGCACCGATTAGGAGCTTTCTATAGTATTTCCAGGGGCCAAAAGTCTTCTCGTTCAGCTCTTCTGCTAGACGTCTGGCTGGGGATCTCTGACCCAGCTCTACTCCAAGGACAAGAAGGAGGAGTAGAGAGGAGCTGGTCATATAATCCAGATTCTTAGCATCTGCAGAGGATCCAAACTAGAAAGCTTCTGGCCACCAGGTAATGCTATTAAAAGTTCCCAATCGCTGCAACAAGGGGGCAGTGTCTGTATTTCTAAGTTAACCCTGCATTCACACGACTCGGTCTGTATGCGTTCCAGATTTACCAGACTGAACATCACACTGAGAGAGGGACTACTAGCAGTATAGTTATCTATGCTCCATTGTGATTATAGTACAGGACAGTATATCGCTGGGAGGCAGGGACTCCTAGCTTCATAGATGACTGTTATACTTGGAGTCCCTCTCCCGCATGGTGTTCAGGCTGGTAAATTTGGCAAACCTGGTCGTGTGAATATGGGATTACACCCGCCCCTCTGGTAGAAGCTTCTGTCTTCCTCTACTTCTCTATACCACTATGATACCAGGCCCCAACTAGAAATGTGCATAAGGCCAGGACCCCACGTGGTGGAAATGTCATGTCAAAAACCACATTTTTACAGTCATTGCAAAGTGGATGGGATTCTAGCAAATCCTGTCTACACATTGTAGAAAAACATGCAGAACACATTGCAGAAAAACCTGTGAGGACTTTCTGTGAAAAGCGTTGCGGGAAAAACCATGATGCGTTCTCGCAGAGGTTTTTCCCGCAGTGCTTTTTCCATGCGGCCCACTCCATGGGGCCTTAGCCTTAAGCAGCCAAAAGAAAGGAACAAAAGGACATATTTAGTATATTCTACACATTTTTGGTTTTATGATGAATTGTGTATACAGACATAATATATGTGTTATAATAGTTCTTCCTTTATTAGCGCTGTTAAATATTTCTTATGTTCACAACACCTATTCTAAACAAGCATTGTACTGTTATACCACTCATCAAATATTACAGGCAGGTAGACAATTAAAAAAATCAGTGTTTTGGTGCCATCTGGTGGCTGCTAACCATAAGAACAGGCTATGAACTTGCATTATACTAATTCCAAATATTCTAGCACATTTTTTGCATGATCTACCAAGCAAAAGTTATAATACATGAATTTAACCATATATTCATATTAATGCTAACACCTTGAGAAATGGCATTATGTAGGGTTGCAGATTATATAATAATATATCTGTACAGATTCCAGCCTGTTTCCATATTCCACAAATGGCTCACGCGTTGTGATCTGAAGACTTATATGACATAAGGATAAAGGTAACCGAACACCTTCAATGACTGTCAGCTAAATACCATTTCTATTGACCTCCCCATACACATGCAATCTCAGTTTGGCTGAGCCTGCGTGTGTGCTCAATAGGGTGAGGGGAACAACCTTCTGCCAGATATCTCTACCATCGGCTTATCCATATTTAACCCCTTCCTGCTGCAGCCATCCAAAAGCCATACCTTTTTTATTTTTCAGTTCACAGAGCCGTATGAGGGCTTAATTTTTTTGCGGAATAAATTGTATTTCATAGTGGTAACAATAAATACTCTGTACGATGTACTGGGAAGCTGGAAAAAAATTCAGAATGCAGAGGAATTAGAGGAAAACTGCGTTTGTGCGACTTTCATACGGGCTTAATTTTTATGGCATTCACGGTGCAGCTTTTATATGTGTTCTAGGAAAAGGGGTGATTTGAATTTTTACTTCTTTTTTTAAACTATTATTTGTCGACCCCCCTAGGGGTCTTGAACCCCAGAGGGTCTAATCACTAATACAATACATTGCAATGCTAATGCATTGCAACTTATAGTAAAATTCCTATACTGCCTAGGGCAGCCTGTAATAGAAATATAAGGCTTAGGAAACGCAGCTTTTTTTGTTGCAGATTTTGCTGCGTTTTTTTTGAGCCAATAATGGCTACAAAAGGAATGGAAAATATATAGGAAGCAATTCTACTTCTCTCTTCTGTTCAATCCACTCCTGGCTTTGGTTAAAAAAAAAAAAAAAAACGCAACAAAATCTGGAACAAAAAAAGCTGCGTTTCAGCAATGTGGGGCCGCATCAGGTTTTTTTTTTCATTGCGCTTTTCACAGAAAGTCCACAGAGTCTTCTTTTGCAGACTTTCTGCCCCTATTATACTTATAAGGAAAACAACAGCATTTCTATAGGTATAATTGACATGCTGCAGGTTATTCTAAAAAATCAACTGAAATGACATGTATACTTTAAAATTAAAATTTCATTCCCCTTACGTCCGACAGCAGCACAATATGGGGTATCTCTGCCCCTGTGTGTTGTTTAGGACAGGTGGAACCTTTAATTAGCACCAAAAAGGTGCCTCCTACTAGCCCTATAAGAGGGCACCTGAGACCTCCCTCCACTGTGTTTTTTTCTGTCCTGTGTGGAAGGACGGAGGTCTCTTGTGACCTCCCGTTGCTAGGGGTTTTATTTACTCCTGGCTTACCTTTATGGGGTACCTCGGTCCCAAAGAAAAAACCTCCGGGCCTTCGGGCCTTCGCCCCGCAGCGCAGCGTTATCCGGCATCCATCTGCAGGCAGCGCGATCCCGGAAGTAAGCGGGGAACCTCCTCGGCCGGAACTTTTCTCCGGTCCCGTGTTCCCAGGGGAAGGAAGCCTTTGCGCACCACCGTGCCCTACTTCCGGGTTTTCTCGGAAAAAGTGCGGTAAGTTTGGAAATGTAAAATTTAAAGGCAAAATATAGATTTGCTTTTTGCTGCTTGTATTTTGAGCCTCTGGCTTAGGCTTATGTTCCATTATGGCGTTTGACTTGTTTTGGTGCTGTATAAATGTTTCTTTGTTGGCTTCCTCCCCTCGCTGCTGGATTACATTTAAAAGGTCTGATTGCAGTCCTTTATTTGTTGAGTGAGTGGTTTCTAGCTCCTCTGCTGCGGGTTGCGGTGGCTGTTTTTTTTTCTGACGTTTTTTTTCTCTCTTCAAGTGACCGATTTAAAAAAAAAAAAAAGAGGTACCCCTTGGTTTTTTATTCGATGGTTGGCGATCTTCTCTGTTTCAGTGTCACGTGGCTGTTTGATGTTTCAGATGTCATCTTCTGCATCATGTAATGGCGATGCGCTTAGGAGGAAAAATTCCTCTAAACTTGAACACCTAATGTGTTTGGATTGCAATACCCCTTTACCTGACGGCTATGATTTTACCCGCTGTCACCAGTGTAGCGGACCTCCGCTGGAAGTACCTTCTATAAGAGGTTGTTACTTGGGTAAAGGACTATATGAGGAGTCTCTTAAGGAGATTCGTTCTTCCATCGCCCAGATTGCCAAGAGACCGCAGATTGAGACACAATCTTCCTTACGGATCTCTGATGAAGATTATCAGATAGTGGACGAGACACTCTCATCTGGCAATTCCCCTGAAGATCCCAGCAGGCCGTGCTTCCCACTCGAAAAATTAAGCCGGCTGCTGAAGTCCATCCGGTCTAAGGATCGTGATGTTGACGGGGGAAGCCTCCGCGTCCACCTATAGAGGGCCTAGGGTCTTCCAAGTGGACCAGACATTACAAAAGTTAATGTCCTCAGAGTGCAGAAGTCCTGAAAAACCTCTTGTGGTTCCTAGGAGGTTCAGCGCTTTATTCCCAGTTGCTCAATGGGATCAATGGGGTCCTCCTCCCAAGGTGGATATGGCGGTGGCTAAACTGTCCTGCCGCACTAAGGTACCATCAGAAGATGGAGCAAATTTGCACAACGCCATGGCAGGCGCTTCGACAATACCTTCATGAAGGCTTATTCAGCTGCCTCGCCCAAGACCGCTGTGGCGGTTGCGTCCTGTGAAGTGTCAGCCAAATTATGTACTGGCCTGGTCCACCTCGAAAGTGACTGACTCTGGAGTCTCCAGAGACGAGCTGCTAGGGTTTCTAGGCTCAGTTTCCCTAGCAGCTGAATATTTAACGGAAGCCTCCCACCATCAATTAAGGCTGGCGGCCAAATCCCTGGCACTTACCAAGAACACTGCAGCAGGAAGACCTCTATGGTTAAAACTTTGGAGAGCTGTGTTCCCCTCAAAGTATAATTTGTGCGCATTACCCTTTGAGCTGGGTAATGTCTTTGGCTGTGCCCTGGACGAGATCCTAGAGGGCTTGGCCGACAAGAAGGGTAAAACTTTACCCCAGGCCTTCAGAGGTAGGTCTGGCTCTGGCCGTGGTAGAGGCTATCCGCTTCGTCGTGGAAGGCAGTCCAGAGAGGCTCTAGTTATTCCTCTAGAGGCGCCGGCCGGAGATTCCGAAGTCTGATGATAAAATAAGTCAAGCCTAGCTTTTGACATCAGAAGCAGTTTTCCTGTGGCCGAGATTCCTGTCGGAGGTCGTGTCTCCCACTTTCTCAACTGCTGGCAGGAAAAAATTCGAAACCCATGGGTCCGGTAGGTAATCCAAAGAGGTTATGCAATCAAGTTCCTCCGTCCTCCTCAGGATCGGTTTGTGTTAACTCGCAGCCTCCCTACAATGCAGCAGACTACATTGGAATGCTCCATCCGAGAGTACATTCACAAGGGAGCCCTGGTGGAAGTCCCTTCTCTAGAAGAAGGATCCAGTGTCTATTCTCCCGTCTTCCTGATGCCAAAACTGGCAGACAAGTGGAGAATGATCATAGACTTAAGGTACCTCAACCGCTTCATCAAAAAGAAGCGCTTCCATAGGAAAACCATAAAGTCTGTCACCACCTTTCTCCTCTAAGGCGATGTTTTTTGTGACTTTGGATATAAAAGATGCCTATTTGCATATTTCTATTTACCTCCACACAGAAGGTTCTTTTCTAAGGATTGCCGTAGTATTTTCCGGCCACAGGAAGCACTTTCAATTCACAGCACTACCCTTCGGGATCTCCTCTGCTTCCCACACCTTTACAAAGGTAGTGGCCCCCATAACGGCCGCCCTCAGGCTTCAGGGGATATTCTTGGTGCCTTATCTAGACGACTGGTTGATAAAGGCCCAGTCAGAGTCTGTTCTGCTCCAGTAACTACAGACAGCCTTCAGAGTCTGTGATGGCTTATAAACTGGGAGAAGTCAAAAACGATCCCTTCAACTCGAAGGAAGTTCCTCTGAGAAAACTACTTCCTAGATTCAGTCCGCCTGCAAATCTCCTTGACACCAGCAAGGAAGGAGAAGCTGGTTGCGGCAGTCCGGCACCTCTTCAAAAAGCCGATAGCCTCCATCAGAACATTGATGAAGATCCTGGGCTTGATGTCTTCCTCAGTGGAGGCAGTCCCATGGGCCTTGTGGCACTTACGTCCCCTCCAGAAGGAGTTACTAGAGGCTTGGGATCGCTCCCTTCTTACATTCAGCAAGAAGATTCGACTCTCCCCCAGGACCCGTCTTTCCCTCAAGTGGTGGTTGCACCTGAAAGACGGAAGGTCCACGGTCCATCCTTCTTGGACCCTGTTGACTACAGATGCATCCCTCTCAGGATGGGGAGCCCATTGGACGAAAACTCCATAAAGGGAGTCTGGAGCGCTCCTGAAAAAAGGACCTCGTCCAACTGGAAGGAGCTCAGAGCCGTATATTGTGCCTTACTCTATTTCTTGCCTCTTCCCAGGGGAAGAACAGTCTAAATCCGGTCAGACAACATGACCACAGTGCTGTACGTGAACAGACAGGGAGGCACCAGATCACCAACCCTCCTTAGGGAGGCAGATCTGATATTTACATGGGCAGAGAAAAATCTAACCCATTTATCCGCAGTTCACATCAAGGGCTCCCTGAACATAGTAGCGGATCGGTTGAGTCGGGGTTATGCCGTATCAGGAGAATGGTCACTCAATCCAGAAGTCTTTCATCAGATTACCCTGAACAGGGGTCTTCCAGAAATAGACCTCATGGCAACCCGACTCAACGCCAAGGTGGAGAAGTTCTGTTCCCTTTACCAGGAGGACAATCCCTTGGCAGTGGATGCCCTGTCCATCCCTTGGAGGTCCAGGCTGGCATACATCTTCCCTCCAATTCCAATAATAATATTAATGAAAATCAGACAGGACCAAGTCTCTGTGATAGCCATCATTCCATTCTGGCCAAAAAGAGCTTGGTTTTTCCCAACTCATGGAGATGAGTCGAGGGATATATTGGAGGCTTCCCCCCATCCAGAACCTGGTTTCCCAAGGATCTCTGAAGTGCCAGGATCTCTGGAGATTCAACCTGACAGCCTGGAGGTTGAGCAGTGCCTACAGCAGGATAGAGGACTGTCAGAGGCCGTCCTGAAGACCCTTTCTTCTGCAAGGGCAGAATCTACCAATAAGAACTACCAGAGGACAGCCAAGATTTTCATGGAGTGGTGCTCCAAGAAGGGTATTAATAATCTAGAACCTTCAACGGCTGATATTTAAAATTTTCTTCAGGACGGTTTGGATAAGGGCCTTGCCCCTGCCACTTTGAAAGTGCAGATTGCGGCCCTCTCCGCTTATTTGAACAGACGTCTGTCTCAGGATCCTCTGGTTGCAAGGTTCCTTAAAGGGGCAATGAGGCTAAAGCCATCAGTATCATCCCCAGTGGGACCTTGCGGTAGTCATTACAGGCCTGTGCGGTCCTCCATTTGGACCCTTGGGAGACTACGGAGATACAATATTTAGCCTACAAAACCACTTTTTTGTTGGCTAGTATATCTGCCAAAGAGTAGGGGTACTCCAGGCCCTCTCTTCTAGAGAACCGTACATTTTGTTTTTGCAGATAGGGTACACCTTAGGTTTTTGCCTGGGTTTATCCCTAAGGTCCCCTCATACTATAATAGCAATCAGCTAATTTCGTTACCTGTGTTTTTCCCCTCTCCAACCTCTGAGGAGGAAGAAAAGCTCAACACCTTAGATGTGGTAAGGTGTCTGTGGATTTACCTATTCCACAATCAACCTCTTAAGAAGGCCGAAAGCCTACTAATTGATATGCAGGGTAAAAACAGAGGCCTCAAGGCTTCCAAGCCTACTCTATCCACATGGATCAAGGAGACAATTAAGTCTTCCTTTCTTATTCAGGAGTTATTCCCTCCAGTCTTTCTACGGCCACTCGACCTGGGTTGTCGACTTCTTTGGCTGAGTATCGGTCCTTACCATTGGACCAGATTTGTGCGGCTGCATCATGGTCATCTCAGTTGACCTTTTGTTAAACATTATCATTGGACATCCGCAGTTTCCAGACAACTGCCTTTGGTTAGTCAGTCTTTGACGTTGTAAGGTGAGGAAACCCTCCCTAGGGGAATTACTTGCTATCTCCCCATATTGTGCTGCTGTCGGACGTAAGGGGAATCGTTGATTGTAATGTCAATCTGTATTCCCTTAGTCCAGACAGCAGCACAAGGCTTCCCTCCCTAGAAGCTTGTTTCCTGTTACTTTATAATTTACACAGTGGAGGGAGGTCTCTTGTGCCCTCTTATAGGGCTAGTAGGAGTCACCTTTTTGGTGCTAATTAAAGGTTCCACCTGTCCTAAACAACACACAGGGGCAGAGATACCCCATATTGTGCTGCTGTCTGGACTAAGGGAATACAGATTGACATTACAATCAACGATTTTCTTTGGCAGTGATAGTTTGGCAAAATAACACAGAGTTCTATCCCCTATTGTACATATTAGTAACACTATAAAACACAAAGGAATTTCGGTATCTTACGCAGTCTTCATAGAAGCCCTAAAATGATAGCACTCTAAGGTGGATTTTCCTAATTGTGCACTTCAGAGGATATTTTATTTCCTGCATTAAATAAAGCTGAAGCCATAAATTAATTCAACCTTTGGGGTAATTGGACTTGCAGTTTTGCAGCTCAGTTCCTTTGAAACAGTATTTTAGATAACAAGTAGCTATTATATCTAGGAGGCTAAATAATTAATTTCCAGTTGCGCTTACTATACAAGTAGCGAGACTATTAATTCACATTACTGTGACAAGTGTATGACGTGATTTGCTAACTACGCTAAAAATAAATCCGGCAACTTTGTGTAAAGATCTAATAATAACTCTAATTATAAAACAAATTCTCAGAAATAAATGGTAAAGGTGAATATAAGAAACTTTGTAATATATCTTATTAAAGAAGTATGTTTCCTTCTCCATTTATCAAGCTGAGTTACTTTTTAAATGTTAGTCTATGGAGAGGGGAGGGGGAGGAGAAGGCTGCTGGGAAAGACACACTAATATTTACAGCTAAACTCTGCTACTCTGTGAGTGAGGGAGGGAGTGTTTCTGACACTGCTATGTTTCAAGACTACAACTGCACTGAATAAGACAATAAATCATCCACCCCACTCTCTATAGACTTCTGTGGATAAGGAGACAAAGTCTATATAAATAAACAGTCTGAGTGAAGGTCAGAAGGAGGATAGCAGCTTAATAAGTGCAAAAGGAAACAGATTTCCTAAATAAGATATAATATAAAGTTTCTTACATTCACCTGTACTATTAATTTTTTTTAATGTTGTTTTATAATTGGAGGTACACTTTAAAGAGGTTGCCCAGGATCCCAGTGGCGTGCTGCTCTCTTACTGTCCTCTATTCTAGCTGTATGTTACGTACAGGCCTTCCTAGCACATGACACAAGTGCGGCTGCTAGGGGTCAATTCACTTCACTCACTCAATCTTGCACTTACTCTTCACTCAGGCTTAAAATTGAGCATAAATACTACCCCAACACAGTCCACACACCCCAAATACACGCTGCCACCACAACTAACTTTGGGCTCAGTGGAAACCCCACTTTAACATAAACGTGTCTCTCTAACAGTAGGAACCCAAAGGGTTCAGTGCTATGTATAAAAGAAAAGAAAAATAACAAATGACACACAAGCAAACAGTCTTAAAATAAAAGGAGAAAAAGACAAAACTGATCTTATACTTAAAGTCCTTATTGTCCCATGGAGCTTGGAGGATCTCTTCTGATGGCATTGGACACACCCAGCTTTGTTGCTGCCACAAAAGATGTGACATGTGTTGCTGGAATTTTTTGTCTCTTGTGGCTTGTGCTGAGTCACACCTACTGCCAGGATGCCTCACTCCCTGAGGTTGGGATGAGTCAACCCATCTCCATCTGGAAAAGATGGGGCATCAACTTCATCCCCATCTTGGAAAGATGCTGAGGTTGATGCCTGGTCACCCTCTTCCAATTCTGGCTTCCCAGGAAGCTGTAAAGCAATAAACCTGGAAGAAACATTTCCACCCCACCCCACCCCCCTGGCATTAATTGTATGCACACATACCAATGGAGTATACTGATAACACACGTCTAAACAATACATTCACTAAGGATATATATGAACAGTATGATTCACTAATAATACGGTAATACACACACAAATAAGTTCCTTTCATCACACCTTACTTTTGGCTAGAGCAATGAAGAGTTATGGTACTGCTAGGGAATGTGGCCAGAGCCTTGCAGGAAAAAGGCAAACTAATCCCTAAAGAGAAGTGTAGTGGGAGGAAATTCAGGGTGCAGTGGGCGGGAATGGAAGGTAGCAGGAAGTTCCAAAGATGTGTTTCCTTGCATTGATCTCTGAGTCAGTACATGGAAACTTGGAAGTTGTAGTGTTGTGAGAAAGTGTTGGAGCTAGAAATTGACGGTGGAGAAAAACTCTGTGCATAGCACTGCCCTCAGGAGGATTGGGGAAGCTACTGTATTTGGTGTTAGTGGGGGCACATATTGGCCATTAACTAAGTGTGGGAGACCTTTTTAAATAGCAAAATTATCCAGAAACACACCTTTACCTTTATAAAGTTAAGTGAAATAATTATGTAGAGGTAATTTTGTCCCCATGCACCATATGTATGAATTACAGGGAATATTAACCTGCATGAGTAAGTGAATATGGGATAAGTGAATACTTTTGCAAACAGGGTTTGATGTACATAGTTTAAATATACAGGTATACAATGTTTAGTGTGTGTTGAAATCTGGCTATACATGTCAGATAAAAGTCATCCAATCTTGACAATTTTATTGGGAACAGCAGACTATACTATTTGTATTTCTCATGGAAAGGGGGGATTCGGCATGTAAGGTCTAAGAGTTAGGGTCTAATAAGCAGAGACCTATTCCCATCTCCCTGCTGAAATAAGCTTGCTTGATCAGTTGAGTATGCATGTTTATGGAGGAGTCAAAAGGCTTAAAGGGGTTATCCAGCTTTCAAAAATTATCTGCAAATACATCCACAACACTGCTAAAAACTCACCGTTCCCTTGTGCACCTTTTGCTTGACTTTATTTTACTTGCTGCTTGCTGTTATTTACATGCTGTGAATCTGTGGACAAACTACATTTCCCATGATTCATCTGCCTACTATCACTGTCTGTCTTTGCATCTTGGGGGGTTGAGCTTGCAAAGAAAACATCACAGCAGCATGTGACCTCAGAGAGTGAGAGCAGACAGATGCATTATGGGAAATGTAGTTTGTCCACAGATTCACTGCATGTAAATAACAGTGATACAGGGGGCAGCAAGTAGTATAAAGCTAAGCAAAGGCTGAAAAATGGAACAGTGAGTATTTAGCACTGCTGTGGATGTATTTACAGATAATTTTTGGAAGCTGGATAACCCCTTTATTACTGTGGGTCTGCCTGCCAGTAGCTGATCATGAGGATTTTACTGTCTATGCAAGGGGTCAGAAGGATGTGCTGTGATAGTGGCAGGAGTTAGTCCAAGATTGTGACTTACAACTCTGGGTCTGTCACAGTTTGGTCACAGTGGCAGCCAAAGCTTTTTCCAGCAAACCTCTCACAGGCCCTGGGGCAGTGCAGAGAGGAGTGGGCTGCACTGGTGGAGAGGGTGGTGGTTATTCTTCCCACTGGGCGCATCCTTGTGGCAGTTGCTTGTCTTATGAATGGTAGGGTGTCCTCGATGGTAGGTCAGTCAATAAGAAACAACATCTGTGTACCTTGAGGCACATGGAAGTCCATTATGGGCCCATAGGGTTCTATGCCATAAATTCAAGGGCCTAATAGCAAGATCAAATGGGACCTTGGCAATTGTAAACTGAACTGAAATATAAGACAACTTTGTATAAATGAATAGTACAAGTGTATGTAAGAGACTTTGTAATATAACACAAAAAATACTTCTTTCTCCATTTATCACATTGCCTCCCCTACCCCCCTTCATTCAGTCTGTTATCACTAATAGAAACCGTAAGGCTCTCACAAAAACGGGTGATCTCCTGGAGTCCTGGAAGAGTGGACTAATCTCCGGTCCCTAGTGAAATGCTTCCACATCCACCAGGCTTTAGGTCATATTATATGTGATGTGGGTACTTTATGTTCACATCCCAAATGACAGGCATAGTCTATGTCCACTTCACAAAAAGGGGTATGACACACTGCCAAAAGGGATAGGTTGTGCCACCTCACAGGGGGTGGAGATTTACCAAAAGGGGCATGGCCAGCCATAAATGCAAAAGTTGACAAGAATGATGTATATATGTTGTGTTCCACTGTATATATTGTTTTATTTTGAAGTTTGGCTGGACGACAGGCTTTGGTGCTCTGCGGTACCACTATGAAACTGTACAATGGAACGAGAGTCTTCTGGGAGATATAATGGAGTAGCTAAATGCAGGAAGGCCCCCGGAGCTCGCCAGGGACATAGCCTAGTGACCACATTGACAGGAGGTGTAGAGGAGGAGTCCATAAAAGACAGAATGTGGAGTGGACCAAAGCTGAAGGCTGATTGTCCTCTACAGAGATTGCCTTAACGGGTCAATATGAACACATTTAGCACCATGCTGTTTGCTTTTGAGGCACCATTTTTTATGCCTATGTATCATTATTTGTACTTAAAGGGGTTTCTGAGCCCCCAGGCAATGTTCATCCTAATGACCTATCCTCAGGATAAGCCATCAGTATCTGATTAATGGGAGTTCAGGGGATGGTGCAGGAAGCGGAAGGCACCATCTGCTATATCGTGGCTGTGTCAGGGTACTGCAGCTCTGCTCCTATTGACTTCAATAGGAGCAAAGCTGTAATATTGAGTCACTGCCCCTATACAGCGTACAGTGACTTCTGCTTCCAGCACATTCCCTTGCATAGCTTCTGATGCCCTGGGGATGATCCCTAGTGCAAAATCTGTCATGGGGCCCCTATGTACTTTGTGCTATTTAGAACAGTGTAATATTTTATGTGACAGAGGGACCTTTGAGGCTCCCTCATGGTCCAGGGTTTGGTAGCTACTGCTGAACCCTCTATAGCCACGTCCCTGTCTATACTGAGCATAGGTCATCAGTATGAAAATCCCTTTAAGTAATAACGACTGTACTTGCACCATTTGTAATGTACTACTACTTGCACTATTTCTGACATGACCACTAGAGGGCACTGTTTTATTATGTAAAATAAAGCTTAAATTAATTTTCTTTGCATTGATAACAAACGAAAAACAAATCAAGTTAAACTTGTATCAAATCCAAACTATCTATTAAGTGCTGGAAAAGATATTTTTTCACTCTGGGAAATTATTGACTGCCAATTATACCAAGCTAAATGATGAAAACGCAGAAAGAAAGACATTACAAATAATTGGAACATTTATAGATATTTGTTGTTTTTCTTTCACTGATTTCTATACAGAAGTTCCTGACCCCTGTTCTGATAAGGTCATCAATATCTACAAATTAGTATTCACAGGCTGCATGTATGGATTAATAGCTCAATATGGATTCATGGCCAATATAATAACACAGTTAATTATAGGAACATTAGAAAACATTCACAATTTGAAAAGATAGCGTGAAATTCAAGAAAACGACAATTTTTTCCAACCTGATTCAATATTATGAAACATAACTTTAAGTATGCCTTTGAAGTGTGGGAGGAAATCCACGCAAACACAGGGAGAACATACAAACTCCTTGCAGATGTTGTCCTTGGCAGAATTCAAACCCAGGACTCCAATGCTTCAAGGCAACAATGCTAACCACCATGCTGCGCATCATCAGGAAAGAAAAGTATTATGAGTAAATATATTAAAAATTAATGTATCCATAATGTATCCGTGATAAATGTGGATATCATACAGATGTGAGAAACAGAAGTGTGAATTAATCCTTCTGTACATTAGAATATGCAATCTAAAGGGTGCTCATGTAGCTTTTAATGGGGCTGTAAATTTCTTACACTGAAAGGAAAGGAGCAGTAGAACCCAAAGGGTGGTGACACACAGCGTTATTTGGAAAAGTGACTGCAGTTATTGATGTCCTTGTTAAAACTAAGTCAAAGGTGGATCCAACCAAAAAAAAGTATAAGTCCTTCCTTTATATTTCCAGTTCTCTTGAATCCACTCCTCAAAATGTAAAATTCAGATGAAAAAAAAACAACTTTGCATGCTTACATAAGAAATTGAAAGAATATGGAAGTAGTGTAGAACCCTATTGTACAAAGCTCCAATATGGCCACGTGCAAGGGTCATGCAAGTGATAGTTATAATAGACCTACATGCAGGTGCTCCATCAAAGTTGCATGGATGTTGCATGAGATGTTCATGGCTAAACCTACTATAGAGTAATATTAAAACCTGATATTAAAGGAGATCTACCATGAGCAAATGTGAAGAATGACTGTTGGTAATAGCTTACTATGCTGCATTGTGATGCCCTATGTTACATTCGCGCACCTATTAGGTCCTCGGGATAACACAATTTGTTGTGATATCTGTAAAGATTGGTGTGTTTTGGAACGGACATATATCCACATCATTGTTCACAGTGTCAGTTATGTTTGGTTTCTAATGTGAATTGGATCTACCCTATGACCCTGCTCTATGCAATGTTACTGAAATTGACAGAGGATAAATTATCATGGGGACTGGACAATAGTAAAGCCTAAAGATTTGGATCTAGCAATGGAAAAATATAGCATAGAAGAAAAGATTTTACTATTTTCACGCTTCTCTTGTATATGTTATACATTCTTCAATACTACAATTTGCCATATAAAGAATATGCAGTCAGGATTTGTACGCTTAAGAGGTTTTCCCAGAGTGGACATTCATCACCTATCTACAGAATAGGTGATTACTGTCTGATCGCTGGATTTCCTGCCTTTGATCATGAGAATAGGGATACTGTGTCCCCCACTTTTCACCATATGGCCACAGTGAGAGGACTGAACGGAGCAATGTATGTGCTCTGTCACTCTGCTATAAGTCTGGAGGACTGATGGAGATGGCTCAGTGTTGGCTATACTGTATCTCATCAGCTCTATAGTCACTGAGTGGAGTGATAGCCCACGAGCTCAACCACTGGTAGTGCACTCAGGAGAGATGGGAGACATGGGGCCCCTGTTCTTGTGATCGGTGGATTTTCCAGCAGTGGGTTTCCCTAGTGACCTGACATTTGTCACCTATCCAGTGAATAGGTGATAAATGTAAATTGTGGGGAAACCTTTTTGTTTAAAAAGACAAACAAAAAAAAAACAATAATGTGATATCAGCCATTTTCAGATGCCAGCACGTGTCTCTTAATAAATTTGGTGGACCTTTTGCTCTCCATGCGTCAGAAACTCAAATCTATGCCAGCTAGGAGCTGGCGTAGATTTGAGCAATGATTTACGCCAGTTATGGGCATAAATTATAGTAAATCTGCAGGGCCTTCGGAGGACATGTCTTCTCCTGTTAATCTCCACCTCCAACATGCCCACTTTTCAGACAAGCAGTGTGCAGGTACAAAAAAAACAAAAGTCACAATTTTTGCCACAATATCAGTTGTCCGCCAAAAATTGTGTCTTGTATACACCAATTTATGATCTAAAAGAGTTCATAAATTCCCCACTGAATCTATTATTTACAAGCCATATTTGTGGTGGTGAGAGGATAGTTACCTACAAACCTATTCCCCCCCCCCTCCCAGGTCTAAATAATGACCATATCTAATTTGGGATAGGTGGCGGCCTGAAGTGAAAGGACACTTTTTAGAGGCATTAATTAACCATTTAATCTTGTGTAACACTGAATATCCCTAATAAAAGTAATTACTTCCCATGTAGAGAAGAAGAAACTGAAGACAGTCAACATATGGAAGATTTAATGGAATGTTTAACGGCATCTTTACTTTTGGCCACCTATGTCCATATAGCCTAAAGGAAACTATCTGGTTTTATGTATAGATGCAGGTACAGTTGTGAAGAAACTAAGTACTTTAAATATTTACATATCAGGGCATAATAAAAACACTGGTCCTTGGAAGGTCTTACAATAAGGTAGATGCAACCTTTGTGGAATAACAACCTATGACAGAGTATACTTTGTCATTATTTATTTAACAAAAAACTGTTCCAAAATGTAAGAGAACTATGAAAAAATAAGTGCACCCTTACAGCTGCCATAAGAATTAGGAGGGTATGTAGCAGCTAATCAAATTCCCTTATTAATTGATCATCACCAAGTGTAACCACTTCTATTAAAGAAAATGTTTTGGCAGTTTGCTGGTCTGGAGAATTCAGGTGTGTCAATACAATGCCAAGGAGGAAAGACATCAGCAATTATCTAAGAAGAAGAAATTGGTGCTTCCCACCATTCTGGAAAGGGCTATAATACCATTTCAAACAATTTAAGTTCCATAGTGAGAAATATTTTTCACAAGGGAAAACATTCAATTTTTCCAGGAGTGAATGTCCCAGCAAATTCATGGCTAGGTCAGACCGGGCAATGTTCAGAGTACAATTAGAAAAAGACTGAACTAGTATGGATTATTTGGAAGGGTTGCAAGAAGAAACACTTTTTAGAAAGAAAAGGCTATGGTAGCATGGCTTAGGTTTGCAAATGTGCATCTGAACAATCTACAAGATTTTCAAAATAATGTCCTTTGGACAGACAAGTCAAAGACCAAAGTGGAGATGTTTGGCCATAATGCAAAGCGTCACATTTGGCAAAAAAACAAACACAGCATATCAGCACAAACACTTTAAACTGTCAAGCATGGCGGTGGAGGGGTAGTGATTTGGGATTCTTTTGCAATCACAATACCTGGACACTCATTAAGTCGACCATGAACTCATCTGTATACTAAAGTCTGAGAGCATAAAATGTGAGGCCATTTACCCAACAGCTAAAGCTTGGTCAAAGCTGGGTCATGCAACAAGAAAGTGATCTCAAGTACACCAGGAAACAGAATGCGTGGAAAAGGAAAGGATCAAGGTGTTGCAATGGCCCAGTCAAAGTCCAGACCTCAACCCAGTTGAAATGCTGTGGTGCAGCCTTAAGAGAACTGTTCATAAATTAATGCATCTAAAATAGATAAGCAGAAAGATGGTGCATATTGCACAGTATATCTACACACAGGGATATAATGTCTGGACAAAATTCCAAAAGGAATTAGATGGCTGTACAATTAGGCACAATGCTAATAGAGGCTTTAAAATTTGTTTTGCCCATGACTGTACATCTCTATGTGTGTGAGCAATGTAGCGACACTTGAGTATTGTACTTCTTTGGATCTATACTTCTTCTGGTTCTATGTAATGTGACTAAAAGGGTTTTCACTGGACAGTGATAATGATGACCTATCTGTAGAGTATTTCACCAACATCAGATTGGTAAGAGTGTTCAAAGAGTCTGCAGCACTTGGACGAGTGCTGTGGCCTCTTCACCACATACAAGGCACAGCGTTGTACATTGTATAGTGCTGTGGGAGTGAGCTGCAGCATGGCCATGTAACCAATGGATATGACATTACTGGCTTGAGAAGAAGAAGCAGTGCTTTCTTGAGAACCATGGTATCTTCAAACAACTGATCATGGGGATGACAGGAGTTGGCCCCTCACCAATCTGATATTGATGACCTATCCTACGAATAGGTCATCAGTATCACAGTCCCTTCTCCATTGTTACTTTGTAACAATAAAGAATGCTATTTTGGAAGCAACTAACATGGTGCTAAATATGCTAGCAATTATCAATTATTTAGGCCTAACTAGATGAAGTTAGTGATCATTTCCTAATACAATGACAGGCCCACCAGAAGGCCGTAAGATCACAAGTCTAAGTACTAACATAATAATTGGTCTAGGTACTAGCATAATAATGGGCACTACTATAACAAAGCCAGTGAGGTCTGAAGAAATGGCCTCTGACTTTTAGGATATCCCTTGACTCAGATCCCTTGCTTGTAAACTGACAAATAATATAATACACACTAGTGATGATATGATCAATGTTTTCAATGATAATAGCAAATTTTACAGTTTTGCAATAAAAAGAAGACATGCACATCTTCTGTATAGCTGTAAGGTGACCCCATACAGCTATTTGCTCTGCAGCAGGTCCACGACAGGGTGTAGCTTGAGAGTCCAGTGAGACCTATGACCTGGGATCTGGGTGCCACCAAGCCACCATGCCATGGCTAAAGAATGGAAATACAGAGCAAGGACATTATATTGACTCATACAAAATACCACTCTGGGCATTATAAAAAAAATAATTTTATTTTGACATAAAAGTTCTAAAATAACAATAGGTGTCTGACACCATAAACCATATCAGACAGTGGTACAGTGTCCATATTAGGACATCCTCAGATATCAGAGTCAAACATCAGATTAATAGCAGTTTACAACAGTGATACCTGACTTTGATACCTTACTCTGATACCTGACTTTGATACCTGACTTTGACTCTGACACCTGACTTTGATACCTGACTTTGATTCTGACACCTGACTTTGATTCTGACACCTGACTTTGATACCTGACTTTGATTCTGACACCTGACTTTGATACCTGACTTTGATTCTGACACCTGACTTTGATTC
The DNA here is from genome assembly GCA_947044405.1 of Leptodactylus fallax. Taxonomy (NCBI): domain Eukaryota; kingdom Metazoa; phylum Chordata; class Amphibia; order Anura; family Leptodactylidae; genus Leptodactylus; species Leptodactylus fallax. The sequence goes on along the minus strand of CAMRHE010000070.1, from coordinate 2,700,042 downwards.
TGACACCTGACTTTGATACCGACACCTGACTTTGATACCGACACCTGACTTTGATTCTGACACCTGACTTTGATACCGACACCTGACTTTGATTCCGACACCTGACTTTGATTCCGACATCTGACTTTGATTCCGACACCTGACTTTGATTCCGACACCTGACTTTGATTCCGACACCTGACTTTAAGTCTGACACCTGACTCTATGCAGTTTCTGGGCTGGTTGTAAAACTAATGCTTCGTTCACACCTGCGCTTGCTATCCGTCCGTCGTGTATCCGTTCTAAATGTCAGAAAAAGGATTGGGAACGGTTTGCAAACGTTTAGTTTAAAAGCCCATTCACTTCAATGGGCTTTTAAAGCAATCCGTAGGTGTCCGATTGCAGCCTCTCCGACTCCAAACCGCTTTTTTTTGTCGGACACAAAGTCGGACATGCAGGACTTTCTGTCCGTGCAAAAAAAAAAAGGATACACGCGGACCGTCGCCAAACCATCTTTTTTTAACATTAAAGTCTATGGGAGACGGACACAAACGGATTGGAATCCGTTTGTGTCCATTTTACAATCCGTTTTATTTGCTTAATATTCTTCTCTGCACATGCGCAGACTGAAGAAAAAAAAAAAAAAAAATATGGGAAAAAACGGATTCAAAACGGATTAGCAAAACGTACACAAACGGACACAAACGGACACCTTTTTCACCAGGTATCCGTTTACCAATCCGTCTAAAATCATGGATTGTGGTATACATTTGGTAACCGTTTGTGTACGTTTTTTTAATGAATGCGTTGTTTTCATAAAACGTTTAGCGACGGACGGATAGCAAGCGCAGGTGTGAACGAAGCATTAGATGACTTCTGACTTTCATATCTGATTGAGTCACAACTCATCAGTCAGCTATGAAGCACATACAATGTTACACTGTGATTGGCCAGGATGACTGACCACTGAGTGAACTCACTGCTCACACTCAGGAGTAGAAGTTACATTGTATAAGGCTTCAGGCTGAGAGCTCCATGAGTCTGATAAAAAGTTGTCTGGTACCTGACTGAGTCAGAGATCAGACTCACACATCATCTGAGTTTTTCATATACATACAAGCCAGCCAGCACATACAATGGTGGAGATTTATCAAGTAAAATTATCCATAATTCTGGTATCATTTTCACCAAATAACCTCTCTAACATGTTGTGTGCCACATTCATCAAGTGTTTTAAATACTTTTATTACTTGTACAAAAAGGGGCGTGACCTACACACTGTGCTGCAAAAATACATCCAAATAACCTCTCTAACATTTATCAAGTGTTTTAGGCTGAGGCCCCACGTACCAGGCTGAAGCAGGCGAGGTTTCCTCTGCGGACTTTCTGCTTCCATTATACCTATAGTGAAACCACCGGCATTTCCATAAATAGAATTGACATGTTGCGATTTCCAAAACCGCAACTGTTTTGGAAATTGCAGCATTTTCACTGCGTGTATTTTTCTGCAATGCGTGGATTGTAGGGGTTGTAAAACAAACCAATTGCAGCCACGGCGTGTGGTTCAAATTACCAGTACCAGTTTAACCCCTACAATCCACGCATTGCAGAAAAATACACGCAGTGAAAATGCTGCAATTTCCAAAACAGTTGCGGTTTTGGAGATCATAACAAGTCAATTCTATTTACGGAAATGCTGGCGGTTTCACTTTAGGAATAATGGAAGCAGAAAGTCCGCAGAGGAAACCTCGCCAGACTTTCTGCAAAAATCTCTGAGGGAAAAACTGTGATGCATTTCTGCCAAGGTTTTTCCCACAGTGCTTTTTTGCTGCAGCCTGGTACGTGGGGCCTCAGCCTAAAACACTTGATAAATGTTAGAGAGGTTATTCGGATGTATTTTTGCAGCATAGTGTTGTAGGTCACGCCCCTTTACTATGAGTCCACACCCCTTTTTGTACAAGTAATAAAAGTATTTAAAACACTTTATGAATGTGGCACACAACATGTTAGAGAGGTTATTTGGTGAAAATGATACCAGAATTATGGAGCATTTTACTTGATAAATCTCCACCATTGTATGTGCTGGCTGGCTTGTATGTATATGAAAAACTCAGATGCTATGTGAATCTGATCTCTGACTCAGTCAGGTATCAGACAACTTTGTGTCAGACAACTTTTTATCAGACTCCTGGAGCTCTCAGCCTGCAGCCTTATACAAGTATCTTCTACTCCTGAATGTGAGCAGTGAGTTCACTCAGAGGTCAGTCATCCTGGCCAATCACAGTGTAACATTGTATGTGCTTCATAGCTGACTGCTGAGTTGTGACTCAATCAGATATGAAAGTCAAAAGTCATCTAAGTTTTACAACCAGCCCAGAAACTGCATAGAGTCAGGTGTTGGTATCAAAGTCAGGTGTCGGTATCAAAGTCAGGTGTTAGAATCAAAGTCAAAGTCAGAATCAAAATCAGGTATCAAAGTCAGGAGTCAGAATCAAAGTCAGGTGTCAGAATCAAAGTCAGGTATCAAAGTCAGGTGTCAGAATCAAAGTCAGGTATCAAAGTCAGGTATCAGAGTAAGGTATCAAAGTCAGGTATCCAGGGGCACACCGCTAATGAGGCGAGGTGAGGCGGCCGCCTCGGGCGGCACTGTCCGGGGGGTGGCATTTTACTATTTAATGTAAACCAGCCCAGGACAGGCCGCTTTAAAAAAAAAAAAAAAAAAAACAGAGCTGAGCGCGGCCTGTCCTGGGCTGGTTTACAAGACGTTGCATCTCAGCGCAGGCAGCGATACAATGACGTCATCACGCCGCCTACGCTGAGACACAGACGTCGCGGACAAGAAGAGGAGGAGGCGGCGGCTGTATCAAGGCAGGAGGAGGTGGCGGCTGCATCAAGGCATCGCAGGTGAGTATAGCTTTTTTTTTATCTATATAAATAGGCCGTAACCTGTTGGAGTATCCCCGGCAGGTCAGGGCCTATTTATTTACCTACCCCGAGTCTGCTCGTGGCCGCCCCCACTTCCCCTTCTGCTATGGGCCACAGAAAGGGATGCGGATGCCGCTGTGAACGGCCGCGGGCATCGGTAAGTTAGGCCGCTGGCCGCAAATACTACTATTATTATACTCCGGGGTCTATTCAGACCCCGGAGTATAATAATCGGAGGCCTAGGGTTGGTGAGGGAACATAAAAAACAGTGTTACTCACCTCCTGCGATCCGATGTAACTCTGAAAAGACCCCAGAGTATAATAATAGTTCATGGGTCGGCCACTATGGGGCATAATACCCTGTGCAGGGACCACTGTAGAGCATAATACCCTGTGCAGGGGCCACTCTGGAGCATAATACAAGTGCAGGGGCCACTATAGAGCATAATACCGAGTGCAGGGGCCACTATGGAGCATAATACCAGTGCAAGGGCCACTATGGAGGATAATACCAGTGCAGGGGCCACTATGGAGCATAATACCCTGTGCAGGGGCCACTCTGGAGCATAATACCAGTGCAGGGGCCACTATGGAGCATAATACCGTGTGCTGGGGCCACTATAGAGCATAATACAAGTGCAGGGGCCACTATGGAGCATAATACCAGTGCAGGGGCCAATATGGGGCATAAAACTGTGTGCAGGAGTTGCTGCGGAACATAATACCGTGTGCAGTGGCCAATGCGGGGCATAATACCGTGAGCAGGGGCCACTATGGAGCATAATACTGTGTGCAGGGGCCGCTGAGAGGCATAATACAGTGTGCAGGGGCCGCTGCGGGCCATAATACTGTGTAATACTGTGTGCAGGGGCTGCTGTGGAACATTATAGTGTGTGTAAATGGGGCGCTATAAACATGGGCTATGGCACCTGTTTATATTATACACTGTCTGTTTATAGTGACCGTGTGATGTAATTGTAGCCTTGTCACATACTGTAGACATGTACAGGACGAGGCTGTAGTTACATGACATGGCCGCTATGAGATGAAATACACTATGTAAACAGAGAAGCGGTCACGGCGCTTACACAGGTACCATTCAAACAGCTGATCAGTGGGGGTCCTGGGTTTTTGAACCCCACTGATTAGTTTATTAATGACCTGGAAAACCTTTTAATTAGTTAACACCTGGGGTATTATTAATAAGGGGCACTATTTATACAGGGTACACACGGACATTATTAATATAAAGATGCACTTGGGAGTATTATTCATTATGGGGGGTTATATCATATATTTTATAATTGGGGGTAGCAGCAGAATGGGGGCTTTGTGTAGGTGAGGGCAATGTGGGTTGGATGCCTGGAAAAGTGAGGAGCCAAAGATGTCTGTGTTGCAAACTTTACAGAGACAAGTCACAGCTGGAAGAAGTGGTCATGGCGGTCCAGAGGGAAGAGAAGGGAAATGTGACCGATTAGTCAGAGACGTCACCTCTAAGTCACAGAATGTTACTGCACTGTATTCACCTAAATGATACAGGATAAATACCTGAGTGATGGGGGTCTGTCTGCTGAGACCCCCACTGAGCCTGAGAATTGGGTTTTTCCCCCCACTAGGTGGGAATTCAGCCTGACCGCAGCCATATATATAGGTGTGTCACTTGGTGGATGGACGAACCCGCGTGGCTCTCATTCACTTCAATGGGAGTGCCAAAGATACCCGAAATCCAGTACTCAGCTATCTGCGGCGCTCCTATTATAGAGAATGGGGGCCACGTGGGCTCGTCCATCCACCAAGCAGAAGATGTGTGAAGTTACTTTCATTGTTAATGCCGTTTTGTTGATCTTATACTGAAGTAATACAGGAAGAAGAATTCTTAAAAACTGTTTTATAACTTTGTGTATTGTGTATATTGTGCGACGATAACAGTGTGTTAAACTAGTAGCATGGAAACTCAGTTTTTTTTTTTTTTTTTTTGGGGGGGTGGCGTCTTTCTATAGTCCGCCTCAGGCAGCAAAGAGGCTAGGTTCTCCACTGCAGGTATCACTGTTGTAAACTGCTATTAATCTGATGTTTGACTCTGATATCTGAGGATGTCCTAATATGGACACTGTACAGTGGTCCAGATGAATAAATGACCTGAATTTGGAGAACATAATTTAAGGATTAGTCAAGGGTCAGTGTAGATATTCCTTTGTCAGATACAGTGGGGAAAAAAGTATTTAGTCAGCCACCAATTGTGCAAGTTCTCCCACTTAAAAAGATGAGAGAGGCCTGTGATTGACATCATAGGTAGACCTCAACTATGAGAAACAAAATGAGAAAACAAATCCAGAAAATCACATTATCTGATTTTTAAAGAATTTATTTGCAAATTATGGTGGAAAATAAGTATGTGGTCACCTACAAACAAGCAAGATTTCTGGCTCTCACAGACCTGTAACTTCTTCTTTAAGAGGCTCCTCTGTCCTCCACTCATTACCAGTAGTAATGGCTCCTGTTTGACATTGTTATCAGTATAAAAGACACCTGTCCACAACCTCAAACAGTCACACTCCAAACTCCACTATGGTGAAGACCAAAGAGCTGTGGAAGGACACCAGAAACAAAATTGTAGACCTGCACCAAGCTGGGAAGACTGAATCTGCAATAGGCAATCAGCTTGGTGTGAAGAAATCAACTGTGGGAGCAATAATTAGAAAATGGAAGACATACAAGACCGCTGATAATCTCCCTCGATCAGGGGCTCCACGCAAGATCTCACCCCATGGGGTCAAAATGATCACAAGAACGGTGAGCATAAATCCCAGAACCACACGGGGGGACCTAGTGAATGACCTGCAGAAAGCTGGGACTAACGTAACAAAGGATACCGCCAGTAACACACTACACCGCCATGGACTCAGATCCTGCAGTGCCAGACGTGTCCCCCTGCTTAAGCCAGTACATATCCGGGCCCGTCTGAAGTTTGCTAGAGAGCATTTGGATGTTCCAGAAGAGTATTGGGAGAATGTCATATGGTCAGATGAAACCAAAGTAGAACTGTTTGGTAGAAACACAACTCATTGTGTTTGGAGGAGAGTGAATGCTGAGTTGCATCCAAAGAACACCATACCTACTGTGAAGCATGGGGGGTAGCAACATCATGCTTTGGGGCTGTTTCTCTGCAAAGGGACCAGGACGACTGATCCGTGTACATGAAAGAATGAATGGGGCCATGTATCGTGAGATTTTGAGTGTAAACCTCCTTCCATCAGCAAGGGCATTGAAGATGAAACGTAGCTGGGTCTTTCAGCATGACAATGATCCCAGGCACACCGCCAGAGCAACGAAGGAGTGGCTTCGTAAGAAGCATTTCAAGGTCCTGGAGTGGCCTAGCCAGTCTCCAGATCTCAACCCCATAGAAAACCTTTGGAGGGAGTTGAAAGTCCATGTTGCCCAGTGACAGCCCCAAAACATCACTGCTCTAGAGGAGATCTGCATGGAGGAATGGACCAACATACCAGCAACAGTGTGTGCCAACCTTGTGAAGACTTACAGAAAACGTTTGACCTCATTGCCAACAAAGGATATATAACAAAGTATTGAGATGAACTTTTGTTATTGACCAAATACTTATTTTCCACCATAATTTGCAAATAAATTGTTTAAAAATCAGACAATGTGATTTTCTGGATTTGTTTTCTCATTTTGTCTCTCATAGTTGAGGTCTACCTATGATGACAATTACAGGCCGGCCTCATCTTTTTAAGTGGGAAAACTTGCACAATTGGTGGCTGACTAAATACTTTTTTTCCCCACTGTATGACCCCAAGGACTTGACAATGCAAAGCAGAATTCCTGATCAGTAAAATTCCTTGCATATGTCATGTAATTTTAAGAGAATATTGTTTAAGTTAAGGGCTTTATATAGATTTCAACATTAGTGCAAGCATAGTACTAAACTTATGTAGGTCATGGATATTTACACCTTTGTCTTTCCCATAATTCCTCAGTGTCCCAGAGATGTGATAATCCTTTCACAATAAAATAGCTTGTATTACATGATCTATTGTGAGGAACAATAGGTTTCATCACTGAGGGTGAATTATGCTAAGTTCTACTAGCAGTCACAAACTCCCCTGTGGACACAAATCTTCATTGATTTCATTGTATATCCTATGGGATATTCAATAATAAAGGTTGTCGTGGACAAATTGAGCAAAACCATTATCTTACCATGATAGTCAAGGAGCAAGAAACATTATAAAAACAATGCATTTGCATTATCATGTAGATATAATCCCAGAGCAGGTGAAGATATTACTTTAGAGAAACAATATGGGCAAAACCACATACTAGTAAGGTCGAAATGATCTACCAGAGTACGAGATCCATCAGTGGGTCAAGGCTCTGACACTATAATAGGCCAGCAGAAGATAACCCTAGGGATTTGAAGCTGACTAAGGAGCCAATGACTTGCCACTTACTGTAGGTCTATGCCTAAAACTGGTCATGCACATAAGATTATCAGAACTCAGCAATTTTAGCGGGACCAGTTGAGAAACAAATAAGAGTGTGTGATGGTCCTGACTCTTCCCCGATGGACAGCCTCAAAGAAGACGAGGATCGGGCAGTTGGATTTTAACATACCTCATTTTTTTGTTCTTAGGTGAGGTGACCCACCACCAGAAGCCAATGGCAGGGTATGATACAAAAAGAGGATAGAATTTCTCTGTGTCATTTACTGTAATTCTAGGCAAAAATGCAGTCAGTTTTGTTTACCTCCTAGTTTCCTGTATGCTATTCAGTGGCGTAACAAAAGAGTGAATTCTTGATAGTGACGGTTACGGATGCTGCAGAGATATCTCAGATACTTGAAAGCGATACAGCTTTAGTACCCACAACTGCAGTTATCAAGAATATGATGAGTGAGCAGCGCAGCCCCAGACATATAAAAACAATACTGGGAGTTGTATGCTTTGGGAAACAACTGATCTGCAGGGTCCTAACAGTTTAAGAGATGTAAGAGATCTGTGGGGGTCCAACACCTGGGGCCCCTGCTGATCAATTCTTTGATGTTACTGAGGTGCTTTTGCGAGCGCTGTGACTCCTTCCCTATTTATATTGTACAGCATCAGTTTTATAATCACCAAACAATGTTATTACAGCCTGTAATAACAGTGCATGGCTGCTATAAAACAGATGGCGTGTGATGTGAATAGTGAAGGGGCACCACACAGTATTATATGCTCTAGAGTGGCCCCCACACAGTATTATATGCTGCATAGTGGCCCCCACACAGTATTATATGCTCCAGAGTGGCCCCCACACAGTATTATAAGCTCCACAGTGGCCCCCACACAGTATTATATGCGCAACAGTGCCCCCACCCAGTATTATATGCTTCACACTGGCCCCCACACATTATTATATGCTCCACACTGGCCCCCACACATTATTATATGCTCCACATTGGCCCCCACACATTATTATATGCTCCACAGTGGCCTCCACCCAGTATTATATGCTCCACAGTGGCCCCCACACATTATTATATGCTCCACAGTGGCCCCCACACAGTATTATATGCTCCCAACAGCCCCCCCTGCTCCGGTGCTATTATTATACTCTGGGGTCTTCTCCCCTGGGCTAGCATCTATTGAAAAGGGGGCCCTTTTCATTTTCAGTATGTATAGCGGTCGGGGGAACCAGGCTTTTCAAACTAAAAATGTACTCCCTCTCTTCATTTAGAATACGTGCATGCCCAGCCAATACAAGTACGCATGTGTATGAAGGGTTAGGAGGAATAGCTGTCTGAAGCTAATGAAGTTATGAAGGTTTAATCGCACCTTAATTCTAGTAGAGATGGGGCTTCTAGAGGCAAGTACTACAGCTATGTTCAACATAGGGCAGATGTGTCCTTCTTTTGTTTGTCACCATCTGTGCCAATATTCATAGACTGTCATAACAATACCAGACTTTCCCCGACCGCTATCATAGTGGTCCGGGACCACGGGCATCTCCAGCTGGCTGCGAGTCCTGTACCCTGCCAGGCCCGGTCGCGGTCACACCCCCTGCCACTTATGATATTTCAAATGTGACTCGTATGCTCAGAATAAACTTGTCAACTGACACCAAACATTATTGCTTCCTACCTTATCACAGAGAATATCTGGAAGGGCTTCTGGATTCATCCTTGGATTTCAATGGGGCATATTTATAAAGACTGGCGTTAGTGATTCTAGTCTTCATAGCCCTGGAGCCAGCGGAGGTTTCGCCTCATATATGATGTCTTGTAGCTGTATGCATATGTGTCAGCTCAAATGCAGCAATTTGTGATAGTCAAAATTGCAGTCTTCAAGTACGGTACGCTAAAAAATTTTGATGGTAAGTGCAGTCACTCAATGATTTGCCAGTTAAACCACCCATCCAGACTTCAGTGCCCCACCTCTATGCTATGGGACTACAATTACTATCTTGTCTCAATATTGGGAAATTGTCACTTGTAAACACAGACAATTCGATTTTTTTCAGGAATGGTAACAAATGGTCAAGCGAGAAATATCTAAACTGTTCATATTATTAAAGTGTATAAAGGCACTTTTAGGTGACTCTTTGTCATTTATAATGTAGTGGGGGCACTGCTGTTTGGTACCCCCATCTGGTAATAAATAGAAATTCAAATGTTAAATAAATCAGATTTTACTTTATAAATGAAGCCAAACCCTATGTCCACCACTATAAACCTGCTATCAGTCCTCTAGCATTGATAGTTTAGTATACAGTACTAGTATAGTATATAGTCTATATAGCTATTTTAAATAGTTTCTTAACTGTTCAGTTAATCTCCATGATATGATAAATAAGGTAAGTGCCCCCATACACATTCAAGACAGGTCAGCCAAACCTACCAATTTCAGCAGTACTGGGGGAGGGGGGGGGGTATGGTTGTGTACCAACCCTGGACCAATGCATGATATTTGGGTGAGATTGGTTGGGCATGCTGAATTTCAATGCCTAATCTACCCCTCCCAGTAGCCTGCTTCGCATTAATGAGAGGCAATAACCCCAAAACAACTTCTGCGGATGGGTCTCTCTTCCTTCTGGAGGTGATATTCTGGTTTGCTGATGGCTCTCTCTTCCTTTTGGAGCAGATACTATGGCCAAGTTTTAATGTCGGGTCTTGTCACTAGGTTTCATGAAATCCAGGCATCGATCTAGGGAGCTACTTTCCAAAAGGTGGCACTAGAGTAACAGTTTTCCTTTTCCATCAAGAAGAACTTATTTGCTTATTCCATTCTCAGGGCAGACAAACCAGAAATGTACTCCCTCTCTTCATTTAGAATACGTGCATGCCCAGCCAATATAAGTATGCATGTGTATGAAGGGTCAGGAGGAATAGCTGTCTGAAGCTAATGAAGTAATGAAGGTTTATATGCACCTTAATTCTAGTAGAGAAGGGGCTTCTAGAAGCAAGTACTACAGCTAGGTTCAACATAGGGCAGATGTGTCCTTCTTTTGTTTGTCACCATCTGTGCCAATATTCATAGACTGTCATAACAATAATCATCCCACAGGGACATATACATGACCATCCTAATGTAAAGGCTTGGACAGTGCTGTGTTATATTATATGTGTTCATCCAGGCAGTAGCGGATCTTACCTGAACAGGTAATCCTTTAACAGCATAACATCTAAGCTAAGATTTCTCTGTAGTGTTCATAATTTTCCATATGTGACATATAGTGTTATGTAAAGAAACTAAATACCTAGGATGAGTTAGAGTATTATGTATTTCATAAGTCATATTCCAATTCCCTATGGTCTGAGTTCATAGAAAGCCAGTAAATATGGGGAGAATATACCAACTTCATTGGTATTTGATCCCAGAACCCCAGTGATGTAAAACAGCAATGACAACTGACCCACCAAATGTATAATGATGTGATGATCTTAAACTGTTCAGAAGACAACAGTGATCTAATAGGAAGGAGGAATATACATCATCTTCTTCAAACCTTTATATGCTAACATAAAAAGAACATATTTGTTTTAGCCATATTTGGCTGTAATGAGACGGTAAGGGACAGAAGACTTTTTTGCTACCAAAGCAACTACCTATTAATACTATTATCCTAAAGTTATAGTGCGAGCTCATAATAATATGGATTCTACCAGGGGCAATAGGTCATAATGTGTTATGGATGTCATATGAGTGGTGTACAGCAGCTTTGGCAGGCCTACTCTGTGTATGACTGTATAGATTGGACTATGGCATGTTTTCTACCCCTTGAAGTTTTCGTCTATGTTATCCTTCGTAGAGTGTTGAAGATTTTGGGTTCTGTTAGCATCATCACTCAAAATACTGAAAGCCTATATCTTCGTAGTATGTCAAGTGCTGAGGCACATAGTGCATAAAATTCAGCAATGCTCTGCTGTCTCGATAACTTCAGGGTCCAAACCTCCTCTGGCATTAACATCATCACAAAAACTGTGTCTCGGGAGCTTCATGGCATGGGTTTCCATAGCTAAGCATCTGTGTGTGAGCCTTAGATTGCTAAGCACAATGCTAAGCATGGGATGTAATGGTGTTAAACATACCACCACTATAATCTGGAGCAGTAGAAACATGCTATGTGCCATGATAAATCCTGCTCTGTATCTGGCAGTGTGATGGATGAGTCTAAGTTTGGCGAATACCATGAGAAAGTTACCTGCCTGACTGCATTGTGCAATAAAGTTTGGCGGAGGAGGGATAATGCTATGGGGTTGTTTTTTAGGGGTTGTCCTAAGCCCCCTTTCTTCCAGTGAAAGGAAATTTTAATGTTTCAGTATACCAAGACACTTTGGACAATTATATGCTTTGTGGGAACAGTATAGGGAAGGCCCTTTTTGATTTCAGCATGACTATTCCAGTACAAAAAGCAAGCTTCATATAGTCTTGGTTGATGGTTATGGTTAGTTTATCATGGAAGAACGTGACTGACCTGCACATAGACCTGACCTCAACCTCATTGAATACCTTTGGGATGAATTAGAACAGAGAATGTTAGCCAAGCCCCGTCATCCAGCATCATGGTCTGACCTCACAAATGCTCTTTTGGATAAATGGGCAAAAATTCCCACAGATATAGTTTACTGTCTTGTAGAAAACCTTCCCAGAAGAGTAAGGCCAATACCCCACATAGCGGGCAGCAGCAAAAAAGCGCCGCGGTAAAAAATGCAGCACAAGCACATTCCGTTTTTTCCAGCAGTGCTTTTCACAGAAAGTCCACAGAGTTTTCCTCTGCAGACTTTCTGCTTCAATTATACCTATAGGGCAGTGATGGCGAACCTTTTAGAGACCGAGTGCCCAAACTGCAACCCAAAACCCACTAAATTATCGCAAAGTGCCAACACGGCAATTTAACCTTAAATTACCCAAGATCTGTTTTATATTGACCGTGCAATGTTATTACAGCCTGTAATAATATCACATGTCTGCTATAAAACAGATACTGTGTGATATAAATAGTGAAGTGCCCCCAGACAGTACAATGCGCTCCACAGTGGCCCCAGACAGTATTATATGCTCCAGAATTGCCCCCACACAGTATTATATGCTTCACAGTGGCCCCCGCACAGAATTATATGCTCCACTTTGGGCCCCTCCACATTATATGCTTCACATGGGCCCCCACACACTAGTATATGCTTCACAGTGTCCCCCACACAGTATTGGATGCTTCAGTGTCCCCCCACACAGTATTAGATGCTTCAGTGTCCCCCATACAGTATTAGATGCTTCAGTGTCCCCCATATAGTATTAGATGCTTCAGTGTCCCCCATACAGTATTAGATGCTTCAGTGTCCCCCCATACAGTATTAGATGCTTCAGTGTCCCCCATACAGTATTTGATGCTTCAGTGTCCCCCATACAGTATTAGATGCTTCAGTGTCTCCCATACAGTATTAGATGCTTCAGTGTCCCCCCATACAGTATTAGATGCTTCAGAGTCCCCCATACAGTATTTCATGCTTCAGTGTCCCCCATACAGTATTAGATGCTTCAGTGTCTCCCATACAGTATTAGATGCTTCAGTGTCCCCCACACAGTATTAGATGCTTCGGTGTCCCCCACACACAGTATTAGATGCTTCAGTGTCCCCCATACAGTATTAGATGCTTCAGTGTCCCCCCATACAGTAGTATATGCTTCAGTGTCCCCCATATAATATTAGATGCTTCAGTGCCCCCATACAATATTAGATGCTTCAGTATCCCTTATAAAGTATTAGATGTTTCAGTGTCCCCCCACACAGTATTAGATGCTTCAGTGTCCCCCATACAATATTAGATGCTTCAGTGTCCCCCACACAGTATTAGATGCTTCAGTGCCCCCCCACACACAGTATTAGATGCTTCAGTGTCCCCCATACAATATTAGATGCTTCAGTATCCCTCATACAGTATTAGATGCTTCAGTGTCCCCCATACAATATTAGATGCTTCAGTGTCCCCCCATACAGTAGTATATGCTTCAGTATCCCTCATACAGTATTAGATGCTTCAGTGTCCCCCACACAGTATTAGATGCTTCAGTGTCCCCCCATATAGTGTTAGATGCTTCAGTGTCCCCCATACAGTATTAGATGCTTCAGTGTCCCCCCATACAGTATTAGATGCTTCAGTGTCCCCTATACAGTATTAGATGCTTCAGTGTCCCTCATATAGTAGTATATGCTTCAGTGTCCCCCCATACAGTATTAGATGCTTCAGTGTCCCCCATACAGTAGTATATGCTTCAGTGTCCCCCATACAGTAGTATATGCTTCAGTGTCCCCCATACAGTATTAGATGCTTCAGTGTCCCCCATACAGTATTAGATGCTTCAGTGTCCCCCACACAGTATTAGATGCTTCAGTGTCCCCTATACAGTATTAGATGCTTCAGTGTCCCCCACACAGTATTAGATGCTTCAGTGTCCCCTATACAGTATTAGATGTTTCAGTGTCCCCCATACAGTATTAGATGCTTTAGTGTCCCCCCCACACACACAGTATTAGATGCTTCAGTATCCCCCCACACACACACAGTATAGATGCTTCAGTGTCCCCCATACAGTATTAGATGCTTCAGTGTCCCCCACACAGTATTAGATGCTTCAGTGTCCCCCCCATACAGTATTAGATGCTTCAGTGTCCCCCCATACAGTAGTATATGCTTCAGTGTCCCCCCATACAGTAGTATATGCTTCAGTGTCCCCCATACAATATTAGATGCTTCAGTGTCCCCCATACAATATTAGATGCTTCAGTATCCCTTATAAAGTATTAGATGCTTCAGTGTCCCCCCACACAGTATTAGATGCTTCAGTGTCCCCCATACAATATTAGATGCTTCAGTGTCCCCCACACAGTATTAGATGCTTCAGTGCCCCCCATACAGTATTAGATGCTTCAGTGTCCCCCATACAGTATTAGATGCTTCAGTGTCCCCCATACAGTATTAGATGCTTCAGTGTCCCCCCATACAGTATTAGATGCTTCAGTGTCCCCCATACATTAGTATATGCTTCAGTGTCCCCCATACAGTAGTATATGCTTCAGTGTCCCCCACACAGTATTAGATGCTTCAGTGTCCCCCATACAGTATTAGATGCTTCAGTGTCCCCCACACAGTATTAGATGCTTCAGTGTCCCCCATACAATATTAGATGCTTCAGTGTCCCCCATACAGTAGTATATGCTTCAGTATCCCTCATACAGTATTAGATGCTTCAGTGTCCCCCACACAGTATTAGATGCTTCAGTGTCCCCCATACAGTATTAGATGATTCAGTGTCCCCCCATATAGTATTAGATGCTTCAGTGTCCCCCCCACAGTATTAGATGCTTCAGTGTCCCCCCCACACAGTATTAGATGCTTCAGTGTCCCCCCCATACAGTATTAGATGCTTCAGTGTCCCCCCATACAGTATTAGATGCTTCAGTGTCCCCCCATACAGTATTAGATGCTTCAGTGTCCCCCACACAGTATTAGATGCTTCAGTGTCCCCTATACAGTATTAGATGCTTCAGTGTCCCCCATACAGTATTAGATGCTTCACAGTGTCCCCCATACAGTATTAGATGCTTCAGTGTCCCCCACACAGTATTAGATGCTTCAGTGTCCCCCATACAGTATTAGATGCTTCAGTGTCCCCCACACAGTATTAGATGCTTCAGTGTCCCCCCATACAGTATTAGATGCTTCAGTGTCCCCCCATACAGTATTAGATGCTTCATTGTCCCCCATACAGTATTAGATGCTACAGTGTCCGCCCATACAGTATTAGATGCTTCAGTGTCCCCCATACACTATTAGATGCTTCAGTGTCCCCCCATACAGTGTTAGATGCTTCAGTGTCCCCCCATAAAGTATTTGATGCTTCAGTGTCCTCATACAGTATTAGATGCTTCAGTGTCCACATACAGTATTAGATGCTTCAGTGTCCCCCCATACAGTATTAGATGCTTCAGTGTCTCCCATACAGTATTAGATGCTTCAGTGTCCCCCATACAGTATTAGATGCTTCAGTGTCCCCCATACAGTGTTAGATGCTTCAGTGTCCCCCCATACAGTATTAGATGCTTCAGTGTCCCCCATACAGTATTAGATGCTTCAGTGTCCCCCCCATACAGTATTAGATGCTTCAGTGTCCCCCCCGCACACAGTATTAGGTGCTTCAGTGTCCCCCATACAGTATTAGATGCTTCAGTGTCCCCCACACAGTATTAGATGCTTCAGTGTCCCCCTCCATACAGTATTAGATGCTTCAGTGTCCCCCCATACAGTAGTATATGCTTCAGTGTCCCACATACAATATTAGATGCTTCAGTGTCCCCCATACAATATTAGATGCTTCAGTATCCCTTATAAAGTATTAGATGCTTCAGTGTCCCCCCACACAGTATTAGATGCTTCAGTGTCCCCCATACAATATTAGATGCTTCAGTGTCCCCCACACAGTATTAGATGCTTCAGTGCCCCCCCCCCCACACACAGTATTAGATGCTTCAGTGTCCCCCATACAATATTAGATGCTTCAGTATCCCTCATACAGTATTAGATGCTTCAGTGTCCCCCATACAATATTAGATGCTTCAGTGTCCCCCCATAAAGTAGTATATGCTTCAGTATCCCTCATACAGTATTAGATGCTTCAGTGTCCCCCATACAGTATTAGATGCTTCAGTGTCCCCCCACACAGTATTAGATGCTTCAGTGTCCCCCATACAGTATTAGATGCTTCAGTGTCCCCCACACAGTATTAGATGCTTCAGTGTCCCCCCCATACAGTATTAGATGCTTCAGTGTCCCCCCATACAGTATTAGATGCTTCAGTGTCCCCCCATACAGTATTAGATGCTTCAGTGTCCCCCACACAGTACTAGATGCTTCAGTGTCCCCCACACAGTATTAGATGCTTCAGTGTCCCCTATACAGTATTAGATGCTTCAGTGTCCCTCATATAGTAGTATATGCTTCAGTGTCCCCCCATACAGTATTAGATGCTTCAGTGTCCCCCATGCAGTAGTATATGCTTCAGTGTCCCCCATACAGTAGTATATGCTTCAGTGTCCCCCATACAATATTAGATGCTTCAGTGTCCCCCATACAGTATTAGATGCTTCAGTGTCCCCCACACAGTATTAGATGCTTCAGTGTCCCCTATACAGTATTAGATGCTTCAGTGTCCCCCATACAGTATTAGATGCTTTAGTGTCCCCCCCACACACACAGTATTAGATGCTTCAGTATCCCCCCACACAGTATAGATGCTTCAGTGTCCCCCACACAGTATTAGATGCTTCAGTGTCCCCCCCATACAGTATTAGATGCTTCAGTGTCCCCCCATACAGTAGTATATGCTTCAGTGTCCCCCCATACAGTAGTATATGCTTCAGTGTCCCCCATACAATATTAGATGCTTCAGTGTCCCCCATACAATATTAGATGCTTCAGTATCCCTTATAAAGTATTAGATGCTTCAGTGTGCCCCCACACAGTATTAGATGCTTCAGTGTCCCCCATACAATATTAGATGCTTCAGTGTCCCCCACACAGTATTAGATGCTTCAGTGCCCCCCCATACAGTATTAGATGCTTCAGTGTCCCCCATACAGTATTAGATGCTTCAGTGTCCCCCATGCAGTATTAGATGCTTCAGTGTCCCCCCATACAGTATTAGATGCTTCAGTGTCCCCCATACAATATTAGATGCTTCAGTGTCCCCCATACAATATTAGATGCTTCAGTATCCCTTATAAAGTATTAGATGCTTCAGTGTCCCCCCACACAGTATTAGATGCTTCAGTGTCCCCCATACAATATTAGATGCTTCAGTGTCCCCCACACAGTATTAGATGCTTCAGTATCCCTCATACAGTATTAGATGCTTCAGTGTCCCCCATACAATATTAGATGCTTCAGTATCCCTCATACAGTATTAGATGCTTCAGTGTCCCCCATACAATATTAGATGCTTCAGTGTCCCCCCATACAGTAGTATATGCTTCAGTATCCCTCATACAGTATTAGATGCTTCAGTGTCCGCCATACAGTATTAGATGCTTCAGTGTCCCCCCACACAGTATTAGATGCTTCAGTGTCCCCCATACAGTATTAGATGCTTCAGTGTCCCCCATACAGTATTAGATGCTTCACAGTGTCCCCCATACAGTAATAATGCTTCAGTGTCCCCCCATACAGTATTAGATGCTTCAGTGTTCCCCCATACAGTATTAGATACTTCAGTGTCCCCCATACAGTATTAGATGCTTCAGTGTCTCCCATACAGTATTAGATGCTTCAGTGTCCCCCATACAGTATTAGATGCTTCAGTGTCCCCCATACAGTAGTATATGCTTTAGTGTCCCCCATACAGTAGTATATGCTTCAGTGTTCCCCATACAGTATTAGATGCTTCAGTGTCCCCTATACAGTATTAGATGCTTCAGTGCCCCATACAGTATTAGATGCTTCAGTGTCCCCCACACAGTATTAGATGCTTCAGTGTCCCCCATACAGTATTAGATGCTTCAGTGCCCCCATACAGTATTAGATGCTTCAGTGTCCCCCCATAAAGTATTAGATGCTTCAGTGACCCCATACAGTATTAGATGCTTCAGTGTCCCCCCATATAGTGTTAGATGCTTCAGTGTCCCCCATACAGTATTAGATGCTTCAGTGTCCCCCATACAATATTAGATGCTTCACTGTCCCCCATACAATATTAAATGCTTCAGTATCCCTCATACAGTATTAGATGCTTCAGTGTCCCCATACAATATTAGATGCTTCAGTGTCCCACACACAGTATTAGATGCTTCAGTGTCCCCCACACAGTATTAGATGCTTCAGTGTCCCCCATACAATATTAGATGCTTCAGTATCCCTCATACAGTATTAGATGATTCAGTGTCCCCCCCCACACAGTATTAGATGCTTCAGTGTCCCCCCCATACAGTATTAGATGCTTCAGTGTCCCCCCATATAGTATTAGATGCTTCAGTGTCCCCCATACAGTATTAGATGCTTCAGTGTCCCCCCATACAGTATTAGATGCTTCAGTGTCCCCCATACAGTATTAGATGCTTCAGTGTCCCCCCATACAGTATTAGATGCTTCAGTGTCCCCCATACAGTATTAGATGCTTCAGTGTCCCCCATACAGTATTAGATGCTTCAGTGTCCCCCATACAATATTAGATGCTTCAGTGTCCCCCATACAGTAGTATATGCTTCAGTATCCCTCATACAGTATTAGATGCTTCAGTGTCCCCCACACAGTATTAGATGCTTCAGTGTCCCCCATACAGTATTAGATGCTTCAGTGTCCCCCCATATAGTATTAGATGCTTCAGTGTCCCCCCCCCCACAGTATTAGATGCTTCAGTGTCCCCCCCACACAGTATTAGATGCTTCAGTGTCCCCCCCATACAGTATTAGATGCTTCAGTGTCCCCCCATACAGTATTAGATGCTTCAGTGTCCCCCCATACAGTATTAGATGCTTCAGTGTCCCCCACACAGTATTAGATGCTTCAGTGTCCCCTATACAGTATTAGATGCTTCAGTGTCCCCCATACAGTATTAGATGCTTCACAGTGTCCCCCATACAGTATTAGATGCTTCAGTGTCCCCCACACAGTATTAGATGCTTCAGTGTCCCCCATACAGTATTAGATGCTTCAGTGTCCCCCACACAGTATTAGATGCTTCAGTGTCCCCCCATACAGTATTAGATGCTTCAGTGTCCCCCCATACAGTATTAGATGCTTCAGTGTCCCCCATACAGTATTAGATGCTTCAGTGTCCCCCATACACTATTAGATGCTTCAGTGTCCCCCCATACAGTGTTAGATGCTTCAGTGTCCCCCCATAAAGTATTTGATGCTTCAGTGTCCTCATACAGTATTAGATGCTTCAGTGTCCACATACAGTATTAGATGCTTCAGTGTCCCCCCATACAGTGTTAGATGCTTCAGTGTCCCCCATACAGTATTAGATGCTTCAGTGTCCCCCATACAGTGTTAGATGCTTCAGTGTCCCCCCATACAGTATTAGATGCTTCAGTGTCCCCCATACAGTATTAGATGCTTCAGTGTCCCCCCCATACAGTATTAGATGCTTCAGTGTCCCCCCCGCACACAGTATTAGGTGCTTCAGTGTCCCCCATACAGTATTAGATGCTTCAGTGTCCCCCCACACAGTGTTAGATGCTTCAGTGTCCCCCCCATACAGTATTAGATGCTTTAGTGTCCCCCCATACAGTATTAGATGCTTCAGTGTTCCCCATACAGTATTAGATGCTTCAGTGTCCCCCATACAGTATTAGATGCTTCAGCGTCCCCCATACAGTATTAGATGCTTCAGTGTCTCCCATACAGTAATAGATGCTTCACAGTGTCCCCCATACAGTATTAGATGCTTCAGTGTCTCCCATACAGTATTAGATGCTTCAGTGTCCCCCATACAGTATTAGATGCTTCAGTGTCCCCCGGCCGCCCCCCATACAGTATTAGATGCTTCAGTGTCCCCCCATACAGTATTAGATGCTTCAGTGTCTCCCATACAGTATTAGATGTTTCAGTACCCCCATACAGTATTAGATGCTTCAGTGTCCCCCCATACAGTGTTAGATGCTTCAGTGTCCCCCCATAAAGTATTTGATGCTTCAGTGTCCTCATACAGTATTAGATGCTTCAGTGTCCACATACAGTATTAGATGCTTCAGTGTCCCCCCATACAGTGTTAGATGCTTCAGTGTCCCCCATACAGTATTAGATGCTTCAGTGTCTCCCATACAGTATTAGATGCTTCAGTGTCCCCCATACAGTATTAGATGCTTCAGTGTCCCCCATACAGTGTTAGATGCTTCAGTGTCCCCCCATACAGTATTAGATGCTTCAGTGTCCCCCATACAGTATTAGATGCTTCAGTGTCTCCCATACAGTATTAGATGCTTCACAGTGTCCCCCATACAGTATTAGATGCTTCAGTGTCTCCCATACAGTATTAGATGCTTCAGTGTCCCCCATACAGTACTAGATGCTTCAGTGTCCCCCATACAGTATTAGATGCTTCTGTGTCCACATACAGTATTAGATGCTTCAGTGTCCCCTATACAGTATTAGATGTTTCAGTGCCCCCATACAGTATTAGATGCTTCAGTGTCCCCCATACAGTATTAGATGCTTCAGTGTCCCCCATACAGTATTAGATGCTTCAGTGTCCCCCATACAGTATTAGATGCTTCAGTGTCCCCCCATACAGTATTAGATGCTTCAGTGTCCCCCACACAGTATTAGATGCTTCAGTGTCCCCCACACAGTAGTATATGCTTCAGTGTCCCCCACACAGTATTAGATGCTTCAGTGCCCCTCCCACAGTATTAGATGCTTCAGTGTCCCCCATACAGTATTTGATGCTTCAGTGCCCCCACACAGTATTAGATGCTTCAGTGTCCCCCATACAATATTAGATGCTTCAGTGTCCCCCCACACAGTAGTAGATGCTTCAGTATCCCCCATACAGTATTAGATGCTTCAGTGTCCCCCACACAGTATTAGATGCTTCAGTATCCCCCATACAGTATTAGATGCTTCAGTGTCTCCCATACAGTATTAGATGCTTCAGTATCCCTCATACAGTATTAGATGCTTCAGTGTCCCACATATAGTAGTATATGCTTCAGTGCCCCCCCATACAGTATTTGATACTTCAGTGTCCCCATACAGTATTAGATGCTTCAGTGTCCCTCCATAAAGTATTAGATGCTTCAGTGTCCCCCATACAGTATTAGATGCTTCAGTGCCCCCCATAAAGTATTAGATGCTTCAGTGTTCCCCCCATACAGTATTAGATGCTTCAGTGTCCCCCCATAAAGTATTAGATGCTTCAGTGTCCCCCACACACACAGTATTAGATGCTTCAGTGTCCCCCATATAGTATATGCTTCAGTGTCCCCCATAAAGTATTAGATGCTTCAGTGTCCCCCACACAGTATTAGATGCTTCAGTGTCCCCCCCATACAGTATTAGATGCTTCAGTGTCCCCCATACAGTATTAGATGCTTCAGTGTCCCCCCATACAGTATTAGATGCTTCAGTGTCCCCCACACAGTATTAGATGCTTCAGTGTCCCCCCACACAGTATTAGATGCTTCAGTGTCCCCCATACAGTATTAGATGCTTCAGTGTCCCCCCACACAGTATTAGATGCTTCAGTGTCCCCCATACAGTATTAGATGCTTCAGTATCCCTCATACAGTATTAGATGCTTCAGTGTCCCCCCACACAGTATTAGATGCTTCAGTGTCCCCCATACAGTATTAGATGCTTCAGTGTCCCCCCACACAGTATTAGATGCTTCAGTGTCCCCCCCCACACAGTATTAGATGCTTCAGTGTCCCCCACACAGTATTAGATGCTTCAGTGTCCCCCCATACAGTATTAGATGCTTCAGTGTCCCCCACACAGTATTAGATGCTTCAGTGTCCCCCATACAGTATTAGATGCTTCACAGTGTCCCCCACACAGTATTCAATGCTTCAGTGTCCCCCACACAGTATTAGATGCTTCAGTGTCCCCCCACACAGTATTAGATGCTTCAGTGTCCCCCACACAGTATTAGATGCTTCAGTGTCCCCCCCATACAGTATTAGATGCTTCAGTGTCCCCCATACAGTATTAGATGCTTCAGTGTCCCCCCCACACAGTATTAGATGCTTCAGTGCCCCCCACACAGTATTAGATGCTTCAGTGCCCCCCATACAGTATTAGATGCTTCAGTGTCCCCCCCACACAGTATTAGATGCTTCAGTGTCCCCCCATACAGTATTAGATGCTTCAGTGTCCCCCCATACAGTATTAGATGCTTCAGTGTCCCCCCATACAGTATTAGATGCTTCACTGTCCCCCCCATACAGTATTAGATGCTTCAGTGTCCCCCACACAGTATTAGATGCTTCAGTGTCCCCTATACAGTATTAGATGCTTCAGTGTCCCCCATACAGTATTAGATGCTTCAGTGTCCCCCATATAGTATTAGATGCTTCAGTGTCCCCCATACAGTATTAGATGCTTCAGTGTCCCCCACACAGTATTAGATGCTTCAGTGTCCCCCATACAGTATTAGATGCTTCAGTGTCCCCCATACAGTATTAGATGTTTCAGTGTCCCCCCCCCAAACAGTATTAGATGCTTCAGTGTCCCCCCATACAGTATTAGATGCTTCAGTGTCCCCCCATAAAGTATTAGATGCTTCAGTGTCCCCCCACACAGTATTAGATGCTTCAGTGTCCCCCATACAGTAGTATATGCTTCACAGTAGGCCCCCACACAGTAGTTTATGTTACTTACCCAGTGCCACGAAGAGCTGCAGTCCCACAGAGCGCGTCCTCCTCCTTCTTCTGTTCGCAAGCGCTGATGAATGACGTCATCGCGCCTGCGTTGGGGCAGAGGTCACACTCTGCAGTCAGTGTAAGCCGCGGTTCCGCACACCGCAGCCTACAGTGACAGCTGTTATCTGTATGTACTTATACACATACAGCTAAAAGAAGCGATCGCTCACTAACCAGGATTCCTGTACCGGATTCCCCGTTAGTGAGCGATCACTGCGACGGCTCGCGTGCCAACTCAGAGGGCTCTGCGTGCCCTCTCTGGCACGTGTGCTATAGGTTCGTCATCACGGCTATAGGGAAACTGCTGGCGTTTCTGTAGATATAAACGAAACGCTACAATTTCAAAAAACGCAATGATTTTGAAAATCTCATCATTTCCACGAATGCCATCCGCACATTGCAGGGACTGTAAATGCCACGTTTTTTGCCGTGACGTTTTTGCCATGATTTTACACCACGTGGGGCTCCTGGCCTAACAGCTGTTTTAGCTGCAAAGGGACCAACTCCCTATTAGTGCCTAAGGATTTAGAATTGTTTTTTTTAACCCCTTAATGATTTTGAACACCCGCTGGTTTAACAGCCTTGAGTTTTTTAATAGCTTGTGACTTTTTCATGACACACAATACCTTTGAAAAATAAAAAAGATTGTTTTCTTTTTTCTTTTTTTGTGTTTAATTTGGGGTAAACTGTAAAAAGTAAAAAAAACATTGTATATTTTTTTCAAATATAATTTTTATTATTAAAATGGGTTCCCTATTTTAGTTCAGTTGTTTTGATACCTGGTATGCATAGTCTTGTGTGAACAGGGCTGCTATGGTGATGGTTTGCATTTTACATGGGCAGTGCTTTTTAGCTCTTCTTTATTTGCATTTAACTTTATATTTTTTTTACATGTGAACATATACATTTTTGTTATATAATATGTCCTTCAGATGATTAGAACAGACCTATAGGGGTCTTTATTTTTGTTTTCATTTTCAGTTTTCCACTATAACTGGGACATCCATAGGAGCCCCAGTTACAGAGGAAAGCTGCCACCTACAATGAAAACAATCACTAGTAGTGGGAGTGCTAAGACCCAGAAGCTCTGCCAAGCCAGGGGTACCCAGTAACCACATGACTGCTGCGTCCAATAGACTGGACAAGTAAAGAGAGAAGAAGGTATAAACCTGTCTCTGATAGGAGCTTTAACCTGCTGTAACGTCTCTGCCTGTTCGGGTCTCTGTGCCACCCTCTGCTCGCACGCTGTGGCGAAGGAGGCGTGTTCAGTTTGATACCTTACGTAGGTTTCTTGTTGCTCAGTCTGAACACTGTCCTAGACTATGTAATTGATTTTCTGCCACACTCGTCTTCTTCACCTTGGTTTTCCCCTGCTCCACTAATAGTTAATCTCAGCCTTGCCTGTGTGATTGACAGCCTGTCTACCAATCCAGTCTGGGGATGGTCCAGACTTTCTATAAACTGGTTGTTAGCCCTCACATGGTCGCTGGTTATTGCTTCGTGCATTCTGGCTATTACTCCTTGCTGTTTTTGTTACCTATATTCCTATTCCTGACCTCTGGCCTTGACTTTTGACTATTCTCTTGGATTTTGATTCTGTATTGCATTGCTCATCTGTTACCGACCCCTTGGCTAGCTGACCTCCCTTTTTGTTGTTCGTCCTGTCTGCATTCTGTGTTGTCACCTATTTTAGGTAGGGCCTGTTGACCAGTTGCTGCTGTCGCCTAGGACAGATCGGGCAAGTTAGCCAGGGACAGTGGGGGGGATTCAGTTTAGGGCTCACTGTCTTGTTGTGCCCCTCCCCCCAGGGTTCTGCAGCAGCACTGGGGAATCGCCCCTCTAGCGACTCCCTTACACCACCATTGTACATTTACAATGGTGCGGGTTTAAAGTCCAGGACCAAGTATGATACATTTTAAGATATGATACAAGGTTAAGTCTTTATGCACACATGTATATTGATACATAATATAACTATGGGTTCTGTGTGCCTCTGATTTTACTCTTTGCTCATCACATGCCCTATCAAAAAGGTATCAGAGAATCTTTTCTTCTAGGCAAGAACACGATGCTCTATGTTGGTTCCATATGGTGGCAGACAAAATACCTACTGGAAGATCCATGCAAGATCCTGCAGTGTGCATGAGCCCTAATTTGCATTAAGTTATTTTTGCATATATGTGATGTAAACTTTATACAACCACTATTCTTCTATTTCTATATGTAGTTGAAACAGGTCATGGGTGCTCTGAAAGATTACAGTTACATGTGGATAAAAAAGTGTGATGGATTAAATTTCATAAAAAATTTAGCTCCAAATTTATATTTTAGATGTAACAAAGAAGACGTGAGAACAAAGGAACAAACACAGGACAGACTGTACAGAATATGAGTCTAGGTGGGCAATAAATGTAAATTCTGTCCTAGATAAGCAGCAAATAAATGACTAGTAAAAAATATGTATATATTCATCAGCATGTGCATGTGTATACATTAGTGTCTGTGTAACAAGAGCGTGTCGGTGGGTGTGTTAGGGAGACATTGTTAAGTGTACCTCTAAGTGTTTACAAAGAAGACTTTACAAGCAGGTGCAGACAGCAGGTGCTTTATACCGTCACCGAAAAAGGTAGATTTAGCCGGTGATCTTAGTAACATGTTAAACGTATTGACTGCCGAGCTGGGGCTGTGTGATTTGCCATGCCAAAATCATTTTTACAGCATGATGTGCAATGTGAAAGAGGCGAAGAATTAATCAGTAGAGTAACTAATTAATAAAAATCTGCATTTTGCATAAGCAATTAGGACAAGGAGAGTGCAATGAAAGAGGAAGTTTTATTCATTTAATCTCACTACCTATTCAAGCGGAAAAATCCACCAGGGCAGAGAACTAAATCCATGCCTGGAAATTCTTCCTTTTTGATTAGTTAAAGGGATTGAAAGGTCAAATTATCAATATTTAATTCAAATGTAAATTCATTTGTTAAAGAGGAAAGCAAATGTTTTTTTATGTACTAGCTTGACAACAGGGGTCTACGCATCTAAAACAGCCTATTCTACAATCACAATAACACAGCGTATAAAATATATAAAAATATTCATCTAAATGACACATTATTAAATTATGATCCAATTGTGCATTCACTTAGTGCAAAGCCTATAGCGTACATTATTATTTATTTTAGAGCTCCTTTAATGCCATGGCAATGTACATATAAAAAGGTTTACATACCTAATAGATAAAGGAAGTACCATAAACATGAATAAACATAAAGGGGTTGTGCCATTATGGACACTTATCCCCTGTTCACAGGACAGGGAATATGTGTCTGATCGCTGGGGGCCTGATAACCGGGCCCCCCATTGATCAGGAGGACAGGAGACCCAAAGTCCCCCTAAAGCCTCCTTGTGAATGGAGCACCAGTGCGCTTGTGTGACCAGTGCACCATTTACTGTTATGGGGCTGCCAGAACTGAAATCTCTGCCAGAACCCTCAACCCCATAGAAGTGAATGAAGCGCTGGTTACACAAGTGCTCTGCTGCTCCTTTCACAAGTAGGCTTTGGAAAACGTTTGGTCCCCCCATCCTGCTGATCAATGAGGGACCCAACCGTTTGGCCCCCAGCAATTGGATATTTATCTTTTGTCTTGTGGATAGGGGATAAGTGTCCATAATGGTGTAGAGGGAGAAAGGGTCTTGCTCCGAAAGCCTTACAATCTACAAGGGAAAAAGAAAAAAGACACTAGGTGACAGTAGAAGCTGTTCAGATGTAGCAGCAGGGATATTGTAGGTGTTCCTGAAGAGGTAGGTTTTTCAGGGTACTCTTATAGATTGTGGTCATGAGGAACAGCCTGATGATTTGGAATAGCAAATTCCAGAGTATGTGTGAAAAAAATCTTGGAGATGGCTATGTGAAAAGCAGATAAGGGAAGAGCAAAGAAGGAGGATCAGAGATTATATGTGGGGAGGGAACTGGAGATTAAAGTAGACAGGTATGGAGGGGGCAGGTTGTGTTCTGCCTTGAAAGTAATATTTTAAAATGGATTCGCTGGGCAATAGGTAGCCAATGAACAGATTGGCAATTAAGGGGAGAGGCAGAGGAGAAATGAGTGGAGAGGTGTATTATCCAGGTAGCAGAGTTGAGGGGAGATGATATTGAGCTTTAAGTCCGGTCCCTCTGACAGTGCAGTGATATTGGTGCTGAAACTAACGGCACCAATATCTCTACAACCGGGGAGGATACCAGCAAAGCCATCAGCTTTCCAGAGGAAAATAACACCGCTAATGTCAGAGGACATGAAATGTCCTCATTTAAGGCTAAGGCCCCACGTAGCAGGTCACAGCAAAAAAGCGCTGCCGGGAAAACCGTGGCGGCAACACATCATGTTTTTTCCCACAGCACTTTCTGCTTCCATTATACATATAGGGAAACCACCGCCATTTCCGTTGGTATAATTGACATACTGCAATTTTCAAAACCGTTATTTTTTTTTTTTCTCTGGCCAATATAAAGTATTGAATATGCCCAAGCCCGGTAAATCAAACTCTGTAAAACCCAAGTTCAGGCACCAACAGGGTATAAGATATCGCATTATACTGCTGTTAAAAGCTCTTGTTTTAATGCAGAATGACCTTTGTTGGGACAGCACTGAAGATCCACTAAATGTATACAGCTCCCATTGAACTCAGCAACATCTGTAGAAATCTGTATGCATTAAGCTCCCTCTAGTGGTGGAGACACAACCTTTTCTAGTCAGATGAACAGATTTTCTGCCACTCCCAAGGACTGCAGCAAATTTGTATTTATAGCTGAGACAATTATGGCATGTCAACAGTATATGCACAAAACCTCAGGGTCCAAGTTGGCCCCCTAGGAAATCTCCAGGGGGATAAGTGTCTTTGATAGCACAAACTCTTTTTTTTTTCTTAAAATAGGTCCTGCAAATCCCCACATTTGTCCCTGTATCCGCAACAGCTACATAATGTAACCAGCACAGAAGTCTGAATTGACAGTAGTTTGATCTAGAAAAAAATGTAAAATCATGTTAAAAGACTGCAGTAACTTTAAGCTGACCATCAACATAGACAAAAATTCTAACAAGACAATAAGTAATGAGTGCAATGTCATACACGCTGAAAACTTCAAAAAAATCATCATGCTTGTTCTTTACAGTGAATTAATATTTACAACTCACAATACTGAAGTACACAAATATAACATCACTATTAATGATCCCTCATAGTTCTTTGGCTCTATCCTATCATTTTTGTTACGCAGAACATAAGAATCTAGTCAGAGGCTCATTACTGATCATGTGGTATAAAAACTGATGTCATGTAAGTACATTTGGAGTTAGATAGATTAGATAGATGATAGACAGATAGATAGATAGATGACTTGGTCCCTGTTTAGCCCAGTGAAGCTTGATCCCTTCTGACCAATAAAGACAACTGAATCCCTACTGCTGGGAGATGATAGATAGATAGATAGATAGATAGATAGATAGATAGATAGATATTGTAAATTGATAGATATTGGATAGATAGAAAGAAAGAAAGAAAGAAAGAAAGAAAGAAAGAAAGAAAGAAAGAAAGAAAGAAAGAAAGAAAGAAAGAAAGAAAAAGAAAGATATTGGATAGATGATTGATAGATAGATAGATAGATAGATAGATAGATAGATAGATATTGTAAATAGATCGATAGATAGATATTGTAAATAGATAGATAGACAGACAGACAGATAGATAGATAGATAGATAGATAGATAGATGGTTAGATAGATATTGTAAATAGATAGACAGACAGACAGATAGATAGATATTGTAAATAGATAGATAGATAGATGGACTTGGTCCCTGTTTAGCACAGTGAAGCTTGATCCCTTCTGACCAATAAAGACAACTGAATCCCTACTGCTGGGAGATGATAGATAGATAGATAGATAGATAGATAGATAGATAGATAGATAGATAGATAGATAGATATTGTAAATTGATAGATATTGGATAGAAGAAAGAAAGAAAGAAAGAAAGAAAGAAAGAAAGAAAGAAAGAAAGAAAGAAAGATATTGGATAGATGATAGATAGATAGATATTGTAAATAGATCGATAGATAGATATTGTAAATAGATAGATAGATAGATAGACAGACAGACGGACAGAGAGACAGACAGACAGACAGACAGACAGACAGACAGATAGATAGATAGATAGATAGATAGATAGATAGATATTGTAAATAGATAGATAGATAGATAGATAGATAGATAGATAGATAGATAGATAGATAGATATTGTAGATAGATAGGTAGGTAGATAGATATATAGATATTGTAGGTAGATAGATAGATAGATAGATAGATAGATAGATAGATAGCTTGGTCCCTGTTTAGCACAGTGAAGCTTGATCCCTTCTGACCAATAAAGACAACCATTCCTCCTGCTGGCAGCTGAGCTGTCCCCTCTCTAGTGCTGAAATCTATTTACTCCTCTACCTATTTGCCTGCCTGACTTCCCAGATACTTACAATGTTATAAAAAGAGGAAATGTGAATTTATAAGACTCATAAATGTATTTTAAGAGTTTGCAGCGATGTGCAGCATGGTCCTAGCAATGCTGTGTACTTATCACCTGCCGGCAGGAAATAGCCACTTCACTGTTACCTGGCTCCTGATTTCGCTTGGAACCTTGTAAATCTGCCTCTGAGATTGTGCTGGAAGCAGATGTCAGGCATGATCACTAAATAAACACGATGAGTACTGCAGCCCTATAATACACAGGTTCATATTATACACTACATACAGCTATACATCTACAACTATAGGGTTAAACTGTCCCATCTACTGACAACCAAAAGATAACAGGTTAGTGCCATTTACTGCAATGCACGCATAGGGACTGTATAGCAGGCAGGCGTCAATAGCGCAATCACTTTACCCTATTGATTAATGTGTGTGTACAGTGCTTTACAGCCTCAATTCATCCATGTGCCCTGTCCCCATATTTACCAATTCTGCTCCTGTGTTTATGGGGGTTTAACAACATTTACCACCCAGAGGGACAGATGAGCTTGTAAACGTGAATCATTTACCAGGGAAAACTCTCAGCATAATAGCTGGAAGCGGTTTGGGGGTGAAATCTATTTTTTCTTCTCTCTCAGGTGCAATCTGAATCAATTAACTTAATTAAGATAATGCTGGATATACCCCAGAGATTCACATGGACTACATGTGCCCTGTACATTTTAATAATGGGTGAGCATGGCAATGTTATCTGAATTTCTAATAAGTGGGTGATTTCCTTGGGGAGGGGGTTGCTGGTGGTAAATCTTCTCCAGTGGGCTGCAATTAATAAATATGGTTTAGGATACAAATGCATATATTGGAGGTATACCCGGGGCGATTACTACTGAATATGCTACTTTACACATTTAGCGGTAATTACAGTAATGTTATGATGAGCAAATCCTTGCATGGCCTGAAATCTATTGACATATTTGACCTTTTTCTGTACAGATTAAAGGCCTGATCAATAAGGGGTTAATATGGATGACAGTTAATTGGACCTTGCTCTATTGTCGGGTCGGGTGATGTAGACATAGTTCTGGATTAGTGGGGGATAGATGGCTGTCCCAGCTTACTGCACACTGGGGTATGGATGAATAAATGACTGGGGCTTTCACAATCAGTTAGACCAGGGGGATAAATAAGTGGCAGGTTGCCCGCAGTAGTCAGTTGGGATTTAGAGGGGGTCGGTTGGGCATAAGACCACAGCCAGGCTACCTCCTGGGGGTGCTCACCCAGCCATGAAAGAGGCTTTTGTTAGGAGCGTGTTCCGCTCGCGTGTCTCTCTCTGGACAGCAGTCAGGCTGGAGAGGCTCAGAGTGGCTCTGATGGTGACTGGAGAGGGGGGGAGAGGGATGGATCAGTATTAATCCAATAAATAATGGCAGATTGGTCTATAAATAGTGGCTGGGGGGAGCAACAGTCTGTGGGCTTATGAAACCTGTGGAGGAGCAGCTGTTATGGAACTACAAGTTCCAGCATTCCCTGATCACATAATGCGTGCTGTCATTTATATCATTTATAATCCAATAGTGATGAGAGAGAACAGGTTGCAGTACTGGCCATAATAAACATGTAGTTCCTTAAAGTAGTTACTAAAAAATAAGCAGTCGCTAGTTTGTATCAGAAGGTGCCTGCAACCTGTTGCTCTGTGAATAGAGTGCATGTTTATCATAAATGTATGCTGACACTTGTAGTTCCACAATATTAGACATAATTAGTGTCTGATCTGAAGACAACCTCCAGCTCCCTGTATGTTATAGAACCTGATGAAACACATAATCTCACAGCTACAGAAAACGCACCACTTACCTATTCTATGTAGCCTCACATATCGTGTACCGGCTTCACATCTAGCAGAGATTGCAATTACATGATAATAACCAATCATATTACTATTTTTTCCCAACTCTATATATTATGTGCAATGCAAGCTGGTACTTATAGTTCAGCAGATACCAGGAGATGTTTGCTCAGTTATAGAGCTGAATATCATTTTCTGGAAGATGAATGGGTTAATCTAGAAACTTGGGTGTCTCTGTTTTAGCATAACGTTGCATGTTGTAGAACTACAAGTTCCAGAATAAGCAACCATGTAATTTTAATTACTATATCTGTTTTATATACTTTCAAACAACTCTAGAATAAAATACTCAAACATTGACCTAAGATCACAAATCATATTCGAGCTTTTCAAGAATCTTATTCCACTACAACTCTCATTATCCTTAAAATACTGGATAGCGAGGTTATAGGATGCTTGGAGGAAACCTGTCACTCCACAGGCATTGGTGGTACATTAAACTCCTTCCCGTGAAGCAGAGCCAATTTATCTTTTGGGGGACTACAAGTACCAGCAGGAAAACCATCTGTATTCCTGTAACATCGTTGTACACGAATTCTCCAGTTCTGCAATTTACATTTACTTTTTGTGATCCTGTTGTATGGAATATCTTCTGACAAATCTTGTAGGATTCTTTGGAAGTTTCCTATTATTTAATATTTTTAAATAAATTCAGTTTTTTGTTATTATTCAGTAGTTTAGTCTGAATGTTTAATGCTTGTTTGGTGAGTGTTTTTTTTTTTTTAAATTGTAGCAATGTATGCAAGAACTTTTATTTTGGGTGTGTCTTGCAGAACCTGTTGACGTTCACCATTAGACTAGCAACATATGGTTCTGGCAGTTAGCGGGTTAACTGTATTTAGCCCAGAAAGCAGAGGCTAGTAGCCTTTGACCTAGACTTGTGTTCATGACTCATCTACACAGATTTATTCCATCCCTCCCTCCTCTCAGCTCCATACACACCATCCAACACCCACTACCTGTTTAGCCCATCTGTCGCTCTCAGATGTCTGTCAGGCAGACACTGGAGGAGTGGATACAAGTGAACTCTCAATTACCAGACACTGCCAGGGTGCTTGTACCTAAAGGAAGAAGAATAATCCTTTCCATCAAATCATGGCCGGACATGACTGGGTTAATAATGTCCCTACCTTTTCTTCTAAGTATTGACTTGGATTGATAGAGACCTGAAGTCATCCCTGTAATCTTCTTATGCTGCATATCTAGTAATACAGAACATGCCCCAGTCTTTAGGTAGGTCCATTTGAGTGCATTTGCACTTTAATACACTGGAATAGTTCATTGTTCTGTATAATCCTCATAAAAGGTTTGACTCTAAGTGCAGCTTAAAATGGAAATAAACCAGTGTGTATTAAATCAATAATAAGAAAATTGGGAATGTGAAAAGGCCTTTCCCCTCCACACATCCTATGAAGAGGCAACAAGCTGACAAGTGACGTGTATTCCCAGGGCATTATTAGTGCAGATGCAGCAGAGCTGGGTTTGTTAGGGAACTTTTTGGAACTGCATCTCTTGTACAGAGATAATTTCTCTGTCATAAGATTAATAATCGGTTCCTGTGTAATATCACTATGAGTATGCCAAATCACAGACACAGCTCTGCTGTATGTACATATTAAAAGGCAATGGTATGTGGGGTATTATATATTGGGAGTACAATTGTAATGTACTTGAGGTAGCGATTGGTGGAGAGTATCACGATCAAAGTCAAATTATGTCTGTAGCTCAGTAGAAGAACTGCAGATTGTCAAGTGCCCTATGCAGTATATATAAAGACATATATGTACGGACCCTACTCCTGATGAGTTAATATAGGTGCTAGTTTACTTTACTGAAGGTACCAGTATATGGAGTTATAATTATTATTCTTATCATTCTATACAGAATTCCCTGTGTAATCCATTGGCTCATATTGGGGCTGTGAATATTCTCCTGTGTCTGCTGATTAATTACCTGACTGCATCAAATAACATAATTAGTTTCACTGGAAGCCATTAAATGTCCTCAGCACAGGATAGGCGCCTCATAAATACAGGGGGAGATGGGAGATGATGTGAACACCTGAGAAATGTGGTATGGAGACATACACACAGACTGATATAGACAGGACAGCTGTGGATGACGATGCAAAGGCAATGTAAAGTCACATACATGTTATAGACTGTCATACAATATAATGTTCTGCTGATGATGATAATAGTATAAGGTGCAGATGGAAACAATAAGAAGAGGAA
Organism: Leptodactylus fallax; assembly: GCA_947044405.1. Taxonomy (NCBI): domain Eukaryota; kingdom Metazoa; phylum Chordata; class Amphibia; order Anura; family Leptodactylidae; genus Leptodactylus; species Leptodactylus fallax. Next base: position 2,666,572 of record CAMRHE010000070.1, on the reverse strand, counting down.
ACGAATAAACACACCGACAAAATAAGGAAAAAGAACTAAAACCAAAAGAGTTCAATAATATTCAGGGAGATGAAGCTTGTAAGACTAGTAGTTTTACAGAATGGGAATCTGGGATTTATGAAAATAAGCAGAAAGAAGGACAGGAAGGAAAGGGAAGAGGAAGATAGTAAAGAATCCGAAGTTATGAAAAGAGGAAAAGGAAAGAGTGGAAGAAGAAAGGAAGGAATGAAAGCAAAGTAAGGAAAGTAGAGAGGAAAGACAAGTAAATAGAAAGCAAAGAAGTAACAGTAAGAAGGAAACCAAAGGAACGAAAAGAGGAACGGGGAGAAAATGAAGGCAATAGAAAAGAAGGAGGAATGGAAGGAAAAAATGAAAGCAAAGAAGGAGAAGAAGGAAAGGAAGTGAAAGAAAAGGAAGGAAGGGAAAGATACGAATGAGAAGGAAAGCAAGGGTAGGAAAATATGACAAAGGAAGGAGAAGAAAATATAAGCAAGGCATTAAATATAGGAAAAGAAGAAGGAAAGAAAGGAAAAGAAAGAGTAAAGTGAAGGAAAGGAAAGGCAATAATAGAACGTGAATGAAGGGTAGAAGGAAAGGAAGAGTAAATGAGATAAAGAAAGAAGTAAAGATGAAATAAATACAGTGAAAAGGAAGGAGGAATAAAGTAATGAAAGTGGAAAACTGGAAGGAGAAGGAAATGAATAAGAGAAGCAAGGCAAGGAAAGGGGAAGGATGAGGAGGAAACCCTGGGTAAGAATATATGGAAGAGGAAAGAGAAGAAATGGAAGTAAAGAAAATAAGAAAGTAGGTAAAGAAGGTAAATGAAAAGCATAGAAAGGAAACGAAAGAAATGAGAAAGAACAATAAACTCCTATAAAGGTCCAAATACATGAACTAGATGAAGTGCGTGAAGTGTCGGAATCTGCGCTCATGAGATGACCCAGTGGTCTATGAGGGGCGCCAGTGTGAGTGAGGGGCGCTGTGATTGCCGCCTCCTCCCTCTCTCCTTCTGTCACGTCTTGTGAACACAATGCGCGGGGAGAGGAAGGGGTTAACCCTTGTCCTGCGGGTACAACAAGCAGGTCCGCAGAATGTGTAACAGGCGACAGATGGCCACAAAGAGACGGGACGTGGAGAGAGGGGAGCGCGGAGAGAGCGCAGCGCACAGAGGAGGGAGCGCCGCTCTATACAAACCAGCGCGTCACGTGACGCCCCGGGCCGCTTGCCTGACCATATGGCGCGTGCCGGGGAAAAGTTACTGGGCGGGGCCTGAGGCGCAGAGCTGCGCGTGCGCGGAGCATCCCACTATCATAATCTATGTGAGTGCTATCCCCTTACCTATCCTCCTCCTCCTCATCACTTGTCTCTTATAAGCGTCACTGGAGCCGCTATATAACCCCCTGAGTCTCATCACAACCCCCAGAAATAAAGAAAAAAAATTCACTCTAGCACCTACAACTCTGCATTGTATCCACTGGAGAGGTTATGAGACTATCACTGCTAAGGAGGCTCTAAAATAAAGGTAAGATGCTGCATCCCTTACTTCTCTGTTCAGATCTGTTATTGTAGGCTGTATATTATGCGCTAAAATTATAATAATATACAAAAACGGCAAATTATTATTATTATTGCTACTATTATTTTAATAGTATTTCAATTATGACAAATTTATATTTTGTAATTGGTCACTTATATGCACTTGTAGCTGGTTGTCAGTGACATATCTATATATCTACTATATAATATATATATATATATATATATATATATACATTTATTTATTCTTGTTATATATATATATATATATATATATATATATATATATATATTGGTATAGATTTGATATTACAACATCTATAGATACAGTTTGTGCATATTTCAAGAACTTTAGAATCAGTTCATCTCACCTCATAGTTTCCTTGCGACATTTTGTATATGTTTATTACACCTTTATTTATTTATTACATTAAATGCATCAGATTATAGTAGTTTATTATTAAATATTTACTTTATATATCAAGTTTTTGTTAAAAGAAAAAAAAAACACCCTAAACTTGCACCCCATGCAATAAAATACAAATGGGAGATGTTTCTAATAAGGATCTGAATCGCACCTGATCCCTTCTCCTCAAGGCGCCTGCGCCGCATCAGATATTTCTAATGAAGTTTTCTTTGTGTTATTGTACATTGATCTGTATATTAGAATTTATTTTGTTTTTATGTTTTTTTAGGATATATTCCCTGTCTTCCTTTATTCTGATCTGATCTTGAGTTGTATTTTTAATCACCTAAGTCATAACGTCCTAATCCACTTATTGTCGGCATAATACCCACCAAGTTACATAACAGTGCTTGTGGAGAATGATCTTATTATAATGTTGAGTAGTTACTAGACTCTCCCATCACATTTTATGACTAAATTGTCGCATTACCCCAATGTCTATTTCTCCAGCAGATTCAAAGATGACCAAGTCCTATCGAGATAATGGGTTAATCATGACCGAGAGCCAAGGCTCCAGAGGTTGGGTGGACGACTGTCTGAGCTCTCAAGATGAGCATGACCTGGAGAAGAAGGAAGAAGAGTTAGAGGGCATGCTTAAAGATGAAGATGAAGACTCTTTAAAGCATCATAATGGAGAGGAGATTGATGATGAGGAAGGGGAAGAAGATGACAACGACGATGATGATGACGATGATGATGATGAAGATGATGATGACCAGAAACCTAAGAGACGTGGACCCAAAAAGAAGAAAATGACTAAAGCCAGGATGGAGCGTTTTAAAATGAGGCGCATGAAAGCTAATGCAAGGGAAAGAAACCGCATGCATGGTCTGAATGCAGCCCTGGACAATTTGCGCAAAGTTGTCCCCTGTTACTCCAAGACACAAAAGTTGTCCAAGATCGAGACTTTGCGCCTGGCTAAGAATTATATCTGGGCGCTTTCTGAGATTCTAAGATCTGGGAAGAGTCCAGATCTCGTGACATTTGTGCAGACTCTTTGCAAAGGCTTGTCTCAACCTACCACTAACCTAGTAGCTGGGTGCCTTCAGCTGAACCCTAGAACTTTTCTTCCAGAACAGAACCAGGACATGCCACCACATATGCAAGCTGCCAGTGCTTCCTTTCCCTTGCACCCTTATCCCTATCAGTCTCCTGGTCTTCCCAGTCCTCCTTATGGTACCATGGACAGCTCTCACATCTTTCAAGTCAAGCCCCATTCATATGGTGTTGCTCTGGAGCCTTTCTTTGAGAGCACTGTCACTGACTGCACCAGCCCCTCGTTTGATGGTCCTCTCAGCCCTCCTCTGAGTGTTAATGGGAACTTTTCTTTCAAGCATGAGCCTTCTGCGGAGTTTGATAAGAATTATGCCTTCACCATGCACTATCCTGCTACTATAGCTCAAAGCCATGGAGCTCTATTCTCCAGTGCTGGAGCACGTTGTGAGATCCCTATAGACAGCATTATGTCCTATGATGGCCAAACACACCATGAAAGAGTGATGAGTGCCCAGCTTAATGCCATCTTTCACGATTAACTCTTGAGAGATCAAAATAAGTGACATTGGTGTAATTATATAGTACTATCTTGTTTACAAACTGTAGCCCACTGGGTACTTTTGCTGGAAAGTGCAAAATGTTCCATCACCCTATTAAATCTCTACTGCCTGTAAACCTTAGGATCGGATATTCCTATTCACCTGCTGTATTATTATGTATATATTGTACCCTAAACTCCTCTAAATCTCAGCTACTCATAACTATATCCATATTGTGTTATTATTTTATCTGGATACAGATAAAACCTGGAAAAATAATAATAATGATAATAAAAAAAGCAATAATTAGGATCTATGCAATTTTTAACCGAATAGTGGGCCAATTAAAGAAATATATAGAATTCTATTTTTCAACCAACCTTTTACTACTAGTTGTCGTAAACCCATTGCTGAATTATTTTGTGGTGATTTTTTGTACAGAATTTTTAAGGACTTTTTTTATAATGTGAATTTCCTATTTTAAAACCATGCAGCTCCATCGATTTTTTATAAGATGAGGAAGTAGAACTATATCTAATTTATAGAAAAAAAAATAAAATAAAAGATTAATAAAAAAATAATAATGTAAACCAGCAGCAAAGTGCTTAGAAAGTTGTGTTGCCTTAGAAGTTTTATCACTCAGATCCGTTATTAAAGCTAAACAAGGTTTTTCTACCAAGGGAGAATCTCATGCAGTCGGTCCTTTAACACAATGCACATGGAAGAGTTAAATGTGGAGATCGTGTCTGCAGGGTGCCATGCTCTGAATTATTATTGATAGTCCCTTACCATTCTCTTTTAACTCTTTAATCTCCAGTGTTAGATGGAACACAGGGTGCAAAGTAGTCATGTGAGATCTTGGTAGTAGTAACATTACCATTATTGCACAAGTCTTCATATAAAGTATAACTTATCCAGATACAAGCTGCTTGACTATCATGCACAGATTCTTCATTCTATTAATATACAGTGCTTCTATACACATGGCTGATGCAGTTTTATGGAGTCACAATGGATACAATTTCTATAGATGTAACTTATTGCAGTAGTTGAAATGAATACAAACCCATTTCTAAATCTGTACTTAGACTATTAGCTGCCGCATGATGTTATTAATAATGATGATTATGATTATGATGATGATGATACATTTCCAATCATTGCTGTCTGAAGTGTATTTATTGCTGGTTCAATCTGGAATTAATTTGTCCTGTTATTCTGTTTGTTTCCCTGTATACAATGATGTGTCGCACAGATCCATGCAAACCCATTATTCAATATAAAATAGTATTCAACACTTCAGTCTACTGGTGCTTTATTATTCTTCCTGGCATCCTACAGGGAATATGTCCAACTAATCTTTTAATTGGTTGAATTTATAAAGAAGTTATTCCAGGTGAGCTCGAGCATTCGAAGCTTCTCTGATCTATCTAGCTTTCTTTCTGACTTTCTTTCTTTCTTTCTTTCTTTCTTTCTTTCTTTCTTTCCTTTTTTCTTATCATCTTCCTATCTGTACACTATTATATGCTATGTATTTCACATAATCTTGTCATAGTTATTATTAATTATTAATATATTATTATTACTATTATTATTACAATGAGGAAGATAGAACATTGAAGATAAGACGGTTCTTGCTTTGTATTTTACATTAGTTGTAGGTTTATACTTTTTTCAGACGAATTTCTCATTGAAAACAATTTAGCTTGATTTATCAAAGTGTTGTTTTATCTGAAGATTTCTGTAATCTTTCATATGTCACTGCGTTCTGTACTTGTGATAGGGATAAAAATTGGTCAGTTATTCGTTAACAAGTGATAATAATATAGGCAATGGTTACTAATACTGTAATATGTAGCAGAAGTGAAAGGTAAAGGTGAAAAACACTGAGCATAACAATAATAATAATAATAATAATAATAATAATAATAATAATGTTATTTTTGTTGTTGTTATTATTGTAATAATAGCATTTCCTACTACATGGGAGGACTGCTCCCTAGAAGTTCCTTAGTGTTCCCCTCTGCCTGCCTCTTACATTGTCCTCTCTGGAGACATATTATAATTGCAGAGTTCCTGCATCGGTTATTAACCCTTTCCCTAGACCCAGGGCTGTGATTCATGTCCTGGTGACTATAGGAATACACATTATTATGAAGATGCACATTCATTCATGTTGTTGTCATTTGTATTAAAGCAAAACTACAGCACCAAGTGGTGATGTGTCAGGGAAGGGGCATCCAGGATGCCACCATCTTTTATTCAAAGTGGGGCAGGCACAGATGTTCCTTCTGCAGGGGAGGATTTAATTTATGAAAATGATATTGTTTATGCATGGCTGCACTGCAAAACACAGGCTGCTCCCATCTGAGAGAGATGCCACACAACCAGGGCTGTTGTCAGCACTCAGGAGAGCACTGCCTTCCTGACTCACATTACTGATAGGAGAGAATCAGTGAAAAGGTGATTATTGAGGATGATGGCAGAAGGTGTCATGACAGGGATGTAAGGTGGTATATGCATGTAGTACAGTTTTTCAAGCTGCTTGTATTGTACATGACAGGTATGAGGAAATGAATTGTCATCTACACAGTTATCATTATATGTTGTGTACATATAGAGCTTTTATGTTTTTATTTAATCTGATACTAGATAAATAGGCATCCTATCAAAAGAAAAGACATCATTATTATTATTATTATTATTATTATTATTAACAATAATAATTACAATAATATAAATAATTATAATAATAGTAACAAATTATTCACATATGAGTTGTGACTAGCCAGTTGTCTTCTTCCTGAGCTGGACTTGACAGTTTGGCTATTTGATAATCTATCCGGCACTTTATAGTCTCAAACTAGGCAACAAGCTGTATGGAAAACTGATGCAGCCAATGTCAGAGGGAAACTACGCCAGATTGCTGGATACATGGAAATAAACTCTAACAAAACTTCAAAAATTTATTAATTGAGTTTTTTTAAAAATAGCATTTCCCACCAAGATAAAGATAAGTCTGACAAATGACAGCAACTCTAGGTGATGTCACTCAGGTTTCTAAAGATCCTGAACTTTCAAAAGTTATATCCTTCCATATTTCCTCTGTCTTAAGGTGGGTTCACATATATTCCATGATCTAGCATAGTTTCCCTGGTACATAGTGGTAAATAGATGCTAGAAGAAACCTGATGCCAGAACTGATTCTATTGTTTTATATGGGATCATCTTTCTAATCTGGTGCATCAGTTGTGATGCTGGATGTCTCCCTATGCTGGACAGAAGATGTTACATGCTGCATTTTCCTGTGTTTTCCAGACTATAGGCAACAGATCGGTCAACAAAGTTCACAAAAATGTTATCAGTTGTATCCAACTCAGGCATAAAACAAGTAGCTAGACCAAGGGTGTACTCAGACAACTAAAACACTTGTGAGCCCCTTGTTTTTCAATATTTCAGCACAGAGTACCCACCCCTTATGTCTCTATAGCAATCTGCTAGTAATTAATAGCCAGTAGAAAGCTGCTGTTAAGGTGATAGGGCCGCCTGTCCTACTGCGCCACTAGGCAGCTGCAATGGTAGCATCAATGGTACTGTATGTCTGAGCCTTGGGCTAGACAAGCTAATAAACGTGAACCCTGTCTAACGCCTCCTTTACATATGTTGATTTTTCCATTATGATTCCCTTCAACACAGTATAAAAACAGAAACACAAGATGGATACTGATGAAACATGATCCTATAGCATCCCATGGAAACAATTTTAAGTCTGGTGACATCAATTGTCATGCTAAACCCCTCACTATGCTAGACATTAAAGATGAAGTTTTCAGTTGTGTCCAGCTCAGGCGTAAAAGAACTTGTAGGACACAACTGATATACATTGCATTTTGGCATAGAATATTTGCCGCCCATACAGAGCTGTATTACAGACATCTTAATTAAAGGAGTTTTCTGGCCCCAAATGGATTTTTCATCCAGATGACCTATGTACAGGATAAGTCATCAGTATGTGATCTGTGGGGGTCTGACACCTGGACCCTGGACAGATGAGCTGGTTAGGCAGCCTCCAGGCACTGGAAGCTGGTGCAGTGGATGGGGAGTGTGTGTAGGCTGTTCCTTTCAAGTAATAGGAGCGGCACTGAAATTCCATGGAATGACCGATTTGCAGTGGATTGAACAAGTACAGCTACCACGCGCTCCCCGTCCACTACAGCAGTTTCCAGCACCTGGAGGCTACCAGAACATCTGATCTGTGCAGGTTCTGGATGTTGAACCTGCACAGATCACACACACACAGGATAGGTCATCACTATAAAAAATCTATTTGAGGACAGAAACCCCCTTCAAACCTAAAGGTGCCCATACACATTAGACTAAAGTTGATTAAATGGACAATTGCTACCAAGATGAGATCAGTTAGGTGAAATATAAAAACTGGTTACAAATTGGTGACAAACCAACATCATCTAGAAAGAAGTCAACCATGTGTGAAATTTGCAGTAGATAGATGCTGCTTGTAGCTGACTGTTATTGGGTCACTGCTATTGGATCCTTCATGAAAGATTATTTGTCCTTTGATCATCATCTCTGGCAGTACTTCAGATGTATCATACCAGGTGTAATCGAATATGTGTAGCCACTTTGGACTACTATAATGGTCAATATCAACTAAAATGTGTATAGCTATGTCTGAGAAGCAGTTGTTCCCCAGAAAAATGTTTGTTCTACCATTAACAACCAACAAACACATGCAAGAAGAATTTATACCTGAATATGGATTATTATTTTTGTGATTAACATCAGTAAACAATTCTCCATCTGTGAATACAAGCTATTCTGGATTACTGTTTATTTGGATTGTTGAAGAGGAGAATTCCAGCAGCCAAATATGAGATTGTCCTTAGAAAAATCTACAATGACAATGCACATACCAATCTATCAATCTATTGTATGGCTGGCCAAACAAATCCAGTTATGGTTGTTGCTGAAGAAGTAAAAGGAAAAATTGGAATATGCTGTATGTTGTGCGTTGTAAATGGATTAACAAGTCAAATCCAGAAATCTGTCTTTATCTGACCACAGTCTGACCTTCACACGGGCCCAGGTGAGGAAGGAGATGAAAAAGATCAATGCGAGGAAAGCCGCAGGGCCAGATGACATCAGTGCAAGGCTAATTAAGACTTGTGGGGCCCAGCTGTGTGGTATAATTACATATATGTATAATATGAGCCTGAGGCAGGAAATAGTCCCTGAATTATGGAAATCTTCTTGTGTGGTACCAGTTCCAAAGAAACCTCACCCTATGGACCTCAACGACTACAGACCTGTAGCACTGACATCCCACTTGATGAAGATCTTAGAGAGATTGGTTCTCACACATCTCCGCCCTCTAGTGAGCCCCGCTATGGACCCTCTCCAGTTTGCTTATCGACCGGGCATTGGGGTAGATGATGCCATCATCCACCTTCTGCACAGGGATCTGTCTCACCTGGAAAAACCAGGGAACACGGTGAGAATAATGTTCTTTGATTTCTCCAGTGCTTTTAACACCATACAGCCCAGGTTACTGAGAGACAAGCTGGGCCTTGCTGGAGTGGACCACCACCTCTCCAACTGGATCCTAGACTACCTCACAAATCGACCTCAATACGTGAGAGCCCAAGACTGTGTGTCAGGTACCGTGATCTGTAATACGGGGGCACCTCAGGGTACGGTTCTAGCCCCTTTCCTCTTCACACTGTACACTGCTGATTTTAGGTGCAACTCATCCAGCTGCTACCTACAGAAGTATTCTGACGACTCTGCAATAGTAGGCCTCATCACAGACGATGATGACAGGGAGTACAGAGAACTGAACCGTTTTTTTTGTGGACTGGTGCCACCAGAACCACCTGAAGATTAACGCGGGGAAGACCAAGGAGATGGTGGTGGACTTCCGTAAAGGCAGATGCCCTCCAAAACCAGTGGACATCCTGGGGACAGGCATCGAGATTGTGAACACCTATAAGTACCTGGGTTTGCTCCTTAATAATAAGCTGGACTGGGCAGATCATATGGAGGCCCTGTACAGGAAGGGCCACAGCAGGCTCTACCTGCTTAGGAGGCTGAGAGCCTTTGGAATCCGGGGGGCACTTCTTAGGACTTTCTTGAACTCGGTAGTGGCATCAGCCATCTTCTTTGGAGTGGCCTGCTGGGGGAGTAGCATATCAACTAGGGACAGAAATAAACTTGACAAGCTGATTAGAAGGGCCAGCTCTGTCCTGGGGAGCCCACTGGACCCAGTGCAGGTGGTGGGTGACAGAAGGATACTGTCCCTGGTGAGCTCCATGCAGAAGAAGAAGTCCCATCCCATGCATGAGACTGTGATTGCGCTGGGCAGTACTGTCAGTGACCGACTGCTCCACCCTAGGTATGAGAAGGAGCGCTATCGGAAGTCTTTCCTCCCCACCGCGGTTAGGCTGTACAACCAACACCGACTTAAGCGGAGATCATTACATACAGAGAACTGAAATATCTCTCTGCCTGTTAAATCCCCCCCCCCCCCCCTGCTACGTCCTATCTGTCTGTCTGCTATTAATGTAATGCCTCTCACCTTGGAACATTCCTGTACATGTTGTATTTGTATTTGTATCTGCTTATCTTATCTTATCTTTGCTGCTGTAACACACTGAATTCCCCCATTGTGGGACTATTAAAGGACTATTATTATTATTATTATTATTATTATTAAACAGACTCTACAGGGGTCATTCATGACTTTACTATTCATGGCCTAACCTTAGGATAGGTCATCCATATCAGTTTGTCTAGGGTCCAACTCCAGGCACTGTTTGCTGGCACTGAGTTGTATTGCAGCTTTACAGATCTGTACACTGTGTTGTGGCCAGGAAAGTTACTGCAATCTCAAACCAATTTATGTTTCCCGCTCACTACATAGTATACAGAGCTGAACAGTTCCAGTACGCTTATGGCTCCAGAAAATCGCTGATTAGCAGGGTAGGTCATTAGTAATAAACCTGTGGACAATCCCTTTAAGCACATACATTATGGCTGAGGCCCCACATTGTGGAAATGCAGCTTTTTTTGTTGCAGATTTTGCTGCAGTTTTTGGAGCCAAAGCCAGGAGTGGATTAAGCAGAAGGTAGAAGGATAAGTAGTTCTAATATATTTCCCAATCCTTTTGTAGCCATTCTTGGCTTTGGCTCAAAAAAATGCAGCAAAATCTGCAACAAAAAAGATGCGTTTCTGAAAAGTGGGGCCTTAGTCTTAAAGGGGTTATCTGGTTTGTAATGTTGATGTTGATGTTAATTATCCTTAGGATAAGCCACCAATATTAGATCTGCAAGGGTCCAACACCTGGGACTCCTGCAGATCACATGTACCGAGACAGTATGGCTCTCAGTAATGTTTATATACCGCGACTTGCACTGCTCATTCGCAGTACAAACTGTAGTGGTTAGTGTAGGTACTGCAGTGCTGTCCCATAGACTCCAATAGCAGTGGTTTCTGTGACATCATGTATACCTTTGTACATCCTGCGCCTCACGCTCCTGGCGCTGCCTCAGCATTTCCTGGTATGAGCATGCCTAGCTCGACCTTCCCCCGCCCCTTCTCTTGTGAGCTCTGCTTTACAGCTCCAGTGTCTAGTATGCATGCACCCAATCTCTGCTCTCCATATTAAGGAAGAGCAAAGATCAGGCGCATCAGCAGCCTCCATTGAATTACATTGCTCATGGCCCCTGCACCAAACAGATAGTTATGGCCTATCCTAAGGATAGGTCATAAAAAAAAATAAATCCTGGAAAACCACACCTACACTCCCTTTGATTCCACCTAGTCCCTTTGTGTCCCCACACAATAGAATGCCCCTTCTGTGATACCCCAAACACACTATACTTCCCCTCTATGGCCTCCATACAGTATATACTGTAAATCAAAAAGATATATTCACCAGACTACCATTCCTCGCCACCATCTCTGATGCAGTGCAGGGATCTTGTAGGCTCTTGTGGCCTTTGGCCAGTCTGTGTCGACCCAATTCAGGTGGCACCATAATATGATCATGCCATCTGAACCAGTGATCTGTTCCCACTTAAATAGGTATAATACGATGTCTGAAGAAGAGAGCTAGTACTCTCGAAAACTCACTATCAAATATACTCAGTTAGCACCTAAAAGGTATCGCCTGATTTCTTCACTCTTCCACTACTTTCTATGGCTAAAATGGTACAACATTATACTACTACCCACTTAAAACTGTTCTCTATTAGGGAGAACGGCAGGGCGGGGAGCCATAGACTCAAATGCCCTGCTGCAGTATTCAACTGGGTCAGGCAGTCTGGGGGTAGGACTCAGAATTTTACCAATTTCAAAGTTGGCAAGTATGGATGCACTAAATTTATAGTTTTTTCGGGTGATAAATGACCTTTAGGAGGTAAATGTTTTTATGCATTTTTTGAAGCCAAAACTAGGAATGGGTTGAAAAAAAGAGAAGTTCCATCTGTCCTTTCTAGGGTTTCACCTTTCCTTATCTGCACCTGGTTTTGGATTTAAAAACTTCTTCAAAAAACCTGAATTTGTGTCTAAGAGGAAAAAGTTGTATTCCAGTCCATCTTCATGTCATACCGATATAGATTAGATCTAGATTATACCATATCACTTTCTATTCTATTTTTCTCCTGACTGTTTGCTATACCTGAATGATATTAGACACGTTTGTCAATAACACATCACATGTTAAACACTGGTTTATACTAATGAGGGAAGAATTATGTGATGGAAAAATCATCAACTTTACTAATGGTGTCCCACAGGCATCATTAAAGCAACCATCCGTAAATGTTGTTAAGAAGGGCAGTGTGAGAGAGAGAGATATCTCAATTTTCAGCATCACGTCTGCAGCACTGCAGGATTTTTCCACTTAATGTGCATATCTCATTTTATAGTCAGTAATTTATTAAAAGCTTGGTTTTGGAAAGAAAATACAGTATATGTTACATAATACTCAATATACCTGTAATGACATCTATTGTTAGGACGTTTTCTATTGTTGACATTCCAAGAAAAACTACTTTGCTGTCTCTTTAATTCACAATCCAATAATCTGGAGATTCTAATAATCCAGCACTTGTTTCCAGCAATAAAATAATCTTGAGTTTTACAGAAACAGAAGACTAAGCTAACTAAATCAGATATGAGACTTGCCTGCAAAATACATTGATTGATAAATTGATAATGGAAGACACACACACTCACACACACACACACACACACACACACATATATACACACATATATATATATATATATATATATATATATATATATATATATATTTAATTTCCTATGTTATTACATTCTGTTCTATGAAGGGTATAGTAAGCTTCAGTGCAAAAGTTCAGCCTGTACAACTTCTCACACCAAGGTTGCACTAGCAGTCAGTTTCATTGCTAAGGCTAGATTTACACGAAAGACGGATTTCAGTGTATGGAGGGACCAGTGAAAACAGCCAAAAATATGACATGACCTATAATTTGACGGTCTGTGACAATGGGCCGTCAAAATAATGGTCATGTGAATAGCCCCCATTCACTGACATTAAAATTAAAGCTGCCATGTAATGCCCATTAAAAAAAAACATAGCCTAAGGTTTTATCTCAGCTCTATGCATAGTAGTATATCTCTATAATGGCAGCTTAGATACAGCAGCTCAGCTCTATGTATATCACTATATCTTTATAATGGCATTTTAGATACACCAACTCAGCTCTATGTATATCACTATATCTTTATAATGGCAGTTTAGATACAGCAGCTCGGCTCTATGTATAGTACTATATTTTTATAATAGCAGTTTAGATACAGTGGCTCAGCTCTATGTATATCACTATATCTTTATAATGGCAGTTTAGATATACCGGCTCGGCTCTATGTATAGTACTATATCTTTATAATAGCAGTTCAGATACAGTGGCTCAGCTCTATGTATAGTAGATTACCTCTATAATGGCAGTTTAGATACAGCGGCTCATCTCTATGTATTTCACTATATCTTTATGATAGCAATTTAGATACAGTGGCACGGCTCTATGTATAGTAGTTTACCTCTATAATGGCAGTTTAGATACAGTGGCTCTGCTCTACAGTATGTATAGTAGTTTACCTCTATAATGGCAGTTTGGATACAGCGGCTCATCTCTATGTATTTCACTATATCTTTATGATAGCAATTTAGATACAGCGGCTCGGCTCTATGTATAGTACTGTATCTTTATAATAGCAAATCAGATACAGTGGCTCCGCTCTATGTATATTAGTTTACCTCTATAATGGCAGTTTAGATGCAGCGACTTGGCTGTACGTATTTCACTATATCTTTATAATAGCAGTTTAGATACAGCGGCTCGGCTCTATGTTTGGCACTATACCTCTATAGAGCAGTCACCTAATTATGGTCAGATACCAGTTCTACACAATGATAAATGAATTCAGTGCACTTACATCCAGTGACATGTTCTTTGATTCTCTAGTAGTGGGAATAGAGTAAAATCTCCTGTATAGCTCAGTAGTCTCTTCCATAAAGATGTGCTATGAAATTACTGTAAACCTTATGGCATCCTCTATATCTATGCCACTTTCTATGTACAGAGATTTCATCACTTGAATCAGCCCACCTATCTCACACATTAGGGTAATTTCACAGGAAGCAAGTTTAGACTGGGGCTCCATGTGGCATAAATGCTGCGGTTTGGCTGTGGCAGAAATGTCGCCGAAAAAAAAAGCTGCGTTTTACAGTCACAGCGGGAAAAACCGCGGCGGCAACGCATTGCAGTTTTTCCTGCTGCAGTTATCACAGAAAGTCTGCAGAGGTTTCCTTTAGGTATAATTGACACGCGACAATTTTGGAAATAGCAGCATCTCCGCTGCACGTATTTTTCCACAATGTGTGGATGAGATTCACTAGAAACCCTTTCCACTTTGCAGTGACTATAAAATGCTGCATTTTTTTCTGCCACATGGGGCCCCGGCCTTAAGCTATCAGTATGCTTTGGAGTGTAAACATGGGGAGAACATACAAACTCTATGCAGATGTGATCCTTGTGCAGTGTATATACTGTCACTGGGTGGTAAGGAACGCCCCCTCTGACAGTACAAGGCTATGTAAGGCCCGCCCTTCTGACAGTGGGGAGATATCGGTGCTGAAATTAACAGCATCAATATGTCCACCACCAGAGCACATACCGGGAAAGCCGACAGTGCACTGAATTCAGTGCACTGTTGGCTTTCTAGCAGTATATAATACTGCACATTGAGAAGGACATTAAAGGTCCTCTTTAAGGTCCTACAGTGGCGAAAAAAAGTATTTAGTCAGCCACCAATTGTGCAAGTTCTCCCACTTAAAAAGATGAGGCCGGCCTGTAATTGTCATCATAGGTAGACCTCAACTATGAGAGACAAAATGAGAAAATAAATCCAGAAAATCACATTGTCTGATTTTTAAAGAATTTATTTGCAAATTATGGTGGAAAATACGTATTTGGTCAATAACAAAAGTTCATCTCAATACTTTGTTATATATCCTTTGTTGGCAATGACAGAGGTCAAACGTTTTCTGTAAGTCTTCACAAGGTTGGCACACACTGTTGCTGGTATGTTGGCCCATTCCTCCATGCAGATCTTCTCTAGATCACTGATGTTTTGGGGCTGTCGCTGGGCAACACGGACTTTCAACTCCCTCCAAAGGTTTTCTATGGGGTTGAGATCTGGAGACTGGCTAGGCCACTCCAGGACCTTGAAATGCTTCTTACGAAGCCATTCCTTCGTTGCCCTGCTGGTGTGCTTGGGATCATTGTCATGCTGAAAGACCCAGCCACGTTTCATCTTCAGTGCTGATAGAAGGAGGTTTGCACTCAAAATCTCATGATACATGGCACCATTCATTATTTCATGTACACGCATCAGTCATCCTCGTCCCTTTGCAGAGAAACAGCCCCAAAGCATGATGTTGCCACCCCCATGCTTCACAGTAGGTATGGTGTTCTTTGGATGCAACTCAGCATTCACTCTCCTCCAAACACAATGAATTGTGTTTCTACCAAACAGTTCTATTTTGGTTTCATCTGACCATATGACATTCTCCCAATACTCTTCTGGAACATCCAAATGCTCTTTAGCAAACTTCAGACGGGCCCAGATATGTACTGGCTTAAGCAGGGGACACGTCTGGCACTGCAGGATCTGAGTCCCTGGCGGCGTAGTGTGTTACTGACGGTAGCCTTTGTTACGATAGCCCCAGCTTTCTGCAGGTCATTCACTAGGTCCCCCGTCTGGTTCTGGGATTTTTTCTCGCCATTCTTGTGATTATTTTGACCCTACGGGGTGAGAACTTGCGTGGAGCCCCTGATTGAAGGAGATTATCAGTGGTCTTGTATGTCCATTTTCTATTTCTTGCTCCCACAGTTGATTTCTTCACACCAAGCTGCTTGCCTATTGCAGATTCAGTCTTCCCAGCCTGGTGCAGGTCTACAATTTTGTTTCTGGTGTCCTTCCACAGCTCTTTGGTCTTCACCATAGTGGAGTTTGGAGTGTGACTGTTTGAGGTTGTGGACAGGTGTCTTTTATACTGATAACAATGTCAAACAGGAGCCATTACTACAGGTAATGAGTGGAGGACAGAGGAGCCTCTTAAAGAAGAAGTTACAGGTCTGTGAGAGCCAGAAATCTTGCTTGTTTGTAGGTTACCAAATACTTATTTTCCACCATAATTTGAAAATAAATTCTTAAAAAAATCAGACAATGTGATTTTCTAGATATGTTTTCTCATTTTGTCTCTCATAGTTGAGGTCTACCTATGATGTCAATTACAGGCCTCTCTCATCTTTTTCAGTAGGAGAACTTGCACAATTGGTGGCTGACTAAATACTTTTTTTTTCCCACTGTATTACATATTTCTGAACAAGTACTGATCAGCTACAAACAGTGGCATAATGATCGCGGTTGCAGGTGGTGTGACCGCAACTGGGCCCGGAGGGGTGCGGGGCCCACGGCCAGCTGGAAACGGCCAGGTCCCCGGACGACCATGATAGCGGTCAGGAAAAGCCTGGTTTCCCGGCCACTATAAATATTGCTAAGAGGAAGGGGCCTCTTTCCAATTTATGTCAGCCCAGGGGAGATGACTAAAAATAAAAAAATACTTATACTCACATCTGTGGGGCTCTTCCAGCCGGTAACTGAGGTCACATGCACCCAGACATCACTACTGGAGCTTGTGATTGGGCCCCAGCGGTCACAAGGGGCACCCCGGCGTAATGATGTTACGTAACCACTGAGGCCCAATCACAGGCCCCAGCAGAGATGTCTGGGGCACGTGACCTCATTCGCCAGGTAGAAGAGGACCAAGAAAGATGCTGCAGACAGCCAGACGGAGTGAGGATGCCCAGGAAAGGTGAGGCAAGGTGAGTATAAATTGTTTGTTATTTTTAATCACTTCCCCTGGGCCTCTACTTATTATAGTCTGGGGTCTGAGGAGCATATTATACTGTGTGTGAGCCACTGTGGAGCATATAATACTGTGTGGGTCTACAGTGGAGCATATAACACTGTGTGGGGGCCACTGTGGAGCATATAATACTGTGTTGGGGCTACTGCGGAGCATATAATCCTGTGTTGGGGCCACTGTGGAGCATATTATACTGTGTGGAGGGGCCACAGTGGAGCATATTATACTGTCCCAGTATTGTTTACATGCCGGGCACTGCGCTGCTCACTCACTGTATTCTTGATAACTGCAGTTGTGGGTACTAAAGGGATACCTTTCAAGTATCTGAGATATCGCTACAGCACCCGTAGCTGTCACTATCAAGAATTCGCTCTATGGAAGGGATAGGGGGCCCCAGGCAAAAGTTTGCACTGGGGCCCACAAGACTTTAGTTACCCCACTGGCTACAAAACTTGCCAATCAGCGCTCGTTCTGCACCAGCCTGGCTACACAGACCTATATAGAGGACATGCACGAGGAGTGATCGCTAAAGTAGTTCTATCCACATTAATTCCAGAGGTTAAAAACATAGTTGGGAATGGGATATTTATATCCTCTTTCATACAACACCAGAAACATGTTTCTCTGTTTTATAATGCCCCACCCTTATTTCCCTGCATTATACACAAGCCTGTACACTATACACAGTGAGAATCAGTGTATACCTCTCAACAGAGAAGCAAGGGAAGTAATTAAGAAATGGAGAATTTCACACAAAGGAGCCAAAATTTGTCAATGACCCAAAAGTTGTTCAAAAGTTTACTTAAGACAGCATTTTACATTACGTGCAAAGTGGATGGGATTCTGGCTAACCCCACCCACACATTGCAGAAAAAAATCTGCAGTGGAAATTCTGTGATTTCAAAAACGCTTGTTTTTGTAAATCGCAGCATGTCAATTATATCTATGAAAACGGTATTTTCTGTGTAGGTAAAATAGAAGCAGAAATTCTGCAGAGGAAAACTCTGGGGACTTTCTGTGATAAATGATGCAGAAAAAAACCGAGATGCGTTTCCGCCGCAATATTTTCCGCAGTGCTTTTTGGCTGCGGCTCACTACGTGGGGCCTTAGCCCAAGGCATACTTTTAGTTAAAGATGGACGAACCTCTCAGGATTTGTTTCTTTTTGGGTTGGGGTCACTCAGGTCCAAGATTAGTTTGGCTTCAGACAAGTTTGGTATGAACAACAACTACAGTAGGTTTGCTCAAAAAAAGCAGCAAAATCTGCAACAACAAAAAAAGCAACATAGGGCCATAGCCTTAAAAATAGAACACTCTCAGGGCTCCTAGGAACCTATCTATCCAATTTTTAGCTCTCTAAGGAGGCCCCGGGGGGGTGACAAAAATAAAAAAAAACATTCATACTACCCTTCCATTACCTCTTTTGGACCTCCTCGCAGCATCTGGTGCTCTCTTTCCGCCTCCTCAGTGACATCATGCGCCAAGCTTCATGACGTCATGACACTCGGCATTCCCATATGACCGCTGGTGCCCAATCACAGACCTCTGCGGTGTTCCTGGGCACATGACGTCACAGGAGGGTGCCACATGCTGCGCTGGAGGCCCAAAAGAGGTAATGGAAGGTGAGTATGAATGTTTTTCTATTTTTTTTTGCCTCCCCTGGGCTTCTACCTATAGTACTCTGGGGGCTGAAGAGACCCCAGAGTATAATGTGGTGGCCATTTTAGTTTGCCCAAGACGAATTTCCATTTGTCAGTTCGCTCATCTCTACTTCCAGTTATAAAGAACTTTTCATAAATTAATAACATATGTGAATATAAGAAACTTTACAATATACCTTATTAAGGAGATCTGTTTCCTTCACCACTTATTAGGCTGCCCTCCACCTCCTCTTCCTTATCTCCTTATTAACCCGCTAAATAGAATCAATAGCCATATCCTGCTCACACACAGAACTCTATGGAGATGGGAGGGAGATACGAAGGATGTTAATTTATTTATTGCCTCTTATTGTAATATTAAGAGCGCTCCCCCGCAATCACAGAATAGCAAAGTGTAACAGTAGTTATCTTTGCATGTTTTCCAGTAGCCTTCTTCTATTCTATTCTATTCTATTCTATTCTATTCTATTCTATTCTAACCTTCTCCATAGACTAATATGTAAGAAGTAACTCAGCTTGAAAATGGAAAACTCAACATATTTGTTAAATAAGATATATTACAAAGTTTCTTATTTTCACCTGTACTATTAATTTCTGATTTTTCTTTTTGGAATTGGAGGTATGCTTTAAGCTTTAAGTGTCATATTAAAAACTTTAGCCTGGCAGCTGCCTAATATGTATGTTTAGCTGCAAAAAGTCATCAATACTAGCTCTCTGTGTGAATTTTCAGTTTCTTGTATAATGCAATGTCTGAAGAAGAGAGCTAGTACTCTCGAAAGCTTACTATCAAATATACTCAGTTAGCCTCTAAAAGGTACCGCCTGATTTCTTCACTCTTCCACTACTTTCTATGGCTAACACGGTACAACATTAAACTACTAAAAAGTCATCAAGGTAGGCTAGTAATGCAGGCTAGCCATACATATTAGATAGCTGTTGACCTTCAGTCATTCCTTTCAATCTCCACATTAAAATACAACATCTACATACTTCTTTCTCCCAATGTTTGCCATTGAGAAAGAGCGTTCGGTGGCACCCATACAGGGTCAAATGGTCCTGCCAAAATTGGTGCATTTGGCCAATATTAATCTAATCAGTATGGCCAGCTTCACTGTGAGGGAGGATCAGGGCTCAGAACTGTGATTTTGCTACCATAACGTGATGTACATGCTTAGTTGTTGGTGAAGATCCTTCACTATAGGGATTACAGCACACCTCATGTGTACGGTTTACTGGATGGTAATACAAGATACAGGACTCCAAGAGTTAAACTTTAAAAAAAATGAAAGGAAATCAGTCATTTCACGTCTTTAAATTCACATCCCAATTAATCATTTCTCACAGAATAATTATCACCTTTGCTCCTACTGAGCTTCTTTCCCCTTTCTCATTTGTTAATTTTTCCATTACCCATACTCACCACCTTTTGCCAGTCAGAGAAGCTTCCCAGTTTAATGCAATGTTAATCTCTATCACCTTTAAGCAGATTGACTGGCAGATCCTTCATGCTTCATAGTTAAGATGTATCCGTGAAAGCATTGTTAATGCCCGTCTAAAAATAGGAGACTCAGAGCGCATTGTAGTTTCCAATGAAATGAACATAAAAAGAATTATGTTTCCATTATCAGTTTAAAAGAGGTCGTTCGCAACACGAAACTAAGGGATATAGGCCTGGATTTACTTTACATCAAACCAAGATTTAATTAAAATAATCATTAATTGCTGAAATGTGGTGACTAGAAATGTGTGATGGGTTCGTCCCAAAGATTTGTTTTGGGATGAACTTATTCAGATAGAACCAGAAGTGAAATGATTATACTTTAGACCCCAAAGTATAATAGGTGAAGGCGTAAAAAAATAACAGTTAAACTATATTCACATGACAGCAAATAATGGCCATGCGGCGTCTGCTTTTATAATGGATGTCATGTGACAAAATTAATTTCAATGTCAGTGAATGGTGGCTATTCACATGAGTGTTATTTTGACAGAGAAATATCTTTCTCAGCAGGTGAATTGAAGATGTGGTTGACAGAGGTGGTAAATTACATGTTACAACATTAGTGGAGGAGGAGGAGGAACACACAGAAGCCTGTTTCAAGATCGCATCACACTCGGATGGAGTTTCCTACTGTGAGATGAGCAAGCTAAATAATCAAAAACTTAATCTTCATTCTCTGGAATTATGACAATCCTGTGGCTGCTGGCGAAGCCACCAAAACCAGAATTAGTATTGCTGTTGCCACCTATATTCTTATTGTTAGCACTGGCACGATAGAGTTTTTTGTAAAAAAAAAAAAAAAAAAGCCTATTTCAAGAAAATTGGCAAAGCACTGAAAGGGTGAAGTAGTCAGTGAGTATTAGACTACAACATGCTGCGTGATAATGGCCGTTTTTCTGTGTTGGTTAACAACAAAAAAAAACTATTGCGAATAAAACCCCTTAACAAAAAGATATTTTGCACTGTAATCTACAGCACACTGCATGAGCCAGCATGTTTTTTTTTGCCATGACAGTGGCACTTTGTATACATTGGTTAAAGGGAGTCTATCACTTAAACCAGCCAAGATAAACTACTGTTACAATAATGTTCTTACTACAAAGACAATTTCAAGCATACCTTTGTTATGTATATTAGCCTGCCAGAATTACCATAAAACCGTTTTTTATGGGTATGCAAATGAGCCTCATGGAGCAAAGGGTCATAGACTTCATTGCCTGAGCACAGTTGTAATATCCGCAATAACAGCCATCCAGTCATGTAGTTAGGCCCCATCAGCAGTTCCAGAGCAGCGTCATTGTCAGTTATCTCACAGAGCGCTGCAATGAAATCATGCGCATGCGCAGTATGCTCCTGTAGTTTGTGCTGTGTCCAAGCGTACAGGATGTCAGAACACAGTGCAGCAAAATACACTAAGTAATTGCAAATCTGACATTTTATTACAAAAAGATTGCTCTGTTGCAACAGACTTAAAATTAGATTACTGGTGAACTGTCTAGTATATGTGTAACACAGTGAAAACTGTAATCACACACCACACAGTGAAGAAATTCTCCCTCCCCCCACTCCTATCATTTTATCTGATTTAACTAAATCTTACTAGACTGTGCTCCACTACTGCTCCTGTAAATCTGTAGTCCTATCTCAATGTTGGTGTTGTTTTCCCACTAGCAATAGCAGCAATTACTTTGGATTATGTAGTGATGATAACACATCTGTCCACTAGCTAGAGTATCACAAAATGGCATTTCTTCTTCCTGCCCACAGCATCTTATATTCTATATGTGACATCAGTATTGTAACCTCTCCACCAACCACTAACAATAGGCTGTGAGGCCTAGGTCAAAGAGACCATGTAATCTTCGTTCTCTGTATTTTAACTGCACATTACATGTAGCGGTGGCCATTTTAATTCACCCGAGACAAATCGCAAAGGTTTCGGTATCATCTAAAACTTAAACTTTTGGAAAATTCCCAATGAATCTGGTTTGTTACAAGTTGGTTTACTCATCTCTTTACTACACCCACTGCAACCATTTCTAGGACTTTTAAAAAATCTACAATTTCACCTCCTGGTGTAAAATTCTAATATATTAAGATATTGATAAATAAAAGTAAAATTAGTATCAAATAATCCTAAATAAAGGAGGACATAAAAATACACGCTTCAAAGCTCCATCTGATCAGTCTCAGAGAATTTGGCAGGCACTCCTATGTGATCCAGCTGTTGCAGGGATGTGAAGCTATTACTGAGACTGACACTGACAGATTTAAGTAATTTATAGACAATAAAAGGAATGTACATCTGCCATGATTACTGTAGAACATGTGATGGGAAGAAATATTCAGCCATTTCACATTTTAAAGTTCCTGATCACATTGTAAGGTTATGACCAAGAACTCCAGGCTAGTCGTGACTTTGGAAGCTTTTTGGAAGATTACAATATCGCCCAGAGATGGCATTTAGTGTTGAACTATTTAGCGTCAGAAATGTATGTCCTTTTCATAATGAAGACACAAAAAATAGCCCTAATTTCAAATGCTGTTTTAACAAATGATAGTTTGAAAATCAGACATCCCAGATTTTGAGATTATCAAATGATGTGATCCAAGCATCCAAAGAACTGTTATCAGGTTCTTCTGAGAAAATGCTGCCTTTGGTTTTAACCAATCATATCTTCTAGTGTTTAGGCCACATAAATATTTGCCTCATCTAACAAGGGCACATTGTTCCAGAAGTCCAAGGTGTTCACAGGCAAGTCTTGTCCTAATCTTCTTTCCGGGCAGCGAAGGTTTCCTCCAAGTAAGAGCTGCCTATAGGTCCCATTATGAGTTTCTTAACTCTTTAAGAACGTGGCCTAGTTTGACCTTCAGGACATAGCAATTTTTTTTTTTATTTTTAAGTTAAAATGGTCATGTGAGGACTTGTTTTTTTGTGAAGGTTGTGTTTTTAATTGCACAATTTAGAGTACATATAATATAGTGAGATTTTTTTAGAACATTTTGAAGGGTTGGCAAAAACTGCAATTTTATAATTTTTGGGAATTTGGTTTTGGGGTTCAGTTCATGTTTCACCTGTAAAATAAAATAAAACTGCATTAAAGACTCAAAATGCAATAAAAATGTTTTAAAAAATTGTATTCACCTCACCATTCCCCCAAGACTCCCGATTTGGTGCTTACCAGGTTCCATGCTGGTCTGTGTTTTGTGGTTCCTCTCGACATGCAGGAAATAGTCACTTAGTCAATCTCTGGCTGCAGCAGTGATCTGCCTGAGCCAGTGACTGACTGAGCACTCATTTCCAGTGTGCCTAGATGGACCAGGCAGCAGAGACTATCAAGATCCCTACAAAGGGTGAAAATGGTAATGGCCAGGGATTGTGAAATGATTATGACGTGTATAGGCCAGATATCCCCATATGTTAAAAATACTATCTAAATATACTTGGCTGCTTCAGAGAAAATGCCACATCTCTTTGTTTTTGTGCACTCATTTACGCTAGGTTCACACCAGCATTGCATTCCATTGTTTGGGTCGTCGGGGTACCCAAACAACAGAGAGGCAAACCGCTATATCAGCGGTTACACACAGAGCCCAGCAGACCCCATTGACTATAATAGGGTCTGTTGGGTGTCTGTTGTTTTTAAACTGAAAGTGGTAAAGGAAAAAGTCCTCCATGCACACCCTTTTCTTCCGCACATTTTCGGTGTACACTGCGACAGAGTCTCCAACTGAGACTCCTGCGCAGATGTGAATGTAATAGTCTGAAGACACCACACTAATGAAAATTTGTGCTCTACATGAATCATATAACATGTCTAATATAATGCATGGGAGCTGACAGTAATAGCAACAATTAAATAAAAAAAAAACATAATACATTTCCTTTAGTATATTATTCTACTGACTCTTATGCCTTCTATGTACAGTGCTGGCCAAAAGTATTGGCACCCCTGCAATTCTGTCAGATAATACTCAATTTCTTCCAGAAAATGATTGCAATCACAAATGCTTTGGTAATAATATCTTCATTTATTTTGCTTGCAATGAAAAAACACAAAAGAGAATGAAAAAAAAAAGTCAAATTATTGATCATTTTACACAAAACTCCAAAAATGGGCCGGACAAAAGTATTGGCACCCTCAGCCTAATACTTGGTAGCACAACCTTTAGACAAAATAACTGCGAACAACCGCTTCCGGTAACCATCAATGAGTTTCTTACAATGCTCTGCTGGAATTTTAGACCATTCTTCTTTGGCAAATTTCTCCAGGTCCCTGAGATTTGAAGGGTGCCTTCTCCAAACTGCCATTTTGAGATCTCTCCACAGGTGTTCTATGGGATTCAGGTCTGGACTCATTGCTGGCCACTTTAGAAGTCTCCAGTGCTTTCTCTCAAACCATTTTCTAGTACTTTTTGAAGTGTGTTTTGGGTCATTGTCCTGCTGGAAGACCCATGACCTCTGAGTGAGACCCAGCTTTCTCACACTGGGCCCTACATTATGCTGCAAAATTTGTTGGTAGTCTTCAGACTTCATAATGCCATGCACACGGTCAAGCAGTCCAGTGCCAGAGGCAGCAAAGCAACCCCAAAACATCAGGGAACCTCCGCCATGTTTGACTGTAGGGACCGTGTTCTTTTCTTTGAAGGCCTCTTTTTTTTTCCTGTAAACTCTATGTTGATGCCTTTTCCCAAAAAGCTCTACTTTTGTCTCATCTGACCAGAGAACATTCTTCCAAAAAGTTTTTGGCTTTCTCAGGTAAGTTTTGGCAAACTCCAGCCTGGCTTTTTTATGTCTCTGGGTCAGAAGTGGGGTCTTCCTGGGTATCCTACCATAGAGTCCCTTTTCATTCAGACGCCGACGGATAGTACGGGTTGACACTGTTGTACCCTCGGACTGCAGGGCAGCTAGAACTTGTTTGGATGTTAGTCGAGGTTCTTTAGCCACCATCTGCACAATCTTTCGTTGAAATCTCTCGTCAATTTTTCTTTTCCGTCCACATCTAGGGAGGTTAGCCACAGTGCCATGGGCTTTAAACTTCTTGATGACACTGCGCACGGTAGACACAGGAACATTCAGGTCTTTGGAGATGGACTTGTAGCCTTGAGATTGCTCATGCTTCCTCACAATTTTGCTTCTCAAGTCCTCAGACAGTTCTTTGGTCTTCCTTCTTTTCTCCATGCTCAATGTGGTACACACAAGGACACAGGACAGAGGTTGAGTCAACTTTAATCCATTTCAACTGGCTGCAAGTGTGATTTAGTTATTGCCACCACCTGTTATGTGCCACAGGTAAGTAACAGGTGCTGTTAATTACACAAATTAGAGAAGCATCACATGATTTTTCAAAGGGTGCCAATACTTTTGTCCACCCCCTTTTTTATGTTTGGTGTGGAATTATATCCAATTTGGCTTTTTGACAATTCTTTTTGTGGTTTTCCATTGAAGACAAATTAAATGAAGATATTATTACCAAAGCATTTGTGATTGCAATCATTTTCTGGAAGAAATTGAGTATTATCTGACAGAATTGCAGGGGTGCCAATACTTTTGGCCAGCACTGTATATGTTCATTACTGTAGAAACGTCTCACTTTATTTCAGTAGGGTAACTATGGGATTACCAATCCTATTATAAAATAATTTTTTACGTGCCAACCCTAGACAATTATATGTGCCATCTGTCCACTCTGTGCTTCCAGTATGTAGAGGATCAGTGAATATTATTATTAGATTCCCAGCATGTGGTGGGCACAAGTTATCTCAGGTGTCACAGGTATCATCTGTTTCTAAGGCGAAGGACACACTTTTCATTGTACAGTGTCCTTTTTTAAAAAGTGAAGTCTAACTGTGCCCCCTATGAGAGAACTTTATGTCCACATTATCCAACGCAATAAAGTAGTAAGAACATGCAAGTCCTTGTAATTTGTTATTATAGCCAGGGCATATGTAAAGGAAAAAGCGGCAAATGCAGAGATCAAACTGCTCCTTCTCCCTTATGGTGCTGAATAATGGTAAACAGGGCAGAGTTTACCCAATGCATTAATGTCCATGATCCTTGTGTCAGTTACATTCTTCCCTGTTTGCTAACATTGCAGTGGTGATGTAGAAGAATATTTTTCACAGGTTCTCAATACCTAATAGCTAAGCGTTAACTTCTTTCCTCCTTATGATACTTTTTCATTTAGAAAATACTAGCATAGATTAGTTCACTTTAAATAAAAAAGTAAAAAATAAAAAACACAGTCCCTGTCTTTGGGAGGCTTTGAAAAAATTTTACATTGTAAGTAGTATGCATTCATAGTATCATAAATTAGGACCGTTTAGATGAGATGGAAAATTTGCTTTTCTCCTCCTTTTTGTTTGTTTTGTGCATTTATTATTATTTTGTATGAGTACAATAGTTTACATGTTATCTAGGTAGTTAGAGAGCTTTAGGGTAACTTTTTACCCCCATATTCAAATTTTGTTGTACTCTCAAGATTAATGTATATTATTAACTTTTATTATTCCTACTTTATTGTTATTATCACTAATATATTGACAAAAAAATAACGCACCAAGAAGGAGTTGTTGGAATCAAATGAAACTTTCTATGTGTGAATGTAATGATAATATGCAGTATATGATTACAACATTAGAGCAAAAGGAGAAGTTTATTGGGGAAAATAGGACAATTGAAAGAGGGCTCTAGTACCGTGATGGACTGACTGGATACAAGTTGAGACACGGTTGGGCATGGAGGTATCTAAGTTCCTGTGGAAAATATGACCACATGTGTTGAGCTGGGCCTGTAGATCCTATTCAGACCACACCTCTAATCATTTACATATCTGCCTGAGACATAACTGCATGCCAAGTTTTGCAGCAATGCAACATTTCTATCTAGGTGCATAATTTATTTTAGTCAATGAGTATGGTTCAGCTTCACCATGCTTTATTTAGCTAATCCAGCCCTGCATACAGTTTGTGGAAGGTTTTAAGCTTAGCCTATGTACTTATAAACACAAAGGCCAGTGCTAGGGAATACCTAGGTATGCCCTAACAAGAGACATCCTGAATAGACAGTTCTAGGCTCCTCCAGTGGACCCTGAGCTGTACATGGTGTGGGTATACTGTACATTGTGATCTAAGGGGGATCCCTACTTTGTTTTTCCCTTGTAAACCCCAATCTCATTTGATTGTAGCATAGAGGAGATTAAGCGATGCATTCTTAGACCAAGTCAGTAGTCACTAGTGCAGGAATAGTGGTTTATAGTGACTTCTTGTATTCAGGCTGACATTGTATCATATAAAGGACAAAATAACACCAAACCTACATTATATTTAAAAATATTTTTTTCCATTGCAGTACAATTGGTTAAACCTGCCACAAAGATGTAATGATCTTGCCCCTACTTACTAACACTGCGGGTCTCTATGTGGGAGAGATAAGAATAGTTTGTGATTGTACCTGACCATGTTTTGGATCCCCTGATGAGTCATGGCTACTCATGATGTAACCCGTAGGGACAGGTGACTATTTAATTAAGAGTCAGATGTGGACTGCCCTTGTAAGGGCAGGAGCTCTTTGGGGATAATAGGGCCATTTTTGAGATATAGGGTCAGAACTTAATGACCAGGATGGCGATTCCCACAGAGCTAATGATGGATCATGAATTATCAGACACATGACCGGTGATTTGGTGAGATCTATCTGATTTTTCTTACCTTTTCATATATTTGGAATGTCTGTGATTTAGAGTTTTAACATTAACTCTTTATTTTTTGTTGATTTGTGTGATTTATATCTGCATTCTATTGGATTGATATAATCCCTGATCGCACCAATATTTATCTGTGTTAGTCTTTTCATTTATAGACATGTCATTATTGAGGTGCCTTTTTATGAGATATTTATATTAAAAGTTATGTTTTATAGTTTTTTTCCACACTTGCTGTATTTATTCTCTTCTAAGTGGAAATTCCTGCTCTAGTTGGTATTTTTTGCTGAAGTGTGCATTAGATATCTGCAGAGGTCAAACCTCAATACAAGCTCCTGTGTGACCCGGCCAGCCTTACTTATGGGGAGCGACCATGCCACTGCAGAGTCACATGTATATGCAAGCAGGACACATGAGACGTCCAAAAACGGAAGAAGGTCTTAGGTCGCTCATGACATATGAAAATATTTAATCTCTTTATTCCCAATATACCATTACGATAATTAAGATTAATGGAACAACATAAGTTTTAAGGCAACACATTTTCAACAGCTTATGTATGTTGCCAACTTGGCATCAATGATGTATCTTGCTTATTCATCTCATGGAAATTAGATAAAATGTTCCCTATGCCTGGCAGACGTCACTGGGGAAGCAGCTTATAGCAGACTGACAATTTATCCCTTAGACTGTAATAATTCACTCTGTAAATCTCCTTAGGTCTCATTCATTAACTGTCATTGTGCCAGTTTGTAGCACAGTAGTAGATGGGCACATGCAGATATTCTTATATGTGGAGTTTGTACTCACTTCTATGTCTTACAATAGAATGAAATATTTTATTATTACAGAGCTATAATATTGACAGAAATGCTACTATATTCTACTATATATTCTACTATATATCATACACTGATGTTGAGGTGGAGCAAAATCTGCACCAGATTCCACTGTGAGAACCTAACCTTAGAATCCAGTGAATGGTCTCATCCTTCCGTGTATAATCATGCATACAGATATAGCTGTCAATCACTCATAAGAACCGCCCACTGGACTCCTGAACCTAGAATGAGCAAAGTTCTAAATGAATAAAATTCAGGCTATACTGAATCTTTTTCCACACAGCTATGTATCAATGTGCTCAGTTCCTCCTGCTCTTTAACATGATGGTGGTAGATTAAGCAGCATTTTCATAGTAACAGGTCCCTTTATAAGACAAGGTTTCTATACTTTTACATAAAACATGCATATATATATATATATATATATATATATATATATATATACACTGTATATATACATACACCTAACAAAGACTACCCACAATGTTTAGAGGTATTTCACTATATCAAAATGTCTGGCCAGAACATAATTTTCTGTCTTCAGTCTGCAGTAAGTTAATTGGGTGAATCCTCACGTGTTATGGGGGTCATTAACCTATGATAATTTGTTCTTTGTCTACAATCTATGTTTAGAGACTGTAAGATCCATAAAGCTGAGTCACCATTTCTTCCCTGGGAATTGAGGTTTTGCACTGTGGTAAATAAAGGGGAATCCCAGGCGTGGTTTTATCTAATATTTCCAGTGAAACAATTTTCTATTACCCAGGTTTGTCCTCCAGAGTCAATTTGTAGACTAAACTTATTTTGCTCTTTATTACTGGCATATATCATCACATTGTAGTTAATTTGTGTAAGTGACTTGTTTTATACAGGCTTTTATTGCTAATGCTTGTGATTAAATTCCAGCTTGGGGAAAGACTATCCCATGTGGATAACTTAAGGAAGCTATTACAGCCGATTTAATTGCTCACAGTGGTAAACAAAGCTGGTTGTCATGGCATTCCTAGATGACTAGTCAGACAAGATAAGATCTATCTATCTATCTATCTATCTATCTATCTATCTATCTATCTATCTATCTACAGTATATTAAACACTCAGAATTATGGTTCTGGTGTACCAACTATTACAGTCATATGAAAAAGTTTGGGCACCCCTATTAATCTTAATCATTTTTAGTTCTAAATATTTGGGTGTTTGCAACAGCCATTTCAATTTGATATATCTAATAACTGATGGACACAGTAATATTTCAGGATTGAAATGAGGTTTATTGTACTAACAGAAAATGTGCAATATGCATTAAACCAAAATTTGAACGGTGCAAAAGTATGGGCACCTCAACAGAAAAGTGACATTAATATTTAGTAGATCCTCCTTTTGCAAAAATAACAGCCTCTAGTCGCTTCCTGTAGCTTTTCATCAGTTCCTGGATCCTGGATGAAGGTATTTTTGACCATTCCTCTTTACAAAACAATTCCAGTTCAGTTAAGTTTGATGGTCGCCGAGCATGGACAGCCCGCTTCAAATTATCCCACAGATGTTCAATGATATTCAGGTCTGGGGACTGGGATGGCCATTCCAGAACATTGTAATTGTTCCTCTGCATGAATGCCTGAGTAGATTTGGAGCTGTGTTTTGGATCATTGTCTTGCTGAAATATCCATCCCCAGCGTAACTTCAAATTCTTCACTGATTCTTGTACATTATTCTCAAGAATCTGCTGATACTGAGTTGAATCCATGCGACCCTCAACTTTAACAAGATTCCCGATGCCGGCATTGGCCACACAGCCCCAAAGCATGATGGAACCTCCACCAAATTTTACAGTGGGTAGCAAGTGTTTTTCTTGGAATGCTGTGTTTTTTTGGACACCATGCATAACGCCTTTTTGTATGACCAAACAACTCAATCTTTGTTTCACCAGTCCACAGGACCTTCTTCCAAAATGAAGCTGGCTTGTCCAAATGTGCTTTTGCATACCTCAGGCGACTCTGTTTGTGGCGTGCTTTCAGAAACGGCTTCTTTCGCATCACTCTCCCATACAGCTTCTCCTTGTGCAAAGTGTGCTGTATTGTTGACCGATGCACAGTGACACCATCTGCAGCAAGATGATGCTGCAGCTCTTTGGAAGTGGTCTGTGGATTGTCCTTGACTGTTCTCACCATTCTTCTTCTCTGCCTTTCTGATATTTTTCTTGGCCTGCCACTTCTGGGCTTAACAAGAACTGTCCCTGTGGTCTTCCATTTCCTTACTATGTTCCTAACAGTGGAAACTGACAGGTTAAATCTCTGAGACAACTTTTTGTATCCTTCCCCTGAACAACTATGTTGAACAATCTTTGTTTTCAGATCATTTGAGAGTTGTTTTGAGGAGCCCATGATGCCACTCTTCAGAGGAGATTCAAATAGGAGAACAACTTGCAATTGGCCACCTTAAATACCTTTTCTCATGATTGGATACACCTGGCTATGAAGTTCAAAGCTCAGTGAGGTTACAAAACCAATTTTGTGCTTCAGTAAGTCAGTAAAAAGTAGTTAGGAGTATTCAAATCAATAAAATGATAAGGGTACCCAAATTTTTGCACCGGTCAAATTTTGGTTTAATGCATATTGCACATTTTCTGTTAGTACAATAAACCTCATTTCAATCCTGAAATATTACTGTGTCCATCAGTTATTAGATATATCAAATGGAAATGGCTGTTGCAAACACCCAAATATTTAGAACTAAAAATGATTAAGATTAATAGGGGTGCCCAAACTTTTTCATATGACTGTATATTGTACATTTTATAGCACAGTGTTAAACCAATCTGGCTGTCATGATATCCCTAGATGACTAGTGATACAAAATAAGATAAGATAAAATAGTTTTTCCTCTCCTTTACGGTAATTTTTATTCTGTATTGTGTCATAGGGGGTGGGGCTAGATCTGTGATGTGTGTGTGGTATTGGTGTATTAGTTATTTATTTTTTTTATTAATTTTATTTTTCTATTTTTTACTTTTCTATTTATTTATTTACATTGTGTCCCCGTAAGGTCATAATAGACCTTTGGGGGCATGTGAACACTATATCTTCGGTGGGGGAGGCTGATACATTTAACCCCAGTTACAGGAGAAATGCAGCCTCCTGCCTATGACTCCTGAGCTAATCTGGGTCCTTTAGGACCCAGCAGCTCTAATGGTCTCTGATCCCCGGCAGATCACGTGACCGCCGGATCAGAGGGGAGCTGCATCATAGTGGCTCCCATAGCTATGTATACATAAACTGTATACAATAAACCGTCCTGCCTTCTCTAGAGAAGCTCTGGCTGTAGTAACAGCCAGCTCCCCGTTTCTACAGCTGCACGACTTCATGCAGCTGCTTAAAACTGCAAGGACGTACGGGTACGTCCATGCAGAACAAGACAACCACTATCTGGACATATATACCCAACGGGCGGTCTGGAAGTGGTTAAACCCTGTATTACTGTGAGCTCTAAGAATATTAGAAATCAAGAATGCCTCACAACACTGATGCAAGTGATTTCATAAAAGGATAAAAAATAAGCAAGTACAATCAAGCAAATACAATACAATAAACAAGAATATAAACAAACTTAGGCAAGCCTGGGGTGAACCCAATGTCAGCTAGCTGACACCCCAAGGTATAAAGACAAATCACAAATAATAGGAATCCAAGCAGACATCTGAGCAGTGGGTTGGCTGGCATAGCATATTCTCAACATTTTATAGTGTTCCAGTCCCCCTTCTAAATGTATAGAAATTTCCAGAAGCTGCATGTACGCATGTCTGCTGGTCACTGTTTGGAATTTGACCTTACACCTTTTGTATCAGACAGTACCAAAAGATTCTAAGACCCATAATTGAAATGTAAGTAATTTTAACCCTTTACAACACATTCCACCCCTTGTTCTACCACTTCAATTTGCTCTAACCAATAAAAATCTAATACCATGTTAACAATGATTACAAATTGTTGTATGCCACAAAGCAAATCAATATATAAAAACACTTATATAGATATCTACAACTTGTCGTGAAACCTTCCTCTCCAACATGATGTCCCCCATCCATTTTATTAAACATTGAAACCATTTTCTCAATCTACCTCTAACCATTATGGTACTAGTTGGGTGTCTTAAAACCCCCAAAAAGGTATATATAAAAAAATAGTTATGTGTTGGACTAACAAGCAAGGACATGAAATGTTAATTCTCTTTCTGTGGAAACCTTTCTTCTGATTTTCCCATATGAAGACCACAAAGTCTCTGGTGCAAGAAACAGTATGATGTCATTTGTCCACTTTGCCATGTAAAGACTCAATTCCCATGAAGTACTGGAAGTTTGTTACAGTCTTTTATCCCTCTTTTTGTCTCTGATTAAAGGGGTTACAGGTGTGTCCATGAATATAAGGGCAGGTATAGAGCCCCTTTTTCTGAAATATCTGTGGCTGTTCATGACTGCCCATAAGACCATTTTGTTATCTCTGTTCTTTAGGGAGGAACTTTTGATATATTACTCTCCCCATTTGTATAGTAGTGCAGCAGCTAACATGGTTATTGTTTTACTGCTTGAAATCTTGCTAGAGAATCTCCACCCCTGAATCTGTTGTAGTGGGGCAGACTTTCTTTACAAGCACACTGTAGAATCTGTTCTAAAATGTAGCTCGGGACATTGACCATGCGGGGACTCAAAATTACTGTTTTTGTATACCAGCTATTGTGCCATTATTCCTAATGACTAGTGTCCCAAAAGGGTGATCATTCATTTTAAAATGCCATATTGTAGCCTGACTCCCTGTGGGCAGCAGGGTGGCTCAGTGGTTAGCATTGTAACCTTGAAATACTGGGTTTGAATCAAGCCAAAGACAACATCTAAATGGGGTTTGTAGGTCTCCTCACACATTCCAAAGACATGCTGATAGGAAATTTAGATTGTGAGCCCTGCTTGGGACAGTGAGTGATGACAAAATGCATAATATGTTGGTGCTATATACAGTCATGGGCATAAGTGTTGGCACCCCTGAATTTTTTCCAGAAAATAAAGTATTTGTCCCAGAAAATTATTGCAATTACACGTGTTTTTTTTTACACATGTGTTTATTTCCTTTGTGTGTATTGGAACAGCACGAAAAACAGATTAAAAAAAGCCAAAAATTATGTAATTTCATGCAAAACTCCAAAAATGGGCTGGGCAAAATTACTGGCACCCTCAACTTAATATTTGGTTGCACACTCTTTGGAAAAAATAATTGAAATCAATCGCTTCCTATAACCATCAACAAGCTTCTTACATCTCTCAACTGGAACTTCGAACCACTCTTCTCGCAAACTGCTCCAAGTCTCTCATATTTGAAGGGTGCATTCTCTTTTCCCAACAGCAATTTTAAGATCTTTAAATGGGATTTAGATCCGGACTCATTGCTGGCCACTTCACTTCCATCCATTTCTGGGTGCTTTTTGAAGTATGTTTGGGATTATTGTCCTGCTTTCTGATACTGGGCCCTACATTGCGACCCTTTGGTAATCTTCAGATTTCATGATGCCTTTCGCACAGTCAAAGCACCCAATACCAGGGGCAGCAAAACAACCCCAAAACATCTTTGAACTTCCTCCATATTTGACTGTTGGTACTGTGTTCTTTTCTTTGTAAGCCTCATTCCGTTTTCAGTAAACAGTAGAATGATGTGAATTACCAAAAATCACTATCTTGGTCTCATCTGTCCACAATACATTTTCCCAGGAGGATTTTGGCTTACTCTTGTATGTTTTGGCAAACTGCAGTCTAGGTTTTTTATGTTTCTGTGTCACTAGTGGGGTCCTCCTGAGTCTCCTGGCATAGCGTTTAATTTCATTCAAATGTTGACAGATAGTTCGCAGTGACACTGATGCACCCTGAGCCTGTAGGTCAGCTTGAATTTTTTTGGAACTTGATTGGGGCTGCTTATCCACCATCAGGACTATCCTGCGTTGCACCTTTCATCAATTTTTCTCTTCCTTCCACGTCCAGGGAGATTAGCTATAGTGCCATCAGTTGTAAACTTCTTTATTATGTTGCACATCACGGACAAAAGAACATCAAGATCTCTGGAAATGGACTTGTAACCTTGAGATTGTTGATATATTTCCACAATTTTGGTTCTCAAGTCCTCAGACAGTTCTCTTCTCCTCTTTCTGTTCTCCATGCTTAGTGTGACACACAGACACACAATGCAAAGATTGAGTCAACTTCTCTCCCTTTTATCTGGTTTCAAGTGTGATTTTTATATTGCCCACACCTGTTACTTGCCACAGGTGAGTTTGAATGAGCATCACATGTTTGAAGCAAAGTTATTTACCCACAATTTTGAAAAGGTGGCACCAATTTTGTCCAACCAATTTATGGAGTTTTGTGTGAAATTATGTCTAATTTGCCTTTTTTTCTCAGTTTTTTTTGTGTTGTTCTTTATGCTGATGACACCCAATTATATACAGTACAGACCAAAAGTTTGGACACACCTTCTCATTCCAAGAGTTTTCTGTATTTTCATGACTATAAAATTGTAGATTCACTCTGAAGGCATCAAAACTATGAATTAACACATGTGTAATTATATACTTAACAAAAAAGTGTGAAACAACTGAAAATATGTCTTATATTCTAGGTTCTTCAAAGTAGCCACCTTTTGCTTTGATTATTGCTTTGCACCCTCTTGGCATTCTCTTGATGAGCTTCAAGAGGTAGTCACCTGAAATGGTCTTCCAACAGTCTTGAAGGAGTTCCCAGAGATGCTTAGCACTTGTTGGCCCTTTTGCCTTCACTCTACGGTCCAGCTCACCCCAAACCATCTCGATTGGGTTCAGGTCTGGTGACTGTGGAGGCCAGGTCATCTGGCGTAGCACCCCATCACTCTCCTTCTTGGTCAAATATCCCTTACACAGTCTGGAAGATGCTGTGGTAACCATGCTGGTTCAGTATTCCTTCAATTTTGAATAAATACCCAACAGTGTCACCAGCAAAGCACCCCCACACCATCACACCTCCTCCTCCATGCTTCACGGTGGGAACCAGGCATGTAGAGTCCATTCGTTCACCTTTTCTGCGTCGCACAAAGACACGGTGGTTGGAACCAAAGATCTCAAATTTGGACTCATCAGACCAAAGCACAGATTTCCACAGGTCTAATGTCCATTCCTTGTGTTCTTTAGCCCAAACAAGTCTCTTCTGCTTGTTGCCTGTCCTTAGCAGTGGTTTCCTAGCAGCTATTTTACCATGAAGGCCTGCTGCACACAGTCTCCTCTTAACAGTTGTTGTAGATATGTGTCTGCTGCTAGAACTCTGTGTGGCATTGACCTGATCTCTAATCTGCGCTGCTGTTAACCTGCGATTTCTGAGGCTGGTGACTCGGATGAACTTATCCTCCGCAGCAGAGGTGACTCTTAGTCTTCCTTTCCTGGGGTGGTCCTCATGTGAGCCAGTTTCTTTGTAGCGCTTGATGGTTTTGGCCACTGCACTTGGGGACACTTTCAAAGTTTTCCCAATTTTTCGGACTGACTGACCTTAATTTCTTAAAGTAATGATGGCCGCTCGTTTTTCTTTACTTAGCTGCTTTTTTCTTGCCATAATACAAATTCTAACACTCCATTCAGTAGAACTATCCGCTGTGTATCCACCTGACTTCTGAACAACACAACTGATGGTCCCAACCCCATTTATAAGGCAAGAAATCCCACTTATTAAACCTGACAGGGCACACCTGTGAAGTGAAAACCATTTCAGGTGACTACCTCTTGAAGCTCATCAAGAGAATGCTAAGAGTGTGCAAAGCAGTAATCAAGACAAAAGGTGGCTACTTTGAAGAACCTAGAATATAAGACATATTTTCAGTTGTTTCACACTTTTTTGTTAAGTATATAATTCCACATGTGTTAATTCATAGTTTTGATGCCTTCAGTGTGAATCTACAATTTTTATAGTCATGAAAATACAGAAAACTCTTGGAATGAGAAGGTGTGTCCAAACTTTTGATCTGTACTGTATGTCATCCCGTGACATCACCCCTGCACTAATACAGAACACCAGTGACTGCATCTCTGTCAAATATCACTTTATCTGAAACTGAATCTCTCAAAGACTGAACTACTGCTGTTTCCACCATCTAATAGATCTGTCCCTGATATCTCCATTGCAGTCTCTGGCCTTACTATAACTTCTAGGCAGTATGCCCACTGCCTCGGGGTTTTGTTTGACTCAGGCCTTTCCTTCACCACCCATATCCAATCACTCGCATGCTCATGTCATCTCCACCTCAAAAACATCTCCAGAATCCACCCTTTCCTTACCACAAATACACTAAAGACACTTATTGTTGCCCTGATTCACTCTCGCCTTGACTACTGTAACTCCTTACTAATTGGTCTTCCCCTTACTAAACTCTCCCCTCTACAATCTATTCTGAATGCGGCAGCCAGGCTCATCTATCAGTCTAGACACTATAGCGATGCCTCCGGTCTGTGCCGTTCACTACATTGGCTGCCTATTCAATACAGAATACAATATAAACTTATCACCCTCATTCACAAGGCTCTCCATAATGCTGCACCTCCCTACATTTCCTCCCTCATCTCTGTCTGTCGCCCAACCCGTACTCTCCGTTCACTCAATGACCTAAGACTAACATCCTCTATTATCAGAACGTCCCACGCTCGTATACAAGACTTCTCCTGAATTGCACCACTTCTCTGGAATGCTCTATCCTGGACTATTAGATTAACCCCCAATTTCCACAGTTTCAAGCGTAAACTA
Source organism: Leptodactylus fallax (assembly GCA_947044405.1). Classification (NCBI taxonomy): domain Eukaryota; kingdom Metazoa; phylum Chordata; class Amphibia; order Anura; family Leptodactylidae; genus Leptodactylus; species Leptodactylus fallax. Next base: position 2,629,037 of record CAMRHE010000070.1, on the reverse strand, counting down.
AAGACATATCTTTTATCAGACAGGCCTATCACAACTCCTAATGTAAACCCTTCTGTAGTTAGATTCCCTAGAACATACCCTCCTCTGTTCACGCTCCCGTATTACCTCACAGGATATGATGCCGTATCAGACTAACTTTATATGTCCAGGCACTGTCTGCACGTTAAAGGACACGACTGGTGACGGCTCATACAGCTTTATATATGTGTAATGACAGTAACCTCTATTACAGAATTGTCTGACCATTGTACAAACAATGCTATGTCTGTTGCCACCCCTGCTACCTCTTGTGTCACCCCCTCTACCTCATAGATTGTAAGCTCTTGCGAGCAGGGCCCTCAGTCCCAGTGTGTGAATTGAATATTTCTTTGTAATGTATCTTTTTTGTCAGTACTTGAACCCTACAAATTGTACAGTGCTGCGGAATATGTTGGCGCTATATATAAATAAAATTTATTATTATTATTATTATAGAAAATGAGGAAATAATCATGTGTATAACAAAACGTGTAATTGCATAAAAATTCTGGGAGAAATATTTGATTTTCTGGAAAAATTTCAGGTGTGCCAACACTTACAGCCATGACTGAAAATGATAAATTATATGTCTCCATCCCATGTACTAAAAAGGCTCTTCAAATTTGGTCATACCAAGAACATGTAGCGTTACATTTGCCAATTTCTCACTGATTTTCCTAGTCTGCATCACACACTTAAGATCATATAGGCTAACTTGAGAAATGTGATTACTTGGTGTTTACTAAGCATTGCCATTAAATTTCATGACATTCTACCCATGACAGTATAATCTATGGAGTGTTTTTAGGGAAGCTAAGCAGTTACTGGAGAGACTGGTAAAAACGCTAAATGACCCAGAACATCTCAAGTGTCTCACAAATGAAAACAATGCTGAAAGAAAATGCTCATCTTCCTGAGAGGTTCAGACACCAGAGCTAATGGTAACTTCCATATATTATATGTAAATATAGCACAGCTCTGGAAACAGTTCTGACTTGTATCCAGTAGAAACTCAGAGTTACCATTAAAGAGAAGCTCTGTTTAAAGCCTTTTAAAAAATATTAATTGGCTAATATTACTTCAATATCTGTAAATAGTTTGTATGTTCTCCCTGTGTTTTCATGGGTTTCCTCTAGGTACTCCAGTTTCCCTACAAACTACAAAGACATACTGATAGGGAATGTAGATTTTGAGTCTTATGTGGGACAGTGTTGACAGTATCTGTAAAACGCTGCGGAATACGATGGTGCTATATAAGCAAGCTAAATAAATAAACAAATAATAAATTATATTTTTGCAGTAGTGCACTTTACTAACTCACTTAGTGGTAGTAACTTGATCACACTCCTATAGCACTGCAGGTTATATTGGCACTGTTTATCTGTATTATATCCGATACAGGATTCCCCGTTAGTGAGCGATCACTTCTTTCAGCCAATGTGCAAATGCACATACAGCTGTCAGCGCAAACAGCACATACAGCTGTCAGCGGGGGCCACTGTGGAGCGTATAATACTGTGTAGGAGCCACTGTGGGCATATAATACTGTATGGGGGCCACTCTGGAGCATATAATACTGAGTGAGGGCCACTCTGGAGCATATAATACTGTGTGGGGGCCACTCTGAAGCATATAATACTGTCTGGTGGGGGCACTCTGGAGCATATAATACTGTCTGAGGGCTGCTATGGAGCGCATTGTACTGTGTGAGGGCCCTTCACTACTTATATCACACAGTATCTGTTTTATAGCAGACATGTGATATTATTACAGGCTGTAATAACATTGGACGGTCACTATAAAATAGATCCTGGTTAATTTAAGGTTAAATTGTCGTGTTGGCACTTTGCAATAATTTAGTGATTTTTGGGTTGCAGTTTGGGCTCTCGGTCTCTAAAAGGTTCGCCATCGCTGCTCTAGGGTCTAGGGTTCAGACCCCAGAGTGTAATAGTTAGCAGCCAGAGGAGGTGCAGCAATATAATAAACCATTATATTCTCCTTGCCTCACCTCTCCTGGACATCCTTGCAGTGTCCGGTGGTCCTTTGGTGACATCTTCTAATCACCTGGCTTATGCCATACGTCCTGGGGTCACCACTGAGGCCTGTAATTGGACCTCAACGGTTACAAGGGGTGTGCCGATGTCATGACCTCAGCGTCTAACCCCAGAGCACGTGTCATCAGCTAGGAGGCTGAAGGAGGTTGCTGAGGGATTGCTGGATGCCACAAGGATGACCAGAAGAGATGAGGCAAGGTGAGTATAACAGTATATTATGTTGCTCCTCCCCTGGGCTTCCACGTATTATACTCTGGGGTTTTAACAGACTCCAAAGCATAATAACAGCACTACAATAATAGACTGGTGAGGGAGGCTGCCATCACTGGTGTAACTACTGGGGTCACTGCTGCGACTGGACCCATTAGCTGGGGGATCCACAGGTCACCCTCATCACACTAAGGCTGATTAAAGTTCTTTGATCTCCTTTTTGATTTCCTTTCATGGCCACCAGTGAGCGCATCATACATTTATTACCTCTGCCCTCTGCTGACACATGTAACAAACATTTATGATACACAGCCTTTAACTGTCAGAAAGGAGAACATTAACCTTTTAAATGTCAAAAGTAACAGTTGGACAGCATATAGTTCAGTATTCAAGGAGGGATTCTGTGAATGGAAACTGTAGAACAAAATGGACACAATTACTATCTGGGGGGCAAGGAATGAGGGGATGCCTGTGGAAAGCTTGAGTGCACAGGCATGTTGTGAACAAGAGTTAATGGCAGTCTGGGCTCAGATAGAGAAGTAAAGGGCAGTGTAAATACTACTAAAATGTACAGATGGGATGTGGCTGTGCAGGTACATAACAATAGTCTCTGTGAATAGTCCTAAGAGAACCTGTCAGCTCTTCTGACATCTTTATTTTAGTACATACACTATATGGAGATCAGTATTGAGACACACATCTTAATCATTGTATTCACATGTTCCATTCAGCCCCATTATCACAGGTGTATAAAATCCAGCCCCTAGACATGCATTCACCTTTTAATAACATTTGTGAATGAATGGTTCATTCTGAAGAGCTCACTGAACTCCAGCATGGTGCTGTAATAGGATGTTACTGCTGTAACAAGTCAGTTTCTCCACTCCTAGATAAGCCATAAGCAGCTTTTAGTGGGATTATTAAAAATGGAAGCATTTAGTACCCACATAGAGGACATAACAAAGATTCAGACCACATAAAATAAAAGCGAGTGGTAGCCATGTGCTGAAGAGCATAGTGCATAAATGTCACCAATATTTTACTGGTCCAATCAGGGGATTTATGAAGACTGGATTACATGAAAAGATAGAATGATTTGAGCAAGTCTATATCCATAGAAGATCTGTGCTTAGTTTTCCAAGATGTTTGGAACAACCTCCCTGCTAAGTTCTTTCACAAACTCTCTGCAAGTGTACCAAGAAGAACTGATGCTGTCTTGAAGGCAGAAGGCGGCCACACCAAAATTGATCAGATTTAGTTTTATTTTTTGTTCATTCCCTTTTTTTAAACTGACAAAAAAAATAAACTGTTAACACTTCTATTTTTGAAAGCATTATTACTTTGCAGCATTGTTATACATCTGCCTAAAATGTTTGCACACTACTGTATATCTCTTTAACATACGAGTTACACTAGAGACTATAACACAGTTACCTGGAAGTGGAATGATTCCACTTTGTATGTATATGGGGCTATTTCATAGAGGCATGCACAATTTTTTTTCAATTGGATTCTATACAAATCAGACATAAAAACTTGTATCATGTCATATGTACTGAGAATAACTAAGGATCCAAAGGAGCCTGTATAACACATAAAGTTACTATGACACTTAACTTCTAGTTTCTGCAAGGTAAACTATAACTACATCTAAATCTTAATGGTAATGATGAGGATGATGATGATAATAACGTACCATGCAAACAGCATATCAAACATGCATTGAGAAGCAGATGAGCTCAAGGGAGAGTTTAAAGTAATCTATCAGTATCTCATTACCATATTTAACCAATGCAAATCTAAGCCATGCACCCTTTGAAAATTATGCTACGTGCCAGCAAAACCTATTTTATATGAAGGGCGCCAGATGGGTAAAGGAAAGGAAAGAAATTTCAGGGCATTGAACAAAATTACAAATGTAGTATTACTGAAGTGAAGCGGCCAGAGCAAGGTCATTATTATTATTAAGACAATATCAAACGATAACGGTAAGTATGTGTGCTGAAAAACATAGAGTACAGTAGTGATGATGCCCTGTTCTGAAATGGCATGATGTGTACAAAATCCTACTGGTTAATAGAAAAAAAGTGAGCCCATATGGGTTAGTTGATAGGATAGAGTTGAACATGCGCATGAGATGAGTGTTAACTATAGGTTTAGAATAGCGTTTCCTGACCTTTTCAGACTCAGGGCACCCCTAGAAAAAATATTTCCTTGGGGCATCCCTACTAACTGAAGGCATGCGGTCATCTTCCCAAACCAGAGTGTTGCAGCCCCTGGCGGGTTTCCAAAATGCCCCTGTTGCGAATTGCTGGTTTAGACATTAGCTATCACTTTTGATCCCACCATATTAACCAGCCTGATCAATTTGGTTTGCACATTAGTCTCTAGAGTAGAAGTGAAAATACTGGATGATCCAAGGGCAAAGCAACATGGCTGACTGTGGAAACTCAAACATGGCCACCTAATATATCATTCAGAGAAAGGATGACCAAGCGCAGAAAAGTCTCCCAACAGATGTTGATTTGTAGTACTAGCCTCAGTGCTAGACTCCCTGGGTACCCTGGTTGGAAAACACTGTTATAGATACTACATGAATTGGCAGAACGTATAATACAATGATATGTTTTTGCCATTGTTAAAGTGGTTTTTTGATGGCTTATCCTCAGGATAGGCAACTAGCATCTGATTGGTGGGGGGAAAACACACCCCCCCCCCCCCCCCCCCCGCAACAATTGATTGTTTGGGACTGTTGCTTGGCACTATACAGTGTACAGAATCATAAGTAGATGGCTCTGTACATTGTATAGTGGTCATGTTAAGTTAGTGTAGTTCTGCTCCCCTTAAAGTGGGAGCTGATCTGTAATAGCTTGGATCGGCCAATATACAATATGCTTCCAGTTCTGTAAACTGTATAATACCAGGCCCAGCAGCGGTCCTGAACAGCGCTCCTCAGTGATCAGATATTGATGGCCTATCCTGAAGATAGGCCATAAAAAAAAGTTGGACAAAAACCCTTTAGTGCTCAAGTAAAATAAACGGAGAAATGCTTCAAGTGCAGGATTGTATATATATATATATATATATATATATATATATATATATATATATATATATATATAGTATCCTTGATGGTCCAGATTTTCTTGTCAGTGTTTTTGCTCTCTGGTACTGGTACTTTGTAATAAGTGAAAAAACTGGTTCATGCTTGGATGCCAAATAGCACAGAAAAGGTTTCAGTTACTTCTCTGCTGGCGAATTAAGGGTGAGTTAGGGTATGCACGGGACCTAGCACCCATTTTGACTGACCTCTTGATATACAGGCGAACTACATGAACCAGCAGAGTGGTGAGATCAAACTGATTTATTCGTTTTTAAAAAATTCATTATTCTCTGCTAATGTTAAATTGTTTGGTATGAGACATGAGATATATGGTATTGAAATATAAAACTTTTTTACATAAGATCCGGTGAATTAGAGGTCTATATGTAATGTCATTGGTGGTATTCATCTTGGCACTTTTGAATATTTTTTGGAGAAGTGGTATAATTTTTATTCTCTATTTATTAAAAGTTATATTTTAGTATATAATACGTCTTTGCTGGTAATATAGTATCCTGGATAGTCCAGATTTTCTTGTCAGTGTTTTTGCTCTCTGGTACTGGTACATTGTAATAAGTGAAAAAACTGGTTCATGCTTGGATGCCAAATAGCACAGAAAAGGTTTCAGTTACTTCTCTGCTGGCAGTGATGGTGCTCTAAGCAGGCAGATGCACCTAGAGTTTTATTTTAGCATATACTGGTCACTAAACATTGGTATGCTATTGACTCGTAGCTTGAAACGTAGTTGACTATGCTTTATAACACAACTGCATGCAAGAGTGCAGTGTGACATACGTTTTTTACAGTGGGTCTCAAAACTAGACATATGCAAATCTATAGGCATACAGTGGCATGTACATGGGTATACGTTTAGCAACATTTAGTATCCCTTTTCTGTCTACTGAATTTGATGTCCAAGTATGATGTGAACATGGATGTAACAAGAGACCTAGGGAGCAATTAGTGATAACTATGGATAATAGAAGGGGATGTGGAAAACTGAATGTGCCTTTATTACTGTACTGGGACATCATAATGTCTGCATGTGACATCTTTGTAACTACCTTCTTCATATGTTGTGCTGTCATAATCCTTTTGTCTATATGTATCCCTGTACTGTGACATCACTATGTTCATTATTCCTATACCATGACATCACTGGGTTTATTATCCCTGTACTGTGATATCACTGTGCCCATTATCTGTACTGTAAAATCCCTATGTGTGTCATCCCTGTGTGCAAAGGAAATTAAAATAATTGTGTACATTTCTGAACTTGCTGCTTAAGATGGTCATGATAGATTGGGTTCCCATTACAAGTTTTTCTATGGGGCCCCATTCTTACTTGTTGCACTCCTGAGTGTGAATCTCATCTTACATACTGAAAATATGTCTCACACCTAGTGCAAGTACTACCCTGTTTCCCCGAAAATAAGACACCCCCGAAAGTAAGACATAGGAGAGGTTTCGTAGAATTGCCCAATATAAGGCATCCCCCGAAAGTAAGACGCAGGAGACGTTTCGTTTCGCAGCATTCCCGAACAGAACATACAGTATATACGGTATGTGAGGCCGCGGGCCGAACCCCACAATCACTGCTATCATTATACTCCGGGGTCCACAATGGGACAATTAATAATGTGTGCAGGGGCCACTATGGGGCAAAATACTCAGTGCAGGGCCCACTATGGGGCATAATACTGTGTGCAGGGGCCACTATGGGATATAATACTGTGTGCAGGGGCCGCTATGGGGAATGATACTGTGTGCAGGGGCCACTATGGGATATAATACTGTGTGCAGGGGCCACTACGGGGAACGATACTGTGTGCAGGGGTCACTATGGGACATGATACTGTGTGCAGGGGCCACTATGGGACATGATACTGTGTGCAGGGGCCACTATGGGACATGATACTGTGTGCAGGGAAATTAATGGTTTGGATTGTTATGATGATGTCCTTAGAAGATGATGACATAACTGTCATTGAATAAATTTGACTTTCTATTCATACCGTAAATATTGGTAAATGTACAATACTGTTAATTGTTGTACATGGAAATAATGGTACGGTAGTAGTAAGAAATTCTTGATAGGATTCACAGTTTGTCTGGTTACGCTGGTTTGTGATGACAACTACTGTACAGTACTGTATATAATAAATGTTCATTTTTTTGTTCAACAATAAATGTGAATTCTTCTTCATTTAAAAAAAAAATAAGACATCCCCTGAAAATAAGACACAGCACATCATTTGGAGCAAAAATTAATATAAGACGCTGTTTTATTTTCGGGGAAACAGGGTATGTTCGCAAGTATAGACTGATGAACATGTCCAATATTGAGTGTCTTTGTTGCTCATAGCCTCCAATCAGAGCTGAGCTTTTATTTCTTATACTGCTATGGAAAAATGAAAGTTGGGCTCTGATTGGTTGCTGTGGGCAACAATGACAGTCTTATTAGACTTTACCAAGTCTAGGCCTGTTTGGATATAACTGTTATTTAAAACACTGTAACATTTTGCCACTTTCTTTTTATATTCAAGTACTCATTCTGTAGACATAATACACATGAGACCGTCTGGTTTACCCACAGCTGACCACCTTGGTGGTATACCTGGAATAAAGGCTTTAGTAACGCTAGTAGCCATTGGCAATGTACATGTGCGACTTCACTGACAACGCGTTGGGAACTGTTTACTAAACACTGCTATAGTATGAAGTATTACACCAGCAATGCGTGCAGTAGTCTGCAATGTGTCAGCCAACACTGAAAGGTGTTTGTGGGGGAGATCTGAGGACAGAGAGCAGCGACAATTTACTGTGGTGACCTGCGCTAATCCTAGGTCATCATTAAAAGCTTTGTGAACAGATGGAGAGGTTGGAGAGACATGAATATCTCCTCATTCATACCTCCCGCTCACAGGCACTTTCCCTTTCTCACACTTGTAGCCGAGCACACCCTCAATTCATTATAGTATCCACATATATAAAGGCCTATTTATGGTGTAGGCCTAGACTGGGGCTTTATACGTGAAAGTATAATAGACAACATGACCTATTGTCGGTATGCATGCAGTTGATTAATATACAGTATATCTCTATCTATCTTTCTATGGATAGATATTGCTATCATAGATATAGAAGTTGGTGGAACAGTACATCAGAGCTCCACATCATTGGCAGCTATCTGAATATATATGGAGAAGTTGATTTATTCACATCTTGCAGCTTATAGTGGTTTTCTGGGAGAAAAATATTGATAGCCTATCCTTAGGATAGCTGATCAATATCAGATCAGTGATCTCTGGCAATCAGTGCTCGCAAGCACATCACATTCATCGGTCACATGGTACCACTGCAGTCCCATTCAATTAAATGGGGCTGAGATGCGATAATAAGCACAGTCCCTACACAATGTACAACAATCACCCAGATACATTATCTTCAAACAGCTAATCTGTGGGGGTCCCAGATGTTGCATCCCCACCAATCAGATATTGATGACCCATCCTAAGTGTATTTTTTATTTATTTCTATTTATATTGCACCAACACACAAACTTGAGGCAGATGTCTATGGTGGGATTCATATCAGGACACCAGTGCATTCAGGCAACAGAGCTAGCCACTTAGTCACCATGCTGCCCGATACTGTCATAGATAGTTAACTCTTGGAAAATCCTTACTCTGCCTTGGGAACAATGCTCTAGGAGTAATCAGAGCAAGCACATGGCCCATTACTAGCAGGCTACATTCACACAATCATAGTGGTTTTTACTTTCTGCAAAAACATATCCACATCCGTATTGCATCAGCATGTCATCTGCGATAACGGGTCCACAGAAAGACTTGTATGATCCCCTACACTTGTGTAGGTGAGTCTATGCCGCAAATGTGGACAGGAATAGGACCCGTTCTATATTTTCTAGATGATTTCTATGGCCCAGACACTGATCAGTAAAAAGTACGAATTGTGGACAATATACTGAAAACAACTATTGTTGTGTGCATGGAGCCTGAGGAGGCTTCCACTGGCCTTGATGGCATGGGCACTTATCCATCACTAGGGTATTATCATGCAATACAGCTTCCAGTACATGCCAGACCACTGACCACACAAAGATCTGCATCACTTGACCCTTTAAGGACACAAGGTAATTTGTACATTAACACTCAATGACTTTTTTCATATTTTCCTTCCCCCGCCTTCCAAAATTCATAAGTTTTTTGTGGGGTTAATCTGCCGGACTCAGAGCATTTTCTAACACCGATGAGTAGTCTCAGGCCTCAGCTGTGTAATACAGTCGAGTGCCTAAAGTAATGCTTGCGGGCACAGCTCCTGTGCCTTACATTATGGCATTACAGTACCGTAATGGTATGGCACTAAGTATTAACTATATGCTCAGCGCGACATAATAGTACGGCGCAGTGTGGAAAGGGGTTAAAGTGACATAAGCATATACTGTATATACTGTATAACACATTGTTTAACATATGAGGGGTCTTCAATAAGTTATCTACCTCAGTATGTTCTGTCAGAAAGATAAGCTTGTCTGTACAGATTGACATGTGTCTAGACATACAACACACACAGTAGCAGTTCAGTCTGATGAAAGGACTGGAAGTGACAAGATGGCAGTGCAGTACCGTGTGGGTCTATAAAAAAATTGAGGGATTTGGAGCATCATTCTGTGATTAAATTCCTTACAAAGGAAGAAAAGAAGCCTAAAGAAATCCATGAAAGGATGATTTCTGCGTATGGTGCCAAGCAGTTTAAATAGGGTAGAGAATCAATTGAAGATGACCCCCATTGAGGACGACCTGTCAAAGCATCTTCAGAGGTAATGTGGCATAAAGTGGAGGCCATGATTTTGGAAGATTGTTGGGTCAAAGTCACTGTTATAGCTTATGAATTAGCCATTTCAGTTGGCTCGGTTTCCAGTATCATACATGATGTTTTGATAATGTCAAAGGTCAGTTCCTGATGTTGACTCCCGAGCAAAAAACATGTTGCCAGCAATTTAGCCAAAAGAATGCAGACATGCTTAGAGAAACTCCAGGTGATTGGTCCACTTCCATAATCCTGAAACCAAACAAGAGTCCAAGCAATGGAAGCGGTCACCAACTACAAAGAAATTTCATGTGCAGCAGTCAGGTGGAAAGTTCATGGCAAAAGTTTTTTGGGGTACAGAAGGTGTTTTATTACTAGAATTCATACCACACAAGACAACAACTACTGGAGACCCCATATGCTTCAACAATCAACACAAGCCTTAGTTTATATAGTTCCAGCTGACATTTTTACCACATTTGCTATTGTTGCTTGAAGATAGTGAACATTTGTTTTTACAAATGCTGAAAAATCTGTGTATACTAAATATTTCTCTTAGTGAGAGAATCTTTTGTGAGCCATAAGGTCTGGATTTCAAGCTGATCAATTGTAGGAAACTATCAGGACAAGAGAGACATTTAAATAGAATTGTAACAAATTCACTAAAGGATTTTCAGCCTTTGGATGAAAAAAAGCATCCATGCACATGACAGTCAAATTGGGCAAACCCACAAATTTCAGCAGGACCAGCCAACTAGAGGTGTGCCAAATCTTTTCTGACAGATGATGTTGAGGAAAAAAAAGTATTAGGCATGTTGAATTTCATTGAGAACACAATAACAAAATATGTACATTCAGTGGAACTGAGTGTGCATGAGTATTGAGCATTTTGGAAAACGGAACAGTGGTCTTGAAAATGGAGAACAATTCAAATACAGAGGGGCAAATTTATTAAGATTTAAATTTTTATAAAGATTATTACATTTATTACGCCAGTCTTAAAGAGGTTGTCCAGGATAATTTTTTTATATATTAGGCAGGAGAAGGTGAAAAAAAACCCCCCAAAAAACCCCATAATCATCTTTTCCTGGTGCTCCGATGCCTCCCAGTACAGTCCAGTCTTGCTTCTCCGATGTTTTCTTGTGGCAGAAGTCTGCACTGTGAAGTCCCGGATCCCTTTCCTTAGGTCGCTGATTGGCCTTGGCCTTGGGACTTCCGCCAGAAGAAAACACCAGAGCAGCAGGACTGGACCGTGCTAGGAGATACTGGAGCACCGGGGACAGGTGAGTATGTTTTTTACATTTTTTTCACCTCCCCTGGCATAATTTAAAAAAAAAAAAATTATCATGGGCAACCTCTTTAATAAACGACCTGACTGGTGCAGGACACAGCTGAAGAAGAAGCAGCCTCTTCATAAATCTGTCAGAGGTCCTGGTACCAAAATGGTAGGAATTGACATAGATTTCTATGCTAACTCACACTGGGAAACTGCTGTGAGTTTTAATAAATCAGCTGGGCCGATAAGGGGATTTCTGGTCCACAACGCCTGCATTCGCAGAATGTGACAGGTGAGGCATGGATCGGGGCTTGAGACACAAATTTGGCGCAAGAAAGGGCCTTGGAGCAAAAATGAGGAATTCCCCCAATAGTATATCAAAAAGAAGAAGTTGTAGAACTTGACTTTGTTCAATTAGTTTAAATCAGAATAATTTACATAATTACATTATCTATCTATCTATCTATCTATCTATCTATCTATCTATCTATTCACAAATCTAAATTCTAGAGCAGCACCATGTGAACAAGCCCTAAAAAGGCAGAGGGTGCAAGTCCAAAAATGTCAGACATACAAACCCATACAACCACAAAATGCTGAAGCGCTGCATGGAATAAACCCACAGTAACTATTTTTTTTAGACTTTATTGGAGTGCTGCTGTTCAGTTGTATCTATCTATCTATCTGGATTTCTGTCTATGTATCTGGAATGTGCCTAATCTTTACATAAACACCATGTTATTGTTTTTTCTATAAAATAAAAAAACAATAACTCTGGTAACATGATATTGCCTATCTAGGTACAAAATTGTTTTACCTAGTAAAATCCTTCATGTAATATGTAAATTTGATCACTGAAATTAAGCAAAAACACAATTATGCAGTTATTTCCCATTTGTTTTGGCTGACAGCGCTGCACTATTAATTAGACAGGATGTTCTAAGGAATGTATATTTTTTATAATATAATTAAGCACACAGCTGGTATGGAAAAATTAACAATCTTCAGGGAGTTAGGAAATTCATTTGCACTGCTTCTTAATTAGCAGCTCAAACCATGAAATTACCAACAGGACCAGCTAGAAAAATATTTATATTTTCACTTGTGCAAATTTATACTTTTATAGTGTACCTGTCATTCCACCACATTGACCAGTGTTATATATGTGAGTCATCTAGTCAGTCCATTTTGGTCTATGAAACCCCATGCTACACTTAGGCTTACGTGTGGCAGTTGTGTTTGAATAGTCCACTGAATATATGCCCCAAATGTATGCAACTATGTACCTATAATAATAATAATAATAATAATAGTCCTTTAATAGTCCCACAGTGGGGAAATTCAGTGTGTTACAGCAGCAAAGATAAGATAAGCAGATACAAATACAAATACAACATGTACAGGAATGTTCCAAGGTGAGAGGCATTACATTAATAGCCGACAGACAGATAGGACGTAGCAGAGGAGGGGGGGGGGATATAACAGGCAGAGAGATATTTCAGTTCTCTGTGTGTAATGATCTCCGCTTAGGTCGGTGTTGGTTGTACAGCCTAACCGCGGTGGGGAGGAAAGACTTCCGATAGCGCTCCTTCTCACACCTAGGGTGGAGCAGTCGGTCACTGACAGTACTGCTCAGCGCGATCACAGTCTCATGCATGGGATGGGACTTCTTCTTCTGCATGGAGCTCACCACGGACAGTATCCTTCTGTCACCCACCACCTGCACTGGGTCCAGTGGGCTCCCCAGGACAGAGCTGGCCCTTCTAATCAGCTTGTCAAGTTTATTTCTGTCCCTGGTTGATATACTGCTCCCCCAGCAGGCCACTCCAAAGAAGATGGCTGATGCCACTACTGAGTTGAAGAAAGTCCTAAGAAGTGCCCCCCGGATTCCAAAGGCTCTCAGCTTCCTAAGCAGGTAGAGCCTGCTGTGGCCCTTCCTGTACAGGGCCTCCATATGATCTGCCCAGTCCAGCTTATTATTAAGGAGCAGACCCAGGTACTTATAGGTGTTCACAATCTCGATGCCCGTCCCCAGGATGTCCACTGGTTTTGGAGGGCATCTGCCTTTACGGAAGTCCACCACCATCTCCTTGGTCTTCCCCGCGTTAATCTTCAGGTGGTTCTGGTGGCACCAGTCCACAAAAAAACGGTTCAGTTCTCTGTACTCCTTGTCATCATCGTCTGTGATGAGGCCTACTATTGCAGAGTCGTCAGAATACTTCTGTAGGTAGCAGCTGGATGAGTTGCACCTAAAATCAGCAGTGTACAGTGTGAAGAGGAAAGGGGCGAGAACCGTACCCTGAGGTGCCCCCGTATTACAGATCACAGTACCTGACACACAGTCTCGGGCTCTCACGTATTGAGGTCGATTTGTGAGGTAGTCTAGGATCCAGTTGGAGAGGTGGTGGTCCACTCCAGCAAGGCCCAGCTTGTCTCTCAGTAACCTGGGCTGTATGGTGTTAAAAGCACTGGAGAAATCAAAGAACATTATTCTCACCGTGTTCCCTGGTTTTTCCAGGTGAGACAGAGCCCTGTGCAGAAGGTGGATGATGGCATCATCTACCCCAATGCCCGGTCAATAAGCAAACTGGAGAGGGTCCATAGCGGGGCTCACTAGAGGGCGAAGATGTGTGAGAACCAATCTCTCTAAGATCTTCATCAAGTGGGATGTCAGTGCTACAGGTCTGTAGTCGTTGAGGTCCATAGGGTGAGGTTTCTTTGGAACTGGTACCACACAAGAAGATTTCCATAATTCAGGGACTATTTCCTGCCTCAGGCTCATATTATACATATATGTAATTATACCACACAGCTGGTCCCCACAAGTCTTAATTAGCCTTGCACTGATGTCATCTGGCCCTGCGGCTTTCCTCGCCTTGATCTTTTTCATCTCCTTCCTCACCTGGGCCCGTGTGAAGGTCAGACTGTGGTCAGATAAAGACAGATTTCTGGATTTACTGGTCTGTTGGGAAGTAGCCACATGGGGTGAATGGGGTGAAGTCATTGTGGTGAGGGGAGCTGAAGGACATTCTGGGGTGGGAGGAGCTGGTGTGTGATCAAATCTGTTGAAGAATAGGTTTAGTTCATTAAGCCAGTTAACATCTGCCTCAATCTGGCAGACCGACTGTTTATGACCCGAAATTGACTTAAGCCCCTCCCAGACCCCCCTTATATCTTTTCTTTCCATTTGCTTTTCCATTTTTTCCTTATAACTGGCTTTTCCTTGCCTGATTAGATGCCTCAGCTCCTTTTGCCATGGAGTCCCATATACTGTACATACAATGCAATTGACTACACTAATCAATACAGCAGAGGCATAGATATACCAATGGATACTGGCCAAATGAACATCAAAAAGACACAATGGTGGCATGTCAGACATATTTATACACAAAAATGTAATGCAATAATTTGTACAATGGAAGTAAATTTAGATTGTAAGCTCTCGAGCAGGGCCATCACTCCTATTGTTTGATAACTTTTATTCTTTATCATATTGTAATGTCAAATACTGTCTGTTAGTTTACCCATTGATTTGTAAAGTGCTGTGGAATATGTTGCACTATGCGCTATATAAATAAAGTTATCATAACTATTATATTTCTACTTAACCGATATCCACTTGTGGGAGCAGGAATTCATATCAAACCAATGCTTGACAGCTTATCAGTGTCTGACACGTTATGATGAGAGGACACAAAATGGTATGTGTAAGGCCAGATTCACATAGGTGTAATATACAGTGGGGAAAAAAAGTATTTAGTCAGCCACCAATTGTGCAAGTTCTCCTACTTAAAAAGATGAGAGAGGCCTGTAACACGGACTTTCAACTCCCTCCAAAGGTTTTCTATGAGGTTGAGATCTGGAGACTGGCTAGGCCACTCCAGGACCTTGAAATGCTTCTTATGAAGCCTGATGCAGGTGTACAATTTTGTTTCTGGTGTCCTTCCACAGCTCTTTGGTCTTCACCATAGTGGAGTTTGGAGTGTGACTGTTTGAGGTTGTGGACAGGTGTCTTTTATACTGATAACAATGTCACACAGGAGCCATTACTACAGGTAATGAGTGGAGGACAGAGGAGCCTCTTAAAGAAGA
The DNA here is from genome assembly GCA_947044405.1 of Leptodactylus fallax. Taxonomy (NCBI): domain Eukaryota; kingdom Metazoa; phylum Chordata; class Amphibia; order Anura; family Leptodactylidae; genus Leptodactylus; species Leptodactylus fallax. The sequence goes on along the minus strand of CAMRHE010000070.1, from coordinate 2,613,448 downwards.
AGTTACAGGTCTGTGAGAGCCAGAAATCTTGCTTGTTTTTAGGTGACCAAATACTTATTTTCCAACATAATTTGCAAATAAATTCTTAAAAAAAATCAGACAATGTGATTTTCTAGATGTTTTCTCATTTTGTCTCTCATAGTCGAGGTCTACCTATGATGACAATTACAGGCCGGCCTCATCTTTTTAAGTGGGAGAACTTGCACAATTGGTGGCTGACTAAATACTTTTTTCCCCACTGTAGCTACATTTTAACTACATCAAAACCATGCTGCTATTAATGGAATACAATGGCAACTTGCATAGCCGCCCAGTTTTCGTCTGTACCGTGGCTGCATCATGACTACCTGTTGTGATCGTGCTCTTAAAATGTACTAGATAGAATTCTACTGTAATTCTCGGTTTGCATACCTTGCAACGGACAAGTCTAGTTATCAAAGGTCGAAGTTCAATACAGATATAATCCAAAAGACACTAGGGTAGAGTTATATTTAGTTGATTATTTTCCCATGGCATTGATAAACTTTTCTTTAAATAGGCTACAAAAGTCCACATGGCAAAACTCCAATTTCAGGAACAAGGTTTGTGGATGGCAGCACGATCATATGTATCGTTGACTGTCTGAGATGGAAGGAAAATGACATAAAATAACAAAAAAAACAAAACATTATGTATCTCTTAAATGCTCTGCTATTCCCATGCTCTGCCAGTCCTTGTTTCCTTGGCTAGAGCCACAGGATTTTGTGTGGAATTTGGTGTTGATTTTGGGCAGAATCCACTTCAAAATCAACAGCAAAATCGACATGAAAACAGGCCCTTAGGCTGGGGCCCCACGTGGATAGTGAATCCCATCCACACATTGCAGAAAAAGACGCTCAGCATGTCAATTATATCTACAGAAACACCAGTGGTTTCCCAATATGTATAATTGAAGCAGAAAGTCTTTCTGTGATAAGTGCTGCGGGAAAACAAAAAAAAAAAAATATCCCTTGATGAAGCGAATGTGAACCCAAATTTTTATTTATTTATTTTTTTATACCAACAATGTGGCACCAATAGTGTGCTATAGTGGAATGTGGTGGACCAGGACAAAGGCCATGTCTGACTGAGTGGTGGAAGGTAGCTGTGGCTACATGTGTGGCAGTGCAGCAGAGCATACTATAATGGACAAGGCTGCAGGCCATGTCTGACTGAGTGGTGGCAGCGCTGGTAGCTGTGGCGACATGTGTGGCAGTGCAGCAGGGCATAATATGATGGACCAGGCCACAGTGCATATCTGTCTGAGCGGTGGTAGCTGTGGCAACATGTGTGGCTGTGCAGCAGGGTATAATATGATGGACTAGGACACAGTACATGTCTGCCTGAGTGGTGGCAGTGGTGGTTGCTATTTAGGAGTAGCAGCAGTGGAAGTACAGTAAATGGAAAATGATGATAAAGGGATACACCACTATTCTGAGGCATCAGCTAGAGGTGTTTGACAATCCTCACAGATCCATGCCTGATTCATTTTGATAAAAGTATTTTTTTCCATGCTACCTGCGGGTAGTTTTGTCCTTTTAGGTGTTACAATGCCACTGGCAGCACTGAACACCTACTACTACTTTTACTCCTCCTGACACTTGTACCACTGGCAGAGGAGGTGGAGCGCTGGCTGAGTGAGGTGCACTGAGTGGGCAGAGGCTACCTGGGTACGCGTGCAACTGAAAGTTGCAGTACTCTCCCTAAACGCTGCGGTAAGTTGGGCATACAGCCTATACTGATAATATTCAAATTTTTCTTCCCTTTGGGAAGCAGGGAAGAATATTTGTCTTTAAAGTGAGGGTCTAAGAGCTGCCATCCAGAACATCCCTTTGCTTGATGCTAATAATGCGGTTGTTACTGTGTAAACAGGAAAGCATACAGCCTGCCATGCTTGCCAGTGTATGCGCGGACCAAAGGGCCTTCCATGGTTGGTGTTCTTGGTCAGCGTGGTCAGCGTGGTCATCGTCATCATCATCATCATCATCTTGAAACAGATAAGGGTCATCATCCTCCCCTGGCTGTGCCTGTGACAGAAGAAGGGCCCCCTCTGCATCCAAGGGAGAGTCTTCCTCCTCTTCCAGTCTAGGAGTCCCAGTTCCTTTACCATAATGACCCTGACCCAGATCCTTATCCTCCTCCAACAACACAGGGCGATGACGTTGATGAAGAAGTGGAAACTGTAGTTGCTGCCACCGACAGCAGCGGAAACATATCTCCCTCTACCACCACCAGTGCCACCAACCCCTCACCGCAAGCTACCCATAGGTCTGCCCTGGAATTCCTATTGCTTTTCCAGAACTATTCTATAGCCTATGATTCAGTGAGATTGATCATAGATCTATTTGCATGTCCACTATTACAATCAGCAACTAAAGGCTGAGAACAAATGCTCAAGCTTTTATACTCCATATGACATTAGAACTGTAAGGTCCACCTACCACTGTCAATTGGCTGAGAGGCTGTCAGGTGGTACTACAACGTCACAGACACTGTCTGAGATACATACATACGTGTCTCCTCTGTATTTCTTGGTCAAACACGTGGCGGTGGCAATTTTCTCGTAGACCGAAGTGATTCACCATTTTATTTAGTTTAGTTAAAAACCGAACAATTTGGAATATTCGGGATGAACCTGGCTCCTTACGAAGCGTTTCTATCGTCTCTGATAAATAATGAAAAATTATGCAGAGTTTTAACAGTTATCACTAACTTTGTTCGTTTTAACAACCTTTTGTCTTGATTGGTTGCCATGAATGCAGAAACTTTCTACAGTCTCTCACTTAGCCATGATGTCCTTGCAGGGAATGGCGAATCTTCTCATGCATGCACTCTTTCTGCCAGCTGGGTTTCTGAAAAGTGCCAGACCATAGAAAGTTCCTGCTTTCATGGTCATATCCATTGGCAACCGATCAAGACAACAGACTGCCACCACCAAGATGCTTAAGGAAAATCTTAAAACTCTACACAATTTAAATTATTTATATTTGCAAAAAAATTTTTTTTTAATTGTCTACAAATTTAAATATAGTTATGCTTGTGGGAAAACTCTGTTAAGTCGCCTTGTAGCCCTAACCTTAATTGTCTCTATGGACACCATTATCTGAGTATCATATATCACTAAATGTTATTCTGATTCACATACATTGATTTTACAAATTGGGGAAAAGAAAGAAACCTTTCAAGACAAAGTGACAAGTCAATAGATGTCACTATTATAATAATAAAGAACTATAAAGAATTTGGGAAAACACTCAAACTGTAAAAACCCGCAAGAATTTAATTTGTATTATATAACATACTGGTAAATTCCAAACTAAACTGCTAATATTACATAACCTCAATATGAGTGTCCAAGATATTAAAATTACAACAGCAAAATATAGCACAGAGAACTGGCACACAACATGCAAATTTAGACTGAACTCAGGGGTCATATATTCACAAGCTGATCTGGCACAGGCAGCATTTTGGCTAAGGTACATTAGTGAATGTATAATATACAGATGGCTTCCTTCTGCACTAATATCCCTGAAGGCTCTCATATAAACAGGTCAGAAAGGTCATTGAATACAGTGTCCTAGCCATTATACATAGCACTGATGTCAATGAAAGCTACAATATATCCACAACAGCTCGCTGGCAGTATTAATATAGTGACATTTGGTTTCCAGTAATATTAAGTTGTGTTATTTCAGAAACAACTATAGCGAGGGGAAAAACCATCAATTAGGAAGATGGACTCAAATAGATTTTTTTGTTTTAGCCATGTCCCTTGCTGATAATAAAGGGATTTTATAGCTATTATACCCTTCCTCTAATACATTTACATGGACTTTTTCATACCCCCCTTAAAGAGCCAGTTTTGACTTTAAGGACCATAACAGTTTTTTTTTCTCTCTTCCTCTGTAGTGGTCATAACTTATTTATTTTCTGTGTAGCTGCACAAGGCTTTCTTTTTTGGGGGGATGAGTTATGCTTTATGGTGTCACAGTTTGGTACATTAAAACAGTGGTGGTCTTCGGTCAGACGGCACAATATGTGAGACTCTCTAGTTTTATCCTCCCCACACACACAAGTGAATTATTTCAGTTTTATTGACCATTTTGCTGAAAAAAATCTTGCCTAAGACTACATTCAGACGACTGAGGAGCAAAACGGCCATGAAAAACGTCCATTTTTCAAGGTCGTCTTGTACCCGAGGGGCACCCATTTTCATGAATCCCCCATACATTACAGTGAAAATGGACAACAAAAATAGGACAAGACCTATATTTTGATGGTCCAAGACAATAGACAATCAGAATAATGGTCATGTGAATAGCCCCCATTCACTCATTTTGAATCTAATGCTACCGTATGATGTCTGTTAAAACAACGGCTGTCACATGACCATTTTTTACTGTGAATGTAGCCTAAGGCTAAGGTCCCATATTCCAAAAAAGCTGCTTTTTTTGCCACAGATTTTGTTGCATTTTTTTTTATCTAACCCCAGAAGTGGCTGCAAAAGGAATGGGAAATATAAAGTAAGCATATACATAATTCGACAATTGCGTGTTGTCATTTCCCTTGTCAGATGGGTGTTACACAGCCTGACACTGTCATACCTTGAACTTGTAACACTCTTATCAATTTATTCATAAAATTCTAGGTGGATTAATAGAGGAACAGTACAAGACAGAGTTATAGGAAAAGATGCCCCACAACTGTTATATTACAGGGAATTCAATAATTTATTATAACAGTAATGTTAGGAGAGACAAAAGGTTCTCTTTAATATTAGAAGTAGTGGAACTAATATATTAATAATAATAATAGTCCTTTAATAGTCCCACAATGGGGAAATTCAGTGTGTTACAGCAGCAAAGATAAGCAGATACAAATACAAATACAACATGTACAGGAATATTCCAAGGTGAGAGGCATTACATTGATAGCAGACAGACAGATAGGGCGTAGCAGGGGGGGGGGGGGGGATTTAACAGGCAGAGAGATATTTTCAGTTCTCTGTGTGTAATGATCTCCGCTTAGGTCGGTGTTGGTTGTACAGCCTAACCGCGGTGGGGAGGAAAGACTTCCGATAGCGCTCCTTCTCACACCTAGGGTGGAGCAGTCGGTCACTGACAGTACTGCTCAGCGCGATCACAGTCTCATGCATGGGATGGGACTTCTTCTTCTGCATGGAGCTCACCACGGACAGTATCCTTCTGTCACCCACCACCTGCACTGGGTCCAGTGGGCTCCCCAGGACAGAGCTGGCCCTTCTAATCAGCTTGTCAAGTTTATTTCTGTCCCTGGTTGATATACTGCTCCCCCAGCAGGCCACTCCAAAGAAGATGGCTGATGCCACTACCGAGTTGAAGAAAGTCCTAAGAAGTGCCCCCCGGACTCCAAAGGCTCTCAGCTTCCTAAGCAGGTAGAGCCTGCTGTGGCCCTTCCTGTACAGGGCCTCCATATGATCTGCCCAATCCAGCTTATTATTAAGGAGCAAACCCAGGTACTTATAGGTGTTCACAATCTCGATGCCCGTCCCCAGGATGTCCACTGGTTTAGGAGGGCTTCTGCCTTTGCGGAAGTCCACCACCATCTCCTTGGTCTTCCCCGCATTAATCTTCAGGTGGTTCCGGTGGCACCAGTCCACAAAATCCCGGTTCAGTTCTCTGTACTCCCTGTCATCATCATCTGTGATGAGACCCACTATTGCAGAGTCGTCAGAATACTTCTGTAGGTAGCAGCTGGATGAGTTGCACCTAAAATCTGCAGTGTACAGTGTGAAGAGGAAAGGGGCGAGAACCGTACCCTGAGGTGCCCCCGTATTACAGATCACTGTACCTGACACACAGTCTCGGGCTCTCACGTATTGAGGTCGATTTGTGAGGTAGTCTAGGATCCAGTTGGAGAGGTGGTGGTCCACTCCAGCAAGGCCCAGCTTGTCCCTCAATAACCTGGGCTGTATGGTGTTAAAAGCACTGGAGAAGTCAAAGAACATTATTCTCACTGTGTTCCCTGGTTTCTCCAGGTGAGACAGAGCCCTGTGCAGAAGATGGATGATGGCATCATCTACCCCAATGCCCGGCCGATAAGCAAACTGGAGTGGGTCCATAGCGGGGCTCACTAGAGGGCGGAGATGTGTGAGAACCAATCTCTCCAAGATCTTCATCAGGTGGGATGTCAGTGCTACAGGTCTGTAGTCGTTGAGGTCCATAGGGTGGGGTTTCTTTGGAACTGGTACCACACAAGAAGATTTCCATAATTCAGGGACTATTTCCTGCCTCAGGCTCATATTATACATATATGTAATTATACCACACAGCTGGTCCCCACAAGTCTTAATTAGCCTTGCACTGATGTCATCTGGCCCTCCGGCTTTCCTCGCCTTGATCTTTTTCATCTCCTTCCTCACCTGGGCCCGTGTGATATTCAAAAGCTCGGTGTTCTAAGTTTGTGAAATCCATTTTTATTATCTGTTCTTGTCAGCATTACTTGGATGAATTACTAGGCTGTTTTGCATGGTGTTTAGGCTAAGGCCCCACCTTGCAGAAATTCTGTGTTTTGGGCTGCTGTGGAAAGTAGACTCCTTAAGGCTAATGCCCCGCGTTGTGGAAAAGCTGCTTTTTTTGTTGCAGATTTTGCTGCGTTTGTTTGTTTTTTCAAGTGTGGCTTGCAAAGGAATTGAAAATATAAAGGAAGCGCTTCTACATTTCTCTTCTGCTAAATCCAATCCTAGCTTTAGCTAAAATAAAAACACAACAAAATATGCAACAAAAAAACTGTTTTTCTGCAACATGGGGAATTAGTTTAAAGATCAATTCCTCAAAACAGCTGTCTGTGGATGTTTTTTTTTTTTTTTGGAAGAGTTATTCTTGCTTGGCTTTATTTCCAGATTATGCTTTATGTTTCAGAAAAAACAAGCATTGCTCTATACAGAGCTACCTTCCAAAAGATGGCTCTAGAGCATGTTCTCCTTTTCCACCAAAGGAGTCTTATTTGCATACTCCTTTCCCAGAATTCCTAGCAGGGTATGCATGGTCTAATAATAATAATAATAATAAGTCCCTGTACATTGTAAAGCATCCTCTTTGAGGTAATGGCTCCCAATGAGACATAATACACCATAAGAAGACACCAATATTATAAATAAATGGCACTTGGTAAATTGGGGGTCCCCATTACAAATTGTGCATTGAAGTATGGGATCTTTATTGTATGCTGATAGAGGTGCATTTGTTTACACACATCCAAATACTGCACAGGAGCTAGATCTATACACATTGCTTATCAATGGAAGTTGCAATGGACGTTTGTCTGATTATGTCCCTGTCTGTTGGTGGCCATATTCAGGACAGGAGTACCCTACATTCAGTGGAGAAATCTGGAATAACAGGAGAGCGGTGCTTCCGATAGCAAGACACCAGAGCTCATCTTCTGTTCTACCACAACACTATATATTATTAAACTTTATATAATGCTGTTTACAAAACAACTTGTCAAGATAGCCATAAAGCAGCAGCTACAGTAAGACCAGGTCTTACATACACTTTTTGTGAGATTTTCCTGTTTTCATTAGTAAGTGAAAGATGTGGTTTACAGAAGCGCACCAAACTGCATGAAACTCAAAAGGGTTGTCCGGGATAACCACTTTTTTAATATGAAGCTGGGGAAGGTGATAAAAACAAACAAAAGAAACATGCTCACCTGTCCCCAGTGCTCCTGTGTCTCTCAGCGTGGTCCTGCTGCTCTGGTGTTTTCTTCCAACAGAAGTCGCCACACTGTGATGTCCCGTGTCCCTTTCCTAAGGCCGATGATTGGCATTAGTGGTCACGAGTGGCAGGACTTCTGCTGGAAAGAAATCGGGGCAGCAATCCCAATTACTGTCCTCATTAGTGACCCCAGGTGCATGATATCACCCAGGAAGCTTAGAAAGAGTGCCAGACACCATGAGGAGGACCAGAAGAGGTGAGGGAAGGTGAGTATAAATGTTTGGTATTTTTTTTTTTACACCTCCTATGGGCCTCCACCTATTATTCTATGGGGTATGAAGGGTATACCTGAGGGTATAAGGATTTTACTTTTGGTTCATGGGAGATGAACCCCAAAAGTTTTGTGCTCAGTTGAACACAAAACCTTTGGAAAATTAGGGATGAATCTGGTTTGTTCCGAACCGGTTCGCTGTATTTTCAATACAGATCTTTGTGCTTCATCACTGCTAGCTGATAGTCAATGTGGCAATGCAAACATCATCATGTTTTGACAGTTATTCCCATACAGTCTGGATTATGCAATAAGCATGCATAATAATGCAATAAATATGCATGGAGGGAAATGTCAAAATAACATCAACATCATCCAGATATGATCTTATCTAGTCATCAAAACCGATCATGTTGGGCAAAGCATAATTTTCATGGAACCATGTGGATTGTCTTTTATTTGCTTTCATCTTTCATTGAATTATCCTCTATCAATTAATAAATGCCAAAACAGGAATCAGATTATGAGGAACATGATCTGCATGCCATGTCACTTCAGTATAGCGAAAAGCTGGATTAAGCCGCTACCTCCCACCATTGAAGAAGTGCTTTCTCAATTACCTTACAGTATATGATGAGAATGAATGGAATAGAAAGCATAAGACACAGAGAAAAACAAGAATCCAAATTCTTTCAGTAATGGATAATATTTATTGGAGCTCATCTGACCAGATAGGAAATAACAGATCTTGTAACACCATATTAATACACAAAGTGGTGGTGGACTTGGAAAATTTAAGGCACCTCTTAAAGTACGTAGATCACCAGGTCTTGATCACCAAGTTTGTTCCATTACCCCAAAGTTCTTAAATTTATAACAATCAATGTTTATTCCTTTATAACTGTAGCACCTAAGCAGTGTCAGACTGCAGCACCTAGGGCCCAGCAATAAAGTTCATTGTGGGAGCCCTCAATACAGCTATGTGAAAATATTATGTGACACTCGATCACAAATTCCTAAAAGTATTATCTTGCTGCCTTTCCTCCGACGGGTTTCTGTCCTGGGGTCTTGTCCGTAGTTTGCTGTCTGGATTTTACCTTGAATTAGGGCCCTCTTAGCTCTGAGAGCAGAGGATATGTACCCACACAGCAGCAGATCTCAGTCATTAGCAAAACATTGCAAGATGGTTGGTTATTGGGGCCCCTGTATTGTAACTGAGAAGATGGGGCCCAGGGTGGAAAGATACTGGTTGGCCTAACTCTGCACCTAAATGTCATCTCAGCCGCCCAGTGTTTCTACAGTATATAACAATAAACTGGGTAATTTCTTAAACAAATATATTACATTGACACATAGCCGGCTTGAAATACAATGCCTGTGCAAAGAGTATTAATGAGTACAATGAGTATATATAGAAAAATACAGAGAACTACAGTGGCCCAAATTTACTAAGGTGTTTGCGCCTAGAAAGTGGCCAAAAATGTTCCTCAGCTTGGCACATATTTCACACAGATCTCAGTCTCTGTGCTCTGCTCACCACTTTTTTAGACAATGGGTCGAACAGGGCGTGAATCTGGTTGGGCTGGGGAGGGCCTGGTCCATCACATTTACTATAACTCACGCCAGAAAACTACCGTGAGTTATACCACAAATCTATACCAGCCCCTGGCTGGCGCAGATGTGTGACCAGGCGCATCCACATGTGCTAGAATTACTAAGAGGCTGGAGCCTAGTGAGTCATGTGCCTGGAGGGAATGAATTAAGACTGGTGGAGGGATCGCCAGGTTTAATAAATTTCCCCCAATGAGTGTACTGCGCAATGAGATGAGCTGGGGGCCCTCCCAGCTCAGGGGCCCTCTGTGGGATTCATCTGTGGGCGAGTCTGAGCCTGGACCAGAGGTAACCAGAGCAGGCTTTTTATAATGCCATTGTCTTACAGAGTGCCCTATGGTCACACTATTCTGCCTGTACCCAAAAGAGATGTTATATCATATTATTCACTGGATTTCCTATATATGACACTGTTTTTCTAAAATGTCTGCCTCTGTGTTGCACATGGGACTGTATCCATGTTGTCACCTTTTAAGTGATTATTTGCTTTTGTTTCGACACAATTCAATAAAATATTTAGAAATATTAATAAAAATATAAACAAACATTAATACATACCAGGCTCACAGCAGAAAGAGTCTCTGAAAATATTATGAAAGAAAGTGAATCCTCACATTAAAATGATATAAAGAACAGACATTACCGGAGATGTATTCTTGTTGTTGTGTTTTCAAAGAGAAAAAGAGAAAATAAATAAATAAAACAATAATCCCCTTCAAGCAAATTTCCACTGGATTAAGTACGGTTTAACCCTGGCTATGTTCCTGTAGATTCTGGTTATAGAGGCTGGCTGTCTACCCAGACAAAGCCTGGATTAACTGCAGTGTGGAACCACAAATCACCAGCTGGGTCCCTGTTTAATACTAGCAAACGAAAGCCTGCTCTTCTAATGCCTGACATTTCCAATTACACATAGATATATATTTCTTGTTCCTGTGCAGGTACACAAAATAATTAAGTTCACAGTGTATTTAGGGCTTTGACAAAGCTAAAAGGGTTTCGTAACAGGGAAATATTATTACGAGTGGGACAGTAGAAGCAAGTACTTCTCTCCAAATCCATAACTACGATGTTTCTGTAAGATATAGTTACAAAGCGTCTCTATTCTGCCACTTGTCTCTGGGGAAATCTCTCTCAAGCCTGGGCCTCCTTTATCACTCATTGGCTATTCCCACCCCACCTCCTCCTGTCTTTTTACCTTTCCTTCCCCAGGGACCATCACTTCCACCCTTATAACTATCCCATGCCCCTGACTTATTCTTTCAATTGTGGAATCCTGTTCAGTATGCACTCCATTTTCCTTCTCTGGCTTTGATCCTTTTCGTTCCCTGTGCTTTTTGATATCAGCAAAATCACAATAACTATAAAAGTTTGCAACTATATCAATCTTATTGTGGGCCTTCTTTTTCATCTTTCATGGTCCCATCTGGAAGACAGGAGAAGATATTTGTCTTATAGTTTTCTGCTATTGTCTTATGGCCTCTCTCATCATTATGATAACCAGTGAGACTCTCTATTAGGAGAATGAAAGGTGACAAATGTCTCTGACTAATATATTCCCCTGCTTGATAACATTCACATGGCACCATTGTGTTCTACAGCACGTGATATGTATACATGTGCACAAATTAGGTTTTCTTAAAGGGATATTCCAGTTAGAACAAGTTAACCCCCATCCTTTGGATATTGGGTAACTTGCTGATCGGTAGCATTCTCCGGTGGTCTCCATTTAAATGAATGGAGTGGCATGCACTGTACAACCAGGCACTGTGGTTAATACTAGATTACAAAAGACCTGGGTTCTGCTAGGACCCCCACTGGGATTGTGGGGGTCCTCGCAGTGGGATACTCAACAATCGATAAGTTACCCACCTATCCTTTGGATAGGGGTTATCTTGTTCTAATTGGAATACCCCTTGAATGAGCATTGTTTATAATGTTACATGTGTGTATGTCTGTTTTAACATTTTGGAGGATTTCATTTCGTAAGTGGCCCTTGACCCTGACATGGTACTAGTGTCAGAATGGCCTACCAGTGTACCAGAACACTAGGGCCCAGGCTCTAACACAATAATGGTCCAGCCAAGGATATCCACATTTGATGGAGACTATAGTGTATTACTTAGGGGTTGTTGAAGGGTATGCCCCTAGAATCATGTTTTCTGGTAGGCCCAGGGAACCTCAGTGCAGCACTGCATGGCACCTCACTCAAGAATGGCTCAGTACTGGAGGGAAACTGAGTACAGTTTAAAGAAACAGCGTTTTACCCCAATTCGAGTAAAAAGTGTGACAATTACAAGCAGTGGCACTTTGCTTAGCAGTTACAATCTCTATCTGGAACACAGCATGGTGGTTACAGTCTCTGCTGGGCACACAGCCTGGTGGTTACATTAATGTCACATAGCTTGGAAGCTACAAATAGTTGTAGGAAGGGATGTAGGTAGGGACGTCTGTGACACAAGTTGGCAAGTTGAAGGGTGTGTCGAGGTCTACTGGTTCCACGTTCACATCTCAGTAGGCAAAGACCGACAAAACATCTGCAGACAGAAGCAGGTATGGTCCAAAGTCAAATCTTGAGGGACAGAAGAGCACTTTATCTAATTGTAGTCAAAAATCCACAGAACTGCAGATTTAACAGCAAATTTAAGGGCATCAAAATCAGTGGGAACATTCAGAAAAAAACATTCGTGAAAAAATCTGCAAGCAGAAAAAAAGTAGAATCCTGCCTTATCTTCTGCCAGGTTTCGTCCGAATCTCCCATTTGAGTGAATGGGAGTAGGAAATCTATTTGCTGATGGCACAAAAGATTTCTGTGGTGGCTTTTGCATGGCGTCTTCCACAAAATAATCCGCCACGTGAACTTACCCTTACTGTCCAATATTTAGCCAGCAAGTTTAGCTAGCAAGTGGAGGTCAGTAGCACTTGCTGTTAAGGTGTTCCACTTTAGGGCCTAGATAGGGCTCTAAAGTTCCAGCCTGAGCAGCAGTTGTTTGTCTATTTGGGGTGGAGAAGGCCAGCCCACCTGTTGAAACTTATAGAGTACATCCACCATTGGAGTGCCACACCAGAGACAACCTGCTGTCTTCTGTTCTGGAACATCCATGCTAGATACCTCATCTGAGAGTATTTTAACCACCAAGCATATTGCCTCCTTGTGAACTTTCTACCACTGAGGGTCCAAAAGCCAATCTTTTTAAGGGGGCACACTTTTACATTTCACTTCTAGCCAATTTCCCCCCAACCCCCCATCCCAGTTTCACAGAAAAAATCTGCTGACTTTAATGGATTTTACATCATATGCACAGCAATGGGCACATACCATGGAAAAAAGCCACAGGGAAATCTACTTCACAATTTGAGGAATTTAGGGCACTCTGTGTAAAGTCAGCTTTATGAATGTTGTAGTGGATGGATTTTCTTCCTCATCTCTATGAAGTGTGTCTACACCTTCATTCTGGACATGACATGCCTATTTCTCAGTATGAAGTAGCTGCCAAGCACAAAATTTAGGTATTTTGCATGTGTTAAGCTAATGCCATCTGCTGAGAAATTACTTAAGGTATGTGCTGAACAGGGACTGAATGTTTGGAACATGTCCACTGAAATCTTAAGTAATCCCCTAAACTGCTGCTACGCTGTCATGTCCCCAAAAAATCATAATTTCCCAAGTGCAAAGTGTGACATCTACAGCGCATAGCTTGTCACAAGCATGTTAAGACAATGACAAGGATATTTTCCTTGCACATGATTCTAATACCTTATCACGTCCTACATTTTGGAGAAAATACATGACAGAAAAAAAAAAGAAAAACAAGAAGACAGTTCACTATTTTCTTACTAAATTTCCAGTAAAGCAAGTCCTAAAAGGGAGCCTGTCAGCAAGGTAATGCTGCCCTTGCCTCTTCCCTATGATCAGCTATATAAATATTTAAAGACCTGAGCTGGTTAGGGGGAAGCTGAAGGAGAGCTGCCCAACAAATACAAATCTCCTGGTCTAGCACTTATAGGGAACCTGTCAACAGAACCCAGCCCCGCAGATAGATAGGTTAGAGTCACCTGTTTTCCTCTTATGAATCAGTACCTCTGTTGCAGAGATATCACTATTTTTGTCAATATGCAAATGAGCACTTTTGAGCAATGAAGGCAGTGTCGTTGCAGGGCACGGTTCAGCCATAAACAACATAATCTCCTTATGGAAATTTCAGGGAAGATGTTCAGGTCAGTCAGGTTCAAGATGGCTTGGTTCTGAAAGCAGGGAATCTGCTGACATCGGACTGCCAGTTGTAGCCCTAACTGCCACTAACTAACCTGAAGAGCTAATGGTGCTCTTCCACAAGCTAGTGTCCTTGTCTAAGGCTAACTAAAGTCTGACTAGAACTGGAAGTAACTCACCGGCTGAAGGCTTAGGTCTCCCAGAAACTACTAAATTCATCTTACAGCAGATGAATGGAAAGTTTACTCTACAGTGCCCAGCATAAAGCTGGAAAGTGCTAAAAGCCAGTATTAAACAATACAAGATCAGTGCAAACATTACAAAACATTTTATAACATATTTAGAATTATAGGGGTTTACCAATCTAAAAATATTGATGTCCAATCCTAAACATAGATCATGAATATCAGATCAGTGGAGGTCTGTCACCCAGTACCTTCACTGATCAGCTATTAACAGCAGATGATAAGCAGAGAATGGAACAGGAAGCAGACAGCGCCGTTCTCTGTGTAGTGGCTGAAACAAGACACTGCAGCTTACGCTTTGTTCACATCTGTTCCCGTATGTTCATTGTTCTGGTCCATCAGGGGACCAGAATAATGAGCACATGGACCACTAAAATAGTGGACACCAACAGTGCCCCATGGACCCCATTGACTATTATGGGTCCGTTCTTTTAAACTGAAACTGACAGACTAAAAAATTGGACTTGGGAACCCAATAAGTGAACAGCACTCTGCGAGCACCAAGAGCATTACAGCAATTGCCTACTGTATATAAAAAATATGTGAAAATGAGGTTCTTGGTTTTTACAATTTGATTAAACTGTATTTAAGCTCATCTGCCAACGACAAGGAGACCTCCATTAGACGGGTCCCTACACTAAAATGACTCCTTGTTCATATTGTTTGGCAGTGCTGACCATTTTTTGTTTTTTTGTTGCACTTTATGTTACGGGGATTTTCAACAGTCTCACTGCAACGAAGTCTCCAAATGGACCCAGGCTTAGCTTCAAGTTAATGGGAGCTGATGTGCAGTAACCTGTTCTGACCACAACACAGAGAACTGAACTGAATGCTTTAACATAGCAGGGGCCCCTTTTGGGGGACGCTACACTCATACATCTCCCTTTCAGGCCCTTTATTTGATTGGTGCTTGTTCCAAAAAGACCTACACTCTGCAGTATAAAATGACGCTTAGGGCTCCATTTTCTGAAGTTGTATACAACAAAACCAGGGTAACAGAAAAGGCAGCAGCCTTAGGCATGCTGTGGCGTTCAGGAACTGAATACAATTATTCTTCCTAGTTCAGCAACACAAGTGTGCATTTAATACTACAGCTCGATAGAAATAATAATATTTGCTTTTTCACGTTGCGTTAAGTTATTTTCATAGCATAAATTGTTCTACAGCCCGCAGTAATGGCAGCTGTTCCTCAGCCTTGTCTTTGGTTGTAACACTCATCATCCTAATAATAATCGTCTCTACTCCGTCAGGTCATAGCCACAATAAGTAAAGTATTTCCATGGGGACAAGAGCTGTCATGCTCAAACGACAGACTAGTCTTGTGGATACATTGGTCAGTAAATACGTACTGTCACCTATATGTATTAAGAAGGAATTATCACAATAGCTTCCATTATTAAACGGGTTTTTTTTAAGAAAATTAAAAACTGGGTGGGGGGAATGCCATAATATACTAAAAGGTCCATTATTCACTTGAGTTGCAGATCCAGAGCTGCATTTCTGAGGGACTGTAATGCAGAAATGACTTCCGCAAATACCAAACCGACTGCTACAGCCAATTAGGCCAGGTTCACACATAGGAATCTGCCACGGATTTGGGGGCAGATTCCGCCCCCAAATCCATGGCAGATTCTGTCCCAAATCTGAATCGTAGCAGGATGCCGTGACTCGGGAGTCCCTGCCAATTAGGCCCATTCATTTGAACCTAATCAGAAAAGGCCGAATACAGCGGCGGAAAATGAAGAGAAATTTGTCTTCATTTTCTGCTGTGTGAACCTAACCTCACTGTCCTCAGTGGCAGGGCTGCTTCTATCATATGGCAAATGGTGCAGCTGCATCGAGCCCCTTAAGCCGCGTCATCACAAGACTATAACTTCACTCACCTTTTTAACCCAGCAGCTACTCAACAGCTTTACTGAGTGCTGCGCCAAGGCTGGCACTCTGGGGTGAGGGTGGTGTGGTGCGGAGGAGTTCCTGCCTGTTGACTGCAGCAGTGGCCCCGATTACGGCATCATGATTGAGGGGCCCGATAGCAGCAATTTACAATGGGGAAAAAAAGTATTTAGTCAGCCACCAATTGTGCAAGTTTTCTTACTTAAAAAGATGAGGCCGGCCTGTAATTGTCATCATAGGTAGACCTCAACTATGAGAGACAAAATGAGAAAACAAATCCAGAAAATCACATTGTCTGATTTTTTAAGAATTTGTTTGCAAATTATGGTGGAAAATAAGTATTTGTTCACCTACAAACAAGCAAGATTTCTGGCTCTCACAGACCTGTAACTTCTTCTTTAAGAGGCTCCTCTGTCCTCCACTCATTACCTGTAGTAATGGCTCCTGTTTGACATTGTTATCAGTATAAAAGACACCTGTCCACAACCTCAAACAGTCACACTCCAAACTCCACTATGGTGAAGACCAAAGAGCTGTGGAAGGACACCAGAAACAAAATTGTAGACCTGCACCAGACTGGGAAGACTGAATCTGCAATAGGCAATCAGCTTGGTGTGAAGAAATCAACTGTGGGAACAATTAGAAAATGGAAGACATACAAGACCACTGATAATCTCCCTCGATCAGGGGCTCCACGCAAGATCTCACCCCGTGGGGTCAAAATGATCACAAGAACGGTGAGCAAAAATCCCAGAACCACACGGGGGGACCTAATGAGTGACCTGCAGAAAGCTGGGACTAACGTAACAAAGGCTACCATCAGTAACGTATTACGCCACCAGGGACTCAGATCCTGCAGTGCCAGACGTGTCCCCCTGCTTAAGCCAGTACATATCCGGGCCCGTCTGAAGTTTGTTAGAGAGCATTTGGATGTTCCAGAAGAGTATTGGGAGAATGTCATATGGTCAGATGAAACCAAAGTAGAACTGTTTGGTAGAAATACAACTCATCGTGTTTGGAGGAGAGTGAATGCTGAGTTGCATCCAAAGAACACCATACCTACTGTGAAGCATAGGGGTGGCAATATCATGCTTTGGGGCTGTTTCTCTGCAAAGGGACCAGGGCAACTGATCTGTGTACATGAAAGAATGAATGGGGCCATGTATCGTGAGATTTTGAGTGCAAACCTCCTTCCATCAGCAAGGGCATTGAAGATGAAATGTGGCTGGGTCTTTCAGCATGACAATGATCCCAAGCACACCGCCAGAGCAATGAAGGAGTGGCTTCATAAAAACATTTCAAGGTCCTGGAGTGGCCTAGCCAGTCTCCAGATCTCAACCCCATAGAAAACCTTTGGAGGGAGTTGAAAGTCCGTGTTGCCCAGCGACAGCCCCAAAACATCACTGCTCTAGAGGAGATCTGCATGGAGGAATGGGCCAACATACCAGCAACAGTGTGTGCCAACCTTGTGAAGACTTACAGAAAACGTCTTGTTTTGCAAGAAGTCCTTGCCGGCTGTGAGTGTGTGCGCCTTTCCTTAGGCTGCTGATTGGCCTAAGTGGACACGTGCAGCAGGGACTTCCGCCGGAAGAAAAAAGCAGAAGTAACAGGGAAGGACCGTGTTGGGAGACACTGGAGAACTGGGGACAGGTGAGTTTTTTAATTTTTTTTTACCTTCCCTGACCTAAAATAAAATAATTATCCAGGACAACCCCTTTAAAGGGCTATTCCAGTTCATTTCTATTTGATGATGACCTATCCTCAGGATAGGTCATCATTAAGAGATCAGGGAGGTCCGACACCAGGGAACCCACACTGATCAGCTGTTTACAGGGGCTGTGGCACTTGTGCATGCACTGTGACCCCTCCACTAACAACACATGCTGTTTGTTTCATAGTGGCCATGCAATGAATAACAGCCTTGTCCCATTCACTTCTATGCACTGCTGCTATGAAACAAATGGCGGGCAATGTAAACTGTGACAGGGGTTATTGATCTTGTGCTTCTCAGCAAAATTTACAATGAGAAACACAAGATCAATGTATAAGATTGGGATGTGCGGTCCATGTCTTTTTTTCTTCTTGGATATTTTATGCATAGCATTTCTGTTGTTTCCATTGCTTTGTTTTGTCTTGGTACCAGCACTCCTCCCATTTGAACCAGGTGTTTTTAAATTAAGGGAGCCTTGTACTTGTCCAGTCCTCTGACTGAGACTATATGGCAAGGTGAATTTTTTGAGACATGTACACATGTTGAAGTCCGTTGACTGACACCATATAGTAAGGTGAACTTTTTTGAGATCTGTTTTCATGGTGCGGTGCTGTGTGATGTCTGCCATTGCTGTGGTGCAGTGCCTATGGGGCGACGTAGCTTAGCCTGGCGGCAGGGGTTTTGCTGGGCTGCTGGGTCGCTCTCCCTGTGGGCGCTGTATTGTGGCTTTTGCTGTTCAGTGCTGCACCCAGTAGAGTAGGGACCTACTATAAAGAGGTCGCCGTGAAGTGGCTTATACACCTTGATCAAGATGTATACTAAGAACCTCATGTTCAGTATTGTAGATTTTGCAGAGAAGTACAAGATCAATGTATAAGATGGGGACGTGCAGTCCATCTTGTTTTTTCTTCTTGGATATTTTATGCTTTTACATATAAATACATATGTTTTGTATGTATTTCTGAACAAAAACGCACCGTGTAAACTCAGCCTTAAGAGCTGAGGCCAGTTTACTTAGAAGATGTGTAATTTGCCACTCTAAAAATCAGTCACACCAGAGTGAGATGTGCCCAAAATATTAAGTGACCTACATGTACGCCTCTTAGAAATGTGCATCTCCTCTGAAATCTATGACCGCTGTGAAACCTGCCATAAAAGGGTTGTCTTATTACAGACACTTCTCCCCTACCCACCAAGATAGGGAATAAGTGTCACATCGCTGGGGACAGACTTCTTGATCCCCCAATGATCAGAAGAATGAGGGACTGGAACTCTATCCCCTTTAAGGCAATAGGATGGGGCCTACTGAGTCTTTGCACTGGCGCCACCAAAGTATTAAAATGGCCCTGCTCAGCGGTACAATGCTGAGGCTAGTAACTGGCTGCATTAGCAATCTGAGTAGTCAAGGACACATTGCTGCAGCAGCGATCTTTGTTTACTGCGCTGCAGCAATGACATGCTACACAGGTGACTACTGCAGCAGCGATCCTTGGTTTCACTCTCTGCAGTGTACCACTGAGGCCAGTAACTGGCTGCATTAGCTATGTGAGTAGTCAAGGACACATTGCTGCAGCATCAATCTTTGTTTACTGCGCTGCAGCAATGACATGCTACACAGGTGACTGCTGCAGCAGCGATTTTTGGTCTCAGTCTCTGAAGGTACCACTGAGGCCAGTAATTGGCTGCCGTGGTCACGTGGATAATCAGGGATGTCACTGCTGCAGCACAAGCTAGGAAGGAACATCTCAGGTATGAGCTGATTCCGCTGTAGGAATTTCATCCAGTGTGTAGATGAGATTTATCTCACTTTGCTGCTACTTTCTAAAACTGCAGAAATTCAGTGCAAAGAATATGTAGCGTTTCAGTCCTGTTTAGTCAGTAATAAAACACGTCAGAAAAATCAAATATGTATTTTTGCCATGGAACCTGTGGCATTTAAAGGGGGTCTGTCACTAGAACTTACAGTAGCATATCAACCCAGCCCTATAGATAGCTAGGTTAAGGTCACCTGAGCTCCATATATTGACAAAATAGGAAATGTCTCTGCAACAGAGGCACCGATTTACAAGGGGAATTACTATTAGGATAGGGTCACCTGAATAAACCTATCTGCCGGGCTGGATTGATATTGCCGGTTCTAGTGGCAGTGACACACTGCCTTGAAGGCGAAGACTCAGGTCTGCACAGTTTCTGCTGTGGTGGCCATGCTGATTATCCTCATTCAGTGGTGGTGATCAGCTTGTGCCTACCCTCCACAATTTCAGCGTTGTTTCTGGTGCTGAAACCGTGGTAAGATAGGGCAGGAGGGGATCCTCAGTATGAGGCAGATTTGAGATGTTTTCCAAGCTGATTCCAACTTGCTTTCACTAAGGCCTAGTTCACATCTCTGTCAGAGACTCCATTGCAGAAACCTCTGAAAATCGGCAGAGAGAAAAGTCCTGCACAAAGAACTTTTCTCTTCGCCACTTTCAGTACAAAAACAGTGGAACCTGACGATCACTCAGCAGACCCCATTATAGTCTATGGGGTCCGCTGATGACTGCTGTTTTAGTGGATGGGCTCTCCTTCGTTTGGGTCCCCAGCGCATGTGTGAACCTAGTCTTAGTCTATGTCCGTACAGGGTGGGTCTGTGGTTGATTTTTCTATTGTAGCTCATGGTGCCATCACTGCAGGTATTCCGCTGATCTTACCGAGCATAATTTTTCTGTACTATTACATCACTGTGCCCATTATCTCTGTACTATGACATCATGTCATCAATGTCCATTATCCCTATACTGTGACATCACTGTGCCCATTATCCCTGTACTGCGACATCACTGTGTACATTATCCCTGTACCATGGGCAGAAATGCTACAGGACTCATGATCTTTCGGGCCCCTGCTTTTTTTTTTTTTTTTTATTTACTGTCCCCTGCTCCTGCCCACGGCCACCTCCACTATCCCCTTCAGCCCTTTGGACCAAACACGTCTGAAACTAAACTGGTATTATTGTTAAAATTACAGGTGGTAAGTGACCCAAAAACCGGTGCCAGAGCCCAGGAGAGGTGAGTAACACTGGTTTTTATGTGTAATCACCTACCCTGGGCCTCCACTCATTATATTCTGGGGTCTGAAGAAACCCCAGATTATAAGAATAATTTGTGGACGGTGAACACACAAAAAATTTAGGTTCTGCCACACCTGAAATGTATGAAATATTTGCAATGAACACTGTAGGGGCCACTATGGACATTATACTGTTTGAAGGGGTCACTATGGGGCATAATATTGTATGGAGGGACCACTGTGGCACATTATATTGTAGGGAGATCACTATGGAACATTATACAGTGTGGAGGGGCCACTGTAGAACATTATACTTGGGGGGGCCAGGAAAGAGGGCACTATACCGTTTGGGGTTCGGGGGGGGGGGGCCCAAGTCAAAAGTTTGCTATGGGGTTCAATCTTTGGTAATTATGCCCCTGTCCTGTGAGGTCACTGTGTGCATTATCTCTGCACTGCGACATCACTGTCCATTATCCCTGTATTGTAACATCACTATGCGAATTATCCCTGTACTGTAACATCACTGTGTTTATTATACCTGTACCGTGACGTCACTGGCCATTATCCTTGTACTGTGACATTACAGTGTGCACTAAACCTATGTGTAAAGGAGACCAAAATAATAGTACTCTTTTCAAGTTCAAGTTAAGCTGGTCCTGGTAGTGTGGGGCCCCATAGTCACGCCACAGAGCCGCACAGCTCAGGACTGACATCAGGGGATTTATCATTACTGTCACTGCTGCGCGTCCACCTCGCAGGCCATCCGCGCTCCCGTGCGATGGAAGAGATGGCGTCGCGCGTCCCCGTGCGTTTCCCTGGCAGCCGAGGCCTGGATGTGGATAAATATCTCCTGTCACCCCAACTCCGGAGCTCCACAAGCGACGGGATGGGGGAGAGACT
Source organism: Leptodactylus fallax (assembly GCA_947044405.1). NCBI lineage: Eukaryota > Metazoa > Chordata > Amphibia > Anura > Leptodactylidae > Leptodactylus > Leptodactylus fallax. The sequence continues at coordinate 2,591,838 of CAMRHE010000070.1, read as the reverse complement.
GCGCCTTCCCGGGCTCCACCGGAGGGTGAGCGCCTGGAGCGACAATGGTGAAGAGCCCGTGGACTGGAAGCGCCCTGCCTCCGTGCCCTGGCAGCTCACTGACCGCTGCGACGAGTGGAGTTCAGGCAGTGACCGCTCCGGAGCTCGGGGCTTCAGTGACCCAGAGGAGCGCTCCCTGGGCGGGTACAGCGCCCGGTTGTCCCGGGACCTGGGGCGGCAGGCTCCTCTGCTGCGCGGTATATTCGAGATTGATAAGAGAAGCTGCGATGTGTCCCTGACTGGCAGCCACCTGTTCTGGTGCCCCATCCAGCCCGAGACCCCGGGTGAGTAGTCACGTGGTGTCACCGCTGTGCTGCAGCCTGTGCGGGCACTACAACGCCCAGCCGCAAGTTACGTACTGATAACTTGCTGAGAGTTTGTATATGTGAACAGTAGCCTACAGTATATCCATAACTATTCCAAAATGTAGACCCCATGTCTTATATAACCATGGCAGTAGTCATAACCAATAAATTTCTTGCTCAATTCATCTGTTTCATGGTTTTATCTGGACTTGGGAAAGTTGGGTGATGACCTTTATTCTCTCATCTGTCAACCTGTATTCCTGGAATCCTGGGCAGCAACTTTAGTTATGTAGTAATAGCCTGAGGCAGTAATACATCACTCTAAGAGTCTGCAGCCACTATACAGTGATACAGTTGTGGCCATAAAGGCTGCCACCCAGCTTTCCCAGAAACAGATATGACTAAATAGAATGGAATTCTGAAGGAGTTGCCCACAAGGGGTTAAGCTAGTGGGTGCTAAGAGCGCCCAGTATACAGAATCGAGAAGGGGATGGGAGGTTTATTGGTGCTGTATACTGACTATAGGTTTACACAAAGTAATTTGGAGCCTCAAAATCCGCTCCAAATTCTGTCTGGAATCTGCCTTCCTTTTGTCAATGGGTGGCAGCGATGGATCCTCCTTTTTTTCAGGACACTCAAAAAGAAGCTCCCTGCTCGATCTTCCCGCGGAGTACGCAGGTGATTCCGCAACGCCAGGCTCACAATGATTGTGTCTGTGGATCCGTGGGGGCCGTAATAGAGGAATCTGAGGAGGCCCGCCTCAAATTAATCTTTACTTTCCTTCATGTGAACCTATCCTGAGCATTTAGCTGAAAAGGACATGTGGGAGGAGCATTATTACCGGCTCTCAGCCAATCAGCATCCTCCCAAATGTCTTCTTCAGCTGGATGCCCATTAACATTATACAGCACCCTAAACTCAGCTCACAAGGGTACTGCTGCAAATACAGTACAGGACAAAGCTGCAGCACCCTGCACCACTGCTGCCTTATGGGTATTGAAGAGGCTGCAGTGCTGGCCGGAGTGATGTAGCCCCTTTAAACAATTGATCTGATGCTAAGGATAGGTCATCGGTATCCTCGAAAACCCCTTTTCAAGGGCATGTCACATAAAGATAAACCCTATCATTTACCTCATGGGGACATAGACATAATACAGGGGGACCTGGTCTAGAATGGAGAGCGGTTCTGTGTTCTTGTTATACATGGTTAGCTATTCATCTGAATGGCGCCGCGTAATGCCGCATATTCTGGCATATCCTCTGCCGCTTCAGTGTTATTATTATGTGTCTACTTTGGACTGTATAGACTTGTGAGTGCGACCTGTATACTTGTGTCATACTTGTAGAACAAAGGGCACACACAAGGCACAGTTGGCTATAGACATAGAGATAATGGGGGTGGGGGGTACAGTAAAGGGGTCTTCCAGGATTTGAATCCTTATGACCCATGCTTGGGATAGATCATCAATATTACTTTGGCAGGGGTCTGACACCCAACACCCCTATGGATCAGTTGTTGGAATCTGATGATTGCTTCTGCTTCACAGGCCATGTGGTGTTATGTTCATCGGTCACATGCCCTGTTTGCTGCTCAGTCCCATTCAAGTGAATAGGCTGAGCTGCAATACCAAGCACAGCCACTATACAGTGCACAGCTTTTTTTTTTTTTTTTTTTATAGTTTTCTAGTGTAAAAAAGTCACAATTTTGTATAAGCCATATCTGGCCAAAAAAAAAAAAGCAGGGCTTAGTGGGATGGACGGAACCATCCACAGTTTGAGAAATGTACCGTACATCTACCCCCACTGATCTTACTTATGACCTATCCTTAGGTAACGGTCTGACAACCAGGACCTCTGCAGATGAGCTGTTCAAGGGCAGCTCGGTTCTCAGTAATGTTTAAATGCTGGGAGTCCCAGTGTAGCGACGGCTATACATTGCCCTATAGACTTTAATAGGGCAGTGCTGCAGTACCTAAAGCTGCTGCTACCCCCGAACAGCTGTTCTGCATGGGTCCTGGGTATCAGACGCTCACACATCTAATATTGTTGACCTGTCCTAAGGATTGGCCATTAATATTAGAAAGTTGATAAACTATCTAATAACTTTGCCCTGATATTTCCAGGCAAAGGAGCATGTGTGCATAGTCTGACAGTATTCAGATTGTGAGCATCTGTGATGGTGCCCTGTACAGTATCTTCTAACAATTCACCCTTATGGTGTATCATACAGTGCACTAACACTGCCATAAAGTGCTGGAACAAGGGTGCAACCTCCTGGTGCCCAGACCATCAGGGCCGGTGGTGGCCCCTTTAGTGATGATGACCCCTGCACAACCCTAAGGCCAGCCATGTTGGAAGGACTTTGGACAGTGATCTAGATATGAGCAAGCAAATCATATTATTCTAGACGCTTCACATAATAATTGTATATGTTCTTTCACCATCTTTGTGATGATGACAGAAGACCCGCTTGAGGATTGTCACTGCTTTGGTGGCCCTTTCTGAACATTAGGACATGAATGACCAGTATTGGGGCCAGATAAACTTAAGTTGCCTTCTTTAAGGACACTTGAACTAACAAGGAGAACAATTGTCCTGTACATTGCCGGTCACAACAATGCTGCTGTAGGTCAGAGAGGTGGATTTTAGTGCTGCCGGCTGTAAGGATACCCCTAAAGCTATACACACAAGGTAGTGCTATCAGGTTTCTATTGAAGTAGCATTTCTCAGGCTTCCTAGAAAACAATGGTGCCTTTCATTGAAAGCTCAGTGTTGACCTTTATAGATTTGCCCTAAAACAAACTGGGCATGGCCTGAAGTGACGGGGTCAGCCATTAGCGTAGTCACTCTAGGTCAAATATGTGCAGCAAATAGCATGATAACACATAGAGCGCCAATAAGCTTATACATGATATAACTGCTTTTATATTACTTATTGTTTATATGGCAACAACATATACTGAGGATCTGTACACACATTGTAATCTCTTACACCTGTCTCTGTAGCCAGTGAGCTCACAATCTAAATACCTATTACCGGGCCTGACATTCAGGGCAATTATCGGGATAAAGCTTTCTTGGAGATGCTCATTCCTGACCATTGCCCCCTCTAATGGTGTTGCCGAGCAGCAGGTCTTGTGAGATGTTCCTGGTATGCGGTGGTTAGAACCTACCAGAAATGGTCCAAGGAAAAGCAAAAATCGCTATACCGGAGACATGGTCATAGGAGCGTGGGGCTCATTGATGCATGTGGGGACTGAAGACTAGGCCATCTGGTCCTACTTTACAAGAGAGCTTCTTTAGGCTATGTATACACAACCATAGGGGTTTTTACTCTTCGCAAAAACGCATCCGTATTGTGGCAAAAAACACATCTGCATTGCATCAGTATGTCATCCAGAATCGGGTCCGCAAAAAGTCTTGCATGATCCCATACACATGCTACATATTTTGTGGGCTATTTCTAAGGACTGGTCACTGATCCATGGACATGGGTATGCAGCCATAGAAATGAATTCTTAGGATAGGTCTGAATATCTGATTGTTGGGAGGCCGTCAACAGGACCACCACAGATCAGCTGTTTTGAGCATTCGGGGGAGCTCTGTGGTCTCTTACCTGAATGCTAACACAGCACATTACGTTGTGTAGGCACAGTGCTTGGTAAGCCCCATTCACTTGAATGGGATTGAGCCGAAAACAGGCTACGTGATGAATGAGTGTGATGTCACTTTCCTGTGAAGTGGAGGCCGCTCTAAGCCATGTATCTCGGCTGCTTTGAGCAGCTTATCTGTAGGGGTCTGGGGAGTCGGACCCCACCATCACATATCCTAAGGATAGGTTGTCAATATTTAACTCAATATTTAACCCCTTTAATCATTTCCTGATTCTCATTTACAACTGCCACCTAGTAACAGAGTCATATAAACTATAGAGAGCGGCTACTACAGTAATAAGAGGTTCAGAACAATACTCAGCCTTCCTTGTTATATTACAGACGTCTCCAAGGACTCTTCTGCAGCTTTTATCTCCTTTCTGCTTGAAAATATGTTAGAAAGCGGAGCCATACAATGAGATAATGGGCACCAAACATTTGTGAACATGATCCTTACACTTCCTTCTGCACACGTGACAGCCCAGGGTATGTTCACACAATACATGTCAAAAAAATGAGACTTGCATTTTTGCCATGGAAATCTGAGGTTGCTAGGGCTCTACACAGTGATCAGCGGCATTCATTAGGGCCAGTCAGTGTTTGACACCCCCCCCGGAATTGTATCAGTGGTTCTGGTGGAATGTTTGAGTATATTTCAGAATTTGCCAATCCATACTAGAATCAGAATTACAGGATAATAGTCCAGCTGCAGGGACCGCCAGCATTCATGAGATCCGGGGTCTCTGTGAGAATTGAGCTGTAATCTTCATTTGTGACCACCACTCCATTCATCTCTATGGGACTGACAGTGTGATGTCCGTTTTTTTTAAGCGTCACATAGCAGCATTAATTTCACTGTCAGTGAATGGGGGCTACTCACATGAACGTTATTTTGATGGTCTGTTGTCTCAGACGGTCAAAATATAGGTCATGTCCTATTTTTGGCCATTTCCACGGATCCCTCCATACACTCAAATGTATTGGGGATCCATGAAAACGGGTGCCTCTCAGGTGCAAAACGGCTGTGAAAAATTGATGTTTTTCAAGGCCGTTTTGCACTTCTTTTGTGTGAATGTGGTCTTATACAAGTGCGTTCTGTCCTCCTTTGACTTTAATGCAGGGTTCCGTCCTGTTCCAATCCAATATCATGGAGCAGGATAGGACCTGCTCTAGAATAATCGGATTGGAACAGAGTATTGGAGCCCCGCATAGACAGCACACTCAGTCGTGTGCATGTAGCCTTATGTTTGGTACTTTGGGAACCCTATGTACTGATTTAAGCTGGTTGCACATGACCGTGTGCTAACCCACTGTCGTGAATAAACGGCACAGGGGACACACGGATGTCATCCATGTGCCGCCTGTACACTGGCCATGCTTCCGCAGCCCCTTTCGTTCAATGAATAGGAGCCGCAGAAGTAGGGACGCAAAATCGGACAGGAATAGGACCTGTGACATAATTTTGCATCCCGGACTGTCGGCCCGTTCATCTGACCGCGTAATTCACGGTCATGTGTATGATCCCATAGAAATGAATGGGTCAGTGTGCTATCTGGGAAAAACCCGGATAGCACACTGACCATTTATACGGTCGTGTGCAAGGGGGCTTAGTGTGAGAAGAAAGTGACTCTCAAAGAGGTACAAAATGGCAGTGAAAAAAGTTCATTTTTCATGAGTGTCTTGCACCTGAGGGGCACATGTTTTCACAGATTCCCCATACATTTCAATATATGGAGGGATCTGCAAAAACATCCAGAAACAGGACATGACCTATATTTTGATGGTCTGTAACATACCATCATAATAAAAGTTTTGTAAATAGTCCCCTTTCATTGACATTGCAATTAATACTGCCGTGTGATATCCGCTAAAAGAACGGACGTCACACGGTAATTATTCACTGTCGTGTGAATATAGCCTGATACCAAAGTAGACCTCAGGAGGAGTTTTACTATAAAAGTGTCTAGCCCTTTAAATGCAGACCATGGGATACTATGTTCTGATAACATGTCATTGATCCTTATGTTATTGCTTGGAAACCTGGAAACTTCTATAAAGTAATAACAAAAGGTGCAATGCTATATTTTCTATTTCAAACTTTATCCAATATATCACCAAGATAAATGAGACATGCTTTTCTCCCTACATCATAGCAGAGCCCCCGTCCGGGGTAGATTGCTATAAAACACAGTAAAACAAAGATCCTGAAACATAATTAATTCTGAGTGTATATCCGCTTCTGCTGCGGCTCTTTGTGAACAGATGTGAATGAAATAGATACTCTTAGTCTGTTTTGTATACCTAAAGTGAGACATCTGTCAGTGTATGAAGCAGTGCCTTGTAATGGACTAGTATGCAGGAGGCTGATGGCAGTGGATAGGTATCACTGTATCCCTCTCTTTTATTATCAGCTATGTATTATGGTTTTAGGATCTAACATGGCAGGTAGCTTGACATAGAATTGGGATCTAGAAGCATTACTTTAATGAAGTAGTGAAAATTAAAGAAGCAATCCAGCAATAACACTTACCCCCTCACCTGTCACTCATTCAGGGCTGCGGAGTCGGTAGGCTAATCCACTGACTGACTCCAACTGCGAATGCTTCATAAATGGTTGACAGCCATTGTCAGACAGAATTAGTAAAACTCCTCTAGAGCTCCATTCACATCATGTTTTTTTTTTTTTTTTTACATCCATTTAGCATATCCGTTTAATGGATGCAAAAGCAGACACAAAGTTTACACAGACATTAGTGTTAAAAAAAAAAAAAAAAAAAAAAAGACACAAACATGTGATACCATACTTTTGTGTCTGTCTAAAAAAATGGACAGAAATTGAAAAAAGAAAACAAAAAAAAAACATTGATATTTATGTAAATGGTGGTCATCCATCTGCATCAGTTTGTATCCGTTAAACAGATCTACTAAAAACATGATGTGAATGGAGCCATGATTGAATTCCTATAAAAGTAAATATGCATCAAACAATGCATCTAATTAATTAGACTGTATTAATAATTGTAGAATGTAATAAGTCAGAGTTGGTAACCTTTTTCCGACTCCACCCAAAACTGGTCCCGACCCTGACTCCACAGCCCTGCTTTCACTCTCTGCACTTCTTTTGTGTATATTGCACTCATAGGCCTGAAGTTCAGAGTCTCTTCTGCTCTGATCAGACATCAACTTGATTTTTAGATTTCTGTCTTCATAGCCCCTACGCTGAGGCTATGAGGTGCACCCTCTGCCAAGCTGTGCACCTCAGGGGAATTGTACGCCAGCTCATAGCTGGCATACATTTCTCCAGTCATTTAAAACAGATTTCTGGTGTAAGTCTAAGGCCCCACATAGCGTGCTGCTGCAAAAAAATGCTCCGGAAAAAACCACAGCGGAAATGCATCGTGGTTCTTCTCACAGCGCTTTTTACAGAAAGTCCACAGAGGTATCCTCTGCGGACTTTCTGCCTCCATTATACCTATAGGCAAACTGCCGGCGTTTCCATAGGTATAATTGACATGCTGAGATTTCCAAAAACACAACGGTTTTGGAAATCACAGCATTTTCGCTGCGCGTATTTTTCTGCAATGTGTGGATTGCTAGAATCCCATCAACTTTGCAGTAAATTGTAAAATGCCCCAGTTTTTGCCGGGCGTTTCTGCCACGTGGGGCCCCGGCTTCAATGATGTTAAATCTGGTGGGGTCGAAGGTGTCACCCCCTGCCCTCCCTCACCACACTCCCTATTCAAGGAAGTGGCACTGTTGATGCAGAAACAAAAGAAGCCTCAATTTTTTGTGCAAGGCACCAATTTGCTCTAGCAGGGCAACTTTTAAATACTTGTACACCATAATAAATCTGCCCCGATCTAAGTTCATAGCTGTGGAGAACAGCTGAATAAGATATTCAACTCCATGTGAAAATATCGATCACCCTCATCTCAAAAATGTCTGCGGTTCTTCCTATTGAAAACACATGCATGCTTGGGGATTGGGAGAACTAACTGTCTGCTGAGCAAGTATTCAGCAAGCGGCTGTCTAAGGTATATGGGGGTTATTTATCATCTGCCCCTTTTTTGTAGCATACTCTTAACAGGAGCGCCTTTTTTTTTTAGACCAGTTTTACTGTGGTGTCTATTTATGATGTTGGTGCACCTAGATGCGCCTTGTTGGCGCAATTGCCCGTTTCTAATGCACTCTAACCTGGTGGGCTCTTTTACGCTGCCCAGGGACTGGAGGGCATTTGCCCCTTTTTTGAAAAAGATGCAAGTCATAAATACAGCGTGAAAAGGATCTTCATTTAGGCCACACCTCCTTTCTCGCAAAAAAGCAAAAGTGGTGAGAGCAGCATTATAGTGTGAAAAAAGGGGCAAATGCTTCATAAATGAAGACCTCAAAAAGGTGCAAGTAGCTTAATAAATGTGCCCTTATGACTATTTAAAGGGGTTGTTCCAATAAAGCCACATATTCCCTATCCACAGGATTGGAGGTAAGTCTCACATCACTGGAGGTCTGGCCCTGGGGTCCCCTAGAGATCAGGAGAATGGAGGACTGAAAGTCCCCCATACCTCGTTCATGTGACTGAAGCGCCAGTGCACTTGAGTGACTGGCACTCCATTCACTGCTATGGGGCTGCCTCAGATTGCAGTCCTGCAATCCCCATAGCAGTGAATGGAGCATCGTGACAACCCCTTTAAGATATTTGGGTGCTTTGACATTAAGGCCACGTTCAGACATGGTGGATTTGTTGAGGATTTGTTAGTGCCAAATTTGCATGTTGAAAGTCCAAAACGTTTTACTGTACAATACATGTGAATGGGGTTCTCAAGATCTCTGGATTTTAAAGCATGCCCACCCATTATGTTGCAGATTTGTGACAAAATCTGCAACGCTGAATATATATTTGGTTTTATATAGGGGATGATTTCTTCTGTGGATTCTAGCCTTGCATAGCACAATACTGCCATCTCAGTGAAGCCTTATTCTCTTGACAATGAAAAACTGCTGTGTTTTTTACAACGGCCGTGTGAATGTACACAAATTCATTGCAGTCTATACAGGACACTGTTTTTGTAACAATCACTTTGCTGTGTGTGCTGTTTCTATACACAAAACATTCATTTTTCACAAAAAAAGTGGCTTCTCAGATTTCCAGGTTTCCATGCATGGGTTGGTGCTTTAACCCATTGAGAAGCTTATGTTTTTTTTTTCTGTTATTCTTGATGTGCGGTTTATTTATACATGGGCACAATGATGTATTTTCTACCATAATATTACTTGTAAGATTTTATTTTTTAAAGCCTCCAGGAACAAAGTAATATTGTACATAACAAACCACCCTCAGCTTTCATGTGCTGATATGCATGTGTGGATAGCAAGATAAATAACACTTTTTTTTTTTTTTATTGAGGAGTTTGTGATTTAAAAAAAAAAAAAAAATTATATATATATCACTTTTAATATTAAACTTATCATTACTTACTCCTTAAAGCTGAGGCCCCACGTTGTGGCTTTTTTGTTGCATATTTTCCTGTGGTTTTTTTGAGCCAAAGCCAGGAGTGGATTGAGCAGAAGGTAGAAGTATAAGTACTTCTTATATATTTCCCATTCCTATTGTAGCCACTCCTGGTTTCGGCTCAAAAGAACACAGCAAAATCTGCAACATAAAAGCAGCTTTTCTGCAACTTGGGGCCTTGGCCTAAGGCCAGTTGCAGACGACCGTGCTGTGGGTCAGTGTGCTGTCCGTGTATTTCACGGAGAGCACACTGACCCATTCTTTTCTATGGACTTGTGATTTTCACGGTCCCGTGTGCGGGCTGACAGTTTGGGCCGCATCGGATAGGACATGTCCTATTACTGTCCTATTTTGTGGCCTGTGCTTCCATGGCTCCTATTAATGTAATGAAAGGAGCCGCGGAAGCATGGGCGGCACATCGTGCCATCCCCGTGTCCCTCGTCTGTAACCGGCCTAAGGGTCTTTCTGTGCCCTCCAGGTGTATAGGATAGGTCATCAGTCTCTGGATCCTGCACCAATCCTCTGATCTGGCTCCCTCCAGGTGCTGAAAGTTGTATTGATGGATGAAGTCAGAAGCAGCTCTGCTCCTAGTAATATAAGCAGAGCTGCTGTACCCCAGCACCACTACTATACAGTGGATGGACTGTTGTTGCAACATGGTGCATTGTATGGCGGTGGCACCAGAGATGCAGTGTCCCAGCACCCCCACTAAAAATGGAAAGTGGTGGAAGAAGCCTCCATCCACTGTATAGCCGTGTAGCTTCTATTTCTTGAATAGGAGCAGAGTTTCACCTGCTTCTTTAGATTGCTATAACTTCCAGTGCCTGGAGGAAGCCGGACCAGCTGATTCTGAGTGTGGTCCAGGTGTAAGACTTCACATAGTAATGAACTATATTCTGGATAGGTCATCAGTATAACAAAATGCTTGGGAGACCCAGAAACCCCCTTTAAATCTCTTGCTGCTCCACTGCCTCTACCCTGGTGGTCATTGCTGGACATGCCGCAATGTAGTACATGATGTCATCTCCACATTACCCGCTCTTACACAATATTCTTAAAATCTCTAACAACCCATTTGGGCATTTTTTTAATCATCCACAGTGATATTTAGAAGGTATTTTCCAATATGTTGTTATTCAATATGGAACTCCATTTCATTTGGACAGTATAGATAATGGAAGGTTAATGACATATGTTTTATGGCACATTTATGAATGTATGCATGGCTGAAGATCTAGTATTAATGTGGATTGAATGATTTTCGATAACATGCAAGTCAGATAGTTATGTTATTTCAGTTGCACATATCAGATAAGTGGCTACTAGATGCATCTGGTGCCATTTATCCTGTGGAGGACTGCCAGCCTGGAGCTGTGCTTCTCACAGATGGCAAGCCGAGACACTAGACTATTGGCAGATCCTATTGTTATTGGCTGGGTCGACCTTTCAGCAACATTTTTATGGTTTACGTGTAGAATTAATCTGCATTAAAACTGAGGAACTTTACAAATATTGCAGTATTTATCTTGTATTGATCCTGAATCACAGATTATATTTTAGTCCCAAACTGCATGCACAGTTCTGTAGGGTGATCAGCAAAGCTAAGTGTAATATGACAACAGCCAGGAGCATAGCAAGTAACCGTTGGACCCCTAGCAAAACTTGCAATGGGGCCCTACTCTACTATGCACGCAGTGATGTCACAGTACAGAGATAATGGGCACAGTGATGTCATAGTACAGGGATAATGGACACTGATGTCATGATATCATAGTACTGGGATTATCTACACAGTGATGTCATAGTACATAGATAATGGACACAGTTATGTCACAGTACAGGAATAATGCACACATGGATGTCACAGTACAGGGATAATGCACTCAGTGATGTCACAGTACAAGGATAATAAACAATGATGTCATAGTGTAAGGAAAATAAATGCAGTGATGTCACAGTATAAGGATAAGGCACACAGTGATGTCACAGTAAAGAGATAATAGACACAGTGATGTCACAGTACCAGAATAAGGCACACAGGGATATCACAGTACAGGGATAATAAACACAGTGATGTCACGGTACATGGATAATAAACACACTGATGTCACATCACTAGGATAATGCACAAAGTGATATTACAGTACAGGGATAATAAGCACTATGATTTCACAGCAAAGAGAAAATGCACACAGTGATGTCACAGTACAGAGATAATAGACATAGTGAGATATAATGCAGGTTGCAGTTCCTCATATGTGCAAAAGATTTAAAGGGGTTATCCAGCTTCCAAAAATGATGTGCAAATACGTCCACAGCAGTGGATGAATTTGAAGATATTTTTAGAAGCTGGATAACCCCTTTAAAATATGCAGATTTAGCAGAGTTAACCCAAACTCCTGCAATTGGTTAAACTTCTGCAGCGTGATATTTTATCACAAAAGACAACAGAAACCTATGAAAAGTCATTAAAAAATGTTTTTCCAATGACCTTTCATTGGATTTTCTTGTCTTCTGTGATAAAATATCACGCTGCAGCAGTTTAACCAATTGCAGACTTTCGGGTTACATCTATATGTAAGTGATTCTACTTTCAATGCAGATTATATAAATGTATATATTCATAAAACAGTGCTTAAGGGAGGACAGGTTTAGTAGAAGTACTCTAACATGTACTGTAACTCTATTACAATTTAATGATAACTTTAGAACCTTATACATGCATTTATAATGGCTATGCTATATATTACGCAGACAGTGGCTATAAGTCACTATACGCGAGCTCAGGTGATGTATTGAATTGAAATAACTTGTGTGTTAAACATCTGCCACGTTTATTGTCAGGTCCGTCATTATATGACCTCCCGCTCTGTGTATAGTTATCTAAAGTACATGCAGTTCTGCAGACATCTGCTGCTGTTATTTTTTTCCTATCTGATTATGTGACTATTGCTTTTTACCAACATTGTTTAACAGGCGAAGATAATCTTAAATATAAGGAGCATTTTAATATAAGCAATATTCACCAATGTTAGAATATTTTAAATGTTTTTTCCGGGCTCAAATTATGTTGTAAAAAAACTGCTCCCCTCACCTATTTACATGCCACTTAAGTCCCCTAGATTCCTTCGTCAAAAAATAAATCTCAGTTCCTGCACTTCCCCGCCGGGGTCCCCTCTGCTCTTTGTGATTGTTTACATCCAGCCGCAGTACTTCTGGGACTCCCGACTACATTTTGCATGTTTCCTTGCATTGAAGTCAGTGGGAGCTGAGCTGCAGTCCAGGGCCCTGCCGCTATACTTAGACAGGTATGGGTGGTTCAGGGCAGCACTGACGAAGGTTAAAAACAGTGCACCAGAGGCTAATAGAACGCTGCTGGTACACTACTAGCCTCATCTGCATTTTCCGCAAAGGACAGCTTTGCTTGGAATAACAAAGGTATGTCAGTATTGGGTCCTCATGCTTTTTAGGCATGGGGTCTAAAAACTCAGGATTCTCCTTGTTCTTAAAGCTGACTTTTCACCACCTCCAACAAGTCCATCTCTTTACCTCATTTAATAGACGCTGCTCCTCTGATTCTGGCACAATTGGAATTTTTTTCTCTAGCCCCCACCGTTCCTGAGCAATCATTACTGTTAGTTTTGGTGTCTGATATACTATTTAGGCTCTGTACTGTCAGGAGGGCGGTGTCAGGCAGGAGCAGACAAGGGGTGTGAGCTTTGACACTGGCTGCCTCTGATTGGAGCTCTGAAGCACACCCCCTGCCTGACACCGCCCTTCTGACACTACAGAGCTTAGATAGCACGTCAGGCACCAAAAATAAGTGTGCTTGTTGCTCAGGATGGGAGGGTATTAGAGAAAAAACTCCAGCTATGCTGGAATCAGTGGAGCTAAGAACTAAACTACAATTGGTGGAGGTGGTGAAAGGTCCTCTTTAAGATCAGTGAAAATCTTGGGCATGTCATAAAAGTGTTTAGCAATAGAAGATTATTAATAGCTTAAAAAAACTAAGTAATGTTCACTTTAGGACTTATTCATGAACTTCAAAAAAGGCCGTGTAACGTCTGTCATGGGGCTGAATATTATTTAATGTGTCTATTCACGTTTCAGATTTCTTGATGGCCTTAGGGCCGGTTCACATCTGCGTTCAGTTTCCGTACAGGGAAGTCCACTTGGAGACCCCCTGAACGGAAACCTATACACAGAGAGAAGCGGTTTACGTAAGGAAACCTGTGGACCCTATAGACTATAATGGGGTCCGTGTGGTTTCCGCATGTTTTGCAAGGTAAGACATGTCCTATTCTTTTTCCATTTTTACAGATCCCTTAATAGAATCAAGCGTATTAGGGATCTGTGAAAATGTATGCTACACGTCTGTGAAAAAAACGGACATTGCATCTGTATTTTTTTTCAACATTCATGTGAGTATAGTCTTACCAATCCTCTGCCAGCCTCTCTTCTTTTGACTCCAGCGATGACATGTTGATACAGTTACAGCGGTGACCTAATCGTGGGCAACACATCAAGGAATTGTTGGAAGTATTACTTTTTTGTGATTTAGCATTGTAGTCTATGCATAACAGAATTTTGTGCCTTTACAGCCCTTTTAAATACCTTTTATTTTTATTTTTTACATAAAAGATATCTATATTGTATAATAATAGACTATTAACAAAGCACATACACTGCCGAGTCCTTGATCTTAGGGATGGTGGTGCTCAGGCGAGCATTGTTTGCTTATACATAATCTCTACACAGCTGTCCATACGGGATACATACTTAGACAACAAGGAACGTGGCGACAATATTAACAACCTGTATAGACAGACATAGTTGGAATTTGTGTAAACAGCCATAGAGCGGTCCCTAATATTAACAGTGAAGGAATACCGCCATACTATATGTATTATATCCCCAGTTACAGATATAGAGATATAGAGAGATATACCTCTGCCTCATTGTTAGTCATTGTATATATCTCAATTCTAGGGTAATAAACCTCTTTTTAGACATTTCCTGAACCCTCCATTTCTCATTTAGTCGTTGGCTAAGCCCTGCATTACTGATGCAGAAACAGAATGTGTTGTGTATTTGATACATATATGGCCGCATAGCCATAAGGAAGTGCTTTTATTTCAGACACCATCTGATTTCATGATAGTGTCACATTTCCTGCACATATGCTTATGTTTTTGCACAGATGACCCCTGGAACATCTGTTAGGTTTGTGGTGGTATCTGAAGTTTCATGTGACTTGTCTTCTTTCCACCAGCAGTTTGACAAACAGAGGCGCTTCCCATCTAACAGTCCATAAGGACTTATTGCTGGTAAATATTGTCAATATCTGGATTCTGCCATTTGTCATGAGACACCCGAGCTGCCCGGATCCACAGCATTGATGCTACATGTTAATCATTGCTGAATCAATAGCACGGAAGTGCGCACATGAAGTGAACGTGAAGGGATTGCATTGTACACATTCACTGTGGTGGCAAAGATTCAATTATTCTGACAATCTCACTTCACGCTAACCATTAGCCAGAGGTACCATTAACCTGCCCCGTATTGTAGCTTTATGAAAGGCTTAATGCTATCTGTAATAAGTGGTAACCATTGCCCCAGGAAGAGTTTAAGGGTACATGGACATGAACGTGTGCATGTAATGGTCCCTGAGAAAATAGAACAGACGGCACATGAATGGTAACCATATGCTATCCGAACCCTTTGTGGATCCATATATTTCAATGAATGAAATCCCCCATACGGACCCGTGCTGGTACACGAATAGAACACTGACAAAGCACACAGTCACGTGCATGTAGGCTCACATAAACAAATGAATGTCGATACATATGTGCTCAGTGGAGGCCAAAAAGAACACAGTGCTCAAAGATATAATCTAGCAAGTGACATGATATAGTTATAACCTTTAAAGTGACCCTAAACTGAGATCTGTCACTTCCTCAGGGACATAAGATTCAGCCACACGTTCAGTAGTATATGTAGTCCTCGGTGAGATTCGGGTGAGATTTGTTAGCTTTGTCTCGAGAGGGCTGCTGGTTATGGATATTGAATGTATGATCTTCTTTCATGTCCTGTGAAGGTTTGATATTTGGGAATTTGTACAGGGGGAGGGGCTTCAGTATATTCCTTTGCTCAGTGATTCTGGGGGTGGTTTTAGCAAAGGAATTCCTTTGGTAGTCTCTGCAGGTATCCCACAGCTCTTATCCTTTGCATTGGAAAGGTGGAAACTCGCAGCATAAATTGACATCCACTCTGATGCTACTGTTCCTCACAACAGATTAGCCGTTGGCAAGTAGGTGGCAACTAATCCGCTGTGAGTACATCCTTTGGGAGTCTAGCCTAAAGCTGTAGCACTTACTTGTACTGTTTTATTAAAGCCTAGATTTACCTTTGGTGAACTGTATTCAAAGGATTGTACCTATATAAAAACTGATGGTATATCATTAGGGTCACAAAACTAGTGGGCCTTGGTAAGTCAGAAGGTGCATCCCTTCATACAGTAGTTTTATGACCTACCTTCCCACTCTTGTTCATGGGCTATACTAGTACTAAAGCTCTACTTCATTTATATAAATATCAGACACAGGCTATGGCTGAGAGTGATAGGATCTGTGGGATATACTGTCAATGGTTGGACCACTACATTTCCTTTAATACTTTACATTTTTCATTATCTGAGTAATACACCAGGACCACCGGGAAGAATCACATTTCCTAAAGCTTCCCTGACAGCAGAGCAGATCTAAGGCTTATACTTAAAGGTGTTGTCCGGGGAGTATTTATTCACTTATCTGGTCTAGTGGAATGCTTTTGATGGACCTGGAGGTTCGAAAGTTGCCACAACCCCTGAGTCATGTGATCGGAGGCAACATTCAACTCCCAGGGTTGCTCCATTACCAGGTCGCTTCGCCCACTCCTCCCTCGATCTCACAGGTAATTAATTACCTGTGAGGGAGGAAGGGCGGAGCGACCTAGGGAGCTGAACATGCTGAGCCTCCGATCACATCATCCGGGGGTCATGACATCACCGGAACCCCTGGGTCCATCAAAAGGACTCTATCGGAACAAATAAGTCCGCTTTAATAGTGTATATGTATAGCTGGTCTCCAGCAGATGGTAATGGCTGTATCACCCCTTGGTAGAGGGGAAGGTGCTCAGGATTTATCAGGTTTAGCAGTTTGTGCACTGACAGCGAGGAAGACAGAGAAACTTCGTGAGGCTTAGGCTAGGTTCACACCTGCGCTGTGCTCTCCAGTTTCTGTGGCGGAGTCTCCAGCAGACCTAACAGCACTAATCCATGACTATTCTGGGGTCCGCAAACTAGGATTCTCCTTGTGGTTAATTTCACACTTCCTTGTGGAGGTCATTTGTAAAAACCATAGAATTTCTGAGACTTCGCACCCCAGCCTAGCCTTTGTCAAAGTTCTTATTCCAGTACGTGACCATTACATTTTCCACCCACTAATATATACAAATTTTTTTATGATTACTTAGCTGGACAAGCCAGGTTTCTTCTAAGTTGTGTGGTCGTTTGCTGCAGATGTCTGTGACAGTCCTTACTACTAAAGCTGCTAAAAACTTGAAAATGATCTTGGTGAGGTCTGACTGGCTCTGAAGCTCTGTAAAAATTCCTCCACCTCCACTATACAACTAGCAGTGCAGCCCTTATGATTTAACCCTTAGGTGCTGCTGTCAATAGTAACAGCAGTGACTAAAGGGTTTATTAGCAGCATCTAAGGGGTTTAATGTCAGTTGCTCTCATCCATCACAGGATGAGAGCAACAGACATTAAATGACAGATGCAAACAGAGCCCCCTCCATTGGGTGTCTGTCTGCATTCACCCTAGTGTAAAAATATAATGATGGTAGCTTTATTCTGCCATGTTTTTTAGTTTTACATACAGGAAGAAACTGTCCATAATGTTCCTTACATTAGAGCTCTCTGCTATAGTTAATGTCCGTTGCTGTCACCCTATGAAAGATGACAACGGACATTAATAATGATAGTGTGAACATAGCCTTACTGTGTGCCCCTTACACACAATGTAGTAGTAATGGGAGGGGGGGGGCTATTGAAGGCCCATATGACACTGAAGTTAGCCAATTAGATTTTGCCCAAATCTAAATGGCTATCTATAAGCAACCATAGGATAATGCGGTGCAATACAGATGTATTGCATTATATTACACTAACAATTGCTCCCTCTAGTGTTCAAGTTCCATACTGGGACTAAGTAAAATAGTTAATTTTTATTTTTAAATAACGTATTTTTATAAAATAGACCTTTTCCTTTTAAAATGTATTTTCTACAGAAAAAAAAAATTAAACAGTAGGCACATTTTGGTATTGATGTGCCAGAGAATAAAAATAGCACCTTATTAATTCCGCACTGTGAACATTGTAAAAAATAAAATACAAAAAATCCCCAGAATTGAATAGTTTTATATGGAAATAGTATTTGTTATACTCCGATATTATACTAAAAGTTCAGAGCCTTTTCGGCAGTGGTGGAAACACTCCTTTAGTAGACGCCATGAGTGCTGCAGGGTCAGGTACCAAAGTAGAGGTTGGAGCCACAAATGTGTACACATTACTGACAGTATATCCATTTAGCCTGTGTCAATGTAGGAATGCACGCATGCATAAGATATAAGATGGGACATTTATAGTAGCAGATGTTTCAGTCCCCACCATTTCACGTCTCCTAGAAACTAATCTTCTCAGAGTACACGTCGATTCTTAGAAAAACAAACAATTGGCAAAAAGATGGCATAAAATCCCTGACATCAGCATTAAATAACTGTAACCGAATGTAGTGTTCTTTTTGTTCGAAACCTGAGTACTTGTTGTGGTAGGAACAGGGGATAATGTATTAAATAAATTGTGCATTAAGCAGCTGAAGGCTGAACATGTTTTTCCAATGTAGAGATATGGAAATGCTGTATATCTGAGTCCAGGAATAAACCAACTAAGACAATACATCAATGGACGTGTTGTACATGTAGAAATATTAAAGTGGTTCACAATAAAGATTTCTCAGTAAGTTCATTATGTATAGTTAAATTACCTGGTGACCTCCTCTTTAAGCTTTCTGTCTCAGTTCCTCATATTTTCTGTCCACTTCTCATTCCTGCTTCTTCTCAGACTACTCTACGCACACTGTCCTTTGGTAGTCTGAGACACCTCCCCCTGATCTCAATTGGTCCATCCAAAAGCAGGGGGGGAGTGTCTCAGACTACCAAAGCACAGTGCGCACACAGTAGTCTCCGAAGCTGGTGGCCATTCTACAGAAATGGAGAGGGAACTAGGAATCAAGGGAACCGAGAAAGAAAGATTGAAAATGAGGGCACCAGGTACTTTAACTATGCATTATGCATTTATCATGACATTTTTATTGTGAACCAGGGTTATTTTAATGTGGTTTGGCCCCATGTACACAGCCATAATATGGATCCCTGTAGCATTGATGATCAACCACAATTCCATATGTGGTATATTTACAGCAGTCAAAGCTTCTACTTCACTAGTTCATATGTAATATGCACACTTAGCCTAGATTCACTCAAACGTTGTGCAAAACGGCAGTGAAAAATGTGCACTTTTCACAGCCGTTTTGCACCCAAGGGTTGCCCGATTTCACAGATCCCAGTAAAAAAAAAGTTATAGGTTTCAGGATACGGTGACCCCAGGAAAATTGTTCATTTTCAAAAAGTGACGTTTAATTTGTAAAAGCGGTAAAACCTAATAAAACCAATATAAAATGGTATCACCGTAATCATAACGACCCACTGGACAAAGTTGCCATGCCATTTTTAATGCATAGCGAATGACATAAATACAAAATACAAAAGATAGAATTTTGGGTTTTTTCACATGGACCCCCAAAAGACATTAGATCTACCCCAAAATGGTGCCAAATGAAAGTACATCTCACATCGCTATGTCGACAGAAAAATAAAAAAGTTTTGGATTTCTGAAGTGGGGAAGGAAAATATGAAAAAAGTTGCCGAGCATTAACTTACAAACTACCCTGTGACCTTAAAAGGTTAAGAAATTTTTTTCTTTAAATGGCAGCATAAAAAGCCATAATTTTTCCAGGAACATAATAAAATAACACTTGTAATACAACTGTTGTTTCACAATTGTAATTCCTTTTAAGACCTTATTATTCCAAGTTCCTGCATCTGCCAAGCGAATATCTCTATTCTTTTTATATTGCAGTCACATGTCCAAAAAGGTATCAGCAGTGTTATCCTGTTACTCACAATAATAGCGACCATTTCGTAACACTTACTACGCCGCTAGGTACCATCTGTTCTTGAGATTTAGGTATTCTGTTGGATATAATGCTATTTAATTCTCTACCAAATTGGCAAATCTTCATTGGGGGAGACAATTTAATTGCAAGGCCCAGAGATAATCTCTGTTTGCAAGGTTTCGTGTTCACAGCAATGGCGTGCAAAAATGAGCACTTCTGCCGTAGTAGTAGCGGAAATCAATCGGTGCCAAGATTATTTAGCAAAGGTTTAACAAAAATAGACTAGTGTTCAGCACTTAAAAGGAAATATTACTGTAAGCCGAGGTTCTGTCTGAATCAATCTTGGCACATCTGTCTGATGTAGACCGTAAACAGGATTAGGGCAGGATTTATCTGCTTGACGCTAATTGTGTTCGCACTTTTTATACATTCCTCTTTTATTATTATTATTATTTTTTTTTTTTTAATGCCGCATGGAAAATAAGCTTCCCTGATAAATCTCCATCGGCCTATATAATGTGGAGATTTATACCGCACTTGGTTTTTAAACAGTAGGGGGATCCGAGCACATGTTATTGTAGAATGACTTATCTAATCTTCTCATAATTAAGAATATTAAATTCTCTTTGAATGTACCACACACTGGGGAAAGTCGGTGGGGACACAAAACCAATACATTAGAATACACACATTTGTAAATACAAAATTTGCCGCTTTCTTGCTAATAGATTAAATCAAATATATTTTACATAATTTGGTGTTTCCAGGAACAAATTTATCCGTTTTTTGAGGCATTGAAATAGATTGATAAAGGAAAATTGCTATATTATTTTATTTATTTATTATGCTTACTTATATAGCGCCATCATATTCCGCAGCGCTTTACAGACAAGCAGATATAGCACTGTTTTTGTAAAAAGTAATACTGATTGTTATTTATTACAATTGTCTAATGGGAAAATAGGCCAATCACAGTGCAGCTTTTTTCCAGGGCAGTTTTGGGCTTTGGTCTGCCCTGCGAATTTTGGCCACAACCAAAGATTGCTGTGTTGCCTTGAGACACTTTCACTCATCTTAGTTAATTGAGTTGCATTGTGACCCTGAGGGTACCACGACCGCAACTTCTAGTCACAAAAAAAAGTTGAACATTGCTTGACTTTTTTGTGACGGTTGTGGCACCCTCAGGTCACAATGCAACTCCATTCACTAACATGAGTGAAGGAGTCCTAGGGCAACACGGCGATCTTTGGTTGCGTGACTCCATGTAGCTCTAGCCTTGTAGCCTCAGCCCTAAACATGAAAGCTAAGCTCTGGATGCTATGGCTAACCAAATGGAAAAATTCTTAGGAATGTGGGGGAATGCAATAATAAAAAAAAAAAAAAGACCCATTAGTTACCTGGTAGATTCCCTGACAATCCAGTAATATTCAATCGCCAGAGTTGTGCACTGCTAAGACCAGGGAGTGCTTGAAGCAGTCAAATGTCACCATGATGTCATCACTCCATCTAAGGCTCCATGCACATGAACACGTGCTTTGTCATTGTGCTAGCTGTGTTTTTCATACCTAGCACAATGACCCATTATTTTCTATGGCCCCATACTCATGCCCGTATATCATCACAGGTCTGTGTATGGGGCCGTGAGCCTGGGGTAAAATGCAGGGCAGGTCCTATGCCTGTCTGTTTTGCGACCCAGGCATACTTTGTGCCCACTAGTTCAGTTCTGATAGGATATTTTATAGATAGGAGCAAACAAATGGACATTTATCACCTATAAAAAGGTAGGAGATAAATATCTGATCACTGTTCGTCTCACCACTGGAACCCCCACTCATCAATACTAAGGGGGTCCTTAGCCCCTTATAACTTCTCGCTGCATGACCACAGTGAGGAGGAATGTTTAAGTTTGTGTACTCCATACAGCTAGTCTTATACAGCTGAATCTACAATAACTTGACCAACAATTATATCTCTCATACCCACCTTCCCATACAAATGTACTCTTTTCTTGGTTGTATGTTCTGAATAGGGAGAGGGCAGAAAGCTACCATCAGACATCCCTGGCAGAAGCTTATCTCGTCAAGATCAGAAGCATCAGAAATCCAATATGGTGGACTGTTCTCTTTCCCAACATCTGCTGTTGGAAGGTCACATACTCATTAGATGGTCATCCTAAGGAAACATCTGAAAATAGAGGTTCTGCAGTAAGGAGGACCCTCATTCTATTGATTGGTGGGGTCAGTGCTGGGGACCGCAACAATCAGACATTGTAAGTGATAAATGTCAATTATAGGACACCCACTTTAATGGTGCTGCAGGTGTGTATTATACTATTATAGTTCTGTTGTAGAAGAGAAGCCTAATGATGAGGAGGCAGCTTTCAATAAGGCTGTCATTGTGTCTCCAAGGTAACAAACATTAGGAATGATGACAATAATTTGGTCGGAGGCGCTGTGTATTTTACGGTGAGCTTTTGCACAGCATGCTATTCATAATTGGTGCCATTTAAATAACAAAAACTAGACCTTCTCTCGAGCCGTTCCTTCTCTGTGACTGTATCGCATATGCAGCCATTACCAGTTAAGTGACATTACTCAAAGAAGCTTTTTTTTCCTTCCTTGCCATTATTATCTCTCCTTATTTGGAACATGAGACTCGTCAAAGTTAATCTGATATCCATGTGATATGACAAAACAGTAGCAAAAGTTAATTTAGATCACAGTAAGAAGTCACAGGATTAAATAATACTGTTCAGTCTTTTAGAAAAGTTTATTGCTACCAGATGGGAGCAAGATTCTTTCCAACACTGATTAGTTGTGCTCCTTTGGGGGTCCCGAGAAATAATGATTGTATATTAAATTTAGTCTTGTAAGTAGTGTGTGAAGACATAGCTATACATTAGTCTTATTAGCTTTATAGATGTCGCATTATATTTACATACGTCTCAGGACCAGGTTGTATACCATAATAGAGGAATTGAATTTATAGTGACTTGAATCAGCTAAATTGTACTTAGTGCTATGTGACTGATTTTTGCCCCCATGTTGTGGTTTGCCATGTGGTGCTCTGCATGGGGGTTTATTCTATTTATTAGAGCAATGGTTTATTATTTCTAGATGTAATATCCTATTTACGTGCAGTATTACTATTACACTTTGGGTGGAGGAGATAAGTAATAACACAGTTTGCCCCTTGGAATTAGTCAGGTCTGTAAGGTTATCAAAAGATAAAGAACTAAAACGTAGGCTTTACTTGATATTCCATGAAAATGTAGCAATGGCAGTGACGGATGTTATTCAACGTTATTTGACGGATATTGATTCTATAATGCTCCACGAAAAAATGAATGCCTCCATCTCTGATACTCACCCACTTTTTGATAAAGTTTGAGCACCCTGGGTCACTAGATCCAATATCCTAGGCCTGCCGTACGGTCCCCAGTTATAAATAAGAATTAGGATTGAGTGTGGTACCCTGCTCCCTTTCCCCAGGCAGGATCCCTCTCCTGCTCATCCCCTGACCCCTATACTATGGCGCTATTCACTACCGCCCTCCCCAGTTCCCATTGTATCAGTTCTACTAAAATGTAGAAATGGACCCATCATAGGTAATGTGCATTAAATGGTCCTAAACCTACATGATATATGTCTCCCATGGGATAACCAAATACACAGGACTTTTCTACACTTCCTTTTTCTTTCAAGCAACCTTGTGTTTTACATATAAAGTTTACTTAAGCAGGGTAATGTATAGTAAATGTACATGGTGGCCTCCATTTGAATCATTGTGGTGCTGAATCACCAAATTCCAGCCGCCTTTTCTTTTGACTAAGATGACCGCCAGCTTCTTAGACTACCCTATACACACTGTGTAGTAGTCTGTCCCTTCTGTCAGAGGGACCTGTGCAGATGATGTTAGTGCTGCGTCTAATCTGTCAGTAGACAGGCTATCGTAACACAGTGAGTGTACGATAATCTGATACACTGGCAGCCATCTTAGATGTAAGCAGAGAGGCCTGCAACACAATGATTCAAAGCGGACCTCTAGGTAAAGTTACTATGCACCCCACAGCTTATGATAAAGGGAGTCTGTCACCAGAGACCACAATATCAAGTCAGCCCTGCAGATAGGAAGGTTAGGGTCTCCTGTTTTCCCCTTGTGAATCAGTACCTTCATTGCCGAGATTTCGCCAATCCGATTTTGTCAATATGCAAATGAGCTATTCGGAGCAACAAGGGTGTTACTGCTTAACTCTCTGGAGCAACAGCAACATCGTTCCAAACAGCTCGTTTACATATTAACAAAAATGGTGATATTTCAGCAATTAAGGCACCAGTTCACATGGAGAAAACACTATAAGGTTATGGTCACCTGAATCAATCTATTTACGGGGCTGGGTTCTGGTGACAGACTCCCTTTAAATTTTTGTCTAAAATTCGATATGCTTTAATAGAAGAGAGGGCAGAAACAAAATAATCTATCACTGTAGATGTTTGCATTTCTGAATAGATAGCTGCTATAGAAAATATTAAGAGGTGTTTATTTTTTTTATTTATTTATTTTTTTTTTTTGCATTAACTTTTGTTTGAGGCAGATTTACTAATAAAAACAGAATTCTGTCCCAAAAACCACACGCCTTGTACCATATTTATCAATAGTTTTATACACATTTTATGGTTTGTCTAGTGGGAATGGATTTGGTCTGAGATGTTCCATTGCACGCCACTATTTTGCCACATTTTTTGGTGTAAGCTAGGCCAACAAATAATTGGTTTAAAGTTAGACTAGAAGTAAATATTGAATAGTATGGTGTGCACTAGAAGGGGCTGCATGTCCATCATTTTGCTGATTGGACAGTGTTCTGATGGTCTGTTACTATAAATGACCGTTTTATATCATCCATTAAAGGGGTTGTCCAGGCAACCTTTCAACGGTACTCCGGTGCCACCCAGCGCGGTCCGGTCTTCTCGGTCCAGTGTTGACGTGTGGCTGAAGTCCCAGCCATACGTGACTGCTGAGGCCAATCAGCGGCCTCAGCGAAGGGCATGCGATGTCACTACCTGTGACATCACGGGTCTCTTCCTGAGGCCTGTGTGACCACTGAGGCCAATCAGTTTCAGCGGAATTCAGGAAGAGACCTGTGAGAAGCCACCAGAACAGGAGGACACTGGAGCATCGGGGACAGGTGGGTATGATATTTTTTTATTTTTTTTTTCACCTCCCCCCGGCATATTTAAAATAAATTAAAAATGCCTGGACAACCTCTTTAGACAGAAGCAAATGGATACCCGTCCGCTTGTGTAAAGTCAATGTTAAAATAAAAAATGAATGCAGATACACTGCAGGTTTTTTTTTTCACTTTTGGCAGAAACTGGTATAGTATATTTTGTGTCCAACCACAACAACAAAGCTGTTAGAAGTGAATGGCCATCTGTTTCATCCATTTATAGCATCTATTAAATGGATCCACTAAACGGATGCTAAAACTGTGATGTACAAGGCCCCTTAATCCATCGTTGTTGGTTTATAATAATCAATGTTGTTTCTGGAAATACATTGCTAATATATGGTAATGTATGATCACACGTCATGGCTTTAGCCAAGTTTAGGTTTATTTGTTGTTTGTGAGTAGATTTAACAGTTTTTATTTGGGAAGCTTCCATGGTTTTCAACTATAACATTGATCAACTGACTGCCAAAAAATGCATGTTAAATGTGCCTTATACCTATAGATTATATTATCCCCAGTGCTGGTGAAAGCATCCTGATGTTGTGTGAGCAGCCGTTTCAAGCTGCAGATAGGCCGAATATAGAGATCTTTATTACTACAAGTACAAAAAACAGAAATGACAAAGCTGTAGAAAAATAAAGAATACTCTCATATTTCCTACAAAACTAGGGGACACTCAACTAGATAAAGGCAGTTAAAAAATACTACATAAAAATAGGTAAAGGGTACAGGTGTAATAAGTTCTAAATATCCCCATAACCCAAATGTCTGCTTATCCATAGTAGGTGTGGCCACTGCAAAAAGTATAGTACGACCAATATACAGTCTTCATAAAACACAAAAAACATTAGTGGTAGTATGGGTCATACTGAAGAGCTCAGTGACTGTCATAAGATATGGCACTGTCACAGGATGATACCCTTGTCAGTAGTCAGTTTGTGAAATTTCACATCTGTTACCGTAGATCTGCCTTGTGATATTATTGCAAAGTGGAAACATCCAGGAGGAAGTGTGGCCAGTAAGTGGTGGAGCCACCAACTCATGACGAAGCTGCTGAGTGCCAAACTGAGTGGGTCATAGACTCGCCTATCCTCAGTTACATCATTCACTTCAGAGTTCCAAACTACCTCTGGACGAGGCATCAGCTCAAGTACTGAGCATCCACAGCTTCATGAAATGGGGTTCCATGGTCGAAGAGCTACATACAAGCCTAAGATTACAATGTGCAATGCCAAGCGTCAGCTGTAGTAATGTAAAGAATATGACCATGGGGCTGTGGCAGTGGCAATGTGTTCTGTGGAGTGTTGCATCACATCTTGGGGAAAAATCTGGGTTTAGGCAGATGCCTGGAGGATGCTACATACAAGATTGCGTAATGTCTAATGGAAAATTTGATGGAGGAATAAAAGTGATAAGGCACTGTTTACACAGGGTTTGGGCTATGTCCTTTATTTCCAGTGAAGGGTAATATTAATTCTACATTCAGCAACATTGTAGATGGTATGCTTGCAATTTTGGCTCGAAGAAGACTCCTTCCTATTATATCATGACTGTCCTTGTGTTCAAAATGAGGTCTATAAAGATTTGGTTTATTAAGTTTGGTGTAGTGGAATTGGATTGGCACAGAGCACTGACCTCGAGACCACTGAACACCTTTAGATCCCATGCAGGCGTCTGAGTGCTGTCCGAGGTGGGGCTGTTTTGCACTCTGAGTGATATCTGAGTGTCTTCTGTGATGCACTCGCCTCTAAGGGGGCTTCTGATCTGTTCTGTTCCAATGACACGGAGCAGGATAGGACTTGCTCTATATTCATTGGAATGGAAAGGAGCATCGGACAAGCATCCTCAGCCTGCACACTCAGTTGTGTGCATTAGGCCTTAGAATGAATTGGAACATCAGATGTAAGCCAGACCTTTTTTTCCAACCTAATAAATTCTCTGTTGTCTGAAAGTCTTTCCCGAAGAGTCTTCTCCAAAAAATGGAGGATGATATAGCACCAGGTGGGCCCAACTTTCATATTAATGCTCATGGCTTTACAATTGGGCGTCCAAAGAAATATTGGTGGAATGGCCATATGTCCACCTACTTTTGTTCAAATGATGTACCTCTGACATTGAGCACCTCCACAAATTTTTACATGTATATACTGTATGTATATATAAAAAGAAAAAAAATTAGAAGCTTATTTTGTAATCAGAAATTTTATTAACCTTGGATTTTAGGTTTATTGTTCCTTTAACTGAACCTTAATCGGACCTTATTAGCTGTAAGCTACAGAATAGTCACACCTAGCCCAAAGACCTAAGTCAGAATTCTTCTCACACAGTATTTATGTTTCAGAAGGTCGTAAAATATTTCAATACATGAAACAATCTTTTTGTTTTGTAAAATAATTCTTATATTTTCTTACACAGGGAGCTCGAAAGTCCAACCACTACCTAAAGAAGAATTCATTGAACTAAGGGACATATTTTCTGTGAAATTGAAGAGACGAAGATTGGCAGGACAAGAAAAAGGTGGCACCTTACTGGGCATCACAGTGTTTGTGTGCATCAGAAAGGGACATAAGCTAAAAGAAAACGCTATTGATTTTCATAATTTAAGTGAAGATTACTGTGATATTTGGCACCGGCAATTGAAGGAAATATTGAACGGTAAGTTGATCTTCTGTGTGTTTATTAGACACTTGTCAATAGATACTGTTTGTCATGAAGGAATTCTACAGTCTACCATTTGTCAGATGTTAGAGGAGTAAAATGGCGTTACAGTTTCAATAATGAAACTTCTTATAGTGTTACCTTCTTGTTTTATACTCATTGTGAGCACCTTTGACAAAAAGTAATGGTATTTACCAGTAGCAACATCCATTCTTACATGGTCTATAGGCAATGGAACAAAATATAACAGAAACCTACCAAGATGTCCATTTTGCTGGCATGGTGCAATAGACAGTACAGAAGGTCTATAAACAGTAGCAACATACAATTTACCCTGTGGTGTAAACTCGCATAGCTAAAATCCATTCACTAACAAAGCAGGAATGACTCTAAGCACTCAGTTGAAGATTGTGGCAGATGATTCCTGACTGTGAAAGGAAATCCATACTCTAAACCCTAGGTGAACAGGTTCTCTAACCAGGGGGTACATTCTATTTCTCTAGTAGGCAATGTCTGATCATAGTATGGGGTTACTGTACCAGTAGATGATTAGAAAAAACAATTTTTAGACATTAGGAAAGGCTAGGGCAGCACTCTCTTAGATTGGTCAGGCTTTTTGGGTGTCAGCACCTCAGTGATAAACCTCAGGTACAAAATGCCTCCCAATTCAATAAGGGTACATTAACAAGGCAGAAAATGAAGAAGAATTTCTATTTTCCTCCACATATTCGGCCATGGGCTACCCGCGGGGCATCAGCATTCCGTTGTGGCTTTCCGCTGCTGATTGGTCCATATGAATAACCTCAAATAAAAAGTCATCAAAGTCTGCTTAAAAAACCTGAAGCAGATTTCTCTGTCTAACAAAAAGCTCCATGTGAATATACTGTACGCTAAAGTTCAGATGGTGTATAAAGCACAATATATTCGGTCCTTTTGCAACAGTGGCTGAGTATAATCAAGTATTAGGTAAAAAATATACACCGGTATATATTTTCTCCTGCATACTGATGTTTATGCGATTTTGATTTGGGTTTTTTCCTAGTTGCTTTCAGGTTGAACATTGAACTAACCTTCACAAAGTATGTATAGTGCTACAGAATTATCCAAGCCATGTTAATGGAGCGGGAATAATTTGTCTTTAGATAGCACTGCTTAGATACCACAGACCAATATCTTTGTCAGGCTATAATGGGGTCACATTTACCTAAGTAAATACTTGCAGCGTAGTCTCCAGGGCAATTTATGATTTCACATCTGTTCTGCTTTGCTAGGTTGATGGTATGCATTTCTAATACAAATGGCTTGATATGTAAAGAGAGTGAATATTAATCAGGATATATGGATTCACCTGATGTCATGACACTCTCTTCTTAGTAAGTAAAGATATATCTCCATCTTAAAATACTAAAGAGAAGAGATGGAAAATGCTTCAGACATCATGGAGTACTCAGATTTCCTTTAAATTGGTTGTCCAGGACTTTCCTACTCTTAGGTTTGGTCATCAATATTTGAGCAAGGAAGGACCAACACTCGGCGTGCGCATCAATGCAGTGAAATCTCTTTTAGATGACCAACCAAAATCATATTAAACAATGATCTTCTAAAGGGGTGTTCTAATCAAAGAAGATGGTTAATAGGGCAAACTGAAAATCCGTCACAGACAATGTGGTCTGGGTAAGGGGTTGATCTTCTCAAAGAGATGGTCGTTTGGAGAGGTTTTACTGTAGTAAGAGCTGGGGCTCAGGGAGTGTATGGAGCCTTAAAGGGGTTGTCCCACAAAGTAAAGTGAAAGGACCTTTTTCGCTTTCCACATTCAACCTGACTGCAGCCATTGACGTGAATGGGAGCGCCGGAGTTAGTAAAAGCACGGCACTTCAATGGGAACAGCGAGAGATAGCCAAAGCCCAGCACTTGGCTATCTCCGGGGCCTCCATTGAAGTGAATGGGAGTACCAGCCATCACCGATACCACCTAGTCCCGCCCCAACCGTCACTTAGGGGGAGTTCACACTACCGTTGTTAATGTCCGTTGTTGTCATCCATCATATGATGACAGCAACAGACATTAACTGTAGCAGAGTAACAGACACAGACAGAGCCCCCTCCATCTGTGTCCATTCCCATTTGACTCTAATGTAAGCAACATGACGGACACTTTCTTACATTATATTTTTTTACTTTTGTAAGGGAAGAAAAAGTCCTGTATGTACAACTTTTTCTTCCATCATAAAAGTAAAAAACATGACGGAAGAAAGCATGACGGGGTGAATGCAGATGGACACTTGACGGAGGGGGCTCCGTCTGCATCTGTCATTTAATGTCTGTTGCTCTTATCCTGTATCTGATGACAGCAATGGACATTAACAACAGTAGTGTGAACCCACCCTTAATTCAAACAGTGTACTGCTTTCCAGTGGGGAACCCCCAGTGATCAGACACACTATATATATATATATATATATATATATATATATATATATATATATATACACACACACACACAGTGGGGAAAAAAAAGTATTTAGTCAGCCACCAATTGTGCAAGTTCTCCCACTTAAAAAGATGAGAGAGGCCTGTAATTGTCATCATAGGTAGACCTCAACTATGAGAGACAAAGTGAGAAAACAAATCCAGAAAATCACATTGTCTGATTTTTAAAGAATTTATTTGCAAATTATGGTGGAAAATAAGTATTTGGTCAATAACAAAAGTTCATCTCAATACTTTGTTATGTATCCTTTGTTGGCAATGAGAGAGGTCAAACGTTTTCTGTAAGTCTTCACAAGGTTGGCACACACTGTTGCTGGTATGTTGGCCCATTCCTCCATGCAGATCTCCTCTAGAGCAGGGATGTTTTGGGGCTGTCGCTGGGCAACACGGACTTTCAACTCCCTCCAAAGGTTTTCTATGGGGTTGAGATCTGGAGACTGGCTAGGCCACTCCAGGACCTTGAAATGCTGCTTACGAAGCCACTCCTTCGTTGCCCTGGCGGTGTGCTTGGGATCATTGTCATGCTGAAAGACCCAGCCACGTTTCATCTTCAATGCCCTTGCTGATGGAAGGAGGTTTGCACTCAAAATCTCACAATACATGGCCCCATTCATTCTTTCATGTACACGGATCAGTCGTCCTGGTCCCTTTGCAGAGAAACAGCCCCAAAGCATGATGTTGCCACCCCCATGCTTCACAGTAGGTATGGTGTTCTTTGGATGCAACTCAGCATTCACTCTCCTCCAAACACCACGAGTTGTGTTTCTACCACACACTTCTACTTTGGTTTCATCTGACCATATGACATTCTCCCAATACTCTTCTGGAACATCCAAATGCTCTCTAGCAAACTTCAGACGGGCCCGGATATGTACTGGCTTAAGCAGCGGGACACGTCTGGCACTGCAGGATCTGAGTCCCTGGCGGCGTAGTGTGTTACTGATGGTAACCTTTGTTACGTTAGTCCCAGCTTTCTGCAGGTCATTCACTAGGTCCCCCTGTGTGGTTCTGGGATTTTTGCTCACCATTTTTGTGATCATTTTGACCCCACGGGGTGAGATCTTGCGTGGAGCCCCTGATCGAGGGAGATTATCAGCGGTCTTGTATGTCTTCCATTTTCTAATTATTGCTCCCACAGTTGATTTCTTCACACCAAGCTGCTTGCCTATTGCAGATTCAGTCTTCCCAGCCTGGTGCAGGGCTACAATTTTGTTTCTGGTGTCCTTCCACAGCTCTTTGGTCTTCACCATAGTGGAGTTTGGAGTGTGACAGTTTGAGGTTGTGGACAGGTGTCTTTTATACTGATAACAATGTCAAACAGGTGCCATTACTACAGGTAATGAGTGGAGGACAGAGGAGCCTCTTAAAGAAGACGTTACAGGTCTGTGAGAGCCAGAAATCTTGCTTGTTTGTAGGTGACCAAATACTTATTTTTCACCATAATTTGCAAATAAATTCTTTAAAAATCAGACAATGTGATTTTCTGGATTTGTTTTCTCATTTTGTCTCTCATAGTTGAGGTCTACCTATGATGTCAATTACAGGCCTCGCTCATCTTTTTAAGTGGGGGAATTTGCACAATTGGTAGCTGACCAAATACTTTTTTCCCCCACTGTACCTTTTAAAGGAGTTTGGTTTAGAAACCTTGTTTGTAAATACTGTATTAGGGTATTCTTCGTTAATAGAGGGGTTACCATATTCTAATAGTCAGTGTAGAGAGTGACTACAAAGATCAAGATGTCTTTACACAGACCACCGATTGATCTCAATATATAATGGGGGAATTTAATGTTCTCTCTTTTCCATCTTTGAGGCACATCTTTGGCGCATGACTTATTTTTCGCTAGGGACGTGTCACTTCCCATTTCTGTGCCTCCTGCCATTTATTTATTTATTTTTTTAAGAAAGTGGGTGGAGTGGGGCAGAGATGAAAGTGGCCCAGGGCTGGCGCACTTCGACCCAACAAGTTTACTATAACTTACACTAGAACTGTTTTGAGTTATATAAGAAATGTATACCAGTTCCTGACCGGAGTGTTTAAATAATTCAGGCTCAGTTAGCTCCAGCAGAGAAATCAATTAAGACTGGCATTCAGAATGCCAGTCCTAAAGGGGTTTTTTGGCTTCAAATGGAATTTTCATACTGCTGACTTATCAACAGAATAGGTCACCCAGACCCCGCACAATATGACACAGAATAGGTCACCTAGATGCCGCACAATATGACACAGATTATGACACCCAGACCACTCACACTTGTTCTGGAAGCCTCCAAGCACCGGAAGCTGCTTTAGCAGACATGTAATGTGTGCAAGCTTCTCCTATTCAAGCAATAGAAGCAGAGCTGTAGCCTGTCAACTGCACATCTGCGGTTCTGGGGAATTGTAATGCCGCTCCTATGGATAGATCATCAGTATGCAAAATCCATTTGGTGTTGGAAAACTTTTCCCCATTGTTTAATGCTCCACGTAGCCAGTGGTGGCACTGTTGAGAAATTCAACACTTAATAACAAATCCACTAACTGATAAGAGCTGATTGGTCCCAGTCGGACACCCTATCATCTATCATCAGGGGGCCTTTCTAACTATGGGTGGGGCTCCACGTTGTGAAAATGCAGCGTTTTGGGCGCAGTGGCAAAAAAATGCAGCATTTTACAGTACCTGCAAAGTGAATGGTATTCTGGCTAATCACATCCACACATTGCATTAAAAAATCTGCTACAGAAAAGCTGCGTTTTTTTAAAAACACTGCATAATGTCAGTTATACCCGTGGAAACACTGGCGTTTTCTGTATAGGTATAAGGGCAGAAAGTCCTTATTATACCTATGAAAAATGCTGCGGAAAAAAATGTGTTTCCGCCATTGCAATGCGTTTTTTCTGTGTCTTACTACGTCTATAAGTGATTGTACAAAGCAGGCAAACAGTTAAGTGTTCAGAAACTTAAAGGAGTTGCCTACGAATATCATTTATCACATGTAAAGGATAGCCGATATATGATCAGTGCAGGTCCGACTACTGTCACCCCACCGATCGTGAAAATTTGGATCCTATGGCCCCTGTTTGAATGAAGCAATGGGCAGTCTATTCAAAGTATTTGGGACTTACAAAGATATTCATGTGCTGTACTTATTTCGGTCAGTCCCATAGACTTTGAATTGAGCAGCAGCACACACATGTCCTTGTGTGAATGGAGTAACAGTCGCATAAGACCCCTGTTCTTATGAGGAGTGGGGTTCCCAGCAGTAAGATCCCCAAGAGTCACACCTTTATAAAGGTTGTTCATGGGCCAAATCCTTTAACTTTTTCCCTAAAGCATGATTGTTTTAAATGAGAAAATAAGCAGGAAGTACAACGAATGTCATTACTTGTGTGAAATGTGACAATGCATTGCAAAGCCCTATGGTATTTATTATATTAAAAACAATGAAATTGAATAACAGCTGGAAGGCAAGTGTAATTGCTGTCATATATTTATTTTGCTGCCTGAGACTGGTATTTAAGGGTTTGTAATGACTCTTTAATATGTGGCATGAGTGAAGACATTAAGTGTAATGGTTATGTAGTAACAATGGATGAGAAGTCAATTAAATATAGAATTGCAATTATAGCTGTAATAATGTCAAACCTTCTCCACATCCCTTCAACTATTCATTCTGTTAATAGATATAAAAAGATTGTGTAATTTCTCAACTCTATTTCCTCATAAGCAGGGCTGTGGAATCAGTAGGCCAAACCTCCAACTCTGACTCCTCTATTTTTCCACAGCCCGGCTCCGAATCCTTCATAAATGACTGATCGTCATGGTCAGCCAGAAGCAGTAATGTTCCTCTAATTCGTTAAAAATCTAGTCATTAATTTCCTACATAAGTAAATATGTAACAAACTGTACATGTAATTAATTATACAATAAAAAAATTGTATTAAAAATAATTAATCATTTTCCTTTGAAACTGGAGTGAGTAACTTTTTTCCGATTCAACCCAAAATTGGTCATGACTTCGACTATTAATTATTCGACTATTTTTGCATTTTATTTGTTCAAAAGTGCTACAGCTAGATATTATTTTAAAAGGTTCATACCATGAACAAGACTTGTTCCCTATTCACTCAGATCTCCAACCCACACCAATAACAAGAACATGGGTCCCCAGTCACCCATTTTACATGGAGTGGTAGTCACGCATGCGCGATGCCGCCTCATTAATTTCTTTAGGACTGCATTGTACTCCACTTCCTTTCAGCAGTCCCACAGAGATGAATGTGCAGCCGCCATTCCATTCCAGCAGGTGAAATCTGGACCCCATTCTCCTGATCGATCAGGTCCCAGTAGTCAAGCCCTCTCTGAGGGATCCGGACACTCACTCACCACACAAGCACATGTAACTCTAGATGAGACCTTTAAAAGGGGACCCTGCTTCCCCATTCAGTGAAGTACCCCCAACATCCACACAACTAGCTGCCACTCCACTCATTGTATATGAGAGACCAATATACTCAGATCATTCACAACTGCCCCCCTAGCACTATATAGTGGACCTCAAGCACACAAAAGATAAAAACGCTAATTAGTATTTTCCCTCTTCGGGATTGTGTCAATGTCTTAGAGATTAGGAAATCTATTAAAATTTTAAGATTTAATATACACAAACAAGTACAGTGCTAACAGAAAAAGATGTAACAAAAAGACATAAATATACAAGCAATCTATAGAAAAAAGGGAATAAAATAAAGAACAGACCATTCGCAAGCCTCACTGTGGAGCTCAGCAGGAAGATAGACTACATGCTGGGCTGCATATCCAGGTATCTGACTAAGGGGATCCTGGCCATCACTAATTTGTAGGGCTCCTAACCCCTTTTTCAGAGCCTACCGACTGTGACCGGGTTTTCTACAAATCAATGGTTATATGACCTGTTTTTTTGGGGGGGTGGTACCTCATATCAGAATTATATGCCTGGAAAGTGATGCAGAATGTTTTTTACCAGTCCAGGCATACCAAACGTGCAGATAAAACCCGTTCTGAACGGAGCTGTAGACAGGTATGCTGCTTCATTCATTTTAATAAGAGTTCTGGAGATAATTCAATTAATTGCAATGCTGCCATTGAAATTGATAGCATGACCACCAAATGCCCACCACTCCATTAAGAACAGGGCCAAAAATCTCCCATTCTCCTTATCTGTGTAGGTCTAAAAAGTTGTACCCGCACTAATCTGGATAGGGGAAAACTTCCTCACATGGGAAAACCCCTTTAGGCTGAAACCCTACACTGCGGAAACGGAGCACTTTGGCAATGGCGGAAACGCTGTGGAAAGAAGCGGCATTTTTCAGTACCTGCAAAATGAATGGGATTCTGGCTAATCCGATCCACACATTGCAAAAAAAAATCTGCATTGGAAAAGCTGCGTTTTCAAAAAATCCTGCATTTTTTTGAAAATCGCTGCATCTCAATTATACCTGCGGAAACTCTGCTGTTTTCTGTATAGGTATAATGGGAACACAAAGTCTGCAGAGGTAAACTCTCTGGAAATGCGATGAAAAATGCTGCGGAAAAAAAATGCAGTGTTTTTTTTTGCTGTTTCGCTATGTGGGACCTTAGCCTTAATGGCAAATTTGTAGTTCATTTCAGTGGTGAGAGTGCCCCTTTTATGTACAGAACTAAAATTATTCTCATGATCAGTGACACCCTGGCTCTTAAACGACCAAGGTCTATGGTTATTGACCTGTCGATAGGACCGGATAGTGGGAAAACTCAATGTAATTAAAAATATGTAAGATGTGTACGTAGCGATACATTCTGTCTTTGATATAGACTTTTGTATGATGCTTTGTATTCTCCCAGCATGCTGCTCTGAAGAAATTAATAATCTGTATGGGATTATCCATCTATTCTTCTGTCAAAGAGCCGATTAAAACCATGTATGTGGCGGTCATTAGGCTTCATTAATTGACATGGCCTCCTTTTTAACAAAGAAAATAATTGAATTATTTTCTTACTGACGGGAACGTGGCCAGTGATGTCACAGCTGGTATAACTGACATGAAATCATTTGCGCTTTTTGTCTTCCATGTGCTCCCCTTAAAACACTTTCTATATGAGGGATTAACAAACTAACAATATAAATCTATTTAATCTAAAAGATATGACCAGCATCTGCATTCTGCTTTACCTAGCCTTGTTCTTCCGACCCATGGAATATTATAGATTACAATTTTAGTTTGGTTTTTAAATATACATATTAGATTAAAATTAGATTATCAGTATTGCATTAAAATGCATCATTGATCAGGAATGTTAAATTGGTAAAAATTGTGCCAAATTGGTCAAAATGGCACACATGGTATAGTAGACTTGAGGCAAATTGTAAGACTTTTTCTTATTCAATAATATACCCCCTTTTTTTAGACACTTTTCAAAACTGTTGAAAAAAGCACAAAGTCTCTACGGCTAAGGCCCCTCATAGTGAAACACCGCTAAAAACCATGTTTTTTTTTTTTTTTCTGCAGTGTTTTACTCTGCAAGTTTTCTTCCCCTACTAAATCTACAGTATAGGGAAAATACCTGTGAATCTGCAGTACATGCTGGTACTCTAAATTGTAGTGTATTGTTCCGCTGCGTTTCTAGAGCAGTCAAAAACGCTGCGTTTTCTCCACTACTTAACGTTTATGAAGAACTGGAACACAATTTTGTTTCACTTTGTTTGGCAAACCTAACCCCTACTTGGGTAAAAATGGTAATAAATCAAATCTATAAATGAATGGTGGCCCCCTGACAGGAACATATCAGAAGATCAATAAAAAATCAAAAACTCTTTTAGGCCAGGGCCCTACGTTGCGTAAATGCAACATTTTTCCTGCTGTTGAAATGCAGCATAAACAAATGCTGAGTTTTACAGTACCCACAAAGCAAATGAAATGCTGGCTAATCCAATACACACATTTTGAAAAAATAAACGCTGTGGAAAAGCTGTGTTTTCAAAGACGCATGCATTTTTGAAAAATACAGCATGTCACTTATACCTGCGGAAACCCTGGCATTTTCCCTATAGATTATAGGGAAGACAAAGCTCGAAGCAGGTAGGGAGTACTATTATAGATAAATGTCAGGAGATATCCTGTATTCACCTTTGCTGGCTTTTACTGTCACTGGCAGGCAGTCTACCATGTGTACCATGTGGTTGTCCAGCTGATAAATGGTTTAGAAAAGGCTCAAAATTGTGTATAAACATGAAAAATCATACTCTTCTCACAATTCCCCACTGCGCCAACTTCAGTGCTTCCCAAATCCCCTCCGGTCTCATTTACCTGGTCCCTTCTAACACATAGGAAAAGACCACTAAGCCAGTCTCTGGATGTAATAGAGACCAACTTCAGCCATTGATCAGCTGAGCAGCACTCCCTATGGGTCAAGATGAACCAGGAAGTAGAGACCAATGGGGTTCCAATGGGGAGCAATGGAAATGTTAGAACAAGAGTGGCATGGGATAAATTGGTTTTTCATATATATATATATATATATATATATATATATATATATATATACAGTCATATGAAAAAGTTTGGGCACCCCTATTAATCTTAATCATTTTTAGTTCTAAATATTTGGGTGTTTGCAACAGCCATTTCAATTTGATATATCTAATAACTGATGGACACAGTAATATTTCAGGATTGAAATGAGGTTTATTGTACTAACAGAAAATGTGCAATATGCATTAAACCAAAATTTGACCGGTGCAAAAGTATGGGCACCTCAACAGAAAAGTGACATTAATATTTAGTAGATCCTCCTTTTGCAAAAATAACAGCCTCTAGTCGCTTCCTGTAGCTTTTAATCAGTTCCTGGATCCTGGATGAAGGTATTTTTGACCATTCCTCTTTACAAAACAATTCCAGTTCAGTTAAGTTTGATGGTCGCCGAGCATGGACAGCCCGCTTCAAATTATCCCACAGATGTTCAATGATATTCAGGTCTGGGGACTGGGATGGCCATTCCAGAACATTGTAATTGTTCCTCTGCATGAATGCCTGAGTAGATTTGGAGCTGTGTTTTGGATCATTGTCTTGCTGAAATATCCATCCCCGGCGTAACTTCAAATTCATCACTGATTCTTGTACATTATTCTCAAGAATCTGCTGATACTGAGTTGAATCCTTGCGACCCTCAACTTTAACAAGATTCCCGGTGCCGGCATTGGCCACACAGCCCCAAAGCATGATGGAACCTCCACCAAATTTTACAGTGGGTAGCAAGTGTTTTTCTTGGAATGCTGTGTTTTTTTGACGCTATGCATAACGCCTTTTTGTATGACCAAACAACTCAATCTTTGTTTCATCAGTCCACAGGACCTTCTTCCAAAATGAAGCTGGCTTGTCCAAATGTGCTTTTGCATACCTCAGGCGACTCTGTTTGTGGCGTGCTTTCAGAAACGGCTTCTTTCGCATCACTCTCCCATACAGCTTCTCCTTGTGCAAAGTGTGCTGTATTGTTGACCGATGCACAGTGACACCATCTGCAGCAAGATGATGCTGCAGCTCTTTGGAGGTGGTCTGTGGATTGTCCTTGACTGTTCTCACCATTCTTCTTCTCTGCCTTTCTGATATTTTTCTTGGCCTGCCACTTCTGGGCTTAACAAGAACTGTCCCTGTGGTCTTCCATTTCCTTACTATGTTCCTCACAGTGGAAACTGACAGGTTAAATGTCTGAGACAACTTTTTGTATCCTTCCCCTGAACAACTATGTTGAACAATCTTTGTTTTCAGATCATTTGAGAGTTGTTTTGAGGAGCCCATGATGCCACTCTTCAGAGGAGATTCAAATAGGAGAACAACTTGCAATTGGCCACCTTAAATACCTTTTCTCATGATTGGATACACCTGGCTATGAAGTTCAAAGCTCAGTGAGGTTACAAAACCAATTTTGTGCTTCAGTAAGTCAGTAAAAAGTAGTTAGGAGTATTCAAATCAATAAAATGATAAGGGTACCCAAATTTTTGCACCGGTCAAATTTTGGTTTAATGCATATTGCACATTTTCTGTTAGTACAATAAACCTCATTTCAATCCTGAAATATTACTGTGTCCATCAGTTATTAGATATATCAAATTGAAATGGCTGTTGCAAACACCCAAATATTTATAACTAAAAATGATTAAGATTAATAGGGGTGCCCAAACTTTTTCATATGACTGTATATATTAAGGATGATACATGTGCACAGGAAATCTGAGCAGGAATCTTGGACTGTGTTAAATGTTTATTTTAGATACTTTTTGCTTTTGAGGTATGTGTGTGTGTATATGTGTATATATATATATATATATATATATATATATATATATATATATACAACAGTACAGTACAGTACAGTACAGACCAAAAGTTTGGACACACCTTCTCATTCCAAGAGTTTTCTGTATTTTCATGACTATAAAAATTGTAGATTCACACTGAAGGCATCAAAACTATGAATTAACACATGTGGAATTCTATACTTAACAAAAAAGTGTGAAACAACTGAAAATATGTCTTATATTCTAGGTTCTTCAAAGTAGCCACCTTTTGCTTTGATTACTGCTTTGCATACTCTTGACATTCTCTTGATGAGCTTCAAGAGGTAGTCACCTGAAATGGTCTTCCAACAGTCTTGAAGGAGTTCCCAGAGAAGCTTAGCACTTGTTGGCCCTTTTGCCTTCACTCTGCGGTCCAGCTCACTCCAAACTATCTCGATTGGGTTCAGGTCTGGTGACTGTGGAGGCCAGGTCATCTGGCGTAGCACCCCATCACTCTCCTTCTTGGTCAAATATCCCTTACACAGTCTGGAAGTGTGTTTGGGGTCATTGTCCTGTTGAAAAATAAATGATGGTCCAACTAAATGCAAACCGGATGGAATAGCATGCCGCTGCAAGATGCTGTGGTAACCATGCTGGTTCAGTATTCCTTCAATTTTGAATAAATCCCCAACAGTGTCACCAGCAAAGCACCCCCACACCATCACACCTCCTCCTCCATGCTTCACGGTGGGAACCAGGCATGTAGAGTCCATTCGTTCACCTTTTCTGCATCGCACAAAGACACGGTGGTTGGAACCAAAGATCTCAAATTTGGACTCATCAGACCAAAGCACAGATTTCCACAGGTCTGATGTCCATTCCTTGTGTTCTTTAGCCCAAACAAGTCTCTTCTGCTTGTTGCCTTATTTTACCATGAAGGCCTGCTGCACACAGTCTCCTCTTAACAGTTGTTGTAGAGATGTGTCTGCTGCTAGAACTCTGTGTGGCATTGACCTGGTCTCTAATCTGAGCTGCTGTTAACCTGCGATTTCTGAGGCTGGTGACTCGGATGAACTTATCCTCCGCAGCAGAGGTGACTCTTGGTCTTCCTTTCCTGGGGCGGTCCTCATGTGAGCCAGTTTCTTTGTAGCGCTTGATGGTTTTGGCCACTGCACTTGGGGACACTTTCAAAGTTTTCCCAATTTTTCGGACTGACTGACCTTCATTTCTTAAAGTAATGATGGCCACTTGTTTTTCTTTACTTAGCTGCTTTTTTCTTGCCATAATACAAATTCTAACACTCCATTCAGTAGGACTATCAGCTGTGTATCCACCTGACTTCTGAACAACACAACTGATGGTCCCAACCCCATTTATAAGGCAAGAAATCCCACTTATTAAACCTGACAGGGCACACCTGTGAAGTGAAAACCATTTCAGATAACTACCTCTTGAAGCTCATCAAGAGAATGCCAAGAGTGTGCAAAGCAGTAATCAAAGCAAAAGGTGGCTACTTTGAAGAACCTAGAATATAAGACATATTTTCAGTTGTTTCACACTTTTTTGTTAAGTATATAATTCCACATGTGTTAATTCATAGTTTTGATGCCTTCAGTGTGAATCTACAATTTTTATATATATATAATTTTTTTTTTTTTTTTTTTTTGCTAATTTCCTGCTGTTTGGACCTTCTTTGATCAGGTACTGAAGTCAGTGCCTGGCAAGTCTTCATTTGAAATCGGGGTCCTTTCGTTGGAGAGGCCCTATAAAGTTGTCCACAAACTTTAGCTGTGGCCTCAGCTAGTAACTGGTAACCATATTACTGCATTGGTCATATATTAGGCATCAAACGTACTCCTGAGTCTCACTGAGTGCCGGTGGTGGATCAAACAAGCAAGACCCATGGACATCTGGTGTTGTCTATTGCCTCAATGAACCTTTAGCTAGGTAATGGTGTGTAGAGGCTTGGGGCAGCTCAGCTTACAATGAGAAGAGAAAAGGAAGCAATAGCATGACTGAACCGCCCCTTGATGATTAATTAAGGGGGTTGTTGGCTTAAAACAGACCCTTTTCCTATTTTCTATTAGTTTATCCCAAGTTAAGGGACCTATAGTATATGGCACAATATCTTTACTATATAACCCCTTGGATATGAGATATGAGAAATTCACCATCAAGGAAATATTGCCATGTTTTATATATTATTTTCTGTTTGTAAGTGTTTTTAAGGATTGTATCGTGAGATCTTATCTTTGAAAGTTTATTCACTTTTTTGCCCCTATGTTATCATTAAGACATCTTTCACAAAATAAAAAGCTTATGCGTAAAGATAGTCTGTGCTCAGATGTAATGCCCTTGTGGCACTGACAATAGCAAATAAAATGCCTTTTTTCTTTGGTTAGATAAGCTTTATTGTTTCTAAGCTCCGAAGTTGTTGTTGAGTCAGTGTCCCTGGAGTGTAACAGAGCTGGATCAGAGGCTCCAAAATTACTCTTCATTACTTCCTGACAGGGCGAGCAGAACATTTTATGCTGTGGAAAGTTTTCTGTCTTTGATATTTTATATATTGTCATACAGGTGCCTGCAAGAAAGAGCATAATTAAAGCCTTACATGTGGCATCCAGAGACTCTGCTTGTATAATGGCAGTGTAATACAAGTTAAACATGAGCTACACTTCTAGGCTAGAATGTCAATGTACTGCTTTACTGGAGGGTCCGATATATATGAGGGCTGTGGAGCCGATAGACCGAACCACCGACTCTGACTCCGACTTTTCCACAGCCTGACTCAGAATCCTGCTCCGACTCTTTTTTAAATTGCTGAAAGAAGCAGTAAAGATCATCTAATTCACAAAAAACTAGTGCTAGTGTTTCAGTTTCTATGAAAGTAAATATATAACAAACCTTGCTTCTTATTGTACAATATCAGTAATTCTGTGATTAAAATAATGAATCATTTTATTTTGAAACCTAAGTCAAAGGTGTGTGTGTGTGTGTGTGTGTGTATACACTGTATGTATATATGGCATCGCTATTGCAGATCAGTATCATGGCACAGCCATTTAAAGTGAACCTTGCAAGATTTGTTCAGATACAATGACGTCAGGGACCTCCCTCTAGCCCTGTGATTGGGCCTCACTGATCATGGGGCTCAAGTGGCGGCTTCATGCTTGTGTCTGTGCATCATGCCATGATCCCTGACATCATTCAGAGGGCTGGAAGAGGTCTGAAGAGGACAGGACCTGTGCTGGAGGCCAGGGTAGTTGAGTAACACTGTTTGTTATATGTGCTCACCTCCCCTGGCCCTCTGCTTATTATACTTAGTATAATAATAGCAGTTCCAGTTTGGACGTGATCAGTCCAAACAAAACCGCAGGCAGAACCTTGTAATAAACAAGCCAAAATAACCAACGTGCACAAAATCACATAGGTTAATTGGGTTAACGTTCCGTTTCAGTTATTTGATTAATTGTAACGGTCTTGCCAACCGTAGCAATACCCTGACACTACTGCAGCGGTCTGGGAGGAAGGACAGAGACAAGTGAGCCCTAATCTCACCCCAGCCACTGTCCCTTCCTATTGCCTCAGTTACCCTAAACGGTAAAAGGACAACTAGAAGACAAGCCCTATACTGGGTAAGTGACACACAGAACAGGACAAGACAAAACAAACGACAAAAGAGAGGTCAGGAAGCCAAGGGGTCGGTAACAAACGAGCAATGCAGTACAAAGTCAAAATCCAAGAGAATAGTCAAAAGGCAAGCCAAAGGGTCAGAGAATCAAGTAACAAAGTAGTAAGGGATATAACAAGGAGAGCAGGCAAAGACAGTGCAATAACCGGCGACTTGCTGAGAAAATGACATCCTGTATATAGAAAGTCTGGGCCCAGCCCCAGACCTGATAGGTACACAGGCTGTCAATCACACAGGCCAGGAAGAGATTAACTCTATGCAGTCCAGAGAGAAATGCTCAGAACACGGGTGTGGCTGGAAATCCATTACATAGTCTAGGACCATATTCAGACTGAGCAACAAGAAACCTACGCAAGGAATCAAACCGAACACGCCTCCTTCGCCACAGCGTGCGAGCGGAGGGTGGCGCCGAGACCCGAACAGGCAGAGACGTTACATTAATAGCCCAGCCCTAGAATTAGATGTTGGACCTCTATCGATCTCCTAAGCATGAATATGAAGTCTTGGACAAAATCTTTTAGGCTAAGGACCCACGTTACGGAAAATCTGCTTTTTTGTTGCAGATTTTGCTGTGTTTAAAAAATGGCTACGAAAGGAATGGGAAATATAAATGAAGCTCTTATAGTTTTCTCTCCTTTTTAAATCCACTCTTGGCTTTGGCTCAAAAAAAAAAAAAAACAACAAAAAACAGACTGCGTTTCTGCAACATAGGTCTTCAGCCTTAAGCTGGAATCTGATAGAACTCTTTTTTTCAGCCAACTATGTAACTATATTTGCTTTATTGTTTTGCTCTCTTAGCCATTCCTTACCTGTGTTCTTTTCTTCTATCTTTGAGCTCTTACATCTAGTAGAAGTCTGGAATCGCAAGAACACCATAGAGAGGTTTTATTTTTGGACCCCATTCACATTTTGCCTGGGTCATGCATGAAATGTTTGAGATGGCCTATTCATGTGTAGTACTGACTGTCACTTAGGCTTCCACTTTGCATCACTACATGTGCATATAGGGTTAGATGTAGCAGAACACTGGCTAGCATGCATTAACCATTAGTACATTACTGTTACGTTGATGCATGGCGTTTCCTTAGAGAGTGCTTTTAATGAATGTTAATGTTAACAAGGGAATGAAAGTTTTAACTATAGGCTGTGTTTTTTTTTATAGCCCACTGAATTTTGTTTCCATAAATATCCCTGCCTTTGTTAATATTTTACTTGCCCCCAGGCTTAGTTAGACAGAGTAACCAATGTGATTTGTTTG
Source organism: Leptodactylus fallax (assembly GCA_947044405.1). Classification (NCBI taxonomy): domain Eukaryota; kingdom Metazoa; phylum Chordata; class Amphibia; order Anura; family Leptodactylidae; genus Leptodactylus; species Leptodactylus fallax. Next base: position 2,547,453 of record CAMRHE010000070.1, on the reverse strand, counting down.
TATTAGATGACTTATTTCTGTATTCGCGATAGCGAGGCTAGCACCAGAAATAGATGTATCAAACATGGTTAAATAGAATACTGTCACCTTAATGAAAATACTTTTTTTCTCCTTCTAGATTGGTGCCTGTGTTCCCGAAATATCATATTTAGGGAGTTTGTTGCCAGGGTGAAGCATATTAAACCAGAAAGCATTTAGATATGTCAGGCTCACCTGAATGTAACAACTTTTTCCTACTGAAAATTTGTGGCATTTTTGCTCTCATAATGCCAAAAGTCTATGCCTCCCAGCACCCAGGATCTCCCTCCCTGCTCTGATTCACAGGGTCAGTCAGCGAACACATATCCAGGGTGAGCCAGGCAGGATTATCAGTGAACACACGGTACAGCCAGTCTTGGCCCTAGCTAGCTCAGGAATGCACCGATATACAGAGAGGGCCCAGGTGGGATTACATGTTTTCTGCCCGGCTCTGTCAATCTAAGTAGAGAGGGAGAGAGGGAGTTTTTGGATGCTGGGAGACTTAGCTCATTGACATTAATAGAGCAATGCTGGTGCCCATGATGCTCCAAAGAGCTAATTTGCATATTAAGAATAAAGATCAGATCTTGGGAACATAGGCATCAATCATTTTATTAAGGTATATTCAGAGACTTGGAGACGTGTGTACTGCTTCCACATACTGTAACTTTCCTGGAACATTTGGGAGACTTCTGAAATAAGGGGAGCCCTCACAGGAAAACTGGAAAATCTCAGCTCAGGCAGCGCTTTGCTTTGCACTGTGTGACATGGGCACCTTATGTGCTGGTCATGTCATAAAAAGGGGTGTGCCTGGAGCAAGTCTCAAAAAGGTGGTGTCTTATGCCCCTAACATAGGAATAATAATAATAATACGTTTTATTTATATAGCGCCAACATATTCCGCAGCACTGTACAATTTGTAGGGTACAAGTACAGACAAAAAAGATACATTACAAAGAAATAGTCAATTCACACAATGGGACTGAAGGCCCTGCTCGCAAGAGCTTACAATCTATGAGGTAGAGGGAGTGACACAGGAGGTAGCAGGGGCGGCAACAGACGTAGCATTGCTTGTACAATGGTCAGATAATTCTGTAATAGAGGTTACTGTCATTACACATATATAAAGCTGTATGAGCAATCACCAGTCGTGTCCTTTAACGTGGAGATGGTGCCTGGACATATAGAGTTAGTCTGAGACCACATCATATCCTGTGAGGTAATGCGGGAGCGTGAACAAAGGACGGTACGTTTTAGGGAATCTAACTACAGAAGGGTTTACATTAGGAATTGTGATAGGCCTGTCTGAAAAGATATGTCTTTAGTTTGAGTTTGAAGTTGTAGAAATTGGGTGTTAATCTGATAGTCCGGAATAGAGCATTCCAGAGAAGTGGTGCAACTCGGGAGAAGTCTTGTATACGAGCGTGGGAGGTTCTGATAATAGAGGATGTTAGTCTTAGGTCTTTGAGTGAATGGAGAGCACGGGCTGGGCAATGGACAGAGATGAGGGAGGAAATGTAGGGAGGTGCAGTATTATGGAGAGCCTTGTGGATGAGGGTGATAAGTTTATATTGTATTCTGTGTTCAATAGGAAGCCAATGTAGTGACTGGCACAGACCGGAGGCATCGCTGTAGCGTCTAGACTGATAGATGAGCCTGGCCGCCGCATTCAGAATATATTGTAGAGGGGAGAGTTTAGTAAGGGGAAGACCGATTAGTAAGGAGTTACAGTAGTCAAGGCAAGAGTGAATTAGGGCAACAGGAAGTGTCTTTAGTGTATTTGTGGTAAGGAAAGGGCGGATTCTGGAGTTGTTTTTGAGGTGGAGATAACATGAGCGTGCGAGTGATTGGATATGGGTGGTGAAGGAAAGGTCTGAGTCAAACATAACCCCGAGGTAGCGGGCATACTGCCTAGGAGTTATAGTAAGGCCGGAGACTGCAATGGAGATATCAGGTACAGATCTATTAGATGGTGGAAACAGCAGTAGTTCAGTCTTTGAGAGATTGTTTCAGATAGACATGATAGAGACAGAGCGAAGACATGATATTTCAGACAGCAGAGCGACAGTCACTGGTGTTATGTATTAGTGCAGGGGTGATGTCACAGGATGATGCATATAATTGGGTGTCATCAACATAAAGATGGTATCGGAAGCCAAATCTGGGTCCAATGGGGGCTGTGTAGAGGGAGAAGAGCAGGGGGCCTAGGACCGGGCCCTGAGGAACCCCAATGGCAAGGGGAAGAAAGGAAAAAACAGAGCCCGCAAATGATACACTGAAAGTGCGCTCAGAGAAATAAGAGGAGAACCAGGAGTGAGCAGTGAGCAGTGTCCGTGAGGCCAACAGAGCGGAGCATAGTGAGGAAGAGTTGATGGTCAACAGTGTCAAATGCTGCTGAGAGATCCAGAAGAATAAGAAGAGAGAGAAGTCCCCATTGAATTTAGCCGTCAGGAGATCATTGGAGACTTTTGTGAGGGCCGTTTCAGTGGAGTGCAGAGTGTGGAAGCCAGATTGTAAGGGGTCAAGAAGAGAGTTAGCAGAAAGATAGTGGATTAAACGAGAATAGACCAAGCATTCCAAGATTTTGGGGATGAAGGGGAGGTTAGAGACAGGTCAATAGTTAGCAGCACAGGACGGGTCAAGGGAGGATTTCTTCAATGACAGCATGTTTGAAAGAGGAAGGGAAAATTCCAGAAGAGAGAGAGAGGTTTTGCTAAGAGGGGTGTGGTAGGGGACATGACCACTCCCAATGCGCCATTCTCCTGGATGACTGCCAGCAAATGTTGGCAAGTATGTGTTTCCATCATGTGCCCCTACCTAGTTTAAGTTACAACAAGGAAATTAGTACAAAAAAAAAAAAAAAACTGCACTTTTTTTTTTTTTTTTTTTTTAGCATTCCATATGTCCATAGATTCATTGGCGGTCAACCGTCATCTTTATGAATTATTTCTGTATTGTAAAGTGAACCTTTACTAGTATTTTTGGAAACTTCATAGCGAACAAATGTGCTAATCTGATGATTTAATAGTAAATTGATGTTTATGCAGTAAAATTCTTTTATTTGATAATCCTAAAATTCCAATAATCCAACAATTGCAAGTTATTACTCAGTTACCATTTTAACTGTATTTATTATGAAAAAAAAGAAAGTTAAAAATATGTGTGTGTGTGTATATATGTATATATATATATATATATATATATATATATATATATTTCGAAACCAAGTACTATCATTTTAGTATATATAATGTATAATTATATAAAATAATATTCTAAACATATTTTTAGAAAAAAAAAAAAATAATATATATATATATATATATTTTTTTTATATATATATATATTTTTTTTTATATCTAAAGAAAGCATTTGTTTCAAGTCCATAGCCATGAAAAAAAAAACTGGAAAAAAAAATGATCAGAATTCAGTTTTCAGATTTGAGTGAACGATCGCTGCTATAACAGTTTATGGTGTTCTTTATGTTACTTATTAACCATGGTGGTTTATGATTAACGTGTACAGTTTATCTATAGTTACACTGGTGTATGACAGCTCTAATTTATTAGTTACATTTGGATTAAACTGCTACTCCTTCTTCTGTGATTAATATATGTGCTTCAGCGTAATATATTTCAAAGAACTTTTTTTTTTTTTTTTGCCTGAACCCATTGCCATTAAAAAGGAGCCCTAAAACTGCACAGATGTGAGTCTGCAAGTAGCGTCTCTGCTACCCTATCAGCTTTTGTTTAGTGAACACCCTGATTAACCCCCACTTTTCATGGATCACTGACTCACAGATAGATCAAGTTTAAACTAGCACATATTAGTACGTTTGTTACTATGAGAGGAACAGTTGGCCATTCTTTATCCCTCTGCCGCTTCTCTACCGTGCTGAAAGCTGAAGAGAAAGTAATAGAATATGAATTGCCAACTTACAATGGGATTTAAATATTATACTCCAGTTAGCGCTCAATCGGACATAATGGTCTTAGAAAGTCCAAACAATATAACGTCAATATACTTTGCTCTCTTACAAAGTAGATTGTACAATTTATTTTACAGACCTCAGATGAGGGAATAGAGTCGTTTGTCGGCAGATTAGAAGAGGATTGTATTGTAGGACTTGTATTTCATAAATACATAAAGTGCTATCACGTAGATGGAAACACAAGAACTTCATTGGAACATTTTATTTATTAAATTGTACTTTGGGTTTGAGTAAAGTTAATTGAAATTTCACATATAACCAAGGGGAGAAGGCAAATATCCTACAATTATAAATCCTTATAAGTGATTTTTTTTTTTTATATTAACATTCATCATTGGAGGTTTTTATATTATTTTATAGATTTTTATTCAAACAAATACAGTCCTACAATTGTGAATCCTAATAAGTGATTTTTCTAAAACTTACTTTATTTGAGGTTTTTTATATTGTTTAATATATTTTATATTGAGAGGAATACAGTCCTACAATTGTAAATCCTTATAAGTGATTTTTTTTTGTAAATTTACTTTTATCATTGGCAGCTTGTATATTGTTTTATATATTTTATATACAGACAAATTCAGTCCTACAGTTGTAAATTCTATTAAGTGTTTTTTTTAATTTACTTTTATCATAAACCGTTTTTATATTGTTTTAGGTATTTTATATTCATGATACATTTGTTTGAATTGGCACATTTCCACAAAAGCAAGGTGAATTCTTTTAACAAGTGTCAATTAACCCTTTAAGTGTCCGAGCTGTCGCCTGCATGCCCCCATGGACTGTTAGAATTTCCAGAACTTGTTTTCAGGGCTATGATTGAATGGTCACCCTTCTTTGCTAGATGAATAATAAGCAACCTGTTTGCCAGACATGTACTGTCTTCTAAGGGAAATTGAAGCCTTTAGTGATAGCTTTTTTGGAAATCACCTCTCCCATATGGAAACTGTCGGTGGTAAGGGTACAGCTGGTAAGAACTGTCTAATCGAGAAGGCCAAGTCTACACATGTCAACTGATGCTTGTCTTTGTAGTCAACTACTCTGGGCCGTCAGACAAATTATCTGGCAATTCTAATGAGAGATTGAGGAGAATACGCCTCTAGTAATAAGCTATCTTTCTTCTGCTTGGCTTATGAGTTAATTAATTAATAGCCTTACTGAAATGTTCCAATGAAAGGTAGACCATATAGGTAGCACATCCAGTGTTTTTCTATGTGAGTTGTTTTCGGTGCCAGAAAAGATATCTAAATTTTTTTAGCGAAGTCCCAAAGAGCATCATGATAGTTAACAAATGGTAATGTTCCTTGTTGATTAGTTTTGGCATAGAAGAAAAACAATTATTATGGATCTTGGTGGGGGGCCTCCAGTTGGCAGCACCAGAGATCTTCAGTAGCCACCCACTGGCATCTCTCTTCCTTCCCTCTAACTATAAGCAGGGAGAACCTAAGGGTTTACACACGCGCCAAATACTGTTTCTCGACTTTTCTGATCTGTTTCTTCACAACGGTTATGTTCATTGGCACGTTGGTGCTCATGTGGCTCTTTTCTGAGCGTGGTTGATAACCTCCATTTTTTTATTGAGTGAAGTCTTGATTTTTCCATGCTGAATAGCCTGATGTACAGTTAGGCTAATCAAGCGGGGGCCTCGCCCCATGATTTCCGCAGTGGTTCAGCCATGGAAACTGCGGCAAGACTGAACAGGATGCTTCTTTTTTTGCATTTTTTTTTTTTTTTTTGCATGCAGCTTCAGTGGCATAAAATAACAAAGTCACACTCACCTTACCAGTGCCCACTACTCTGGGTTCTAACACTTTCCGATTCCCCAATGGTCTCCACTCCCTGCTCTAGTGATGATGTCTAGAGGTAACAGAGGTAGTCAGGGAACATGGTAAACGTCTGAACCAGAACAGCAGAGTATTGGTAAGGGAGAATTTTTTTAAAGAAATGTTGCTTAGGGTAAATTTTGGATTTCCTTCTGGTTTTTATCTGTTAAACAATCTTAACAACATGTCAGTAGATCTTTCCGATTATCCAGCCATTTCAGACTTTTTGTAACCATTGCAAGGTCGCTTGCTATTTTTTGACTAAAGGAAACTATTGAAGTCAATGTTATATCCAGCCGTACCAAGGATCAGTCATGATCATTTATTTTTATAACTGACACCAGACGGACAATGGATGCACTAAATGGCGTCAATTTGCATGAATTTTATTGATGTTAAGGGATCAGCTACATTTATTTTTTTTGTTTCAGTTGGAGAGAAAATGTATACTGTGAAACCTCTCCAAAAGACCACCTCGTTGACAAGACCACCCCCTTATCCAAATCATATTTTGTGTGATAGATTTTCACTTCCACCTTATAGTGTACACACTGGCCACACTGACATCTTCTTTGAGAAGACCTTCCCAATATGGAGTCCACTTTTTTTTGCAGTTTTTCATGGTTGTCTCAAAGATTTGTTTTCATGGGACAGATATTTTTTACTTCTTTCAATTTACTTATCATTTTTTAAACCAATAATAGTTGTCCAATTTTCATAGATCTGTTATAAAGCAAAAATCGGAGCCACAAACTGTATATAGACCATAATAAAGGCTTATAGGTATAAATGCACCTTTGTCATTATATCATGTTTGTCACTAATGTACATTTGCAATGGAGAGGACCCATGTACAGATCCCTAAGGTATTAGCATGTGACCTGATCCTTCCCAGATCATTCTTCATTGACTAAAACATTCTGTCACCTAAATCTCCGTCACTGCCATTACCCTTCGTCTACACCAGAGAGCAGTCCCCGAATTTGCAATTAAGATGTCGCTTCTTTACTGCCAGTCACAAGAATAAACAACACCTACAAAGCAAATAACTTACCCAAATGGCCTTCATTCTGGGGCCGTACGTGCCAACATGCAAAGCATAAAAAAATCAATGGCCGTATCTTGGCTTTTAATCCGAGTCCAGGTGGCGATGGAGCCGAGCACCACTGTCAATCCCATGGACTGTTTATGCTAATATCACTAATTCCTTTACATCTGATCTCTAGGGATACTGCCAAGACTATAATTTTTCTGTGTTGCTATGAAACTTGTAAGCCCCCTTTTTTTTTTTTGACACTATTTTTTTTTTTTTTTTAATTGCTATACCCAGATGCTTGGGCGATGAGGGGTTAATTTCTGTTCGCCTATAGAAAATGCGTTAATGATGACTTTTTATGTCGGATTAGTACATTCCCAGTGCTGCTGTGGAAACATTATATGCTTTCATTGCGTTAGCCTAATGAACACGATCTCATCTGGAGTTTCAATTTACGCTATTACTCTGACACTGTAGGTAATAATTTACTGTTTAGAATGATTACCAGCGTGATATTTGTTTAATGAAATTTATAAACAGAACACCGCAATTATACGACGCCAAAATACTTGCCGTATGAAGGTTACTGAATTTTTGCTTACAGTATTGATACACACATTATAATTATAATCATTAAAAAAAAAAATAAAAAAAATAGGTGCCCCCCCCCCCACCTCTTAAATTATAGCTCTCCAGTAAAATACCTGATATTAATTATCAAGCCTCTCTAGAGTCCTAAATTAACATCACAGCGACTGTTTGGGTTTAATGCTAATTTTATTGAAGTTGTTTTGCAAAGCGAAATATATTAAAATTAATAGGGCAAATGACAGTGGGTTGTTAAAATTAATTACGTTGCCATTTTCTTTTCTTTTGGTTTACGAGGCTTGGTAGTAGTAGCGAATTTCCTGTGCACCTGCTCCTGCTGTGGCCTAAGTGATATAGCGTCTACAAATCCAGAAAATTGTAGTATCAAATCTCCACACCAACTGTGCAGCAGCACTATCATCAAATCCCTGCTGAGAGGCGTTTCCCATCAAATCCCTCAGGATATTTTCTTTCCTGGTCCCTCTGTTGCAGATTTGAACTTTGACCCTAACCTTCTCCTTACATCATGCAATAGGTGCAGCAGAAGTGGCTCCTCTCGGAGAAGTTGCAAAGTATCCTTATACTCATTGCCTCATTAGCAGGTCAACAATTCACTTGCCTTGGGCTACTTGGGTGTCAAGTTTTAGCTTTTGGTTCTACATCTACATAAGTTTTATTATATTGCTGTATAATAAATATAAGAGCACTGTTATTGCTGCAGATTTACTATGGCTATGGATATTTTTTACATAGCAAACTTTTGCAACTTTTAATATAATAATAATAATAATAATAATAATAATAAAAATTATTATTATTATTATTATTATTATTATGCTACTGATATCTAATGCTGAAAGTTTTAGAATTCAATATCCAGAGTCCTCATAGGTTGTATGTAGCAGTGTTACTTAGTTCTGAAGGAATTTTTTGTGTATCTAAAACTGCCTCAAAATGCATCTAAAAATGTCTACAGTCATGGCCAAAAGTTTTGAGAATGATACAAATATTAATTTTTACAAAGTCTACTGCTTCAGTTTTTCTAATGGCAATTTGCATATACTCCAGAATGTTATAAAGAGTGATCAGCTTAACAGCAATTACTTGCAAAGTCAATATTTGCCTAGAAAATGAACTTTATCCCCCAAAACACATTTCAACATCATTGCAGCCCTGCCTTAAAAGGACCATCTAACATCGTTTCAGTGATTGCTCCATTAACACAGGTGTGGGTGTTGATGAGGACAGGGCTGGAGATCAATCTGTCATGATTAAGTAAGAATGACACCACTGGACACTTTAAAAGGAGGCTGGTGCTTGCCATCATTGTTTCTCTTCTGTTAACCATGGTTATCTCTAAAGAAACACGTGCAGTCATCATTGCACTGCACAAAAATGGCCTAACTGGGAAGAGTATTGCAGCTAGAAAGATTGCACCTCAGTCAACAATCTATCGCATCATCAAGAACTTCAAGGAGAGAGGTTCCATTGGTGCCAAAAAGGCTCCAGGGCGCCCAAGAAAGACCAGCAAGCGGCAGGGCCGTCTCTTAAAAGTGTTTCAGCTGCGGGATCGGGCTACCAGCAGTGCAGAGCTTGCTGAGGAATGGCAGCAGGCAGGTGTGAGTGCATCTGCACGCACTGTGAGGCGGAGACTCTTGGAGCAAGGCCTGGTCTCAAGGAGGGCAACAAAGAAGCCACTTCTCTCCAGAAAAAAACATCAGGGACAGACTGATATTCTTCAAAAGGTACAGGGAGTGGACTGCTGAGGACTGGGGTAAAGTCATTTTCTCTGATGAATCCCCTTTTCGATTGTTTGGAACATCTGGAAAACAGCTTATTCGGAGAAGAAGAGGTGAGCGCTACCACCAGTCTTGTCTCATGCCAACTGTAGAGCATCCTGAAACCATTCATGTGTGGGGTTGCTTCTCAGCCAAGGGAATCGGCTCTCTCACAGTCTTGCCTAAAAACACAGCCATGAATAAAGAATGGTACCAGAATGTCCTCAAAGAGCAACTTCTCTCAACCATCCAAGAGCAGTTTGGCGCTCAACAATGCCTTTTCCAGCATGATGGAGCACCTTGCCATAAAGCAAAGGTGATAACTAAATGGCTCAGGGAACAAAACATAGAGATTTTGGGTCCATGGCCTGGAAACTCCCCAGATCTTAATCCCATTGAGAACTTGTGGTCAATCATCAAGAGACGGGTGGACAAACAAAAACCAACAAATTCAGACAAAATGAAAGCATTGATTCTGCAAGAATGGACTGCTATCAGTCAGGATTTGGTCCAGAAGTTGATTGAGAGCATGCCAGGGAGAATTGCAGAGGTCCTGAAGAAGAAGGGTCAACACTGCAAATATTGACTTGCTGCATTAACTCATTCTAACTGTCAATATAAGCTTCTGTTACTCATAATATGAATGCAATTCTATTTCTGTATGTGATAAAAACATCTGACAAACACACATAAAAACCAGAGGGCAGCAGATCATGTGAAAATATAAAATTTGTGTCATTCTCAAAACTTTTGGCCATGACTGTACAGTTTTGTAAAGTTATGTTTTGGGGAGGGGTTTTATTGAATTTTTGAATTATATCTTTTTTTTTTTGTACAAGAAATTTTAATGCATATAAAAATTACTGAAGTAAGCTGAATATGCCATACCAAGAACACACTGGTTAAAAAAATGGCACCTTTTTCTTTTTGCAAATGACGGAGATGTCCATTCACCAGACACTGAAATCTAGGCCAGCTAGTAGCTGGAGTAAATTTGAGGTGCTCAAATTTTCTGACATAAGTACTAGTAAACAGATTGGGCCATGAAGGTACACTCCCACCCCAGGCCAAATTAGCCCCTTTTTTAATGAACTGATGAAAATGGGAGGAAAAAGGCACAATTTTGGTGCAAGCATGCTGTGTACCAAATATTGTCCCTTTGTACAGCATAATACCACTGTAGTAAATGTGGGCCTTTGTGTTTCCATTCTTTACCATTTTCAAGATGTCTGCTTGCTTTCAGTGAAAGAAAAACTTATCTGATCATGTTCTGCCCACATAGGTGCACTGTTGATTCTGTGGAAGAACTATGAACCATAAAAGGGGTTGTCCAGTCTTGTATTTTTTATAAAAAATATCTTTAAGGCTAAAGCCCCATGATGCAAAAATACAGCATTTTGACCATGGCGGAAACGCTGCGGCAAAAGTGGCATTTTTTCAGTACCTGCAAAGTGGATGGGATTTTGGCTATTCCCATCCAGACATTGCAGTAAAAAATCTGCAGCAGAAAAGTTGCATTTTTGAAAATCACAGCATGTCAATTATACCTGCGGAAACGCTGGCGTTTTCTTTATAGGTATAATAGGGACAGAAAGTCCGCAGAGGAAAACTCCGAAAAATCGCATTGAAAAATACTGCGGAAAAAAAAACGTGATGCATTTCCATCTCTCTGATCTCTGTATTCTGGACTCCAGTAATGATGTCACTGGCCAGTCACAGGTCTGTGTCTGATATCATTGCTGGAGTCATGGATCATCATTCTCTCTTGTGGCAAGCCATAGAACTGTGTGAACAGCACATTAACAGGGTAGGTTTTCAGCCACCCAATATCAATAGTATGAATTGATGCAAGCCACCAAAACTTACAGTATTGACTGCCCAAGAAGAAATGTCAGCTCTATGGCCACCACTTTGCATTCCCTCCTGTAATTTTTTGGCAAAGTTTGGACTGTATAATATATGTGAAGTATAATAACTTGGGCTTTTGTAACTGTGGAGACGATTATACACGATTATCATAGCTGGCTACAGATTTAACCAATTTTTTACCCAATACAATATTGTTCTTATTGCAGTCTCAAAATCATTGGTTTCAAAGCAGCATCCATTCTTCTCGGTACACATGCAGACAGTTTTTGAAGGAACTTGGCAGCAAGGTTGTGCCAAACATCTTGGAGAACTAAGCACAGATCTTCTGTGGATGAAGGCCTGCTCCAATCCTTTTGTCTCTTGATGTAATCCAAAAACTGCACAAACGGCAATTACGGCAACAGGTTCTACACCTAAATTTCCGAAAACCGCATAAATGGAACAAAAATCCTAAAACATAACTTTTAATCACAATAATATATTAAAAAGGCACCTCTATAAATATGTGATACACCAACTAATTACACAGTATATAAACGAATCACATGTAGTATGGGAGGACCAAAATAGGAAACATTAGCTGATAGGACCCTAGCCAGTAGCCATGTGTGTATGTAGGATTGTTTATGGTGGTCACTTGGCAACTAACAAGCCTGGACCCAGAAGTAAAGGTAAGAAGGCTCCTATTTATGACACGTGGAACGCTACCGTGCTCAATATGCAGAGTGTTTAGACCAGGCCTCTGCGGGAGGGAGAGGCAGTTTGCCTTCAGAGAAGGATGTATTAGTGCCAGCGAACCCGTCTTGGATCCCCTGAGGAGTCATGATCTATCCTTGACAAAACACCTAGGGACAGGTATACACAGTTAAGGGTCAGTTGAGGACTGCCCTTGTAAGGGCAGGAGTTGTTCTGGGTATATGAGGCCTGCATTCGAAATAAGGCTCAGACGACGATGACCAAGGCGGCTGAAACCTCCCCATGATGCGAGTGCTGAATAACCTATATTACCACCAGGCGTAAGTGAAGTGGTCTACAAACTGGTAAGATCTACATATTTTTTACTTCTTCTCATGCTGTTTTTTTGAAACTTGTAGATGAACGGTATGGAGAAAGATTATTCTGATATCGTAGCTACTATGTTTGCAATATTTGTATTGATGAATGATGTCTGGAAAGTGACTGTTGTGGGACATTGCTGCTATTCTGGATCCTTTTGTGACGATCCTAGGGTCCTAACAGCTAATGTTTCCTATTTTGGTCCTCCCATACTACATGTGATTCGTTTATATACTGTGTATGCAATTGGTATTGGTATTATTGTGATTTAAAAGTTATGTTTTAGGAGTTTTGTTCCATTTATACTGTTTTCGGCTCTTCATGTAATAGAGACAGACTGGATGATGTTGAGATCAGGGCTCTGTGGGGGCCGTATCATCACTTCCAGGACTCTTCCTCCAAAGGGCGGTCATGCTAAATATTGATGGGATTAGATTTGTCTTTGGTTCATTCACTTCGTTTTGTTAATTGACAAAAATAAACTTTTTACATTTGTATTTTTGAAAGCTTTGTTACTGTGCATCATTTTTTCCACACCTGCTGAAAACTTTTGCACAGCACTGTATTTATTACTGTGTAATGCTTATTCAGGATTAGAAAAAAAAAAAAAAAAAAAAGGCTAATTTTTATCCAGCAGCAGCGCCACTCTTGTTTCTGGGGTGTGTCTGGTATTGCAGATCAGCCCTAAATAATTGAATGTAGATAAACTGTAGTTCCAGGCATGACCCATAGTCAAGCATGGTGCTGCTTCTGGAATTATAAAGGCAGATTCTCCTTCTTTTTCCCAGACAACCCCTTTTAGCCTGAGGCCCCACATTGTAGCTTTTTTTGTTGCAAATTTTGCTGCAGTTTTTTTGAGCCAATGACATGAATGGCTACAAAAGGAATGGGAAATATATAGGGAGCTCTTATACTTCTCCCTTCTGCTCAATCCACTCCTGGCTTTGGCTCAAAAAAAGGCAGCAAAATTTGCAACCAAAAAAACTGCGTTTCGCAACGTGGGGCCTCAGCCTTAAGTTGTCTTATTCTATCCGGTAATGATGCTTAATGTTTTATTTTTACTCTTCTAGGTTTTCCGAATAGACCAAAGTCTCTTAAAGTAATTATTAACCCCCAAAGCCATAAGGGAGAAGCGCCCAATGTGTATTACCGGCACGTTGCACCTCTTTTCAAGCTCGCTGACATTCAGACCCATGTTACAGGTAAGTTTGTTTCAGTAAATAAATCGGCTGAATAGAGACAGAAATTATTGCTAAGCAACCAAGACAAACTGAACTTTCGGCTAATCCCCACTGGCTTTCAGCAGCAGATTAAAGTACAGTAAATCAGGTTACATACCCGATATTACTATATCATCTCATCTCCTGTCTTCTTTATACAGAGCCATCTTTCCATCAGACTGTAATCTGAAGGAACTGCAATCTATTATAAAACCATCATTTTTACTTTACTTTAAAATTAGTAATAAGTACTATATACTGTATATAATAAACACACACATATATAGTGTGTATATATGTATATAATTTCCCATTACAATCATATTCCTCACTTTTTTGTAGAAAAAAAATGTAATGAAATTACCTATCAAATAAGAGCTTCAGATATATTTCCTATTCCTTTTGTAGCCATTCTTGGCTTTAGTTTAAAAAAAAACACGCAGCAAAATCTGCAAGAAAAAAAAACTTTGTTTCCACAACGTGGGGCCTCATCCTTAAAGTCACAAATCGTACATAATGTAAAGTGTCTCTTCGCTCAAAATTGAGTACTCAGAAGAAAGAAGAAAACAGAAATTCCATCTGCAAAATACTCCAACCAAAGTAGAAGCTTCAAAAAATGCAGTTCTGGTTGTGGTAAGAGGTTATTCTGGAATACACTCCAATCTCTCTAACTTCAGGCTATGATGGCACCAACTGAAGACTTTCCCAGGTTACAATGGTAGTATACCCTACCGGGAGGGTCTCCTGATGGTGCCATTGTTCTCATTATCAACTCATTTACTAACAAAAAAAATTTACCTAACTGGTTCCTTTTTAAGATAGCTGACAAATGTATAATCGCTGGGGGCCTACCTAATGGGACAAGTAGGACAACTACTAGGACAAGAATGGGGGTTTTAGGTTTCTCCCATTTGAATGGAGTGGGGTTCATGCATGTGTAATACTGCTCAGTTCAGTGCGTATGGGGCTAAGGGAGATATCTGAGTGCTGTCCCATAGACACTGAATGGAGTTGTAGTGCACATGTGTAACCGCCACTTCATTCAAATGGGGGGCACAAGACCCTATTCTTATGATCAGTGGGTTCCCTGTGGTTGGACCCCTCAGTGATCATGTTTTTATTTTAGTGGACCAACAACTTAAATACCATGCATATTACCTAACAGGTACACATTAGGGGAGATTGTGCCATTTATGACATGTTTTAGACACTTTCTAGACACACTTGTACGAAAAAGGGACTTGACTTACAAGAATGTGTGTGAGTTGTGTCATTGTGTGCCAAAAGCTTGCCACATTTTTTGTTCTAATCTAAAACTAATAAGTGGTGTAAAGTTAGACTAGACAGTCTAAACCTAAGCCAGCATTAGACACTTTGCTAAATCTGATTAAAATAAAGCTAACCCTAAAGTATTAGTAACTCTGCCCCAATATCTTACAGTTCTGTCAGGCGGGATGTATGCCCAGATTTTTTTCTAACCTTCCAACCATTGCAAAAGTTCCTGTTGTGTCAGACATTTCGTTATAGTCATCTACATTTTTCCTATTGTGACTGTGATATTCGGTAGGTCTCGCATTTATTAAATAAAGTATTTATGATGCAGCCCCAATCCCCAAGCAGATTTAGTTTGCATAATACGAAAATGTTCTAAAAGTATTTATGTAAACTAGACATTTCCACTTTTCAATAAAAATACCTTCTTAGCTATTGTGATTCATTATTTTATTGTATTATGACTTGTTTATTCCAATAATCTGGTTTGTGCAGTTTCTCCTGCTCTATACACATCACAGGTTTCTCTTGCTGACTGTGACACCTGGTGGCCACAACAAGCAGATGCCCACTAGAAAGCTGGCTAATCCTACACCTAAGGTTTTATCCGAAAGCGGGTTTTCTTATAGCATTTTTACATGTAATATGTAGATTGTGATGAAAAATGGAAGCAATTAACGGTATGCTATATGTAGAAATTTTGCTTTCAGTCCTGCAGTAAAAATACAGCAGCCGTATGTAAGCAATACATCTGCAGGTAGAAAGATAAGTTCATGTCAGATGGAGCTCTTGAATAGACAGATAACTTACAGGGCACGGTCTAAAACATTCATTGGGGGCAAAATGTATACATTTCACAATAAACCATCATGCTTACATATATGTACACTTTGTGGTACAAAAATATTTCTTTTATACCACCTATAAAGCAGAAAAAAATAAATTATAATAAAAATTTATATATAGTGTGTGTGTATGTACTTTTTCATTGAAATTTTTTTAGTGTATTTGTATTGTTTTTTATAATCTAATAGATAATATAGAAGATAATAAATATAATATAAAAATATATATTTTTTTATATTATCTTTTGGATTTTTTTCTCTTTTTTTATTTTTATTTTCAATATAATAAAATGAAAACTAAATGGTATTTCAGTTTAATCAAGTATTCATTGAATTTAGAATCAAACATAATGGGTCCTAATGTCTAATGTCCAGAATGTCTATCATCTATTAAATTATTGGAGAACTGTTTAGCTTTTTAACATACAAACTATAACATTTATTTGATGAACCTGGACAACCCCTTTAAATTGTTTGCTGTGAGTTTGCCATGCTAAAAGGTTGCTGGAGAGGAGGTTGCCTTTTCCCTTTGGGGAGAGAAACTGCAATACCTTCAAATTTAATCATAATGGTAGATTCTAGTAATATGCCGTAATGTTATAAGGTGCAAACCTTTAAGATTCAGCTCTTACTTTCTGTGACATTTTGACCGTGTATCTGTTGACAACAGGGCCACTTTTTCTCCGTAATGTTTTAATGTATGTGGCCAAATGAGGGTCATTTACAAAAAAGGTGTTGCTCATAGTAGCCCTATTGCTTTAGTTTACTAAATTATACCAGAAAATAAAACCTATAATTTATTTAGAAACTTTGGACAATTGGCAATTGTTGTATTTGCATCACTTTTCATCACTGAGTCTCAATTTTGGTTTTTGGCAAACAGTTTGGCTTAACATGTTCTCTGACTATAAAGCTAAATGTAAAAAAAAATTTAAGCTTTCCCCAGAGTGTCATAATGCAGAACGGGGACATTTACATTTTTTTGACCCATATATTGATCAAACATGCTAATTGGATTAAAAAAAAATAAAATAATGTTTTTTTATTTTTTTTTTAATAAAATTCAGCTGCCGTGATCACTCCTAAAAATATTTTTTAAACCACCAAAAAAGAAATATATTTGAAATAATAAATAGTAAAAAAAAAAAAAAAAGCATAAAAATAATAGATATGATTTTTGAGCCCGCTGGAGTGTATCACTGATCATTGTATTACTGTCATTAGTGATCTGTCCCAGTTTTATTATATGTAGATTATGTTTTTTTCAGTCAAATCACCATACTTACCCTGTCTAGAATACCAAAAAGCCCCGTAACTCATTCTTATAAAAGACCTCAACCAGGAACAGACAAGCATGAAAGATTTATGTAATCTTGCATATAACGCTGCACATTCTTACACAAAACATCCATCTGTAAGTGTCATGTCAGTCAAGAGGAATCTTTGATGGTTGGTTACAGCTGTGGAGTCTCTTCTGGCACTGCCGCCCTAGAAAATGCTAAACGTGGTTGCGCCGCTCTCTGCCATCTGCAGCTTGGCTTTTCCGTTTTGCTCTGGCATTTTATATGCTGCACAGGGCATCACGAGAGGCTAAGATGACAATGTAGAGTGACAGATTCATTTCCTCTAGAGGGTACATATTCTGGTATGTTGTTGTGCCACCCTTCTTTTTGAGCTTTGTTGCACTGTTACTGGTATTTGGCTTTTTTAATACAGTTGTTTCTTTAGTGTAGCTGCTCTTTACCAGGGTTTATAGACAGCATTAAAAATCGTAGATCAACATATTACTAACAGTTCAATTTCTCATGTTTTACTAATTATTAATATATCACTTATAACATTTATTATATTGATCATTTTCTCTGTCTTACCTGATTTGGTTTTCCTAATTTCCTACCATACGGTGGCTCAGTGGTTAGTACTGTGGCAGCGCTGGAGTCCTGGTTTTGAATCCAACCAAGGACAACATCTCCAAGGAGTTTGTATGTTCTCCCTGTGTTTGCCAGGGTTTCCTCCGGATGTTCCGGTTTCTTACCACATTCCAAGGACATACTGATAGGGAATGTAGATTGTGAGCCCTATATGGGACAGCGTTGACAAGATCTGTAAAGCGCTGCGGAATATGATGGCGCTATATAAGAAAGCAAAATAAAATAAATACAATATATATAAGCACCCTGCTAATTTTGGATGGTGCCCTGTTTAGACTCTCCATTGATGATGTTAGAGTAAACAAATAAGCCTCTGTTCACATCTGTATTGGTGACTCTGCATTATGGTATACTGCTCTATAGTGCTACTAAATGGGCCTCATTACAAAAACCCAAAGGACCGCATTATAATCCATGAGGTCCATCAGATGTCAGCGGTTTGGCAATTCTGTTATTTTCGTTGTGATGCTCCTGTGACGGAGTAGAATAATGGAAATAACCAATACAAATGTGAACAAGACCTTGCGCATATGTAAAGTATCCAAATATCTACCAGATTGTCACCTCTACATTATGCTGTTCCTCTGTTATTCCTCTTAAAAATATCTGAATAAACTGACAACTGGGTGTTACTAGTTAGGGGGTATGTCCTTTTCAATATGACAGTCCAATCTGTAGTGACAATTTCAGACTGTGTGCGGACACACCCCTGTGTCAAGGGAAATGGTGACACCCAGTTGTCACTTTGTTCATATATTTAAGAAAGAAACACTGCATTGCAGAGTTATAGAAAAAATTATCAATGAATAATTCTGGAGAATTGAGGTGTTTTCTGGAACAGTCATGTTAGGAGAGCGGACAGGTCCTTTACAATGTGACTTTCAAACTGTTTTAAAATAGTTTGAAGATATTGACATATTATACAAAATCTTGAATTGCATTTTTACAGCATGACATATGTTGGGAAGGTGTACAGATATATCTTAATATTGTGTTGTTTTCTTTCTCTATAGAAACTAATTATAAAGGACATGCCCTTGCGTTACTTAAAGAATGTGAACTCCAGGAGTATGACGGGTATGTTACTTATGTACTAAAAGCTGATAAATAGTACAGTAATAGTAGAGAACTTGTAGCCTTGTAGTAGATATAGTAACTGTAAACTCTGTAGATCTTAAAGAGGATCTTTTATCACCTCCACCATCTCCAACTCTTTGCATGCTTCATTAGGTCATGCTTTATTGATTCTGGTGCTGTTGGAATTTTTTTCTGTAGCCCACCATTCCCAAGCAATCATTTCTGTTATTTTCAGCACAGTTATGCTCTCTACTGTCAAGTGTGCGGTCCTGAGCTAGAACAGAAAGACAGGGTCCACCCACTGACAGCAGAGAACATAATTGTACTGAAACTAATAGCAGTGATTGCTCAGGAACGGTGGGGCTAGAGAGAAAATTCCGACTATGCCAGAATCAGTGGGGAGGCGCCTATGAAAAGATGCAAAGAGGTGGAGGTGTTGAAAGGTCCTCTCTAAGGCTAAAGCCCCACGTGGCGTAAATGTCACGATTCGCCCGCGGCTGAAAAAATTGCGGCGTTTTACAGTCAGAGCAAAGTGGATGGGATTCTAGTCCCATGCCCACTTTGTGGAAAAAAAAATGCACTGCGGACACGCGGCAATTTCCAAAACCGGCATGGAAATCGCAGTATGTCAATTATACCTACGGAAATGCCTGCGGTTTCACCATAGGTATAATTGAAACAGAAAGTCCGCAGAGGAAAACTTTCTGTCTAAAGCGCTGCGGTTTGTCCCACAGTGCTTTTTTTTTTCTGCGGGACACCATGTGGGGCCTTAGCCTCAAGTGGATTTACAAGACTTATACCGATGACCTATCTGTAGGAAAGGTCCTCAGCATCAGATTAATGTGGGTGTGATCTCCCAGCTTCACTGCCGATTGAAGAGGCTGTGGTGTTCCAATGAGTGCTGCGTCCTTTTCACTGCTTATCAGGCTCAGCGCTGTACATTGTATTGTGGCTGTGTTTGGTGTTGCAGCTCAGTCCCATTCATTTGAATGCTATTGAGCTGCAGGGTGACTGTGATGATTGGATGTGAGGTCACTGGCCTAAATAGAGGAAGCGGTACTGGTGCAGCATCTTCAAACAGGGGCCAGACCCCCATTAGTCTGATTTTGATGACTTAAGGATAGGTTATTATTAACCCACAAAACCCCAGTAAGAAACAGATTTATGATAATCAGTCAATAGTGGGAACTAGATTATGATTCTGTACTCAAGTCTATCCAATGTGTGACCACAAAACACCCTGTTAGGTACATGTAGTTTGTGCTTGTAAGAAATGTCATTATTTGCATATGAAATACCCCTTTAGTATCTTTATATAGTAAATGGATGTTTTTTTTTACTCAGATGTATTTTAACTGGGTATTGTATTAGGATACAGGATCTTTAGGATTATAGATGCCTACTATGCGGCCATTCGCCCCTGTGTTCTATTTGACTGTTAAATATGTATTGGTTATTGCTAGCTAATTTTTAACAAATAATGAGCCATTACCAATAAAAGTTTAATTTTTCATGGCTGTCATGTGTGTCCTTACTCTAAAGCTAAATAAAGCTCTTCTACTAAGCAGATATTACAGAAGTGGTAAGCTTGTTTTCTAGGAATATGCAATCGGATAAACCATACAATTTTTTTTTTTTTTTAGGTTTCCTGTTTCTTGCACAGGCAAATCCATTTTCTTTGACTAGAATATAGAGTGGTTACAACGAGTGTCTCTCTCAGTGGAGGACCCGTCTCGTCTTGCATCACACATACACGCCATTGATTTACGTGAATGCTGAATACCCTATATTGCAGATAGATAGGTTATGGTTCCCTGACTCAAACAGTGTTTTCCCCTTGTGAATTGGTGCATCCATTGCTGAGATATTGCTGTTTGGAGCAATGAGGGCATCAGTGGAAATGCTCTTGTTGCTCCAAAAAGCCCATTTCCATATAGACAAAACGGCGATATCTTGGCAATGGATGAGGGATCCACAAGGAGAAAACACTGTTCATTTCAGGTTATCCTAACCTCTTCATCTGCAGGTCTGGCCTGATATATTGGGTTCTGGTGACACACTCACTTGAATAGCTAAATTGCATGATGTTTTCATTGACAGCAATAGAAAACAACCCAAAAATGTAATGTATATACACTATAAACTTCCTTTCAATGGAGTGATATTATTTGGTCTTGCACATCGAACTTTTATACCATAGACCAGTGATGGCAAACCTATGACACGCATGTCACAGGTGACACACCAAGACATTTTGGGTGACACATCGGCAGCTACGTAATGTGTTATTACAATAAGCAGCTGCCAATACTTTTCACTCACCTATCCATGCTACAGTCCCGGCCGCCCTCCTCTGCCTCCTCTAGGCGGCGCTACACTGACATCACGTACAGCATCCTGGCCTTCTTCAGGGTAGGCAATAGCGCACCCTGGAGGCGGCAGCAGAAGGCGGCCAGGACTGGAGCGTGGACAGGTGAGTGAAAAGTATTGACCACTACTCTGTGTGGGGATAACAGGGGGTCATATACTGTGTGGGGGGTATAAAAGGTGTCAAACTGTGTGGAGGGCCATAAATAGGGGAATCATATGCTGGGGGGGTAAAAAAAGGGGGGTTCTTATACTGTGGGGGGCAAAAAAACATGGGGTCATACACCGTGAGGGGGCTAAAAAAAAGGGGGTCATATACCGTGTGATGGGCCAGGAAAAGGGGGTCATATACCGTGTGATGGGCCAGGAAAAGGGGGTCATATACTGTGTGATGGGCCAGGAAAAGAGGATCATATACTGTGTGATGGGCCAGAAATACATATAATACAAATACATATATCAAAAATATAACAAAATTATGGATATTTCTGGATGTGACACGCCACCCGAGTTAAGCTAGGTTTTTTTACGAATTTTGACACACTGAGCTTAAAAGGTTAGCCATCACTGCCATAAACTGTTGGAGACAAGTCTCACTGCTGTATCACAGATTTCTCGTATCTTGTGACTATAGCTTGTTACTCCTCTTTGCTGCGCGTTGTATATTTCATGAAACAAGGGAATCTGCCAAACCTCGGCCAATAGGATAGACAAGGAGGGTGAGGATTATTTGACATCAGTAGAAGTGACTGACAGTATATTAGCAGGTGCACTGACGGGCTGACAGAATTGCACGTGTTATGTAACGTTCCAGCCGGTTAATGTCATTGCTACTTTTAAAGACACCATGTAAACTCAGCACTAATATAATAAGCCACAAAACAATCCTATCAGAACATCAGACTAGTCCAGAGGCAGAAAAAGGGTTAACGTACAAATTTCCGAGCATATGTTTACAAGCGATTTCCCCATAATTATACTCCTTATTAGACACTGCGTGTATCATTGTTTTCCTTTATGCAGAATTGGCAAAAGTGGTTTGTCCTCTCAGCTAAAATAATGTCCTTTTCATTATTGCATATTTACATATTGCTGACTCTGTTTGCAGGACTTGACAGTCTATGTACAAACAGGCAAAAATACAATAATTAGGTGAAAACTTGCTGTATATACAGCAATTATGTCTTGTGTATAATTTACTTATTGGTTGGTACTTCTATCTAATGAATACACTTGTTTGTACTTTCAGGAATGCCATAGTAGATGGGCAGATTAAATGTTTCTCCCAGGATAGCAGTTAGTATTGGGGGAGACCTTTTCATAGTTATTGTGGAAGAAGGAAAGGGTTAATGTAGCAAATAAGTCTACAGGGGGGCAATGACTTATTCTCATACAGTATTTGTACAGGGGCTGTCACGTAGCTTTCCTGAGACTCCATATGCATGGTTAGAGCTCATTCACACAATGGTACCATTCCTCCCCAACATTTGGAGAGACTGTCCCAACTTTTGAAACAAATCCCCAATCCCTTATTTTCAACTGATATAGATTTGCATTAGGGATTGTCAGAATAGAATAGGTATAGAAAAAAACTGGAAATGTGGTTAAATAGCATAAGAAATGATACTTACCAATTTTTCCTCTGCCAATTCCGGTGCCACTCTCGAGTCTTCTCTGCCTGTTTCTGTGGGTGTGAGTGCAGTGGTGACGTACCTATATACACCACATGACATCACTCTGCAGCCAGTCACTTGCCTCAACAGTCATGTGCTGTATGCTGCTGAGGCCAGTGAGTGGCTGTACAGGGACCTAGTATATATGGGCACATCACCACTGCAGCCATAAAGATGACATCTGCAGGACCTGAGTGCTTGCACTGGAAGCATCAGGGGAGAAAACTCTTAGAAAATTGTGTCTACTTAGTTCCAGATGGCATATTAGACCCCACTTTTTATCCATCACATAAACAGCAAAAATGTGTAATAACATGCATGATCCAAAACCCAATGCCCTGCTGTGAATTGGCCAGTGGACCTGCAGATGGTTTACCCCATTTTAATTAAATGGAGGAATCCATGGTTTTTCCATGTCAAGTATGCAGCAATAATAAACGTACTGTGGAATTGTAAATCTACAGGGTATTTATTACTCCACATGTATGTATTCTCAAGCATGTCAATATATAATATACCTGCAAAAAGTCTGCCAGGATTTCAGAGTAGGATCTGTGTCGAAGACTGACCATACACTTCCAGCTCTGTACACTGTATAGCCCAGGCCAAGCAGCAATTCCGAACAGCTGACTGGCGCAGGGGCCGGGTCATGGCCCCCCACCAATCAGATATTAATGGCCTATCCTAACAATCCTGGAAAAGAGCTCTGGATTAGAAAAATACATAAATCAAGAACGTAACCTAACAATAGGCTATTTAAAATCCTGAAAAACCCCTTGAATGCATGGTGGTGGCATGTACAGTGAAACCTCTCCAAAAGACCACCCTTTTGAGAAGACCAACTCCTTGCCCAGACCAGAGTTTCTGCGCCGGATTCAGTTTTCCACACTAGCCATCTTCTTTGAGAAGATCACCTCGCTAGAATACCACTTTTACATGAAATTTTGGGTGGTTTCATTGTATATGCATCAAGAGTGAATTATCTCTGCTTAAGACAACCCTAGAATTCTTCCATTTTAAATACAAAATATGTTACTGAGTATATTTTAGTTTTTATTCTAAATTAATATTGCAAAGCAAATTTACTTTTTTTATTAATCTAAAAAACCAAACTTTTGATAAATTCTATTCTTGGTTTACCTACAATAGCAAAACCTTGCAGAACACCAGTAATTCTAGGTAAACACGTTCCCCGTGGTCAAACTAAATTACTTCTTAGTTGCCAAACCCATCCTCTTGTGGTCTAAATCGACCGATAATTTCTATGATTAACTTACCTGAAACTTCCAAATGAGTCATTGATTTTTTCTGTATTGTGATAATGTAGAAATAAGACTTGAGAGATGTTAATAGGTTATTTTATGAATTACGCTGCCATGTTATACTCTGTGCCACTTTCTAAGGCCTACCACACTGCTGTGCTTTCTCCACACTAAGATTGGTAATTTTTTTCATATTAGTTTTTATCTGTTCTTGAAAATAAATTACAACAATAGCAGAATTACTATAAGAATAAGGACATAAGGTGGCATTACACATTACATGAATTTTGCCTGAACCTGATGGATTCTAATGTGTATGGGGGTATCTCGAATCTCTTATGTTGGGGAAAAGAAGTTTTGAGCAGTTGGGTTTTAAAGGGAATCTGTCATCTCAATCTGGGACACTAAACCACCTTATAGACCTAGTCCTTATAGACCTAGGGTTTAGTGTCCCAAATCGCCCTGTTGTAATGCAAACCGCAGGTGCATTAAAAATAAAAAAACCTTTATACTTACCAAGAGAAGGGTCCGATCGACGCTGTTTGGCGAGAAGGTCCGGCTTATTCATGAGCTTTTTCGTTGGCATGCCTCCCGGCTCCTGCGCTGTTCTTCAGTGAAGCCAAAGATGGACACCCCGGCTTCACTACGTAATTGCAAGGCATGCGCACTGAAGCCGAGGTGTACTCCTCTGGCTTCATTGAAGAACTGCGCAGGCGCGGGGAGTACAGCGCCGGGTGAGTATAAAGGTTTTTTATTTTTAATGCTGTGATTTGGGACACTTAACCCCAGGTCCATATGGATCTTTGGGCGGTTTAGTGTCCCAAATTGCCCTGACAGATTCCCTTTAACAATGTCGATCCTTTTACTCTCAAGACGGAGAATCTGTTACCTGTACTGTGGCCGATGCTATTACTGCTCAGATCCCATTAACTTCAAAGGGAGCAGAGCTGCAGAAACACTGCATGCCCACTATACAATGTATGCAGCCATCTGCTTTTGGCTCCGTACACCGTATAATACCTGTCCAGAAGCAGTTCTCAACAGCTGATAGGTAAGGGGTTCCACGCCCCTCTGCACAGATTTTAGTGGCCAATTTTAATGATAGGCCATAATAAACACATGGAAAACTCCTTCAGGCTAAGGCCCCATGTAGCATCCCGCAACCAAAAAACACTGCATAGAAACTGTGGCGGAAACGCATCAAGTTTTTTCCTGCAGCGCTTTTTACAGTAAGTCTGCAGAGTTTTCTTTCGCGGACTTTCCACTTCAATCATCCCTATACGGTAGCCACCAGCGTTTCCTTAGGTATAATTGACATGCTGCAATTTCCAAAGACGCAACGTAACTTTTGGAAATTACAGCTTTTCCACTGCGCGTATTTTTCTGCAATGTGTCGATGGGATTTGCTACAATCCCATCCTCTTTGCAGGGACTGTAAAACGCATTGCATTTTTTTTCCCTTTCCTTATTATATCTGTAGGGGATATAATAGGTTCTCCGCAGCTCTTTTTTTCTGCCATGTGTGGATGACGTTAACCAAAATTTCATTAAATTTACTGGTGCTATAAAACGCAGCGTTTAATTCCGCAGCAGCCAAAAACGCTGTGTTCCTGCAGTGTGGGGCCTTAGTCTACCTGTAACTTCGGGAAGCCCTGGATTACAAAAATAGATTTATAGATCAAGAAATTAATCATCAGATCTGGATTGTAGAAATAACATGGTGGACGCTCATTTAAGGCATGATAAGAAATTGGTAAAAGGACAACTCTTAAGGGGGGCGTTCACACTACCGTTGGTGACTGTCAGTAGTGTCCGTTGTTATTGTCCGTTACAAGATTTTAGCATCGGACACTAGCTGAACCGTCAGAAATCTGTTAAAATTTCCATTCATTTCAATGGGTATTTATATTGTGTCCGTTTACACCCAATCCGTCAGAAGTCCGTTTTTTTTTTGCGGACAAAAAATTCTATATGCAGGATTTTTTGTCCGTTTGAAATAACGGATTCTTGACGGACAGCAAGTGTCCGTTATTTTTTTAACATTGAAGTCTATGGGTAACGGACTTATAACTGACAGTAACTGATAGCCATCAGTTATTGTCCGTTATTTTATGTCCGTTTTTTTCTGCGCATGCTCAGAAAGCAGAAAAAAAAAAAAAACGGACAGTGTTAAAAAACGGACACTAACTGATGTTAATGTGTCCGTTTTTTAACTAATCCATTAATTGGATCAGTTAAAAAAATGGACACATTAACATCAGTTAGTGTCCGTTAATTTCTGTTATGATAGGTGTCCGTTTTTTTTTTTCTTTTTTAACGGACACTATCAGAACGGACATCAAAGGTAGTGTGAACCCTGTCTAAGATGACCATACACTTTCAGTAGCTGTCAAGCAAATGCCATTCATTGTTTCTGCTATGGTAATTTTATACTAAATGATGACATCTTGTACATTGGCATAGAGGATTTCTGTGTACACTGTAACAAAATATAAATCTGTACAAAGATAAGATATAAAATATGTTCTGCTCGCCAGGACAACTGCTCTGATATAAGATCTTTAAAAGTAATGTATAATCAGAAAATTACCTATTTCTAATATAAGATTTTTTATATTAAATATGTTTTATGTAGTATGGTTATTTGTTTCAATGTTCCGCACCACTATTTATATTTAAAACAATCCTCAACTCCTGCAGTTTTCACGCTGACCATTAAGCCTAATAATTGTCACTTCCTGTTCTGTACGCTATTAGATACCACTTCTGTTATAGGGTCTACCATTCACAAAAGGTAAGGGTCATAGCTTATCTACTTCCCCACGTTGCACAATGACCTATGGACAGGCCAGAATGCATGCCTGCACAAAGTGGCGTAACTAGGAATGGCTGGGCCCCAAGACGAACATTTGACATAGGACCCCCCCCCCTGAACCGCCGCCCCAAACCCCCCGCACCAACTGCATTCCTGCGCACACTATTATGCTCCATAGTGGCCTCTGCAAACAGTATTATGCCCCATAGTTGTCCCTGCACACAGTTTTATGCCCCATAGTGGCCCCTGCACACAGTATTATGCACCATAGTGGCCCCTGCACACAGTATTATGCACCATAGTGGCCCCTGCACACAGTATTATGCCCCATAGTGGACCCTGCACACAGTATTATGCCCCATAGTGGACTACCCATGAACGATTATTATTATACTGAAAAGACCCCAAAGTATAATGATCGGAGACCCAGGGGAGGATACAAACATAACATAAAAAACAATGCTACTTACCTCTCCCTGGCTCCGATGCACTCCGGTGTGTTACTTCAGCTATCTTTAATGTTGCACCAGATCTCGCGTGAGCGAGGCGTCATAATGATGTCGGCTGACGTCTAGGACACTACCAAATGGGCCCGAAGCTTGCGGAGCGCAGGAGAGGTAAGTTACAGTGTTTAAGTTCTCTCACCTCCCCTGGGCCCCCGATTGTTATATTCAGGGATCTGAAAAGACCCCGGAGTATGATGATAGCAGTGTTTGTGGGGTTTGCAGTAGCGGCTGCCACAGGGCTCTGGGCCCCTTAATGTCCGGGGCCCTGTGGCAGCCGCTTCCGCAACTACCCCGGTATTTATGCCCCTGCCTGCACACCCTCACCATGCCCCCTATTCAGAAAAGTGGTGTGGGCAATACAAAAATGCCAGTTGCTACATTTTATGCCACAACTGGCATTTAAAGAGTTGCAAACCTGAGGTGGGGTGGCATAATGTACAGTAGCCACCCCACCGCAGTCTTCATTTCAGATACACTGAGAGCTTGCCATTATGTTGATTTGATCATAGAGCCATTAGTACGGCCGTTTCTTCGAGGTGTCCCTATAGCTGGTTTTCAGCAACACAAAACCAGGCGACATGTAGCTTGCTCTACTGGGAGCAGCGAGTGAAGCCTAAATGTGCTACCATAGTCTGAAGCATCTGAACTTGTCTCCCATCGAACACATCAGGAACATCATTGGTTGGAGGTTGCAAAGACGGCTGTCAGCAGCAGATCTTGGTGATTTGCATATCCAAGTGCATTCAGCATGGCATAACATGTGCATTGCGCTCATACTTGATACTGAATAAATAGAGATGTTATGAACATTTTGCTTCCTGTTTTTTAGATAGATAGATATAGATATAGATATATCATTAACATGTCCATCAATCCATAGTTGATTTCCATAGTTCAAAGACTTTTCCTTCTTAGTATTGCAATTTCAATATTGAATATTGTATTGTATTGTATTGATTTATTGTATGTATTATTTACAGGGAGTATTTATAAATAACATCAGTTGGGTGTAGGGAATAATAACAGTGTAAGTGAGGCGATCCTCAAAAGTGTAAGACCCCGCTGAGATTGTGTTAATGGAATCCACTTAGTACATACATTGTAAAAAGTTCTTGACACACACTTTAAGGCTAAGGCCCCACAATGTGAAACCGCTGCATTTTACAGTACCTGCAAAATGGATGGGATTTTGGCTAATCCCATCCACACATTGCATCAAAAAAATCTGCATCGGAAAAGCTGCAATTTCAAAAACGCTCACGTTTTTGGAAATCACAGCATGTCAATTATACCTATGGAAACGCTGGTAGTTTCCATATAGGTATAATAGAAGCAAAATCTCTGCAGACTTTCTGTGATAAGTGCTTCAGGAAAAACCGTAATACATTTCCGTAGCTGTTTTTGGCTGCAGCCCACTACATGGGGCCTTAGGCTAAAGGTTGCTCTAACTTCGGCCATGGATTTTGGAGCAAATCTATGGCTAACCCGCAATGAATATGCAGTGGGGAAAAAAAGTATTCAGTCAGCCACCAATTGACATCATAGGTAGACCTCAACTATGAGATACAAAATGAGAAAACATCTAGAAAATCACATTGTCTGATTTTTTAAGAATTTATTTGAAAATTATGGTGGAAAATAAGTATTTGGTCACCTACAAACAAGCAAGATTTCTGGCTCTCACAGACCTGTAACTTCTTTAAGAGGCTCCTCTGTCCTCCACTCATTACCTGTAGTAATGGCTCCTGTTTGACATTGTTATCAGTATAAAAGACCTGTCCACAACCTCAAACAGTCACACTCCAAACTCCACTATGGTGAAGACCAAAGAGCTGTGGAAGGACACCAGAAACAAAATTGTAGACCTGCACCAGGTTGGGAAGACTGAATCTGCAATAGGCAAGCGGCTTGGTGTGAAGAAATCAACTGTGGGAGCAATAATTAGAAAATGGAAGACATACAGGACCATTGATAATCTCCCTCCATCAGGGGCTCCACGCAAGATCTCACCCCGTGGGGTCAAAATAATCACAAGAACGGTGAGCAAAAATCCTAGAACCACATGGGGGACCTAGTGAATGACCTGCCGAAAGCTGGGACTAACGTAACAAAGGCTACCGTCAGTAACACACTACGCCGCCAGGGACTAAGATCCTGCAGTGCCAGACGTGTCCCCCTGCTTAAGCCAGTACATATCCGGGCCCGTCTGAAGTTTGCTAGAGAGCATTTGGATGTTCCAGAAGAGTATTGGGAGAATGTCATATGGTCAGATGAAACCAAAGTAGAACTGTTTGGTACAAACACAACTCCTCGTGTTTGGAGGAGAGTGAATGCTGAGTTGCATCCAAAGAACACCATACCTACTGTGAAGCATGGGGGTGGCAACATCATGCTTTGGGGCTGTTTCTCTGCAAAGGGACCAGGACGACTGATCCGTGTACATGAAAGAACGAATGGAGCCATGTATCGTGAGATTTTGAGTGCAAACCTCCTTCCATCAGCAAGGGCATTGAACATGAAACGTGGCTGGGTATCTCAGCATGACAATGATCCCAAGCACACCGCCAGGGCAACGAAGGAGTGGCTTCGTAAGAAGCATTTCAAGGTCCTGGAGTGGCCTAGCCAGTCTCCAGATCTCAACCCCATAGAAAACCTTTGGAGGGAGTTGAAAGTCTGTGTTGCCCAGCGACAGCCCCAAAACATCACTGCTCTAGAGGAGATCTGCATGGAGGAATGGGCCAACATACCAGCAACAGTGTGTGCCAACCTTGTGAAGATTTACAAAAAACATTTGCCCTCTGTCATTGCCAACACAGGATATATAACAAAGTATTGAGATGAACTTTTGTTATTGTCCAAATACTTATTTTCCACCATAATTTGCAAATAAATTCTTTAAAAATCAGACAATGTGATTTTCTAGATTTGTTTTCTCATTTTGTCTCTCATAGTTGAGGTCTACCTATGATGACAATTACAGGCCGGCCTCATCTTTTTAAGTGGGAGAACTTGCACAATTGGTGGCTGACTAAATACTTTTTTTTCCCCCACTGAATATCACAATCTACATGTAATCCATATGGATTTTATCACCAATTTTCCATGGATTTCGATCTATTAGGGTGAAATCTGCAATGAAAATCTTTCGAGTGTGCGGACGACGTTTTGAAATCCCCTTCCACTGTACTGGAAATCCGCAGCAATTTCCCTATGTCTAGACCCAACTTAATCATTGCCAAAAAGAGAAATAGGGGCAGCAAAATTGAGGAATGGAGATTTAAGGGATGTTACAAATACATTCCTCTTCACATAAAGACTAAGTTGCATTGCTTGTCCCCTGCTATGGAGTCAGCCCTCCCAAACATTTTCAGTACAGGCTATGGCTTGGGAGGGAGTCAATAATGAGTGTGTGTTTCCCAAATCCATTGCCTACAAAGTAATTTGTGCTGCCTAAACCATCACACTGGATATAAATAATACCGTAGTAAAGAAGCAATGAAAAATAAATTGTCCTTACAAATGCCTTCTAGTAATTACTTCCCTCGCATATTAATAGTAATTAACAACAACTTACATTATGACTTTATTTATATAAAAGGTTTATGGCTTTCAGCGCCTCTATATTTCACCGAAAGCCGCAGAATATTATGATGATAGATTACAAAGTAGCTTGTAGATCACTGGGAAGTGATTACTGGACTGAGATGCTGCGCTTTACTTCCCAAAGTTTTGGCTCAGTTTAACCAGTCATTTTTATGATGCTGATAATATAATAATCTATAGTATGATACTATATAATACAATACAGTATAATATAATATACAGTATAAAATTACAGAAGTGTTTCTATTATCAGTTTGGTTTCTTGGATGCGATAAATCCGTCACTGAGACAATAATCACATCCATTTTACTCTTTTCTTGTGCAGGATAGTTTGTGTTGGAGGTGACGGATCAGTCAGTGAAGTCGTTCATGGTCTTCTGCTGAGAGCGCAGATGGATGCTGGGAAGACTATAAATGGCAGCATGTCTCCTGTAAGAGCCCCTCTGCCACTTGGTGTAATACCAGCCGGTGGGTGTCTTCATCTGTATATAATATTGAAGCACTGTTATTACACAATGCAGTATGACATTCTGTTTGGTGGACAAAATCCCCCCAAAATTTAAGGTAAGTAGTGAAATCCCATAGTCATTTATGGGACTAATGGATTAAGGTCCTCTTTGTCCTTGTTACTGAGTTTTTGTTTTGTGGGAAAATATTCTGTATAAATTGTATTATATTGATTTATATCTTGGCTTCTGAGTCCAAAAGGCGATTGTAATCAATTATTAATAGTCATTGAGTAGGACCGCCTACTGGACTCCTAAGCCCAGAGTAAGCAGTGGTATATATGAATATATTACAAGTTATACTGAATATTTTCCCAATAAAAAATACATCAATCTACTCCGCTCCTCATGCTCTATAATGTGCTGCCTGAAGTCTGACAGGTTCCCTTTCAATGTGTCTCTTTATTGACTGTTTTCATATACAACTTTGTAGTGGAGGAATTCAACATGAGATTAAGAGAAATTTTCAGTTTTGGGAGGTTTTTAACAATCTAAACGGGTGCATGTGAACAACAGTAGTGCACCATGGCTTGACTAACATTAAAGGGAATTTGTCACATTGAACATGCATTCTGATCTGTAGACAGCCAGGTATAAAACAGGAGGAGCTGAGCAGAATGATATATAGATCTATGGGAAAAGATTCAGTGTCACTATTTATAGAAATCCCTGCCCTTTCTGTAGTAGTCGAGTAGCTGGTCCTATGCAGTGATTTATAGCCTTCCCTGTATGGCTGTGCATACACAGATACCATATAGACAAACCTATTGGGACACCTACACGTTGTACTTACAGAAAGGTTTATGACATCCCATTCCATAGGCACTTTACAGTTGACCCACCCTTGGCTTCTAAAATGCTCTTCTGGGAAGGCTTTCTACATGATCTTGGAGTGTGTCTGTGGAAATTTTTGTGCATTGACACTAGGTTCACACTAGTGTTCTTGGGGTCCGGTTGGGGACCCAAAAAAACGGAATCCCTATCTGCTTAAAAAGTGGTTACCCATAGAAACCTCCATAGACTACACCCAGTTCCCACCCTAAATTAGCGGAGAGAAAAGTCCAGCTTGCAGGACTTTTCTCTCTGCATATTTTAAGTGGAATGGAGGAATGCTGCGGTCCCTGAACCGCAGCATTAACCAGGAGAATATTTGTGAGGTTGATGTTGGACTTGCTCAGAATTTCCATTCTAGTTCATTCCAAAAATGTTGGTTTGAGCTGAATTCAGGGCTTTGTGTGGCCA
Source organism: Leptodactylus fallax (assembly GCA_947044405.1). Taxonomy (NCBI): domain Eukaryota; kingdom Metazoa; phylum Chordata; class Amphibia; order Anura; family Leptodactylidae; genus Leptodactylus; species Leptodactylus fallax. Next base: position 2,514,975 of record CAMRHE010000070.1, on the reverse strand, counting down.
GTCAGTCTGCCACACCAGACTTCCCCAGACCTGTCCATCAGTCTACCAGATAGAGAAGTGCGATTTGTCAGTCCACAGTACACATTTCCACTTCTCTAGAGTCCGGTGGTGGCAGTGTACTTTACACTACTCCATCCAGTGCATAGCATTGTGCTTGGTAATATAAGTCTTGTATAAATATTTCAAAGGAAAAATTATCTTTGAATTGTTTTACATACTGTATGTACAGCAGTACTTAGTGGAACATGTTCTATGGAGTGACAAATCACACTTCTATGGTACGTGTAGTGTTAGCGCAGTGACTGATTAGCATTGTTGGTTGCATTGGGTTTTAAATGTGTTTGAACATCTGCATGGAGTTTGCATATTCTCCATGTGTTTGCCTGGGTTCCCTCTGGGTACTCCATGTACGTCCTACAAACACACCGATAGGTTAATTTGACTAGTGAGTGTCTGAGACTGGGAAATTAGATTGTGAGCCCCAGTGGGTACAGGGACTGGTGTGAATGATGGCTGCAGAAAATGTTACCTCGGCATAAAAAGCAGGAAATAAAATAGATATATTGGTGAAAATGTATTTTATAAATTAAAACTGATTTATTGAGGAGACAATAAAATTATATTCTTCTTCAAAGCCCTACAAAGTAATCTGCTATAGTGCATCAAAGACTGTGCAGCCACTTACTGTTAATGCATGAACATATGGCACGGCCTGGAGCCTCAATACTGACTATGTCCATTGGCGTTTTTTTGCTGTGGAATCCATAGATAAGTAGCCAAATAGGCCAAGCATGGAAAACAAGAGTGGTATCTATCTATATGATCTATCTATCTATCTATCTATCTATCTATCTATCTATCTCTGTCTGTATCATCTATTTATCTATCTATGTATCATCTACCTTTAATCTACTTATATTTGTGTTTATGGATCGATCTGTCTATCTTCATCTATCTAAATCAATTTCCTAGTATCTATCTTATCTATCTCAACTACCTATTATCTATCTATGGATTGCTCTATCGCAGGGGTAGGCAACCTTCTGCACTCCAGCTGTTGTAAAACTACAACTCCCAGCATGCATACTTGCTCTGCTGTTCTTGGAATTCCCATGGAAGTGAATGGGGCATGTTGGGAGTTGTAGTTTCACAGCAGCTGGAGTGCCGAAAGTTGCGGACCCCTGCTCTATTTGTCTAGCTATAGCTAGCTATCTCCCTATTATATATCTGTCTAAAATAGAAGACTGGGAAGTGAAAAAAACAGGATTTTATTAGCACAACTTTGCAAAGTTTCAGTTCAACAGAAGCTTTGTCAAGCCAGGCTTTGGTGCTGTTCTATTCTTTTTGACTATTTATCTTTCTCATCTATCTATTATCTATTTATTATCTAAAAGGGCTTGGACACCTTTCTTCATAGGAGAAATATTATGGGTTACAGGTTTTAGACTTTTGGTTTAAGACAGGTTGATCCAAGGTTTTATACTGATTGTTGGATTTGGAGTCAGGAATGATTTTTTTCCTCTGACATGGGGTAATTGGCATCAGCCTGATGGGGTGTTTTGCCTTTCTTTGGATCAACACTGTAGGGTTATAAGTTGGACTTGATGGGCCTGTGTCTCCTCTTTATATTACTATGTATATCATCTATCTATCTATCTATCTATCTATCTATCTATCTTCTATCTATCTATCTTCACATTGATACCCATATACTCGAGCAGTCAGTTTACTATATACAGGTAATTAACTTCAAGATGTTATAACATGTCTATAAAAATATTAGAATAAATCCCGAAGCGTTGCTTAGCTTTTCAGGAAAATTGTAGACATGCTTGAATGGCAACTCATTACATCACATTCATCTGGGTGGTGTGGGAGACATTAACGGCCTTATGAATATTCATGTCATCTGGTTAATTAACTTAATTGTTGTACAGAAAGTGCTTTCTCATCCAAGGACATTTTTTATTTCTGTCTTGCAATTTTCGCCTGGATTCATCATCCTTGCTCGATGTCTGAGCTATTTATTTTCCTAAATATCGCATATGAAAGTCTGTGCAGCCTGCTGGAGCGCGGTTTATGTATTTACTAATGTAACACACCTTTCCATTCATGTTACATATATTAGCTGCACGTTCTATTGGATCACCACAAAATATCAGGTTTTTATGTAAAATAGATTTTCTCCTATTGTTATTGTTAGACAATTTGTAGCCGATCCAGTTAAACCAAAGCTACAGATATAGCATATATGTTCATTTTTTTTCATTTGCCCTTTTATCTTCATTTTATTCCCTTTGATCATGATAATCTTCTTTCATATGTTTATGGTAGGAAGTCTCCTCCTACCTGGTTTCCTATAGAAAACATGGTGGCACAATAGGGCAACATTGAGAAGGACGATGCATCTGAGAACACTGCAGTGCATGGGTTAAGGATTGGATTTTCACTTTCTGGCAGGCGTGCACTGTAATCATTCAGTGTCTCTCTCTATGGAGGCAAGGGGCCAATATCAACCATTGCCCTCCATAGAAAGCACCAGACAGCAATGTACTCAAGAGAGATGGGGGATGAAGTCAGGAGAAGAGCTTCAGAACCTGTAGGATCCTACTAGGTAGGTGGATAACTGGCTGTGCATGGGGGACTCCTTATACAGTGATGTGCAAAGGTTTTAGACAGGCATGGGGGAGAATGCTGCAAAGTAAGAATGCTTTTAGAAATAGAAGTGTTAATAGTTTATTTTTGTCAGTTAACATAATTAATGAACAAAAGAAAACTCTACTAAATCCCATCAGTATTTGGTGTGACCGCTCTTTGGAGGAGGAGTCCTGGAAGTAATGATATTTCCCCCACAGAGCCCCGATCTCACCATCATCAAGTCTGTCTGGGATTACATGAAGAGAGAGAAGGTTTGGGCAAACCTACATCCATAGAAGATCTGTGCTTAGTTCTTCAAGATGTCTGGAACAACCTCACTACCGACTACATCCTGACACCTTTGCCTTGGGCAACAAGATAGCTTGTATTGCCCATGTGGCCCTTGTAGTGATGATACTTATTACTCCTGCGGAGTATTTTATGCTTATTTTCCATACATAGATTTTTTTGGTTGTTTCTTCCAGGTACCACCAATATTTTGGCTTATTCTCTTCATGGCATCAGACACCCGGTGACTGCAGCATTACACATTATTATGGGTAAGTATTAATACAGTTGCCTGGTATCATATATTTTTTAAATATTGACCATCAGCGACTATGTTGCTATAAATTAAAGGGGTATTCTGGTAATGTTAAGTTACCCCATGTTTATGTGATACGGAATACCTGCCAGATCAGTGATCAGTGAGCATCTGGTCCATGGGTTCTTAATCCCTCTGTTTCAATAGAGCGACTGATGCTCATGTGATGACCAATACTGAAAATGTGTATAAGCCCAGATGCTTAAACAAAGTTATTTGCAGCTGAAGAATAGTTTTGAGAAATGCTGCCGACATTTGTACATCATTTATGCTACATTACAAATTGTAATAGCCACAAACAACTGTTTGCTCAGCCATCTGATATTTGCCTTGAATATAAGGAGCAATCATGTACTATTGGCAACTGCTAACAAGTTGCTTAAATAAAATATGGTGGTGGTTTGTTGCCCCCTTTATGTGAATTTGGAATTAGTAGAGATTGAGAATTAACTTATAGCTTCTTCCTTTCACTAGGAATGCTTTCATGCAGGGTTCCTGGCAGGGGAGGATTAAGGCTACCATGGGCCCAAGGCTATTGAGAAAGATTGGGCCCCCCCTCCCATCCGTCCTTCACGCCAAAGATCCCTTGACAGAGTAATGTCCCATAGCGGCCCTCCATGCAGTATAATGTCCCATAACGGCCCTCAATGCAGCATAATGTCCCATAGTGGCCCCTTCACACAGTATAATGTCCAGTGCCCTTCACACAGTATAATGTCCCATAGCGGCCCCTCTATGCAGTATAATGTCCCATAGTGGCTCCTCCATGCAGTATAATATCCCATAATATCCCCTTCACACAGTATAATGTCCTATGGTGGCACCTTCACGAAGTATAATGTCCCATAGTGATCCTCGCACAGTATAATGACCCACAGTGGCCCCTCCATGCAGTATAATGTCCCTCAGTGTCCCCTACATACTGTATAATGTGCCATAATCACATATACATAGGGTAAACAGAACGGGTTGTTGATATGCATTTTCTAAAAATTTTGTGTTTGGTCGAACTCGCCACCCACAAACTACTATTATAGATAAGTGTATACTCTTCCAGCCTCCTCGATGACTTAAAGGGGTTGTCCAGGCAAAAGTGGACAACCCTTTTAACTTTTAAATCAGCCGGGGGCATTGAAAAAAAAAAAAAAAAAAAATCATACTCACCTGTCCCCGATGCTCCAGTGTTCTCCCGGCTTCTCTCGGTTCTTTTGCTGAACAGGTCTCCAGAGTTCCGCTGATTGGCCTCAGTGGTCACGTGACCTCTGAGGCCAATCAGCAATGGCATGCGATGTCGCTACCTGTGACATCACGGGTCCTCTTCTTGAGGCCTGCTGAGGCCGCTGATTGGCCTCAGCAGTCACGTGACCACTGAGGCCAATCAGCGGCTTCAGGGGAACTCCGGAAGAAGCTGCTGGAGCACAAGAACTGGGACGCGCTGAGAGGACACCGGAGCACTGTAGAAAGGTGAGTATGCATTTTTAAATTTTTTTTTCAATGCCCTTACTGATTTAAAAGTTAAAAGGGTTGTCCACTTTTTCCTGGACAACCCCTTTAAGATCATGTCGGTTGTGCTGGTGTAACGACGCTTGCGTCTGTGCATTGTTACGCCAGCTTGACCTATGTGACCTCTGAAGCCTAATGTCACTCAGGACGAGCCAGAGTCCAGGGGTAGTGAGTAACACTATTTTCCCACCTCTACCTATTATACTCTTAGGCTAAAGAGACCCCAAAGTATAATAATGGCAGTTACGGTTTGGACATATTCACACATACTTTCCTCCAGTAGACTCCCGAGCCCCTCCACAGTAATCAACTATATCGGCAAGTGCTGATACAATGGATTACAAGGGTATATTATAATGGGGCAAATGTGCAGTTGCCACTGGGCCCCCTTACAGCCTTGGGCCCCGGTCAAGCACACATTTCACACATATTATAATCTGAATTTACTTTCAATCCTTGTTCTAAAAGTGTACATTCTACACTTACCTTATATAATGTTTTGGGTAAAAATTTTATACACGTTTGTTTTTTTGGAGTTAGAATATAACATATTTGCATTGAAATTTCAGGGAACATCCAACCAGTTGACGCCTGTTCTTTCAGCAGTGACGACAAGCTCTTGCGGTTCGGCTTTTCATCAATGTTTGGATTTGGAGGACGGACTCTTGCCCTCGCAGAAAAGCATCGCTGGATGCCCTCTAGTCAGAGAAGAGACTTTGCCGTTATTAAAACACTTGCAAATCTAAAGTTGGTTTATATTTTGATTTCCTGCATAGTTGTAGCAATATAACATTGATAAGTACAGAGGGTAACTAACAAATATAGTATGTAGATACATTTTTCTTAATAACAACAACATTGTAACATAAATACTGTACATGGACATGGCCATTTTTAGGCTTTAGCTCAATGACTATAATACAATTATATCCTAATATAGTTATTTCAGTACTGGGAGAAAAAATGATAAAACCAAAGCATTTTTTCACTTTGCGTTGTCTTATTTCAAGACCCATAACTTTTTTTTGCCAAATGGCCAAAATGATCATATAGTAAATCTGGCAGGGCTAGTGGACCTCCACGTACCTCCCCACTCCCCCTTTCAGGAAGATGGCAAAGACAGTGTAAAAAAAAATAGTATACCCAGTGTACTCACGAGGACTTGTTTTTTGTTGGATGAGATGTAGTTTTCGTTGTTGCCATTATGGGGTACAACATGGGGTTTGACATGGATCCTGATGGAAAAACAAAGGGAGCTTCTTCTGTTAAACTATTTCAGGCCGGGGCTCCACGTTGTGAAAACGCAGTGTTATACATTACCTGCAAAGTGGATAGGATTCTCGCTAATCCAACCCACACATTGCAGAAAAAAATCTGCAGCGTAAATTCTTCAATTTCAAAAATGCTCACGTTTTTGCTAATCGCATCATATCAATCATATGTATGGAAAAGCTGTCGGTTTCCAAATAGGTATAATAGGGGCAGAAAGTCTGCAGAGGAAAACTCTGCGGACTTTCAGTGAAAAACGCTGCGAAATAAAAAAGCAATGTGTTTCCGCCATGGTCTTTTCCGCAGTGTTTTTTGGCTGTGGCTCACTATGTGGGGCCTTAGCCTCAGTGCCATGGTCATCATTGACCAGTTTCAAAGGGGATATATGATTGAGATGGGTGCTATCACTGCTGTCATCTTTTACAGCAGGAGCCTGGAGGTGATAGACAGCTGAACTCCTGATGTAACAAGACAGCGACTTTTAACATAACAGTACATCAAGGTGCTCAGACTTACCCCACCACCTGACGTAGTTATGTCAAGGTGTGGGAGTGGGTTCAATTTACTATATAATCTATAAATAATTTACACTGACTCTGCACCTCCTTCTCTCAGATATCTACTTTTATATCAAGTCAAAGCTTCTTACCAAGTGTTGTCAGACTTATCAGACATAAGTTTACTGATTCTAACCAGTTCTGTATTTGCATTTCTTTCTCTTACAGACCAGATAGCTGCGATTTGTCATTTTTGCCACTAAGCGATCAACAGTTAACATTTTACCACAAGTAAGAAAATACATTCACCCCATATTAGATAAAGTTTTGTAAAATTTATTAACGATTTGTTTCCAATATAATTGCTTTGAAGAAACTGCTGAATTATTTCTTAAGGCTCTGTTCACACTTACGTTGGTTGGCACCTACACATTTTGTTTTTTTAATCTTTGATGGAAAGAAGCAGCATAGAGCAGCACACAGAGCTATCTATAGTGTCAGAAGTGCAGGAAACCAATGGACTTCTTAAAGGATGTGGTTGGTAACTGTTTGGATTTGTCAGACATTGGGTTCGTGATTATAAATGAATATGTGACTGCAATCTGAACTTAGAAAACAAAAAAGTAAAATGGACCCATTATTAGTTATTGAGATCCATTAGTATCCATAACAGATCCATAACATCAGTCATCTATTTTGCACTAGCTGAAAATTTCCTAATAGAGTATACTATGTAATAGGACTTCAGTGACTATAATGGACAATCCAATGTATATATAATATTTTTTCAATTATAAAAATACATTCACAGACTGATTTATATTTTAGCAGACAAGATTAATATTAATATTAATATTGTTCTCTTTTCATAGAAAGAAAAGTGATGAGAACTTATTTGAGTCTGGTAAGTGTTATGTCAGTGTGTTCAATGTGACTTACATTTACGAAAACTTGCGTACAAATGCATCTCAATAAATTAGAATATCTTTGAAACGTTTATATCAGTAATTAAATTAAAAAAGTGACCTCCTATATTTTCTAGATTCTTTACACACAGAGTGTTCTATTTCAAGTGTTTTATTTCTGTAAATGTTGATTATGGATTACAGGTGATGAAAGCCCAAATCTAAGAAAATTAGAATATTGTAAAAAAGTTCAGTATTGTAAATTCAGTGTGTCACCTGCCAAGGTTTCCTAAGCCTTTATATAGTCCCTCAGTCTGATTCAGTAGGACACACAGTCATGGAAGACTGCGGATTATGAATTGTATTACTGAAATGAATGAATGTTTCAAGGATATTCAAATTTATTGAGATGCACCTGTAGTGTATGTGTTACACACAGCAGCCAATCGGGATTGAATCACTGATTTTGTGTAAAAAATGCAGCATATAGGCTAAGAACCCATGTAGTGAATTACAGCTAAAAAAAACATTGGAAGAAAATGCTTCAGAAACGCTTGTCTTTTGCACTATGGGGAAACTGTAGTGTTTTCACAGGTAACAATAACATTTTTTTCTGCATTGTGGTGGGGATGAGATTAAATAAAATCTCTCACTTTGCTGCGGCTGTAATAGGCAGCATTTTCTTATGCTCTTTTTATACAAAGGCCAAAAATGCTGCATTTCTGCAACGTGGGGTTTTATCTTAGGCTAAGGCTCCACGTAGCAGGCTGCAGCAAAAAAGCGTGGGAAAACCCGCGGTGGAATTGGTTTTGGAAATCGCAGTGTGTCCGATGCACATATTTTTCAGCAATGTGTGGATGGGATTTGCTACAATCCCATCCACTTTGCAGTAACTGTAAAATGCCACATTTTTTTTCTGCGTCATTTCTGCCACGGCAAATCAGCGGTGTTTACTTCATGTGGGGTCCCGGCCTTAATGGATTTTCTGACTGATCAAAATAATTTACAAATGTCTCAGAATAGCATGAAAACAAACATGTAATACTAAATTTACTTATCGTCCTCCGCTCTTGTTCTGATGCTGACAGCTGGTCTCTGCTTCTTGGTCCTGTCTCCACACACAGGAAATACTCGCTCAGTTAGTCACTGGCTGTGGCCGGTTACCACTGCACTGAGAGATTGGATGAGCGAGTGTCGAGACAGAAAATTGGTGAGGGGAGTATGGCTCCAGAGGCCAGTAGATCAAACATCCCTGCAGATAGATAAGTTAGGGTCAACTGAATCAAATGGTGTTTTCACCTTGTGAATTGGGGCCCCAGTGGCGAGAAATTGCTGTCAATATAAAAATGAGCTATTTGAAGTAATGAAGGCGTTGCCGCTTACCTCTTTGGCGCAATGAAGGCGTTGCCGCTTACTGTACCTCTTTGGAGCAATGAAGGCGTTGCCGCTTACCTATTTGGAGCAATGAAGGCGTTGCCGCTTACCTCTTTGGAGCAATGAAGGTGTTGCCGCTTAGCTCTTTGGAGTAATGGAGGTGTTGCCGCTTACCTCTTTGGAGCAATGAAGGCATTGCCACTTACCTCTTTGGAGCAATGAAGGCGTTGCCGCTTACCTATTTGGAGCAATGAAGGCGTTGCCGCTTACCTCTTTGGAGCAATGAAGGTGTTGCCGCTTAGCTCTTTGGAGTAATGGAGGTGTTGCCGCTTACCTCTTTGGAGCAGTGAACGTGTTGCCGCTTACCTCTTTGAAGCAAACCCAATGCCATCACTGCAAAAAGCTCATTTGGTTATTGACAGCTACTGTGATATCTCAGCAACAAGGGCAGTGATTCACAAGGGGCAAACACTGTTGGATTCAGGTGACCCTTAACTATATATCTGTCTGCTGGACTGGGTTGATCTGCTGGGTTCTGGTGACAGACTCCCTTTAATGCCATTCAGCCATTTTGAACATCCACATAATGCCTTTAATCTGATTTGCTGCTAGAGACAACACCACCACATTATATTGGCATCATTTCTCATAAACCGTTGCCCATTGTGCTTACTTCTCTCAGAGAGCAAGGATCCATGGCAGCACACCCATGGTCAAGTACTGAATGTCAGCATTATGGCAATCCCATGCCTTTGTTCCATGGCCCCAAGAGGCCTGGCACCTAATACCAGGTCAGTAGACACTTACACAAATTACACTTCATCACACCACTAATTCAATGTAAACCTTTGTAAAAACGTGAATCCAGATTGCTCAAGGATTCACAAACTCCCAAGATAGGTTGCCGTCAGTCTAAAGGATTATAAGCAATTATAGGATCTGCAAAATTAGGTCAGGTAGTCTAGCTGGAATATCTCCCATGTAATTACTGTGAGCGCATTACTTTAACAGCAGGCTTGGCAAAAAGTTGTTTTTTTTTTTGTCTAGTTAGAATGCCATACCTTTACCAAGACTTCATAGAAGAAAAGACAGTTTTAGGGAGATATCTTAAGTATTATCCAATCCCTAAACATTACATGTCTAGTTTTGTCATTACAGGCACTTATCCCCTATCTACAGGATAAGGGGTAAGTATCAGATTGTTGGGGTCCAAACACTGAGACCCCCAACGATTAGGGGAATGGAGGCCCAGAAGTCTCCCTGCGATTGAAGTGCCAGTGCTTTTGGGTGACTGATGCTCCATTCACTACTATGGGGCTTCCAAGACTGCAGGCTCTGGCAGCCCCATAGAAGTGAATGGAGCGCAGATCACGCAAGCTCACTGATGCTTCATTCACAGATCGGATGTACTTTCAGGCCTCTAAAGTCTTTGTTATCTGTATATAGGTGTTAACTGGCATTGTGATAAGGAGATGACTGCTGAAAATTGATCTCTACACAAGAGGAAAGTCCACATTTACTAATAGACAGCATAAAATTCAGACAATATGAAAATACACCAGATATATCACAGTGGCTGATGCTGGATGATAAATGTGGTGCATCTTTAGACTGTCTATTCTAATACCACCTATTAGTTGGCTCGATTTTGGCCATAATTTTACTTCAAAATGTTGGCCCATTTAAGCTGTACACCTTCCCCACAGGACCACATCCACTTTCTGTGAAGCCACACCCTCTTTCATGTGAGATGCTTAGGGTAAAACTGCAACATTTAGGATTTTTTTTCAAATATAGATAGGGACAAGGAAATTAGAACAGACATTACCGTTTTTTATATATTTGAGCCAAAAACTTGATTTAAAAATAGTTACATAACTAGATAATTTCCTGATAATAAATTTTAAATAATGATGGTCATACATTAGAATAATGATTACAGATCTGACTGGACTCGGTGTGTGTAGGGAATTCTGACTTGAGATTTCAGCAGCTTATGCAAATTATCTCTTTGGAGCAATGGCAACGCCCTCATTTCTCCACAGAGCTCATTTGCATATTAACAAAAACGGTGAACGGAGCACCTATCAGGATTTGTTTTGTTTCGGGCTTGGGTGGCTTGGATCGAACAATTTGAGTATGAACCACACCTTAAAATGGCGTATGACATAGTACACTCTCAGGGCTCCTATCTATCCAATTTCTAGTTCTCTAAGGCAAACAAAGCCGAAGTTATGTCAAAGTAAAAAGCAACATTATTATACTCTCGGGTCTCTTCACACCCTGGAGTATAATAGGTGGAGGCCCAGGGAAGGTGTAAAAAAAAAAAAAAACACATTCATACTCACATTGCCTTACTTCTTTTGGGCCTCCTCACAGTGTCTGGCACTCTCTCTCTGCCTCCTCGGTGACGTCAATCGCCCGGGGTCACCACTGAGGCCCAATCACAGGCCCCAGGCACATGACGTCTCCAAAGAGGACGAGAGAGCACCAGACACCACGAGGAGGCCCAAAAGAAGTAAGGCAAGGTCAATATGAAGGTTTTTTTTTTTTTTTACATCTCCCCTGGCCCTTCACCTATTATACTCTGAAAAGACCCCAGAGTATAATGCGGCAGCCATTTTAGTTCACCTAAGACAAATCTCCATTGTTTCGGTTTCGTAAAAAACAAACAATTTGGAATATTTGGGTCGAATAAGGCTTGGTACGAGTCAGTTCACCCATCTCTACTGGCAGCCAATCACTGGCCTTATCATTTACATGCTAAACATGAGACCAATGACTAATAGTAGCAGTCATAGGAATGATATTCTTGATATCATCTCTGCAAAACCAGGAGGAGTGACTCCAGAGCGGGGGAGAGAGGCTTTATAAATTAAAGTTGGACCTTTCACTTAATACTACTGTTACATTTCACTCAATGATCAGATATCTATTCCAGGCCACAGGAAGGTTTGCAGAGGATCTACACAGTTGTACTTCCTTTGTGTGGCTACGGTCAGTCCCTCTACCCTCAGAATTTACAGGGTACCTTGTGACATGACATAAGATAACCCAGGTGTTGGCTCACTGTTTTTTTTTTTGGCACCGATATTAATGGGACTGGATATTTTGTCTTCTCATTCTCCATTAGGTTAAATGATGGCACGATGGCCCTGATAATTGTCCGAAATACTTCCAGACCAGAGTTTGTGAAGCATTTGAAGCGCTACGCCACTCAGAAGAATCAGGTAGTGAAGTCATTGATAGACGGGGCAGATTAATGCTGATGACCTCTTAAGACGTCTTTACTCTTTGGGCCCCATCAGTGTACATTAGCCATTGTGACAGATTTGGTAGTTGCCAATCACTTTAATGCAGCTTAGTCCATTTTAATCCATTCCTCACACTACTGAAGAGGCTAGACAGGAAGCAGAGGATATATCTTATAATAGAGTGGGTATATACCGTACTAGAAGGTTACAGCAATTACTGTACGTGCCCTTAGCACCTTGTGCCACCACAGTTCTGTATAGTGGGTACAACATATACTGTAATACTATTATAGATATAATGTACTAGTGAAAAGAAAGTGTTTCTTTTCACTACCTCTGACTACCTGTCTACCTCTCTTATGACTGGTCTGTTTTAGGAAATTCTTCATGAGGTTACAATTTTGAAGCATCATTTCTTGATACTCTGTATTGTGCAGTTCCTTTGTTATTCCTCCTAGTAATATAGGAATAAATTGGCAAATTGGTCTTACCTTTTAAAGGATGTGTCTGTAGACTGAGTGACACTGTCCAATAAGTGTTATGTAGGGACACTGCCCTTTGAAATGGGAATTGTAAAATCCAGTTATCAACTTTTTAAAAAAAATTTTAGGACGAATATCGTAAACGGCGCAACACAGAGTTAAAAGAAAAAATGGTCTAGAATTGTTTGGTCATGGGGAATGCAAGTATTTACTAAAACAGACATGTCAGGAGCTGGGACGAGTCCTCTGTAAAGTTTCACAATCAACACTTACATTTTTTCTCTAGTTTGATTTTCCTTTTGTTGAAACTCACATGGTTAAAGAAGTGAAGCTCTGCCTGCAGAACATGAGCCACTATGGTAATGCCTTATCTGAACACAATGGAGAAGTACATACAGGGTTTAGTGAAGATGTTCATCCATGGAATATAGATGGAGATTTACTGGAGGCGTCTTCTGAAGTTCATGTCCGGTGAGTAATATGACATATGTTTGTAAAGTTACTGCAGATTTTTTTTGTTCCTAAGCAAGAAAGGAAAGCTGTGCTCACATCAGCAATTGCAATATAAGTACAGTGGGGGAAAAAAAGTATTTAGTCAGCCACCAATTGTGCAAGTTCTCCCACTTAAAAAGATGAGAGAGACCTGTAATTGTCATCATAGGTAGACCTCAACTATGAGAGACAAAATGAGAAAACAAATCCAGAAAATCACATTGTCGGATTTTTTTTAAGAATTTATTTGCAAATTATGGTGGAAAATAAGTATTTGGTCAATAACAAAAGTTCATCTCAATACTTTGTTATATATCCTGTGTTGGCAATGACAGAGGTCAAACGTTTTCTGTAAGTCTTCACAAGGTTGGCACACACTGTTGCTGGTATGTTGGTCCATTCCTCCATGCAGATCTCCTCTAGAGCAGTGATGTTTTGGGGCTGTCGCTGGGCAACACGGACCTTCAACTCCCGCCAAAGGTTTTCTATGGGGTTGAGGTCTGGAGACTGGCTAGGCCACTCCAGGACCTTGAAATTCTTATTACGAAGCCACTCCTTCATTGCCCTGGCGGTGTGCTTGGGATCATTGTCATGATGAAAGACCCAGCCACGTTTCATCTTCAATGCCCTTGCTGATGGAAGGAGGTTTGAACTCAAAATCTGACGATACATGGCCCCATTCATTCTTTCATGTACACAGATTAGTCGTCCTGGTCCCTTTGCAGAGAAACAGCCCCAAAGCATGATGTTGCCACCCCCATGCTTCACAGTAGATATGGTGTTCTTTGGATGCAACTCAGCATTCACTCTCCTCCAAACACGAGTTGTGTTTCTACCAAACAGTTCTACTTTGGTTTCATCTGACCATATGACATTCTCCCAATACTCTTCTGGAACATCCAAATGCTCTCTAGCAAACTTCAGACGGGCCCGGATATGCACTGGCTTAAGCAGGGGGAGACGTCTGGCACTGCAGGATCTGAGTCCCTGGCGGCGTAGTGTGTTACTGACGGTAGCCTTTGTTACGTTAGTCCCAGCTTTCTGCAGGTCATTCACTAGGTCCCCCCTCGTGTGGTTCTGGGATTTTTGCTCACCGTTCTTGTGATCATTTTGACCCCACAGGGTGAGATCTTGCGTGGAGCCCCTGATCGAGGGAGATTATCAGTGGTCTTGTATGTCTTCCATTTTCTAATTATTGCTCCCACAGTTGATTTCTTCACACCAAGCTGCTTGCCTATTGCAGATTCAGTCTCCCCAGCCTGGTGCAGGTGTACAATTTTGTTTCTGGTGTCCTTCCACAGCTCTTTGGTCTTCACCATAGTGGAGTTTGGAGTGTGACTGTTTGAGGTTGTGGACAGGTGTCTTTTATACTGATAATGTCAAACAGGAGCCATTACTACAGGTAATGAGTGGAGGACAGAGGAGCCTTTTAAAGAAGTTGTTACAGGTCTGTGAGAGCCAGAAATCTTGCTTGTTTGTAGGTGACCAAATACTTATTTTCCACCATAATTTGGAAATAAATTCTTAAAAAACTCAGACAATGTGATTTTCTGGATTTGTTTTCTCATTTTGTCTCTTAGTTGAGGTCTACCTATGATGACAATTACAGGCCGGCCTCATCTTTTTATGTGGGAGAACTTGCACACTTGATGGCTGACTAAATACTTTTTTACCCCACTGTATATGTCAACATTCGACCCTTTAGCAGGTCTTGCAGCATGACTAAGGATGTAAGCCAAACCAGACACTCATTTTCAGACAGTTCCTTCAAGGTGCTTGCCCTGCATCAGTGTAGAGAACTGGCTGAGTGGGGGAGAGATCTATGACATGGGTCTAGGGCAGGGGTAGGAAACTTTTTTTGTACAGGATTCAAAGATGAGATACTGAGTGTGCCATGTAATAATTGAAACCCCTAAATGAAGGTCATATAACAGGACTTACTGCTGTAATACAGAGTGTAAAATATATTATTATTACAGTCTGAACATGGTCTAATGCTGTGTTCATATTTGCACAGGATATTCTGAGGTTCATAAAAATCCTTGACAAAATAGTGCAACATGCTATGTTTTTTTGCGGGGTAAAAGGTCATACTTCCTATGACGCACCACACCTCTCCATACTTTACACTGGACTCTGGACCCATTTTATTCCTTACAAGTATAAGGAATGATAGGGATGCCGCAGTGCTGTGTGAGGAATGAAGAGGTGCAGAAAAAAGTGGTTCTAGACTCCAGGCTGGCCTAGGGGGCACTGTTTCTTTTTATGGCATCCACTACAAGGTGAAAGAGAATCCAAAGATGATCATGCTTAACCACTGTTTCCCACAGCCAGTTCTTTGCCAAGTGATCCTCTGTTCACTGGAGAGCAGCTAATAGACATACCTTTCTACCCTGTGTTCACTGCAGAGGACTTAATAGAAATGACTTGCTTTTGTGTTGTCTGCTCTGCACTGGATATAGAGGATCACTATACAGAGACCTGGCTATGGCGAGAGACACAGCATGTGTGTCCACTAGCACACAACTCATTAGGTTAATGTGTTCATTGCTATATTCTTTGGACACTGGGGTGGCACCATACTCTGTAAGTAAGGGTCCTAATGCTTAATATCATGCAAATAGCAAACATTCAGTTGATTTTTTTTGTATTTTCTATACAATGGACATGACACATAATGGTGGGATAACCCCTGTCAGTTCTCCTGAAATATTTGTTTTGTTAGAACATACTTATATTCACCTTGGTATGGGGGAATGGTAATGCCCAGTTGTCTATTTACCAATAGGTTTTCAGGAACAATAGCAGAGAAACAACACAACACAATAATGGTCAAGTACAAGTATTTACTAAAACAGGAGATCTGCTGTAGTAACAGGATAGTAATGACTGATCTGTGAATTTACAAGAAATTGAAAATTTACCTCCAATTATAAAACAACTTTTCATAAATGAATAGTACAGGCGAAAATAAGAAACTTTGTGATGTATATTACTAAAAAATATTTTTCCTTCTCCACTTATCAGACTCTTTTTGCTACTTTTTGCATATAAATCTATGGAGAGGGGAGGGGAAGGAGAAGGCTGCTGGAAAAGCAAAACTCTACAAAAAGCTATACTGTGCTACACTGTAATTGCATATTCCTTTCTATAGATAAACAAACAGTCTGAGTGAAGATAAGGAGGAGGGGAGCAGCCTAATAAGGAACAGGATTTAAGGAAACAGATTTATTTAATAATATATATTACAAAGTTATTCTTATATATTTTAGAGAATCATTGTGCTTTACATTTGAAGAGGGTTTACATCCAAAACATAAAATACATAAAAATAAGTACAATAGGCTAGCATTGTGACCACCTGATACTATCCATATATGAAGTGTTGTCTTATAATTGGAGGTTCGCTTTCAGCTGATCATAATAATAATGTAATGTACATCAACTTTTCTGATAACCTATTTTCAGCTTGTTATAATAAAACCTAGTTCAGCTGCAATTGATATCCATAGAAAGGTCCTAATAATATAAGCTAATCACAGCGTCCTACAGCTATAACCTTAATCATCATCAAGGGTCCAGTTTCCTGCAGCGCCACCACAGTGGAAACGGAGCATTGCACAGGTCCTCCAGTGCAAGGAATACCGTAAAATGAAAATGAGGGCCTTAATTGGGGATCTCCCCTATCTTAAAGGGGTTGTTGACATTTTCATCTAGGCTGCAATTACTGTAAATAAAAAAGCCAATCTAACATACACAGGTCTCATGCCCTCTGCTTCATCCTTGATGAGGTCTTCTTGTGATGTTCTATATTCTGCACCAGATAAGCTGATCCCCTTAAGCCTCAACAATTACCTTTACAGAGCACCACTGGGTGCCAGAATTGTATGAGCGCAGCCTCCCCTGCTGCCACTCCAGCTCTGTCTGACGTCACAGACTTCCCTCTACTCTGGCTGCAGGTCTATCGAGTAGAGTGGAGTCAGTTATGTGACCTAAAGTTAGCAGGAAAGGCAGAGGAATGAGAGTTTGTCTCCCCAGCTGCCCTCTGCAAAGGTAATAAATATGACTGTGGGGGACCAGCTTATATATATGTAATATAACTTATCCGGTGCACTGGTAAGCTTTAAGATTCCCCAGATAAGCCCTTTAAGGTCACTGCTGCAGCCAATCACTGGCTTCAGTGAGGCTAGTGATAGACTTCAGCGATGACCTGTGCAGAAACGGAAAGTCATAAAGACGTCACCAAGGACTGACAGCAGCGATGCTGGAACAAACTACCTATAATAATTTTTTTTTTTTTTTTAACACTATTTGCAACCTACATAAAATTTTGAGTTTGACAACCCCTTTATCCCCTTAATTCCTTCATATTTCAAATTAGGTTTCTAAACTAGACAAAACCTTTAAATCAAGTATTTTCACGTATTCTGAACAACCTGTCCTTGTTCGCTACAGTGAATTTACAGCGCCTGTTCTGTATTTTCCAGCTTACATCCTGAACTCATAAATCTGTACGGAAGCAACATAGAGGAACTGGAGGAGGTGAAAGCTAAATGCAGCTGTTTGTAGCAGAGGCTTGCCATAGAAAAGCCACATCCTGATTTTCTACAAATGTCATTTTTATTGATTTGTGACAGCAGAGACATTTCAATGGCGATGTTTAATTAGAAGGGATTGTGTCCACGTGAAAACAACCACAGCCAGAAACATTCAAATCATTGAAACTTTAGACAATAGCACAAAATTCTTACACAAAATAAAGACTGTACACCAGCCTATTTTACAATATATTTTATAGACTTTGTAAACTTGCACTAGTTTTTGTAGTAGCATTTTTATTTTTTAAAAATTGTGCAATAAACATATTTTTTGCAAAGCTGTTTTTGCATTCTCTATTGAATTCATTGATATATTTCTTTTTCTATCATTCATTACCTGAGCACAGTGGAAATAGCCTATCTGTTCACAATAGTCACATATACTTGGGTTAAAGGGGTTCTTCATCTTGGCATTTTTCAACTGCAAATAATATAAATATAAATCTAACTGTATTTTCATCTATACGTTTCTCCTTCTTTCCCCTTGTTGCATATGTTCCAATGCATCCATTGCTTTCTGTATCCAATGCATAAGTCCATGTGTATCTGTATGTATGTAGCTGTATATACACACACAGATGACCCTTGTTCCACCAGGGAACAATTACAAAATTGTCCAGAATTTCCTGTTTCAACGCAAATCTGGTCTGGTTTATGGGACAGTCATCTCTATGTCAACATACTTCTAGATAATACCTTTGAATGAACAAATGTTTGGTGGAAATATGTAAGGTACACAAAAAGATAAAAATATTTTAAAAACATTATCACAATTTGTATTTTCCGACAAGGAAACCTAATTTTCAGATTCTGAGAAAATTCAAAATGGCTGCCTCCACAAAATGAATAGGCAGCTGTGAGAGCCCCTTTGATTGTCAATGCTGTTTTGCCAGGTCAGATCGGGACTGCTGATTGTCAACTACCAAATATCTGGTGCAAAAGGCTACGTGCACCAATATTACATTCTGCAGTACTGCCTTAGATGTGGAAAGTACTTAGTCTTTGCTGCCTTCATTTGCTTTGCGATAATTCATAATTGGTTTTCTCATTCATAAATTGGCCAATAGACACATGCCACTTAATAAATTAGGTGCATCTTCACCTACAGGGAATCAAGACTGGCATAGAAACCGGAGTCATACATTCCCCCATAATCTTTTTGTGGCAGTTTTTGCAGTCAAAACCAGGAGTGGATACAAAAGAGTATAGAAGTGGCCATGCACACGACTGTTGCATCTGTGTATTTTCTGGACTGTACTCATCTGTGTGCTTAGAACTCTCTGCATCATAGTCAGCGAACAGCCCGATTGCCATTGTACTAAACTCACAGCTTTATGGAACACGATCGTGTACATGGCCACCAAGTCTTTGCTATTTTCTTTTTTTTTTTTTAATCCATCCCTGGCTTTGGCTTATAAAATTGCATCAACCTAAATATCACAGTGTATTCATGCAGTGTCTAAAAGGATATAAAATATCAAATCACATTGCACAGCATTCCATATATAGGTCTATACACCTTGTTCACGCTGTATGGCAACTGTAAGAGGAACCATAACCAAAATATGATTAAAAAAAAATCTCTCTTGGATTTGATCTCTGTTTAGACCAAACAAAAAAATACATGCAAACTTTGTAGCCAAAAAAATTTGGTTAAACTGCTCCATGTTAATGCTGCCTTGCAGAATTGTAAAATGTTACTATAGTATTCAGTGTTTTTAACTCCTACCTACACTTGTATGGACATCTGTACTGTGTAGTATTCGCCTGAGCATCCACTTTTCTAGCCACAAAATGAAGCCACTAGCTTTGAAACCTATTAATTTCAGACGGTGCTAGTACATGATGCCCACTTTTGAGGTCCACTTTTTGCCTACTTTTTTCCTGCATTGTATCTACAAGAAAAGCTGAGACAATGGAACAAATTTCCCACTGTTTTCTGCATACAGCTAATATGTAGATATGTCTGTTGTCATGGATACAGACGACAAGTGAACCGTGTAGTCAGACTCTGGAGTCTTATTCCTTTCCCTTGATATTCTTCATTCTTTAAAACTTCTGAATGTAAAGTAGGGGGAAAGATGAAATCAATGATCTGACTACAAACTGTAGAATTGCAGTCTGTTACCATGGAGACATAGCTCTGCATAGTAGCTATAGACACAAAATGACAGGATTTTTTTATCAAATACTATTGACAAAGTTGATTAATTTTATATTTATGGATGCATCTGAGCCATAAAAAATAGGTTTTAAAGTCATACATAGCCTTAAAAACTTTTCTCACGTTTCTGTTGCTTTTGACAGCAGAATAATGTAACCTGGTGGGTTATTCTTGTGCAGCAACAAAAAAAAAAACCTGAAACCTGGGAGATTCCAATACCAGTGAAATAGGATCCATTATAGAACAGATCAAGATGGATCTGTAATGGATTATTTGGAAACCATGACAACAGTGTGAACACAGCATCTAAAACATCATGTGGTATCACTCACAATTATACAGGTATTGTGTTTTCTGATTTCGGAGTTAACACTGTTTCGGAGTTTCTTTAAATAATCTCCTAAAATCTTTTTGTACTATTTACAATTTGTACATTCATAAACTGTAAATGTATTTAGTGGTATAAGGTGTCACTGTACAAAGTTAGGATATATAGATTTGCGACAAAATATGGATTATTTTCAAGGTTTCAGAGTAAGAAATTTGACTAAAATGAGGTCTCCTTAGTGACTCCACCCAATCATCACTTTGCAAGTTTGTCCAGAAAAAATGTCAAATTATTGGGTAAATCTGTTGTGCATCATCATTTGTAATTGTTTTTGTCGCAGTTTATGCCAAAATCTGGCACACATTTCTTAGTGAATGTGGGACTTTGCACATAAGGATATGCATCAGCCATGGGATAGTTACATTTCTTAAAATGGTTATCTGATAGGGCAAACACAGTCATGTGATGACTAAGCTCTGCCCATGGAAAGAAAAATTAAATATGGTAACTAGAAATGATCCATCATATGACCTAACAAAAATTTATTTTAGGCCACAACACTGGTCTATAATATGGCCCATAAAATTTTATGTTGCTGATTTTTATATAAAGGCATATAGATATTTCTTTATTTTTCTCTCAGATTTTGTGAAAATATACAAGTAAAATTTAGGTGGCATTCTTTATCACATGCTGTACTACAGAGGTATTCTCCAAGAGGCACTGCCCCAAGTAGAGATCCTTGAAAATTTGGGGATTGTTTGCATACATACAGATGTGCCCATCCTTAACTAAGCTGGAATTTGGTTAATGGGTTATTCCCGTCTTGGCAAATTTCTAACAAGATGGAAATAACTGTCTGCAAGTCCCTTGGGGCTTATGGAAACACTGTTCGAGAACTCCCATAGAGGTGAATGGAAGCTATGGAAACGGCGTATCACAACTGAGCTTCACAAACAATGGGCCAGATACACTAGAATTCTGGTGCATATTTATTAGTTTCATTTGTGCCAAAAACTTTCTATGTGTTTTAGACACTTTTTAACAGTTTGTGTGCCTCATACGGTATGTGGTTTAATATGCTAAACTGTGAGCCAAATTTCTGAAGTTGCGCCAAAATTTCATCCATTGCGCCAAAATTTTGCACCAAAATTCTGTCATAAACTAAACCAGCTCATATGTGGTGTAAAGTTAGACTAGACGGTCTAAAAGTATGCCAGATCTTCACACAACATCAGACATGTTGGAAAATGTGGTGCAGTTTAAGAACGACTAGTCTAACATTGCACTAAAAGATAGTTTTAGGTTATCTGCCTCAGTGTCGATAAATGTGCAACCCTTTTTCTGTAGCTCCCATTTACCTCTATGGGTGTTATGAGAACAGAGTAGAGCAGTGCCATCCACCTAGTGGTTGGAAGTTGATAAGTTAGTTATCATGTGACACATATAACTGGAAGTGTCCAACCAAGAGGAAAGGTAAGGAAAGCCATGTCTTTAACTCTTATCAAAAAACTTATGACCTGTCCATAGGAACCTATGTACATACAAGAAGTATCTAAGCAAACAGTCTCCCAATATGCAGCCGCAGTCCCCAAGTACAGCACTCGCAAAAGATTGACTAGTACTGTGAATGCTGCTCAATAGTGCCAGAAGCTGGGGAAGGGTAAAAGTCAAATCCTATCTTTAAATTGGGGGAAAAAAAAAAAATAATGTATGTGTGTACATTGCCTTGCGAATGTATTAGGCCCCCTTGAACTTTTCAAACTTTTGCCACATTTCAGGCTTCAAACATAAAGATATAAAATTTTAATTTTTTTGGTGAAGAATCAAGAACAAGTGGGACACAATCGTGAAGTGGAACGAAATTTATTGGTTATTTTAAACTTTTGTAAAAAATAAAAAGTGGGGCGTGCAATATTATTCGGCCCCCTTAAGTTAATACTTTGTAGCGCCACCTTTTGCTGCGATTACAGCTGCAAGTCGCTTGGGGTATGTCTTTCAGTTTTGCACATCGAGAGACTGAAATTCTTGCCCGTTTTTCCTTGGAAAACAGCTCGAGCTCAGTGAGGTTGGATGGAGAGCATTTGTGAACAGCAGTTTTCAGCTCTTTCCACAGATTCTCGAATGGATTCAGGTCTGGACTTTGACTTGGCCATTCTAACACCTGGATACGTTTATTTATGAACCATTCCATTGTAGATTTTGCTTTATGTTTGGGATAATTGTCTTGTTGGAAGATAAATCTCCGTCCCAGTCTTAGGTCTTTTGCAGACTCCAACAGGTTTTCTTCCAGGATGGTCCTGTATTTGGCTCCATCCATCTTCCCATCAATTTTAACCATCTTGCCTGTCCCTGCTGAAGAAAAGCAGGCCCAAACCATGATACTGCCACCACCATGTTTGACAGTGGGGATGGTGTGTTCAGGGTGATGAGCTGTGTTGCTTTTACGCCAAACATATCGTTTTGCATTGTGGCCAAAAAGTTGGATTTTGGTTTCATCTGACCAGAGCACCTTCTTCCACATGTTTGGTGTGCCTCCCAGGTGGCTTGTGGCAAACTTTAAATGAGACTTTTTATGGATATCTTTGAGAAATGGCTTTCTTCTTGCCACTGTTCCATAAAGGCCAGAATTGTGCAGTGTACGACTGATTGTTGTCCTATGGACAGACTCTCCCACCTCAGCTGTTGATCTCTGCAGTTCATCCAGAGTGATCATGGGCCTCTTGGCTGCATCTCTGATCAGTCTTCTCCTTGTTTGAGATGAAAGTTTAGAGGGACGGCCGGGTCTTGGTAGATTTGCAGTGGTCTGATACTCCTTCCATTTCAATATGATCGCTTGCACAGTGCTCTTTGGGATGTTTAAAGTTTGGGAAATCTTTTTGTATCCAAATCCGGCTTTAAACTTCTCCACAACAGTATCACGGACCTGCCTGGTGTGTTCCTTGGTCTTCATGATGCTCTCTGCGCTTTAAACAGAACCCTGAGACTATCACAGAGCAGGTGCATTTATACGGAGACTTGATTACACACAGGTGGATTATATTTATCATCATCAGTCATTTAGGACAACATTGGATCATTCAGAGATCCTCACTGAACTTCTGGAGTGCGTTTGCTGCACTGAAAGTAAACGGGCTGAATAATATTGCACGCCCCACTTTTCAGTTTTTTATTTTTTTACAAAAGTTTAAAATAACCAATAAATTTTATTCCACTTCACAATTGTGTCCCACTTGTTGTTGTTTCTTCACCAAAAAATTAAAATTTTATATCTTTATGTTTGAAGCCTGAAATGTGGCAAAAGGTTGAAAAGTTCAAGGGGGCCGAATACTTTCCCCTTTTATATAACTACAGTGAAAGCTGAATTAGAATTAATGAGAATGACATTCATCAGTAACCATGGTGATGTCTCTGCTTACTCAGCTGCATTGCTGTGGACACACATTTGTTTGTGCTTTGCTAAGTGTGTAGGTGATATACTTCAATGCAAAAAAGGATGAATTATGGTGTATCAGCAAGAATTAATTCCAAAATGTAAAAATGGCGAAATAATATGAAATCAGAAGTAATTCTATCATAAATGTATGACTATAGCTAGGTTCACATCTGCGTCGGAGTCTCTGCCGCAGAATCCGCTGAAAATCGGTAGAGAGAAAAGTCCTGCATGGAATATTTTCTCTCCACTGGTCAGTATTAAAATGTGGGAAACCTACGGATAACCGCTGTTTTAGTAGAGGGGGTCTCCCGGTGGAAGTGTGTACCTAGCTTTAGGCTATGTTCACATTGGAGCTGGCTTAAGTTGTTGACTCTTATGGAAGCAGAACAATGGAAGCAATGTGTATGTAAAATGAAGGATGCCATGGACCCCAAAAGATCCCACTGTCTGTAATAGGATCTGTTGGTTCCAGTGGCGGTCATTTGCCTTATTTTAAATTACAGAGAAATGGGAATTTATTATTCTATTGTGGCGGACATCTTTTTACACTTTTACTATAAAACTAATAACAAACTGACCCTTAGATCGGGGGCCCCACGTGGTGTAAACTCTGCAGAAGAAAACTCGCCATTTTACAGTCACAGCAAAGTGGATATGGGATTCTAGCGAATCCCATCCCCACTTTGTGGGAAAATAGGCACAGTGGACACGCTGCAATTTCCAAAACCGTTGTGGATTTGGAAATCGCAGCATATCAATTATGCCTAAGGAAACACGGGTGGTTTCCCTATAGGTATAATTGAAGCAGAAAGTCCACAGAGGACAACGCTGCGGGAAAAACCATGATGTGTTGCCGCCATGGTTTTTCCCAGGTTATTAGTGTCAGATCACTGGGGCTCCCCATTCTCATGATTGCTTGGAGACCCAGTGGTGGAACCTTCGGTGATCTGCCACTTATTCCCTATCATGTGGCACAACCCCTTTCAAAGTGATGACAATAAGGCAATCAAAGGTCTTACCTTTGCTAGGGCCTGTAGTGATTAGCAGTTCTTTTGGGGAACCTGGCAGTAATCATTAATTTTCCTGCAGCGCCACCACAGGAGAAATGAAGCATTACACAGTGCCTACTGAAATCAATGTTCTGCCCATGTAATACAGGACAGGTCCTCCAAAGTAGCAGTCATACTTTGCAGACGTACATTAATACCGGTAGATGTAAGTTCTAAATAGGTCGGCATATGGAAATGCACTTTGTAAACCAGACAACCAGAGAAAATAACATACTTGCCAACCGTCACAATTTTGCCAGGACAATCTTACAAAGTGATTCACAAAAGGAGCCAGGTTTGTGCAGATACCATTTCAGGGGCATTCCTAGAATGGTTCTCAAATGTTCCCCGATTTTGGTTATTGAAATGTTAGCTAGTATGGTGATCAGTAGCTGGGAGCTACTGCAAATGCGTCAAATAGACAGATCTAGATCTATCTATCATCTGATTTACTATACTGCATATGGCCAAATTTTTGGATGAAATGCTATAATTACACGTGACCTAACTATACCTTTAGTTCACTATTACCCTATTATTAATGAATCAGGCAACGCAAGACTTAGCATTCAGTTTTGCCCACAGCATCAAACGCTACCCCTTTTAATTCAGTTGGGTCCTCCAATCTGGAGAGATAGTGGGGTGACCCAGTTGCATGTGGGCTATCTATACAGCATTGGTAGGCAGATTCACAACTAGTCATGTAAACGATATAGGAAATACACCCCTCCCACACTGCGTGGTGAGTAACATTTTTTAGGAGAGGCTCTGTGCTAATGGTCAAGCAGCTAAGGAGATGGTGGGAGATAAAATAATAATCTTAGTCATGTTGTAAGCAGGACCTACAAGGCTGCATCATCATTGGTAGGTTCTATCTACATGTCCTTCTATACACTGTAAACTATTGCCAACTAATGCTGATACGTTTTAAAGCGATCCCATAATCCGTAGTGTGTTCAAAGCAAAGTTGCTTCATCTGTAATGAAAGGTAATATGCTTAGGAGACCTCTAGCACCTCAGATCCTCCACCAGGGATCACCTTCTCCAGTGATACATGTCTGTCTTCACTAAAGCCTCACATGACCAGTGAATATCAGCTCCTACTTTGGGGTTTCATTGCATTTCTTCTAGGATTATAAAATTGTCACTTTCCTGAGATCCTTGGTTGAACATATTCATGTTAAGAAGCCGTAGAACATATCCATTCATGAAATAAACATCTTTAGAAGGCATCTCAAGTTCTTCAGAAGTTCTAGATAAATATCTGAAAAAAAATCAGTTCTCTTCTTTAGAGAAAAATAACTTCATTTCTTTTCCTTGTGGTTTTTTCCCATAATTTATGGAATATTTTTTAAAAATCTATAAGTCTAGAAATAAATTTATTGGTCCTCTTGAGAAAGGAAGCTCCAACTTTCTTTTCTACTTGTGTCTGAGTTCAACGTTTTGTATTTTCTCTTGAAGAATCCCACCTAGGAAACAATGATAAAACTTAGTAAAGTTTGGTCTGGCCTGAATGAAGTCAATGTAAATTTGGTGAACGAGGACATGATAATTGAAAAATGTAATCTATAAAGCAAATGCTAAATAAGGCTAAACCTGTGAACACAGCTATGTGCAGCTGTCACCGAGAAATTGTAAGAAAAGAGAAGGTGCTAAAATCCATTTGAGTGACAGTGCAAAACATCAAGATATAGATTATTGTTAAAGGGCTTGTCGTACTGATTCTTCATTCACACAACCAAGCCGAGACTCAGTCATGTATGTAATGGACCAATGCAGCACCTTCAACGGGCAATACGATTAAGAAGCTACGGCCATCCTGCATATTCTTTACTATTGACAGAAGTCCAGCCTGACTGTGCCCGGTACCCCATCTTACTACCTGATGGGATGGGACTGAGTTGCAGCAAAGTACAGGTGGCCAAATGGAAGAGGCACATTGCATATGTCACTAATGAAGCCGCAACTTTACTGTGGTATTTGGCATAGGTCCCAAGGCCTGGACACCCATCATAATGATGCCTAAGGATAGGTCCAGGAAAACCACTTTAATAACTACACAAAAGAATAATCTCTTTTAGGTTAAGGCCCCACGTAGCGAGCTGCAGTGAAAAAGCGCTGCGGCAGAAACGCATTGTGGTATTTCCTGCAGCGCTTTTCGCAGAAAGTCCACAGTTTTTCTCTGCGGACTTTCTGCTTCCATTATACCTATAGGGAAACGTAACGGTTTTGGAAAACGCAGCATTTCCGCTGCGTGTATTTTTCTGCAGTGTGCGAATCCCATCCACTTTGCAGGGACTGTAAAACGCTGCAGTTTGGGCCCGTGGGGCCCCGACCTTAATGCTACTTTAAGTATTGGCCGAGTTTATGTTGAAATGAACTACTTAACTAGGATACAAAACTTTTTAAAGTTCATTCATAGAGGAGGGTCTCCTGGAACCCCGATTATTGACTTTGCAAAGCGTAACAAGGGGATCTAGAAGTCTCATTCTTCAGTCTATCCTATTGACACTCTGTATTTAAGTAACACGATCAACTCTGCTCTACTCTATGTAAAAGCAATTGGAGTAGAGCGGAGTTGGGGCAGCAGCAGGGGGGCGAAACACAGTAAGCATGTTTTGCAGTGAATGCGCTGTAAAAGTTTTGTATCCCCACACAACCCCTTTAATGGTAAATCTAGAATCTTACCTTCCATAAGATAAATGTCAAGAGTGCGAATAAGAGAAGGCCTAGGAATAAGCTGATTCCAATGATTGTATATATGACATGACGTCTTGGCTTTTGGTTGTGAACTGCTTCTAGAACAACCTGCAGAAAAATAAAAAGTTACACAGTGAAGAGAGAATTATGTTTTACATTGTATATCCAGACCACCTATTAATGCACCGCTTTACCCTCTTTCATCACATTTGCCAGCTGCACATTAGGGCATGTTGGATTTCGACATGCCAAATCCTTTCAGTTCTATAGACACTTTCAAAACTGCCATTGCAGAGATGTAGAAAAAAATGTCTCAAACCCATAATAAATTTGGCGCCCACCATTTAATTGTGCAGTAAATCTCCCCCAATGTGTCCATTGATATATACATTTGCATTTCTTACATGTGTTTTATGTTTCTGGTTGATATAGATAATTTTAGGGCTTTCTTCAGACCTCACTTTTCCTGTTGTGATGAATTGTAGCGATGAAACACTTTCCTAAACATAAGGAAAAAAAACTAAGATTATCAATCATAAAAAAAATCTATTTTATGTAAAAATATATAATTTTATTATAATCACAGTAATTAAAATAAAAAACTAATCTCAATTTTTCCTGTAGTGCAGTACTGCATGCTGCCTTTAGATGTCACTGTTCTTGCTGTCAACGTAGTGATAGCAGTGACCCCTTCTGGTTGTAGGAATTAATGCATGTTAAAGGTTACAGAATGTTAATTCATGACTGATTCTTGTGGTCGCTTTGGTGTTTTGGTATATTTGTAAACCATTCTACAATATTTTAAGTAAAGAAACATCCGTACATTGGATGACATTTTCGGATCCTTATTTCCATTACCATTTGGTGATATATTCACTTACAAGCTCTAGTAGGGCATGGTTCGTTTCGACCTTCACTTCCACAGTTGCCTCACTACCACTTTCCATGTCTCCAAATGTGCAGTCAATATGTAGACAGGTTTCATCCTCTTCAAAGCAGTACTGGGAAATGGATATGATATATGATGAAACATTGCCCCTACTATCACACATCATACATGGTACTATGGGGCAGAGGGACGCCTTGGGCAGAAGCATCGCTTAGCTGTTTACTTAACTGTCATGTTATACAATGGAGACAGCCATGCTTATGTGTGCTCACCTCAATTCCTTTTCTCTGGGGTGACAAATTAGGTAGCAGGGGACCCACATTCTCTGGATAAGTGTAAATCCTAGAAATATCATTAGATATGTATAGCATATACTATCAATATATGAGCCCATTCTTGGGATCACTGAGGGTCCTATTGGTGCAAACATGTGTATTGCATATAGCAGCACATTTATAAACCATGGGGTTGCTTCTTCCCAAGGTGAATACAACATATGGCAGCAATGATCATCTGTACTTACCAAAGTCCTTGCCCCAGACCTTGTGAAGAAGGACATTAAATCGTCAAATATTTCTCTACTGCTTGACATTGAGTCACACACATCTGTGTGTGAAGTGTAACGGCAATTTC
Organism: Leptodactylus fallax; assembly: GCA_947044405.1. Lineage (NCBI taxonomy): Eukaryota > Metazoa > Chordata > Amphibia > Anura > Leptodactylidae > Leptodactylus > Leptodactylus fallax. The sequence continues at coordinate 2,486,161 of CAMRHE010000070.1, read as the reverse complement.
CTAAATTTGTCTGTAAAAAAAAATATATACATATATAATATTGCAAATGTAAGTCTATGTGAACACGGTCATGAAGCTCTTCAGGGATCTTATTACAGACAGTTCAGAAAACTGCAGTTGAAAAATACTCCAAGATAAATTGGGTATATATGTGGTGCATGTCTCCTAGGGATCCTGGACCGATTAAACCACTGGCACATGCAGTACAGCACTCATGTAGTAGGTGAAAATTTGGGTATTATGGGATGGGATCTCAGGATAAAATGGAACAGTGATTTTGTATTTACTGCATGAGCAGGGGCATAACTAGCAAAGACCCCCCAAAGCAAACTTTAGACTTGGGAACTTTTCAGACCCCAGAGTATAATGATTGGAGGCCCATAAAAACCAGTGTTACTCACCTCTCCTGCAGGTCCGGCACAACTCCCACTTCAATTACATCACAGACGTGGGTTACGCTGGTGTTATTATGCGGCACAATGCCTGCCTGACCCACATGATGTCTGTGACATCACTACAGAGGCCGAATACAGCATGGAGTTGCGTTGGAGAGGTGAGAAACACTGTTTTTTATGTTCGCTCACCTGCCTTGGGCCTGAAGAGACCCCAGAGTTCAATAATAGCATTATTTGTTGGGCTTCACCCAAAAAATACTCTGGCTGCTGCCCCGCAGCCTTACTTGCTGATTCCCACTCCTGCTCACGGCCGTCTCCACTTCCCCTTCTTCCCTCCAGGGGGCCCCAGTGACATGATATGGGATGCACAGGGTGCCCAGGAGGGCAGAAGGAGACGGCTGGATCGGTAAAGTAAATAGGGCCGTTACAGCACTCATGTACAGTAACCCCAGCATGTACTACATATTGTGAATAATCACTTAGTACAGACAGGTCAGTAGATAAGTATAAAAAAGAAATGCATGGTTTAGATTGTGCATAAAGATTACCTTGACATCTAGAATATGAAACAGTCTGAAGTCCTTTGGAGCAAATATGTTGGGGATATTAATCTGAAATGTAGTGTTGGACACAAGACTTGGCCCAGCGTTGATCACCTTGAATAAAACAGAATATCCATTAACCAGATGATATTACATTCAACCACCCAAAAACAGCAGTCAAGTAAAATGTTCATTCATTTATATCTCTGACATGTAATCGGAGAACGAGATCCTTACATTGAATGTATACTCTATGGTCTCTTTGATGCAGAGTTGTTCCTCGTCTTCAGGAGGTCCATACACAAATGATATTGGAGAGGCAAATCTAAAAACACACGAAGAGAAGACCATTGTGTCACATCTGACAAAAACAACTCTCTAGACTGAAATACATTTTCCTGACTGAAGAGGAAATTGTTCCTTTCCATGGAACTATCCAGGTGCGGAGAGTACAGCGGCAGGGTGAGTATAAAGCTTTTTTATTTTTAATGTGGCCATGGATTGCGTTATAACAAGGTGATTTGGGACACTAAACTCCAGGTCCATATGGTCGTGTGGGTGGTTTAGTGTCCCAAATTGCCCTGACATATTCCCTTTAATTCACTCATCATTAATGCTAGAAATAAGTTCATTATATAGTAGAAGAGGCAGTCACTGCCACTTGACTACTCTTTCTAATAGAGATAGGTGATCCAACTCATACCAAGCCGGGTTTGACCCAAATATTCCAAATTATTCAGTTTTTTTATAAAACCGAGCAAATGGAGATTCATCTCAGGCAAAGTAAAATGGCCACCTCGTTATACTTTGGGGTCTTTTCATACCCCAGTGTATAATAGGTAGAGGCCCAGGGGAGGTGTCAAAAATAATAAAAAAAAAACATTCATACTCCCCTTCCCTTACTTCTTTTGGTCCTCCGTGCGTCATCTGGCGCTCTCCTGTGACAACAAGCACCCGGGGTCACTGCTGAGGCCTGTGATTGGGCCACCAACAGTCACATGGGCATGCTGAACGTCATGATGTCACAGGAAAGTGCCAGACGTCACCAAGGAGGCATAGAGAGAGTGCCAGATGCCATCAGGAGGCCCAAAAGAGTTAACAGAAGGTAAGAATGATTTTTTATTTATTTTTTTTATTTTTTACACCTCCCCTAGGCCTCCACCTATTATACTATGGGGTTATTTTACACTACTTCGGCTGTATTTGCCTTAGAGAGCTACAAAATGGATAAATAGTCTCGTGTTCTAGACTATCTTTTAAGCCATTTTACGTTGTGGTTCATACTGAATTTTTCGACCCCAAACGAATCTTGGACCCAAACTAACCGAAACTACACAAATCCTGAGAGGTTCGCCCATCTCTCCTTTCTACTATGTGCACAACTTAGGATTCCCTGACTACTCACCCAACTCTATTACATAAACATAAACATTATTTTAAAAAATATCTGTCTGATAGACGATTTTTGACTATCATGTCCTAAGGTAAGTTTGTTACACTTAGCAATGTTATCTCCAACCTTCCTATTGTCTGGTCCTCTTGTTCTGAAGTTACCAGAGAATAAACCATCAGGCTAGCAAAGGGCACCTAAGTACTAGGACTAGTGGAGTGTCTCACCTATAATCAAAGTCAAAGGAGAGATGGGGGGGGGGGATATAAATGACAATTGCCCCCTGGTTAGTCTTACTCATAAGACTGTACATCTGATTGACTAATAATACAACAAACATTGTAGTGGACAGAACCATATATTCACTATGACTGAGCACAGTACAATGTAACTCAGTGCAATGTTATGGAGCACAAAGAACTTGTAACTCACCCAGCAACGTTGATATCCACTTCATATTTTGTGGGTATGGTGAAAATGACTTCATTGTTCCATAAAGAGCCTTCATCCACTTCATTCTGACTGGTTTCAATAAAGTAAACAAGTATTATACTGGTCCATTGTACTGGGTTTTATGGATAATAATCCGCATTTACACAATGTCTAACACTAAACCTCTCACATTAGGTATCTAGATCTCACAACTCCCCCATACACATGCACACATGGGATTGGAGTGTGTATATGTTCTGAATGGGGAGAGGGAAGAAAGTCGCCATCAGACTCTGATGGCCGTGACTTATCTCCCTATGATTAAAAAGATTGGGCAGTTGAAGTCTAACTAAGGCAGGATTAACACCTGCACCCAGTTTCCGTTCGGGATTCTGTCCTCCATTCCACTTGAAAAATGCCTGACTGCTTTTTGCCATCTATAAAGTTTGGTGGTGCCGGGGTAATGATTTGAAGTTGCTTTCAGGGCTTTGCCTAGGACCCTTTAGTTTCAGTGACAGGTAATCTTAATGCTTCAGCAGACCAAGACATTTGGACAATTGTAGGCTTCCATCTTTGTAGAAAAAATTTTGGGTTGATGAAAGGGAGAAAAAAATTGTCACAGATATACCCCAAAATCCTGTAGAAAGCCTTCTCAGAAGAGTAAAAGTTGTTTAAGCTGCAAAGGGAGGAGGGGGTTAACTCCATATTAATGCCTATGTTTTTAGAATAGCATGCCGTTAAAGCTCCTGTAGGTGTAATGTGTATGTGTCCCAATTCTTTTGTCCACATATTGTATTTTGCAGATCATAAAATACAGATATTGGTTAAGAGTATACATTAGTTCAGTATATACAGTAGATTATTACTACTTACCAGCTCACAGTGACATTGACTATAAGATCTTCTGCTGTGCTAAGGGAACTTGTATCCAACAAGAAGGAAAACTCTTGCTGTGGGTAGAAGAATGAAAAAGTGATTGGAATAAAGTGAACATATGAAGAATGTACAGTACGTATATGTATACCTCTACATGTGGTATAAACCATTTTTTATTTAAAAGAGGACTTTTCATGTCCTCATCAATGTATGGTATTATATACCGCTAGAAAACTGACAGTACGCTGAATTCAGCAAGCTGTTGGCTTTCCTGATATGTGCCCCAGTACTGGAGATATCGATGCCGTTAAGTTTGGCACCGATATCTCCCCACTGTCAGAAAGGTGGGCCTTACAACCTAGCGTCATCACTGGGCTGTGAGGAACACCTCCCCCCTCTGACTGTACTCTAACATAGCCTTGTACTGTCAGAGGAGTATCTCCACCACTGGGGCACATATCAGCGCACTGTTGGCTCTCTATCGGTATATAATACCACATATTGATGAGGAGATGAAAGGGAGTGTGTCACCAGAACCCAATATATCAACCCAGCCCTGCTGATAGATAGGATCGCTGCCTCTGTAACAAAGGGAAGGGTAACAACCAGACTGGACCTCCTCTATCCTAGAACACCATGGTATTCCTCTTTTGTACAGATGCCCATTGATCTCATTACTTTACTTATTGGTTGGAGAAATGTTTAGTGGCAAGTGGTCAGATCCACTGGATTTTGGCATGTCCATGACCACATTGAGTAACCCTCTGGTATAAGGGTTTGGTCATGACTTCCACCCTACAATTAGTTTCCATGACTTGTCAAATTTTGAATAGTATTTATATTTGTGAGGTCAATCCTGAAGATAAATTGTTTTACATTGTAGCAATCCTCATAATGATTTCTAAACATTTAGTGACATTTAGCACAGAAATATGACTTGGATACCACCAGCAATTTCATGGTTCATGCTCTGTATTCCCGGTATATCAGAGTGGTGATACTCCTCCTCCCTCCCTGACACTCCGAGGTGTGATATTGCTATGTGTGACCAATTTACAAATTCACACACTATTCCTATTGCCATTTTGAAGCAATTTGTCACCTCTTCATCTAAAAAAATGCTGAACATAGAGAATTGTGATGAAAAACCTACGGTGCAAAACTACTCATGTTCTCCATCAATGAACATGAAGTGAAGCTCTGCACATATGCCCACAAATCCGACAGGTTTATTATGTTGAATAATGGATATCCATACGCAGTTATTTCACCTTTCCGACCCCATATAACAAACATAGTTACCTATTTGTTACTTACTCTTGAGAAAGAGTCCACATACAGATGACCGATGTTACAGTCCAGTCTTGTCAACTGATTTTCCTCATCATTCACTGCACAGTTTATCTGTTTCTCCAGCTGAATGTAAAAGAAAACAATATATATCATACAGAAATAGAATTTGGGAAAATTCCTGCAATACTGAGAACATCAGACTTATGCTTAGGTCGCTCAAATAGGTGTAGGCACAACTTCCAAATAGTGTAGCCTTAGTGGGCGGCCACATTACTGTATATATAATATCTCCGCCTGTTCGTCCATAGGGTACAATGTCATTTTTGAATTGGATAACTAAAAATCAACATTTTCAGACAACTTTTTATTTACACTGAATGGCCACTTTATTAGATACATCATGGCATACTCATGTATCAGAGAAAACATTCCACCAAACATCATTAATCCATTTCCACCTGTCTGAACTGTTGATACCAGACAGGGAGGCTTCAACCACTAATGCTGACACACATGTCATGTGGTACAATAGAAATCGGGACTCATTTGACGATTTTTTGCTACTGGCCAGTGATCTAACTTTTACGCTCATTTGCCCTCTGGAGTCTTGCCTTTCTGTTTCCTTAGACAGCAATGGCCCTGGAGCTAGTCATCTGCTGTTATAGCCCAATTATGGTGCCTGGCTCTGGATCCTGAGGTTCCTCTGCCACATACTATATACCACTATACTAAATGGCACAAGGTAGGTAGGGGCCCCATAACAGATTTTGCACTGGGGGTCAGGTCCTTCAAATTATACCTCTGATTGTTAGCTCACCCCAGTGGCGTATGTATACTGAACGGAGAAAGGGAAGGAAGCAGCTGCGGGTGAATGGGTTTGGATAAACAAAACACCAGCATGCTCAGGGGGGCAGCACCTATCAGATGAGTTATGTTATTGTGCTTTCAGTCCTGCTGACAGGTCCTCTTTAAACTCCTCATGACATATATATAGGGTTACAGGTTTCTGTCTTTCCTGCCTATTGGATTACCTATCATTGACTATCTAGTATTATTAATGAACATATACCCATATTCAAGCATCAGCTGTTATAGCTACAATGTAAACTATAGCGCATGGCGTGTGGTTACTGTATGTGACAGAGTATTACCAGATCCAGAACTTTGATGAAATAGATGCCTTTTGGAAGTCTCATGTGCAGATTAGACTGGTAGGCATCATCTCCTCCGTTGTACAGTGACATATTCATCATTACAGTCTTCGTGCCTCCAACAACAAGATACGTTTTGTTTTCCGATCTGCAAATGATCACATATCAAGTGAGCGAAGGTTCTCTTTTTATTTCCAAAAAAAATAAAGACACAGCAGATATGTAGCATGACAAGAGAAATGGTTTTTTTTTTCAGAGAAGGTATTTAAAGGGATTGACCTGCCAGTACTGCAGCCAGGGACTGGAGCCCCAGAACTAGAGCAGATATCTGTCTATCTAAATACAAAAATTGCAGCAGCACTCTGCACACAGCACATGTTAACGTCTGTTCACACTGGGATGTGCTGTCTTTTGGGTATTACAAAAAAAGAAGGGGTGTAGATAGATAGTTGGACTTTCGCTCCATTTAATTGCACAGGTTTACTTAATTGGAATAGAGTATATATATTTTTCAGTCCGCCATCTGCCTTAGGCTACTTTAAATGGAGTATGCTCTGGATCCTACTTACCCTGTATTCCCATTGTAAACCTATTCTTGGTCCAAGAGAGGTATGTTTATTTAGTGTAGGGTTGCCTTTTGGCTTCTTACTATTTGATCAAATGTGTCTAATGAAGAACCTCTAATTTATATGTGTACCTTATAGATCATATTAGTTCATTTTAACAATAGCAGTAATGCCATTTGGATCTCTATTTTATATGTCCTTGTGCTGTGCGCAGAGTGATGCTGCAATTTTTGTATTTGTACAGTGCCACAATAGTTTGCACCTGTTCACACTGGGGTGTCCTGGCTGAATTTTCTTTTGTCTGTCTATTTATTTTACCTGTCTATTTACTCTATCTACTTTATCTATCTACTATATCTACTTTATCTATCTAATATATATATATATCCTGTCTACTTTATCAACAGTACAGACCAAAAGTTTGGACACACCTTCTCATTCCAAGAGTTTTCTGTATTTTCATGACTATAAAAATTGAAGATTCACACTGAAGGCATCAAAACTATGAATTAACACATGTGGAATTATATACTTAACAAAAAAGTGTGAAACAACTGAAAATTTGTCTTATATTCTAGGTTCTTCAAAGTAGCCACCTTTTGCTTTGATTACTGCTTTGCACACTCTTGGCATTCTCTTGATGAGCTTCAAGAGGTAGTCACCTGAAATGGTTTTCACTTCACAGGTGTGCCCTGTCAGGTTTAATAAGTGGGATTTCTTGCCTTATAAATGGAGTTGGGACCATCAGTTGTGTTGTTCAGAAGTCAGGTGGATACACAGCTGATAGTCCTACTGAATGGAGTGTTAGAATTTGTATTATGGCAAGAAAAAAGCAGCTAAGTAAAGAAAAACGAGTGGCCATCATTACTTTAAGAAATGAAGGTCAGTCAGTCTGAAAAATTGGGAAAACTTTGAAAGTGTCCCCAAGTGCAGTGGCCAAAACCATCAAGCGTTACAAAGAAACTGGCTCACATGAGGACCGCCCCAGGAAAGGAAGACCAAGAGTCACCTCTGCTGCGAAGGATAAGTTCATCCGAGTCACCAGCCTCAGAAATCGCAGGTTAACAGCAGCTCAGATTAGAGACCAGGTCAATGCCACACAGAGTTCTAGCAGCAGACACATCTCTACAACAACTGTTAAGAGGAGACTGTGTGCAGCAGGCCTTCATGGTAAAATAGCTGCTAGGAAACCACTGCTAAGGACAGGCAACAAGCAGAAGAGACTTGTTTGGGCTAAAGAACACAAGGAATGGACATTAGACCTGTGGAAATCTGTGCTTTGGTCTGATGAGTCCAAATTTGAGATCTTTGGTTCCAACCACAGTGTCTTTGTGCGATGCAGAAAAGGTGAACACATGGACTTTACATGCCTGGTTCCCACCGTGAAGCATGGAGGAGGAGGTGTGATGGTGTGGGGGTGCTTTGCTGGTGACACTGCTGGGCATTTATTCAAAATTGAAGGAATACTGAACCAGCATGGTTACCACAGCATCTTGCAGCGGCATGCTATTCCATCCGGTTTGCATTTAGTTGGACCATCATTTATTTTTCAACAGGACAATTACCCCAAACACACCTCCAGACTGTGTAAGGGCTATTTGACCAAGAAGGAGAGTGATGGGGTGCTACGCCAGATGACCTGGCTTCCACAGCCACCAGATCTGAACCCAATTGAGATGGTTTGGGGTGAGCTGGACTGCAGAGTGCTAAGCATCTCTGGGAACTCCTTCAAGACTGTTGGAAGACCATTTCAGGTGACTACCTCTTGAAGCTCATCAAGAGAATGCCAAGAGTGTGCAAAGCAGTAATCAAAGCAAAAGGTGGCTACTTTGAAGAACCTAGAATATAAGACTTATTTTCAGTTGTTTCATACTTTTTTGTTAGGTATATAATTCCACATGTGTTAATTCATAGTTTTGATGCCTTCAGTGTGAATCTACAATTTTTATAGTCATGAAAATACAGAAAACTCTTGGAATGAGAAGGTGTGTCCAAACTTTTGGTCTGTACTGTATGTATCTACTTTATCTATCTACTATATCTATCTTTATCTATTTCTATATACTTTATCTACAATCTTTCTATCTATGTCGATTTACTATATCTGCATCTATCTATCATCATCATCATCTATCTGGTTTATCTATCTATCTACTCTATTTATCTCTATCTACAGTCATGGCCAAAAGTTTTGAGAATGATACAAATATTAATTTTTACAAAGTCTACTGCTTCAGTTTTTCTAATGGCAATTTGCATATACTCCAGAATGTTATAAAGAGTGATCAGCTTAACAGCAATTACTTGCAAAGTCAATATTTGCCTAGAAAATGAACTTTATCCCCCAAAACACATTTCAACATCATTGCAGCCCTGCCTTAAAAGGACCACCTAACATCGTTTCAGTGATTGCTCCATTAACACAGGTGTGGGTGTTGATGAGGACAGGGCTGGAGATCAATCTGTCATGATTAAGTAAGAATGACACCACTGGACACTTTAAAAGGAGGCTGGTGCTTGCCATCATTGTTTCTCTTCTGTTAACTATGGTTATCTCTAAAGAAACACGTGCAGTCATCATTGCACTGCACAAAAATGGCCTAACTGGGAAGAGTATTGCAGCTAGAAAGATTGCACCTCAGTCAACAATCTATCGCATCATCAAGAACTTCAAGGAGAGAGGTTCCATTGGTGCCAAAAAGGCTCCAGGGCGCCCAAGAAAGACCAGCAAGCGGCAGGGCCGTCTCTTAAAAGTGTTTCAGCTGCGGGATCGGGCTACCAGCAGTGCAGAGCTTGCTGAGGAATGGCAGCAGGCAGGTGTGAGTGCATCTGCACGCACTGTGAGGCGGAGACTCTTGGAGCAAGGCCTGGTCTCAAGGAGGGCAGCAAAGAAGCCACTTCTCTCCAGAAAAAACATCAGGGACAGACTGATATTCTGCAAAAGGTACAGGGAGTGGACTGCTGAGGACTGGGGTAAAGTCATTTTCTCTGATGAATCCCCTTTTCGATTGTTTGGAACATCTGGAAAACAGCTTATTCGGAGAAGAAGAGGTGAGCGCTACCACCAGTCTTGTCTCATGCCAACTGTAAAGCATCCTGAAACCATTCATGTGTGGGGTTGCTTCTCAGCCAAGGGACTCGGCTCTCTCACAGTCTTGCCTAAAAACACAGCCATGAATAAAGAATGGTACCAGAATGTCCTCCAAGAGCAACTTCTCCCAACCGTCCATGAGCAGTTTGGCACTCAACAATGCCTTTTCCAGCATGATGGAGCACCTTGCCATAAAGCAAAGGTGATAACTAAATGGCTCAGGGAACAAAACATAGAGATTTTGGGTCCATGGCCTGGAAACTCCCCAGATCTTAATCCCATTGAGAACTTGTGGTCAATCATCAAGAGACGGGTGGACAAACAAAAACCAACAAATTCAGACAAAATTAAAGCATTGATTCTGCAAGAATGGACTGCTATCAGTCAGGATTTGGTCCAGAAGTTGATTGAGAGCATGCCAGGGAGAATTACAGAGGTCCTGAAGAAGAAGGGTCAACACTGCAAATATTGACTTGCTGCATTAACTCATTCTAACTGTCAATATAAGCTTCTGTTACTCATAATATGAATGCAATTATATTTCTGTATGTGATAAAAACATCTGACAAACACACATAAAAACCAGAGGGCAGCAGATCATGTGAAAATATAATATTTGTGTCATTCTCAAAACTTTTGGCCATGACTGTACAAATTACAAAAAAGACAGCACTCCAATATTTAGGAAAAAGTGATAATTACTGTGGGGTTTATTCCATATGCGACGTTTCGGTCCCAAAATATCTGGACCTTTCTCAAGCTGTCTTTTTTGTAACTTGTGGCTTTTTGGGTTTCATGCCGGACCCTTATAGACTTGCACCCCAGCCCTGAAGGGGTTAATAGCTACAGTGCTGCCCTTAAGTATTGTGGTTTTTGTCTATCTACTATATTTTTTATCTGTATCTATCTGCTCTCTAGCCATCTACCTATCTCTGTACTGTATGTCTGTCAATTTACTTTTTCTAGCTATCCATCTACACTTTCATAGTGAAACCAGGCTGGGTAATATCTCTTTAAATATATTTCTGAAGTAAATAAAAAAACAGCAGGTTTTGGATGAAAGTGAAATACAGATGTATTTAATTCATTTTAATACAATAAAAAAAAATCTGAAGAAAATCATGCAAATAAAAATGACATTTATAGAATGATCTGGCACAAAACCAAAACATTACTCATTGTACACCTTAGGGAGAGAAGCTGGCACAGACATAAGCAACAGAAGGTGAAAGCACTGCATAAACAGCTAGGTTCCAAGACAACAGCAAATTAGAGAGAAACATATTGCTAGCACTGTAGCAATTAAATCTCAGATTTTTTTTTAGTCCTGGTGCTTATTTATATATATTTATTGCATTAAGCATTTTAGCTGAAAGTGGGAAAAATAACCTTTCAAATGAATAGGGTAGATTTACAGACAGGAACATATTTCTCTGTTGGATTTCTCTGAAGTTTTGATTACTTTTATAGTTCTGAATACACAGTATACCTAGCATATAGACAGGTGATCTAGTATTACGGCATACAGATATTGTATATCCAAATTAAATTAATCGACAGTGTGCATTGCAAAAGTATTCAACCCCTAAAAAAGTCAACAGCTGTATTTGGACTTATTGGCACTGAATGTATAAGGTCTGTATTTTTTTTAACAAATCAATTAGTTTTTTCGAACCCACATTATTTTTTTTTTTAAGATATTTTCAAAATTTCTTTAAAGGGTTAAACACTTTCATAACGCACACGATATATGCTGTGGGTAATGAGGCAATAGATAAAATGTATGTGGAAAAAGGATGCAGAAATGACACAATACTGTATTTATTGGAATGCTTCCATCAACCTTGCAATGTATTAGCCTTTTTGCCAGTCTAACTGCATGTCTCTCAGCACCTGCTGGTTCAGTCAAAGCTTATAAAGCTGTAGCTCAGCAGGTAATATCTAACTTTAACTAAATCTTTCTTATTTATCTCAGAATTGGAGACATGGAACCAGAGGCGTAACTTGAAGCTTCTGGGTCCCAATGCAAAATCTGGAAAGGGGTTCCTACTTATTATGTGCTATCTGTAATACTGGTGTTTGCTTATCTATCATGTAGATGGGCCTGTGGGCCCCTGAGGACCCCCTTTGCACCCACAGTAGCTATGCTCCTGCATGGGAAACCAGCGTAGGGTAGGTTTATAGGTTGGACTTAATGGACTTTGTGCAACCTCAATAACTATGTTGCTATGTTATGTAGCAATTTATACTATGAAGGAGATCAGAACTGCACATTTAAAGGGGTTGTCCGTTCAGAACAAGGCCTGACCATAGTGGATGCGCTTAAAGAGGACCCGTTAAATCTGTTGTCTTACATTCCACATAAAATAAACATTAAAAATTCTGGAACATTTTTCATAGCATTGCATTATACACCATTATTCCTTCTAGAAATTTAAGACTGAATTGACAACTGGGTGTTACTATTTCCCCGGCAAGGTGTTGAGTTGAGGATCCAAAGATTTGTTTCACAAATATTTGCCAGGCAGAACTCATTCCTTGTATATTACTGCAGTAACGTTCCTGAATAATAAGACTGAAAATAATTTTGTTAAAGCTGCCATGCCAAATATACATCTAATACAGAAAAAGTCCTTCTTATAATCCACCGCTGCAGACTTTTTGCAGGATTATTCATATAAAACACGGTGATCAATCTGTGCTCCTCATTCTCTAATCTAAGCAGCATGGAGGAATTTCAGTCTTATTCTTTGCCCTCAGGGAGGTAAATAAGCTTTGTCCCCTGTATATGCTCAGGTCCCATACTGTGTTATCCTGTAGATATTAGCACTGTGAAGTAAATAGAGAAAAACTAGCTGGCAGGGTCCCTTAAAATACCCCATGAGAAAGCTGGCTTTGGGACTACAGTATATTTTCATATGATTGTTTGCACAGTTTTTTACCCAATTGGGATGCATTTATAAAGTAGGAGGGATAAAAGCTTTAGTCGTATATTATTATAGTATAGTATAGCAAGTTTTTCACTCAACCCTGACGATCCCCATGTATTCTATTTGATTTGAGATTGATATTTTTACAATTTTTGAGACTCAAAGATTTACAGTATTTTTGTACATCTGGTTGTGTTACTTTATTTTATTATATGCTTTTGAAAAGTATAATATGGCATATTGAGCACATGCAGATTATTTTTGCTTTCAGTGCATTTATGAATATAAAAAATATTAATATAAAAATATAAGTGAACAGGATTCAATTAAATGTACCAAAAATTTCAGGCTCTACCTGAATCCAAAACTTTACAAACCAATATTATGCTATGGGATCTCTTCAGATACCCAAGAGTATAAAATATGGAGGTGCAAACACATAATGAACAGTTATACTCACCTTCCCCCACCTCTCCTGGGCATCCTGGTGACATCTGGGGCTTCCTCGAGGTCTTTTTTCAGCCTCCTGGGTACTGTCACACACCCTGGTGTTAAAGCATCATGACGTTACCCAGGAGGTTGGATGAGCCTGGAAGAGGACCCAAGAGAGTGCTGGATACTGTCAGCATGCCCAGGAGAGGTGAGAGAAGGTGAGTACAACTTTTTTTTTTTATATTTCCACACCCCCCTCTTATTACACTCTTGGGTCTGAAGAGTATAATAATATCACTTCTGGTTTGTGACTAACAAGTTTGGCCCCAAACAAATCTTTGCATTGAACCACCTGAACCCAAAATTAAATGAATCTTCAGTGGCTCACCCATAGAGGTTCGCCAGTCTTTGCCATAACTGATTTTCTGTCCCATCTCATGGGGATGTACCCATAAAGAGGGGTGAAAATAGTGGCTTTGTGGCTTATAAGTTAGTTGATATACTCCTGCTTTCACACTTTGCAGTGAGGTTGAAGGACATGGTGAATATTTGCAGCAAATATTGACATGCTGTGGCTAAAAAAAACAAACCACAATTTATGCAGCAGATTTCTTTGCACAGGATGTAGATGAGATTCCACTTTGCTGCTACTGTACAATACAGCAGATTATCCATCGGTGAGGCTGTGGTGGACATTCTGCGGTATGTCCCATGTGAATATACTCTAAAAAGGCAACTCCTAGTCATAGTTTATCATCAGAATATGACATCATTTGCTGACTATAGATTTCAGATATAAAACATTTTAGTGTTGATGCAAATTAGGGTATGGTAGCCAAGTGGGTATTGACTTTCATGCAGTGTTACCACCCACTTGGCTAGTTCCCTACTGATCGCAAGAATTGAAGTGCCAGGTATTCTGTGTTTGATGGACAGAAGGACAACTAGGATTTTCTGCATGTTCTTCTGTACATGTTGAGAATCTCTAACAACATAGCTTATCTCTGTGTCTGGCTATGATCTGATGATAACCATCTTCTGATACCACACTGTGGGGAATGGTTCATGATGTACCCCACCTTGGGGGCTCTTACAGTCATAAATCATCCTATGAAAATAATTATGATATCTCCGTAGGTTATATTCTGGTCTTGGTGTTTGTTTTCCATGATTTATTTTATCCCAATGCAAGAACATAGGAGGCGCTCGGTATTTATGATAAGCCTGGGATAACATTTCTTTTTCAATTAAGTCTAATCCTTCTTCTGACTGGACACCATTAGTTGGCCGATGTTGTGCTGATAACGCATTGATACAGGGCAAGTGTGAATGTGTGATCTCAATAAATAGCATATCGCTCCTCTACAGTGTCTGGAAATGTCAGCCTGTTAGCACTTGCTAATTGACTGATAACCGCTACTGATGTAATTGCTCTCTATCTAGCAGCTTAGCCTTGTCCTCATTATTAACAGGCTAAATTCAATGCGTTAAACAATGTTACAAAGTCACGTCTATATATATATATATATATATATATATATATATATATATATATATCATTTCTAAATCTATCTATAAATATATATATACAGGTGCATCTCAATAAATTAGAATATCTTTGATACATTTATTTCTTTCAGTAATTAAATTAAAAAAGTGACCTCCTATATTTTCTAGATTCTTTACACACAGAGTGTTCTATTTCAAGTGTTTTATTTCTATAAATGTTGATTATGGATTACAGGTAATGAAAACCCAAATCTAAGAAAATTAGAATATTGTAAAAAAGTTCAGTATTGTAAATTCAGTGTGTCACTTGCCAAGGTTTCCTAAGCCTTTAAATGGTCCCTCAGTCTGGTTCAGTAGGACACACAATCATGGAAGACGCTGATTATGAATTGTATTACTGAAATGAATGAACGTGTCAAAAATATTCTAATTTATTGAGATGCACCTGTATATATATATACACAGTACAGACCAAAAGTTTGGACACACCTTCTCATTCCAAGAGTTTTCTGTATTTTCATGACTATAAAAATTATAGATTCACACTGAAGGCATCAAAACTATGAATTAACACATGTGGAATTATATACTTAACAAAAAAGTGTGAAACAACTGAAAATATGTCTTATATTCTAGGTTCTTCAAAGTAGCCACCTTTTGCTTTGATTACTGCTTTGTAGACTCTTGGCATTCTCTTGATGAGCTTCAAGAGGTAGTCACCTGAAATGGTTTTTCACTTCACAGGTGTGCCCTGTCAGGTTTAATAAGTGGGATTTCTTGCCTTATAAATGGGGTTGGGACCATCAGTTGTGTTGTTCAGAAGTCAAGTGGATACACAGCTGATAGTCCTACTGAATGGAGTCTTAGAATTTGTATTATGGCAAGAAAAAAAGCAGCTAAGTAAAGAAAAACAAGTGGCCATCATTAGTTTGAGAAATGAAGGTCAATCAGTCCGAAAAATTGGGAAAACTTTGAAAGTGTCCCCAAGTGCAGTGGCCAAAACCATCAAGCGCTACAAAGAAACTGGCTCACATGAGGACCGCCCCAGGAAAGGAAGACCAAGAGTCACCTCTGCTGCGGAGGATAAGTTCATCTGAGTCACCAGCCTCAGAAATCGCAGGTTAACAGCAGCTCAGATTAGAGACCAGGTCAATGCCACACAGAGTTCTAGCAGCAGACACATCTCTACAACAACTGTTGAGAGGAGACTGTGTGCAGCAGGCCTTCATGGTAAAATAGCTGCTAGGAAACCACTGCTAAGGACAGGCAACAAGTAGAAGAGACTTGTTTGGGCTAAAGAACACAAGGAATAGACATTAGACCTGTGGAAATCTGTGCTTTGGTCTGATGAGTCCTTCAAGACTGTTGGAAGACCATTTCAGGTGACTACCTCTTGAAGCTCATCATGAGAATGCCAAGAGTGTGCAAAGCAGTAATCAAAGCAAAAGGTGGCTACTTTGAAGAACCTAGAATATAAGACATATTTTCAGTTGTTTCACACTTTTTTGTTAAGTATATAATTCCACATGTGTTAATTCATAGTTTTGATGCCTTCAGTGTGAATCTACAATTTTTATAGTCATGAAAATACAGAAAACTCTTGGAATGAGAAGGTGTGTCCAAACTTTTGGTCTGTACTGTATATATATATATCAATAAGTCCAAAGCAGCACAGAAATACTTACAAATACTTTCAATAGGAACCTTTCTCAAGCAACAAACAAGTGACAACAGCAGCAATATATAGTGTATACAGAGATTCTGTACAATTCATTTCAATTGATATCAATTAATACATAATTCATATAAATTCACATAAATTTCATATATTCAAAGTGTCAGAAGTATATAAAATCCATAAAACACATCAGTAAAGTGCCCAAGTGCATTAGTTACAATAAGATTATAATTCATAAAGTGCAAACATACATAAAAGTATATCCAATGGCTAACTGATCAAACATATTCATGTGCCACATACAATATATTATTCAGGTGTAAAGTTCAGGTGCCCAGAACTGAACTGCATAATCCATATGGGACTGCACCAATGGTTTATAAAGTGGTAATATTACATCCCTGTCCCACAAGTCCATACCCCTTTTAATACAAGACAGTATCCTACAGCTGACTGACATTACATGCTGTAATTTAATCTATGATCTACAAGTACACCCAGGTCCATCTCCACCAGTGACTCTCCCATCTTTACTCCTCCTAGGACATATGTTGCATGTGGATTATTTTTAACCAGATGCATAACTTTACATTTATCCACATTGAATCTCATTTTCCATGTGGATGTCCAAACACTCAGTCTGTCCAAATTGGAAAAATAGTGCGGAAACATTGGTCAATCTTTGGTAAAGGTAGTTTAGTAGTACCAGAATTTCAAGCTCCCCCATTATTGTCATATAGAAGGGCAAAAAATATAGAGGATTGCATAGTCCATTCAGACGTTGGCACTTTCAGATTAAATAGACAGCCTACCATAATGGGGGATATGTGAAAAGGTTGTTATCCATGCCAGAGGTGAGTGAACTGCTCTCTCATGGACACAGATGACCAGTTCCCACACAACCGCATGGAATACAAGATTAAACATTATATGACTTGTGATAGCAATCATGTAATGTACATGCTTATAGGCCCTTGTGGACTGTTATACATCATGGAAACAACTCTGGACCTGAAAAAAACAGGTTAAATCCACACCGCTATACTAAATGAAAACACAAAAAAGATCTTCCTGTCCAAAACACTTTCTGATTGCAAACATACTGAAGTTTAAGATCATAGATCATATTCTCCCACTTTGGCATGAAGGTAATAGAGAATGTCTGCTTAAATGCAGGGAATCAGAATGGATTTATAGATTTAAATGGGGATTTTACATTGTCTACAGTAATTTGAGGGTTTTGGATTGCTATGTAGTCCGCGGGTGTTTCTTTACTCAGTATACTGTACAGTGTATTAGGTGACAGGGAAGATCGTTCCCTAAAAATATATGCAAATGAGTTCATTGGAGTAGTGAGGGCATTGATGTAAGCACCCAGCGCTCTGTGCCTGCCTCCATATTGAGGGTGATGTTGAAGCATGACAAATACATTGATCACTTATATTATCAGTTTGGCGTAGATTATACATGGGCCACGTCCATCAGAGGTCACTTTGCCATGACCATAATTAATCTTTGAAGACAAATTTGGCAACCACAAACCCCCTTCACAAGCTGTTTTCAGAAATGGTGTAATCCATATTTGTTTTTATGAATGAAAAAAGTAATCTTTAAATAATAAAAAAATAACTAAGGAATCGGTACAGACCGTACATCCTGGTAAAGGAGATCGATCTGTCATTTGACTATGCTTGCACAAGGACAACATAATATTGGGGCAGCTTCATTCTCGTGGTAGGCAAATGAGCACAAAATATTGCACTAAAAATAGATCTAAGAATACAGTGGGCTTGTAAGCAAAACTCTGACCCATCTCTCCCTCACCATTTTTTGACAAGCTGCAATATATATACTTTAGAAACACAGCAGCCAGCTGCGAGTATGGCAGGGAGAGGCAGAGGGAGAGCACTGCTAATGAATACACTGGACTAAGTTGCTGTTTTCTTTGATGGTGCCTATTGTCCACATAGCACAATATTTTTGTGCCATTTTGCATAACAGGACATTGAGCCTGTCCCCATATTATACTGCACTTATGTGCTGTAGGGCAGCCTAATATGATGATAGATCTGCTTTGAGCTGGCACGAGAAAGAAGCCAAATAGATAACAATGGATTGACTCACCCTGGGAAGGAAACTTTTCCTGAGACCTGTAAATCCGCAGAGCAGTTTGCCAAGGCACAGTATCTTGCAAAAGAAACCTGACAAGAATACATACAGTACATAATTAATGACCAACTCAAAATAAACTGAAGACCTCACTATTCCTTAGGTTACCAACATACTGTGTATCTCAACATTTTATAAAAAAAAACACTATTCTTTAATTTATTTTAGACCAATACACAAAGTGACCCCACATCCACACAAATAGCTCCCACAACCCCCTACTTGACAATAGGCAAAACACCAATATCCATAGGCGACTCACAACTTCGCGCTCTGGCACATTGTAGCAAGCAACAGGGTAACAACCCTAAGTGATATTTAATTTCTTCAGAACTGCAGGGACATTTAGAGCCAAGGACAACCGTATTATATTTCCAATTTAATATACACAAAAAGTACAGTGCTTAACAAAAAAGATGTAACAAAAAGACATATACATGCAAACAACATAACATAAAAAGGGAACAAAATAACAGAAAGAACAGGGAATAGTAAAAAACAGACCCTTTTCAAGCCTGGCCTGGGGGGCTCAGCAGAAATTATTGGACATATTCACAGGCATTTTGCATCTGTGAAGCACCTTTTTTTAAACAGATCTCTCATAGATTTGAATCTATTAAGGGATCCGTAGAAATGGTCCATTAAAACAGATTGTTAAAAAAATCGGTCATGTAATAGGCAAATTCACAAGTATAGATTTTAATGCAGCCATGTGACAGGCAATATAAAAGGGATGTCACACAGCTGCGAACAACTTTTGTGTGAATAGAGCTCTAAACATATAAAAACTATTTAGTATACAAAAATGAGCCTCACATACCTCAAGGTATACATGGCATATGGCTAGAAGGAGCTCTGCTCCTATTTGAGTGAATGGGAGCAAAGCTGCAGTTCTCTGGTGCAAGCGCTATAGCGGTGGAGTTGGGGAACATCAGAAATTTTGTGAATGAAAGTGTCACTTGGCCATAAAGTGGTACAAAAAATGATCTAATCTTGGATAATAAGGTCAGGAACCACCTAAATGTAATAACAATCTTGTGATTGCATGTATGGGACCAATAATTATAGCTATGGCATCCCAAACCTCTATCATCCATCTTGAATAAGGTCATTTTTGACAATTGCCTTATCTTGTAGTAGACGGCATGAATAGAATAAGAATAATTGTGACAAAAGTATAAAAACAGTATATAAAAACACCACAAACACAACTAAGGGTGAATAAAGTATAAATTTACTAGAATTATTACTAGAACAAAAGGCCGCCATTATAACACCCGCCTAGCACTCAACATTTGGGTTGGCAAGTAACAGTTTCCTGGGAGAATTAAATTGAATCTGTCACCAGTGATATTGGACCATCTGGTTTCAGGATGCTATATAGCGGCAATTCGTATAAGTGAAGCCAGGTGTTTGTAAATCAGAATGTGTGTGCCAATATTTATGTATTATACATGTGATACGTGTTATTAGAAAATTAACACAATATAAGGATGCAGAGAAGATATATCAGTAAATGAGATGACTGAACGCTTGTGCTACGTGCCCACTACATTTGCTCTTGTATAGATGGCACATTGAAGGATACATGGTGTTTTCCATGCAAGTTAAATGTTATTAATTAAGCAACAGCAAAAGTGCCATCTGCCACCCATGATGTACGCCACTTCATAAAAACCTCTTACACATTACTTGACATATTTTGACAGTGCTACACTGGCAGCCGCGTGCTTATTTTACACATTATGAACCTTTCATATTATAAAGAACATGACAGCAACAGTGACAACCTATTGAAGATTCTGAAAATTAGAGAATTGTCAGACATGGCAATGAATAGAAGGAGGGGTTAACTTTTATAATAAAGACAACAAAACATTAAGATTTAGGATATTCTCATTCTTTTTTTTATATAACTGTAATTTTATTGAAAAATTTTTCATTAACAAGGAATAAAGAAAAAACAAAAAAACAATAATAATCAAACAAACAGGAAGCATTGAGGTAAATAGAGGCTATCTGCCTCCTCCCCCTTAAGCAATATGCATTTAAATTAAGCAGTGAACAAGGGAGGGGGGAATGGAGGGGTTAAGAAGACAAGGGTAGGACCAAAGGGAAGGGGGGGAGGGAAGGAGAGGACTAGAGATCAGAGACCCTGTAATGTACAATACATGTCCCAGGGTGCCCAAATAGCCCCAAAGGCTTCCCGTGATTATGTAGGCAGCAGTCAGGTATTCAAGACTCCTCACATCCTTCATTCTAGCCACAAGCTCAAGATAGATGGGGGACTCACCTTCTTCCAGTTTCTAGCTATGAGGTTTTAGCTGCAGTACAAAGATGCAGAAGCCTGGATGACTTATTGCTCAGGTGTCTGGGGGGAAGGTTCAGGAGATAAAGAAGAGGGTCAAGAGGAACCTCTTGCAAAAAGAGAGCAGTCGTCAGAGTCCTGACCTCCCTCCAAAAACCGAGGATGAGAGGGCACGTCCAAAAGATATGGTGCAGGGTACCCACCGCAGCTCCACAGCGCCAGCACCATGGGGGAACTAATGGGTTTAAAGTATGAAGGAGAGCCGGAGTATGATACCAATGCATCAACAGCTTATACTGCGTTTCCCTAAACGTAATGCACTGAGATGATTTCTGGGCCCGAGACCATACAATCCGCCACTGTTCCTGGGAGATGGGTTTACCCACCGCCTCCTCCCATTTAGCATATAGCGATGATTAACAGGAGAGCCTGTAGTTTGTGAGTTAAGAGTTGGTAAATAGAGGATATGAAGCCCCTAGTGGACGTGCCTGCACGGCAAATCTTTTAAAAGCGGTGGGGGTGACACCTTAAGAGACCCATGGAGGAGCGGACAAAGTGAACCACCTGCAAGTAATGGAACCATTCAGTACTTGGCAGGTTTTGATTAGCTGTAAGATAAGCAAAGGACCTGAGTTCAAGGTTCCAGGGTCAACCATATCAGCAATCCGGTAAAGGCCAGCTTCAGACCACACTTTAGTCATGGCAGAAGTCAGGCTCTCTGGGAGAAGGGGGTTGTATAGTATGGAGACCATAGATGAGCGCGGGGACATCAGGGAGAATCTAGCACAACAGGTAGACCAGATAGATCTAGTAAACCGAATGGGGCCCAACAGGTACGGGCGGGGGGTGGGGGGGGAGCTGACCCACAGAGCGCGTAGGATGCATGGGTGCCAGCCATAGCCTCTCTACCTGCACCCATCTGGTGTATGCTGGCATAGCCGCCCAGAATGGGATATGGCGTAAGTGGGCCGCCCAGTAATAATGTAACAGATGTGGGACAGCCATACCCCCAGACCCCCTATCCGCCAGCATAACAGATCTAGGTATTCGGTGTCGTTTTGCTTTCCAGATAAACTGGAAGATAGCTTTCTGTAGGTTCCGTAATTCTCCCCGAGGTATCGCGACTGGGAGAGTCTCGAAAAAATACAGTAGCTTCGGGAGGAGAGTCATCTTGACCGCAGCAATTCTCCCTAAAGGGAGATAGGCAGGGTTGCCATTTGTCCAATAGGGCTCTCAGCTCACAAAACAACCGCGGGTAGTTTGCCGAGTAGAGGGTCGCATAGGAAGTGGATATATGGACTCCCAGGTAGCGGATAGAGGACTCCCGCCACTGGAAATCATAATTACTGCGGAGGAGAAGGAGAAGGTCCCGTGGGATGTTAAGTGGGAGTGCCTCAGTCTTCGCGGGGTTCACCTTATACCCTGAGAGATCACCATAGGTCTCTAGCGAGCGCAGCAGTTTGGAAGGGTAGTTGAGGGGAGGTGAGAGTGAGGAGTACATCGTCCGCAAAGAGAGATATCTTAAATTCCTTATCTTGGACCATGATGCCCTTGATATTAGGGTCTCGCCTAATCTTGGCCGCTAGCGGTTCAATGCAGAGGGCAAATATGATGGGTGACAGGGGGCAACCCTGCCTAGTGCCATTTCGAATAGGGAAGGAGGGTGAAGATGCATGGGGAAGCTTGATTGCTGCTGAGGGTAAGGAGTAAAGGGCCTGGATAGCTGTGAGAAAAGGTCCCGTAGCCCGAACGCCTTAAGCGTAGTATGCATAAACGACCAATTTATGCGGTCAAAAGCCTTTTCAGCGTCCAGGCTCAAGAGAAGGGCCGGGGTAGAATAATGATTGGCCACCTCCACCAAATCCACAGTCCTCCTGGTGTTGTCACCACCCTGACGACAGGGGATGAATCCCACCTGGTCCTTATGGACAAGCAGAGGGAGCCAAGCATTCAGTCTATTGGCTAAGAGTTTGGTGAAAAGTTTCAGGTCCGTGTTCAGCAAAGCAATCGGTCGGTAGTTAGCACAATCCTGCAAGTCCTTACCCGGTTTGGGACCAATGTGAGTAGTGAAGAGAGCATAGTCGGGGGTATAGGGGAACCTGAAAGGAAGGAATTGAAGAGGGACAATAGATGAGCAGAGATTCACCCTGGAAAACCTTATAATAATTGTAAGTGAACCCATCTGGGCCTGGGGCTTTCCCATTTGGGAGGTCCCTCAGGACCCCTTCTAGTTCCTCCCTGGTGTGGGGGTGTTCGGGAGGTTAGGGCCTCAGGAGGAGGCGTGGGAGACAACAATCCTTTAAATAGTCTTCCAGTAGTGTTGAGTCATCCCCAGGGAGTAGTGCTCGTGGGGGGGGTAAGTCATACAGCTTAGAGTAGTAAGAGTGGAACGCCAGCGCCACAGCATCAGGGTGATGTTGAAGAGTACCCGCGGGGTCACGGACAGAGTGTGGTGTGGAAGAGGCCCGATGATCCCTGAGGGTTCCTGCCAGGAGGGTATGAGATTTATTACCTCGTTCAAAAACCGCTGACGGGTATAAGGAAGTCGTTCCACATGGCGGGTCTCCAAATCACGGAGGTCCCCCGGGCAGACCAAACGGCGAAGAACCCCAGGGATATGCGCTGCCAGTCGTCGTAAGGGACCAATACGGGCTTGAGGAGCTGTTCCTGGGCCTGTCTGTCCCTTTTGCCTAGAGCCAATGCGATACAGCATCCTCTCATGACCGCCTTATGGGCTTCCCAGAGAATGGCAGAGAGTCTACCGAGCCTAGTTGTCCCTAAATAATCTATCAGTGTGTGGAGGGTCTGGGAGGTCGGCGATTGAGCAGTGTTTCGTTAGACGCCAATGACATTGGCGAGTAGGCACTGGGTCGTAGATAGGTAACCACGACTGGGGCATGATCAGACCAGGTGAGAGGGCCATGTTCGTGTCCCTAAGAAACGGCGGGAGCTTTCAAGTAGTCAATGCGGGTGTGAGTGTTTGGGGTGAGAAAAGGTGTAGGAGCCGCCGTAGGTTGTCCACTCAGGTCATCAGAGTGCGGATCCCTCAACTCCCTTGGTTGGGCAACCTTGGGGGGTTGGGCTGTACCTCGTTCAGACACCATGTTGTTCCCCCACCTGTGGACGGGAGATCGCGAGACGGGATCTGTGCTGTTGGGGGCTGACATTGATCATCGGGGCCCATAGGAGCCCCTCCGATACACCGCACCTGGTCTTGTGGGGTCGTCACTGTTTGGGCGTCAGAGAGGTCCCCAGCTCTGCGTGTTGTGGGGCTGGCTACGGGAATATGCTTGCAGGCAAGTACCAGCGCGTCATGAGTCTCCTGAAGATGCCACATCCTCGTGGGCGGGGTCTCTGGACATGGCGCCTTTTAATGTTGGAACCCAGGCCTTGACATTAATTGTCACGCACCTAACCATTGGGACCCAGGTTGGAGGACAGTGGCGATTGCATAGCTCCCCATCTCACATGCGCTGGAGTTTCCTCGGAGGGGGGCATCCACAACGGACCCAAGTGGGGGGTCTCTGTCGGGGGGGGGGGGGGGGGAGGCACATCTTGACAAGTTAAACGTTAACAATACTTTGTGGGCGGGCTAGTCACTCGCTGGGGACCATGGGGGCGTCCATTCTCCTTCTTGGGGGGCGTGGACGGGTCGAGGCGGTGGATCCCCACCGTGGGGGTCACCCCCCCCCCGCCCACCTTCTTGCATTGTCCTGCCTGCAACTACTTGGCATGCAGATTCCAGCACCACCAGGCCTGGGCGCCTGTTCCGTGGTCCCACCTTCTCTTATCTCGGGGGGGGGGTGGTCTCTCTTTTCCGGGGACTCTTATCCCTCTCCTCGATGGCGTCCCTGGTTTTGCTCTGAGATCTGGGGGGTCGGATGGCCTTTGGGGTGATTGCCAATCCTGTGTTGTTGGCTCCCTGAACTCGTCTTTGTTTACTTTTCTTATAGCCTCTTTGGGTGAAGTCGTGGGGCGATGACATCCGGGTGTGGCGGATCCTCTGGTCTCTGTGCCCTATCACTTATTTTGTGGGCTCCTGCGTTGTGTTGAAGACAGCCTCCAGCAGAACAGGCAGATCCTCAGTTGTCCCTCTGGGTCCCTTATGCGTTTTGTTGCGGCCCTGTTGTCAGATCCTCAGTGGCTTGCTGTCCTTCTGAACCCTTTCGTGGTGTATCTCGTGAGGCACTGTCCCTGTGTGTCTGGTCTTCTCGGTGTCCTTCGTTGTGGAGTGTATCGTGCGGTGCATTTTCGGGATGCTGTGTTTCCACCTACTTTTAGGTCTTGTTTGTGGGTTGAGGAAAGGTCCGATGGATGTGGTGCTGGTGGGCTGGATGCAGCTCTGGGTCCTGGGGGGCTTCCTTGGGTGTGGGCCTGCTTCCCCCGCGGGGGGTTTGGGGGCCTTGGCCGCTACTCTCGTGGCCACTCTACCTGTTCCTCCTTTGCCTCTGTTGCTTTTCTGACTGGTGCTGGCCTCTCTGGGGAAACTCTGGGTTGCCCGGCGCCGACAGGGATCTCTGTTGGCGGCGCTCCGCTGGCTGACAGGGGAGCGCGGGGGAGAGGCTGCGCTGCGCCCCTGTGCCTGGGGCGGGGATCCGATGGCCGCCCCGCAGCGCCTGGCCCGGTGAGGGCCGCTGGGCCGGGCGTCCAGGGTGGCCCCCCCAGACCTCTCCCGGGCGCTGGGGTGCCCGGGGCCCCTTCCTCGGTGCGCTGCCCACTCGCCTGCTGGGGGTCCCGGGTCTCGTGCGGCGGAGGGCGGAGAAGGCCTGCGCGCGTGCTCTCCATGCGCGTCCGGCCCGCCCCCACATCCAGGATATTCCATTCTATAGTCTCTCTTACTCCAATGCCTCAAATGCAAGCTTCAAGCTGTGTACATAAAAAACATTTATGTACAAAGTCATTCATTATGACATTAAAACAGATCAATTCTGGAAATCCCATAAAGGTCTGATATTAAAATAAAAACATAAGGGTGGTATGTCTATTGTAGAAAATGTCTAATGATGCCCTGGAGACAATCTGCACAAACAAAAAGTATTTCAGCAAATCAATAATTTGGTGTGGAATAAACTCTCATAGCCAGATAGCTCATGCACCTTGGAATTTCATATAGGGGCCTATGTTTTTTCGATAATAAAGGGTTTTCAGGTTCTAAAAAAACTTACGACGTATCCTAAAGATAAGCCATCAATATCAGATTGTTGTAGGTCCGACATCTGGCATTTCCATCAATCAATTATTCTCAATACAAAAAATGGAACAGGAAGCAAACAGCTCTGTTCTCTGTGTAGTGGTCAGATCAGGTTACTGTAGATCAGCTCCCATTTCCTTGAACTGGAGCTAAGCTGCAATGACTTGGTTCATAGAGATGTCTGCATTTCTGCTCCATTCTCTGTGCATCAGCTGCTGAGAGCAGGTGATCGATGGGGATGATGTGTGTTGGACCCCCACCAGTCTGATATTGATGACCCATCCTTAGGATTAAAGCCCTTAATATAATATTGCATTGACATTTTCTCAAAATCGACATTTATGACCTATCCGTGGAATATATGATAAAAGTCTGTTTCCATCAGTTGTTGAATGGAGTGGCAGGGCGGATGCTTGACTGCTATTCCATCCAAACTCCTCCACACTGTGAGCTGGCAGTGAGAAAGAATGTGGGGTTTTTAGTTTCTAGTGACTGGTGGGGGTCCAAGCAGGGCTGCTCCCATCAGTCAGACATTTATCATCTAGCTTGTACATAGGTTATAAATATCAACTGCAGGTAAACCATGTTAGGTCAGGGCCACACAGTGCAAACACAATGATCATGCAACGTGTGAGACCCCTGCCTTAAACTCCCTTTCCTGCCTTATCCTTAGTATGGATCATCAATGTTTAATTGGTAGGGTCCCAATCATGGAGAACCCTGGTAATACACAAAATTTACAGGCCCCTTGATTATTTGCACAAGCACAGTAGCTTGTCTGCTTAGTTGCCTGTGCCATATACTATTGTTCAGTCCTATTCACTTTAAAGCATAGGTCATAAATGGCTAAATCTAGCAAAACCCATTTAATAGTTTGTATTGGCCCCATAAAGTCAGTATAGTATAGCCCAGGAGTGTAGTTATAGGAGGTGCAGAGATTGCTATCGGGCCCTGGAGCCTGAGGGGGCCTAAAGCCCTCTCCACAACATAACAAGACTCCAGTATTATAGATAACACATGGTAAATGGGAGTCCCATTATAGATGTTATATTAGGGTCCGGGAGCTTCAAGTTACGTCTCTGCCCCAGCCCTTTGATATTACACATGATGACCCTAGCATAGACTGATTCTGATTCTGGCGATCAGATATTTTTTTTTAGTATGTTGTCCAGGAGGAGCTGACTTTTGGATCACCATAAATCTATATTGTAACATGTCAGTGATACCATGCATTGTCTCTCTGTGCATAACATCACAAAATAACATCCCAAAAACATTTTGCATTGCGTGTACTAGACACAAGCTGCTGGAAGGGAGACGTCTATGACATTTAGAAGCCACATGCAGAGCCCTGCAACAGCTGCACAAGACTTGATATTATCCCTTACCACCCAATGAAGCAAACGCCAGGAACAAGCTATGACTCCCTCTCCATATGTTTCCCTCAGTTCAGAAGCAATCGGAAGGTACTACCAGTTCTCTTGTGTCCCAAGAGAATTTTGTATCTAATCTTCTTCTCTCTACTTTAAACCCATCATAATGTTCTTTGGAAATGACTGCTTTATATATAGATATTGACAGGAATGTGTAATTATGTGAAATTCCTACACAGAAGGTACGGTACTTATTTTTAATTTTTACAATACGTATTTCATGTAAATGTATAGAATCAACCTTAACATAATATAATATCGAGGTATAAAGCATTAAAGCTATTTTTGGTACTTCCATAGAAGCGATACTCGCACATGTGCAGCTACCTCTCCATTCACAGTGATCATGTCATGGGGATCGCGGACCCCAATTCTCGAGAGAAATATCTTATGTATGCACATTCCATCTTATGGACCTGCATGTATAAGACATTTATGGCATACCCTGTGGATATGCCATATATGTATGAGATGGGAATACTCTTATTAGGTGGTGCTTACTTGAAAGGCAGGGTTTAAGATTCCAGACAACCTGTGCCTACAGACTGCCTACAAATGTAAGTCTGATACTGTTCAACCCTTAAAGTATGTGCATCATTAGGGTATGGTCACATATTTCTGACCCTCTGGCATCAGAGCTTTGGCTTTCCATGTTTTTTACTTGCTGATAAGGCTCAGATAAATCAGCAGAATGGCTCGTGCTGTGGGCTTTGTGTCTGAATCAGCCGAGGAAAATGCGGCAAGATGAACAAGATACTTATTTTTTCAGCATCCTGCTTTGACCTCTGCTTCAATCTGCCTCAATCAGCGCCAAATGGGTGAATGGGTCCTTAGTTTTCATTGTTTGCTCCCACTTGGAATATTGATGATCATTCATGACATTTTACTAAATATACTGTACAGCAACATGCCCCTGTAATTCCTTAAATGAAAGATATGTTCTTCCTTTGATAATTTCTTTTGTATTGAAATTTTTCTATGCAATTTAAAATTTACATTTAGCTGCGTTTCACTATGTGGGACTTTAGCCTTAAAGGGGTTATCCAGCTTCCAAAAATTCAATGAAAATACATCCACAACAGTGCTAAATCCTCACTGTTCCCTTGTGCACCCTTTGCTTGGCTTTATTTTACTTGCTGCTCCTTGTATCACTGTTATTTACATGCAGTGAATCTGTGGACAAACCACATTTCTCATGATTCATCTGGCTGCTTTCACGCTCTGCTCCATTCTCCCCTGTGCAAATTCCCTCTCTGCTACAGAGTCTGTGTTGTGTCTCACTTCTTCAGTCTGTGCAGAATTGCTCTTCTCAGCATATGTGACCAGGCAATTAATTACTCCCATGAGTAACGTCAAGGGGCAAGGAGGTGACATGCTGATGTGACGTTTCGTTTGCTGCCTGAACTGTTCACAGGGAGGGGTAATGAACTTGCAAATGAAACATCACAGCTAATAATCTGAAAATAAATTTTAACAAGATATACATTAAGATGTATTTTGAATTGATGCATCCTGTTATTTGGCCCATATTTTTAAAAAAACAACAACTGGATAAGCCCTTTAAATAAAACAAATGTAAATACAAATACAAAGTACAAAAAAAACAATATATTCCTTACCACATTTTTTAATATATTTTTCTCTCCATCTTTCTTCTGTAGAATCGGCTGTAGAGGCTTGAATTCATTTGCATTTCTTTTATATACAATATGTTTTCCAAGATAATACTGAGACTCCATATGTATGGGAGTCAAAATATCTCTTACATCTTTCTGTAAAAAAATAAAATGAAGTTGTTGAAAAAAAAAATATATTTAGAAAACTGATCTAGTTTTAAAAGGAGTTTTTGAATCATACAAAAATGAGTGTAATTGGACTCCAAATAAGGTAAAAAATAAAAGAATCTATATTCATTGCATCTATTTCCCACTGAAAACAATCCAATACTGCCCGGGGCCACACTGGTCTCCACTTCCTGCCCCATTTCACCACAGCAGGAAGTGGCTGAGAATGCACTAGGT
This sequence comes from Leptodactylus fallax, assembly GCA_947044405.1. NCBI lineage: Eukaryota > Metazoa > Chordata > Amphibia > Anura > Leptodactylidae > Leptodactylus > Leptodactylus fallax. The sequence goes on along the minus strand of CAMRHE010000070.1, from coordinate 2,456,754 downwards.
ATATATCTGAGTCAGTGATTGGCTGAGCAGGCATTTCCTGCAGTGTTGAGATTCAAGCAGGAAGTAGAGACTAGCAGAAACCTGGGCAGTGTCAGAGCCAGTTTGGCATGAGGCTGGTGTGTTGAGTGTAGATCTTTACATTTTTTAAACCCATTTGGGGCCAATGGCAAAAGCTTTCTACAGCTTGAAGACCCATTTAATGATGTTCATTCAGTGTTTCTTAACTGAACATAGAAAAAAAAATGCTAAAAATGTTAACAAATTCCCAAATTTTGATCGAACATAAATATTTACAATATTATAAGGATGCTTAGAATTAAAACAAAAATATCAAAAACAGCACAACATTTGGTAATTGGGTTGTGCCTGGTATTGCTGCTTAGCTCCATTGTCCTGAATGGGACTAAACTGCACTAAAACAGAGAACCCATGGACAGGTGTGGTGCACTTTTTGAAAGAAAGCAGTAGCGTTTCTTTACTCTTGTACAACCCTGTTAACATTTTACTGTAACCATGGAAATGATTTTGTACAAAATAAAAACTCATATCCAGAAGTACCACAATGAATAATCGTGCATACAATAATTGTCAAACACATGTCATGACTACATGAGTAAAATCAATTCTTCTAGGGGAAAGTACAGCTCTGCATTACGGAGCAGCAGGGACAACTCTGTGCACAGGCCATTATTGTTCCAAACCCTCATTATTAGTCATATCATTCGAAACATTGTAACAACCCAACCCACTTATCTTCATCCAGAAATGCAAGAAATATAATTTACAGTCAACGTCTTTCCATATTTTATGGCGAAAATTAATTGGCTATTAATTATTCCTCTTTCAGATGTAATGAAATGTGAATATATTCCAGGGAATAAAAAAAAGTGATAAAAGTCATCTACTTTTAATTTACTTTCCATGATTTTCAGCAGCAAAGCCAAGGAGGTGAACATAATATATACTGCATGAATATTTACAGTTTTATGAAGACAAAAATAATTATATGATAATTTATTAATTGCATTGAACTGGAAAACATGACAGTGCTTAAGATGAAGCAACCTGCATTTATACAATTTTCCACAGGAATGGACTGTCTGACACAAAAAAAAAAATGTTTATTTAATCTATTTTAATAAAAATTGATGGAATTTGGACTAAAATACTGTGTAGACCGTAATAATTTTTATGCAGAATTTTCAGGATCTGCATAATATGGAGTCAGTGCCAATGCAAAAAGCACAGTAATAAAACATACACATGAAAATTACTGTTTTGTATCTTAAAACTCAAAATTTTTAAAATATGATCTGTAAATGATAAACTGGCTATATGTTCCTACAACCCCCACCTTTCAAAAAACATGCACGCTAAGCCCGGCCAAGTGTACTTGTGTTTTGAGTGAGGGGTAAGCAGCTGCAAGACATCAGTGGTGGCAACTTATCGCCACCGACAAGAAAAAGATCAGTCATCCAATCCAATAACACTTCCCAAACCTTCTTTCCATTAACATCTCCTGTCAAGGGAAAGTCTGAAACTTCCAAACACATTAGCTAGTCCCAACAAAAATCTGCAGGTTCAACCAATATTAATCTAATAAATATGGCCACCATAAGGCTAAGGCCCCACACAGCGAATCACTGCAAAAAAACGCTGCGGAAAAGACTGTAGCAGAACTGCATCGTGGTTTACTGCCGGCGGTCATTTTAGTTAGTCCAAGACAAATCCCAAATTGTTCGGTGTTGTTAAAAATCGAACAATTTGCAATATTTGGGTCGAATGTGGTTCATTGTGAACCAATTCGCCCATCTCTAGAGACAACCCATTAGAGATTTATAAATGACAGCCATTGATAGTGTAATGCCGATGTACTACCTTTCCCAGTAGACCTAGTTATCTGGTTACCTCTGTACATGCTCCTGTTTCTTTAAGGATTGGTGTGCTCACCTACAAGCTTCCTTCTGCTAATCACAGTCTGCCTATCTATATAAAAGTCTGCTTTTCTACATACTCCTTGCCTGCGCATTTCTTCAAACTTTGCTATGCATTTCTGTGTATCATGATCTCCTCTTTGGATGCAATGCCTCTGTCTATGCTAGATATTCATGTATGCATATGTCTTACTATTTGTATGCTGGGCAAAGTTCTATTGTGCTTGCTTCAGTTTTCTGTATCATGATCTGCTCTTTGGACGCACGGTGTCCTTTTGTCTGTATGTTTTAGTAATGTTTCAGTTTTTGTCAGATACATGAGTCATGTCTGTATTTGACCTTCTGCCATGTATTCCTGTGTGGACACATGTTCTTCTGCCATGCATGCAATTCTGCTACCATGTGGACACATATGTCCTTCTGCTATGAATAATTGGCCTACAGGTTCCTGCCATGTATGCATCTCCGTTATCTATACTGGTCTTCTGGACTTCCAGTATACACTTCTGCTATGTGTTTGGACATATGTTCTTCTGATTGAATGTCTGCATGACTAAGCCTTGTATATAAGCGATTACACTGGGTCCAGTATATCTTTTCATTTAATCCAAGTCATGGATCCCATCTAAAAGCCTGGAGTTTGGCCTATTCCATAAACCACATATTCCTGGAGTTAGTGTTTTAGTGTTGCTGTCCTGACTTACTTGTTTCTGTCATGTACCCTGTCTTTAATTTGTACCTGTGCTATCTGTTCTGCTGTGGACTTCTGAGCAAGACTCAACCTCTGGCCTGTTCCTGTTTCAGTCCTGAACTCCAGACTGATTATACTATGCATGTATTCTCTCTGCTGTGATTTTACTCTATATTCACACAATTGCCTGATTCTGTGGTGCACTGCACCATAATCCTTGACCTGCCTGGTCAGCTGTCACCAACACAGGACCACTTCAGGTGGTAACAAACTGATAGACTCCCAACAGAAAAGTCCAGATACCTGCATGGAGATTAAAGGGTGAATACCAGGGATTCTGCTTAGACAATACCCTAAGAGTGGCCACCAGACAAACTGGTTTAGTAACATAGGGGGTCCACTACCCTTACAGATAGCTGCTATTGCTTTATGGCAGAGGACAACTCAAGGACATTACTGTTGTTTTTATTATTTTAGGTGAAGTCTCTTTATATAGAAATGGATCGCCGATAATACAAAACATCATCATAGTTTAATATTTAATAGCCATCTCACCCTCATGAATGCTTGGTGTGTTCTGCAGCTTGCAGATTTCTGTTGAAGATCAATTTTCCCTGAATAAACCTCCATTGTTCCATTGGAAGAAAAGTAGAATCTGGCCGGAGTGCCTCTTATTCTTTTAACATCAGAACTGATATTATAGTGCAAGACTGAATGAGAGAAAATAATGGAATAAGAAGCAAAGGATTATTTCTGCTTCCTGAGGAATCCTGATATAATGTAAAGAATGAACTAAAACAGGAAAAATAGATGCATTTTTAGCCAATATGTTCTCCAACTCCATTCAAGTGACACAGCATTACTCCAGAGCGGCATCCCACTCATTCTCAGGATCAGTAGGGGGGTCCCAGAAGTCAGACTTCCACTGATCTTAAAGTGATGGTATATTACTGGCAACATACCATTGCATTACACAATGGGAATAAGCTTTTAATTCTACAGCTGCATAATGGGAGGCACTATGCCATTGTTAAGGAGAGACACTTTGCTAGCACTAGTGGCCAGTTTATGGGGGGCTATACCCTGCTGTTGTTGTTTGTGGTGGAGGGCGCCTTGCTGACACTGATGGGCAGAACTCTTAGTGGAGACATTTTCACTCTTCTTATGGAAGAGTAGCCTGTACATGTGGACGGTTAACAGTATGCTTTGTGTCCATTTATAAATATTTGGCGCATACAAGAACCAAATAGTTTTATGACAAACTATAAAAAGTGACATACCTGGTCATCATAAGCAATCATAGGACTATTTCTCATCTGACATTACTCTGCATTACTCTGACATAACTCCTTTGAAAATGTGACCCTCAGGATAAAAAGCTAGCCCCTCTCTTTGCATCCCCCCCAAAAATCTGATTTTGCAGATAAAGCTGCAGCCATCCATACACTGCCTCTGCAGGTGAAATGTAGTATTACATGACAGCTATTCAGATGAATGGCCCTCCACGTAATACAAGAAAATCTTGAGTCTGCTAGAACGGGAAATATTTTCTATATTGGCTCTCTGTTCTGGACTCGGATTGGGGTCCCAATCGGAGGACTTCCTATATGATGTTTATATGCCCTAATATGGTATGTGGGCACCAGCTGACTGCTGTCTGTCCTTTTAATACCATTATATCTGAAGTCATCTAAAATATTAACTGCAACCTTTATATGAAAAATAGTTGTCAATTATACAATTCCTATTAGAGGCATATTGGTCAGCATTAAATAGACAATATTCAGATCTCTGCTTGGTGGTACAGTATCTTACCAATATGACCCGGAACACCCTTTCCTTGGTACTCGAAGCAGATTGTGACATTCATACACACCGCAGGATGACCATTTTCCACACACTCTAATCTTGTCCGATTTACAGAACTTGGCAGCTTTAAGGAGGCTTTAATAGTTACGACTGGTCTTGTTCTATGTGGAATAAACAGATCATGTTAATACAAACATGAAGTTTACGAGTTACTATACAAAGTATCTCCAGTTACGACTGCAACCAGGCCAAAATAACTTACACTGTTATAGTTAAAATTCTGCTGAGCTAAAATACCAGGCACAACCCATTACCAAGATGGGCACTGTTTTTTGGGGAAAAAAAAAAAGAGTCTTCTAATTCTGGACAACCTATAACCCCAGACAATACTGTAATATAAACCCCAAAGTGCAGCCATATTACAGGCATGTAAAACCAGATAAAATCATTTATCCTTACCTTAACAGAACAGCAGAGTCAGAAAGAAACGAACCAACTGCAATATCTGAAAAAGAAACACATGGGATTAGACAAAAGAGTTCCCTGTGTAGATCTACTTATATATAACAGTATGGCTATATACAGTCAGTGATTAGGAGCCTTACGATACATGGTGCCTTGCAGTACCTTGTGTTGGCAGTCCTCCTCTATATGGTATATTGTAAAGTACAAACAACCATGATGAACAATACACAGCCTCATACATAGTGATCAATAACAGCTCCATAGACAATGATCAAATAACAGCTCCCTACACAGTGACCAAATAAGAGCTCCCTACACAGTAACAATAAGAGCTCCATACATAGTGCCCAAATAACAGCTCCATACATAGTGACTGATTAACAGCTCCATATACAGAGTGACTAAATAACAACTTTTTCCATAAAATGACCAAATAACAGCTCTTTATATGGAATGACCACATAACTCCATACATACAGTGACTTACTAGCTGCTTCATACGTAATTAAATAACAGCGCTGTACCTAAAGGGTCTACATAACAACTCCATACATAGAAAGACAAAATAATATACAGTGCTGGCCAAAAGTATTGGCAGCCCCTGCAATTCTGTCAGATAATACTCAATTTCTTCCAGAAAATGATTGCAATCACAAATGCTTTGGTAATAATATCTTCATTTATTTTGCTTGCAATGAAAAAAGACAAAAGAGAATGAAAAAAAAAGTCAAATCATTGATCATTTTACACAAAACTCCAAAAATGGGCCGGACAAAAGTATTGGCACCCTCAGCCTAATACAACCTTTAGACAAAATAACTGTGAACAACCGCTTCCGGTAACCATCAATGAGTTTCTTACAATGCTCTGCTGGAATTTTAGACCATTCTTCTTTGGCAAATTTCTCCAGGTCCCTGAGATTTGAAGGGTGCCTTCTCCAAACTGCCATTTTGAGATCTCTCCACAGGTGTTCTATGGGATTCAGGTCTGGACTCATTGCTGGCCACTTTAGAAGTCTCCAGTGCTTTCTCTCAAACCATTTTCTAGTGCTTTTTGAAGTGTGTTTTGGGTCATTGTCCTGCTGGAAGACCCATGACCTCTGAGGGAGACCCAGCTTTCTCACACTGGGCCCTACATTATGCTGCAAAATTTGTTGGTAGTCTTCAGACTTCATAATGCCATGCACACGGTCAAGCAGTCCAGTGCCAGAGGCAGCAAAGCAACCCCAAAACATCAGGGAACCTCCGCCATGTTTGACTGTAGGGACCGTGTTCTTTTCTTTGAAGGCCTCTTTTTTTTTTCCTGTAAAATCTATGTTGATGCCTTTTCCCAAAAAGCTCTACTTTTGTCTCATCTGACCAGAGAACATTCTTCCAAAAAGTTTTTGGCTTTCTCAGGTAAGTTTTGGCAAACTCCAGCCTGGCTTTTTTATGTCTCTGGGTCAGAAGTGGGGTCTTCCTGGGTATCCTACCATAGAGTCCCTTTTCATTCAGACGCCGACGGATAGTACGGGTTGACACTGTTGTACCCTCGGACTGCAGGGCAGCTAGAACTTGTTTGGATGTTAGTCGAGGTTCTTTAGCCACCATCCGCACAATCTTTTGTTGAAATCTCTCGTCAATTTTTCTTTTCCGTTCACATCTAGGGAGGTTAGCCACAGTGCCATGGGCTTTAAACTTCTTGATGACACTGCGCACGGTAGACACAGGAACATTCAGGTCTTTGGAGATGGACTTGTAGCCTTGAGATTGCTCATGCTTCCTCACAATTTTGCTTCTCAAGTCCTCAGACAGTTCTTTGGTCTTCTTTCTTTTCTCCATGCTCAATGTGGTACACACAAGGACACAGGACAGAGGTTGAGTCAACTTTAATCCATTTCAACTGGCTGCAAGTGTGATTTAGTTATTGCCACCACCTGTTATGTGCCACAGGTAAGTAACAGATGCTGTTAATTACACAAATTAGAGAAGCATCACATGATTTTTCAAAGGGTGCCAATACTTTTGTCCACCCCCTTTTTTATGTTTGGTGTGGAATTATATCCAATTTGGCTTTTTGACAATTCTTTTTGTGGTTTTCCATTGAATACAAATTAAATGAAGATATTATTACCAAAGCATTTGTGATTGCAATCATTTTCTGGAAGAAATTGAGTATTATCTGACAGAATTGCAGGGGTGCCAATACTTTTGGCCAGCACTGTATCCATATGTAGGGTGACTTAATAGCCTCTCCATACATAGAGTGAGTAAATAACTCTGCACATGGGTGTATCGACTGTATAGGGGGTACAGATGTAGCAGTCTCTACTGGGCCCTGGGCCTGAAGGGGCTCTATAGGTCCTGCTGCCCCTTAAAATATACCACTATTCAAAATGACACAAAGTAGGGCCCTATTACAGATTTTTCATTGGGACCCAGGAGTTACGCCTCTGACTTCATATATAGTAACCAGATAACATCTCAGTACCGAAAATCACTAACTAACATTGCGACACAGAGTACCCAAATAACAGCTTCAAACATAGTATGACCAAATAACAGCTCTCTCTCTCTCTCTCTCTCTCCATATATACAGTACAGATCAAAAGTTTGGACACACCTTCTCATTCCAAGAATTTTCTGTATTTTCATGACTATAAAAATTGTAGATTCACACTGAAGGCATCAAAACTATGAATTAACACATGTGGAATTATATACTTAACAAAAAAGTGTGAAACAACTGAAAATATGTCTTATATTCTAGGTTCTTCAAAGTAGCCACCTTTTGCTTTGATTACTGCTTTGCACACTCTTGGCATTCTCTTGATGAGCTTCAAGAGGTAGTCACCTGAAATGGTTTTCACTTCACAGGTGTGCCCTGTCAGGTTTAATAAGTGGGATTTCTTGCCTTATAAATGGGGTTGGGACCATCAGTTGTGTTGTTCAGAAGTCAGGTGGATACACAGCTGATAGTCCTACTGAATGGAGTGTTAGCTGATTTTTTTCTTGCCATAATACAAATTCTAAGTAAAGAAAAACGAGCGGCCATCATTACTTTAAGAAATTAAGGTCAGTCAGTCCGAAAAATTTGGAAAACTTTGAAAGTGTCCCCAAGTGCAGTGGCCAAAACCATCAAGCGCTACAAAGAAACTGGCTCACATGAGGACCGCCCCAGGAAAGGAAGACTAAGAGTCACCTCTGCTGCGGAGGATAAGTTCATCCGAGTCACCAGCCTCAGAAATCGCAGGTTAACAGCAGCGCAGATTAGAGACCAGGTCAATGCCACACAGAGTTCTAGCAGCAGACACATCTCTACAACAACTGTTAAGAGGAAACTGTGTGCAGCAGGCCTTCATGGTAAAATAGCTGCTAGGAAACCACTGCTAAGGACAGGCAACAAGCAGAAGAGACTTGTTTGGGCTAAAGAACACAAGGAATGGACATTAGACCTGTGGAAATCTGTGCTTTGGCCTGATGAGTCCAAATTTGAGATCTTTAGTTCCAACCACTGTGTCTTTGTGCGACGCAGAAAAGGTGAACGAATGGACTCTACATGCCTGGTTCCCACCGTGAAGCATGGAGGAGGAGGTGTGATGGTGTGGGGGTGCTTTGCAGGTGACACTGTTGGGGATTTATTCAAAATTGAAGGAATACTGAACCAGCATGATTACCACAGCATCTTGCAGCGGCATGCTATTCCATCCGGTTTGCGTTTAGTTGGACCATCATTTATTTTTCAACAGGACAATGACCCCAAACACTTCCAGACTGTGTAAGGGATATTTGACCAAGAAGGAGAGTGATGGGGTGCTACGCCAGATGACCTGGCCTCCACAGTCACCAGACCTGAACCCAATCGAGATGGTTTGGGGTGAGCTGGACCGTAGAGTGAAGGCAAAAGGGCCAACAAGTGCTAAGCATCTCTGGGAACTCCTTCAAGACTGTTGGAAGGCCATTTCAGGTGACTACCTCTTGAAGTTCATCAAGAGAATGCCAAGAGTGTGCAAAGCAGTAATCAAAGCAAAAGGTGGCTACTTTGAAGAACCTAGAATATAAGACATATTTTCAGTTGTTTCACACTTTTTTGTTAAGTATATAATTCCATATGTGGTAATTCATAGTTTTGATGCCTTCAGAGTGAATCTACAATTTTATAGTCATGAAAATACAGAAAACTCTTGGAATGAGAAGTTGTGTCCAAACTTTTGGTCTGTACTGTATATATGGACAAAATTGTTGGTACCCCTCGTTTAATGAAAGAAAAACCCACAATGGTCACAGAAATAACTTGAATCTGACAAAAGTAATTTGCCAAACTACATGTTGACAAGCCACAAAGCTTCAGGGAGAATGTCCTATGGACAGATGAGACAAAAATCGAAATTTTTGGCAAGACACATCAGCTCTATGTTCACAGATGGAAAAATGAAGCATATCTTCAAAAGAACACTGTCCCTACTGTGAAACATGGAGGAAGCTCTGTTATGTTCTGGGGCTGCTTTGCTGCATCTGGCACAGGGTGTCTTGACTCTGTGCAGGGTACAATGAAATCTCAAGACTATCAAGTGATTCTAGAGAGAAATGTGCTGCCCAGTGTCAGAAAGCTTGGTCTCAGTCGCAGGTCATGGGTCTTGCAACAGGATAATGACCCAAAACACACAGCTAAAAACACCCAAGAATGGCTAAGAGGAAAACATTGGACTATTCTGAAGTGGCCTTCTATGAGCCCTGACCTAAATCCTATTGAGCATCTTTGGAAGGAGCTGAAACATGCCGTCTGGAAAAGGCACCCTTCAAATCCAAGACAACTGGAGCAGTTTGCTCATGAGGAGTGGCCAAAATACCTGCTGAGAGGTGCAGAAGTCTCATTGACAGTTACAGGAATCGTTTGATTGCAGTGATTGCCTCAAAAGGTTGTGCAACAAAATATTAAGTTAAGGGAACCATCATTTCTGTCCAGGCCTGTTTCATGAGTTTTCTTTTTTAAAAAATTCTGTTGAAGCATGGTTGAAAAGCAATGTCTGACTTTCATTTGTTCATTTTCATAGAATTTTTATATATTATTACTTTTGTCAGATTCAAGTTATTTCTGTGAACATTGTGGGTTTTTCTTTCAGGGGTACCAGCAATTTTGTCCTTGAGTGTGTGTATATATATACAGTCATATGAAAAAGTTTGGGCACCCCTATTAATCTTAATCATTTTTAGTTCTAAATATTTGGGTGTTTTCAACAGCCATTTCAATTTGATATATCTAATGACTGATGGACACAGTAATATTTCAGGATTGAAATGAAGTTTATTGTACTAACAGAAAATGTGCAATATGCATTAAAACAAAATTTGACCGGTGCAAAAATTTGGGTACCCTTATCATTTTATTGATTTGAATACTCCTAACTACTTTTTACTGACTTACTGAAGCACAAAATTGGTTTTGTAACCTCACTGAGCTTTGAACTTCATAGCCAGGTGTATCCAATCATGAGAAAAGGTATTTAAGGTGGCCAATTGCAAGTTGTTCTCCTATTTGAATCTCCTCTGAAGAGTGGCATCATGGGCTCCTCAAAACAACTCTCAAATGATCTGAAAACAAAGATTGTTCAACATAGTTGTTCAGGGGAAGGATACAAAAAGTTGTCTCAGAGATTTAACCTGTCAGTTTCCACTGTGAGGAACATAGTAAGGAAATGGAAGACCACAGGGACAGTTCTTGTTAAGCCCAGAAGTGGCAGGCCAAGAAAAATATCAGAAAGGCAGAGAAGAAGAATGGTGAGAACAGTCAAGGACAATCCACAGACCACCTCCAAAGAGCTGCAGCATCATCTTGCTGCAGATGGTGTCACTGTGCATCGGTCAACAATACAGCACACTTTGCACAAGGAGAAGCTGTATGGGAGAGTGATGCGAAAGAAGCCGTTTCTGAAAGCACGCCACAAACAGAGTCGCCTGAGGTATGCAAAAGCACATTTGGACAAGCCAGCTTCATTTTGGAAGAAGGTCCTGTGGACTGATGCAACAAAGATTGAGTTGTTTGGTCATACAAAAAGGCGTTATGCATGGCGTCAAAAAAACACAGCATTCCAAGAAAAACACTTGCTACCCACTGTAAAATTTGGTGGAGGTTCCATCATGCTTTGGGGCTGTGTGGCCAATGCCGGCACCGGGTATCTTGTTAAAGTTGAGGGTCGCATGGATTCAACTCAGTATCAGCAGATTCTTGAGAATAATGTACAAGAATCAGTGACGAATTTGAAGTTACGCCGGGGATGGATATTTCAGCAAGACAATGATCCAAAACACAGCTCCAAATCTACTCAGGCATTCATGCAGAGGAACAATTACAATGTTCTGGAATGGCCATCCCAGTCCCCAGACCTGAATATCATTGAACATCTGTGGGATAATTTGAAGCGGGCTGTCCATGCTCGGCGACCATCAAACTTAACTGAACTGGAATTGTTTTGTAAAGAGGAATGGTCAAAAATACCTTCATCCAGGATCCAGGAACTGATTAAAAGCTACAGGAAGCGACTAGAGGCTGTTATTTTTGCAAAAGGAGGATCTACTAAATATTAATGTCACTTTTCTGTTGAGGTGCCCATACTTTTGCACCGGTCAAATTTTGGTTTAATGCATATTGCACATTTTCTGTTAGTACAATAAACCTCATTTCAATCCTGAAATATTACTGTGTCCATCAGTTATTAGATATATCAAATTGAAATGGCTGTTGCAAACACCCAAATATTTAGAACTAAAAATGATTAAGATTAATAGGGGTGCCCAAACTTTTTCATATGACTGTATATAGTGGCCAACAGCTGTGGTCAATTCAAACACCCCTAAGGCCAACCCTGCCCATAGTTGTCATACTGTATACTGTTTGTTTGTTCACCAACTTATTGTTCAGTAAGTCTTCTATGTGTGAATACACACTTACTGAGCAGCACATTACTGTAGGTGTTAATAACTTGGAAGCAGACTAAACAGATCCTGCTATCTCTCCAGGCTGTCAGACATTGTTGCTGCAATATCTCCTGACTGAATGAATAAGAACTTTGTTTTACATTGTATGAATGTCTACCACAATGTCACAGTGATGTATGAGACCTGTTCTGTACTGGCACTGTACACAGGAATTTACTTTATGTGTCTGTTCAAGGATTGAAAAATCCACTGTAAGCGTTCCTGACATGTCACAGTGATTGACAGGCTGCAGTCGTCTTCTGGGTGTCTGGATTCCTTCAGACAGACTTGGATTTTTTTTTTTTACTTTACTAGTAAATCTATGGTAACGTAGAGTAAAAGCAGTGTTGACACCTCTGTATAAAACGCCAGGGACCCTCCAATGTCCGTAGCAGGTTCACGCTTCCTCATTATCGCTATACAATAAAGTCCTCTAATAACAAGTGAAGGTCTTGTGATTTTATATTCCCTGGTGAGATTAAAGTGAAACGGTGCTCCCTACCCACATTAAAGATGAGGAAATTGCAGAGATGGATTGTAAAAATTCTGTCTCCTGCAGTTATTAAAAGGTGCAACCTGTGATAAAGTTCCCAGTTCGGTTCATTGATATAGTTCAGCTTTGCCCAAGTGTCTCATAATGACATATTTGGGAGGGCACACTGTAGCCCTTTACTGGGTATTGTAATATTGTATTGTAATTGTAACTTGTGAGGTCCAGGGGTATAGTTTTTAGGGGTGCTAGATATGGGCTGTGGCAGCAACCTGTATCTTTGCCTAGACCTATCTACAACCTGAACTTTCTGACCATTATATGCATATCCACTTGCAGGCTCTATCTATAATTGTCAGGTATCTTGAGCCATTGGGCAGTAGACATAATCCCCCTTCAGACATAACAGCTAAAAATTCTCAATACCAAATTCTCTTTCACTTAGAAGCAGCATAGAGGACATTATAGAGAAGTACTGAACAGTATTGACATGAATAAAATTCTGGGATGAGTTATAAAACTTACTATGGGCTGCAGCAGCTTGTCTGTGAGTAAGTATTTTAGGAGGAGGGGGAAGGGAGTAGGAAAAGTTTTATATTTGCTTGTAGTATTGACTTATGTTGACCTATGATGGAAAGTTACCGATCATGTGAATTGTAACTTACTGTCTTGTTTTTGTTATTTACCTTGATATCCATTTCCATCTGCATCTACTCCTGTGGATACTGATTGTCCGAATGTACTTAAGGAATAGCCAAGCTTCTGTCCCTGTATTCTCTGCAAAAATTCATCATACAAATATCACAACCATTCTCATTGTTATAAATGATGTCATCACTAAACACATACAGGTGTGTCTCAATAAATTAGAATATCTTTGAAACGTTTATTTCTTTCAGTAATTAAATAAAAAAGTGACCTCCTATATTTTCTAGATTCTTTACACAGAGTCTTCTATTTCAAGTGTTTTATTTCTGTAAATGTTGATTATGGATTACAGGTAATGAAAACCCAAATCTAAGAAAATTAGAATATTGTAAAAAAGTTCAGTATTGTAAATTCAGTGTGTCACCTGCCAAGGTTTCCTAAGCCTTTAAATGGTCCCTCAGTCTGGTTCAGTAGGACACACAATCATGGAAGACGCTGATTATGAATTGTATTACTGAATTACTGAAATGAATGAACGTTTCAAAGATATTCTAATTTACTGAGATGCACCTGTATATGTCTTTTGAGAAAACAATATGCTTAGTATTCTGTATTGTGTCAGAACAGTACACTCAATCTTGCGACGTGACTATAGGAGGTACAGAATTTGGGGCTGCTCTATAGGTACATTGTAGTGGCATTTACTTCCACTGTTTAACTTTTGGTTGCAATTTTTTTTTTGCTATGTGCTCTGCTTACACAAACTCAAAAGAAAACACAAAGCTTAGTTCCTAAGTGAAAACGTATAGAGGAAGAGACGTGTGAGCTGCATGGGAATTAAAATTCCAACGTTTCACATTCTTTCTGTGTGACGTGGAATTTGTTGATAGTGTTTTCAGAAAAAATTGTGTAAGAATAGTCTTGTGTAAGAATAGTGCTCAAAATTTACATTTTGTAAGACGTTATCCACTTGTGACAATCCTTTTTTATAGGTGGGTCCCATGAAAATAGGTTGATCATGGGGTGTTCTACTGGGAACCCTAACAATCAGCTGTAATTTGTAGTGGAAGCTGATAAAATGTGCAGCACCTCCGTAGGTAAGATGAAGCATTACATGGTGTTCATTAAACGTGTATTCTGGAAATTAACCATTACTGCGTATCCACAAGATCAGGAAGAAATGATGAAAAATAGAAATACCTGTGAGAAGGTAGGTGTGATTCCTTTATCACGTCCATTATAAATATATATGGCGCCATTCATATTGTCTTCATGTGGAGCTCCAATAGCCACATCTGAAACAAAAAATGAAATAAGATAAATCATTGTAAGACATAAAATATATTACTATAGGCCTTATAACTAGATTTCAACCTGTTCTTTATCAGACTTCATGAAGAAATTTACTGCATAGTTTCTGATTTAGAAAATGTTCTATACTGCAAAGAATAATAAAGAGCTTTCAATGGATTCACTCGACAATACCAGATACTTGAGAGAGAAGTGCTCCAAGAAACTTAGGAAATATATTGTTTCACCACAAGAGGGCAGCGTTGCACATCACCAATCTGATTGCAGCTAATCTTTCTATTCTTTCTGCATAATTTCTTATTTATCTGCCATATGTATATAACTAAAAACATTATTGTCAATCAATTTTGTGTCACCTTAAATCTCATCTAAGGCTCTATTCACACTGGCATTCTTGCCTCTATTTTCTTGACCGACTTTGTCATCTGTTTACATGTCATAGAAATGAACTGGATCTGCTGACAAATCATTCTGTGGTTTTTGATCATGTAAATACAACTTGGTTAAAACTCTGATTCTAATGTAAACTGTTTTTCAAATGTGAATGTGAACATAGCCTAAACATCAGTCAGAACTCTGCCCACATAAAGGACAGAGCACAAAAATGCAAAAATAAAGAAAAACTAGTCCAGCTCTTCCTCTCATCATCTCCTTTGATCCTATTTTGACGGATATCACAAGAGTGAGAAATATATAAAAGAATTTTTCTCTATGTATCTCAGGAGATCATTCCCCCCCCCCCCATTCTTAACTATCCTGTGTCTGGCTGTAAGACAACTGGCTGCAGCAGGAGCTTCTCCCCCAAAGCAAGACATAAAGATCAATCAGCCTCTTCAGTCATTCTCTAGATCAAACACCTCTTCAGTCATTCCCTAGCTAGAAACAGAACAGATCAGCAGGAGAGTAACCACTGGGTTATTTGGAGGATTTCTATGAAACTGTTTGTTACAGGAATATGCAGAAAATCCTGCAGACTGGCAGACAATTTGGGCAAGATTATCTTGAGAATTATTGTTTCAATTCATCTCTAAGGTGTTTAGTGGATTTGGGGTCAGGACTCTGTGCAGGGCATTCCATGCCAAAATCACCCAACCATCCCCTTAATGCTTTGTGCACTGGGGCGCCGTCATGCTGGAGCAGAAAAGGACCATCCACAAACTGTTTCCACAAAGGTTGAAGCATACAATTGTCCAAAATGTCTGGATGCCGAAGCACTAAGATTTCCCTTCACTGGAACTAAAGAGGCCAAGCCCTGAAGAACAACCCCATAGCATTGTCCTTCCTCCTGCAGTTAGGCAGGTAACGTTCTCCTGGCATTCACCAAATTTGGACTCCATCAGACTGTAAAATAGAGAAGGGTCATTCATCATGGCACAGAACACGTTTCTTCTGCTCTAGTGTCCAGTGGCGTCATTGTACTTTACACCACTCCATCCGTTGTTAAGGTCCCTCATACATTGCAGTGTATGGAGAGATCCGTGAAAATAGGTCAAAACAGAGCATGACCTCTATTTTAACAGTCCATGATAATGGACCATCAGAATATCAATCATGTGAATAACCTCCATTTACATACAGTGAAATTAATGCGGCTGCCGATTTTCCGTGAGTATAGGGTAGAGGTCCCGGGGTTCTGCTTTCTCTGCCTTTTCAACCCCATGGTTTCTGGAACTATTTTGCAACTATGGGGAAATCATTGGTTTTTTATAGCAGCTTCTCAGGCCCACTTCCTTTTTGAAGTACTTCAGCAATAAGGATTTCAAAGAATAAATGGTTGCTTGCGTGTATATAGGAGAAGTAAAGTTCTGAGTGGGAAGTTTCTGCATCTACTTGATGTAACAGGCAGCTTGCAGAGTGTGCACATTGATAGAGGAGATTAGTTGCAGACCATCATTAACTTTATAAAACCCATTATACAGATATACATTAGTATTACCTAAAGGGGTTTTCCAGGATGACCTGACATATCATATCAATTGAAGACTTACAGGACCTCCCCCGATCAGCAGTTTGAAAAAACTGCAACATTCAGGCCAGTCCTAGAATGTATGGGCACCTAGGAGGTTTCCACTTGACATGGATCCAGTAGGTGGCGCTACCCCTGTTCTGGTAAACTTATCTGTGTGGTATGGCAGGTTGCACCCACTATCTCATTGCAGCTAACACATCCTCCGCCTTGGCTTTTGTTGCTGCAGCATGGGCCAAGTCACATTCACTACTTATGCCTCTATTAAATGCAATCCTAACCTGTGGACACAGGGTGCAATGCCTTATACTAACAGTCACAGAAAGTCAAGTGGACACAGGCAGTGGTGTCTAAACCTCCTATGAACCCATACATTCTTGGCAGCAACCTTTTTCTTCTCTTCAAGAGTCACAATCTCACATTCTGTATAATGAAATTCTATACTTATGGATTGTTAAATTAGTTAAGAGAATATAGAGAGAATGATAATTACTCTGCCCCCTAGCAGGCAGAGGTGGTACTGTCTCTAGCCACCCATGTCATGCTATATTAAGGCATCAAGGCAAGCAGAGTACAGATTAAGAAAAATATGATGATGGTGTCAAGATTCCTGGCAAATATAGCTTTGCACAACTCTACCGTGCTGTTGTGTCCTGCAAAAAAGACGGACAGCTTTAAACAGGCTAAACAGAGACCAAAGTTTAATTGTTTGGGCTCCTTTTAGCTCATTAAAGTGAATAGATCTATCGCAGGATACATTTGCATACTGTTTTGGGGTATTCAAATGTATCTCCGTGATGCAATGCTCAGCCCCAAGTTTTATAGCTTCATGTACAGTCATGGCCAAAAGTTTTGAGAATGACACAAATATTATATTTTCACATGATCTGCTGCCCTCTGGTTTTTATGTGTGTTTGTCAGATGTTTTTATCACATACAGAAATAGAATTGCATTCATATTATGAGTAACAGAAGCTTATATTGACAGTTAGAATGAGTTAATGCAGCAAGTCAATATTTGCAGTGTTGACCCTTCTTCTTCAGGACCTCTGCAATTCTCCCTGGCATGCTCTCAATCAACTTCTGGACCAAATCCTGACTGATAGCAGTCCATTCTTGCAGAATCAATGCTTTCATTTTGTCTGAATTTGTTGGTTTTTGTTTGTCCACCCGTCTCTTGATGATTGACCACAAGTTCTCAATGGGATTAAGATCTGGGGAGTTTCCAGGCCATGGACCCAAAATCTCTATGTTTTGTTCCCTGAGCCATTTAGTTATCACCTTTGCTTTATGGCAAGGTGCTCCATCATGCTGGAAAAGGCATTGTTGAGCGCCAAACTGCTCTTGGACGGTTGGGAGAAGTTGCTCTTGGAGGACATTCTGGTACCATTCTTTATTCATGGCTGTGTTTTTAGGCAAGACTGTGAGAGAGCCGATTCCCTTGGCTGAGAAGCAACCCCACACATGAATGGTTTCAGGATGCTTTACAGTTGGCATGAGACAAGACTGGTGGTAGCGCTCACCTCTTCTTCTCCGAATAAGCTGTTTTCCAGGTGTTCCCAACAATCGAAAAGGGGATTCATCAGAGAAAATGACTTTACCCCAGTCCTCAGCAGTCCACTCCCTGTACCTTTTGCAGAATATCAGTCTGTCCCTGATGTTTTTTCTGGAGAGAAGTGGCTTCTTTGCTGCCCTCCTTGAGACCAGGCCTTGCTCCAAGAGTCTCCGCCTCACAGTGCGTGCAGATGCACTCACACCTGCCTGCTGCCATTCCTCAGCAAGCTCTGCACTGCTGGTAGCCCGATCCCGCAGCTGAAACACTTTTAAGAGACGGTTCTGCCGCTTGCTGGTCTTTCTTGGGCGCCCTGGAGCCTTTTTGGCACCAATGGAACCTCTTTCCTTGAAGTTCTTGATGATGCGATAGATTGTTGACTGAGGTGCAATCTTTCTAGCTGCAATACTCTTCCCAGTTAGGCCATTTTTGTGCAGTGCAATGATGACTGCACGTGTTTCTTTAGAGATAACCATGGTTAACAGAAGAGAAACAATGATGGCAAGCACCAGCCTCCTTTTAAAGTGTCCAGTGGTGTCATCTTACTT
Source organism: Leptodactylus fallax (assembly GCA_947044405.1). NCBI lineage: Eukaryota > Metazoa > Chordata > Amphibia > Anura > Leptodactylidae > Leptodactylus > Leptodactylus fallax. The sequence continues at coordinate 2,438,387 of CAMRHE010000070.1, read as the reverse complement.
AATCATGACAGATTGATCTCCAGCCCTGTCCTCATCAACACCCACACCTGTGTTAATGGAGCAATCACTGAAACGATGTTAGGTGGTCCTTTTAAGGCAGGGCTGCAATGATGTTGAAATGTGTTTTGGGGGATACAGTTCATTTTCTAGGCAAATATTGACTTTGCAAGTAATTGCTGTTAAGCTGATCACTCTTTATAACATTCTGGAGTATATGCAAATTGCCATTAGAAAAACTGAAGCAGTAGACTTTGTAAAAATTAATATTTGTATCATTCTCAAAACTTTTGGCCATGACTGTATTGTTATAGTTTGCCACTGTAGAATTGCTTTATATAAGGTTATGCCTATTATAGGCTATATAGGCTGTACACAGGGAATGCATGCATCAAAAAGATCAACCCATCTTGTATGTCTGCCAACCCTCAGGTCATAGAAAATATGTAAGTTTTATGACTAGAGCCACTATAAAATGCTACTGTACAATATTTCAGTACAATTTCTGTTCTCTGTTTCATATATTATTGTCGTCTGTGTCTTAATATTTTTGCAAGTTAGAATCTGCTTTAAAAACATGCTTTAATCCCATGACCTTTACATCTTCTGCCTCACTGTATGTTCCAGAATGAATGTCAATCATTAGTCCAGAGACTGCAAAAATTGACAGAGAGCAGCCGACGGCAATCATCATATATAAAGAAAAAGATTTGAATTTCGGAAACTGCACCAAAATCACCGTGACCAGTGCCAAACAGAAATGAAGAACTCAAGTGAGTTAAACATGGTGAGTACTAAGGCCAAGTATAACCACTCACAGAAAATAATTAGATCATTACATTGTATTTTCCACCATCAAATCTGAAAGCAGAACAAGATGTATGAATGAAAGTGGAGAATATCCATTCTTATTATTAGTATCATAGAAGTCTATCACTATACAGTCTAAAGCTAAGCTAATATTTTTACAACGTTGTCCAAATCACAAGGCTTATCAGGATTATCATGACGTCACGACGCTCGGCATGCCCATGTGACCGCTGTGGCCCAATCACAGGTCTCAGTGGTGACCCTGGCACATGACATCATCGTTTGTTAAAAACTGAAGAACTTGGGATATTCGTGTCAAACCCGGCTTGTGATGAAGCGGTTTCCCCATCTCTAATTGGTAGATGTGATTAATAGGTATGCTCATTCACCTACAATATGCGACTGATTTATATTGTTATTTAAGCACCTTGATATTGCCCTCAGGATTGGCTTCTCGTGATATGCCCTGCCACTGCTACCAGCATAAATTGTAATAGCACTTCTTCATTGACCCTTTTTAAAACCTGAGAGCAAACACACAATGGGGTTTATGGTGGAGGTCACCAGTACAGGGATTGATCAGTCTGTCACAGCCAGGTTCATATTACATGGATTAACCTCATTTTAGGTATTTGTGTTTTACGCTAGGTTCAGATTTGCGTTCGGGTTTACTTTCATGGGGTCCGCTTGGGGACCCCATGAACGGAAACTTAATCCGCTTAAAAAAACAATTAACCACCCGATTTACGCCTGAAAAATGCAGAGAGAAAAGTCCTGCGTGCAAGAATTTTCTCTCCGCATTTTTAAAGTGAAATGGGGAATGGAATCCCCGAGTGGCGATCAGGCGCAAGTGTGAATTCAGCCTTAATCTGCTTATATGATGTGTATTCATTACCACATTATACCTCTATATTGTATTATGTCTATAAGGTCATAATGGCCAGGGTGTGTATTTATGGATCAGTAACGTTATTGACCATATATTAAAATACTTGTGTGTTCAGATTCTTGTTGTAAATACGTTTTGCATGGCGTGCTTTTGTTTGGTAATCTGTACTCCTTGAAGGCAGTCTGCCACCAGAACCCAGCATATCCTTCCAGCCCTGCAGACAGATAGGTTAGGGTCACCAGAATCATACAGTGTTATCTCCTTGTAAACCACTGCCTATGACAGTGATCCATCATAAACATCACTGTCATGTGAATAAGGCCTTAGAGTATGTTCCCACATACAAGTTTTATGATGCAGTTTTTAAAGTCAAAAAGATGAATGGAGCATAAAACAAAGCACGTGTATAAAAGTAAGACTGACGCTTTTTTTGTATGCAGTCTTGCTTTGAATTTAAAAACTGCATCTAAAGCCTGAGCATATGAACGCACTCTTACAATTGTAATGCTATTTGTTCAGCATGGAACCACAAAACAATGAATGATACACAATGTCAGCGATGTAATAAACTGGGATGTGTAAATGAGGCTCTGTGCATTAGCCTTGTTGGTAAATGTATTATTTATTTTGCTTATTTATATAGCGCCCTCACATTCCGCAGCGCTTTACAGAAACCCTCTTGCTCGGCTTTGTACTAATAATTCTAACATTATATTTCGCAGCTAAAAATAAATGCACTTAACTTGCTGAACTATTTAAAGTGTAAACGTCAATGAAAAGTGCAGAATCTTTATTGAATTAAATAAGACCTTATCAATGCCTAAAAATAACAACCAGTATCTTCCATGGAATTCAGAGCTGCAGTACATGTGCTCCTTCCCATAGCCTTCAGCTATTTACATAGGAGTATCTTGACATATGGTCAGTGTTTATGTAAACTTGTAATGACAGCTGTAGAAAGTGACAAGCCGTCTAGGAAATCTCTTGGAGTGATGACTCTCCAGGCTGTAGCTTTTACCCCCCCAATGGTCTTTATGTATTTGTATAAATAAACAGTGACCACATGAAGGGGTTAAGATCCTCTGCCCCTCCTGTGTGTGTATAGGGCACTCTGAACTTTCAGTGCCCCTTTCTAATGTGAAGTTTCATGTTCTCTGTAAGCTTCAAACAACCGCAGCAAAATTACTTTCAGGAAGCTGAGACTAGTGGTGATATCAGTCATTCTTCATATATTACATGTCATCATTCAGATACATATAAATGTGATTCAGTATATAATTCTATCTATACCTGACACGTCATTAATACTATGAGGGAGATTTACTAAGCTAAATGCACAGAATTATGGTTTAAACAGGTTATCAACTTAATATAATTGATGGCCTATCCTTAAAGGGGTTTTTATGCAATTTATATACTGATTTATTTTGCATACTTGTATAGCACCAATATATTCCACAGTGCTTTTGCAGACATGGTCAGTTACTGTTCCATATAAGGCTCACAATCTATATTCACTATTAGGCCAGGTTCACACTAGCGATCGCTATACATTCAGGGTTTCCTTTCCCGAACCTGCTTAAAAAATGCGAAGAGAGAAGCCCTGCAAGGGTTTCCACGGGTAACCGCTTGTTAAGCGGGTTAGCTTTCCATTTTTTGAGTCCGCTTGGGGAAGAATGGAAAGTTGAACGCTAGTGTGAACCTAGCGTCAGTATGGCTTTGGAGTGTTGGAGGAAACCCACCCAAACAAAGGGAGAACATACAAACTCCGTGCAGATGTTCTTGCTCAGATTCAAACTGGGGACCCCAGCGCTGCAAGGCAACACTGCTAATAAGTGAGCCAACCTAGTATGTGATCAATTGAGGGTCCTATACCAGGGGTCCAAATGAGCAGCCTCCATGAGTAAGACTGACATGGCACCAGTTTTCCTGTTCATGTGTAGTGATGTTTAATGGAGGCTGCTGATGGACGGATCTACCAGTATCCATACTGCGACTGCAGCACGATGTCGCCAACTTTGCAGACCAGTGAAAACAAGCTTGCAGCTGACCAGAGTAGGCAAGCCACTGGCACCTATAATGGCATGACGGGATAGCTGTCACTGTATGTGCTGAATAAAGAACGGCCATCCCTTTACAAACAGGAGAATACTAATAAAAAGCAATAGATTACCAATGGTCACTATGTATAAATAGAGATGAACAAAGACAGCTAAGTACTTGGCTATCTGCATCAGTCTCACACACATTGAATGGAGTGGCAGCACATAATGTACACATGACTCAAATGGGACCCCTGTTCTCATGACTGGTGGGGGCTCCAGTGGCGGGAAACCCCAGCGATCAAACACTGTGGATAGGTGATAAGTTGTATTGTATTGTATCCCCTTTAAGGGTTAAATGAGAAAATCTAGAATTCCAGAATCTCAGTGGGGGAATACCAGCTAGTGGTCCAAGTACACTTGTAACATCTTGGAGCAGTTTGCTAAAATTAAAATCTTCTCGTTCTTTAAAGAATACGTCATGCTCCACTCCAAGGAATAACTGGAAACTCTGGGCTCCATGTCAAAGTTTTAAAGAACTCCCAGCCCAAAGTCACACCCTGAGGTGGAGATCAGCAAGATCCCAAAACAATACTCATGCGTGTGAATGGAATGGTCTAACAGAACTAGAAGCCTTCTGTGGGTCCTAGGTCATATCAGTTTCTGTGAATGGTCACTTTAGGTCCTGATTTTGAGATACACTGGTGGGAATTCACCATTCCACCTATGGCAGTTTTCTGGCATAGAAGGAGGCGCCAAACCTATGCCACGAGCCCTGGTCCTAACTGGCGTAGATTTCCATTCTGGCGTAGGGATGTCTGACTAATTTAAGAAGAGCCTCTTCATAAATCTCTCTTTCTCTGCACCTGTTGGCCCATTTATTAAGACTGGTGTATGATATGCCAGTCTTAATAAATTTGACCCACTGTATATTAAAGAGGGTAAATTAAAAATAAGTCATAAACCATCTTTTATCTTGTGACTGTTTCCTTTTCTTATATGCAGAGTTACTTCCATTATCTGATGTTTTCTTCCCCATATTAACTGTATCTGCCCCATTCTTCCATTGTTATAAAGAAGTCAGGTTTTAGATAAAGGAGACTCTGATACCATCGGCCTTTATTATTCTGCCAGAATTACTTTCTTTTAGCAAGATCAATGGGGGAAATTTATCAACCCATCTGCACCAGTTTTAGGTCACCTACATAACAGTTTTATGTCAATCTACATAACCTTCTGCAATACCACACAAGTACAGTTGTGCTAAAAAGTTTACATATCCCAGCAGATTTTTCTGGTTTTTTGGCCTTTTTTCAGAGAATATGAATGATAACACAAAAACTTTTTCTCCACTCATGGTAAGTGGTTGGTTGAAGCCATTTATTGTGTTTTTTATTGTGTTTTCTCTTTTTAAATCATAATGACAACCAAAAACATCAAAAAGACCCTGTTCAAAAGTTCACATACCCTGGTGATTTTGGCCTGATAACATGCCCAGAAGTTGACACAAAGGGGTTTGAATGGCTACTAAAGGTAACATCCTTACCTGTGACCTGTTTGCTTGTAATCAGTGTGTGTGCATAAAAGCTGAGTGAGTTTCTGGCATCCAGACTGTTGCATCTTTCCTCCAGCCGCTGACAATTCTGGATTGTGAGTCATAGGGAAAGAAAAAGAATTGTCCACAGATCTACGGGAAAAGGTAGTTGAACTGTATAAAACAGGAAAGGGATACAAAAAAATATCCAAGGGATTGATAATGCCAGTCAGCAGTGTTCAAACTGTGATTAACAAATGGAAACTCCGGGGCTCTGTAAAAACCAAACCACGGTCAGGTAGACCAACCAAAATTTCGGCCACAACTGCCCAGAAAATTGTTCGGGATGCAAAGAAAAACCCACACATAATATCAGCTGAAATACAGGACTCTCTGAAAACTATCGGTGTGTCTGTTTCAAGATGCACAATAAGGAGGTACTTGAAGAAAAATGGGCTGCATGGTCGAGTTGCCAGAAGAAAGCCATTACTGCGCAAATGCCACAAAGAATCTCGCCTTCCATACGCCAAACAGCACAGAGACAAGCCTCAAAACTTCTGGAACAAGGTAATTTGGAGGGATGCGACAAAAATCAAACTTTTTGGCCACAACCATAAACGTTACATTTGGAGAGGTGTCAACAAGGCCTATGATGAAAGGAACACCATTCCTACTGTAAAGCACGGAGGTGGATCACTGATGATGTGGGGATGTGTGAGCTTCAAAGGCACAGGAAACTTGGTCAAAGTTGAAGGAAAGATGAATGCAGCACTTTATCAGCAAATACTGGAGGAAAATTTGCATTCATCATCTAGGAAGCTGCGCAAGGGACGTACTTGGACGTTCCAACATGATAATGATCCAAAACACAAGGCCAAGTCGACCTATTGGCTACAGCAGAAGAAAGTGAAGGTTCTGGAGTGACCATCTCAGTCTCCTGACCTCAATATCATTGAGCCACTCTGGGGAGATCTCAAGCACGCAGTACATGCAAGACAGCCCAGGAATTTACAGGAACTGGAGACTTTTTGCCAAGAAGATTGGGCAGTTTTACCATCTGAGAAAATAAAGAGCCTCATCCACAACTACCACAAAAAACTTCAAGCTGTCATTGATGTTAGAGGGGGCAATACACGGTATTAAGAAGTGGGGTATGTGAACTTTTGAACAGGGTCATTTTGATGTTTTTGGTTGTCATTATGATTTACAAAGAGAAAACACAGAAGTTTGACAATAAATGGCTTCAACCAACCACTAACCATGAGTGGAGAAAAAGGTTTTGAGTTATCATTCATATTCTCGGAAAAAAGGTAAAAAAACAAACAAAAAATCTTCCGGGGTATGTAAACTTTTTAGCACAAGTATATGTACCCAGTCTTATAAGACCTGCATGTGAACCTCTATAGAACATTTAGTAAAGGATTCTTAGGATCAGTTATAGCATCTGTGAAGCAGAAGGTACAAAAGCAGATGCTATATGACATAACTGCAACCCACAAACACACCTCACCCACATCTCACAATATATAACATGGCCATCTCTCTAATTTCAGTATTATAAGATGCACAGTAACCATATTCTAAGGAAATTCTTTTGTATTTGTGTGGTTTCTTACCCCACTACATTGTTTTTGTGAAGTAAAAACCGGTTGATATGATTTCACAGAAAATCCTTCCTTTAATGACTACTAAGCATCTTGTGGCCGATGAAGTTCTGCAAAAACTGTATTTATCATCGGATTCAATTGTCGAAAGGGCTTACAGGCTCCCTGTGGCGCTTCCCAGTTGGGTTAGCCCACACGTAGTATCCACAGGACAAGAGATAAATATGCAATCACCTAAGGTCCATCCAATGTGACCCCCACCAGTCACAAGAATGGAGATTCATGAGACCCCTGTATGACAGGAGTGGCAGTGAACATGTAAGACCGCAACATCATATGTACAGGACTGATGGTGCACTCTACTAGACTGTTTCCTTCAGTCCCATAGAAGCCAATGGAGTGGTGATCACACATATACGCTACCACATTCACACAACGGACTCAGGGACCCTTGTTCTTTTGACTAGTAGGGGTCCCAGTGGCCAAACCCCCAAAAATCATACATTTATCAGCTATCCTGAGAACAGGTGATAAATGTTGTTCATGGGTCAATATATTTAAATGGGCAGTATGGAGACACAATCATCTACAGAAAGGGGCACATTTGGAGCATAAAAATACCATATTGTGTCATGGCCATATAGAGGAACCATACTGCGCCATACACACTCAGTAGCTGGATGTGCAGCTATCCCATTACTAGCCCCTGTGGCCCTCTGTTATAACTAGTACACATAGTGAATTACTTTGATTCTTAAGTGAATAATTTTACCTTCATATCCATCATTGTCAAGATCTCCGAGATTGGTTATTGCTTCTCCAAATCTCGCTGCATATAGGTCACTTCCAAAAAGTTCATGTTCAAGTTCTAACATATGACCCTGGAAAAAAAAAATATATATAAAAGGTACATATTAGTTCTATTAAAAAAAAAAAAGAAAGTAGAAAGCAACAAAAAACATAAAACTGGTGTATAAGCCCTGAAAAAAGTAGAGATGAGCGAACATCCCCAGATTCAGTTCGTTTCGGTTTTGGGTTAATGATTTGCTTCTGGTCGCACAAGTTCAATACGAACCAGAAGTAAAATTATTATACTTTGGGGTTTCTTCAGATCCCAGAATATAATAGGTGGAGGCCCAGGGAAGGTGTAAAAAATGATAAACATTTATGCTCACTTTCTGTTACCTCTTTTGGGCCTCCTCACGGTGTCCGGTGCTCTCTCTTGGTCTTCTTGGTGATGTCATGCACCCAAGGTCACTGCTGTGATTGGGCCTCAGTGGTGATATGGTCAGACTGAGCGTCATGACTTTGTGACACTCACCATGACCATGTGACTGATGTGGACCAAATCACAGGCCTCAGTGGTGACCCCAAACACATGACATCACTAGAAAAGTGCCAGATGCCATAAAGAGGCTCAAAACAGATGAGGAAATGTGAGTATAAATGTGAGTATAAAGTTGCACAAGCAGCCACCAGAGGGAGCACTGGTGCAACTGGTATACATTGAGCTTGGTTATAAGACAGTATGCAGTAAGCTCCAAATCTCTCTCTAGTGGTTGATGTTCTAAATCTATGTATATGTATGGCATGTGGTGCTCCGTAAAGGAATAATGGACCTAAACACAACACTGTGTTAAAAGCTGGACATTTACTTTAACACTGTGCCATACTGTTGGTATACCAGAGACAGTAGAATAATATAAAAATAAAGGATTATATACAGCTTTTGTTCTCTCTATATAGATTATAGGATATGGTATTGCTGCATCCAGTTTACATTTCAATTATCATATTATCCCTTAAAAATTATTACTAAATATTCAATCTACTTCTGGAGGACAATTTCAGTTAAAGGGGATATCCAGAATTACAAAACATGGCTGTTTCTTTTCAGAAAGAACTCTAATTCCTTTCAGTCACATGACCATGCTGCAGCTCTGTCCCATTCAGGTGACTGGGACTGAGCTACAGCATGGCCATGTGACCAATAGGAAGTGGACCTATTGAGAAGAGGAGGAAGACCTATTTTTGAAAGAAGCGGCAACTCTTTCTAATCCTGGATGACCCCTTTAAGAAGCAAATCATAGCAATCTTTTATCTGCATTAAGATAGACATACACATTAGATTAATATCACCTAAACCTGAATGAGACCTCTATGTGTATGAAGTCATCACAACTTTTCGCCTGATATCAGATAAAGGGAGTTAGAAGGATTAGGCATGTTGTATTTCAACATGCCCACTCCTTTTGCTCTCAGGGGAGGGGTCTGACTGCAGCCGACACCACTCTCCCCATTTAGGACATATGCACACTCAGATAAGTGTATAGATGGCAGCTGTCTAAGGGGTCTAGCCGTTGCACTAGGCAAGTGTTAGTTTTGCCATGATTGTTTTGTAGGGGTTACAGCTTCATAAGAAATATGAAAAATCTCTTAAGAATGGAAAAATTAAGAAATGAAAAAAGTCTCTTAAGAATGGAAAAATTAAGAAATGAGAAAAGTGTCTTAAAAACAGAAAAATTAAGAAATGTGAAGAAAAAAAATCTGTTCTACTATCTACATCTAAACAGTAGATAAATCTAACCATTTCCTTGATACGCTGCCCAGGACACGAGGCTTATATATCTGAACCTGGAGATAAAGTGCCACAAGCAGCTGCATCTTATCAGACTTTATACTGATGTTCCTTTATCTTATCTTATACCAAACATTTCAGGATGTTCACCAAGAGAATATCATTCAAGAGGAAGAAACAAAATGAAAGCCTTAGCAACAGCAAATATATCCATTCATAAGTATCACAGTAACACTTTCATTTCAGGAACAGAATAACAGACTTGTATTCACACTAGTACAGACATGGTGCATGAGGATTCACTTCTTGGTATGTAGAAATGGAATGAAAACTATTTCTATGTCATTGAAATCACGTGTCCTGTATAAGACAAGCAAGTGGTAGACTCCCTTTAAATGACCCTAAAACTGTTTGGTCATATTGTCTGTTGATAAGGTGGCCGTACAGATAAAAGTAAAGTTAGCTGTACAGGCCATCTACCAGGCGGTGGCTTACTTTCCTTCCCCAATAAGAACACATGCACACCTGGCTAAGCAGAGAACAAGTGTATAGGGAGTCAAGAGGACTAACCAGCCAACAACATCTTAACGTGTAGGGCCACCTTTTGGGTAATGGCTTTGGGACAATAAAAAAAAATAAAAAAATAGTATAGCTAAACAAAAATATCTTTAAAAAAATAAAATGTACAAAGCCTCAAGATACATAATATAAATATATCTTCTTTCTCCACAACCATAACAACATGTAAAACTACTGGAACGTAAAGGGGCAAAATCAATAAATGTTTTCAGGTCATGAAGTCCTACATTATGTAGCCCTATTTGCCCTTGTAAGAAGTTTGCTAAATATTCCAATATGTTATATCCAGTATATAAACATTAGCAGTGTAAAGATGACAAAGCACTACACAAACAGGTGATGTGAAACTACATGTGTCTCCAGGCTGAGGTTCAGCCACGCGGAAAGTTATAGCAACCGTGTACCCCTCCTGTACCAGGTGCTGACCTAGAATAGGAAAATACAACAATCTCATCACACCCTTATATTCACACTGCATAAATGAGAATCAAAGCCGGAAAGAGAAAAGATTCAATCAGAAACTGTGTGAGGCGTGTGCTTTTCCATGTATACATGTACACATATGTTAGGGCAGTCTTCTATAATGCTAGGTTCACAGGCAGGTTAACATGAGAAGTTCATACAATTGAACAGTGGCGTAACTAGGAATGGCAACATTTGAGTTGGGTTACTCCAGCATAATGGCCTATTAAAAAAAAAAAAAGCATCAGGGGCCTGCTGGGCCCCCTAGTATCCCGGGCCCTGTGGCAGCCGCTACCGCAGCTACCCCGGTATTTACGCCCCTGCAACTGAAATATTAGGACTCTTCACACTCAACAGCACAAATACTTTCCAAATGTAACACTAAATAGAACCACTAGTAAGCTGCAAAGCAGAACTCCCACATCACTGCCAAGGACAGGGTGCCATTGAAAGTAGAGGTGCACATCACTGTCAAGGACCTGCAGTAACAACTGAATGGGGCTGAGCTTCAATTCCAAGCACAGCTGCTATACTATGTACAGGGCTTTGCTTGGTTTTCAGTGAAGATTTCACTCAAATGCTGCAGGCTCTTCCAACAGCTGATCAGCAGGGGTCCTGAGCATCGGAGCCCCATTGATCTTCAATTAATGACTTCTCCTAAAATTGTAGAAATCCCCTTAAGGCTGAGGCTCCACATTTCAGAAAAGCAGTTTTTTTTTTTTTGTGCAGACAAATAAGTGTGTACTTTATGTTTTTGTAGTTACTCCTGTGTTTTTTTGTTGCAGATTTTGCTGCAGTTTTTTGAGCCAAAGCCAAGAATGGCTACAAGATGAATAGGAAATATATAGGAAGTTCTTATCCTTCTACCTTCTGCTTAATCCACTCCTGGTTTCGGCTAAAAAAAGAAAAAACACAACAAAATCTGCAACAGAAAAAAATGGCGTTTCCACAATGTGGGGTCTTAGCCTAAAGGGTTTTCTGAGCTAAAAAATATGATGACCTAAACAAAGGAAAGGTCATCATTATCAGATCAGAGGGGGTTTGCCCCCTGATATTATCACTGATCAGCAGTTCTCAGCAGCTGACACAAAGAGAATGAAGCAGACAGCGCTGTTGTGTGTTGTGGACAGACCAGGTTACTGCAGATCAGCTCCCACTCTCTAGACTGGGATCTAAGCTGCAGTGACTCAGTGAGAGTGTCGGATGTCAGACACTACTGATCTGATCCTTAGGATAGGACATCAATATTTTTAACCCAGAAATCCCCTTTAATGGTAACTTTGGTCTGTGCTATTAGCAGAATAGTTTTTGCCTTCCTCTTTATTCACTTGAGTTTATAAGTAAAATGGCTGAACTAGTTCTTTTTGCAACCCAGTATCTATATAACTATATAACTATGTATAGGTGCCCATACACATAAGAGTATAGTCGACCAAACCTGCCAATTTTGGGTTGGCCAGCTATCTTCTGTGTATGGGGATGTGGTAAATTATGCCAGGGAAAAGAAAAATTGGCCATGTTGAAACCTAAATATTTGTTCTCCACATTGAGAACACATTCACAAATTGAGCATGCATGTGAATGGGGGAGTTAGAGGGAATAGCTGTTGATGAAGGTGTATTCTTTGCATGGGGTGAATAAGACAACCAACTAGGATAAGTGAACTGTACATAACGGACATTTGGTCCAATGTTTCGCTATACAATAGTATAGGAGGAAGTGGTATGAGGTGTCCTGTGTGTGCGAGTGTGCTTCCATTGTGACAGTTCTGACTGATACTGAATAGAGGGACAAGAAAATGCTTTCCAGATAGGGTTCCCTTATGGTAACAAGGTTGGTATTTGATGGGTTATATGGGATTGTGTGGTATCAATTATGGATTTTCCTGGAGCTCGGCAATTACTGTCATCGGAGACTTTTATAGTGGAAAATAACAAATTATCTCAGCTCACGGTAATACATAGTCATTTATGAGAATGAGATGAGGTGGGAAACATAATGAATAACCTTCTGGTCTAACTGCAGGTTATTCTTATTATAACACGAGACAATATAACCTGAGAAGCGATGAATACTTGAGAACATGTCATCTAAAATATCATTATCACCTAATGTTATCACATTGCATTAACATTGTATAAAGTTGTTTTTTCGCTCTTGACCTGTGAAGTGGATTGTCATCCTGTATTATCACCTAGTAATGAAATTGGTAGCGTTGTGAGCAGGTGAAAATCAATTACAAATATTCTTGCTTGTTTTTATATCAAGGTAATAGCGTGTTTATATCGAGTACGAAATCCTCAATGAATCCTTATAGACTGACGGTCAATCAATGGCATCGACCATGCTTTCCAAATCTGCTAAACTGTACTGAATCAATGGGGCCATGCATACTTCAGATTTTTAACAAAGACCCTTGGAACAAGTCCAGTTTGATCTGTTTTCCTGGATCAAAAAAGGAGATTCAATTTGCAGTCCAGGATTTTCTTAGATTGCATAGTGAAGCTTCTCAGTCTTGCATCTGTTTTTTTTTTTTTTTATAGCCTTTGTGTATAGTGATACCGTAATCTGTTTTTACTACTTCAATACAACATCTAATAAAAATTCATACATGTGGGACCATCAACTATCGGGAAAGAAGATCCATGTTAAGTTTGCGGCTGCTGCGTTTTCAATACACGTCAAGGTCTCATTCACACTTGTGTATGAAAACAAAAAAATAAATATGCATGCACAATACAGATCTTTTTATTTACAATTTATTATGGATTTGTTTCTATATTGTATCCATTTTTATTCTACATTGTGTTCCATATTTCATTTGTATTTGTTATATTTTTTAGTTAAAGGGGTTGTCCATGACCTAAAGATTTTTTATATTGATGACCTATCTACAGGACTGGTCATTAGTATCAAAAATCCTCAGGTCCTGGACAAACCCTTTAAATGATTAACTATGTTGTGTTTTCATAATGATAAAAGATCATAATAAAAGAAACTAAAAATACACACATGTGAACTGAGCACTCACAGAATATGTGTAATTGACTTCTATGGGTTAAAACAGTGTATTAAAATAAATGCCAGGTGCATTAAAAACAAACATATGAAACTGACTTAAATAAAACCAATTAAATGTATTGGTATTTTTTTAATGGAAAAAGAAAAAGTAATAAGAATACATAATATGAAAGTGTGAATGAACCCCAACATAGAAGTGATCAACCTTGCATACAGCCCTTTCAAGGTAAAATTTATGGGAGTTACAGACATAGCTGAGGAAACAGCACCGTAAATGTAATTCCCATGTTGCCAAATAAATGGAAATGTTGCCTGCAGCTTTTATGCTTGTATATGTGTGGTCTGAGCTGGATAAGGTTATTTTTAAATTAACATTTTACATGCACATTAGAAATTTAGCAGCCATGTGAAACACATCACCAAGCCAGAAACATGTTGCACATTTCCAGTTCCATTTTTTTTTTTAATAAATGTTATTAGCAAACTATTTCTATAGAAAAGTTCACTTACATAACACTAAAATCTACTTTCATCTCAACTTCCTTTTCATCTGAAATATTCTCTTTAACCAAGTGGAAGAAAGGCAAACAACAGGAATCCGGAACTGCAGCTTATTGGCTATGCCCATTAGTTTATAGTTCACTGTGCCTTCAGGCAATTCTATGGAGACAATCCCTATGTCAAAAACATATATAAACTATCTATTTTAGGATTTTTACTATAGACCAATGATGCACCCAGTTTTATTAGCCTTGAAAGCAAGAGATAACTGACTGTATAACTGACAATAGACTCCTATTTTATATGTCATATGTAAGAATGGATTAAATAAATGACTCACTCTTCCTTGGTTCATGTAGACGTACACCCTCCCTTCCTCTCGCACTGTGCTTTCCATTGGTGCTCCGACCAGCAAGTCTGACAGTCCGTCACCATTTAAATCTGCAGCGCACACAGAAGCTCCAAAGTATGAACCAAGCTAGGGAAACAAATATACAGTATAGTATAAGTAGCATAAAAGATGAGGCATGATATAATGTATACACAATTTACAACACAAGACATACAGTAGAGATATAGATGTATCTATAGCACTTGTTCTAATACATTGAAATAATCACATCATTCAACATTGTCTAAGAGGTATTTAGGTAAATATCCTTATGCTATATTCACATGACTATGGCTGTGAAAAACAAATGAAATGGTCTGTTTTTTCATGGTTGTTTTGCATCCATCTGGGACTTGTTTTCACTGATCCATTAATAGATTTAAAGGGGTTGTGCAGGACTTCAAAAACATGGCTGCTTTCTTCTTCTCAGGAAGTGACATCATGTCCGATGATCACATGGCCATGCTACAGCTCAGTCCAACACACATGATGTCACTTCCTGAAAAGAAGAAAACAGCCAAGTTGTCTGATGTTGCACAACCCCTATAAGTTTAGGACATATAAATAGCCCAATGGGAGAGATATATGGAGAATGGCGCCAGCTCATAGATGGTGTTGTTATCAGGAATCATTTACGCCGCTTTTCTGATAATACATCTGATGGGGCTGAACATACCATGTCCCTCACGATGTGCTTTTCAGGAAAATGGTATCCTGGCTACAACAGCTGGTGTGTGCAAAATTATCTGTAAAAACATGAACCTCAGTAACTATGATTCTTTATTTCAACTGTATTTGGACTATACAATAATGAAGCAGTGGTTCTCTTATATTCTACTATTACCTCTTTATTTTTACCTAAGAAGGTCATTTTTGTGGGTAAAAGAAGGAGGCCTTTGCATTTCCACGAGCAAGTTATTCTACTTTATATGACTCGAATTCCTACATACTGTAGTACAGCTCTCCAAATAGTTGGTAAGCCATTGGTACACAAAAAGATTCATTAGAAGATGTCAATTACCTATAAAAATTCTTGTACTGGAAAAACACACTTTTATGCTTAGCCTATGGGTTCAGCTTAGGATCTACATTTTCAGTCTAGGCCTTCTGTAAGGCATCCTACCCCCATGGGATAACAATACGATTACATTAGGAAACAGATTTGGTATAAGTTAAAATCTTATCAATCTCGGTTCAGATGATTTTTATGTGTATTTTAACTTTCAAGTGGAGTAAAAGTAAATAACAAGAACATCTCAATTGGCAGAACTAAATCTTATTGGTTAAGCCAATTGGTGTATAGGGCATTGTGTCCTCAAACAACTCTGTGGGAAATCCCATCTCGGAAGAATGATATACATAGAAATGTAGAGTCAGGACTGGCTTCTGGGACATTAATATAGTAGAATCACAAAGTACTTGATTATCAGGAAGAACATGTAACCTCAGGCATCTTAATAAGATTAGACCATAAAAATGGTTTCCATTATAGCAAAACAAATCCTACTACATCCCATGGGACTTTGCTTCCTTTCCCATATCCAGGCTATGATTGCTGTCATAATAGTCATTGGATTGAAAACTTAGGCGGCGTTATTCTTTTTAATCATTACATGTGACAATTTTATGACCATTCACATAATGAAACAGACCAAAGATGGAAGCTTTTTTAGTACCCTTATTGGGAATCTTTTCAGCATTCATTAGGGATTTATTTCTAGACTTAAAAGGAGATGTCACATGGAGAATGCTGTTCAATCTTTAGGCATCATGTTATAGAGCAGGAGGAGCTGAGCAGATTAATGTATAGTTTTGTGGGAAAAGATTCAGTGTAACTTTATTTATCTATTGAAATCTCTGCTCTTTTTATGCTGAGGAGTTAAAGGAGTATTCCCATCTCAAGGATCATTTTCAGACTTGTAGCTTAAGCTAACTGAAGTGTTTTACCTACTACATTGCTTTATCTATCTTGCTCAATTTGTCAGATACAGCTAAATCTCTCTCCTCAATGTTTACTGCTGGTTGCCTAGGTTACAGATCTGCTCTCAGATCAGAATGATCACTCAGTCCCTGTTCCCGGCCACCTATATGCTAGGTTTCTTGAGCAGTTTCTGTTATCTCTGTATGTAAATCCACTGATAACTGTGCTATTTACAATAAGCAAAAGCTGTGTGCTAGAATGCGCTAAAAACCAGGAAGTAGAGAGGAGAGGAGACAGGAGGGCAGCTGAAATCCTGAGAGGAGAAAACCCCTTTAAGGAGGCGGTCCAATCAGTAATTGACAGCTTCCCCTCCATGACACCTCCTTGTCTTTTCGGAATAAAAAAACAGAGATGTAAATGAATAAACAAGTTATACTGAATAATAATATCAATCTGCTCAGCTCCTCCTGCTCTATAATATGATGCCTACCAATAGTATGGATTTTTTTTAGGCAAGAGATTTCCTTTAAAGGGAACCTGTCATGTTGACCATGTAGTTCAATCTGTAGTCATGTTATAGAGCAGGAGCTGAGCAGATTGATACGAGTATATAGCTTTGTGGCAAAGAAGGGTCAGTATAACTTGTAATTTATTGATGTAAACCTCTGCTCATTTTAGTCTTTGGAGTCCACTGGGTGGATCCACTCAGCAACTGACAGTTTTGCCTCTATGATACATACAGAAATAAGTGTCAATCACTGAGTAGAACTGCCCAATGGACTCCAAAACCAATCAGAGATTTAGATTAATAAATGACAAATTATATTTAATCGTTTTCCATAGCTATTTATCAATCTGCTCAGCTCCTGCTGCTCTATAACATACTGCCAGCAGTTAGGACTGCATTTTTCATGTGGGGTCACCAGAGTTTGTAGGATACAGCGATTTCCTCATCTTGGAGTGGAGCTTACTGCGGGCTAAATACATAACATTGAAAGAGAACCCAGTTGTATAAAATGGTTGGAGAACATACCTTTTTACCTTCTGCTTCAAACAATATTATCAGCTGAACTCCCTCGAATGCAAAGATGTAGACCTGAGGAGAACAGAGGAAAATGTTATCGTGCAGCTATGAACTATTTGACTACAAGATATGACTTCTCTTGTGTCATACGATCTTTCAGTTGATCAGATATAACAAAAAAATTTAAAAGATATGCAAATTTAATTTTTAAGATATATAGATATAGCACGCTAAAAATAGCAGGCTGATTAGAATAAGATTTCTGCGCCATAGAGTAGAATGTTTAGCTCTAACTTCTATCTAACATTTAGGCTGGCACAAAATATTACAAAACTTTTTTATTTTTCATGGAAGACTATGCAGAGAATTTTGTACTAACATAAATCATAGCCCATGCTGGCTATAATAAAAACAAAGGCAATGGGAGTAGTTTCATCGACTAATATAAGATCCATAATTAGGTATGGAATTAACATGGGAATGTACTTGTATGAATAAAGCCTAGAGCTGGAAATGGTGAAAATATCACCTTACAATAACTAGAAAAGAAACTTCCTGAGTTCTGAAAAAAAAGAGCCAAATGGAGAAAATGCAATAAAAAAAAAAAAAAGAATCCAGTGTGGCTGCTCCAGTACTCCATGGTGGTCATTGTTTAATTGACTGCGGAGATGACGTGCCTGTATACCCATGTTACCACTGCAGACAATCTCAGATCTTGGTGGATTCATGTCGCACACCACTAAAGCTAGTGACTGGCTGCAACATTCCCAAGAGTATATGGGAACGTCTGGGAACAGTGTGTATGCTTCCACTAGGGGTTTAGCTGCTTCCGGGGCCACATTCACAACACGCCCTGTCCTGGGGTGGGTGATAGTTTCAGCAGTCAGACCCCACTGATCAGAAACTTATCCTCAATTCAATGGATAGAAGATAAATATTGTTTGTGGCAAGACCCCTTTAAGATGTCAAATAAGGTACAATTGAAATATGTTCAAAAAAAATGTTTCACTGTATTTCTGGCTCTAATGTCTAGAAATTACCAACTATGACTAATTCACCTTGATCTGTGCATGTTCTGAAAGTACAGGGTATAGTGGTTTGAACTAATGCCCTGAAGTTGTGGGTAAAATTTCTCTTTCAGCCACAACCCCAATTAGTTCAATAGTTCCTGGATGCTTCATTCATATACAGTATGTATCAACTAGGTACGGGTAGTATTACAGATGCAGAGAATTTCCAAAAACCTAACGTTCAAGAAAGGCAATAATTTTTATTCAACACAACACAATTTATAACAACACAATCACACTATACTGACATGTATAATGGACTCTAAAGAATGATGCTTTCATACATATGACTATGAACTAGGTCATGTTTGACTTTTATTATAAAATGCACTTATATAACACAAAAATGAAATGTGTTTTTTGCACAAATGGTCCTGGTTTATAAGGAAAGTAAGTAAATGAAATTGTCAAGTGCCAGTTGTACCATATGGGGCTAATGCTGGGCCAAATGGAAACAGGGAACTGCACCATGGTTGTCTGCACTGGACAGGCACCAGCTACTTTTTTAATAGTGTTGTCTGTCTTGTGAATGGTATCTTGTATGGAATGCAAGAAACATATTTGTAACTTAAAGAGGTCTTCATGATATAATGATATAAGATATTGATGGCCTATTCTGAACACAGGCTATCAATATCAGATTGATCTTAGGTCCTACTCTTGGCACCACCACAAAACAACAGTGTGAAGAAACTGTGTTGCTTGTATAAGTGCTATGTCCTCTTCAATGTTTACCTCTGTCTGTCTACAGTACATGCACACCAAACGCTTAGTAGTGGCAGTACATGGTACTGAAGCTTTGTCCTGAACAGAACAAAGCTGTAATACCCTGTACTACCTCTAGTTTTTAGACATCGGATCAAGGTAAACATTGAAGAGGCCACAGATCTTACACAAGACCCATAGACCATTTGATCATTGGGATGCCAAGAGATGGACCCACCAATCTGATACTGATGGCTTATACTAAGGTAGGCTATCAATATCCTGAACCATGAAAACCTCATAAATAAAATGTCCTGACAAAAATCATTATTAAGGTACAATTAAATAGAGGGAATGAACTATAGTAGCCAACCATTTTTTACCTAACTAGGAAGCATAACAGCTTTAATCTTCCATTATGGTAGTGATCTATAAATAATATATAAAAGGCAAAAGAAAAAACTAATATAATAGTGAAATTAGACATTCCTTACCCTACCAATCTGCTCTTGTTGTGGGGCTCCTCCTATAATGTCTTTGCTGTCTGTTGACTGAAAATGGCCTCCTCCAACTGAGTAACCTGGAAAGAAAAATGTACTTTTTTTTAGTTTGGGCAATTTATATAAACATAATTGGTGGGAAACGTCATCTAATTTCTATACGGTTGTGGCGGATTTGGTAAAAAGTGAGGCAGAATTACTAAGACTAAGACACGTAGTATGCCGCTTATAATTAATTCCTGTGCTGTTAGTTGCACCACAATTATTAACAGGCCTATTGATCTGGCACTTCTCTGCTATAACTATCATAAATCAACCATAAATTTAAAGGGGTTGTCCAGGCAAAAATGGACACCCAAATCATTTTTTACATGAAAAAAAAAAATCCTACTCACCTTTTCCCCGGTACTCTGTTATCTCCCCGCACGGTATGGTCCTACAGCTCCGTTGTTTTCTTCTGACGGAAGTACCCGGCTCACGTGACCACTGACACCAATTAGCAGTCTCAGTAGAAGGGAACCGGGACGTCACAGCTGACAAGAAATTCTACAGCAAGTCGGCAACCGAGCTGCAGGACCGGACTGTGCCGGAAGGACACCGGAGCACTGGGGACAGGTAAGTATGATTTTTTTTTTTTCACCTCCCCCAGTGTATTTTAAAAATAATTTATTTTCTCGGACAACCTCTTTAAGTATTTATCAATCAATGATCCAAAAGTCCATTGTATCTGTATCACAACAGTGTAACAACAATATCCAAAATAATATATATGGTGTATCCTTAATACGGTATGTATATTACTTTGGATATTGTTGTAACACTGTTGTGATACAGATACGACGGACTTTTGGATCAATTAATAATACTTTTAATAATCTACTATAATACTTTAATAATCTAATAATACTTTTGCATCTACTATACCTAAGAACTGTGCGGTAGTTATTCATCTTATGACTACGTGAATTAGTACCCCCTACTACTGGCACTCCTGAATAACTTCAGAGCGCAAAATACCACTAATGTTATAATACCATAAATTTAAGCTTGCTACATTTAAGTTCTTATCACTTTCTATCACATTACACCTTTGTGTGGCTAAAAATAGTACTTGTATTCCCTAGATGACAATGGGGCAATGTATACATGTTTACACAAAAAGGACTAAACTGACTGTAATAGAAACAGCTGACAAATAAATAACATATACAGTCAAAAAATTTGGGCACCCCTATAACTTAATCATTTTTAGTTCTAAAATTTGGGTGTTTGCCCCATTTCAATTTGATATACTAATAACTGATGGACACAGTAATATTTCAGGATTGAAATGAGTTTAGACTAACAGAAAATGTGCAATGCTAAACCAATCCGTCAAATATGGCCCTCAACGAAGACTTAATATTTGACCCCTTTTGCAATACGCCCTGTCGCTCCTGTGCTTTTATCGTTCCTGGTCCTGGTGGGTTTTTTGCCATTCCTCTTTCAACATTCCGTTCGTTGTTTGTGGTCGCCGGCTGGCGCCCGCTTCTTATCCCCGTGTTCTGTTTCGGTCTGGGGCTGGGTGGCCTTCCGCTTGTTTGTTCCTCTGCTGTGCCTGGTGTTTGGGCTGTGTTTTGGTCTTGTCTTGCTGTTCCTCCCCGGCGTCTTCTTCTCCTGATTCTTGTACTTATTCTCGAATCTGCTGATACGGAGTTGAATCCTGCGACCCTCAACTTTAACGATTCCCGGTGCCGGCATTGGCCACACAGCCCCGCTGTGGACCTCCACCAAATTTTACAGTGGGTGCGTGTTTTTCTTGGTGCTGTGTTTTTTGACGCCATGCTCGCCTTTTTGTATGACCAAACAACTCAATCTTTGTTTCATCAGTCCACAGGACCTTCTTCCAAAATGAGCTGGCTTGTCCAAATGTGCTTTTGCATACCTCAGGCAACTCTGTTTGTGGCGTGCTTTCGACGGCTTCTTTCGCATCACTCTCCCTCGCTTCTCCTTGTGCGTGTGCTGTTTGTTGACCGATGCACGTGACACCATCTGCAGCGATGATGCTGCGCTCTTTGGGGTGGTCTGTGGTTGTCCTTGCTGTTCTCACCATTCTTCTTCTCTGCCTTTCTGTATTTTTCTTGGCCTGCCACTTCTGGGCTTACGACTGTCCCTGTGGTCTTCCATTTCCTTACTTGTTCCTCACGTGGCTGCAGGGTATCTCTGGACCTTTTGTATCCTTCCCCTGACAACTATGTTGAACAATCTTTGTTTTCAGATCATTTGAGAGTTGTTTTGAGGGCCCATGATGCCACTCTTCAGGGAGATTCAAATAGGAGAACAACTTGCAATTGGCCACCTTAATACCTTTTCTCATGATTGGATACACCTGGCTATGGTTCAAAGCTCAGTGGTTACAAAACTAATTTTGTGCTTCAGTAAGTCAGTAGTAGTTAGGAGTATTCAAATCAATAAATGATAGGGTACCCAAATTTTTGCACCAGTCAAATTTTGGTTTAATGCATATTGCACATTTTCTGTTAGTACAATAAACCTCATTTCAATCCTGAATATTACTGTGTCCATCAGTTATTAGATATATCAAATTGAAATGGCTGTTGCAAACACCCAAATATTTAGAACTAAATGATTAAGATTAATAGGGGTGCCCAAACTTTTTCATTGCTGTATGTGGAAACCACTTCCTTTGTCCTTAAAGCAAAAAATACATGCAAACCATTTGGGTGAGGTTCTATAGATCTTCCTGTCTCGGCATAAAAAGTAAACAGAACAAAAACACATGATAAACGTTATGATCTTTTTGAGTGATTTTACTGTATCATCATCTCCAAGGACTGTCAGTGTTTGTGTATGGTTTGGAAAGTGTTGAGATATATGTATGTTCAGTATCTACTATGAAGAAAGTGGAAAAACTGTAAAATATTGCACAGATCAACTAATCGCTCTGATGGTTTTTCTGGATAAGATAGACTGTCAAGCATTACCTTCTGATACACGAGTATTCAGAATAGTGAACAAAAATTTTTAGAATTTAGACTATTTTTCCCATAAGTATATTTAAATTTGTATATAATTAAGAGTTAAACAATTTCTCTTCTTCCCTTCTCTTCTTCTCTTTCTCTCCTCTCATTCTACTCTCCCTCCTTCCCTCTCCACTTATTCTTCATCTTCCTTAATCAATATTTTTGTTGTCTTGTTGATTGTGGCCATTCTGGGATTCCATGGTGGCTCCGATCAGCATTGTTTGTATCTCTGTGTATATGGTCTGTTTTGATCTTTGTTGTTAATTGTGAAAATTCAATAAAATATTTGAATTAAAAAAAAAAAAAAAAAAAAAAAAAAAGGAGTTAAACAATTTAGCAAATATAAATTATTAAAAATTTTGCAGACTTTTAAATTGTGATTTTCTGTAATCATCTTAGTGGTGACAGACTTTTGTCTTGACAGGGTGCCAATGGATATTCAGGAAGTTTCTGGCACTTGTCGGAAACCCAGCCTTACTGTGGCTGGGTTATCTTCTCATACATGTAGTGTCCCTGCCTGATAACCAGTCCACAATAAGGAAATCATGGCTGGGTTTCTGAGACGTCCCAGATCATGGAAAGTTCCTGCTTTCATGGTCATATCCACTGGCAACTGATCAAGATAACAGAGTCACCACTAAGATGGTTAGAGGAAATCTTTAAAACTTTGCAAACTTTTGAATCATTTCATATTTAACTTTTAACTGTTCAGAAATTTAAACATGATTATGTTTATGGAAAACCCCTTTAATGTAGACAATTATAATGAACCTATTGACTGGTCATACACTTTACAATTATTAAAGTGCATTTTGGTTGTTTGGAAGAAATTATGGTCTTCATTTAATACGACATATTAAAATTATAGTAGACCATGTACCGAGTCTCAGGACAAAGAGCAAACACCATTTGTCAGTAAAGCTGGATATACAAATTAGATGGCTTGTTCGGCCAACATCTTTCTCCCTTACCCTCCATACACCTGCACATTCAGTTTGCCTAAGCACACATACCTTCTTGATAGGGACAAAAGGATTGGGAATGTTGAAAATTAACATGCCCAACTCTTCCATTTGGAAGGCACCCATACACATTAGATGGTTGACCATCAAAATAGGTGGGTTTGGCCGGCATTTATTTAATATCTATGGCCACCTTATAACATTTGAAGTGTAACTAAACTTTAATCTTTTTTTTTTCATAAATCCATAGTTCAGATGAAGATAACTAACTTTGTAATATAATTTATATAAGAAAAATGCCTGTTTCTTCACTTATTTGCACCTTTCCGTCAAATCTGTGCAATAGAACTCTATGGAGAGGGAAGGAAAAAGACAGGTCCTTAAACAGAAAGACATTAGCAATATATAGAGACCATTCTTTTGCACAACACAGCTGGATAGTCAGAAATTAGTATCCAGTTGACTGACAGAAATGACTCATATAATGATGTAGATGGCCTCATATCTCTTGTCTTTCTCTTTCTCCTCCCCCACTTCATAGAGCCCATTGTAAACTGAGGCCGACTGTGTACAGAGTATGGTAAGAATGAATCTGATAAGAGGAAAAGACGGGAGAAAAATACTTAAAGACACAGGCAGTTTTCTTTAGTGAATTGTAAAGTTTGTTCCCTTCACCTGCACTATTGATTTATGGAAACATAAATAAAAGTTTACTTACACATTAAGTTAGGAGCATTAAGAAGGTTGACAAAAAATGTTAGACTTTCTGAATCTTCTCTGAATCAGGGAAATGCTGACATGTAAGTAATCTTGTCACTTTTGTGGGCATACTAAGAGGGCAACATAAACATGTGTTATATTTCAGACCATCAGACCTTTTAGTGGTCTCATTTGTACTCAAGACCATAGCAGTATTAGAGCATTCAAAATATCATCAGGTCAAAAATGTATTATTAATGCTAGGTTCACATTAGAGTTGTGGTCTCCGTCATTCGCGTCTGCCGGGGCACCTGAATGACGGAGAGCTGGACTGCTAAAACAGCGGTTACACACCGACATCGGCGAACCCCATTGGCTATAATGGGGTCCACCGTTCTCAAACTGAAAGCACCAGAGAGAAAAGTCCTCCATGCCGGACTTTTCTCTCCACCAATTTTAGGCAGTTTTGGCAACGGAGTCTCCAACAGACGTGGAACCAGCCTTAAATGTACTACAACAGAAAGAGGATAGTGACAAGTAGAAGGGCGCATGCATGTGGGCATATTACATTTCTGTTCTGTGTCTGTACAGCGGCAATTTTATACAGAGGCATACAGAGTTATTTCTGATAGCTTCCATATGGCTTCCAGTGGCATGGTAAATTTAACTTTGTATGTGAATGAGTCCTCAAAAATACATCAGTAAGAAATCAAACTTATTAATGTAATGGTTTCACAACTAGTTAAAATATATTTCTCAGAAATAACACCTATATATGAGAAGGTATATATGGAGCAGAGCTATGGCTATTGATATTATTTCCACTGGGGCATTTTCTTCCTTTATCCACATATATTATACTATGGAATATCCAAATCTATTTGGATACGTGACTCTAATTTATTACATTTTCCCAGCCTATAATCTACAATTATCTATGTAACAATGTGAACAGTTACTGGACTATTGGTATGTCCGGTCCACAAGAACATCTTGTAGTAAAACATTCCTGAACTTTATGTTCAAAATACCAAAAGTAAATTCTCTCACAAAATGACTGTGGTTGTAGTTTTAACATGTGGCCATCTCTGGGGAAGTGACCTGTAAAGAAATAGGTTGATGTACTGTGGGCCATACAAGAAAATTTCCTGTTTCTAAACAATACAAAATTCCAAGTTTTTGCCTTTTACCCTTTCACTGACTCTTAATCATGAAGCTGATTCTTCCTCAGAAGATCCGTAACCCTTATCATAATTTTACAATAGCAAAACATTCAACCATTTAGAATTCTCAAAAATTGTATCTGAAGTGGTGGTGGTGGGGGGAGATACGTAGATGATTAACAACCATTTCAATAGGCTATGTTCTTGCTTCAACATACAGCATACAACATTACTATCCACTCATATCCATTACTATCCATTCACATGTATAAATCTTAAATATATGTACAAATAACAGGATTCTTCCTACCTAGGTAGCTCCCGTATTTGACGGTATTATTTAAATTGTTATATGTGTAGATTTTATTGCTTGTCGTATTTTGGACAAAGATTGCTCCAGTCCAGTAGTACGATCCAGGTGCCCCCATGATGATTAAATTCTGCAAAACAGCAATAATAACATAATTTATTTTAAGAAGACAAATCTCAATAGATGTTGAGATATTCTTTTAAATTTCATTTATTTGGGGCACCTTCTTGCTCTTATGTATAATTCATTGAAATACAAGATAAACAAATATTTCTATAAGGAGTTACCCAGTTTGGAAAAAGAATTCTGACCTTACGGGTTTCCCTGAGAATACTAAGGACCCTCTGAGGGGAGAGCCGCATTATAATTTTTTTTTCTTAACTTCCAGTAGGATAACTATGATTTCTTTGGACACCTAGAAAGGTAAGTTGTGTCGGAGGAGTTAACAGAAGGAGACCTGAAAAAACTTTAAGTGCACACTGGCTTCTACCCTCAAAATATGGCTTCCTCATTTCATACACACAAGATAACCTCAGTCAGTGGAACTAATAACAGTTCAGAGATCTAAGAATTCCCTTCCCACCCCAGAGATCACAGAGGTCAAAGACTAATGCAAAGAAACATTGTTGTGGTTGACCATAAGACAAAATCACATTTGGTTCTTGTTTCAATGGGGTAATCTTCCAGTGCAGCCTCTATACAGGGTTTTATCTAAAATCTTCAGGATAGGTAATACCATAAGTGTCTGAATGCTGTGGACTATGCCTATGAGACTAACAAAGCTGAGTGCTGTAATCTATCTCCATTAGTCCCATACAGACTGAATGGAGCAGCAGTGCAGATATAGGACTACTGCGCTATTCAAATGGGGGACATAAGACCCTTTTCTTAGAATCAGTGCAAAAGCCAGCTGTGGGACTCCCGGTGATTAGACGCTTATCAACTATCATGTACATAGATGATAAGTTATAACTTTGGGAAAATCCATTTAAAAAAGCTGATAGAATCTAAAATGGTCTTGTAATCTCCACTCTATGTTAAAGGGGTGTTACATTTCCTTTTTTTACTCTCTAGCATGACTTAAAATAAGGAACACTATATACTCATTTGTCCATTCTATCAGAGATCCTTAGTTTGGGTGCCCAGTCTCTCTGACCTTTGGCCCACACAGGAGCGCATCAGCCAATCAGTGGCTGAACAGCGGCACACTGTCTAAACAGAGCATCAGTTCTCAGCCACTGATTGGTTAACATTCTTGGTACCATCAGTGGTCACAGCAATTAGACCCCCACTTATTAGACATGGATGCCATATCTGAGTGATGTGACATGAATGACTTTAGTGAGAACCTTTACATTTCTGAATAGCTCCTAGGGCTAAAATCATATCTCCTGTATAACATTTAAATGGTACAGAAATAGCTTACATCCAAGTAAAAGCTAGAGATCCCAGCTTGACACGAGCCATGTTGATCACCAAACCTCTTAGCATGATCTACAAAAGAAGAAACACTATAAATGTCATCATCTATATGTTTATGCATTGGTTACATAGATATATACAGCATAGAATAACAAAGATTTATACACATAAAGCTCAACCATAGAGAAGAAAAGTGGCATAAAGAGAAAGAGGAAATCCTAATTTATCATTATCGAAATAACATACACGCTCAGTGAAACTACATTAAAGCCCCACGTTGCGAAAATGCAGCATTTTAAATTATCTGCAAAGTGGATGGGATTCTGGCTAATCCCATCCACACATTGCAGAAAAAAATCTGCAGCAGAAAAGCTTCGTTTTCAAAATTTTCAATTATACCTGCGGAACCGCTGACGTTTTCTGTATAGGTATAATAGGGAAAAACACTGTAGAAAAAACAGCAATGCCTTTCCACTGTGTTTTTTCCGCAGCCTTTTTTTGCTGCGTTTTACTACATGGGGCCTTAGCCTAAAGGAGTTTTTCCATTAGGGACATTTATGGCATATCCACATGAGGGGGTCTCGAATAATCTCTGTTGTCTCACAGTGGTGCATAGTGAGAACTGCACATGCGCAGAGTACTCTCCATTCACTGCAGCCACGAGATTAGGATTAGGATCCCCATTTTCAAAATAGATGTTGGTCTCAGATCAATATCAGACCAATGGAGGTTCAATTTTGGGTACGCCCCACGATCAGAAGAATAAGTGAACAAAAATGCTCAGGCAAGTGTTGTGGCCTCTTCACTGTATTTGAGGCATAGTGCCCTACACTTTATAGTTGTGTTCATCTGAGCCCTATGGCCCTTTCAATCAGCTCATCAGTGGAGGTGCCAGGTGTAGGACCTTGACCAATCTGAGAATAACTAATAAAATGTCCTCCATGTGCAATGATAACAGCATGGTATACAATAAAAATAAAAGCGAATCTGGACATGTCCTGTATAGATGAAGCGTGTGCCCAAGGAATCCCAGTGCAACACTAATGGTGGTCATAGCAGGGACTGTATTGCATATTTTGCATCTTATTATAATTTTTTCACACTCTTACATTTTTATCTATCAAGCAATAATGTTGATCTTCTTATATTCTTTCAATTATGATGTGGTCATGGTGACGAATGCAAGGAATAATATACATTAAGTATGTGGGACCAGAACTACACCTGTAGAACCATCTGATGGTCCTGGAGATATAAGGGGGGTCTATATCTTTGCACAAGCACATGTCACCTCACCAGAACTTGACCCCAATAATTAAAGTCATTTGTGGCATTTACCTATATAACATGGACATATTTTTCTGCTAAGTTCTGTGCGTAAACTTGCAGGTATCGAGTAGCACAATCCAAGCGGCAACTTGTGTTCAGTCTTGAAATTAACATTCTTCCATCTATGTCCACAAACCTGCAAGAGAAACACTATTGAGGTACTGAAAAGAGATGTTTAAGTCAGGAAATAAAGCTTCCTGTTCCTGTCTTTAAGCAGCAGTAGATAACTAATCTGTTAGACTTTGTAATATCGAACCTGTGCTTGTAATGCAGATCTGGGGATGCAGATATTAAATGTTACATTGGTCAGACAGTGTCATAACTATGGTCCAAAAGTCTGCACTGCACTGCATACAGAAGTTTATTATACAACTTTTTTTGGTATGAGCAGGACATTACTGCAACTTCATGCTTCGATCAATTTGTGTACTTTTTGTGTAAAAATTTCTAGAAAATGATAAAACAGTATTTGCACTAACCAATAGATTCCCATCTTTTGATGGTTGCCTTGCAAGGCTGACCCCCATCCACTGATCATCTTGTTCTGCTATACATGTCCGACCACATTTTGCACCGTTTCGCTCACCTAAAAGAAAACATATGGACAAAAAGGCTTAGAATTAACATATGTATTGCTTTATTACCTCTTTGGGCCAAACACCTTTAAAAACTACTGTATCTTGGGTAAATGTCTTATTTTTCTACTGTCCTTTACCATTTTTGACCTAATTTAATGTCCATTACTCATTGTTTTCTAATGATATGGCATCGACAACCAATGACTGAATTATTAGTGACTTATCAAGAATATGATTATGTATTAAAATATGACATAAAAATGATCTTGAAACCTTCAATCGAATGACACCACTGAGATCTCAGTGACCACATTCTAGTCTTCTAAAAGACTTAAAGGGGGTGCTCCATTTTTCAATACAAGCAATACAATGTAACATATCTGTATTTCAAAATCTGCCGTCATCCCTTTTATATATCAGTGCAGATGACCCCTGTCTATAACTTAATAAGACTAAACATGGTAGAAGTCATCTGACCAACACCAGACATGTGATCCCTGGGATCCAATCAGGAATTAATATTTACCTTACAATGAAACTATATTGTACTCTGGGGTAGAAACCAGGGCTGTGGAGTCGGAGTCGGAGTCGTGGAGTCGGAGTCGGTGCCTATTTTGGTGGAGTCGGAGTCGGAGTTGGAGTCGGAGTCAGGGGAAATTGAGGAGTCGGAGTCGGAGTCGGGGCTTTGGCGTACCGACTCCACAGCCCTGGTAGAAACACAGTTTCACTGTAATACGGTGGCAGCGGGCCACTGCTACCTTGAAAGCATCTACCTACTCTGTGATATATAGCATCGTGAGGGTCTGTGCTAATGAAGTTCATTGCCAAAACTTACTGGTGCTGTTCTTATATAGGGGCTGTCTTACGTCTACGCCCACCATTGATTATAATGTACAGAAATTACACTTAAATGGATTTTACAGTCATTGTTTAAATTTACAGTCTATGATTGTGGATAGACATGAAGCAAAGAAAGCATTTTTGTGTATACTGAAATAAATGTTCAGTGCCTGGTTGACTAGGTGACCAAAGTTAGCTCTCCATAGTATCCAAAATGGCTGACAAAAGCAAGACAAGCAGCTGAAATGTTGTAGTAGTAGTAACATAAAGCAACATTAAACAAATAACAATAAACATAAATCTACAAAGCACATGTAAAGATGTAGCTGTCTTAATATACTCTGCAGGGCTTCAGGTACCTGTGCTGATGAGCCCTCTGATGGGCCAATCTGATATTGATAAACTATCTTAAGGATACAGTAGGTCATCAATAATTTTAGCCAAAATCTATCTATCTATCTATCTATCTATCTATCTACACAAACACACTATATATAATATATATACAGTACAGACCAAAAGTTTGGACACACCTTCTCATTCCAAGAGTTTTCTGTATTTTCATGACTATAAAAATTGTAGATTCACACTGAAGGCATCAAAACTATGAATTAACACATGTGGAATTATATACTTAACAAAAAACTGTGAAACAACTGAAAATATGTCTTATATTCTAGGTTCTTCAAAGTAGCCACCTTTTGCTTTGATTACTGCTTTGCACACGCTTGGCATTCTCTTGATGAGCTTCAAGAGGTAGTCACCTGAAATGGTCTTCCAACAGTCTTGAAGGAGTTCCCAGAGATGCTTAGCACTTGTTGGCCCTTTTGCCTTCACTCTGCGGTCCAGCTCACCCCAAACCATCTCGATTGGGTTCAGGTCTGGTGACTGTGGAGGCCAGGTCATCTGGTGTAGCACCCCATCACTCTCCTTCTTGGTCAAATAGCCCTTACACAATCTGGAGGTGTGTTTGGGGTCATTGTCCTGTTGAAAAATAAATGACGGTCCAACTAAACGCAAACCGGATGGAATAGCATGCCGCTGCAAGATGCTGTGGTAACCATGCTGGTTCAGTATTCCTTCAATTTTGAATAAATCCCCAACAGTGTCACCAGCAAAGCACCCCCACACCATCACACCTCCTCCTCCATGCTTCACGGTGGGAACCAGGCATGTAGAGTCCATTCGTTCACCTTTTCTGCATCGCACAAAGACACTGTGGTTGGAACCAAAGATCTCAAATTTGGACTCATCAGACCAAAGCACAGATTTCCACAGGTCTAATGTCCATTCCTTGTGTTCTTTAGCCCAAACAAGTCTCTTCTGCTTATTGCCTGTCCTTAGCAGTGGTTTCCTAGCAGCTATTTTACCATGAAGGCCTGCAGCACACAGTCTCCTCTTAACAGTTGTTGTAGAGATGTGTCTGCTGCTAGAACTCTGTGTGGCATTGACCTGGTCTCTAATCTGAGCTGCTGTTAACCTACGATTTCTGAGGCTGGTGATTCGGATGAACTTATCCTCCGCAGCAGAGGTGACTCTTGGTCTTCCTTTCCTGGGGCGGTCCTCATGTGAGCCAGTTTCTTTGTAGCGCTTGATGGTTTTGGCCACTGCACTTGGGGACACTTTCAAAGTTTTCCCAATTTTTCGGACTGACTGACCTTCATTTCTTAAAGTAATGATGGCCACTCGTTTTTCTTTACTTAGCTGCTTTTTTCTTGCCATAATACAAATTCTAACACTCCATTCAGTAGGACTATCATCTGTGGATCCACCTGACTTCTGAACAACACAACTGATGGTCCCAACTCCATTTATAAGGCAAGAAATCCCACTTATTAAACCTGACAGGGCACACCTGTGAAGTGAAAACCATTTCAGGTGACTACCTCTTGAAGCTCATCAAGAGAGTGCCAAGAGTGTGCAAAGCAGTAATCAAAGCAAAAGGTGGCTACTTTGAAGAACCTAGAATATAAGACATATTTTCAGTTGTTTCACACTTTTTTGTTAAGTATATAATTCCACATGTGTTAATTCATAGTTTTGATGCCTTCAGTGTGAATCTACAATTTTTATAGTCATGAAAATACAGAAAACTCTTGGAATGAGAAGGTGTGTCCAAACTTTTGGTCTGTACTGTATATATATATATATATATATATATATATATATATATATATATACATATACACATACAACATACATACACACACACACACACACACACACACAGTACAGCAGTTATGTGATAAGATTCAGAAGTAAATACTTATGTCAACTATGGACCAGCAAAACATATTTCAGTAAATGCTATTCTCCCACATGGTTGGTTTTTACTTCTTGTACTATCTGCCACACATTGCCAGCACCAGCGGTAAAAATCAACACCAGAAGACTGTAATATTGCAACCTCATGCAGTTATATTTATTGGAAATGTAATGTAAGCCACATGCTTCACTGCAATTATAAACTAACAGACATAAAAGCAACCACAATCATATTTGGCTCCAGTTAAGAAGAACCCTCATTTATAGGATCCCACAAATTTTAACTCACTCTCTAAAAGTATTCATTGCAGGGAAAGGAAAAATGATCCCTCATGTAGCAAAACAGCTTATTCCTGAACAAGCAGAACTCAGATTCATCTTCCAAGTATCCCTAAGTGGTGAAAAGATTCCTCACCAGCAAAACAAAACCACTAGGTGTGGAGAGTAAATTGTAAAGCTAGTTACTATCTATGATTCTTATATTTAAATTTAGCTAGATTTTTAAGGGTGTATCAAAGGGCTTCAAAATACAGAAAAATAAAGGGCATATTAACCTAAGAAAAAATTATTCACTTTCTCATGATCCTCTGCTGCACTAATCCAAAGTTCGGCTCAGCTTGACTTCCAGGGTAGATGCTTGGTCAGGTAATCATCACTGGCTGGATTAGTGACCCACCAGTAGTAACATCTGGGACTTGTCAGAAACCCAGCCAGGATTTCTTTATTGTGGACAGGTTATAAGGCAGGGACACTACATGTATAAGAAGATAACCGGGGCACAATAGGGAAATCCTGGCTGGGTTTCTGACAAGTCCCAGATGATAGATAGTTCCTGCATTCATTGTTGTAGCCATTGGTGACCAATCAAGACAACAGATGTCACCAGTAAGATAGATAGATAGAGAAAATCTTAATAACTCTGCAAAGTTTTAAATTTTTTCTATTTAAAAAATGTTTAAATTTTAATTGTTTACAACTTAGGCTATGGCTATGTTCGTGGGAAAACCCCTT
Source organism: Leptodactylus fallax (assembly GCA_947044405.1). Classification (NCBI taxonomy): domain Eukaryota; kingdom Metazoa; phylum Chordata; class Amphibia; order Anura; family Leptodactylidae; genus Leptodactylus; species Leptodactylus fallax. The sequence goes on along the minus strand of CAMRHE010000070.1, from coordinate 2,405,157 downwards.
TAGGCTGAGGCTCCACATTGCAGAAACACAGCTTTTTTTGTTGCAGATTTTGCTGCGGTTTTTTGAGCCAAAGCCAAGAATGGCTACAAAAGAAATGGGAAATTTTGGAAACTCTTATACTTTTATCTTCTGCTCAATCCAGTCCTGGCTTTGGCTCAAAAAATGCAGCAAAATCTTCAACAATAAGGCTAAGACCCCATGTATGGAAGTACAGCAAAAAACTCAAAAAAACTAGAGTTTTTCTCTGCAGACTTTCGGCCTCTATTATACCTATGTGGAAAATGCCAGCGTTTCCATAAGCATAATTGACATGCTGCGATTTTCAAAAACACTGTGTTTTCGCAACATGGGGCCCTGGCCTAAAAGCTGATTTTCCACAGGATGGTACCTTAGGCTTAAGAGGAATTCTTCTTTAAGACTATATTATAAAATTCTACAACACTACATTCTTCATCATGATTCCTATCTATAGTCCCCGATTCCTATTACAAATTGATTTCTTGCACTTTACACAGTAAAGCTTAATTTCTGAGATGTTTTTAGAAGTCAGTGACCACACAATGTTTTTCAAAACAGAACTTCTTGTAACCATGACAACTCTAAGAGCGGTGAATTAGTGGCTTGAGGTTTGGTTAGTGGCCTTGGTTTACAACATATTCATTGTATACCCAACTGAAGAAGATTCTCGGTATGTAAGATAAGTGTTCTGTGTAATTAAAAACATCATAAAACTTCTGCTTCTGTACTTTTTAACATTTTTTATTTCCCATCATATGTAAAAGTTCTACAAAAAGTGACTGAAGCATCTCAGTACCTTACATTTTCATATAAGGTGTTTTATAATATGTTACATGCATGATACCCAAGCAAACAATATCAGGGTGTGAGTGCTGAAATTACTATAAGCTTTACATGGTAGTTAGATCACTTTATCTATTAGATTGGTTTAGTAGTCAGAAATCTCAGAGATATCAATAGACAATAACACAAAAGTTAGGCTATTTGTGTTGGTGGTTCTGTTAGGAGCCTTATTTAAGATTGTGTGAAAATCATGGATGAAATGACAGAGAACATACCAGACGGACTCCATTATAGTCAGTTGGGTCAATTGGGATTCGTTTATGTCTGTCATATGTTGGATCCATCTGTGATGGGATTTCTTTTTTTCTGTTCTTGAAACAGAGATGTAAACATAGCCTAAGATGCCAATAGCAATCTTCATGGTGCATGAAATGTTCTCAGCTAGACAGCTACCTTATTCCTGGGATTGGTCCAGGCCTTTATTTGGGATTTCATGAACAGGAATTCCCTAACCCTTAGGCGAGGTTCACATGTAGGAATCACGTAGTGGCTTTTTAGGAAATGAATCAAATCAACTTCCGATATTTGTTTCAAATTCCTGAAGTAGATTTTTTTTTGCCTGATCAAATTCCTCCATGTGAACATATTCTTAGGTCATATTCACACGACCAAGCCATTTTTGATAGATCTAACATACGTGAAAAACGGCCGTACACATGTTTTTGACACTCATTTTGCATCCTTTCCATTCTGTTCCTGTTTTTGATGCCTGGGTGTTATCCATTTTGCATTCAATTGAATGAGCTACTATAAAAATTGGTGATGGATGTGTCTCAGATGCCAATCTGTTTCGATATAAAAGATATGTAACAACACAATAATGTCCGTAGGGTGCCCGTAGGCTATCATACATGACAAATAGTCATGTATGATAGCCTGGAGTCTGCTGGTGGGCTGGAAGGCAAGTGAATGTTGGGAGTATTGTAGTTGTATTGCATTCACTTGAATGGGTCAAAGCTGCAATACCCAGAACAGCCACTATGAAGAGTATATTGCTTGCAAGCATGAACCAGCCTGTAACCTGATGAAGATGTTGAATAGGCTGTAACATTTGCATGAGTTCTGCAACCCCTTCAAAAGATATGATCTGTGGTGGTCCCAGGAGTTGGACCCCTTAGATCTAACTTTTTAAAAGATAGGGTAACCCCTTTAAAGCAAAAAATGTTTGTGTTTTTTTTTGTATTTTGCTGCTGTTTTTATACTTTGCTGCTACATAATATTGTAAAGGCTGAAGATTTTCAAAAATGCTTAAAGTGTCAACTGCAAGTTTTGAAAGCTTTTCTATAAGAAACCACCATGACAGGAAACATCTTTACCAGGAAAAACCTGGGAGCAGCACAGTCATCTTATCTTCTTATCAGTTACCCATATCATAACCTGTGAAAAGTTTCTCCAGGAAGTCATTTATTGCATCTTGAGAACTCATAAATAACTAGCTATTGCCAGGGGTTTACATACTTTGTCTTCTCCTCTGTAGCCAACATTTTTTTATATAGCTTACTATTTTTTAATTTGCTTCTTGTGTTATATTTGGATGAAGTTAAAAGGGTTTCCAGAAAAGTTAAAAAAAAAAGTAAATCTAACAATGTGTTTAAAATAAAAAAGAAATAAAATAAGGTATTTCCAATGCTGTATACCCCTGATCAAAAATAGGTATTATTCCAAGGTCAAACAACAAAGATACACACAACCAGATGTTTCCTTGGGCTTTAAGCACTCTTTCTTATGCAGTACAGGTTGTCATCTGTGATCAGTCCTGGACTTAGGCTTGAAATGCTTATGTCATGGAGGCTGCTGACCTCCATGGAGAACAGATGTCTGGGAGTAAATGCCTGTATATGTACCAGACATCCATGATCAGTTTCTACAAGGCATGTGTATTGACCTGCTGTAAGAGAAAGTACCATGGACAACCAGCACATAATCATTTACTGTGCCCCACACATAAGGTCCCTATAGAGGGCAATAACCTTTTTGTGGAGAATGTTTCTTGCTGCCAGGTTGTCTACGCTTATCCAGAAGATGAACTGAGCCAAGGTGACAACCTTTACTGCAATCTATGAGCAAGTGTGCACCTACACAAAAGTTGTCCATATACTTGGCAGAACATGACAGTGGGCAGATGGGAGTAAACCACTTCCAAACACCTCTTGCGGCGACTTGTCTTGCAAACAAAAAGATCAGGGATGTTAAAATCCAATACGTACGACCCTTTTATGCTGACATTTGCTGTGATAGAAAAGTCAGGACACTCCCATACACATTAAATGATTGGCTTATTGAAATTGTCAGGTTTTGGACAACATTCATCTAATGTGTATGGCCAGATTTAGTGATGACATGTAATCTTTTGACCATATAATTAAAAAAAAAAAAGTTATATTTTTATAATACCTTTGTTTTACAAAATAATCTTCAGTTGTACTATTTATACAATATATTTCTGGGTGTGATTTACTATTTTCCAGGATTATGATGGTGGGGGTCCGACCGTTTGAAGAGGTCACAACATTCGTATAAGGGCAGCAACATCTGCACTTCTTATCAAACACAGTGCCACACATTGTATAGTGGCTGTTTTAGGTATTGCAGCTCAGCCCCTCTCACTTGAATAGGATTAAGCTGTAAACAGGACATGTGAGTGATGAATGTGATGTCACTGGCCTGTGAAGCAGAAGTGATGCTCACCTTCAAACATGAAGATGGGAAGATGGGTCTTAAGTCCTGAAAAAAACTTTTAAACGAAATCTCGTCAGCGAAATCTACATTTTTTTTTAACATCACTCTTTAGGGGACATTATATAGACATAAGGGAAGAATTGTGTTCTAAATGTACTACTCCCATGTGCCAGTACTGAAATGGCGTAGATTTCGGGTATAACTCAGGCCAGCTTTCTGCGCCCCACTCCACCCAATTTTTTTAAAAAGTGGTTAGCCAGAAGCAATGTAGCGAATCTTTGGCTCAAGAAATGGCTGTGAACTGAAGATACACCACATTTACAACCATCTATGTCACAAAACTGTCGTAGTTGGGTTAGAAAATTCCCACCAATATATCTGTGTCTCTGCCAATCCCTTTATCTTGATCCACAAAGTCAAACTGGAACAATAAAATTAACATACGGAATGTAACCAAAGAAGATTGTTAACTGTCAACCACTTTGCAAATTATCTGACCACATATTCCAGCCTTCTTAACCAGTGCCGGATCGATGTAAATCTGAGGCTGATAAGACTCCTCTAGACTACCATTTACAATCTATTATGACTGCTTCAAAAGAAAGGTTCATAGAACACGCAGTAAGGCTGAGGCCACACGTTGCAGAAATGCAGCTTTTTTTATTGCAGATTTTGCTGTGGTTTTTGAGCCAAACCTAGTAGTGGCTGTAGAAGGAATGGGAAACATCTAGGTAGCACATATATTTTTCCCTCTTCTCAGTCCAACCCTGGCTTTGTCTGAAAAAAATGCAGCAAAATCTGCAACAAAAAAAGGCTGCGTTTGCACAATATGGGGCCTTAGCCTAAGTGTCAGTTTATACAGCCAATGTTCGTGCCAATGAGTACCAATCATCAATATATCAGATTGATCAGAACTTGTTTGCATTTGCCATTTACAAAGCCTGATGCAAAGTACATGGGGGTTACATGGGGCAATGTCCTGCCGACAATCATGCAGCCTTTATGTTGCATTAAATATGCCATCAGCTCACAAATATGATCTTCTCACAGGGACTCAGGGGCCATTATAATGAATGAGTGTTTCTATGAATGTTTGTTCCTGGTAATTTGCTCTACTATCAACCTGTGTAATAGACCCTTTAAGGCTAAGGCCCCACATTGTGGAAACGCAGCAGAAAATAGCTGTGTTTTAGGCTAAGCCCCCACGCAGTGAATTGTTGTAAAAAAAGTGCTGCGAAAATACCGTGACGGAAACGCATTGCATTTTTTTCCACAGCGGAATCCACAGCAACATCGGACACTTATTTTTTCAGCATCCTGCTGTAATCTCTGCCTCCCATTGAAAACAATACCACGGATTCCTACGAGTGGACATACCCTTAGGCTAAAGCCCCGCGTAGCGAGCCACAGACAAAAAGCGCTGCGGGAAAACTGCTGCAGAAACGTTTTCACAGAAAGTCCACAGTTTCCTCTGCGGACTTTCTGCTTCAATTATACCTATATGGAAAATGTCGGCATTTCCGTAGGTATAATTGACATGTTGCGATTTACAAAAATGCAATGGTTTTTGTAATCACAGCTTTTCCGCTGCAGATATTTTTCTACAATGTGTGGATGGAATTAGCCGGAATTCCATCTACTTTGCATGAACTGTAAAATGCTGCGGTTTTTGCTGTGGGGCCCCGGCCTTAAAGGAGTATTCCTAAGAACATAATCATATCTATATCTGTAGATAATTAAAAGTCAAACACTTTTGCAAATATAAGCAGCTAAAAATTCCACAGAGTTTTACAGATTTTCTCTAATGGTGACATCTGTTGTCTTAATCAGTTGCCAATGGATACAATCACAAATGCAGAAACTTTTTCTGGTCTGAGACTTGTTAAGTACCCAGCCATTATTTTCTTATTGTAGCTGGGTTATCAGGCAGGGACACTACATGTATCAGAAGATATCCCACCACAATAAGGAAATCATGGCTGATTTTCTGACTTTAGAAAGGTCCTGCATTCATGGTCGTATCCACTGGCAACTGATCAAGATAACAACTTGTGACCAAACGATATTTAGAGAAAATCTTTAAAACTCTGCAAAATGTTTAATTACTTATATTTGCAAAAATGTTTAACTTTTAATTATCTACAAATTTAAAAATGGTTATGTTCATGGGAATACCCCTTTAAGATGTCTAAGCCCCATTATATAATGTCAACCAGGTGAGTTTGATCCTTAACATCCCTTTACAAGGCTGACTGTTTTCTGAGCCGGAACTAATGTCATGTATCCAGGGACGTACTGAATTACACAAAATGCAAGCTTTGAACCTGTAACTTCAAGCACAGACAAAGCTACAAATTTCTAAACAACTGGTTTTATGTTTTTCATTAACGCTAAAAATCTTTCATATGAAGCGTCTGGTAGTTCTCCATTAAACCCATCTATCTGAACTCAAACACACACACACTCCTTACTCCTAAAAGAGAAGGCAACTTCTAATCGATGAACCTTGTAATAGAGAATTACATTATCACCAATTCCTTATAAAACATTTCTGTTCATTCTTTATTTGGTTACCATCCTCTGTTGGGAGACTTCCCCATGACTACTCTCCAGGACCATCTGCAAAGTACAAGTGTGTTCTGTCAGTGAGAAGGCTGGATGCGATAAGGCTAGTCAGATGCCAGGACAGTGAAAGAATTGTTTTAGTGCAGAGGTCTCAAACTCAATTTACCCGGGGGCCGCTGGAGGTAGAGTCTGGGCCGCATCAGGTTTTCCACACCAGTAATATGCTCCATATTGGCCCCTGCACACGGAATTATGCTCCACAGTGGCCCCAGCACACAGTATTATGCTCCATAGTGGCCCCTGCACTGGTATTTTGCTCTATAGTGGCCCCTGCACTGGTATTATGCTCCATAGTGGCCCCTGCACTTGTATTATGCTCCATAGTGGCCCCTGCACCCGGTATTATGCTCTATAGTGGCCCCTGCACTCGGTATTATGCTCTATAGTGGCCCCTGCACTTGTATTATGCTCCAGAGTGGCCCCTGCACAGGGTATTATGCTCTACAGTGGTCCCTGCACAGGGTATTATGCCCCATAGTGGACCACCCATGAACTATTATTATACTCTGCACTCCTTGCAGCTTTCGGCCCTGTTTAATTGTGCGCACACGTCACGTGATCAGGCCGGCGATGCGACCTGATGACGTCACCAGAGGCCTCAAGCCTGCTCGGAGTTACATCGGATCGCAGGAGGTGAGTAACATTGGTTTTTATGTTCCCTCACCAACCCTAGGCCTCCGATTTTTATACCGGGGGCCGGAAAGACCCCGGAGTATAATAATAGTAGTATTTGCGGCCCGCGGCCCAACTTACCGATGCCCGCGGCCGCTCACAGCGGCATCCACTTCCCTTTCTGCGTCCCATAGCAGAAGGGGAAGCGGGGGCGGCTACGAGCAGACGCGGGGTAGGTAAATAAATAGGCCGTGACCTGCCGGGAATACTACAGCAGGTTACGGCCTATTTATATATATAAAAAAAAAGTTATGTGTACCTACCTGTGATGCCTTGATGGAGCCGCCACCTCTTCTTGTCCGCGACGTCTGTGTCTCAGCGTAGGCGGCGTGATGACGTCATTGTATCGCCGCCTACGCTGAGATGCGACGTCTTGTAAACCAGCCCAGGACAGGCCGCGCTCAGCTCTGTTTTTTTTTTTTTTTAAAGCGGCCTGTCCTGGGCTGGTTTACATTAAATAGTAAAAATGCCAGCCCCCGGACAGTGCCGCCTGGCGCAGCCGCCTGATTGGTAGGTTCATTCAGCTCCGCACACAACACTGAAAAGTGCCATTCCTATCAAACTCGGGCCGCACTAACGTTAAACTTTGATATTGAGGTGGGGGGGCCGCAAACTATTGTCCCACAGGCCGCAGTTGGCCCGCGGGCCTCGCGTTTGAGACCCCTGTTTTAGTGTCATTGTAAGTGAATAAAATTTGCATGTACAATTTCAATCCCTCAGGGCTTTGGCATGAAAAAAAAAAATCATGTAACATTTTGATAATAGAAAAGTTTTATCTATACTATGAATTTATATTCAAGAAGAAATTACTTTATTTGAGATGTAGCAGTACAATAAAGTGAGTTCACACCATGCTTTGGGTTGACTTTCAGCATATAAATTAGAACATTTTTTAGCAATTATGTCTAACATTCATGTAGACTTTTATTAGCCAAACCAGGCAAATGCAGTGGCTCAGACATACTAATAGTTAGACAGTACAAACTTACTATAGACTCACACTAGTACCAGCTCTCCATTATTCGGGTCTATGGTGGAGAAAAAAGTCCTCTTTGTCCTCATCCCAAGGCTAAATTGATCCTGTGATGTCTTGTCTATATGAATCTATGCCCATTAGTTTTTTTGGCAACTCATGCCCCTACTTTCAGAAGGGTCTAGACTAGCCTTAACTAGACTAACATATATATATATATATATATATATATATATATATATGGCCCAGATTTCCCTATAAACATGCAGGCTCATTGTGTATGCTGATTTCACTAGAGAGATGGGAATAAGCCATTTCCGGGTACTTCTGGCAGTGACTTATCTCTTTGGGGAACAAAGAACCAGGAATTTTAGAATCCAACATCCTTATCTTTCCATACACAATGGATTGTTGGTGGTTTATGTGGCATTTACAGTATATAACGTGCATAGCCAGCTTTAATACATTGGTAAAGTATTTTGGTAAAGATTCACATATTCTGCTGTTTTGTGTCACTGAAATATGATGTATAACAGTAGTTGCCAACCTCTGTCTCTTCTTGAGCTATTGGAAAATTGCAACTCTCAGCATGCCCCGTGTGTTCCTGGCTGTCAGGGTATGTTAGGATCTGTAGTTTTTTAGTAGCTATAGACTGGAGAAACACAGGTTACAGATCAATAACCAATGTATAATATTTATTTCATTGAACCATTAACTTTTGCACCCCCCACACATATAATTCTATACTTTTCTAATTACATATTATGTATTTCATATTACACATGTAGGCACAGTACTGTTATATGTCAATCTGAAATACAGAGACTTAATGAAAATTCATTCTAATTTAGAAACTAGATCACAGAATGAGTTTCACTGTTTTGCTGTATTGGATGTTTTTTATATAGTCAAGTGCTGCAGGAAGACATGTAAGCAAGTTAATAACCCACTGCCATGTGACTCATTGCACTATACCTAAAATTACTCGGTCTGTTGGTATAACAAAGTCATATTCATTCTGGGAGGTCATGCTACGAGCAGAGAAATGCAAGTTTGCGGAAATTACTCAGACATTATGAAAAGATCAGATAACGGTTATCTGGTCTACCCACAGGTTCATTGTATCAGTTAAACTTACGAGCATCAGTTTTTGGAAGATATCTTCTAATCTAGAGGAAGAACCGAAGGTCTGAACACATTTGTTCTTTTGTTACATTCGGCACCAGGAAAGATGCCTCTTACTTGCCAAATGTTTTGCATATACACTCAGCGTATGCCAAAGGGCATATATTTGAAGACTGGCGTACTGAACACCAGTCTTCATGACCCCAACAGCGGCGGAACAGACGCCTCATTTAGGAGTAAGTGCATGCCGCTTCATAAATTTACTCCAGCTTGTAACTGCCATAGATTTAAGTGATCATTTGTGCCAATAAAATGTATATGATATATATTTATATTTGAATATATAAGGCAACTCCCACACCACAATTATTGTCGCAACTTGCTTTTAAAACAAATATCTGGAATAAACATAATAATAAATTTGTCCCATTCTGTTACCATATTTTAAAAAATTCACTTATGTATGCAGCAGCTGAAGCTAAAGTTGGCCATACACATTAGATATTGGATGATTGTCAAATAGCCGCCCGATTGACAATGGGATCATTTATACGAAAATTTCACCATCAACATTAACAACTAAATTGTCCAATTAGGGGGTAGTTTAGTTGTTAAAAAAAGGAAGAAAAGTGCAGTGAGCCTGGATTGGATGATGGGCCACTTTTGGCTGATCATGCTAAACACTAATATTTGCATCTGACATTCCCAACATTTTTATGGCCGATTGATGGCTGAAATGAGTAAAATTCCCCATTTTGGCCAATGAAAAACTCTGTATGGTCAGCTTTAGGCGAAGTCCCATGTAGCATGCCACAGCAAAAAAGAGCTGTGGGAAAATCTGCGGCGTCAACACATTGTGGTTTTTCCTGCATTGTTTTTCACAGAAAGGCAGCAGAGCTTTCCTCTGCGGACTTTCTGCTTCCATTATATCTATAGGGAAACCGTAGGTATAATTGACATACTGCAATGTCCAAAACTGCAACGGTTTTGTAAATTGCAGCGTTACCGCTGTGCATATTTTTCTGCAGTGTGTAGATAGGATTCGCTAGAGTTCCATCCACTTTGTAGCGACTGTAAAATGCTGCAGTTTTTGCTACGGCGTTTCCAGTGCGGCCTTTACGCCATATGGGGTCCCGTCGTGCAAATGCAACAATGAACCCTCCCATGAAGTATCCTCCTATGTAAGTTTAAGACTGACCATATATACCAGATAGCTGTTTACAACCTACTATCTCTCTCCCGGCCCTCGTCACCCCCATAAACATGCATAATTATATGACATAATGTAGCATGGGGATTCTGAATGGTGCCTCTGACGTAGATGTGAGCTTAGCCCTACATTGCTTTTATCCTAAATGTAGATCTGAACTAAAATGTTTCAAAACTTTCTGCCAATACAGAAAACATGTCTGGTTATTATTAGATTTGGAGTTTCTCCCTTCTGAAAGTAGACTTGTAGAGATGTTTTTAATGGGATTTTCCATGGACACATGGTTTGGCAGAATTTATTCTTCTATCCTTGCAAATTTTAAAAAAATGGCTCAAACCCAATTGAAATGGTTTGCGGCTGCACCACATGTTTACAGGAATATGGTGGCACGCAGAATATAGCTGCCAAACACTTTCCCAGATTATATCTCTATGATATAGTAGTATTCCACAAAGTGATGCTAAGAGAATATACAAAGACAAACATCTGCTCCGGTGCTTTATAAATGTGCTACACTACAAATAATGCACTGCTGTCATTGCTCTAGTACAATCTAATAGTCTTATCTTTATCTTATGTAAACATATAAGACATTAAATCCCATCTGGGTCTTATTGGAAATTGGGCAAATTGGACTCAAGAAGACATTCACATTCTATAATAAGGGTATCTAGACATTATACAGAAGGGGCACCCAATATCCACAAGCAGCTGTGTAAGGCTTGGCCTGGTCACCTATTACATAGTTGGTTATCCAAAAGCCTGACATGCAATACCACATTTCTCCTATTACAGTTCCAATACTGCAGAGTCTAGATCTATAGTGATCATTGGTCTCTAGTATAAAAATATTAGTACCAGCAGAGTCTGTTATTACTGTATTTTGTAGCAACTTATTACTTGTTCATTACTAGGTAATGTTTTGTCTTTGGGTTTTAAAGTTTCATACATTTTTTTTCCCCTCAATTTTTGGGGGATTTGACAAATATCTAATGTCTATGTGAACTACTTGACTTCCCTGTTGGGGAAAATAAGGATCCTGCAGATCAGATTTCAGTCTGTCTGATCTGCTGTTTTCCCAAGGATATCTTGTATCAAGGGTGTCTGGCAGCCTCGTGTCTCCTTACCACTACTTAAAGGGGTTTTCCCATCAACATAGAGACATTTAAATTTGAAGACAATTAAAAATGCAACATTTTTGCAAATATATCTAATTCAAAATTTTGCAGAGTTTTGAAGATTTTTCTGTAACCATCTTAGTGTTCACGGTTTTTTGTTGTGCCAGTGGATATAACCATGAATGCAGGAACTTCCTGTGATCTAGAACATTTCAAAAACCCAGCCCTGATTTTCTTATCATGTTAGGTTTATTGTCTCATGCGTATTGTGTCCCTGCCTGATAACCTGTCCACAACTAGGAAATTATGGCTGGGTCTCTGACCACTTCTTACATTCATGGTCCTATTCATTGGCAACCTATCAAGAAAAAAAGGTTGGCAACACTTGATGGCTAAAGAAAATCTTTAAAAATCTGCAATATTTGTAATTATTTATTTTTCAACTTTTTTTTTTTTTACTTTTAATTGCCTACAAATGTGAACATGGTTATGTCCATTGGAAAACCCCTTTAAGTAACATGCACAGTTAGCAGGGCATGGGGTAGCTGATTGCTACAGAGGATGTGTTCAACAATTGTTTAGCAGACATCTTGGAGTTGTTGATCCTGAAGACTAAAGGGAGTAAGGAACCTGGTAAAAATGTGTTATCCTTGAATGGCTAAATAGCATTGCTCCTTTAGTCTAAGGCCCCATGTAGTGTCCCGCAGCAAAAAAGCCCTGCGGGAAAAACTGCATTGGCAATGCATCACAGTTTTTCCTGCAGCGCTTTTCACAGAAAGTTTGCAGAAGCTTCCTCTGCGGACTTTCTGTTTCAATTATACCTATAGGGAAACTGGTGGCGTTTCCGTAGGTATAATTGACATGCTGCGATTTCCAAAACCGCAATGGTTTTGGAAATCACTGCGTATCCGCTGTGCATACTTTACCGCACTATGGAGATGGGATTCGCTAGAATACCATCCACCACACAGTGATTGTAAAACGCTGCATTTTTTTCCTGCGGAATTTCCGCCGCGGAAAAAACGGTCGCGTTTACGCCATGTGGGGCCCCTCGGCCTTAAATTCAGACAAGAACCAGCTCAAAATAGGTGCAACTGTTCATACAAAGACCTATTTGGTTAGACCACTAATAGTTTTCTGATCCGATCACTCCTGCAGTAATGTAGTAGCATTCGTAAGAATAGTTCTGACTTAACTTTACTCCATTCACTTGTATACAAGCGCTGCAGTACCAGAGATAGCCATATCCCCATAAATGCACTGTGTCAGATATTGCAGTTTAGGGGCTTAGCTGAATTATGCTGTAAGTTAAAAAGTACCCATATGTCATCGGCATGCCATCTTCTCTCATACCATCTCATTTCAGACTTTCATTGACTAAGATGTGGTAAAGAAAGCCATTAACTGGTATGTGGGTAACAACTGAAAGCTTAGAAGACCTATGAAAGCCAGCTGCTCTCAACAATTTCCGGATGAAAGGTTTGTCTTTTTTTATTTTTAATATAAGGTTACAGGATGTGTGCCAGTCAGAGAAGTCACGTTCGCTGTTAGCAATAAATGTAACATCCACTTATTCCTACTCTCTTAATGGCTTAATGCGCTTTCATTGGTAATGACCAGCCATTTAACAAGCCTTTTACAATTGTGCAAAACTGTGTCAAACTTACTCAACGACAAAGCCAAATAAACATTCTCTAGCAGATGACCTTCATGTCACAGCCACATGACAAGTTTGTTTGCTTGCTGTTAATATGTCACTTTGGTACATTGCTATATACGGTCAGCCAATAATCTTGCCTTAGTTTTATAAAATTGTATTCAGCATATGTTCTGTTCTAAGGATTCTCTGAACCTAAACCCTCCATAGACAGCCCAAAAATATCTCCTAAAATACTCTTCATGGCTGCTGCCAATTAAGTGACCTATTAACAAGGTTAACTGACTAAGTGGGTGCCCTCTGGTACTCTAACCCCTGCTCTATTCACTGCCCACACATCTCACCACACGAGGGGCTCTTATACAGTAAATACCAGTGCGACTAAAAAGTGCTGTAGCTCATAGAAATGTTATAAAAAGCCACTCTTCTAAATCTGACCTAATTTCCAAGCATCCCTTCATATTGCTGTAACATCTACAGTATGACAAGTCCCTGCCCAGATTTCATCCACTCATATATTTTAAGAGCAGAATACAAACCAGATGTTACATGAGGGCTTCATAGTTGTATGAAATGAGTCATTGAGCATCGTCTCTGTTGCCCCTTGTATGATATGACTGGTACCGATGACTTCACAGAGGGTTACTACGGTATTCTGCTTAGAGGATCTAGTCACTGAATCAATAAAATGAAACTTGAATTATTCATAAAAGGAAAAAAAGCAAACAGAATTGTATTCATAGCAAACAAGTAAGCAATAACTTAACTGTAGTGCTCCCTGGTGAAACCCTAACAAAGTCGAGCCTAGATCAGAAGAGATACTATGTCTCATTAGCAAGACACCACCATGAGACAGTACAGAAACCATGCATGCCCTACTAAGAATTCTGGGTCAGTAATATGCAAATAAACCCTCCTTGGTGCCCTAGTGCTCCCTTTTGGACCATAGCTTCATGTAGATTTATAAATGTTTTGTAATAAAACCTAATTGCATGATTTGAGAATAAAACCAAGCCAAAATACCTCCTCCTAAAGGAAGAGGGATCCATCTGCAGACCGCGGTTTCAAAGTTATTGCCTCTCATCAGTGCAGAGCGTGGTAAATGCTGGCTGTGTGAGAGGTTATACATTAGTCAGAAGGGGTACTATGTTTCATTAGGCAGATGGCACCGTGAGGCGTTACAAGGACTTATTAGACCATGCATTCCCTGCTAAGAATTCTGGGTAAGGAATAAGTAAAGAAGATCTCCTTGGTAGAAAAGAGGAACATGCTCTAGCGCCACCTTTTGGACTATAGCTTCCTGTAGATTAATGCATGATTTTTCATAGAACCTAATTGCATAATATAGGAAAATTAGCCAAGCCTAAAAAAGGGCAAATCTGATGACCAATCTGCTCCTAGAAGCCCCTAGTATCATCCCTAAGGTAAAAGTGGCAAAATGTTAGAGAGAGGAAGAGTGAAGGTACAATACAATCTATGACTATGGTAGCAAAAAAATTCAAGAACATCACCATGCAAACAAACACATCTAGCAGACTATGTTCAAAAATATAGTAGAAGATCAAAAAAAGGCAAACCAAGTCCCAAATCCGTGTCAAGAAATCAATGAAGAAGTAACCAACTGGCACCCATAATAAGAAGGTGGTAATAGGGTTCCAGTGCGTTTCTGCCCCTAAGTCAGCGGGTTCATCAGGAAACCATAACCAGATAATGCTGCAATATAACTAATATTAATTGATAACAGCACATAAGAACGCTGAGATGTCCATACAGGTTTGGCACATGCCAAACAGATATCAGTAGCAAAATATTACTTTGCAAGATATAAGCTGTAGTATGGATGATTGCTGTCTGCCTATACCATGTAATGGACAGAGGATCTCTCTTAAATTTGGAAAACCAATGAGCTCCCTATTGAGACATTGAGGACAGCGTAGCCTTTGCTTTACTTTTTTGAGCAACTACAAAGAAGAACAGGACAACAGCTTCATTGATTCCTATTGACTGTTGGTTTTTTAGTTGTTTTTGAGAATAAAATAAAAGATATTTTATTTGTCCACATCATTCTAACTTGTCACATGTCATAGAGATCCTCAGGCCCTACATATTACTAAAACTGGATGGCCATGATCCTTTAGGTTCCTTTTTGGTCTGTGAACTATGTGGTCAAACTCTCTATTGATTAAAATGGTGCACATGCAAAAAAAGTGTGAGCAAAGGTCCTGACTGAGTTCAAACCTAGCCAACATCTGCATGGAGTCTGTGTGTATGTTCTTGGTCCTTGCTTGGGTTTCTTCTGGATACTGATTTCCTCCAGATTCCAAAAACATACAGTCAATTGGCTTGCATGAAATAGACCCTAGTGCTTATGTTTATGTGTGTGTGGGTGAAGGAACTTTGATTTTAGACCCCACTGGGAACAAAGAGCAATGTCCCAGTGGGGCTTCCTATAAGTCTTATACTAAAGAATATATTTATGCTTTATAAATAAAAAGCATATACACAGATTCCTATGGTAAAATGCAGAACACCTATATATAACTAAATGTGCACATTCTTGTGGCATGCAAATCTTTTCAGACAATGTACAGGAAATTGTACTTTCTTCACTAGATGGGTTTTAGTAAATGATCTAAGTTTAGCAAAAATACAGCTATGTTTCCACTATTTTCTTATATGGTGTGCCATCCTTCTGATTTGGGAATTTTTTTTAAAGAATGCAAAAAAAAATGGGATTCTACTTATATGGCTGAGGATACACTTCAATTGAGAAAAACCTGTAACACTGAAAACTGCATGTATGTGATAGTAATATGGGTCTCTGGGCAAGTTTCCTCTGACTGTTTTGTGAAAAGCATAAACATAATCCTTCTAAAAACCCACAGTTTTTGCAATAAGTGTTTGTTATTGGTGCATTTGATGTGGTTTTCCTATGACTAATCAACTATGTACTATCTATTGTGGTAGAATACAAAAGCAACAGAAATTTAGCAAATTAACCATGTTGAGAATACCATCACTATACCACCATTAAGGCGTAGCTATCAGAGCACAGGGTAGCAGGTGCATCTGGGGTCTGAGTGTGCAAAAGAGTTATGAGTGGGAACCAAGACACATTAAATAAGTGAGGTTCATCTCATGTATGCTTGGCTAACATGTGGACATCAAACAAAGAAAAAGTTGCATACATATTGGCATATTGCACAGGCACTTGATTTTACGTTTGAGGGTGTGCTTCACTTGTAGATGGCAGGCTGACTCTGGTGCCTCAAACCAGATATGCGTTTGCTTTGTCTTGAGATATGTCTAATTCTCTCGTATACGCAATTTGGGTTACTTGCTCCAAACCTGCGCATGTGACGTGCTATCCATTGGCATCTAAATTACCTGTGATACTCCTGTACCTTCACACATGCGCATGTATCGATGTATCAACTTAGCGCCGGCACATTAAACTGTGGATTTTCTACTTGTATAACGTAGGCTATAGACTTTGGTGCCTTACAACAGATAATTGCCTAGTTTCGTCTCGAAATACTTCTAATTCTCACACATGAACAGTGTGAGTATTCTATATGGCACCTGCACATTATATTGATGGGTATTGTATTATCTCAAAATTCAATATAAAAATAGGTCACTGCAGTTTAGCTTCCATTCAAATAAATGAGAGTTAATCTGCAGTACCTGATCTAACCACTACACAGAGAACAGAGCTGTCTGCTTCCTGCTCCATTCTCTGTGTATCAGCTTCTGTGTACAGCTCATCAATGGGAGTACTGGGTGTTGAACTCCCACTAATCTAATACTGATGGCCTATTCTTAGGAAAGGTCATCAATGTTTTTAGCCCAGAAAACGCCTTCAACTTTTTTTTTTCTTTTCTAAGGGAAACAAAAACCAGAAGACTCTATTACCAAAATAACTGCAAAACACATTATGCAAAGTGACTTATGATTATTTTTTTTATCATACTAGATAATCAGACAATTCCAATATTTGGTGTTTGTGTCTTAGGGGGCATAAGTCAAGTAATAGGATGTTATTGTAACATCAGGAAAGAGGAATTCCTATTAATGTGATAAATAGGAAAAAGGAAGTGGATATTGTAAGATCACCTCATTTTGATCTACTATTGAGCTGCTGTGCTTTCTTTACACGACAAAGTTCACCTTCCCATCTACTTCCACCTGGTGTTACTCTGTTGTACTTATTTTACATCTACTAGTAGTGAAGGAACAGATAAAGCATAGAGGTTAGAAGTAGAACTCTAGGTAATGTTATTATGCCATATATTGTATTTCCACTGAAATAAATATCAAATTGCAATATTTCAAAATTTCTATAAAAATTTAAATGCGATTAAAATCCAAGAATGTCTTATACCAAATATTTTAAAAAAAGTATTAGATAATAATATTGTTGTTATTGCCATTAAGGATGAAACTTTGCATTTACACTGTCATCATAGACAAGCATTCTTTACAGTAAGAGCAGGGAGACCGTGGGACTTTGTCAAATCATGTTGTGATGGATGATTCATTGAACAACTTCAAGAAGCTGTTCTTGAAAGTAATATTATCCTAAGTTATAGGTAGAGGAACTGAGCTGTTTGTAACGGATTGCGGGTTGTGGACCCACTGTGCCAACTATCCAGTTTGACACTGGGCCACCCATTTAACCCTTGTATGGGGATCTGGACGTCCCTGTGGGGAGACTACCAGGGGTGGTCCTGGTACAGGTGGTAGCTGGCCAGAGACCAGATATACTCCAGTGTGCAGCATGGAAGACGCAGACAAAACATGGCAAGATAAAGGCCAAATAGACAGTTTCAGTTATCATGTAGATCTGGATGAGCAGACTGCTGCAGAGTCAGGACAAATCAAAGTCGGTAACAGGTATCAGGCAGATCAAGATGCACAGACAGATGCAAAGTCAGAAACAAAGCCAATGGTCAATACACCATAAAACTGTAAATATGCAGGACAAGCCAGCAGTAACCCTTGCAGGAAGTAGCAGAGCAGAACAGATATCAATAGGTGAGGGATATGTGGGGTGGGTTTGGAAAGGCCCTCAGGTGTGCACATTAGGCCTTTAAATTTCAGAGAGGAAGGATATGGCTGCCTATGGACAAGCCCAGGGTGTAACAGAGGTAAACTGACATCTGCTGGGAGAAATAGTACGCTGGTGGGCAGACCACTGGCTTAACTCTGATATGGTGATGATAATCACATCATTGACAGGATATAACCATTACATAGTTAGTATGGTTGAATAAGGACTTATGTCCATCAAGTTTTGCCAAGGAATGGTAAACAGCATAAGTGAAAGTACTAGTGAAGGAATTAAGTATTCTAATCTATTTCCATAAGCATCAATGTTATTTTGCTGTAAGAAGACATTGAAGCTGTCAGCTGTGTCTGCTGTGACCAAGTATTGGAGTAGGCTATTCCACAGATTAACAGTCCGTACAGTGAAGAAGCCTTCTCACCTCCGGATATCAAACCTTCCTTTCTCCAGACGGAGAGTGCCCCCTTGTCTTTTGGTGGGATATTACATGGAACAGCTTTTCCCCATTTTTCTTAGTAACAGTGCCTGAAGTCAGTCCATGAAACAGACTTATATAAATATTATTTCTATGATGTGTCTTACAGACATTTCAGATCAGATCATTGGGACATCCAGAGATGAAGAGAAATTAATTTTAAACAACTGCCGCACAGTCCAAGTACAACTCCTACATAGTACCAGCTAAAGGCAGAAGGTCCAAGGTGCTTTATACTTTAGATAACTGTCCAACTGACAGCACTCTTCCAAGACCGCCCCAACTGAATATGCATGTGATCTGATTGGAGAGAGAGGAGTAAGCCGAGTGTTCAGATACCCCTGGTGGTTGCTTATGTCCGCTGAGAACAATTGGACTGGTCATGTTGCAATCCAGCAGTTGGTACACCTCCATACACATTAGATGATCCTGTGGTCTTGCCAAAACTGATGGGTTTTGTCAAAATTAATTTAAAGTAATTTAACAAAAGTCTCTTGACATACTATATGTATAAAAAAATCTCACACATCATAGCAATTTAACATAGTAAAGTCCTTGTTCTAGAAGGGTTTGTATTGTATCTACTGTATGCTTAAAGGTCAGTGATTTTATTGTTGATTCTACCTCAAACACTCCCCCCCATCTCAGCCTAAAAACAGAGATAACCCCTCTATATATAGGTTCTTCAGCTATCCTATTCTATCAAGTGATTTGCATTTCTACTGATATTTAGCTAGATAGGTTTTAGGTAAAACTGGCTAAAAGCCAGTATGGGCAACATCACAGGTGAGGTCATGTATCTTTCCCAGAGTACTACAGCATCACTGGTTAAATATGTACAAATACAGGAAATTTCCCTCCCCATACTGAATTCACACTGGATGATGTGAGCCATAAGGAGCCCACTTGAGTACAAGTAAAGGGCGGCTATAAAAGTGTTCACAGCTGTTGTCACTTTCATTCTCCCATGTAGCTGTGAAGGAAAAGATCTGTCCAGACTCTGAATCTGCTGTACACTGAATGCACACAAATGATATTGAATTGCAGTACTCTATGAAGGCTAAACATAGACAGAAAGCCCCTGTGAAAGATCAGTATGTGGGCAGCTAAGGCTTTGTTCACATTGCCGTTGCGGGTTCCGTTTGGTGTAACTATTGGCAGTTCTGTCACATTTGATGGTAGGAATGCAATATTTTTGCAATGAAAAACAAACTATGACCAAGTCAATGCGGTTCATCAGGTGCCATTCACATCTGATGTTCTCTAATACAGATGACTATTTTCCCGATAAAGATGGTGGCAGTTCATGTGAAATTGCCTTTTAAGGGAATGTTATACTGTAGCAGTTCCATTACATTATCACGCATGTGTGTAATCATGGTATGTTCCTAGTATGTCAATTATACCTAACCCAGAGCAATAAGAAAGCAGTCCCTGAGGATATATAGTGATTACAGAGAATACTCATTTGCTTGTAATTACGTTCTATAATGAACTATGCATGGTAATGGGGAAAAGATACTGGTATTAGGTAACTTAAAAGGAGTTTCCAAGATCGGATATTAATGGTCTATCTTTATAGACAGGTCATTTATATCAGATCAATGGGATTCAACCATTGTATAAGCAATGCTACATCTGTTGTCTGCTACCTCTTGTCACCCCCTCTACCTCATAGATTGTAAGCTCTTGCGAGCAGGGCCCTCAGTCCCAGTGTGTGAATTGACTATTTCTTTGTAATGTATCTTTTTTGTCAGTAATTGAACCCTACAAATTGTACAGTGCTGCAGAATATGTTGGCGCTATATAAATAAAATATATTATTATTATTATTATTATTATTCAACAACCACCACTGATCCGCTGTTCTCAGCATAGTGTACAGAGTCAGAAGCATACGGCTCTATACACTGTGTAGTGGCTGTGCTGCTCTATGACCGGTCAGCTCTCGTTCACTACACAGTGTACAGAGCTGTCTACGTCCCGACTCCACACACAGTGCAGATATCAGCTGATTGGTGAGGGTGTCAGTGCTGGATAACCTAAGGGTAGGCCATCAATATGTGATCTTGAACAACCCCTTTAAAGAGTAACCTGCTCAATAGTATTCTGTGCTCATAACTTGTGGCTACACAAGTGTGAATGAATGGAGGAAGCAGACATCAAGTCTACAACCATGTCTGTACTTGAGGTTGGCATACATACAGAATAGTATTTGGATTTTAATGGCTGATCTGTTCTCAGAGAAGATAAGCAAGATTGTCACTATTCACACTAGTGTCATGTCTTCCATTCATACTGAGCCAAGTTATCTATGCCTGATCCTTGAAAGGATCCTGATAAATCCTGATGCATTCCACTGAATATAATATATAGTCTGCCAAGTTTCAGACTGCAGTATATTTTATTCTTTAGATTGAATCAAAGTATTCTTATCATCAAATACACCAGAACCCCTGATGAAAACCTAAAGAAGTTAGTGTAAACAGAGCCTTGAAGATCAATACAAGCAAGTCTGTCACAAACCAAGATGTGGTAATAAACACTTTGCCTACTCCCTCCTCACATTTGTTCCTGTGTAGTTGCTGTCACCAGTGTAATTTTCCGCTCCCAGTAATGTATACTGTAGTCACCATCCCTTTACCCTGAACTGTAAAGAACTGCAAGCTGGACATTTAGCTCTACAGCAGTAACTGTGCTCTAAACCATCACGTACAAGACTACATAATGAAGAATTAGATAGATAGATAGATAGATAGATAGATAGATAGATAGATAGTGCTGCCGCATTTTCTGTATTTGTATTACTGCCATAGCAGTTTGCACCTGCTCACATTAGGATGTGCTCTCTGAATTTTATGCTTTTAGATAGACAGAGACTAAGATTTGCCCCAATTATGTCTATAAGTTCTTTTTAGGGTATATTCTATACATTAAAGTGTCATACACACAGCAGAACCTGGCCAATTGCACAGGGTTCCTTACTATAGAGATGTAGGCATTTCATGTAACACCATATGATTGGTGTCTCTGCATGGTACCATAAGATGGAAACTTTGCTGTAGGGAAGAAGACCTCTAGAATAGGGCATAGCATATGCATAGTGGTGCATAGCACATATTTTTTTAGATCAGATTAGATTCTGCATTAAGTTCAAGTCATACTAAGCTTCACTATGGCCCGGTATACAGTATGTACTATCTTGGATCTTGATGCTCCATACAAATATTGAGTATAATAACATTGGCCCAGATTTACTGTCTGGGCTGTGCCTAAAAAGTGGCCAAATATGCACCTCAACTGACCAAATTTTTGGCGCATGATGGTGCATCTCAGCTCCTGTGTCCAGCACATTTTTAGACAGTAGGCAGAGACATTTACTATAACTCACGTCAGAAAATTTGCGTGAGTTGTACCACAATTCTAAGCCAATTCCTGACTAGCGTATATTTGAGTTCAGGCGCACCTATATGCGCATGAATTATTAAGAGACAAGAGCCTCTAAGCCAGTAGTCTCCAACCTTTTATGTACCAAGAACCATTATTATGCAAGCCAATTTTCCCATGAACCGGTTGGGGTTGGTGGTTGATGGGGCAGGGTTTTCAGGGGCGGAGCGGGGCTGGGGCAATTGGGTGGCTCATAAGAAAGCACAATAAAGTGCATATTAAATTGTTGCATTTATACATCGGCCTAGGACACAAGAGTGTCAGGGACAGGTGATTATGTTTTTTTTTTTGTTTTGATTTTTTCACCTTACCCTAGTCTAATAGTGCCACAGGTAATAGTTCCCCCCTTCCCTCCACATACTGTTACTATAATAACAATTACATTACACTTACCTGGTTACTAATGCAGCTCCCTGGACCTGTTCTTAAATTATGTGTAAGAATAGGTCCTAGAAGCTGCACTAGTAACCAGGTAAGTGATGTGCTGGTGTAGGCTACAGAGGTCCCCAATGAATGGGCCAAACCGGATCCACGGCCTAGTACTGGTCTGCAGCCCTTTCATTGGAGACCTCTGCTCTAAGAAATTCTGGTGCATCTTGAGCCTGTCAGGGAGTATATCTTTCTAGACATTACTTTCTGTGAGGTACTTGTTCTTCTTGCATTGCATAGACTCCCTGCTGACATAAGGAATCTTATATGCAAAGCTCCTTGGGAAAAGGATATGCAAATTTGCTCTCCTTGAGAGGTACAAAACTGTCTCCATAATTGGCTATCCACACGTAGGAATTTAAAGCTGATCTGGGGGCTGATTCCACCCTCAAATCAGCTCCAGATTCTGCCTTCAATATGTTTTCAATGGGAGGCAGAGATCACAATAGGATGCTGAAAAAATAAGCGTCGCGCTCGATCTTGCCGTGGATGCTGCGGGTGATCTAGCTGCAGAGTCCACGGCTCGAGACTTCCCATGGATTTGGCTCATTCACCTGGGACTAATCAGTGGCGGAATGGCATGATGGAATACCAAGGCTCTGCATCAGCACGCCATCGCAGGCTGCTGGCGGTTGGAAAATGATGGACGAAATATGAAGAGGAATTCCCCTAAAGCCACTTATATGTAGCCACCCTGTAAGTCAATGTCCAAACCATTAAAGAAAACATAACTAGGGATTTCAACCAGCTCTAGAATCGATGTATTCATTCTATTGAAATCTCACCTTATGTAACATTATTGAAGTGTTGGTATACATAAATAGCGACTCTACGCCAGGCTGGTGAACATTTCAGTTAATTACTCTATGAGAGTTAATTACAGGCAAAGTGTTTAGTGTTAGGTTTGCTATCAGCTGTAGAGCCGCAGGATACCAACCTCTTCTTTAGAACTTTAAGGAAGTTGTGTTTTTCAGATCAACTCTGTTTCCTGCACAGAACATCCCACCAAGACATGTAATGTAGCAGATGTGATAAATTCCCATCCCCCACCTTCTTCCAAAACATACACATCCTTCTTACACACACACAATGCAACAAACTTCCTTGCTCCTCATCCAATTGTGAAATTGAATAATGTATGTAATTGTCTACATGCAATACACAAGCAGTTACAATTATACCCACCGATCCGCAATGCCCGCCGATATTCATTTAGGCTTCTGTTTATTGTAAAAAGTAACATGTGCTAAAACAAATTAAAAGTAGCACAAATGCAAAAGATTCTGATGTTTTTGGCAATGGAAAATAACATGAAATTCCATTAACATATACCATATACTATTGCATGGATGTTTAACAGAAGCCTCTGATGGATGATATACAATAGCATCCATCGGGTCCCATTGTAAGACATGTATATCTTTAATGAATACTTGTTTTTATTGGAAACATTGTATGGAATAGCAAACTATATTACGCCATTCCAAACTGGATTTTTTTTTTTTTTTGCAGCATACTGACATATAGTGGCCAGACAGAAGTCAATATGACACTCATTTGGCCTCAGACAGGCTAATGTAAACCTATGGGTAAGTCCTGTGTGTACATCCAGAGTAAACACACGTATTTCACAAATGTTATTTAAACAGAGCCTAAGCCACACAAGTGCTTGCTGTACTGTATATGTTGCCAATACACTAGAAGTCTCTTATACTCAAGTTGCACCAATTTTTTTTTAAATATTATACATTTTAAAATTATTTTTCCCAAATTTTGACTGTCTGACAAGTTACAACAAAAGTAAAATGAAAAAAAAAAAATATATCACACAAAAGACACCAGCCCATAACGTATCCATTATCCATCCATAAAGGATGCTCTACGCATAAGACTTGTCAAGTGTCAGACTAAGGTTCCTGAGGCTCAGCAGATAAAATGCTTCTGGGGGCCCACCCTCCAACAACCTCTAGGAAACTGTAAAACAATCAGACACTTTCCTAAAGTTACAGCTACTGAGATCTTTTTAGAGATTGCATTTTAACATACAGCATATTACACTATTAGATGTTACACAATAAGATATGCAATGCATTTATTCAATAAACCTCAATGTAATATACTAGCAACATATTACAAAACTTTGCAAAGCTAAACAATGCGTTACCCCAATAACATAATTCAAGTCAGGGTATGCTGGCTGTTTTAATTCACCTATAGAGTCACAGATTATTTGTCTTCAGTGAGGCTTGTACAAGTGGAATTAGATACTCCTGTCACTGACTACTGGGTTGTCACAGTGGATGCTACTCCAAAGTATGCAAGCATAAGTAGATAATATGTTACAGTACAGTGAGCACATGACATTGCAATGCTTGGCTACACAAAAGCACTGTGTAACAGTTTAAGGAAAATATGATTTAAAGCTATGTAACCATGACTCTTCCTGTTATGATGAGCTGCAATTCCCAGTATCTTGATCCGAGAGTTGCATTAAGTGTGGTTTTCTGCTCCCTAGGACCACTATGGTAAGAGATAGAATGCCCTTTCATTTCAATGAATGTCTTACAATGTCTGTGTATTAGCACCAGTCATTACACAGTCATTCCCTTGGCTAAATTAGCTGATCGTGGGGGTCCCTTAACTAAACTCCAAAAGACAATTTAAACAATGTAAACCCCCTGCAAGTCCAAACATCTATTTTGTTGCAATCTCATATCCTTGAAATATTTCAATAAAATTAAGATTCAGAATATACTGGAGTAATTTATGGCATGTTTATGGGATGCCTAAAATTGCAGTATGAAACATTGAAACATTGTAACACGTAATATCAAGAACATATGACATCATTACCACTCACCCACATCCATGAGTTCACATGCCCTATCAGCGTTATCTGTAATTTTACACTTGAAAATTGTTCCAGGGTTGATGACATCATCGCGTGTGGTCAGGTTGGATTTTGGAGCTCCAACAATAATCCTGGCATGAAAAGCATAATGTAAATAAATACATAACATAAAAAAATAACTAACAAAATCTAAAATAAATACATAACATATATAAATAAATAGCAAAAAAAAAAAAAAATACAAAAATAAACCTGAAATTTCAAAACATTCCAGACATCATAGAGTGGAATATACATCTTACCTACAAGAAGATTGCACTGATAGCAACCAGAGTCACATTCTTAACCATGAAGTAATGCAGAGGTTGTTGCAACAAGCTACATGATAGCAAGCATTTGCTCTAATTCTTGTGAACACTCACCACTTCTCTTCTTCAAAGTTGTGGAAAACTACAGAGTAGCCAAACAGGGATCCATCTGGTCCTTTAAAAACCAAGGGGTTCTCCTCATCTATATTGTAAGATCCAGCAGGGTTTGCAGCGTGAATAAAGACCAGTGTAAGACTCCAGATATGGGACAGTGTGCAGCTTTCTCCTCTCTTCATGGCCATTCTGAAACTTTTACTGCTTTCCCCAAAGTAATGTCTTCATAGCAATGGAATGATACTTGTGTGTACTGGAGCCTTGTGATTGCAGGGTACTGTCTATCCAGCATCCATCAGCCCATGTTGTATATCTAATGAGGAAAAACTTTTTCGTAACCGCCCACTAGTCCTGCTTCCTCCTCCTCCTCCTCCTCTCTTTAACAGTTTGCTGCTCCAGGACAGAGACTACACAGTTAGAAACCATTCCTTACCCCTGGATGTGGGTCCTCGCTAGTAATTACAACTTCTGTCTGTAACATGGATAATAGATGACTACAACGCATTATTATTTCCAGTTGACTACTGCAAATACTTGGCCTTGCCTCTTTATTCAAGTAATTACAGTAGAGCTCTATAGCTCAAGGAAGTTGAAGAGGATCTTTGGTTTTTACAATAATTTCTCATGCAACTGAACTCTAAATCAGCTTTAACCCTGTAATGTCACAGATCGAGGATTGGGGGGGGGCACAGCTGCAGGAGGGGGCTTTTTTATTCACTGTTACACATCTGCACAGCAATCTGTAAGGGCAAGGAATGTAATTGAATTAAATATATAGACTGGATCAATTTTGATTGCAAAGTGAAGTTTTTTAATTTATTTCCTTTATCTTATATAGCAACAAATTATACCATAGCACTGTACAGAGATAGTCCTTGTCCCTACTGGGGATCATCATAATAAATGTTTAGTTGCAGTCAGGATTCCTGTTAGGCTAAGTTCACATTAGTGTCAGCTGTCCGTTGTTCTGGTCCACCGGAGGACCAGAACAACAGATAGACAAACCACTAAAATAGCGATTACACACAGAGCCCAACGGCCTCATTTACTATAATGAGGTCCAATGGGTGTCTGTTGTTTTAAAACTGAGAGTGGCTGATGAAAAAGCTGGAGTCTCAATGTATCCTTATCAATGAGTCTGAACATAGCCTTATCCACTTGTGGACTAAATTTCAATATATATGGTATAGTACTAAGGCTACGATCACACCTGTTTTCAGTAACCGTTTGGGAATTCCATCCCCCATTCCACTTGAAAAATGTAGAAAGAGAGAAGTCCTGCAAGCAGGACTTTTCTCTCTGCATTTTTCGGGTGGAAAATGAGCGGAAACCCGGCGTACCTCATTATAGTCTTTTTAAGCGGATTTGGTTTCTGTTTTTCGGGTCACCAAGTGGACCCGAAAAAAACGGAAACCCCAATGCAGGTGTGAACCTAGCTTAAATACATCTTGTTTACCGCTCTATTTGGACATATTTATATAAAGGCAGAAACTATATTTCTATAAAAACAGGAACACTTATAGTAAAGTTTCACATTTAGAGTTACTTTAAAGGGATTCTATAATTGGGGAAACATGTTTTTAACTGAAGAAATGTTGGAATAGCCTTTATAAGGCTATTCTACTTCTATCTTTACTTTTCTTCTCCCTGCCACCGTTTGTCCAAAAAAAAAAAAACAAAAACAAAAAAAAACCACTTTACTCTCATATGTAAATTATGCTCACGGAGCACCAGGGGCGTTCCCCCTTATGCTCTGAGCACTCCGCATCATTGCCACAACCCGCCTCCAGTGCTGCTTTTTCACGCCCCTTGCATCTTCTTCTGTTCATCTTGCATCTGCTTTCTCTGTCGGCCACTTTTCTGAAGTACGCTGGTGTAAGAAACTAAACAAAAATGGCCAACGGAGCATGCTCCGTTGGCTCTACCTGAACTCAAAGTGGCTCCGGCGACCATTTTTGTTTAGTTTCTTACACCAGAGTACTCCAGAAAAATGGCTAACGGAGCAAGAAGCAGATGCAAGATGAACAGAGGATGATGCAAGGGGCATGAAAAAGCAGCGCTGGAGATGGGTTGTGGTGATGACGCGGATTGCTCTGAGCACAGGGGGAACGCCCCCGATGCTCCCAGAGCTTAATTTACATATGAGAATAAAATGTTTATTTTGGACAAACGGCGGCGAGGAGAAGAAAAGTAAAGGTAGGAGTAGAATAGCCTTTATAAAGGCTATTCCAACACTGCTTCAGTTAAAAACATGTTTACCCAATGATAGAATCCCTTCAATAAAAATGTCATATTATTGCCAGAATTGCTACTGTTCGTTGTAAAAGCAATAGTAAAATATTACAGAATCGCCCTGTGGTTTCCCCAAGTATCAGTCAGCATGGTGAAGACTGCAGGTTATGCCCCCCAGCAATGTTTGAATGAAAACCAGACCAAAACTGTAAAATTCCCTGTAGCCTGGTGATAGATAAACCACAGGGGGTGTGGACTTTCCCTGCTGCTCTGCAGTGGATCTGGATTACACCAAAGGGTTTTTTTCTTTTGGAATAATAATAATGCTGGGGAACTGGCAATTGTTTTCCCATGCAAAATTCAGGCAGAAGTAGTGCTGGTAGTATGGACCTGTTGTCTTCTAGGGAATAAGGGGTGCTCAGTGCTTATGATCTCACCTTAAGATAAACCATCAATATTACATCAGCAGGGGTTCAACTATCAGGAACCCCACAGATCAGCTGTTTCCAGGAGTGCGCAGCTCCCAGCATTACATGGGCACTGTGCTGTGCATTTAGTAGTAGAAGTTATGGGTGCTGGGACAATGCCCCATTTAAGTCTATGAGACATCGCTGCAGTACCCATAACCTCTGCTATGAAAAGTATGGCAAGTGAGCAGTGCAGTACCTGGCATGTAAATGCCTGTGTGCTCTGAGAAACAGCTGAACTGCTGGAAATGACAGTCATACCCCAGCTGATCCAAAATGGATGGGCTATCCAGTATTGATGGCCTATCCTTGCGATAGGTCATCAATTGTTAGATCTGCGAGGGTCCAACTCTTGGGACCCTCACACATCAGCTGCTCTGGGATAGCATTTGCTACCAGCGTGGCCATGCTGCTCATTAACTATAGTGGTGGGTTTAGGTACTGCAGTACTGTCCCATAGACTTCTGACTAAGGATCAGCCATCAATATTAGAAAGTGGATAAAAATAGGCCATCAAGAGGTTATCTCACGAAAACGGCAGGACCTTTCTCCTTCTACACATTCAGCCTGAGCTGAATGTGGGTGTCACTGATGGTGGATGGCACTCCCAGTCACTTGAATGAGAGTGCTGGAGTCAAAGTCAGCTAATCCGACTATCCATGTGTGGATCGGAGGGCCTCCGGAAATATGTCCCTGATAGATATCAGGGCAATTAAAGGAACAGTTATGTCAAATTTTAACTCCCCATGACTTAATTCCCAGGGAAAAGAAGTCACTTGAGGTGTCTATTACTCCCCTCTCCCCTTCCAGAACACATGCTTGTTTGGCTGAGCAGAAGAGGCATGTGTATGGGGGGATGGGAGGAATAGCTATGGCTGCCTGGTGAAGTCTGTTCACAGCCAAATGACCTGGTAGCAATGTCTGCACACTGCAGGTATTTATCATTCGCCCACATTATGTGATCCTGGCCTCAAACAAACAGGAAGAGGATACTACGATTTCCTTGTTTGCAATTTCCAATAAAGTGAATATCGGTTGCAGAACTGATGCATTGTATTTCTGTCTGAACTGGGACTGAATCCAAGAAAAACTGAAATCCAACTTGGATCAGGAGTCTTGAATGTGTTGTTCTGTTTCAAGAAGTGAACAACTCAGCTTTTATTGCACATGTTACATAACAGAAAATGGTCAGATTGTAAGAATATTAAGTGGTGTAAGCTATTTTTTTCATTTATTTTAGTCTGCTTTATAGCTTTAAGAATCAGTCTATTCAGATAGAGTCATGTTTAGCGCATGATACACTGATATACACGTCTATTACACTCCCTGGGTGGGAGCTCATTCTGCCTCCAGCTGCGGCTCACACAGGACTTTTTCAAGCAAACTGTAAGAGGAACTGATCCAAATAGGCTAATCCATGGTTAAATCATGGCACACACCCATATAGAAGCCCAAAATGACCTTTATAATTATTGAAAATACAGTTTAGTCATAGCAAGTATCATAGAAACGAGAAACAAACTTGGACAGTGTGTTCTTGTGCTATATTTATTGCTGGTCCACCATGCTTAGTAAGTACAGGGAACATTAAAGACCTGGACATTCTTTCAGTCCTACACAATATTCATTTCCTAGATCTGGATGATTTACTCCAGGCAAATGAATCAAACTCACATTTTCAGCAAATCAAAGGTATCATAGACAACGCCTTTCATTTGCCCATATCTCCCGTGCAGGACCAATTATTAATCCGCACCTAAAATCATGTCCGCTCTGGAATACCATTAGTAGTATAATGTTGTACCGTGTTAGCCATTGAAAGTAGTGGAAGAGTGAAGAAATCAGGCGATACCTTTTAGAGGCTAACTGAGTATATTTATAAGTACTCTTGAAAGCTTACTTATAAATATACTCAGTTAGCCTCTAAAAGGTATCGCCTGATTTCTTCACTCTTCCACTGGAATACCATTGGCATTCATAAAAATTATGATTTTTGACTCCTGGAAATGCATTGATTTTCTACAGGGAAATTAAAGGGAGTAACCAGAACCCAGCATATCAACTCAGTCCTTTAGATAGATAGGTTAGAGTCACCTGAATCAAACGGCATTTTCCCCTTGTGAATCGGTGCTTTTATTGCCGTGATATTGATGCTTTTGTGGATCTGTGAATGAGCTCTTTGGAGCAACGAGGTTGTTGTCATTCACCACTTCGGAGCAATGACATCACCTTCATTTTTCCGAACAGCATATGGACAAAAACAGCAATATCTCAACAATGGAGACACCAAATCACAAGAGGGAAACCTATTATGATTTAGATGATCCTAACCTTTCTATCTGTACACTGATCATTCTGTTTGACAAGATCAGCTGGTTGATAAGACTGTGGGAGTCACTAATGCCTCTTCCCGATGTCGATGATGTCATCTGTCAAATGGTACAGCAGCAGTTCATTCCCATTCAAGTGAATGTGCCTGCTTGGTATTCAGTGAAGAGGCCACAGCACTCACTGGAAAGCTGCAGCCTCTTCAACCAGTTGATCTGTGGTGGATCCAGGTGTCAGACTTAGGTATAGGTCATCAATGTGCAAGTCCCGGAAAACTGCTTAAGGCCAGGGGCCCCACGTTGCAAAAACGCAGCGTTTTGACCTCGGCAGAAATGCCGCATCTTATAGTACCTGCAAAGTGGATGGGATTCTGGCTAATCCCATCCACACACTGCATAAAAAAATCTACAGCGGAAATGCTGTGATTTCAATAACGCTCACATTTTTGAAAGTCGCAGCGTGTCAATTATAGCTACAGAAATGTTGGTGTTTTCCGTATAGGCATAATAAGGACAGAAAGTCTGCAGAGGCTCAATATGTGGGGCCTTAGCCTAAAAGCCATGATAGCGTTCCCTGCTCAGCTGAGTTATACTTACAGTATGCAAAGCAAGCTGTGGCAAATTATTTCTAAACTTTATTCCTATATTTTTTTTGCATATTTCTTTGCCAGTTTTATTTCTGCCAATGTCTTAATTTCTTGACTTTTTCCCCACTTTCGCAATGTCCTTGGACCTACAGGCCAGTGTTTCTCAATATTTCCATGTCAAGTTAACAGAATTTTAACAAACTACTGCCAAGTTTACAGTCAGTCTAAATTTTGAGCTAAAGTGTTCCAATGATATCCTTGTATACTACAATGCAGCCAGCTCTTTAATTGCTCATTTTATGCCGTCATATGAAGTACAATCATCACTCTCAACCCTCATACAATACCTCTAGATTCTGCTTAGTTACTATCACTGGTGCTCTGTTAATGCTGACATACCACACTCGTAATTTAACCATAACATGCTCAGGTAATGAGCACAAATATATGCTAATGATAATTTTTGTTAGTTATGGACAGTGTTATTCCATTTAGTCTGTAGGTCCATAGCAGGAAATGCTTGGCTACAATGTACTGAACCATGATCAGTTGTTATCCCTTCCAAATTGCATTACTCAGCACTGGCGTCAATGAAAAGGTATCTCCCGGAGTCATTTATGGTCCATCATCTGGAATACCTGGAGTGATAATTGACTATAAAATAAAACTTACTTTCTCTGTTACAAAACTGAGATAGGAGTGGTGTAAAGCTCCTCACTGAGACTGCTGGTGTGGTATTTTTCACCTTTAAACTGTTGATCAAAAATGCTCTTGTGGTTTGTGGATTGTCGTCACATTGTCATACCTTATTTGTGAGAGAAACTCAGTACTCAGTTAGAGAAAGGCATCTGTGCCAAAAAGATTCTGTTTTCATAAATGTGCTCCACAATGAAGCAGCAATTGAACATATTGATGGTGCCTCAGAGTTTAACCGCACTAGAAACTCTTGTAATAAACTTATACAACCTACATTTTCTCTGCTATGGGCAGTAGACATAGCATCACTGTGTATATTATATCTGTACTGTGATATCACTGTGTATATTATTCTTGTACTGTGACATCACTGTGTATATTATCCCCGCACTGTGACATCACTGTGTATATTATCCCCGTACTGTGACATCACCGTGTTTATTATCCCTGTACTGTGACATCACCGTGTTTATTATCCCTGTACTGTGACATCACCGTGTTTATTATCTCTGTACTGTGACATCACTGTGTATATTATCCCTGTACTGTGACATCACTGTGTTTATTATCTCTGTAGTGTGACATCACTGTGCATTATCCCTGTACTGTGACATCATAGTGTCCAATATCTGTACTGTAACATCACTGTGTGGATTATCCCTGTACCATACCTCCCGACTTTCAAAGGGCAGAAAGAGGAACAGGATGTGCAGCACACATAGCACACCGTAGCAAATCTAGCTCCACCCACTTCTATGTTGACTCTGCTCATTCTCATCCATTTCTCTTTGTGCCCCCATGCAGTATAGTGCTCCTACAGTCACCCTAACATTATATGCCCCCACATTTAAGACATTAAACTTGGGGTAACTAGAGAGAGACATTAAACTGGGTGCAGCTGGAGGGGGACATTAAACTAAGTGCAAGTGGAGGGGGACATTAAACATTAATATCCCCCTCCAGCAGCCCCCAGTTTAATGGCCTCCTCCATCTGCCCCTCAGTAAAATGTCCCTCTTCATCTGCCCCCCAGTTTAATGCCCTCTCAGCATCTTCACCCCCCAGTTTAATGCCCCCCTCCATCTGCCCATCCCTAGTTTAATGCCCCCCTCCATCTGCCCATCCCTAGTTTAATGTCCTCTTCATCTGCCCCCACAATTTAATGTCCCCTTCTACCATCTACCCCCAAAGTTTAACATAAATAAAAAAAAAAAAAAACCACACTAATACTCCCATCTCCTCTGTCTGAAGTCTCTGCCACCGAAGGTTTCAGGGAGATGCAGATGCAGGCGCGGATGACGCACATGAGTTGAAGCCGGGACATAACTCCTACTGACCAGAGCAGCAGGACAGAACGTGGAATCCGGGACTTTCCTGCTAAATCCAGTTGGGAGGGAGGTTGGGAGGAATGCTGTACTGTGACCTCGCCGTGTTCATTATCTCTACTGTGACATCACTGAGAGCACTATTCCTACACTGTGACATCACTGTATGCATTATTCCAGTACTGTGACATCACTGTGTGCATCATTCCAGTATGATGACATTACTATGTGCATTATTTGTACTGTAACATTACAGTTACTATGTGCATTATCCCTGTGTGTAAGAGAGACCAAATCATATACTTTCCAAGTTCTGAGCTCTCTGCTTCAGGTGGTCATGATAGAGTTGGGCCCCATTACAAGTTTTGCTATGGGGCCCCATGGATACTTATTACAGCCTTTAAATTTGTGGCTTGGTAAGGAAGCAGTGGTATGAGCCTGAGCAAGGCCAAGGAGGCCTTAAGATGTGCATTAAGATGTATGAATAAATTATTTCCACTAATTATTTGTACTTGAACCCTACAAATTGTACAGTGCTGCAGAACATGTTGGCGCTATATAAAATGTATTATTATTATTTCTGCCCTTACAAATTTTCTTACACAGATGAAGTGTTATTTGATCTCAAAGTCCCAAGGCCACCAATGTCCAATAGGCCTCCTAAACTAGATGTTAGTGCAGAGATGTATACTTTATAATGTCAGATTTTGGAATTCCATGTATCGGTTTAAAAAAAAAAATATATATCATACATTTTTTCAAAGTATAATGAAAACGCCACATGTACAAAAGTGAAGCATATACAAAATAAAAATACTGCAAGATATGCTGCCAAAATGATAATATAATGTATACACTGAATATCAGACACTCATATAGACTCCGGTAATAGATGAAATGATTGTATAAATTACCATTAATGGCATTTCTTTATGTCAGTGACTTTAACACGAAACAGACATTCTGCTGCGCTTTCAGTCCCTTGTGTGAGAAAAAATGTCGGTCTTTGTCGTCATTACATCTATATTTTTATAATACCACGCAAAGGCAGAACACGCTTTCTTAAAGTAGCACTTGCTCAAAAAAGTACATGATGTACAGAAAGGTACATGATGTAAAGTGAAGTGAACTGAAGGTAAACTTTTTACCAATTAGATGCATTTTTATGCTCCTGTGATGTGTCCATTTGCTTGGGATCCAACAAATTCCCCTTCTTGCAAAAGACAACTCTCAGAAAAGGTGGGTGGATTCTTTAGTACTAGCAGCATCCTATACTGTAATCCACAATGCTAAGTTGTTGCTTGTGGGCTGAGGCCAACATTGGGAAAGTCACAGGTACAGTGTGTACAGAGGTCTAAAAATTAGTGAAATATTGTCAACGTATTTTCTTTTGCACTAAGAGTATAAAGATTCATGCATATGGCTACACTGTACAGTAGCACATAGGATTCCCACTATATAATGCCCAATCATTAGTGATCGGCAAACCTCACAAATTTCATATGGACTGGAAGTATTCCATATATTAAGGAAAAAAATAAACAAAAACTCACACTCACCTTTCCTGGGCTCCTGTGGCTTCCGGTATTCTTTTCCGGTGTCTTCCAAACTCCTGGCTGACATAAGCAGCCCTAGGTTATTGTTGAGGTATGTGGTTGGGCCTCAACAGTCACGTAGGGGTGTTAGCGTTATTATGCTTTTGTCACTGCTGTCACTGGTGACCGAAGGCCATTGACATCAGCAAGGAGGATGGAAGACACCAAGGAAGCAGATCAAATGCTGCAGTGGAGCCCAGGAAACCTGAGGAAAGGTTGAGTATGAGTGTTAGCGTTTTCTCTCACCTTCCCTAGACTTACAATTATTATACAGTGGGTACGGAAAGTATTCAGATCCCTTTATACTTTTCACTCTTTGTTTCATTGCAGCCATTTGCTAAAAGCAAAAAAAGTTCATTTTATTTCTCATTAATGTACACTCAGCACCCCATCTTGACAGAAAAAAACAGAAATGTAGATATTTTTGCAAATTTATTAAAAAAGAAAAACTGAAATATCACATGGTCATAAGTATTCAGACCCTTTGCTCAGTATTGAGTAGAAGTCCCCTTCCTTTTGAGCTAGTACAGCCATGAGTCTTCTTGGGAATGATGCTACAAGTTTTTCACATCTGGATTTGGGGATCCTCTGCCATTCTTCCTTGCAGATGCTCTCCAGTTCTGTCAGGTTGGATGTGAACGTTGGTGGACAGCCATTTTCAGGTCTCCCCAGAAATGCTCAATTGGGTTGAGGTCAGGGCTCTGGCTGGGACAGCCAAGAATGGTCACAGAGTTGTTCCGAAGTCACTCTTTTGTTATTTTAGCTGTGTGCTTAGGGTCATTGTCTTGTTGGAAGGTGAACCTTCGGCCCAGTCTGAGGTCCAGAGCACTCTGGAAGAGGTTTTCTTCCAGGATAACTCTGTACTTCCTTCAATTGCAACCAGTCGTCCTGTACCTGCAGCTGAAAAACACCCCCCTAGCATGATGCTGCCACCACCATGTCTCACTGTTGGGATTGTATTGGGCAGGTGATGAGCAGTGCCTGGTTTTCTCTACACATACCTCTTAGAATTAACGCCAAAAAGTTCAATCTTCGTCTCATCAGACCAGAGAATCTTATTTCTCAAAGTCTGAGAGTCAGTGGTGAACCTAGCCTCTTTGCTGCCTGAGGTGGACTATAGAAAGACACCCCAGCCAAAAAAAAAAAAAAAAAAATTGAGTTTCCATGCTACTAGTTTAACACACTGTTATCGTCGCACAATATACACAATACACAAAGTTATAAAACAGTTTTTAAAGAATTCTTCTTCCTGTATTACTTCAGTATCAGATCAACAACACAGCATTAACAACGAAAGTAACACATCTTCTGCTTGGTGGATGGACGAGCCCACGTGGCCCCCATTCTCTATAATAGGAGCGCCGCAGATAGCTGAGTACTGGACTTCAGGTATCTTTGGCACTCCCATCGAAGTGAATGAGAGCCATGCGGATTCATCCATCCACCAAGTGACACACCTATATATATGGCTGCGGTCAGGCTGAATTCCCACCCAGTGGGGGGAAAAAACCCAATTCTCAGGCTCAGTGGGGGTCTCAGCAGACAGACCCCCATCACTCAGGTATTTATCCTCTATCATTTAGGTGAATACAGTGCAGTAACATTTTGTGACTTACAGGTGACGTCTCTGACTAATCCTTCACATTTCCCTTCTCTTCCCTTTGGACCGCCATGACCACTTCTTCCAGCTGTGACTTGTCTCTGTAAAGTTTGCAACACAGACATCTTTGACTCCTCACTTTCCAGGCATCCAACCCACATTGCCCTCACCTACACAAAGCCCCCATTCTGCTGCTACCCCCAATTATAAAATATATGATATAACCCCCTGTGATGATTCTGCTTAAATATGGCTATAATTCAGAGCTGTGTTTTGGTCTCTGGGTAGCGTATTTCTCTCTAGTTCCATTTATTCATACTGTGCGCAGCTATAAGCCTAGGTGTATATTGGCAGTAGTAGCAGCACTGGAACAATAGAGCATTGTATCCATCACAGCAGGGCTCCATTGTATTCCTACACAGCTCTGAGTGATCAAAGAAACATGCATTGTGCAGGGAGATCAGATATGGCTGATAACATTGTATCCTTTCACTTGGATCGGCCATATACAAAGAATCTGGACTTGACTGCATTATTCAATCAGACTTGCTGCCGCCGATGACCTCATTCTGGGAGGTGGCATAAAGGGTATAAAAGATGAGGTAAGAGGTCTGTGGGAGGAGATTATGCTATGGAGTTTTGGGCTAAGACCATCACAGACTACAGAGTTGTTACAGACAGACCATGAGGAGATTTTTTGTGATGAGACTACTGGACTAATGCTGAGAGACTGTGATGAGAGCATGCAGGCTGGAATATACTGTGATGCCGCATGCTAGGAGTTAATGCTGAGAAGCCTCCACTGGTTATTCACACATGGCAGAGCATGTGTGAGTGTTGGACTACAGAACCACATCAAGGACATGTGTGGTAAAGTAATCATTTCACCTTTATTTGTACTGTATCTTGTAACTAGTAACTGTTAATGCTTGCATATATCTGCAGATCTGTTCTGAACTGCATGTGTTAGATGTTAATACCGACGCATTTAGGGGTTAATAAATATATAAAATTTAGAAAGCTTGTCTTGTATTTATCTTGTGAACCCAACATTCACTGGAGGTGAGTGTGGTTTTTATATGAAAGACGACTCAGGGGTGGCCACAGCGGTGTTGGCTCACTGAGGATCTTTCACATTGGTGGCAGCATAGTGGGATCTTAGGATAAACGGCGTGTGTTGGTGACCTTTATCACTCATATGCTGGGGATTATGGTAATCCTATGAGACAAACTCGGTATTAAAGTAAGCATTAAGATACAGTGAAAGTTTGATACAGTGCTGTTCTCCTCCCTTACTCTTTGTATTCTATCCTCTCTTTTATTTGGCAAATACCAGTGGATGGCTAGTGGGCTCAGAAGCAGAGCCCAGAACTGCAGAACCAGGCTTTTGGAGATCCTGAGTGTATGGCTGAAATGGAGGCAGCCACAGCCATGCAGAGAATCGAGCAGAGTCCTGATTTTGGGGCTACGCCAGGAAGTGCAGCAAGTAGCCCGGTCCCAAGGATTACTTCACCAGGAGAGACCAGTAACCCCAGCCTTGCTATGGGAACGGTTTCATACTGGCAAATGGCCCTACAGCAAGTAAGCACCAGTGACCCCAACACATACAGGTGTTGGACCGTTTTCTGGAAGCTGTAGCACAAGAACGACAGACAGAGAGAGAGAGAGGGAAGTTTGCTGAGCGACAGGCAGAGAGAGAGAGAGGAAGTTTGCTGAGCGACAGGCCGAGAGGGAGTATCAGCTTGAGCTGAAGAGGCGGGAAATCTCCCAACAAGCGCAAACTCCAACAACCCTGCAGAGACCCTCAAGTTGGAAGGAGAAGCCAGGCCGGAATTCACCACAGCCGTCTGTCGTCAGGTCGGGTGAGACAAACTATGCCCCGGGTTGTCCCTCCCCTGTTCCAAGAGCTCTGGGCACCCTAGTGACCTTCCCCAAACCCCAAAGGGAGGTGCGGCGGGGCCATGCCTGTAACCAGACAGGACATTTCAAGGAGGAGTGCCCCAACCACCCTGAGAACTTCCCTGCTTCCCAAGCCACAGCAGGTGGCCCATCTGTGTATCTGGACGGGGGTGCAGGAAAAGGAATGCGGACTGTGGGACTATTGACTGATTTGCCTGCTAAGGTACTGTTGGGAACTGATTTAGGACCTATGATGTCCCAATATGGGGTGGGGAGCAACCCAATTTACTGTGATAAACTGTCTATGACTAATGTTGATAATGTGTCTGTCATATCTGCAGAGAGGGCCCGTAACCCCCTCTCTGAGATACTTCCCATGGCAGTCAATGTAAATGTTAATGAGTTGCCTTCAGCTGAGAGCAGGGAAGATGCCAATGAACTTCCTGCAACCCAGCTCAGCAAAAATGTTATTGATGCTTGGTTCACCCCCGTGCTAGGAGCCAATGAGACTTTGTCTGTAGACACACCCACATCTGCGGGGGCGTCTCCCTCCTAGCTTGTTAACATGTCTACTGCAGATCTCATTGAGGCCCGGTGTGAATTAACAATTGCTAATGAAGGTACTGTCAATGTAATTGCCAATGCTTGTTGTGAAAGTGTACAGGGTAGCTCTTCTGAGTCACTGGAAGCGACTTCTAGTATTTCGCCCAGTGTATCCGATAAGCACCCAACTGCTGACCATGTGCCAGGTGGTCAGGTAGGCTATGGGAATCTTATGACTGATCCAGGTGAGGGACGGACTGCTGGTAGTGCGGTGTTAGCCCGCAGCCAGAGTGCTACAAGGGTGGAGGGCGTTCCGACCCTTGAACCGTTGCCTACACCACCTGGAGTCGGTGCTGAGACCGCCATGACTAGCCTCACTCCCTTGAAGCTGGAGGAGTCCGGCCGGTATGAGACATACACGTCTCTTCTGTCCAGTTCTATTCCAGGAGTGCCCATGGCCCAAGTGCAGATGGCATGGGGTACTGGAGGTGTGATCCAAGAAGGGGGTATGTCCAACGTATTACCTGTCAATGTATTGTGGGGGGATGGTTTGGGGAAGCATGATCTCAGTCATTTGCCCAAGGTATCACCATCACCCACCCAAGTACAGGAGGGACAGGATGTAGGCTTGGAAGCAAAGGGGGAGGTACAGAACCCCCTAGAACTCTCCCAACTAGCGGCTAGTGTGAGAGAGACCCTGAGAGACCGCCGGGATGGGGTCTCTAAGCTGGTATCCCAAAGACCTGGGGTCATGAGGGTGGCTCCACAGGATGCCAGTACACAGAAAGCGGACCCAGAACAGGCAGGAGGTAGCCAAGTGTACGTGGCTCAGAGCCTGAGCCTTAGAAGTGTCCCTAGTCAGACTAGAGAGACAGAAGGGTCCAGCAGCTATGTAACATGCACCTCTCTTTTGTCTCACTCCAGCCAAGAGTTCAGAGATGCTGTCCAAGCTGACCCTAGTCTGGACATATTGAAGGCGCGTGGCGCTCAACCACCCTCGGAGTCTGACAAGGCCCGAGTCTGCTGGGACCCCGGGGGGAGGTGAGAGAGCCTTGGGGCCAGAGCCTGAGAAGCTGGAGGCGGAGGTGCTTTCAGAAGAGGAGCGTAGGCCCCTACTTCCTGCAAGCCCCATCTAAAGGGGGAGGTGTGATGATTCTGCTTAAATATGGCTATAATTCAGAGCTGTATTTTGGTCTCTGGGTAGCGTATTTCTCTCTAGTTCCATTTATTCATACTGTGCGCAGCTATAAGCCTAGGTGTATATTGGCAGTAGTAGCAGCACTGGAACAATAGAGCATTGTATCCATCACAGCAGGGCTCCATTGTATTCCTACACAGCTCTGAGTGATCAAAGAAACATGCATTGTGCAGGGAGATCAGATATGGCTGATAACATTGTATCCTTTCACTTGGATCGGCCATATACAAAGAATCTGGACTTGATTGCATTATTCAATCAGACTTGCTGCCGCCGATGACCTCATTCTGGGAGGTGGCATAAAGGGTATAAAAGATGAGGTAAGAGGTCTGTGGGAGGAGATTATGCTATGGAGTTTTGGGCTGAGACCATCACAGACTACAGAGTTGTTACAGACAGACCATGAGGAGATTTTTTTGTGATGAGACTACTGGACTAATGCTGAGAGACTGTGATGAGAGCATGCAGGCTGGATTATTGTATTAATGCCACATGCTAAACAGCCTCCACTGGTTATTCACACATGACAGAGCATGTGTGAGTGTTGGACTACAGAACCACATCAAGGACATGTGTGGTAAAGTAGCTATTTCACCTTTATTCCCTTTTATTTTATTTGTACTGTATCTTGTAACTAGTAACTGTTAATGCTTGTATATATCTACATATCTGTTCTTAACTGTATATGTTAGATGTTAATACCGACCCATTTAGGGGTTAATAAATATATAAAATTTAGAAGGCTTGTCTTGTATTTATCTTGTGAACCCGACATTCACTGACGGTGAGTGTGGTTTTTATATGAAAGAAGACTCAGGGGTGAGCCAAAGCGGTTTGGCGAATTGAGGATCTTTCAAACCCCCCATAATGAATAATACCCCCAAGTGCATCTTTACATTAATAACATCCGTGTGTACCCTGTATAAACAGTGCCCCTTATTAATAATGCCCCAGGTGTTAGCTAATTAAAAGGTTTTCCAGGTCATTAATAAACTAATCAGTGGGGCTCAAAAACCCAGGACCCCCACTGATCAGCTGTTTGAAAGGTACCTGTGTAAGCGCCATGACCACTTCTCTGTTTACATAGTGTCATTCATCTCATAGCGGCCATGTAATGTAACTACAGCCTCGTCCTGGACATGTCTACAGTATGTGACAAGGCTAGAATTACATCACACGGCCACTATAAACAGACAGCGCATAATATAAACAGGTGCCATAGCCCCTGTTTATAGCACCCCATTTACACACACTATAATGTTCCACAGCAAGCCCCTGCACACAGTATTACACAGTATTATGGCCCGCAGCGGCCCCTGCACACGGTATTATGCCCCGCAGTGGCCACTGCACACAGTATTATGTTCCACAGCAACTCCTGCAAACAGTTTTATGCTCCCTAGTGACCCCTGCACACGGTATTATGCTCCATATTGGCCCCTGCACACGGTATTATGCTCCATATTGGCCCCTGCACACGGTATTATGCTCCACAGTGGCCCCTGCACACGGTATTATGCTCCACAGTGGCCCCTGCACACGGTATTATGCTCCATAGTGGCCGCTGCACTGGTATAATGCTCTATAGTGGGCCCTGCCCTGGTATTATGCTCCATAGTGGCCCCTGCACTGGTATTATGCTCCACAGTGGCCCCTGCACCCGGTATTATGCTCTATAGTGGCCCCTGTACTCGGTATTATGCTCCATAGTGGCCCCTGCACACGGTATTATGCCCCATAGTGGGCCACCAATGAACTATTATTATACTCTGGGGATACTCCAGCAGGTCACGGCCTATTTATATATAAAAAAAAGTTATACTCACCTGCGATGCCT
Organism: Leptodactylus fallax; assembly: GCA_947044405.1. Classification (NCBI taxonomy): domain Eukaryota; kingdom Metazoa; phylum Chordata; class Amphibia; order Anura; family Leptodactylidae; genus Leptodactylus; species Leptodactylus fallax. The sequence goes on along the minus strand of CAMRHE010000070.1, from coordinate 2,363,241 downwards.
TGATGCAGCCGCCTCTTCTTGTCTGCGATGTCTGTGTCTCAGCATAGCCGGCGTGATGACGTCATTGTATCGCCGCCTGCGCTGAGATTCAATGTCTCGTAAACCAGCTCAGCAGAGGCCCCGCTAAACTCTGTTTCTTTTTTTAAAGCGGCCTGTCCTGGGCTGGTTTACATTAAATAGTAAAAATGCCGTCCCCCAGACAGAGACGGACAGTGCCGCCTGAGGCGGCCTCCTCACTTTGCCTCATTAGCGGTGCGCCCCTGCTGGGAGTCTTTCATGTGTTTTTTAGGCAACCTCTATGTGGGCTTTCATCTGTCTTGCACTGAGGAGAGGCTTCCTTCGGGCCACTCTGCCATAAAGCCCCGACTGGTGGAGGGCTGCAGTGATAGTTGACTTTGTGGAACTTTCTCCCATCTCTCAGTTTGGCTGGACAGCCAGGTCTAGGAAGAGTTCTAGTAGGAAAAAGCAGGACAGCGGCAATCACATCCAGATAAAATACCTCTTTATTTGAATAAGTTACAGGCAGGTTATAGCTGTGGACTTGCAAGCAACGGGCCGTTTCGTGCTACTGCACTTCTACAGGTTTGACCTAGGAAGAGTTCTGGTCGTCCCAAACTTCTTCCATTTAAGGATTATGGAGGGCACTGTGCTCTTAGGAACCTTGAGTGCTGCAGAAATTCTTTTGTAACCTTGGCCAGATCTGTGCCTTGCCACAATTCTGTCTCTGAGCTCTTTGGGCAATTCCTTTGACCTCATGATTCTCATTTGCTCTGACATGCACTGTGAGCTGTGAGGTCTTATATAGACAGGTGTGTGCCTTTCCTAATCAAGTCCAATCAGTTTAATTAAACACAGCTGGACTCCAATGAAGGAGTAGAACCATCTCAAGGAGGATCAGAAGGAAATGGACAGAATGTGAGTTACAGTAAATATGAGTGTCACAGCAAAGGGTCTGAATATTTATGACCATGTGATATTTCAGTTTTTCTTTTTTAATAAATTTGCAAAAATATCTACATTTCTGTTTCTTTTCTGTTAAGATGGGGTGCTGAGTGTACATTAATGAGAAATAAAATTATCTTTTGTTGCTTTTAGCAAATGGCTGCAATGAAACAAAGAGTGAAAAATTTAAAGGGGTCTGAATAATTTCCGTACCCACTGTACATTGGAGTATTATTACATTGGGGTATGAGGTGACCCGAGGGTATAATAATGATTCAAGGGCGGTTAGCCTCTTAGAATTCGTGGCACCACACACTGTTTATTATTAACTGGTTCTCTCATCCCTGTCAGTCATCTAACTGAGCCTTGCAGAAATTCATGTGTGTGCTGGTGAAACAAACTAGTCGCATGAATTAAACTGATTTTAAGCATTCCTCCCAACTTTCAGAGGACATAAAAAAGGAATCTCTTTGTACCAATTTTCTTCAAATTTATTTATGTTAAACCAGAGGTCCCCAATGACTGGGCTGTGTATCACTTGGTACTGGGCCACCCCAGTCAATGGGGACCTCTGTAGACTACGATGTTTCAGCTTATGCTTTTATGCTGCGTGCAAGGCTAAGGCCCCACGTAATGTGCAGCAGTGGAAAAGCACTGTGGGAAAAACCGCGGTGGAAACACATTGCGGTTTTTCCTACAGCGCTTTTCACAGAAAGTCAGCAGAGTTCTCTTCTGCGGACTTTCTGCTTCAAGTATACCTATAGGGAAAACTGCCTGCATTTCCCTAGGTATAACTGGCATGGTGCAATTTTCAAAAAGATGACGGTTTTGGAAATTGCAGTATTTCCGTTGCAGGTAATTTTTCCACAATGAATCCCATACCCTTTGCAGGGATTTTAAAACACTGCGGTTTTTGCCTAATACACAAAGCATATGAAAATCAGCCAACAGCTGGTAAGTGCCCACAAGACCCATTTTTGAGAGTGATCTATTGGTGTAGACTATACCAGCAGATCACTTTCCCGGGACCTTCACTATGGTGGCGCTCGGATTAGGGAGCAGAATAGAAGATGCCCATATCCTGTGTGCAAGAACAGGTCCAGAGAACTGCATTAGTAACCAGGTAAGTATAATATAATTGTAATTATATTAACAGTATGCGGGGAGGGGGGGGCTATTACCCATCGGGGGCCACTACTAGGGCACTATTATTATTATTGTTGTTTATTTATATAGCACCATTAATTCCATGGTGCTTTACATTTGAGGATTTACATACGGTACACAAGATATACAAAAAAATATAATACTAACAGTGACCAACTGGCACAGTGGGATAGAGGGCCCTGCCCGCAAGGGCTTACAATCTATGAAACAGTAATATGGCCCCCTAGTTAACAACATTACCTGCGAGGGGGGGGGGGGATTATTACCTGTGGGGGCACTATTACAGTTATACACACAGGCAATGTTATTAACTGAGGGGGGCACTAGTGTCCTAGAAGTGACCCCCACAGGTAATAGTTCCCCCCATACACACATGTAATATTACCTGTGGGGGGGCACTACTAGGGCCCTCACTCTACCAATACTTTTATTAAGGGAGCTGTCTATAGCACCAATAAGTTATGCATGATATGGAGAGAGATCTCCCGTAATAAAGTATAGGTAAATATATAATTGTAATAATTAAATATGCACTTTATTGTGTTTTCCTATGAGATGCCGAATTGCCCCAACCCTGCCCCGCCACCGAATCCCCCATCACCCCCTCCCCTGCTGGGCCACAGGAAAATTGGCTTTCATGAAAGTGGTCCTTGGTACAAAAAAAGGTTGGGGACTGCTTTGTTAAACCATGTACCTAACCCTGCCTGGCTGCAACCATGTCCCACCTGACCCTACAAACTTCCACCCAGTACCTTTGTTGTACCACACTGTAATAATGCCCCCTCACATTATAATGACCCCTTAGTGGTCCTCACATACAGTATAAGCAGTGCCAAACAAATTAAAAAGTAATACTTAGCCCCATTCCCACAGAGCTAGCTTCCTTGGACCTGTGCACTTTCTGGCATGGAGAGGCAGTGGTAATGATATTATCGCATCACACACCTGCTTGCTCCAAGCCACAGATGATAGGGAGGGGTAACAGGGTGAATGTTGGAGCATGGAGCAGACATACCCCTCACACATGGGATGGCAGGACAACTCTTGAAATCTGGGACTATCTTGCTGGATGTGAGACAGTTAGGATATATGTTTTCAGTTGAAGAACAAATTTGCTGTGTGTGAATACTATGTGCACTATGTGATGGCCCATGACAAAGTTTATGCATATTAATCTTACATAAAAACCCTTGCCATGTCTCGGTGTGAAATTGAAGGCATAAGGCATAGTATAACCCCACCACATTAGAACTCCCTGTTACTTAGACCGGTTGTGTAGATGTCCACATGAGCACTAGCTTCAATGACAGTGATACATGTCTCTGATCTGAGGGCCACAACACATCTATTTACATGAATAGCAGGGGCATAGCTGTACAGGGTGCAGTGGTAGCAATCACTATTGGGCTCTGCAGTCTCCGCAAGCTCAAAGACCTCACTGCTGCATAATAAGGCACCAATATTATAAATGGGGGCCCGGTTACATATTTTTCAATGAGCTAGGACAGGGGTCAGTAACCTTCGGCACTCCAACTGCTGTGAAACTACAACTCCCAACATGCTCCATTCACTTCCATGGGCGGTCCAAGAACAGCAGAGCAAGTATGCATGCTGGGAGTTGTAGTTTTACAACAGCTGGAGTGTCGAAGGTTGCCTACCCCTGATCTAGGAGGTTTAAGTTACGCCTCTGATCAGTATTGTTTTCTCTATGATTTTGAACGTCTCAGCAAAAGTGATATATAAAAACAACTTCCTATAGATGTAGTTTTTCTTGCATACTTACATTTTAAGTTTTATTTTGCGGGCACACTAAAAGTTATATCACAACATACCCCAGTAAGAATTGTATATGATTCTACATCAGAGCTCTTCTGAATGTCTAAGAATGATTTAGGAGAGGAAGACTGACACTGACTCTCGGGAGGATTTAGCTTTATAGATTATGAAGCATTTGTCTCCAATAATAACCCTCAAAGCTATGAAGTTCAAAAGAATAGTACATGACCTCTACTGACCTACCATAACTCTATTAGATTCTCTAGCGAGTAAGTGATATTGTCAGCAACAATCTAGAGGAGATGTTCCTATGATGGATGAAAACCCATAGCAATGAATTTTCCATCCTGGCATGATGTAAAACTAGTGGGGCAGTGACATTATAAACTGTAATCTTTGCATGTTAGGAGATTGCAAAATGTATGTAGTCTGCATCATTGAGGAAGATTTACCAATAGTGCCGTAAAATGCATAAGTAGGCAAATTTAAGTGGAGGATGTGACATGATGGCGCAAGTCTTGGAATTTGGTACTTTTCACAGTCACATCCTGTTATGGTAGGTATAAAAAGTCTCTAAAAATGGTAAATTTGAGCAATCTAGTGGTGCAAGTTGTTGCAATGTTTGCTTAGTCAACCTCCCTTAGGCACATATACCACAGTAGACCCCCACACATGCCCACAGGCTAAGGGAGGTTTATAAGATAATTTTTACCATTTTAAAAAACTTTTCACACCAAGAGACTTTTTATACCACTCTAGCTGCAGGGGTTAAACCCACAGTGAAAACCAGCCATTTTTTGATACACGTGGGTCCGCTGCAGGATATCCCGCAGCAGACCTATCTGCATCAATACATGGATGGTTTTCACTGTGGGTTTAACTCCCATAGCTGGAATGGTTTTCAAATAGCTGTAAAGCACCAAAATAAGTGACAGGTTTTCAGTTCCAATGTTTTGCACTCAGTTTTTTACTTGTTTTCCACTTATTTTTCTTCAGTGTGTGGATGGCATTTTTTTTTTAAACAATGATGAATAATGGGCAGGATTTAAAGAGGGGAAAAAACTGTGCACCAGCAGATAATGGAACACCCCTGGTGCTCCATAAGGTTAATTTGCATATTTTTACGCAAAGCTTTGCCTCAAATAAAAGAAGTATGTTACTACAGCCCTCCGAGTGCCCTACAAGCCATTACAGTTAGGGAGGTGGTAGACCCCCTTTTACTGCCAACTGCTACATCCCAGAATTACAAGTATATAAATGGCCAAAAACACCATGCACTATAACAAAATTATATTAACAATAATGTTTCCAAAAGTAACAGAACAATTCCAGAGGACATTCCTTTGCATCCTAATTTTTGTTGCTTTTGGCTGCAGTATACAAAGCAGAAAGAAGAGGTGAATGGAATGAATCATCCAAACAGGAAGTGAAATAGATGAGGAGGAATATTTGGGCACGTAATAGTGGCAGAGGTCATGTCTGATTGCTTCCATTAATGTGAAGAACACAATCTAATAAATGTGCTATCCAGGATTAGAAAAGTGCAAATCTAATGCTACAGCTTGCCAATGTACTGTAATGTTTTCCAAGAACTGATATCAGAGGCTACTACTGCAGGGAGGAATTGCATTAATTCATGTGTAAAAGAACAAGGGCCTATGATATGATTCATTATATTATTCAGGATGAGTAGATCATTGGTGGAGTTATCAACCCAATCTAAGGCTGACCAACCATATTAGAGGACATGTTAAATTCAACTACCTGATGCATCTCTGTGGTCAGTTAAAGGCCCCATCTGGTGCACAGATAATGGAGGCAGGTACCCACTTTCAATGAACCATTTAGGCACGGTTTTCCGATTGATGAAAACAGCAACGGAATAATACATATATAATGGGCACATGATGCAAAAAAAAGACCAAGTAGTTTATCATAAATGGCAGTGATATATTTTCATCACACATCACAGATCAAATTATTTGCCAGTACAGTACCATCTGGTAAATTGAAAAGGTGGCTCCACATAAGATACTGAATGTTTTATTTTAGTGACAAACCCTTCATACTGGTATTCTGGGAGCTGCATGTACAGTGTCCCCTAAAGGGGCCCCGCCACTAAGGACTAAACTGTTTTATTATGGGAAATGTGTTTTTCAATATGTTATACTGTTTGCACTGTTCTAATAATGGCTATTTGTACTTTCCAGCTTTACGATGGACACTTAGGAGTTAATCTGCAGTACATCTGCCATTTCTGTGTTGCTCCTCAAGTAGAAGTGGCTTCAGCTTTGCTCTTCTGTGTAGGAGTTGCTAGGAGCAACTTCTAGTTAGCTGTAGAAGACAGAACTAGATTGTGGAAGAGCACCTTCAGCTCTGCAGGCTAGTTAGTGGCAGATAGGGTTTTACAGAAAGTCCCATGTCATCGGACACAAGAATTGCAGAACCAAGATATCTTGAACCTATTGTATGGTGTACATCTGAACATCTCCAGAGTTGAACCAGTGAGGCAACCTAGGTGTCCAAGGCTGAATCATACCCTGCATTTTCTCAAAAGTGGTTGGAAAGGAGGACTAGGTCCCGAGGTCACCCCAGATCACCACGGTGAGAAAGGTCAGGAGATTGAGGAAGAGTTGACAAGCAATAGCCTTTCCAGGTACGTAAAGTGTGATTTGTATGGAACCTGCTACTACAAGTTAATGTGCTGTTGTGTTGCTTTGTAACTGGATGAATCTTGCTAAATAAACTGAGCCACGAGCATCACCTGCTTAACCTGACACCTGTGCCTCCTGTGTCTTGTGCCTTCATTTACACCCAACACCAAGGGCACCCCGAAAAACTATCACAAGGAAGACAAGTAGCGGAGAGTGCCTTTGGGGTACCTTACATCATCATGACTCCCTCATCACTGTGCTTCATCAGGGCCTGCTGTGTAGTATCTTGGATCTACTCTTAACTGCGCCATTTCCACACTGCTATGCCCCAGCATGTTTCACATGTACAATAATTTTCCCACAAATATAACCATATTTAAATTTGTAGACACTTAAAAGTTAAACATTTTGCAAATATAAGTAATTGTAAAATGATTGAGTTTTAGAGATTTCCTCTAACCATCTTCGTCTTGACATTCTTCTGTCTTGTTTGGATGCCAATGTATACGACAATGAATGCATGAACTTTCTATGGTCAGGCACATGTTAGAAACCCAGCCATGATTTCCTTATTGTGGCCGGGTTATCTTCTCATACATGTAGTGTCCCTGCTTTATAACTTGTCCACAATAAGGAAATCATGGCTGGGTTTATGGCTATATCCACTGGGATCCGAACAGACCATCACTGTTTTCAGAGAAAATCTTTAAAACACTGTAAAATTTTGAATTACTTATATATACAAAAAAGTTTAATTTTGAATTGTCTGCAAATCTAAATATGGTTATACTCATAAGACAACCTTTAGCCAAGAATGGGTACAAAAGGAATGGGAAATATATAGGAAGCCCTTATACTTCTACCTTCTGCTCAATCTACTCCTGGCTTTGGCTCAAAAAACATAACAAAATCTGCAACAAAAAAAAAAAGCTGCGTTTCCGCAACATGGGGCCTTAGTCTAAGTCAGTAAAACCAGCACATACAGTCATGTAAAGATGAAAGATACATCAGTAATATTATACCGACTGGGAAGTAAAGTATACATTTGAAAGTAATGTAAATGTGGGAAACATGGAACTAGTTTAGATGCAGTATATTGTGCAGAGATAAAATAAAGAGAAGAGAGAAATGAAACCGTAAGATATTTTTGGTTGGTGAAATCAAAAGTTGCGGCAACTATGTGAAATAGATCGAAAAGTGACAGCATATAACGTGATAGGGTGTAAATAGTACAAATGAATATAGATAAAAATAGGTCTATTTTTAGAATAAGAGGAATCCAAATTTGCAAGCGATATAGTTTTAAAATTCATAGGAAAGATATTGAGATGCGTAATAAGCTTAGAAATATAGTAAGATAAAAAATAGCTCCTTGCTTTTTCTGCATGCTTCTCTGTGTCAACCCAGAGCACTAGGCTTTCCTTCATGTGGGCCCCACGTGGCGTAAATGCAGCAGTTTGGCCTCAGTGGAAACGCAGCAGCAAAACTACAGCGTTTTAGTCACTGCAAAGTGGATGGAATTCTAGCAAAACCTATACACACATTGCAGAAAAATACACGCAGAGGAAATGCTGCGATTTCCAAAACGGTTGTGTGTCAATTATAGCTACGGCCCCGCTACGTGGGGCCGAAGCCTCATGCAAGACAAAGGTTTAGCATGTTTGCCAACCTCTACCCTACTTACATGCACACCTAGAACTTAACTATATATCGAGGCATAACCCCTTTAAAGAAATAAATGCACATATATATTAAACAAAGAAACTTTACTGTTATACCAGGCCTAAATGAATTTATTAATATTCAGACCTTAAAATAATTTTGGACACTAGATCAGAGCTACTAAATATATTTAGATTCTCTATGTGAAAAAAATGTGAGGGTATTGTATTGCCTCATAACAGCATTGTTTCAGCTTGTATACAAAAAATTTGAGTAAGGCTGATGTATACGAGCTGAAACCTGGCTATTATGAGACAATAAAATACCCTCACATTTTTTCACCTAAGTTTGGGGGTGCTGCCTGTTTTTGCTATTTGTATATTGGGACGATCTGCCTGTGCCCTGGGGCTGGCACCCACTTGTCACATACCAGTGCCATCTTTAGTTTGTTTTTGGATACCAGGCTGTTTTTCTCCTGTATATTCACATCCTTGATCCTAAATATTAATTTCAGACCCCAGACACTCTAACTTAATTTAGACCCCAGACCAGACTATATAGTTACGGTTTTTGATTTTGGTCTTCTTCAGTTCAGAGAGTTGTTGCATGGGGCCTGAGGGTGTCCTGGATTATGAAGTGGTGTGTAACCTCTCCCTATTCTGCACCCAGAACAAGCTCTCTGGTAAGACCCCCCCAACTACTGTCTGGGTCAGTTTTATCTTCAGCTGAAGTCTGGCGTATTATGAGACAGACTGTTTGCTATGGACGCACTGACTGGCTATACTAAATCTAAATATTAAAAGGGTATTCCCACGAATATAACTATTTTTGAATTTGTAAATTAAAAAGTTAAACATTTTTGCAAATATAAGTAATTAAACATTTTGCAGAGTTTTAAAGATTTTCTCTAAATATCTTGTGGTGAGCAGTTATTGTCTTGATCGGCTGCTAGTGGATGCGACCATGAATGCAGGAACTTTCTAAGGTCAGAAAATCAGCCATGATTTGCCTTATTGTGGCCAGAATATCTTCTGATACATGTAGTGTCCCTGCCTAATAAACTAGCTAAAATAAGAAAATCATGGCTTGGTTCCTGACAAGTTCCAGACTATAGAAAGTTTCTGCATACGTGGTCGTATCCATTGGCAACCGATCAAGACAACAGGCTGTCACCACTAAACAGAGAAAATCTTTAAAACTCTGCAGAATTTTTAGCTATTTATATTTGCAAAAATCTTTAACTTTTAATTATCTACAAATATCGATATGATTATGTTCATGGGAATACCCCTTAAAGCTGTAGCTGTTAAAGGTAAACAACACAAAAAGCTAATACACTTCTGTCTAGTGTAGGGCATGGTGGATGCATGGCTCACATTGTAAGAACGTGAAAGATGGAAAAAATGAGGAAAGGGAATCACCCCAGAGCAGCCACCTTTTAGAGACCACTCAGGCTGTATTCACACTAGCATTGGAGTCTCCCTAGGAGACTCTGCCACCAAATCCGCTTAAAATCGGAGGAGAGCGTTTCTCTCCACCGGTTTCAGTATAAAATTAGTGAAAACCTGGTGGTTTCGGTGTGTAGACGGTTTTTAAGCTGGCAGGGTTTCCGTTGTTTGGGTCCCCTTGCGGACGGAAACCCGAACGCTAGTGTCAGACCTTTGCAGCAGAAATACAGGTCTTGTCAGTCCCTGAACTATGGTAGGTACAACACAATGTATTAGTTTTTTTTATTTTTCCCTTAAAAGGGTTAGACCAAGTTTACAGGTTATCACCTATCCACATGATCAGTAGTATCTTGCTGATCGGGGGTAGACGACCACTGTGTCCCCCACTGATCACAAGAACAGGGGTCCTGTGTTTCCAGAATGACTGGAATATTCAATATTTGTTACTGTAGAACTAATATCTACTTGAATAATTCAAAGTCGAGTCCTAATATATTTTTATATCTGAGAAACCAGAGTTAAAAGAGTTACAGATTTATACCAAAAGTCATTCTTATAGCTTAGTTACGTTACAGACATGTGGAAACAGCTGCTTCTCACAGCTAGTCCGATTTCCTTAGCTTAAAAAGGATTTTCTTTTAACGTCTTTTGACTGGAGTAAGTTGTGCTTGTTTTATTTTCTTTTGTAACATGAAGGGGTATTTGTAAGCTCTTCCTGTTTTTTAAAAAAGGTACATTCTAAAAAAGATGAAAGCCAACTAAGCATCCATTTATATATGTTCGGGCCACTACACATCCAGACCTCTATGCTATTTGCAATATCTATCTATCTATCTATCTATCTATCTATCTATCTATCTATCTATCTATCTATCTATCTAGCCCCTGGAGCTAGAATTCTTGGCATGTTCCCTACTCTGCTTTGATAGGAACATATAATGTGCAGATAAACTCTCTGGGCAATTCTGCGCTGCTCAAAAGTGCTTAATGTTAGAGTGGCCCCAGGATTCTTCCTAGAGACCCCCCCAACCCCCTGTACACACAGGGCGATGATTGGAAATGACCATTCATATAAACACTTATTTCACTTGATCAATGACTGTTTAGATATGCCATTGATCATCCGATGGTTGCTGGTTGGCAGCATATCCCCACTGTATTGACATTGACCTAGTGCAGGAGCAATCAGTCCTGCCCCATGCAATTTGCATTGACCCATATTAAGGTTAAATGTAAGGAAGCAGTAGCCTATGTGTTATATTGTTGATCTGTGCTGATGCTTCCCATGTAAATAGTCACTTAGGCTAAGGCCGCACATTGCAGAAACGCAGCATTTTTTGTTGCAGATTTTGCTGTGGTTTTTGAGCCAAAGTTAGGAGCGGCTTGAAAAGGAATGGGAAATATAAAAGGTAGCTCTTATACATTTCCCTTATTTAAAATCCGCTCCTGACTTTGGCTCAAAAAATCACAGCAAAATATGCAACAAAAAACGCTGCATTTCCACAAAGTGTGGCTTTAGCCTTAGACAATAGAATTTTCATCGTTGCAGCTTCAGCTGTGAGGGGCTCAGATATATACATCTCCAATTCACCTAAATGGAAACATATATACAAATTTGGAGTCCTGTTTAAGAAAAACTGAACTTAGACTGCCTATAAAGATATATGGTGCAGTTACCGTCCATACTATTAAGTAGCAAAAAGTTTTTGTCAGTCAACCAGCTCTCAGTGCTAACTCATCTTGTTAAATCACTGCGTTGCCCTGGGTCTGTAAGTTATGGTGACATTCATCATTGTGAGTTTTGTCCATCGTAACCATTTCCTTTTTGGCAAGAAACACAGATGCAGCAGAGTTAACCCAAACGAAAACAATAGGTTAAACTGCTGCAGCATGATATCTTATCACAGAAGACAACATAAAAACAATGAAAAGCGATTACATTTTTTTAATGATTTTTCATTGCTTTTTTTTTTTGTCTTCTATGATAAGATATCATGCTGCAGCAGTTTAACCAATTTGCAGAAGCTTGGGTTATCTCTGCTACAAAATATGGCCGTGACGTTTTCTCTCTTGTAGTTTAATGAATTATGATTAATGACTCTATTGTGACTAAATGACTGAATTTGTGACTTTATCAATAAAGAATCGCCCCATAGGTGAAATGCGGTGGGTAAAAATTACTAATTAGTCTTGAGAGAAAAATGACCTTCTGGGGGAAGGAAGAAGATAAAAGAAGTCATGAAACAACAACTACAGGAAAAAACATTGTTACTTTTAGAAGTAGACCGAGGCGTCTGTAAATTCTATGGAAAAACTTCATGTCTATTTTCACCCATAGACTTTAATAACAAAATATTCCAAAAAATAAACTGCAGTGTGTCTATTGATGCATGTTTTGGTCAATTTTAGCACTATAAAATTGTAAACAAAACTGGTGACCAATTTATACTTTGCACTTTGGAACTTAATATACAACACATCGGAAAACAAAGCTGTACTATACAATATATCTACAATAATATACAATCATTCCATGAATATAAAAAAAATGTTTGTTATTTTACAGAGGTTATTCAGTTTCTAATATTAATGTCCAATCCTTAGGATAGATCATCAATATTAGATCTGCGAAGGTCCAACAGCCAAGGCCACCGCAGAATCTGTTCGGGAATGATACGGCTCCCGGTATTGTTTACATGCCAGTAGCTGTGCTGCTCACTTTCTGTATGATTTGTAATGATGAATTTTGGTATTGCAGCACTTCCCATTTCAAGACTATGGGGCAGTGCTCTAATACCAAAACCCACCACGACAAATCATACGGCGATTGAGCAGTGTGGATCCCAGCATGTAAACAGTAAATGCTGCCAGAAACCCAAAACTTGTTTGAAAGTTTTCATAAGCTTTTAAAAGGGTTAATTGAAATGGGTTGTCCATTATTTTTATGGTCTATTCTTAGGGTAAGCCATAATATCTAATCGGTGGGGAGCCAACAGCCAACTCCTGCACAGATCAGATGTTCAGGGGTGTGTCCTGCCTCTGTACTATATAGTGCATGGAGCTGGAACTAGATAGCTCTGTTCCCTGTATAGTTGCCCAGTGTTATTACTGCAGTTCAGCTCCCATTAAATTAACTTCTGCAGTAACATCGTCCAGGCTCTATTCAGGCTACAGAACTATCTGCTTTTGGCTTTGTGAACTGTATAATACAGGGATCGGACCCGAACAGTTGATCCACAGGGGTGCCAGCTGTCGGCCCCCCACTGATCAGATAAATATGACCTATCCTAAGGATAGGGCATACAAAAAAAAAGTATGAACAACCCTTTTAATCTGTTAGATAACACAAAACATAGCAAGATTTCAATCGGAATCATATAAAAATGTTCCAGTCTTGATGCTTCTTTTTTGTGCTTTTGGTGTTCTTTTGATTCACCTTCAGAACATCCACTTAATGTGTTGAATGCTGGTGAGGGGCGACTTCTGCTGCACAATAGCAGGAATCATCATGTTTCCCATTTTGCAAGAGGATCCAGTTAGTCTTATTTAGCATTTATGGTCACTGACAATAGACACTTGGGGCTCGTCCTGAGAGGGAATCAAAAGAATCCCAAAGGGTGTTATAACAAGTGTGAAACATCAGTATCTAGACACAGGGGGACACTGTTTTATAAGTTCAGTGGTGATCATGGGCATGACTACCAGAGTAGCAAACATAGCAGCTTCTATAGGGGCTCATAACACTGAGAGCTAGGGTGGTAACAATGGAAGATGCAAGGGGATGTGGAAAACTGAATGTGCATCCATTACTTTCCTGGGATATGATAATGCCTGTACATCATTATAATTACTTTCATATGCTGTGATGTCACAATATACACAGTGATCTTTTTGTGTTGCATTCCCTCTGTGCTATGATGTCGTAGTAGGCATTATCCCTATACTTTGACACCAATGTATATGCTATCCCTGTACTGTGATATCACTGTTTTTATTATCCATGTATTGTGACATCACTGTGTGCATTGTCATGGTACTGTGACATCATTGTGTTTATTATTTCTATAATGAGACATCACGATGTTTATTATCCCTGCATTGTGACATCACTGTGTGCATTATTCCTGTACTGTGCGATAGCTGTGTCCATTATCCCTGTACTGTGACTTCACTGTGCACATTAATCCTGTACTGTGACATCACTGTGTATATTGACCAGATATTGTGACATCACTGTTTGCATTATCTGTACTATAAAATCACTACAGTCATATGAAAAAGTTTGGGCACCCCTATTAATCTTAATCATTTTTAGTTCTCAATATTTGGGTGTTTGCAACAGCCATTTCAATTTGATATATCTAATAACTGATGAACACAGTAATATTTCAGGATTGAAATGAGGTTTATTGTACTAACAGAAAATGTGCAACATGCATTAAACCAAAATTTGACCGGTGCAAAAGTATGGGCACCTCAACAGAAAAGTGACATTAATATTTAGTAGATCCTCCTTTTGCAAAAATAACAGCCTCTAGTCGCTTCCTGTAGCTTTTAATCAGTTCCTGGATCCTGGATGAAGGTATTTTTGACCATTCCTCTTTACAAAACAATTCCAGTTCAGTTAAGTTTGATGGTCGCCGAGCATGGACAGCCCGCTTCAAATTATCCCACAGATGTTCAATGATATTCAGGTCTGGGGACTGGGATGGCCATTCCAGAACATTGTAATTGTTCCTCTGCATGAATGCCTGAGTAGATTTGGAGCTGTGTTTTGGATCATTGTCTTGCTGAAATATCCATCCCCGGCGTAACTTCAAATTCGTCACTGATTCTTGTACATTATTCTCAAGAATCTGCTGATACTGAGTTGAATCCATGCGACCCTCAACTTTAACAAGATTCCCGGTGCCGGCATTGGCCACACAGCCCCAAAGCATGATGGAACCTCCACCAAATTTTACAGTGGGTAGCAAGCGTTTTTCTTGGAATGCTGTGTTTTTTTGACGCCATGCATAACGCCTTTTTGTATGACCAAACAACTCAATCTTTGTTTCATCAGTCCACAGGACCTTCTTCCAAAATGAAGCTGGCTTGTCCAAATGTGCTTTTGCATACCTCAGGCGACTCTGTTTGTGGCGTGCTTTCAGAAATGGCTTCTTTCGCATCACTCTCCCATACAGCTTCTCCTTGTGCAAAGTGTGCTGTATTGTTGACCGATGCACAGTGACACCATCTGCAGCAAGATGATGCTGCAGCTCTTTGGAGGTGGTCTGTGGATTGTCCTTGTCTGTTCTCACCATTCTTCTTCTCTGCCTTTCTGATATTTTTCTTGGCCTGCCACTTCTGGGCTTAACAAGAACTGTCCCTGTGGTCTTCCATTTCCTTACTATGTTCCTCACAGTGGAAACTGACAGGTTAAATCTCTGAGACAACTTTTTGTATCCTTCCCCTGAACAACTATGTTGAACAATCTTTGTTTTCAGATCATTTGAGAGTTGTTTTGAGGAGTCCATGATGCCACTCTTCAGAGGAGATTCAAATAGGAGAACAACTTGCAATTGGCCACCTTAAATACCTTTTCTCATGATTGGATACACCTGGCTATGAAGTTCAAAGCTCAGTGAGGTTACAAAACCAATTTTGTGCTTCAGTAAGTCAGTAAAAAGTAGTTAGGAGTATTCAAATCAATAAAATTATAAGGGTACCCAAATTTTTGCACCGGTCAAATTTTGGTTTAATGCATATTGCACATTTTCTGTTAGTACAATAAACCTCATTTCAATCCTGAAATATTACTGTGTCCATCAGTTATTAGATATATCAAATTGAAATGGCTGTTGCAAACACCCAAATATTTAGAACTAAAAATGATTAAGATTAATAGGGGTGCCCAAACTTTTTCATATGACTGTATGTGTGTTATCCTTGTGTCCATAGACCAAAATAATAGTAGATTTTCTAAACTCTGAGCTTGCTGCTTTAGGTAGAGCGGGTTCACATTTAGAGTTTTTTTACCTGTTTTGCCTCTGGTAGTGATATATTCTTTTCTGAAAAATTTTCCGCATGATGTACAGTACCACCATCCACAGTACCTTTATTAAGCACTATGAAGTCATCATCCACAGGAAAAGCCTCCATAGTTCCAGAGACAACAAAAACCTGAGAAACAAAAGGAAAGTATAGTTGCTGTCAAGCACCTAATTGAAGTACCCACTGCAGCCCAAGGGGAGCAGGAGAAATAAAATGGTGTCAGAAAGAGATTAGTACTACAGTATCTGGTTGAACATGAGAAGCCATATTTATGTACAGAAATGGAATTAGCTAGAAGAACATCTACTGGTTAAAGAGGAAGCAGCTCCTAAAAGTCTCATGATACAGGAGGATACCAGTGAGTTGGAGCCATGTGTCGCTGAGACATTAGCTATAGGTCAATAATGCCTTATGGATTCATTGTGCTAGACAAAGGGACCAGTACAGCAAATTGAGGTGACAAAGTATATAATCAAATTTTACTCCAAGGTTGCTATCTTACTTAAAGGACATGTAGTAGGTTTATAAAAATAAATGCCTGGTCGAATTGCATTGCATAGGTTAGGACAGAGAAGAACATAAATGGATATCAAATTTGTACTTTACTGTAAATATCAAATTACCTATGCAATCCATAAGAAAACCAATTGCAGCAAAGAAGTCTAATTCTAATTCTAAAGCACAATTTAAAGGTCCTATTACACTGGCTGATCCCAACCAGGTCGAGTGCCAATCGATGAGAAACATGTCAATCGTCACTTGTTTGCATCAGCCGCTGTTGATCGGCATTATAAAAGATACAGATTATCAACAGCACATTGCTTTGTGTAATCTGGAATATTGATGATGATAATACATGCAGCCAAATGTAAGAGAAACGATCACTGATCGGCATGTTTCTTGTCTATTGGTGCTCACCCTAGCAGTTATTGGCCAGTGTAATAGGGCCCTTAGTTATCTGCATTAAGGGGTATGAGCATGGATGGGAGGAACTAAATTTAATTCAGTGGGGATCAATAAATATCTAACAAACATAGGCCGTTATTGGAATGGCAAATTGGGTAAATTCTGGTCACTTCTGCAAGTTAAGATGCAGTCAAGGTTATTGATGATTTGGGCTTAAAAAGTTGCCATGTTGTCTGTCAGTAGCTGAAGTTTGCCTCCACCATATCGATAATATTGAACTGGCTACTTTTGGCATTGCCTGTCTTTTTACTAGCAATTACCTGAGATAATTAAATGATACTTCAGTAAACATAGGGTGAATGGCAACCCCAAATACAGCCCATGTAGAGGAGTGGCACTGTTTGGAGGAAAAAAAAATAAGTAGACACTAGGAAACAAATCATGAAAGAATGGCATGATTTCTATGCGGTTGTTTATAATGCCCTAATAAAGAAAAATAGGAACAACACAGAAGACTATAAACTGCGCCGAGTCGGTATTTTGGAATGCTGAACACATTTTAAGTTCTATTTTCATCTATAGTAAGCATAGTTTATGCTGCATATAATTTTATCAGAAAAACATTGTGTTATACAGATTTGAATTCTGTGAAATATTTTGTTTCACTGTTTTTTTTTTTTTATTCTTGTATTTCTGGGCATTGATAGGGAATGTTTATGTACCATGTACAATTACATGCAAGTCTTGTAAAACCACAGATGGTGTACCATACGCACTATACACTCACTGTTGGTCTGCTCTGTCCTGCTCTGCCCAGTCGACTCCATCGGAGTATGTCATGCTATAGAGCTCAAAGCAATTTTGAGAACTAACGTCACGCTTCTGCTGTTATTGCTAACATGATGTAATCTTCCCAGGGGATTAGAATAGTATGTTGAATTAATGATGTTTTGGGTAAAGTTTGGATTTCTGAAAAATGTCAGTTTTCTACATCTATGTCAGATTTTTTGTCTTCCACCTTATAACATCTTTCTCTTCAAAAGTTGTATCTTCCCATTGTGCTCAGGTGTTTTTAGCGCTGGAGATAAAGGGAAGCGGCTACGTTAAATGTATTGCCTTTGTCACAAGCAGCACGTTATAGTGCAGGGAGGGCTGAGCAGATTAATAAATAGATTTGTGGGAAAAGAATCAGTGCTCGTATTTTATCTAGTTAAAGACCAGATTTACTAGTGTGGTTATGACTAGACACTGGCAGTGTCTTTGGCGCAGTGTGGCATATCTGTGCTGCAATAATGTGGCACGTCTTTGGTGCATCTTGTTTGGGATAAATTTTTAACAACATGCTAGACATGTGGGTGTGGATTCTCAGAAAAAGGGCACGTGGCTTAAATGTGCCACAGTGCAAAAAAATGTGATATAATTGTAGACTAGACAGATTTATCATCCAGCATCAGTCACTATAATAAATCTGGTGTATCTTAAGAATGCCTGTCTAAATTTACACTGTCTAACTACTATTAGTAAATCTGGGCCATGAGGGTTTTCCAGGTGTGATAGAAAAAGACACCACCACATGTCACAAAATGGCCATAGGTGCGTGAATTTCTTAGATTCTTACCCAATACTGGCCTGTGCACCTGTTTAATATAGTTATTTGTGCTTTGTACATCATCTTGAGCATTTATGATGCGTATTGTACTGAATATACGGAAGATTTATTGCATGGTATGATGTAACATTATCACTTTAATTGTGTCCTGCATCACATCTACCTTGGTCTAGTACTTTCTGAAAAGAGGGTGGCGCGAAGATTCTCCAAAATGGGTGAAACCTAGCTGTCCCCATTGGCTGTGCAATGGAGTTATCTCCTTGGTTCTGCTTAACATAGTCTTTGTGTGCTACAGTCTGATGTCTTGTAGTCACTCTGGGTGAGAAAATTTGCAAAAAAAAAAAAAAAAAAAAAAAAAAGAGGTTTTCCTGTGACTTCAGGTCTTCCATCTGACCTTCTATTCAAGGGGTAGGCAACCTTTGGCACTCCAGCTGTTGTAAAACTACAACTCCTAGCATGCATACTTGCACTACTGTTCTTGGAACTCCCATGGAAGTGAATGGAGCATGTTGGGATTTGGAGTTTCACAGCAGCTGGAGTGCCGAAGGTTGCTGACCTCTGTTCTATTGCTTTTAGTATAATGTGGTACAATTCCAGAGCTAAACCTGGGCACTGCTCCACTGATTTCCGTACAGTTGGAATTTTTTCTCTAGCCCCACTATTCCTGAGCAATCAGTGCTGTTAGTTTTGGTGCCTGATATGCTATCTAGTCTCTCTACTGTCAGGAGGGCGATGTCAGGCAGGAGTAAACAAGGGGTGTGATTCTGAGCTCTGACACTGGCTGCCTATGATTGGAGCTCTGAATCACACCCTCCTACCTGACACTGCCCACCTGTAGAGAGCCTAAGTAGCACATCAGACATCAAAACTAACTGCACTGATTGCTTGGGAACAAGGGGAGCTAGAGAAAAAAAATCCAATTGTGCTGGAAACAGTGGAGGGGCACCTATTTATGGATGATAAGAACTAGAGTTGGTGGAGGTGGTGAAAGTACTCTTTGAACAGCCTTATTTGCTTTTTTGGAAGGTTGCATGCTTGATACTTGATGATTTGTGTGAATAAAGACTTGTTCTACTTATTGAGAACGCAATGAATTATTTTTATAAATGAGTTTAGTGGTTTTAACTCTATTAATAAGTGCATTGCATACAAGGTGCAGCAGTATTAATACATCTCCCCCAGGTTTATATGCCATAATGTAAAATACTTTTAGTTATAATTCCAGTTAAGAGTTTTAGAACTGATACTTATTCCTATACATTTACTGCAGTTGTTTTAAGCAGACAACTAATTAGTAAAATAATACAACTGAGCAGTGACTATCTTACCATATCATATATGTTATTCAGAAAGAATTAAGGATAATATCCATAATACGTGATGCTGACTAAGATTCTAGCCATCCGGGTCTTCTCAAGTTGAGAGCTTCCCATGACCTATTCAAGTAATAGAAACAAAGGCCAAATAGCTACACAGGATATATAAACAAGTATAGCTTGGGATGTGCAAGTTACAATGACACAATCTCAAGGACATCGTTGATACTTAAAAGAATAGACGTATGCACGAGATCATGGAAATACTTCTCAAATATAGTGATGTACTATAAGTCAAAAGGCTATCACCAACAAAAAATGGTTAGGGAAAAATTTGGGAGAATAAAATTCTCACTTCTAGTCTTCTCTCGCTACCTGATTTTTCTTCTCCGAGGCTCATTAATGAAGAGGCTTCAGACAGCTTGAAATGATCATCTCCTCCTTCATAACCAGATGTATTTTGGGTCTTCATGACTACCAGATATTGTTCATTGACTTGTAAAGTGCATGGGTATAACAAGGCCAGATAACACTTCATATTATCACAGCTTTTAGGCAGTTAGTCTATGCGTCATGTGTAGATTAATTTATCGGAGGACAGTTTAAGGTTACAGATGTGAGTAAAGGTTATAGCAACCTTTGCACTACATTTTTAATTGTTCATTTGCCTCCTACTGCAAATACAAAGTTGAAAAACTTTCGAAACAGTCTTTATTAAAAATTTGCTACTATTTTACCGTTGCAGAATGTATGTAACTCTTTCATCTGGTTGGCTGTCCTGCTGAATTTCATATACTCATCCCACAGCACACTGCTCGTGGCTAGGTGGGATATCCCTGTTCTTGCACTCCCTCCTATCAGTATTGAGAGCAGCAGGAAGGAAATGGGGGAAAGCATCTGGTTGTAGACAGATAAGAAACACTTACAAGTCAGTCTATGTGGGGGAGAAGGGAAAGATCACACAAGCTGTGTATGAGTATACTGAGTGTACAGCAAACTGTGACTGGATAGAGGGAATCATCTCCTAAACCCAGTGGAAAGAAGATTCCTCATGGGCTGTAGAGGGAGAAATCAGTATGGGGTGAAGCTGTGCTAATACATAGAGCTAGTGAAGGCAGCAGCATCCTGGACACACTGACTTCACATGGATTAATGGAACATGCATTTGAGAAAAGTCTGAAACTAGGATTAGGGTGCAAACTTAATAAAAGAAGGAATGAAGCAGCCTGAAAGTTAACTTTATAACACAAGATAACCATGAACTTGTAAAATCATTTTTTCCATGTCAACGGTGGGTCTGGAAACTAACTAGCAAAACACTCCCATGTTTCTTTGAATTAACCTATTTGTAGAAGGACTTTCACAATTGCAATTCTTGTGGGATCAAAAACAGATGGAAAGTATGTTGGACATGCACAGTACTACGCCCCTCCACAAAGAGTATCACTCTGACCAGCAGGGTAGGATATCATCGGCCTCATTCTTTTCTTAAACCCTGGTAGAATGAAAGCCTAGCTTTGACTGGTTGCTATACAAATATAGTTTTATTGGAAGAAAGTTTGGATAAGTAAGTCCAATAAGCAAACTGTACAAAGCACACAAGGGAAACAAACTTTTGTGTGGCCCATCCTGTTTATTAGGCTTCATGCCAGTGGCGTAAATAGGAATGGTTGGGCTCCAAGGCGAACATTTGACGTGACCCCCCCCCCCGGACCTCCCCTACAACCCCCCCTCCCCAGACCGCTTCCTACAACCCCCACCCCCGCACAAACCACATTCCTGTGCACACTATTATGTGCCATAGTGGCCCCTACACACAGTATTATGCCCTATAGTGGCCCCTGCATACAGTATTATGCACCATAGTGGCCCCTGCACACAGTATTATGCACCATAGTGTCCCCTGCACACAGTATTATGCACCATAGTGTCCCCTCCACACAGTATTATGCACCATAGTGTCCCCTCCACACAGTATTATGCACCATAGTGTCCCCTCCACATAGTATTATGCACCGTTGTGGACCACCCATCTTTTCAGACCCCAGAGTATAATGATCAGAGACCCAGGGGAGGATACAAACAACAAAACAAACAACAATGTTAACTACCTCTCCCTGGCTCCAGTGCACTCCCCACTACTTCGGCCATCTTCAATGTTGGACCAGATCTTGCGTGAGCCAGGCCGTCGTCTTGACACATAATGACACAGGCCTTGCCCACGTGACATCAACAAACAGGCCCGAAGCTTACGGAGCATAAGAGAGGTAAGTTACAGTGTTTTTTTTTATGTTCCCTCACCTCCCCTGGCCTTTCGATCATTATACTCGGGGGTCTGAAAAGAGTATAATGATAGCAGTGTTTGTGGGGTATGCAGCCCACAGCCTCACTTACTGATACCTGCTCCTGCTCACAGTCACCTCTGCCTCCGCAGAATGGGAAGCGCAGGCGGCCATGGGCAGGAGCGGGGGTTACTCCAGAAGGTAACGGCCTAAAAAAAAACAAAAAAAAACCCCCATGTCCCGGGCCCTGTGGCAACTGCTACCGTTGCTACCCCGGTAGTTACTTCCTTGCCTTATGCACATGAACATTGATAAAGCTGTGAAAAACGGATGCAACGTCTGCTTTTTCCATGTAAGGGGGCGTTCACACTACCGTTGGTGTCCGTTAGTAGTGTCCGTTGCTATTGTCCGTTACAAGATTTTAGCATTGGACACTAGCTGAACTGTCAGAAATCCGTTAAAATTTCCATTTGTTTCAATGGGTTTTTATATCGTGTCCGTTAGTGTCCGTTTACACCAAATCCGTCAGAAGTCCGTTTTTTTTCACGGACAAAAAATCCTACATGCAGAACTTTTTGTCCGTTTGAAAAAAAAAACGGATTCTTGATGGACAGCAAGTGTCCGTTATTTTTTTAACATTGAAGTCTATGAGTAACGGACTTATAACGGACAGTAACTGATAGCCATCAGTTACTGTCCATTATTTTATGTCCGTTTATTTTCCCTGCGCATGCTCAGAAAGAAGAAACAAACCAAAAAAAAAAAAAAACTAACAGTTTTAAAGAGGACCTTTCGTGTCCTCAGGCACATGCGGTTTACTCCAGTTTCCTCCCACACTCCAAAGACATACTGATCGGGAATGTAGGTTGTGAGCCCTATATGGGACAGTGACTGTCAATGTCTATAAAGCGCTGTGGAATATGATGGCGCATTGGCGCAATAGAAGTAAGCATAATAAATAAATAAATAAATAAATAAAATGTGCCTGTGAAGCTCACACATGGTGCCCTGGCGATCTAGGTACAGTGGGGAAAAAAGTATTTAGTCAGCTACCAATTGTGCAAGTTCTCCCACTTAAAAAGATGAGAGGCCTGTAATTGTCATCATAGGTAGACCTCAACTATGAGAGACAAAATGAGAAAACATATCTAGAGAATCACATTATCTGATTTTTTTAAAGAATTTGTTTGCAAATTATGGTGGAAAATAAGTATTTGGTCACCTACAAACAAGCAAGATTTCTGGTTCTCACAGACCTGTAACTTCTTCTTTAAGAGGCTCCTCTGTCCTCCGCTCATTACCTGTAGTAATGGCTCCTGTTTGACATTGTTATCAGTATAAAAGACACCTGTCCACAACCTCAAACAGTCACACTCCAAACTCCTCTATGGTGAAGACCAAAGAGCTGTGGAAGGACACCAGAAACAAAATTCTAGACCTGCATCAGGCTGGGAAGACTGAATCTGCAATAGGCAAGCAGTTTGGTGTAAAGAAATCAACTGTGGGAGCAATAATTAGAAAATGGAAGACATACTAGACCACTGATAATCTCCATCGATCAGGGGCTCCACGCAAGATCTCACCCCGTGGGGTCAAAATGATCACAAGAACGGTGAGCAAAAATCCCAGAACCACACGGGGGGACCTAGTGAATGACCTGCAGAAAGCTGGGACTAACGTAACAAAGGCTACCATCAGTAACACACTATGCCGCCAGGGACTGTGGCTGGGTCTTTCAGCATGACAATGATCCCAAGCACACCGCCAGGGCAACAAAGGAGTGGTTTAGTAAGAAGCATTTCAAGGTCCTGGAGTGACCTAGCCAGTCGCCAGATCTCAACCCCATAGAAAACCTTTGGAGGGAGTTGAAAGTCCGTGTTTCCCAGCGACAGCCCCAAAACATCACTGCTCTAGAGGAGATCTGCATGGAGGAATGGGCCAACATACCAGCAACATTGTGTGCCAACCTTGTGAAGACTTACAGAAAACGTTTGACCTCTGTCATTGCCAACAAAGGATATATAACAAAGTATTGAGATGAACTTTTGTTATTGACCAAATACTTATTTTCCACCATAATTTGCAAATAAATTCTTTAAAAATCAGACAATGTTATTTTCTAGATATGTTTTCTCATTTTGTCTCTCATAGTTGAGGTCTACCTATGATGACAATTACAGGCCGGCCTCATCTTTTTAAGTGGGAGAACTTGCACAATTGGTGGCTGAGTAAATACTTTTTTTCCCCACTATAAATAAAGATTTTTTGGTACACTAGGTAATTTGGAAGGTAGGCGGGGGGGGGGGGGGGGTTGTTTAGCTTAGATTAGCAATATCAATTGGAAGGCACAGCCATATCCTGTAGTCTTGCCCCTTGATATATTATTTTTTTTACAGTAGTAGTGGATATTTTATTAACTGTAAACAATATTGAAAACTTTGTTTGAAAGTGATGCATCCTCCAAAAAGCTGCTCCTGCTCTGTTGTTTTACAGACGGCTAAGCTAGTAGAATACACAGTATATCACTACAGTCTGTATCACCCTTTGCACAGATGTTATATAACCACCAGGGATGATATAGTCACGGCTCCTATTTATCTTTGCGCTAAGTGAACAGACACAACTTTGTCTTTATCTGAGGGTTTTAAGGAGTATGTCATTCCACTTGTAAACTGTTACATTTACTGTATCTCTTTCTCCAGCCCTTACTCCTCTGTTTTCTCTTATATTTGAGAGCCCTTCACTTTGTTAGATAAAGATATAAAATAGGAGTCACTGTATCGAGGCCTATTCACAAGCACCAGTTCAGAACAGTTAGTGGTAAATATGTCCATTCAGGAATTGTTATAATCATAAGATGGGATGGATAATCTTATCTGTATGTAAGATGTCTGAATTCAATGACGTTCACTGTATTTCCACCTTGCAATTTTTGATATATTGGTAATTCCATGAATTCTACCTGTAATTGCTATGTATAGATTAATAAAAATAATTTATAAAGATATAAATTCTGAATTACAGGAATATGGTTTACATAGGTGGACAGGAGAGAGCACTATATGTAGGTATTAGTTGTCAGTGATCACCATAGGATCTGTCAGCAAAAAGATTGTGATTACTATAACATGGATAGGTAGATTATCAAATCTTCTCTATAAATGTACTCAACACAATCCTATTCGTGGTTAGCTGTCTAATATGCCAAAATTTCCTGCAGGTTACATGGCAACACTCTTTGGCGGAATAAATCACATGTGACGAATATTGTAGAAATTTCCAACTGCGCTGGAAACTTTAAGATATTCTCAATTCACATGTAATATTTTCCACATAGCACATAACAGAAGTAATGTGTAGCGTCAAACCACAATGTAGCCATAAGAATATGCCATCGGTATACAGCATGTTGATCATACATCACTTAAAGTCTGCTCATATTATATACAGAGATAGTGCAACCCAGTCAGTCTTAGGGTTCTGCTGTTTTATAGTCTTCTGGTTACTGACGCACTTTTGACCCATTCCCACATCCCCTACTTGGAAGCCTCAGGGTTGATAATACATTTTCTAAAAGTATTGTAATACCAAAGTCACCCTGCTAAATCTATAGAATTATTTAGGACTATTCAATTGTTGAATTCACAAGAGGAGTAGTCCCAGCGGTGTCTGTGGTTTCTGGGTACATGTCCCTATTTCAGCTGACCTTTAACTGGTGAGATTTTTTATAGCTAAATTGTTTATGGCATTAGACTTATATAAGTGCCAGGCACAGGCAGACCTTGTACTAGAATTTTGTACTACAAAGCTGGAAACACGCCATGTGCAGCCATGGGGCAGAATGTCTTACTGTAAAATAATTATCTTATTTTGCGTTCCTTTTCATTGTAAAAAAATGTATTTTAAATTAGCATAATTGTAGTTAATAGTAGAGAAATTGATCATGAAAATCTGTTCCAGGAAATCTAACAAAAGTTAGGGGAATGCTAGGGAAAGAGAGAAAGGAGGGATACAACAAAAAGGAGATATTATCCTGTTCACTAACCTACGCCACAACACTTTACAAATCATAGGGTAGAACAGGCAGGAAAAGACATTACAGTGTAATACATTCATTTACATAAAAGGCAATAGGAATGAGGGCTCTGCTCAGAAGAAACATATCACAGAAAAAGCCACCCATACCCAATACCAGATGATACTTGGCTGTGAGGGATGCTAGCAGGCCCCCATTGTAAGATATGATAGAAAAAGCCCAGGTGCAAAATGCTAATGAAAGCCACTCACACCCCTACAATCCAAGAGGGGGTCGGATGCCAGCACTTCAAATGCTCACAAATGAAACTTACAACATAACACTGTCACATGATAATATGTGGCGCACAGCGCTCACAAGAGCTTACAATCTAAGAGGAAATAGGGGTGACACAAGAGGTAGGAGGGCTTGTTTGGTACAATGGTCCTGCCATTTTATTATAAATAAGGTAGCACAAACGAAGTTGTATGAGTCGTCACCAGCCGGTAACTATTGAAGTGCATGGAGTGTGGGGTAACTTTTGGAAGGTCAGAATAGGGT
Source organism: Leptodactylus fallax (assembly GCA_947044405.1). Lineage (NCBI taxonomy): Eukaryota > Metazoa > Chordata > Amphibia > Anura > Leptodactylidae > Leptodactylus > Leptodactylus fallax. Next base: position 2,336,870 of record CAMRHE010000070.1, on the reverse strand, counting down.
GAGAAAGGTTAGTTTCACTTGAGGTAATGTAGAAAAGTGTTATAAATTCACCTAGGGCACGTTTTAAACTGCAAATTTTAAGTATTAATCTGATTCTCCAGGGTAGAGCATTCCAGGGCACCAGTGCAGCTTCAAGAAAGTCTTGGAGATGGGAGTGGGATGTTCGAATTTCAGAGGTTCTAATTCTAAGGTCATTGCCAGAAAGGATATGCAAGACTGTGGAAGTGTTTGTAGGTGAGTGGGATAAGTTTAAATTTTATTCTATGGGGAAAGGGCAACCAGTGCAGTGACTGGCACAAGGTAGATGCAGCTGAGTAGTGGGTGGACAGAAACATAAGTCTGTCTGCTGCATTCAGGACTGGTTGTACAAGTGAAAGTTTAGTAAGGAAATGGAACTTCAGGTGTTTTCTGCTGATCTGATATTGAAGTGGCACTCTATAAGAATCTGTGCTCTGTGACATGTAAGTTTATATGATTAGGTGCAGGATTTCTAAGTAAAAAGCAGAGCAAATTCTAACAGTACTCCTAGGAGAGACAGTGAGGCTAGGGCTACATGGCGACATTTGTTGCACGATTAAAAAGCCATATTAAAACTGTGCGACAAAAAGTTGCGTGACTTTAATGTGGCGCAATAAGCAAGCAATTGTAGCCTTGCACGACTTGCTGTCACATGTGACACAATTGAAGTTTAAGGGAGCAACGTTGCAAGCGACTAATTGGGTTTTGTGCGACATCCGCGTCACAGTCGCAGCATGCAACACCATAAAAAATGGACTTTTTTGTCACGCAACTTTAGTGCGATTTCAAGTCACACGACAAATGTCGCTGTGCAGCCCTAGCCAAAGAGTCCTGCTGACCCCACCCACACACATTAATGGACAGCCTTCTGTATACCCCTTACTGATATGGGGAGCTGTCAATCACTGTGTGTGTGGGCGGGGTAATCAAGACTCACATTGTCTCTCCTAGGAGTCCGGTCAGGATTTACATAAACCTATATATTACAGAACTCAGCTTCTCTTTCCCTGTCATATCCTGCTCTCAGATAACACAGCAGAAATCTCCTGATAAGTTTACTTTAAGGAAAACAAGGAACATGGATAGGAAAAGGCAAAAAATATAAGAATTAGCAGAAGAGGAAATGAGGGGAGGACATTCTCATATCCCATAATTTATTACCTGTTGCTCTGTCCACCAGTGCAATGTCAGGGGCTAAGAACGGTAAGTCACCCAAGGATGGATTCTTCTGTAACTTACATTATATATGCTAAATAATATAACAAAAGTAATATCCAATGTCAATCGTATACCAACAGGGCAATTTAACAATGGTTGAAATGAAATACTTTGTTATTGTAGATATACAAATATTCATTATCGTGTCATAATTTAATGAGTAACAAGTCACTCTCTATATTTTATAGATCTCAATTAACTTAGCGGAGATATCCCCTCTATAAAATATAAATTATAAGTATCAGGAGTAAACAGGTCATACAGAAAGGGGGGTATATATTCTAGATATTTACGGCTTATAATTTAATTTCTCTGCACTCGTAATGAACGCATGAATGGAGTGGCAGCAGTAAATATACAGTGTGAAAAGGACAAATGGTTCTCTAATCCTAAGAGCAGCGAGCAATACCCTGAACCATCCAGCGATCTGACTTGGCACAACATTTGTTAATTAGTGACATCTTACACTTTTATAATTTCCCAATTTATAGTGCATGTATAATTCCTTCATGGCAGTAAATCTATGTAGCTTTGCCAGTAATGTGTTTTGCACCAGAAATCTCAAACCTCCCTGGCATATGTGCTTCATAATATGTCTTTCTAATTAATTGCTAGTCGAAAATGCTAACAGCAAAATGAGAGACCTATTTCTTCCACCAGAAAAGATAGGGAAGAAGTCATGGCAGATGCCAATATGCTGTGTTCCCCGAAGGTTCTCAATAGCTCCCACAGCTGTGATCCTCTAGGCAAAGCCAGCTAAGAAACTTTACTAGTGCGACAAATTTCAGCTTCTTCATGCACTGAATAAATCCATTTTAAAGATGGGTATTTCTTTAATGGGCTCGCGTACACATCTGTGTGTCACTGCAATAAGGAGTCACCTTGAGAATGACATGACCAGGTCTTTGTAGTCTCTGCCCTGGAATGCAGCATTGCATTGATTTGCATTGTAATCACAAACAGACGTTCCCCTCAGGAAGTTGGGCACACGCTGAAACTATTTTTACAGCTGACCTATGTTTACATGCTTGCTTTATAGAGTCCTTTGTGTCACTCAATGCTTTCCAAATGCACAGGTACAAATGTTAAAAGGAGCCAGACATCAATCAACTCACAGAAGTAGAAAAAAGTTTATAGGACTTTAAAAGAAATTGTTTGTTCAGTAACCCCATTAACTTACACATTTCTATGACAAAGCCTTGAAGTTTCGTAGATAAATGGAAATCTTTGTCACCCTGGAAGAGAGGGCGGTGGAAATAATGTAATAGGAAATTTATCGTTATTTACATAGAACCGATCACTTGCAGAGTCGGGTGTTTCACTGTTGTTATTGTATTTTCTATTACTTATATGGAACCAACGAATTTTGCAATGGAAGTCACTACTTTCCTGATCTCTCAGGCAGAAATTAAACCAATGTCGTAGACCGACAATTTGCCAACCAGAATGCTTTTTTATACAAACAGAAAAAAAGAAAGAATGGAAAGAAAAGAAAAAGTTACATTATCAACTTTTTTGTATATGCTTGTACTTGGTGTAAGGTCATTCATTTGGACAGTACATATCAGGAAACAAAATTATAGCTGTGCAGTAGCTATATGGGAAGCAATGGTAGCAGTCACACCCAGACCATGGTCCCTGATAGACGTGAGGAAACCTTTTAAGATTCAGTTTGGGTTCAGATCAAAAGTTTGATTAGTTTCTGAATCGGAAGTGCAAATATCAGAGTTGTGTATGACACTCTGATGGCAAGTATGGGTCTATCTAACCCCATTCTATGTCTGTAACGCAAGCCCAGCCTTAGTAATATGAAAGTGATATGGCTACAAATAAACAGATGGTAGCCGGTAGTAAACAGCCTTAGGCTAAGGCCCCACGTTGCGGAAAAGCAGCTTTTTTCATTGCAGATTTTGTTGCGTTTTTTTTGAGCCAAAAGCCAGGAGTCGATTGAGCAGAAGGTAGAAGTATAAGAACTTCCTTTATATTTCCCATTCCTTTTGTAGCCATTGTTGGCTTTGGCTCTAAAAACGGCAACAAAATCTGCAACAAAAAAAGCTGTGTTTCCTCAACATGGGGCCTTAGCCTAAACCTGTTTTGTTTCCAACCAGTTCGCTTATGCCTAGTTCCTGAGAAGAGACTAAAATCCTCCCAGCACAGAAGTCTCCACTATTAGGCTGAGGCCCCACGTTGCGGAAAAAAACTGCTTTTTTTGTTTCAGATTTTGCTGTGGTTTTTTGAGCCGAAGCCAGGAGTGAATGGAGCAGAATGTAGAAGTATAAGAGATTCCTATATATTTCACATTCCTTTTGTAGCCATTTTTGGCTTAAAAAAACGCAGCAAAATCTGCAACAACAACAAAAAAAAAAAACTGCATTTCTGCAACATGAGGCCTCAGCCTAAGGCTAGATTCACATCTGCGTTCGGGTTTTCCCCAAGCGGACCCCCCCCAAACAGAAACCTAATCCACTTAAAAAAGCGGTTACCCGCGGAAAGCCGTGGACCCCATAGACTATAAGGGGTCCATGGGGTCTAGTTGCAGACGACCATGTGTATTTGGATCCACAAAAAAAAAACAAAAAAAAAAAAAATAACACAGGAGACATCTAATTATATTCCTAGCTTGTCCGTGAAAACAGACGGCACACTGAGTACATCCGTGTGCCATCCTAGGAAGGAGTCCGTTCCGCAAACACTGAACAGAATAGGACTTGTTCTATATCATGCAGCACGGACTCCTGGCCCGCATCAGTGGAAATCACGGCCGTGTGCATATGTGCCCATAGAAATGAATGGGTCAGTGTACTATCTGGGAAAAAGACAGCACACTGATCTCTCCCACGGTTGTCTGCAAGGGGCCTTAAGGCTGAAGCCCCATGTTGCAAAAAAATGTAGTGTTTTTTTTTCCGCTGCAGAAACATCACAGCGTAAAACGCTGCATTTTACATTCTGAATAATCCCATCAACACATTTCAGAAAAAAAATCCACAGCGGAAAAGCTGCGTTTTAAAAAACTCTCGTAGCATGTCAATTATACCTGTGGAAACACTGGCATTTTCCATATAAGTATAATAAGGGCAGAAAGTCCGCAGTAGAGGATTCTTGAAAAACACAATGAAAAATGCAGCGGAAAAAATGCGATGCATTTCTGCCGCGTTTTTTTCCACATTGCTTTTTTGCTTTGCTTTGTTACGTGGGGCCTTAACCTAAAGGGATTTTCCCATGAACACCACTTGTTCCCTGCCGAAAGGAAAGGTGGTCATTGAATGGTGGAATCCCACCACTGGGAAACCCACGGTCATCGATACCTTCTGTAACTGGAGGAGTAATGCATATGGGTTACCAGTACACCGTTCATGTGTATGGGACTGACTAAGGGCTGTACTCAGTTGTCTCCATCAGTTCCATAGAAGTGAAAGGAGTGGTGATCAAGCATGTGACTAACTGCTCCATTTACACAGGAGTCTTGGAGACACCAGTGAACAGACACAATGATCCCTTTCATGTAGGTACTGTAGGTAAAAGTCTTGTTCATGTGAAAACGCCTTTAAATATTACTTATAAATATCATTAGAATTCCCCTCACAGTAGATTGTTTTTTGGCCCACATAGTATAATACATCTTTGGTAGCCTAAAGTAGTATCATGCCCCTTAGTTACCCATACACTATATATCCCTTAGCAGCACTCACACAGTATAATACCCCTTAGTGGCCTCCACACAGTATCATAGCTCATAGTGACACCCACACATTATCATACCATCTTAGTACGCCATACAATATAATGCCCCCTTAGCATCCTTAACTTGGTATGTTGCACCCTTAGCGGCCCCTACACAGTATAATGTCCCTCTTAGTGGCATAATGCTCCATTAGAGGCCTCCACATAGTATAATGCCTCATAGCAATCCCCACACATTATCATGCTCCTTAATGTCCATCATACAGTATAGTGCTCCCTTAGTGTTCCCAGTACATTAGAATGTCTTCTTAGTGTTTTTCCCCTTAAAGGCTCCCACCTAGTATATTGCCCCCCTTAGTGTATCGGACAGTTTAATGAACCCTTATTGTCCACCACAAAGTATAATGCCCTTAGAGAATCCCACTCAGAAGCTGTGACATCAAAATAAAAATAAAAAAATGCAATACCTACATACCCACTTTCCCAAGTTGCTGTCTGGGGTTCTTCTCCAGCTTCTTCTGTCTCTGGCTTGGAGCAGAAGGTGCAGTGATGTCATTGAATTGTTCCTGTTTGCACCAAGGTGCAGATTGTGGGAAAGCCATAGTGGTAGAATGGTGGAGCAGGGAGCTGACCACTGAGGATGTAGGTAGAGCTGAAATCACCTGGGAGATTTGCCAACTCTTTTGAGTGTTCAGGAGTTCTCCCATTTTTCAGAAGCCTCCTGGAAAATATAGGAGAGTTGGCAAGTATGCTTTAACTATGACATATGGTAGATGAAGGACTTAAATTTTTCACTAGGGTCAAGGAGACAAAGAGCTTCAAGTTATGCTACTGCAAAGAGGAGAAGTTGCTTACTAACTAAACCAAAATCTAGTTCTCATTTTTCAGTCTGTTTAGAAAATGAAAGTGACACCAGATTAGTTACTATAGGCAACTACTCCACTTTCCCTTCTTCAATGTAAAACAGTAAGAATAAAGTAAGTAGAGCTAAAAGGAACTGAAGCGCCCATTGAAACAAACAATTAGGTACTGCAAACAACAGAAAGTGATCCTAAGAACTGCCAGTTACATGCTGAAGGACCTATTATTTAAGAGTTGTCTATTTATGAAACATACATTTTTATGTACTTAAAGGGGTTACCCAGGAATTTCAGTACTTGGGCAGGAAGCCGAGGAAGGTGAAACATAAAAAAAAATAAAAAATACTTACCTGTCCCCGCCGCTATCTGAATCAATGAACACCAGGGCTTGTGCCGGCAAAAGTAGTCACTGCGGAGGCCAATCAGTGGCCTCAGCAGTCACAGGAAAAGAACTGGTGACATCGCTCACATACGTCACCGATTTCTATCCTTGGGTCACTGAGGCCACTGATTCCACCGGCACAAGCACCAGGGACAGGTGAGTATTATTTTTTCCTTTTTTAATGTTTCACATTCTCCTGCTCAAGTACTGAGATTCCTGGACAACCCCTTTAAATATGTAACATGACAGAAATACTGAGCAGACTTTTTAATGTTTTTCAAGGCTAGCACACTGACCCATTAATTTCTGTTGCCCCATACGCACGACCGTGTATTTTCATGGTCTGGTGTACGGGGCCGTGAGCAAAACGCAGGACAGGTTCTCATTCCTGTCTGTTTTGCGGAACATGCTCACTGGCCCCAATGAATGGGACTGCAAAAGCACTGGCGGTGCACGAGCGGAACACGGATGACATTCGTGTGCCATCCGTGCCATTTAATCACAGCCCATGGTCATGGGACTGTTGACTTTGAGAAACCAATAAGTAATAAATCAGTTTCATACATCTGAATGAATTTGTTTTGGTTTCAATGACAGGGATTTCTGCAGCCTCATTTACAGTATTAGGGCAGTCACAGAAATTTCTGCAAACAATCTTCCACTTTTATCCTTAACATACATCACAGGCTTCATTGAATGGCAGAGCCATCTACATGGCTGTATCGAGGCACGAGGCATGTGTAGGTACATGTTGCTTCTGTATGGTGCTATATTGTGGAAATATTCTCCTCTAGGAGCAATGTCTCTGGGTATAATATACTCTCGATAATAAGGGTGTGAAATAGAAAACAGGGACGTAGCTACAGGGGGTGCAGAGGTAGCAGTCTACCCTGAACCCTTATATCAGAGCAAGCCCCTCTGCCACAGAAAAACATACCAGCATAAAATTATGATGCATGGTAAGCGGAGGGCCCCATTACAATTCTTATCACCATTCCACTTTTTAGGTCTAAAAAGCCTAATAATATACATAATCTGAGATGATAGTGTTGATGCAAATTAGCGTATATTAGTCAAGTCGGTGGTAGCATTGTAGTTTTTCTGGGTGCAAGGCCTTTGTGTAATAAATATCATGCATTGTTACCACCCACTTGGCTAGTGTACCCTAATTTGCATTCACACTAAAAGAACTTATATGGATTTGGATAAATAAAACCCCACAATGCTCAGGGTGACAGATGATGATGTCACTGACTTTTTCATACCTAGTGACAGGTCCTCTTTAAAGTTACTGCTCTGCATATAGACGTACAGATGAGCCCCATATAAGTCTCTGGGTACCATATTTTGATCTGTACCATTTAGAGATTGTATGGAACAGTAAAATGTTAGTGTGCATATATCTGTATACTACTAGAATCATGGTGCATGAATAATATTTATATAGGATTATGTTCATGATAGGTTTCTAATATTAAAGCCTGTCTGCAAACCCATAAACATTTAGCCGTGTAACAAGAGGAATGTGAATTTGGGGAATAATTAAAGGGAATGTTTACTAACAAAGTAATACATAATTAATGATCAAAGGAGTCAGTGATAATGAATGGATTAAAGTCAATGAGGACGAGCCTTAATTACATGTTTGTTTTGCCTTTAATTTGTGCTCTATAAATATGTATAGAAATGACCTCAGAATGTATCTTTGGAATATTTATGTTGTTCTTTAGGGTAACAGATTTCACTAGATTTGTTCTATATTCTCAAAAATAGTACAAAAGCATGTGAGAATTAGGTGTAAGTATATATAAAGTACTGATGCTCTGTCAAATTACTATGGGCGGGTGAACAACACGGTTAGCAGTAACATGTAAAGCCATCAAATAGATGTTCCCGCAAGTGTGACAGATACTGTATGACTTCCATCAAACAAAAAAGTGAGTGTATATACCTGGTTGTATATACAGCTTGTGAAGTGCATAATGAATGCAATGTTGGATCTCACAAAGAAATGTGTAACATTTCACCAGGCATTTTTGGCAATGACAGGAAACTGTTGCCTATGAGAAATCATAGATAAAAGTGACAGGTGAATGCGCTACAAGTACGGCGCACATAAGTGTGACATATCTAAAATACGGCTTGCACCAATTATTACTGTTATGCTGTTATGTACTTCTTGTATATTCTGATATTTCATGATAAAGTGAATTAATGCATACAGTATAGGATCTATAGAGAAGCAAGTAAAATGGCGGAAGTGTTAACTCAGGATTAACTCAGGCAAAGCAGGTTGAAAAGGCAGTGACACACAGAATAACTACAGGTCAGTGTTAGGCCGGGGCATCATGTGGCGTAAATGGCGTGGTTTGGTCTAGCAAATGCCATCCACACATTGCAGAAAAATACGCGTAGTGGAAATGCTGCAATTTCCAAAACCATTGCGTTTTTTGCAACTTGCAGCATGTCAATTATACCTAACACTAGCGGTTTCTCTATAGGTATAATGGAAGTAGAAAACCTCAGCGGACTTTCTGTGAAAAGTGTTGTTGGAAAAACCACAGTGAGTTTCCGCCACAGTTTTTCCCGCATCACTGTTTCACTGGGCCCATTATCAATTAGTACAACACATTCATGTGCATTAAGCCTTTTGTCTGTCAAAAATAGATCAGTTGGGTCTGAAATTCTTATCCGAAAATAAGAGTGTTTGGCATGATCGGCCACTTTTGGGTGATCTTCAGCCAATTTGTACATATAGACTGTATTTCTATTTAACTAAAAGGGCCCCCCATTAGACAATTTAGTTGTTAATGTTGATAGTGGGATCATTCATATGAACCATCAATCGAATAACTGCATCACAGTCATAGAAAATGTAACGTGCATGACCAGCGATAGATCACTATAGAACCTGAACCTTTCATAGTTTGGAGTTTGTGGCCATAATGCTGATATGAAGATTCAGCCACATGAAGACTGCTTGAGGCTGAGGACCCATGTTGCAGAAACACAGCATTTTTTGTTGCAGTTTTTTGAGCCAGGAGTGGATTGAGCAGAAGGTAGAAGTATAAGAACTTCCTATATATTTCTCATTCCTTTTGTAGCCATTCTTGGCTTTGGTTCCAAAAAAAAAAAAAAAAAAAAAAAAAAAAAAAAAAACACCACCACACACAACAAAAACACAGCAAATTCTGTAATGTGGGACCGCCACTTTAGGCTTTAGAATTCTGTTGTAATTTGCATCAAAAACTATTTAAGGACAGGGTCCCATGTTTCACTAATGCAGCGTATCCCATCCACACATTGCAGAAAAAAAAAATCTGCAGTGGAAATGCTGAGATTTCAAAAACGCATGTCAGTTATACCTTATATATAGGCTAAGGCCCCATGTTGCGGAAATACAGGGGCACATTTTTTTTAAGCTACTTCTTTTTTTGGCGTAAATTGCACCTTTTTGAGGTCTTTTTCTGTGCTAAACTTCATTTACGAAGCATTTGCCACTTATCTTCACGCTATAATGCTGCTCTCACCAGAAAGGGGCAATTGCGCCTTTTTGACCAAAAAGCAGCAAAGAGCAAATGACCAAAAAAGGCGCATGTAACCTAACTAACACATGTACAACATTTAGCACAGAGGTGCACCGACATAATAAATAAGCACCACAGTAAAACTAGTCTAAAAAAAAAAAAAAAAAAAGGTGCACCTACGAAAAGTATGGCCAAAATAGGGGCAGATGATAAATAATCCCCACAATGTTTTATGTTGCAGATTTTACTGCCATTCTTTTCAGCTAAACACAGGAGGGGATTTAACAGAAAGGAAAAGTATAAGCGTTACCTTTATATTTCCCATTCCTCACAAGCCATTCTTGATTTTGGCTTCAAAACCAACAGGAAAATCTGCAACAAAAACAAGCAGCTTTTTCACAACGTGGGAGCTTAGCCTAACACGGTGTGCTCTACATTCATTAAGTGTTTAAGGCTAGATTCACATGACCAAGTTTCACCTGTGAAAATCAGTCCATGTGTTGGCCAGAGTTTGTAAGGTACATACAATGTATATTAGACCAGTGTCCCACTATCTAATAGCTCTGCACTTTATATGTGATGCATCCTGCCACTGTAAGACAAGGATGGCAATAGGCTTTATATCATGTGTAATATTACTTACCAATGCTCATATGAACTTGTATGTAGTTTAGGGGACCAATCAGTGTCCTCTCTCATGTGGGCAATCTGGAAAGGAAAGAGTTAAGACACATGAGATCAACAAGCCAGATTATAGATGTACTTGTGTAGGGAACTGCCATTTCTACTAGTATATAATGTATCTGGCTTCTTTGCCCCTGCAGTTTGGCTTCAGAGACCCCAGGCATTTAGTGCAAGTTTTGTTTTGTAAATACAGTGAGTCAGACACATGTGAGGCAGAGCTGCTGGGGGGAGAGATGTGAGCAGAGCTGCTGGGAGACATGTTATGTCTGGGGGAGTCTAAGAGCCACTGGTTCCTCTTTACTTCACAGTATATAGTTAGGTATGTGTTACCCCCTATATACTCACAGGACCTAGCTAGTAACTGTAGTTAGGGATCCATATATATATATATAGTTCAGGGCAGTGATAGGTTAGGCTTCCGAAGGCCAACTAGCTAGTTAGAGGCCCAGTGGCACTAGTAGTTTAGGGGGGGGGTAAAAAAAAAAAATTAAAGTAAGAAAGAGGAGGCCAATAACCGCCGCCCCCGCCCCCCCTTTCCCTCCCTGAAAAAAATCACCACACCCCCCTCCTCCCCACCCGCCGCCCCCCCTCTCCCGGAAAAAAAAGAGGGGAGAAAAACCAACCCAGGGGCCCCCCCCCCCCTTTTCTTTCCTTAGGAGAAATTGTGCACGGCACTTTTCTTATTAATTATAAAAATATAACCCGGGTATATAACCAAAGGCGGTTGGGGACTTGCTGGTTTTTTTAATTTTGGTTTTTTTAGAGTATATTTTTTTTATGTATTTTTACCCTGTTGATTCTTTTAAAGCTACTGTTATAACCTTATGTGGTATCTGTATGTATTCTTCAGACTGTGAGATTAGTACAGTGATCCTTGTTAAGGCTACTAACTGTACTTCATGGGTAAGTCCCAGGAAGAGATCCTCCCTGTAATACAGAGGCTCTATCCTGGGTGGAGGCACTGATATATTTCATATATGTTCCCACTCTTCCCTTCATCGAAGGCTTCAGGTCCCATTATACACACAGGTCAGCGCCAGAGTCTGTTGCGGGAGGGATAATACTCATACCCCCCCCCAAATAGGGCTACACTTGTTTGCAGGGTGTGGTGTTTTTTAACTCTATCATTTCTAGTATGAACAGCTTAGAGGGAATATTGGGCTCAGTGACCGGCCTGCATAATACTGCTACAGCTGGGCAACAGCCACACTCTCTTCAATCATACAAAGTGAATCTGCAGCCAACATAGTAGGTATTGCTATTTATATTAAACATTACATTAACATGGTGCCTATAGTGTCCCCCTCCCCCACACACAGAACACATATCTTAGACACAATCCATGCACATGCCCTATCCCCCACCTAATATTACGGATAGGGCTGCATCATTATTTTGGCTGTGACTAAAGGCTGCCATGTCGCCCTTGCACTCCTTCACTCATGTTAGTGAATAGAGTTGTATTCTGGTTGCAAAAAATTGCTTTTTTTTGCAATGGTCGCAGCACCCTTAGGTCGCAATGCACTAATGCAAGTGAAGGGGCTTAAGGGTAACACAGCGATCTTTGGTTGCATGATGGCAATCGCGGCCAACATTTCCATGCAGCCTTAGCCTAAGGCCTTATGCACACGACCGTGTCCTTTCTCAAGAACCTAATGTCTATGAAAAACAGATGTGTGGGTTGGTTTAAAGGTTTATTCACATGGTAGTGAATAACAGCTTCCACATGGCCAGTTTAAAACCTATGAAAGGCTATGCTACTATTCACACATCTATTTTTATGTATATGGAAAGAAACAAAGAGCATGTCCATTTTTTGATGGCCTTGTAAGATGGTCAGTCAAAAAAATTGACGTGAATATACCTATAGACATTAATGGGTTTTACAGCAGCCATGTGTCAGCCATTCAAAATACAGATGATGCTCACTGTTGTGTGAATAAGCCCTTATTTTGGACTTTTTTGTTAATGTGTGCTCAATATCTACCAATATATTGAGATTTTCTGTTTATGTACAATGTCTGCAAACACATATACAATAAACGTATAATATTTGCTAACACAAAAATGTTGACAATAGAAAGGTCCCACTATATTTGTAAATGATTCCTACATACCAGTGAAAAACCTGAACATTTTTTAATATCCTTTTTGCATCAGTTTGTCAGCAGTTTCTTACTGTCAGTTAATAAAAAAAAAACAAAAAACTTTTTTTTTTCTTTATGATCCAGCTAACTCCTCTGTTGTTAAAGTCAGTGAAATTGATATATACCCCCCCCCCCAAAAAAAAATAGACATTAAAAACTGACTCTTTTTGCAGTTGCGCAAACTTCTTTTGGTAGTGAATATTTATCAAACAGTCACAGTTCCTTGATAAATGTTGAGCACATATTAGTTATTTTAGGTGCCCCCTTTTTTTGACCATGCGCACTTTGCACCTATTTTTCTTAAAAGTCGCACTTGCACAATAAATTTTGTGCAAAATGTGAATCCAATGCTGTGTGACATCACAGTTTTTTGTTTTTTTTTATGCTGTCCATGTACTGGGGTGCATTTGTGCCTTTTTAAATAACATAAATACAGCAAGAAAAAAAATTCTACTTTGGCCACGCCCCCTTTCCTTGCCAAAAAGTAAAAGTGGGGGAATAAAATATCTGGAAAAATGGCGCAAATGCATCATGAATAAAGTTCAGCTAGTCTCCAAAAAAGGTACAAATTACGCCAAATAAAGGCGCAAGATACTTGGTGAATATTCCCCATTGACTTGTATTGGGTAAGCCAGGATGGAAAAATGGACAAAATGTCATATTTTTCAAACTGACGTTATTTGTCAGTTAAAAAAATGGATATGTGTATTATCCATTGACTCAAATTGTTCTCAAAACGCATGATAAAAAAAAACAAAAAAAAAAACGTCCATTACATGTCTGTTTTTCATATGCATGGGTCCATAGAGACTTTAGGCAAAGTCTTAGTGGAACAATTAGTAAAATTACATACCGTCATATTGGCAATCAGCGTTCCCTCTAAGATTAAGCTCACACCTGAGTTGGAGGCAGTGGTGAACCTAGCCTCTTTGCTGCCTGAGGCGGACTATAGAAAGAAGTCGTCCCCCCACCACCCCAAAAAAATTGCGTTTCCATGCTACTAGTTTAACACACTGTTATCGTCGCACAATATACACAATACACAAAGTTATAAAACAGTTTTTAAGAATTCTTCTTCCTGTATTACTTCAGTATCAGATCAACAACATGGTATTAACAATGAAAGTAACTTCACACCTCTTCTGCTTGGTGGATGGACGAGCCCACGTGGCCCCCATTCTCTATAATAGGAGCCCCGCAGATAGCTGAGTGCTGTACTTCGGCTATCTTTGGCACTCCCATTGAAGTGAATGAGAGCCACGCGAGTTCGTCCATCCACCAAGCGACACACCAGTGGGGGGGAAAAAACCCAATTCTCAGGCTCAGTGGGGGACTCGGCAGACAGACCCCCATCATTCAGGTATTTATCCTCTATCATTTAGGTGAATACAGGGCAGTAACATTTTGTGACTTACAGGTGACGTCTCTGACTAATCCTTCACATTTCCCTTCGCTTCCCTTTGGCCCGCCATGACCACTTCTTCCAGCTGTGACTTGTCTCTGTAAAGTTTGCAACACAGACATCTTTGGCTCCTCACTTTTCCAGGCACCCACATTGTCCTCACCTGCACACCCATCCTGCTGCTACCCCAATTATAAAATCTATGATATAACCCCCTCATAATGAATAATACCCCCAAGTGTATCTTTATATTAATAATGTCCGTGTGTATCCTGTATAAATAGTGCCCCTTATTAATAATGCCCCAGGTGTTAACTAATTAAAAGGCTTTCCAGGTCATTAATAAACTAATCAGTGGGGCTCAAAAACCCAGGACCCCCACTGATCAGTTGTTTGAATGGTACCTGTGTAAGCGCCGTGACCGCTTCTCTGTTTACATAGTATCATTCATCTCATAGCGGCCATGTAATGTAACTACAGCCTCGTCCTGTACATGTCTATGTGACAAGACTGTAGTTACATCACACGGTCTCTATAAACAGACAGCGTGTGATATAAACAGGCACCATAGCCCCTGTTTATAGCGCCCCATTTAAACACACTATAATGTTCCAAAGAAGCCCCTGCACACAGTATTATGGCCCGCAGCGGCCCCTGCACACTGTATTATGCCTCGCAGCGGCCCCTGCACATGGTATTTTGCTCCATAGTGGCCCTGCACACGGTATTATGCCCCATATTGGCCCCTGCACATGGTATTATGCTCCATAGTGGCCCCTGTACTGGTATTATGCTCTATAGTGGCCCCTGCACTGGTATTATGCTCCATAGTGGCCCCTGCACTTGTATTATGCTCCACAGTGGCCCCTGCACAGGGTATTATGCTCTAGTGGCCCCTGCACACGGTATTGTGCCCCATAGTTGCCCACCCATGAACTATTATTATACTCTGGGGTCTTTTCAGACCCCAGAGTATAATGATTGGAGACCCAGAGGAGGTGACAAACATAAAAACCAGTGTTACTTACCTATCCTGGACACCGGTGCACTCCTTGCAGCTTTCGGCCCTGTTTAATTGCGCGCGCACACGTCACGTGATCAGGCCGGTGACGCGACCTGATGACGTCACCAGAGGCCCCAAGCCTGCCCGGAGTAACACCGATCGCAGGAGAGGTAAGTAGCATTGGTTTTTATGTTCCCTCACCTCCCCTGGGCCTCCGATTATTATACTACGGGGTCTGAAAAGGCCCCGTAGTATAATAATAGTAGTATTTGCGGCCCGCGGCCTCACTTACCGATGGCCGCGGCTGCTCACAGCGGCATCCACTTCCCCTTCTGCGTCCCATAGCAGAAGGGGAAGCGGAGGCGGCCACGAGCAGATGTGGGGTAGGTAAATAAATAGGCCGTTACCTGCTGGGGATACTCCAGCAGGTTACGGCATATATATATATATATATATATATATATATATATATATATATATACACTGTGTGCCAAATTATTATGCAAAAAGTGTTTAGGAGTGATAAGGTAAGAATTTTTTTGTTTGTCAGTTAAACTCATTGATGGTGATGTGTATCAGGGCTCTTTATATCACTGAAAGCAATTGCAGACACCTGTGCTAATTAGTTTGGCAGGGGTGTCCAATTAAAGGCAAGACTACTTAAGAAGGCTGTCCCACATTATTAAGCAGCCTACATTTTCAGCCAAAATGGGAAAGAAAAAGGATGTGTCGGCTGCTGAGAAGCAACAAATTGTGGAGTGTTTAGGTCAAGGCATGACTACAATCAACATTGCCAAGACACTTCATCGTGATCATCGCACAATCAAGAAGTATGTAGCTGATTCACAGCACACACGTGTGCGTGCTAAGGGAAAATTGAGGACTCTTTCCAACAGGCAATTACGTCAGGTTAAAAGAGCAGCTTCAAAAATGCCTTGTCATAGCAGCAGACAAGTGCCTCCAACGTCCCCCGAACAACAAGATGCAACGTCCTTCAGAGGTTTGCAGCTGTGCGTAAGCCATCCTGTCGACCTCCTCTATCCACTGCACACAAGCAGAAACGGCTCCAGTGGACAAACAATACATGAAGACTGACTTCAAAACGGTTTGGTTCAACGATGAGTGCCGTGCAACGCTCGATGGTCCAGATGGATGGAGTGGAGGATGGCTTGTTGATGGACACCCCATGCAAACACAGCTACGGCGCCAACAAGGAGGAGGTGGAGTAATGTTTTGGGCTGGAATCATGGGGAGAGAGATTGTCGGCCCCTTTAGGATCCCTGAAGGGGTAAAGATGAACTCCATAATGTATGTGGAGTTTCTCAAACAGCACTTCCTGCCATGGTTCAAGAAGAAGAACCATGCATTCCGCAGAAAGATCATTTTCATGCATGATAATGCACCGTCTCATGCTGCAAATAACACATCTGCATCTCTGGCTGCTATGGGCATAAAAGGGGACAAACTTATGGTGTGGTCCCCATGCTCCCCTGACCTCAACCCCATTGAGAACCTCTGGGGCATCATCAAAAGGAGTGTCTATGATGGCGGGAGGCAGTTCACATCTAAGCAACAGCTCTGGGAGGGTATTCTGTCCTCATGCAAAACAATTGAAGCAGAAACCATCCAAAAACTGACAAATTCAATGGACGAGAGAGTTCAGAAGCTTCTTTCGAACAAGGGGTCCTATGTGCAAATGTAACATCACCTCGAATAAAGTTTTGGCTTGAAAACTGTTTGATTTCAGTTTGTAATAACCTGCTAATGCTTATAATTTCACAATGACCATTTTTTGTTCTTAATAAAAATGAAAAGGTTGCAAATTCTGCTGTGCATAATAATTTAAAACATGCATTTTGAGTTTTTTTTTTTTTTTTTTAATATACTGTTATCATAGGCAGTTTGTTCAAAAACCTTTCAATTATACTCGAATAGTTGATGACTGTAAAATTACAATGACTGCAATTCATATAGGTAATTTTGGAAAATATGAGAAAATATTATTTGCATAATAATTTGGAACACAGTGTATATTTATAAATAATTATCCTCACCTGCGATGCTTTGATGCAGCCGCCGCTTCCTCTTCTTGTTCGCGACGTCTGTGTCTCAGCGTAGGCGGCGCGATGACGTCATTGTATCACCTCCTAGCTGAGAAGCGACGTCTCGTAAGCCAGCCCAGGACAGGCCCGCTCAGCTCTGTTTTTTTTTTTGTTTGTTTTTTTAAAGCGGCCTGTCCTGGACTGGTTTACATTGAATAGTAAAAATGCCGCCCCCCCAGACAGTGACGGACAGTGCCGCATGAGGCGGCCACCTCACTTTGCCTCATTAGCGGTGCGCCCCTGGTTGGAGGCGTCTGTCAGAGAATGCAGATGATATGCATGCAGGACTTTTCACCCAGCAAAATGATGGATGCTAGAATAGAAGCCCAGTGGACCCCAGAGGTGTACATGAGGGGTTGCTTTCAAAACTGTCCCGTGCTGTCTCCCAATGGCCACTGCAGAGTATCCTCTGCCATCACTCTTGTGAAGTCCTGATGAAGTATGGAGGCAGCAATGATCTCCTACATGCGACACCACTCTCCAGCATCTGCACTTCTTGACAGAAGTGGTTGGTCTTGGTTGGTTGTTGGCCAAGGTTAAGTTTCTGTACCGAAGGGGAAATTCTGGGTACACCCCTGCCTTTCTGTATTATGAATATGAATAACATGTTATATATAACATAATACACGAGCCTGTTGTGCTCAGGATAGTAAATAAAGACCTATACTATAATAAGAACAAGTACAAGAACTTTTTTTTTCTACCCAGGGCATAGTAAACACAAGGTAAAGAATATATATATTACTAACATGCTAGATTCCCTGACTCTCTAGCTATCACTAAACAATTTTGTGTTTTGCTTGGGTTATATTGTATACAGATCTCTTATCTCAATTTTCATTGTTTAGATTGTGGGATAGCCATATGTTTTCCATATGTGTTGGGCAGAGGAATATATTTCATTCCTATAGAGCTTACAGATTGTCTGGGGTCAACTGAGGATATTCTATTCATTTGTACATAATATTAGCTATTTACTCATTTACTGAACATTCATAAAGGGAGACCTAGAATTTCACAGGTGTCACTTCTTTTTATAGTTTAACCCCTACAATAGTGATTCCAAAAGGGGTGCGGCGCATGTTTTTGTTATGGGTGCCTTGAGGAGATTTTTTTTTATTTACCAGGGGTGCCGTAAGTCTGAAAAGGTTGGGGAGGCCCGGGCAGTGGCATAACTAGGAATGGCTGGGCCCCAAGGTGAACATTTGACATGGGGGCCCCCCCCCCCGGACCGCCCCCTCCAATACCCCCCCCCCAAAAAATGCATTCCTGTGCACACTATTATGTGCCATAGTGTCCTCTGCACACAGTATCATGCCCCATAGTGGCCTCTGCACACAGTATCATGCCCCATAGTGGCCCCTGCACACAGTATCATGCCCCATAGTGGCCCCTGCACACAGTATCATGCCCCATAGTGGCCCCTGCACACAGTATCATGCCCCATAGTGGCCCCTGCACACAGTATCATGCCCCATAGTGGCCCCTGCACACAGTATCATGCCCCATAGTGGCCCCTGCACACAGTATCATGCCCCATAGTGGCCCCTGCACACAGTATCATGCCCCATAGTGGCCCCTGCACACAGTATCATGCCCCATAGTGTCCCCTGCACACAGTATCATGCCCCATAGTGGCCCCTGCACACAGTATCATGCCCCATAGTGGCCCCTGCACACAGTATCATGCCCCATAGTGGCGCTTGCACACTGTATCATGTCCCATAGTGGCCCCTGCACACAGTATCATGCCCCATAGTGACCCCTGCACACGGTATCATGCCCCATAGTGGCCCCTGCACACGGTATCATGCCCCATAGTGGCCCCTGCACACGGTATCATGCCCCATAGTGGTCCCTGCACACGGTATCATGTCCCATAGTGGCCCCTGCACACGGTATCATGTCCCATAGTGGCCCCTGCACACGGTATAATGTCCCATAGTGGCCCCTGCACACGGTATAATGCCCCATAGTGGCCCCTGCACACGGTATCATGCCCCATAGTGGCCCCTGCACACGGTATCATGCCCCATAGTGGCCCCTGCACACAGTATCATGCCCCATAGTGGCCCCTGCACACAGTATCATGCCCCATAGTGGCCCCTGCACACAGTATCATGCCCCATAGTGGCCCCTGCACACAGTATCATGCCCCATAGTGGCCCCTGCACACAGTATCATGCCCCATAGTGGCCCCTGCACACAGTATCATGCCCCATAGTGGCCCCTGCACACAGTATCATGCCCCATAGTGGCCCCTGCACACGCTATTATATGTCCCATTGTGGACCACCCATGAACAATTATTATACTCTGGGGTCTATAATGATCGGAGACCCAGGGGAGGATAGAAACATAAAAAATAACGTTGCTTACCTGTTCCTCGCTCCGGTCCACTCCCTGCTGCTTCAGCCGCCTTCAATGTTGGACCAGGCCGGTGTCATGACGCAAAATGACGTCTGAGACGTCACCAAACAGGCCCGAAGCCTGGAGAAGCGCAGGAGAGGTAAGTACATAGTTTTTTATGTTCCCTCACCTCCCTGGGGCCTCCGATTATTATACTCCGGGGTCTGAAAAGACCCCGGAGTATAATGATAGCAGAGATTGTGATGTTCGGGCCGCGGCCTCACATACCGATCCCCGCTCCTGCTCACAGCCGCCTCTGCAGAATCGGAAGCACAGGCGGCCGTGAGCGGGACCCCGGGGATCGGTAAGTATATAGGGCCCATTACCTGCTGGGGTTACTCCAGCAGGTAACGGACTATTAAAAAAAAAAAACAAAAAACATTGGGGTCCCGTGGGGCCCCGTAATGTCCCGGGCCCTGTGGCAGCTGCTACCCCGATAGTTACGCCCCTGGGCCAGGGGAAGGTGAAAAAAAAAAAAAAAACATTTATACTCAACTTCTGTTTCCTTTTCTGGGCCTCCTCATGGCATCTGGCGATCCATGTCTTTCTCCTCTGGGTGGATGACATCACAGAAGAGCGCCAGAGTCAATGCCTGGTGCTCTTTTCTGATGTCTTGCACCCTGGTTCACCACTGTGGCCTGTGATTGGGCCTCAGTGGTGACCCCGGGCACATGATGTCAGAGAAGAGCGCCATGAGAATGCCAGGAGAATTACACAGAGTGATGGACACCGCAAGGAGGCCCAAAAGAGTTAACAGAAGGGGAGTATAAATGTTTTTTTATTTTTTGTTGCCACCCCTAGGCTCCACCTAGGCCTCCACTGGGGTCTGAAGACACCAGAGAGTATAATAATTTCCCTTCAGACTCTATCCGAACAATCTTCCGAACATGGGTTCTATTGGAACATGGGACGAAATGAATCTTCTGGGGTTCCCCCATCTTTATTCCTATATTAGCATGCAACTTATTGTTTGTAATGATTAAGATGTTTTTGATTGAAATGGCTTTTGATTTCAGTAAATGTGACCTCTTCATGCTGCAAATTCAACAAATGACCATTTTCAGTTCTTTACAACATATAAAGTGTTTACAAACTTCGTCGTGTATAATAATTTGGAACAGTGGATTTAGATTTTTTTAAAATTTGTTAAAAAAATTGTTATTGGGAGGTTTGTCCATTAAAATTTGATTTATACTCCAACAGTTGAGGATTTGAAGATTATACTGACTGTTATTTGTATCGACCATTTAGGAAAATCAGTGAAAAATATAATTTGTAATGCAGTGTATTTTTGGGTAATTTAGCATTTTTACACTGCTCACATCAGTTTTGAATAGTGGGTATAGAATTTAGCCTGTTACCTGATGTACACCAGATTTATCAAACTTTTTAAGAAGTTGCTAAATTTGTATTATTCTAGTCAGGGAATGGTGTAGAAAGTGAAGTGACATCTATCATGCTAAATCTATCAAGCATTATGCAACATTTGATAGATCTGGTGCAAATTATGGCAACATAGAGGCAGATTTATTATGACTGGTATTTCATATGTCAGTCTTAAGTCCCTGATTGGCGCAGGGCACACTTGGTTCAGAGGCTCTGCCCTCTTCATAAAGTTAGGAACTAGCGTAGATTTCCACTATAACTCACACCAAAAATCTGGTGTGAGTTATAATAAATATGTCGGGATGAGGCCTACCCTGCTCCATCCTCATTTGCACAATGTGGTGAGTGAGGCGAAGAATGGAGGTTATGGTGTACATTTGCCACAAAAAAAGGACCTTGTGCCACCATATCATCCCTCTACACTAGAAAACTGGCGTAGGGGGATAGATAAATTTTCCCTATAGACTCCGACTAAACTGACTAAGAATTCCTCTCATGATAAATCTCCCCCTATGTGTTACCTTAAAAGTGGTAATATTGGCTTATTATAAATTTTAACTACGGCATATACTGTAAAGTATATTGTAAGAGTTAAATAAGCAGGATATAGTGTAATTTCTTGGAGGAATCCTGTGTAATGTGTTGGGGCTATATAAATCTGGGGCAATAAGCATTAAAAACCGCCCTCTGACACCATTGTTTCATGCTTCCTCTTTAAATCCCATTCTTTCCAGTAACCTACGCCTGATTGTGATCCATCTGCTTAACATTATTGAGAAAGGAAATAATTAACACTGTAGCAAAACATCTACTGATAGCGTCAGCAATCCTGAGAGTTCAACTTTTACAGCCACGAAACACACAGGGAAATTGGATAAAGCTGCGAAAAGAGCTTTCTGGGTGTGATGTGCCTTGTATGTTTAATGCATTGTGTAGAGAGACCTCATAGACCTCTTCAAACAGCAAATCTTTTAGATGACCTAATGATAGAAAGCTTGTGGGTGCCAGTGTGTGAAACAAAGAGTGTGATCTTGGCTCACTGACCAAAAGAATATATTTTTAATGCTTGCATTACAAGAAAGTTGACACAAAGCTGAGCACCTTCTTGTTGGCCAAAGATTAGAGTTCTGAAGACCATTGAAAGGCATTGGCTGCCTTACATTATCAGGGCATTTATTGCAGAGCTGCTTTATTCTTAGAGCGAATGGTGCACTTGCACCGGGCCCCATGGTAGTGGGGGCCCCTGTGGGAAGGCCCTGTATTTAGTGTGCTGTCATAGGCTGCCACAACTCCAACTCATCAAGACAAAAGATTGTCACACTGAGCTGGTTAGAGAAAATGTATAAAAAAAAATGTATTTATATTTACAAAGAATGTTTTTTAATTGTCTTCATGTGGCTCTCTTCTGTATGTGTGTTTCCAACTACTGTGTCAACTTCACACACATTTTTGTTTGTTCCACTTAAGATCACACAATCGTTGTGGTTCATTATATGGAAACTCTATGTTGCAATTACAACATTAATCATCTTGCCTGTTTATCAGGTATGGCTAGGTCTTGTCTTCAGCCCGGAAACCTTCAATTCAGGATGTAGGCTAATGAAGTGGCATCTGTGGTTTGCCTCCACTTCTGCACTCTTCTATTATGTGTGCATTCTTTTGTTGACTGTTTGTGTCTGTTTCCTGCATAAGTGGGAATACAGTTACCATGAGTGCTACACACAACGGGCATTGTTCTTATATTTTATGAATTAATTTCTACTTTGATGGAATTCCTGGTAGTTCAAAACGCAACACTTTTTTTCTTGAACTCTATAAGTTACTATGAGTATTAGTTCTCTGAGGGCCCAATGTGTTCTGATACACGGTACATTGCAATTCCTTCAAAGACAACAGCAGTGAGAGGAAACTGCAAAATCAACACGGGCTGTCCAAATAGGTCAGTGTCTTTGATCAGAGAACACAAACTTTTTGAAGAACGCTTTTTAATCTACTGAGTTTTGGGTGATGTTTAATAGTCCATCAAAATCAGTTCCATTTACAGGTGAGTCCTATGTTACCTTTCGTCTTAGCTCTAAATATGCTGAGATGTGATGACAAGCGTACAGGGGGTATCCAGGATTAGACAATATGGCTGCTGTCCTCTTTTCAGGAAGTGACCTCAAGTCCGAAGGTCACATGGCCATGCAGTAGCTCAGTCCCTTTCATTTGAAAAAAACTGAGCTGTAGCATTGCCGTATGACGAACAGATGTGATGTCACTTCCTGAGAATAAGAAAGCAGCCATGTTTTCTAATTTTGGATAACTCCTTAAAAAAACAACAAAAAAACATGATGCTGTGATACCCTTTCACAAGATGTCTACTCTGTGTGGCTATCCACTGGCTCTTTGTGAATTGAAGCCTGTGAAAGGTTTTGTTATTTTATTGAGTCAATTTAATGAAAACAGGACTCCTTAACCACTAATGTAAGGGAGGACACTCCTATATCTCAGTCCAAGCACATAAAGAGCTATTTATCATCTGACCCTATTTTTGGCAGGTGCACCTTATTTGTAGACTAGTTTTACTGTAGGCGCATCTCCATGTCAAATGTTGTGTATGTGTGCTAGTTTAGATGCGCATTTTTAAGCTATGTGCACTTTGCCCCTTTTTTGTTAAAAAAAAAAAAAAAGTTGCCGCCTTTTCCAAACAAAAAAGCAAATGTGGCAAGGGAAGCATAACATCTGGACAAAAAGGCACAAATGCTTCATAATAAAGTGCAGG
Source organism: Leptodactylus fallax (assembly GCA_947044405.1). Lineage (NCBI taxonomy): Eukaryota > Metazoa > Chordata > Amphibia > Anura > Leptodactylidae > Leptodactylus > Leptodactylus fallax. The sequence goes on along the minus strand of CAMRHE010000070.1, from coordinate 2,313,287 downwards.
ACAGGAAAAGACCACAAAAAGGCACAATTTTACACCAAAAAAGTAAGGATGGGTTCACACTTTTGGCGGCACTCCGTCCGCTGCGAATCTGACCTAAATGTTGGAAAACTGGATAGGGAAAGGTTTGCGACGCTTTGCTTAAAAACCCATTCACAAACCGTTTTTTTTCAATGGAAACAAAGTCGGACATGCAGGACTTTGTTTCCAACGAAAAAAAAACAGCTTTGCGGGCGTAGAGTGTGTAAGCGCATACCCGTGCATTGCTTCAGAAACCCATTCAAGTGAATGGGTTTTTAAGCAAAGCATCGCAAACCTTTCCCTATCCAGTTTTCCGACATTTAGGTCGGATTTGCGGTGGACGGAGTGCCGCCGCAAGTGTGAACCCACCCTAACTTAATAAATTTGTTCTATAAACTTTTGCAAGCCCTGTTCAGATAAATGAGGAAATAAAATCTGCAACAGATCTGACGCCTGTTAATACACCCTAAATTCCACCACTAATAGGGATGATGTATTTTCCACTGTGCATTTAATAGTTGATCTTATTTAAAAGCTTTTTCCTTTCTCCCTCTTTCAGCAGCAATTTTTAAGTCCTGTCGTGGTGCTGTCCAAGCCTTTATCAGCAAACTACAATTAGCTGAACTGATTGTCCAGACCGCAAAGTAGTGACACGTCACCTGTATAAGATAACAGGCCTGGTGTCTTGACAACAACAATATGTAAACAATGGGAGGAATAGTTAAACATAGCAGGCAAACAAAGCAGCATTGCTAAAGCAATTAATTAAGGAAAACTCTCGAATTTACATAAGCTAGCAGTATAGATAGGATCCTTGAGAGATTTGTGCTGGTAATGTGTATCCAATGGCATCTGTTATAGGTTACCTTGAGGTTGCTGTAGTTCAAATTTACTTGTACCTAAGATGTTTTGATAGTTGTGTTGTGAAGATGCCTTTTCCAGAAGTTCGTTACTTTTACTAATATTTATGGAATGTAAACTGACATTTCTTATCTGTGCTTCCTTGTAAATTCTAAAAAGCAAAAAGTGTTTATTTAAATGATCAGATGAAAATATTGTGAATATTTCTCCTCTCTGTATCCACATGGGATTGGTGTTCTCTCTAAAAGCCTAGGGCTGAAATCACACATGCATGTTTTAGTAGCAGGAGTGAATTCTAAAAGAAGGAAATGTATGTAATTGTATGTAAAGCGCTGTGGAATATGATGGCGCTATATAAGTAGGCAAAATCAATAAATAAATAAGAAGGAAGACCGATTTTTCTGGCATTTAGTTAAAAAAAAACAAAACAAAAAAAACTGGAGCATCAAAAACTGACTGCTTGTGTTGAGGGCTCTACCCTTTTCTTCAATCATGCTTATAAATTTCATGTTTCACATGTTATCCTTCAGGGACATAGCCTTAGACATAGTTCCTCCGAACTCGTTTTTTTTCCTACACAGCATGGTTATAACTTAAAGTGTGACACGTCCAAATAAAAGCTTCAGCTGATGTAGGTGCTGAGACCCCCACTGTCCCCCCGCTCAGCTGTGCTCGGCGACTCCTCACCTGCACAACCATCCTGTCTAACCCTTTTCTCAGGATTGGTTGGTGTCCAAGTGCTCAGATCCCCACCACTAGATATTTTATCCAATATTTGGTGGGTACAAGATAACTTTTAAATCTGGCTGATGACAATTAGATATTTTTCATTATTAACAATGCTTTTACTATTTTTATGCTACTAATGATTTTTGCTGCATTTTTGTCTAAAGATACATAGTTGCATTTTTACCATTCTTATACACAGACGGACTAGGACTGCGGACACAGTGTAGTGTCAGGTTATTACACATTTTAATAGTTATTTTTATATTGTTTTTATATCATTTGCTTATTTTCTTTTCCTTTTATTAGTTCATTTTTACATTTTCTTTTACTTAACAGCTCCAGCTATAAGAGAAAACCTTCCCAATAATGTGAGAGTTGTCTAGAAGAGGGCTATGTCTAGAAGAAGAACCTCTTAACAGCGACTATAACATTAGTATGCCTGGTCGTTAAGGGGTTAAAATGTAAAATGGCTTTTATGTAGTCATTAATTATATTATATGTAGTAATGGAAATATACTTTGGCCCCATCATCACATTGCCGTAGAACAGGGCAATGATGAAATATAAGCGTAGGTGTATGCTGCATCTGGATATTTATACACTGTATCTCATATAATGTATCTAAACATAGACTATACAATACCTTGTCGCTCCTTTTTACTAAGATGTATGCACATGTGTGGGAGGTGGAAAAGCCATACTAAAAAGATGAAGTCATAGGAATTTGTGATAAGTTTGTCCAAGGGGGCAACGTATATGATTAGTAATTGTATTACTTCACTGAACCATTGTGTAAGTATATCTGCCTTCCCTGTCATCTCTGGGGATTTGCTACCTCTGACAACGAACAGGGAAATCCTTTGCAGATGTTTAGTGTAAAACATAATTCGACTGCCCAAAGGAACTGTATGACAGTGCTGAAATTCTGAGTCTCATAGAAGAGGTGATTTAGGATCTACAGAAAGGATGTCTTAGCTACTTAGATCTAGTATATATCAAACATGTGCATGTCATCAGCCAGGAGTTCAGTCCATGGCTAGCATATGCTGGCATTAATGCAATGCACATGAAATATGAATAATGGTCATAGAATCTTGTCTTAAAACAAGGGAAACAAGCCAAAATGTCAGTTCAGTCCATCATCACATTTTTGTGATATTATCTCATAGGAACACTTAAAGTGAGCGTCCACTTCTAACACCATGTTGTCTTAGGTCTGAGATAATGTACAGATTGATTTCATGATATATCTATATAGTGATTGGAGCTGCTTTTACAAAGTTGCAAAACGCAAAATTTAGTGTCTTGTTCCTACGTGTGAACACCTGTCAAAAACAGTGACTAGTGTGGATCTACAGGTGCCACAAACCAAAGTATGGCGTATCTTATAAAAACATTTGCTTTGTAAACCATACAAATTACATCCTCTTTAGGAGATGAGACCAGATGACAAACCAAAATGCTGTGACTTTTGCATTAACTTGCAGGGCGGATTGGAAGAGAATCAGTTTACTGACAGGTCGGTGTTCACATTTCACCTCAGTGGGAAGGTCAATAGCGACAACATTAGGATGTGGGGCTCAGAAAAACCATGTGCGTTTATTGATCAAATGAGGGTCTAGCCTAAAGTAAACGTATTCTTTGCAATGAGGCACAAAGTCTACGGTCCCTTCTGTTTTGCTGAGGATATTGTCACTGGCCACTTCTACCTGGACATGTGCCAAATGTAGTCTGTTGAAAAATCCATTCTTTTAACATCTTCCTCTATGAGCAGGCTGCTGTACCTCCACATTTCCATTTGGATATTTACTGATACCTGAATGAAACGGATGGATCAGCCGCTCCAGAAAGACTGATTCACCAATGGTGCACTGGCCTCCACAATCGCCAGACCCACTATAACCTGTTTCTGTGAGGCTACATCAAGGACTCTGGACCCCTGCAACCACAGGATATGAATGGCCAAAGATGACTTATCACTGAAAAAATGGAGCCCATATCTGATGTTGGCACACGACTGGAGAGAGCTGGACCACCACCTAGACATCTGCCGTGTCGCCAATAGAAATCGTGTAGAACATTTGTAAAACTTGGCTAGACCGTGTGTCTTGCTCGTAGATGTGTGCTATATTCTCTTGGTTGTGAATACAGAGCCTATACTTTTGCACCATTCTTTTAGAATGTCCCTGTATGAATGGACTTATTGATATTCATATTACCTGGTAGCACCAATCCACAGAATGCTGGGCACTGCGTTGTGGTACCCACTTTGAGCTTAGTACCATTGCCTTAGATTTATACATGACCCCTATAAATGCTCTTTTAATTTCATGATTATTATAGAAAACACAAAATGTAGCTTTTTTACCTTCAGTTAAATAACTACAGATGTATTTGTCTGATATTGAAGTGAAACTTTGTAAGAATTAGGAAATTGTAAGGGTTTTACCGGAAAGATATTTGCAACCAGGAAGAATGACAATAATTTGACCATGTGAGAAACCTGGAGGCAGATCCACTGCTGATAGTGCAACTGCCTATGTATCGTGCCAAGCAGCCAGATGTTGTGGTCTAATTTCCTAAATCTTGACATCTGTGTCTGGCAATGGCATAAATAGCCCGTAGAACAACCAGAGGCAATTCAGTGAGCACAGATAATTCTTCAGTATGCTGTTTCAGTCTTTAATAACACAAAGGTCCAAATGTAAGAATCCTCACGCGGCAGCTCAAGACTTCCTAAATCTCATTATAAAACAAAACTAAAATATTAGTTTTTTTGTAGTTTATACTGTTGGAGGGTGTCAGGGGCCCAGGGCCCACGCCATCTATGCCACAAAGTTGGTACTGTGGGCTTGGTCCACCTTCCGCCAACTCCTGTTCATAGAATATAGTGATGTTGCAGCCAAGAAATACACTCGATTGACACAGGCACGTTGTCACCAGTGTTTACTGAGGTAGATCTTTGGCATTACACAGGTTAACGACAGTTGCTTAGCAGTATGATACATCCAGGATCAACTTCATCACTAGACTTGTAGCATGAGAACAGTCCCATGGTGCACACAGCGATTTGTCACGTTCTCGCAGGGATTTGTGTTCAACACTCGCGATGACTGGTTCTCAAGCTCACAATGAATTTGGCAATTTTAGCCTTTGGGAACCGACTCAGCTCCAGAATTGTACAGTGCAAATGGTAAGCCAGACTGGTAACAACTGAATCCTGAATGGACCATGTGAAGGCATAAAATGGAGCAGGAGGCAGACAGCTTTCTTCTCCATGTAGTGACCATACCATGTTACTACCGTGAAGTTCCGATTCGCTTGATTGGTATCTAGGCTGTAGTAACTTGGGTCAGTCATGTACGTACACATCTGCGTCCTGCTCCGTTCTGATGCTGATTGATTGTGGTGCCTATTGTCAGTCTTCCAATGATTTGATATAAATGGCCTATCCTTATGATATGTTATCAATATTTTTAGTTTTTAAAACCCCTTAAAACTTGGAGGATAAGCTGGCACAAGTAAAGTATACAAGTCCAGGAGGAATAGTGGGAAAGATTTATAAATACCTCTACGCCAGTTTTCTGACGTAGGGGGATGATATCGTTGCACATATTTAGTGCAAGGTCCTTTTTTGTGCCAACCGAGCACCACAGCTGCTGTTCTGCCCCTAACTCACCATGTTGTGCAAATGTGGGTGGAGCAAAGCAGTCTAGGGCAGCAACATTTTGCATTGATATATTCATTATATCCTATGCCAGTTTTATGGTGTGAGATTATAATCGAAATCTACACTAGTTAGGAACCCATTAGATCTCCATTCTTCTGGTTAAAAGTGCATTTGATTTCTAAAGACGCCATAACCTCCTCATAAATGGATCATTCCATGTGCTAGTCTGGGGCTTTTATTAAGATTGACATATGATACACCAGTCTTAATAAATCTGCCCCCATATCTGCATAAAAGATGCAACCCTTCTGTGATGATTCTGCTTAAATATAGCTATAACTCAGAGATGTATTTTGATCTCTGGGTATAGTATCTCCCTTCTTACCTGCATTTATTCATAAGGTGCGCAGCTATAAGCCTAGGTGTATATTGGCAGTAGTAGCAATGTTGTAACAATGGGGCTTTGTATCCATCCCAGCAGGGCTCCATTGTATTCCTACACAGCCCTGAGTGATCAAACAAACACCTGCATTGTCCAGTCTGCACTGATAGATCAGACCTGGCTGATAACATTGTATCATTCCACTTGGTCTCAGCTCTATACAAAAAATCTGGACTTGAGTGCATTATTCAATCAGACTTGCTGCCGCCGGTGACCTCATTCTGGGAGGTGGCATAAAGGGTATAAAAGATGAGGTAAGAGGCAATGGGAGGAGATTGGGCTGAGACCATCACAGACTACAGAGTTTTTACAGACAGACCACTGTGAAGAGCATGCAGGCTGGATTATTGTATTAATGCCACATGCTAACAAGCCTCCACTGGTTACTCACACATACCAAAGCATGTGTGAGTGTTGGACTCCAGAACCACATCAAGGAGATGTGTGGTAAAGTAACTATTTCACCTTTATTCCCTTTTATTTTAAGTACTGTATCTTGTAACTAGTAACTGTTAATGCTTGTATATATCTGCATATTTGTTCTGAACTGCATGTGTTAGATGTTAATACCGACCCATTTAGGGGTTAATAAATATATAAAATGTAGAAAACTTGTCTTGTATTTATCTTGTGAACCCGGCACTCACTGGCGGTGAGTGTGGTTTTTATATGAAAGAAGACTCAGGTGTGGCCACAGCGGTGTTGGCGCACTGAGGATCTTTCACACCTTCTAACATTGGCAGAACTTGAGCCCTACTTACTCAAACACCTCCGAGTGGTTTTGACAGATTTCACTTCCTTGGGTTTTACACCACCTTACAGATTATTTAGCAAATTACATTTATCTCAGATTTCCGTCAATGGTCGATGCAAACGACAGTCAGTATAATGTTCAAATCTTCAACTGTTAGAGAATAAATCATATTTTATTGGACAATCCTCCAAATGATAACTTTTTTCCCCCCAAACAAAAAAATTTAAAATCCACTGTTCCAAATTATTATGCACAACAGAGTTTCTAAACATTTTTATAGTTTATAAGGAATTGAAAATGGTCATTTGTTGAAGCATTAAGAAGTCACATTTACTAAAATCAAAATCTATTTCAATCAAAAACATCTTAACAGGCCAAGTTACATGTTAACATAGGAGCCCTTCTTTGATATCACCTTCATAATTATTGCATCAATTGAGCGTGTAATTTTTTGGATAGTTTCTTCTTGAATTTCTTTGCAGTTGTTGGAATAGCCCCTCAGAGCTGCTGTTTTGATGTGATCTTCCTCCCACCCTCATAGATCTTTTGTTTGTGGATACTCCAAAGGTTCTTAGGGTTGAGGTTAGGGGAGGATGGTGACCACACCATGAGTTTCTCTCCTTTTATGCCCATAGCAGCCAATGACTCAGAGGTATTCTTTGCTGCATGAGATGGTGCATTGTCATGCATGAAGATGGTTTTGCTAAAGAAGGCCTGGTTCTTCTTTTTATACCATGGAAGAAAGTGGTCAGTCAAAAACTCTATATACTTTGCAGAGGTCATTTTCCTACCTTCAGGGACCCTAAAGGGGCCTACCAACTCTCTCCCCATGATTCCTACCCCAAAACATAACCTCCTCCTTGCCGACGTGGCAGCTTTGTTGGGACATGGTGGCCATCCATCAACCATCCACTACTCTATCCATCTGAACCAACCAGGGTTGCACAGCACTCATCAGTTAACAAGACTGTCTCAAAATTAGTCGTCTTATATGTCTGGGCCTACTGCAGCCATTTCGGCTTGTGAGCATGGTTTAAGGATGGCTGAATAGTAGGTTTATGCACAACTGCAAGCCTCTGGAAGATCCTACACCTTGAGTTTCATGGGACTCAAGAGGCACCAGCAGTTTCAAATACCTGTTTGCTGCTTTATGGTATTTTAGCAGCTGCTCTTTTAACCCTATGAATTTGTCTGGCAGAAACCTTCCTCATTATGCCTTTATCGGCACGAACCCTTCTGTGCTCTGAATCAGCCACAAATCTCTTAACAGTACGATGATCACGATGATTAATATTTGTGAAATGTCTAATGTTTTCATACCTGGAACCTTTTAAGTAGGTTTCTTTTTAATTGGAGTCACCTGGCAAACTAATTATCACAGGTGTCTGAGATTGATTTCAGTGATCCAAAGAGCCCTCAAACACAAGACCATCCATGAGTTAAATTGAAAAACAACAACTTGAGGGACTGCAGAGGGTGCAGTCACACCTGGGCCCAAGAGCCTTAGAGGGCCCAAAAGATGACTAGTGCCAATCTGAGGAGACCAGTACAATACATTATAATCGGGGGCCTGGTACAGATTTTGCACTGGGGCCAGGAGCTTCATATTATGCCTTCACATGAATACATAACGTTACTAACCTAAACTTATAATACTCTGCCCCAAATGCATTTTTTAAAATTATTCTTCACACAATATAAAACAATGGGGCGGATTTATGAAGACTGGCATATCATACACCAGTCTTAATAAAGGCCCTGACTGGCTCATGGAACAAGTTATTTATGAAAAGGTTCTGGTCTCTTCCTAAATAAAGTGCATGTTACTATTCCAGAATGGAGATCTACGCCGGTTAGGAACTGGTGTAGATTACCATTATAACTCACGCCAGAGAACTGGTGTGAATTACAATAAATATATCAGGCCAAGGCATCCTCACTCTGCCCATTTTCTCACAATGTGGCGAGCGAGGCTCAGAACAGGTGCATGTCTAGCGCCAGAAAGAGCCATGTGCCAAATGTGCGCCACAATATCATCCCTCTGGACCTTTCTTAAGAAATCTGCCCCATAAATATCTCCTATTATGTATTAATGGAATATATGTACAGTATAATCCAAGATGGTCTCTACATGACCCAAAGAGTTCTAGTAACCAGGCAAGTAAAAGTTAAATTTCCGATTAATGGCGAGTCTGCTGATTATTCTGATTAAATCAGGTTGATTTGATTTGCACACTGTAAAGACGTTTGCTACAGACTGGAACAAATCTGGTTCCTGACATCTTCATTTGAATTATGCAGAATTAATAGCCAATTCTGTATATTGTCAGTTACCCAGCTAACCTGTATTACACTGTTCTCTATTCTTTAAGGTTATTATATCCATGGTAATTTATTTGACTATGATATGTCTTTTATGGTGTGCAGAAGTTGTACTGAAGCAGAAAATCTCAGCTGTAATGAAGGTTGGCACCATCCGCTCACCATATACTTGCACCATCCTGCGTGGTTTAATTGGCATTCAGTGTGTTGATAAATGAATCGCTTTAATGGGATAATATATTTGACATATGCAGGACTCTCCTGAGGAATACAATTCATTTTTGCATTTCACACGGATACCGACACACATATCCACTTCCAACAGCTGTGCCAAAAGACATGAACTGTGCCAGCATGCAACATGACTATCACACACAGTAAAATTTTATTGCCTGTACTTCATTTTACTCCATACAAATCCCAAGCTGCAGTTTACAATCTGTTACCATGATCATTATTTTTCTGATTTTTAGTTATATTTATAATATTATAGTTCCTATCGCTTTATGGATTTTTTAAATTTTTTTTGTCCAATTTTTGGTTTAAAGATTCTTTAGTCAATATTCAGGAACTAGACATTTACAGTGCAAGTTTGGAATAGAAATTTTATAGGCTGTGGATAATTCTTAAATAGGGATTTTAAACAAAAGAAAATGTTGACAACAGCAAGCCCAAAGGAAATATCACAAGGTTTTCTCCACGTTCTGCAAAATTCAACACAGAGGTTGTATATTAACATTTTATCCACATTTTATTAGGTAAAACAACTATGTTTTCTAGAATGTGGTCGGGAGCGGCATAAGGTTGGGTAGGGATGGGGTGCGACCTCTGCGCCAACACATTTATTAAGATTTACTCCAGACAGCTGAAGTACATTAGACAGAGATTTCATTTACAGACGTACAAATGACCCGATATGTGCAACATTTATTAAAACCTTTTGTAGTCTCTAACACAGGGCATGTTATATAATATTACAAAGCTGTCACTTGGCTGTTTTGTTTGCAGGTTCCACCATTGCAAGATATTGGTGCTGTTCGTTTTGGTTACCTTTATCGCTGGCTGGTGAGCAGGGGCGCACCGCTAATGAGGCGAAGTGAGGCGGCCGCCTCAGGCGGCACTGTCCGTCACTGTCTGGGGGGCAGCATTTTTACTATTTAATGTAGACCAGCCCAGGACAGGCCACTTTAAAAAAAAAAAAAAAAAAAACAGAGCTGAACGGGGCCTGTCCTGGGCTGGTTTACGAGATGTCGCATCTCAGCGCAGGCGGCAATACAATGACGTCATCACACCGCCTACGCTGAGACACAGACATCGCGAACAAGAAGAGGCGGCGGCGGCTGCATCAAGGCATCGCAGGTGAGTATAACTTTTTTTTTATATATAAATAGGCCGTGACCTGCTGGAGTATCCCCAGCAAGTAACGGACTATTTATTTACCTACCCCGCGTCTTCTGTGGCTGCCTCCGCTTCCCCTTCTGCTATGGGACGCAGAAAGGGAAGTGAATGCCGCTGTGCGCGGCCGCGGGCCGCAAATACTATTATTATTATACTCGGGGGTCTTTTCAGACCCCCCGAGTATAATAATCGGAGGCCCAGGGGAGGTAAGGAAACATAAAAACCAATGTTACTCACCTCCTGCGATCCGCTGTAACTCCGAGCAGGCTTGAGGCCTCTGGTGACGTCATCAGATCGCGTCGCCTGCCTGATCACGTGACGTCTGTGTGCAATTAAACAGGGCCAAAAGCTGCAAGGAGTGCACCGGTGTCCAGGATAGGTAAGTAACACTGTTTTTTATGTTTGTATTCTTCCCTGGGTCTCCAATCATTATATTCTGGGGTCTGAAAAGACCCCAGAGTATAATAATAGTTCATGGGTGGCCCACTATGGGGCATAATACCGTGTGCAGGGGCCACTGTAGAGCATAATACCCTGTGCAGGGGCCACTATAGAGCATAATACCGAGTGCAGGGGCCACTATGGAGCATAATACCAGTTCAGGGGCCACTATGGAGCATAATACCAGTGCATGGGCCACTATGGAGCATAATACCAGTGCAGGGGCCACTATGGAGCATAATACCAGTGCAGGTGCCACTATAGAGCATAATACCGTGTGCAGGGGCCACTATGGAGCATAATACCGTGTGCAGGGGCCACTGTGGAGCATAATACCGTGTGCAGGGGCCAATATGGAGCATAATACCGTGTGCAGGGGCCAATATGGGGTATAATACCGTGTGCAGGGGTCACTAGGGAGCATAAAACTGTTTGCAGGAGTTGCTGTGGAACATAATACCGTGTGCAGTGGCCACTGTGGGGCATAATACCGTGTGCAGGGGCCACTATGGAGCATAATACCATGTGCAGGGGTGACTGCGAGGCATAATACAGTGTGCAGGGGCCGCAGTGGGCCATAATACTGTGCAATACTGTGTGTAGGGGCTGCTGTGGAACATTATAGTGTGTGTAAATGGGGCGCTATAAACAGGGGCTATGGCCCTGTTTATATTATACGCTGTCTGTTTATAGTGACCGTGTGATGTAATTGTAGCCTTGTCACATACTGTAGACATGTACAGGATGAGGCTGTAGTTACATTACATGGCTGCTATGAGATGAATGACACTATGTAAACAGAGAAGCGGTCATGGCGCTTACACAGGTACCATTCAAATAGCTGATCAGTGGGGGTCCTGGGTTTTTGAGCCCCACTGATTAGTTTATTAATGACCTGGAAAACATTTTAATTAGTTAACACCTGGGGTATTATTAATAAGGGGCACTATTTATACAGGGTACACACGGACATTATTAATATAAAGATGCACTTGGGGGTATTATTCATTATGGGGGGTTATATCATATATTTTATAATTGGGGGTAGCAGCAGGATGGGGGCTTTGTGTAGGTGAGGACAATGTGGGTTGGATGCCTGGAAAAGTGAGGAGCCAAAGATGCCTGTGCTGCAAACTTTACAGAGACAAGTCACAGCTGGAAGAAGTGGTTATGGTGGTCCAAAGGGAAGAGAAGGGAAATGTGAAGGATTAGTCAGAGACGTCACCTGTAAGTCACAGAATGTTACTGCACTGTATTCACCTAAATGATAGAGGATAAATACCTGATTGATGGGGGTCTGTCTGCTGAGTCCCCCACTGGACCTGAGAATTGGAATTTTTTCCCCCACTGGGTGGGAATTCAGCCTGACCGCAGCCATATATAGGTGTGTCACTTGGTGGATGGACGAACCCGCGTGGCTCTCATTCACTTCGATGGAAGTGCCAAAGATACCCGAAGTCCAGTACTCAGCTATCTGCGGCGTTCCTATTATAGAGAATGGGGGCCACGTGGGCTCGTCCATCCACCAAGCAGAAGATGTAATGCAGGAAGAAGAATTCTTAAAAACTGTTTTATAACTTTGTGTATTGTGTATGTTGTGCGACGATAACAGTGTGTTAAACTAGTAGCATGGAAACTCAAATTTTTTTTGGGGGGGGGGGGGTCTCACACACTGGGAGTGGGAATCTGCAAAAAAGCAGAATTTTCAAAAAAAAAAATTAAAAAAGTAGCATGTTAATTCTAGCTGTGAAATTGCAAGCAGTTCCCTATATATTTGAGGGGAGCAGAAAACATGCAGCAAAAAGTCAATGAAAAAAAAAAGCTATCGCTGCATTTTTTCTGCAGCGGTTTTTAGCTGCATTTCTGGGTTTCCATTGCAGCTATCACATGCAGTATTACACTAGAAGATAACACCTCTATAGATAACGTTGCTGTCTCATTAATGTAACCACTACTGACAATAGATGATGTCACACAGATTATATCTACTCCCCCTGTACAGAGCATGCCTAGAAATCCCCCATAGACCTCAATAAATGTCCTTTAGTCTGTTGCTGCCTATTGCCATGATTAGTCTGTAACAGTGCAAAGGAGAAGCTTAGGCAAGATGGAAGCCCACATAATCCTGTACGAAAAATAGAATTAAATTCTACAACTAGAAAAAAAAGTAATATTTCACCGTCTGGTTTTAATGAATTAAAAAAGTATGTGGACCATCCACTGTAAATATACAGTTAAAACTATTTGGTAATGAATCTCAAAATGTTCATTGGATTCCAGGACCAAGCTATGAAACTGTATACTTGAAGCATTTTTGCTAATACTGTACGTACTTTACTTGTGTGCCCTAAAATCATAATGTTGAAAAGGCTTTGTGAAAAAAAAAATGTTAAATCTACTTCTAGCTTGGCAAATATCTTCTATTATTGATGGCGTCCCTTGCTTTTAAAGGTAATCAGTGGCTCCTTGATGTGTCTCAGAGATCTTCTTGGAAATGTCAGAGGTCACTTTATGCCGCTGTCAAGACGTCAGACTAACCAGACTCCGTTTTACTTGTGAAGAAGGCAAAAACATTTTTTTCATTTAACTTTGTGCCATGTGTCATAAAAGGTCATGAAAAGTGCCCTGCTGTTTAAAGCAAGGCTATTCATGTGAAGTTTAGCAAAAACTTGTCCTTATAATGATACCCTGACAGATACTTCTGTTTTCTGGTGTCTCACTAAAGCAATGACAAGAGGTTGCCAATAAGGTTTTATTTTCTTCAAAGGAAAATACTCCCAAATATATACAATTGAATCCCAATTTTAAGATATAGGGCATACTTATTTTTACTGATTTAAGTGTATTAAAGGGAACTTGTCACCATAAAAGTGCAGTCTGGTAAGAAAGAGGAGCCTGGTTGCTGCATTCAGAGTAGATTGTAGAGGGAAGTCTTTTGTAAATGGTAATCGGATTAGTAAATTACAGTAACGAGGTGGGAAAGAATCAGAGCAACAATAAGGGTTTATGATGTTTCCAAGGCAATAGAAGGGCGGAATCTGGAGATGTTTTTGGGGTGTAGGTGACATCAGCATGTAAGAGATTGAATATAGAGGGTAAAGGGAAAGTCTGAGTCAAAACCTAACATTAAAGCAGTTTTCTTGTGCCTAGGACTTAAGATAAGTCCACAGAAGGATGTAAAGATCTGTTTTAGGTAGGTTAATAGAAGGCAGAAAATCAAGATGTTCAGTTTTGGAAAGATCAGTTTCAGATACAAAGAGAATGTGATGTTTGATATATAGAGTCAGTATATTTTATAACTTATTGATTGAATGTCTGATCCTTCTGGCTGAGGAGTCCAGTGGGCAGTCTCACTTTAAGGGGTTTTCTGGTGAAAATCTATCCACTGGGATAGATTATCAGTATGTGATCTGTGGGGGTCCAACACCCAGACCATGCACAGATCAGCTGTTCTAGTAGCCTCTGCGAGCCAGACGCTGCTACTGAATGGGAGTGCATGCAAGTAATATGAGCAGCACTGCCATTCCCTGGTCCACGGCTATTCAGTGGACAGGTTGCTGCATAACACCAATTACTTGACCACATGAAGTCTGCTGATACAGAGATATACCAGTATATCAGTATGAAAAATCAAGTTGGGGCCGGACAACCCCTTTAAAAACCAGCAGCTTTCCCTGTTTGAGCATGGATACAGAAATGGCTATCCTTTACCAACTGAACTCCTAAGCATAGAAAACAGGCATTTCAATCTTCTAGTTACAAGTTATACTAAATACTTTTTCCATAAAAGTATGTATTAATCTGCTCAGCTCCTCCTGCTTTATAACATGATGTTAGGTGGAAATACATGTTCAATTTGGCAGATCCTTTTTAATGTTATATATATATATATATAAACTGAAGATTTAAGAATATTTAAAGGTAGACTAACAACTCCCCAAGCATATTCAGTTCTACCGCCATGTTACAGAGCACATTACAGTTGTAACATACCTTTGTTATGTAAATTAAGATTGTGAAGAAAGATAACTTTGAAGTCTTAGGCAGTTGGTGTACTGCAGTTGGGCTTTCAGGTCTCTGGAGCACCGCTTTAGCCATTTAGACCCCTACTATCATCTGCCTGTGCCACCCTGTGTTGTGCTGACCCTCCCACTGCTATGACATAACCCATCCCACTTAAGCAGCAAGAGCAGTGCTCCCAGAGCTGAAGGCCTACCCCCCAGTGCACCAACTAAACAATTTGCATAAGACTTCAAAGTTGTTTTTCCAAATCTATAAAAGTGACATACATAACAAGGTATGTTGTTTATCACTGCAATTTGCTCTGTAATGTAGTGATAGCAGTTGAATATTCTTGGGGGAGATGGTAGACTCACGTTTAAAGAAACTCTCCGCTAAACCATGACATTTCTTATCTCTCCATCAGTTAATAATAAGAATTTCCTAAATCCTAAATTAAGACGGAATAGCTACTTGGTAGTATATGAGGGACATCTTAACGTTAAATGGCTTTTCTGGCCCCCAGGTGGTTTTCCATACTTATGACCTATCCACGGTATGGTTAATTGTATCACATAGATGAGAGTCTGATACCTGGACCCCGCACCAATCAGGTGATCTGACCGCCTCTAGTCACTGGAAGCTACTGAATTGGATGGGGCTGGGAGGAATTCTGCTGCTGTTCCAGTTGTAGACACAGAGCTTCAGCCCTGGCCCTGTGTTGTATATAGTACAGCTGATCGGTGCGGAGGCCGCTTATCAGCCCCCACCAATCCTATATAAGAATAGTCCATAAGAATATAAGAATAGGCTATAAAACGGTAACTAAAGTAAATAACTAAAAATTTTAAGCCTGTGAAGTAGTGGAAATGGAGTTTAAGTATTTTAAGGAATTCTTGAGTTGTTGCCTACATTTACTCTCTATGTTCAGTCACAATGCTTCCTTTTTTCTTAAATATGAGTAATAAAAAACCTAAAGCGAACACTACCAGAGACTAATAACATGCACAACATTTTCCTAACTTCAGTTGTCACTACTTGGGTTATTTTAGTTTTTGTTTATTGTAGAAATGTGTATTAGCTTTTTAGTTGTATTACTGTTTCATCTCTAAGCAACAGTATACAATTGCAGTTGCATAAAATAATAAATGATGGCATGTACAATGTGGCGCAGAGCTGCTGGGTCAAGGAAATGAAGCATCAATCAAGACTCCATTTTCTCTGAGCAAAATGCCTTTCAGCTTCCCTTATCACCCCCTCTGGTCATAGAAGCAGTCAGCTAATGAATCAGAAAAAAAAGCTGGTTACCAGATGTCCTGGCCTATTAACACACACGCTGTATTCTGCATTGGCATTCTCTGAGCAATTGATGTGTTGCATATACTGGTAAACATGAATTCTTTTCATCAAGATCCTAGAAAATTCCTTTGTCCTTTCTAATAGAAATGATTTACACAGACTTTTACTTGGTCTCAGAACTTTATTTTTCATTCCGACTAAAAAACAGTCAAGAACTTACCAGGATGTCATTTGAGAGAAAGCCTTGTGGGACCATCTCTCCTCTGTCACCTCTGTCTCCGTTCCTGACATGTCTGTTTCATTAAACAATTGTATTCCCCCATGAAATAACAATTCTATTATATTTCTTAATGTATCTTGTATCCTTAAGAGGTTTGTTTTTATGATCGCGAACATATAGGAGTTTGCAGCTTTTTTAAACCAATGACCTATCCTTAGAATAGGTCATCATCAATATCAGATCGGAAAGGTCCAGCACCTCCACATTCACTTATTTGCACCAGCCACTGTTGATGGAACTACAAGGTGAACAGTTCCGGAAGCAGACTACTCCATTCACTGTGTAGTGGCTGAACCAGGATACTCAACACACATTTACATGATATTCACTTGTAAATTCTGTTAATGGCTTCTAATGACCTGAAATTGAGCAGTTACAAATGAGCAGTTCTCCATTCTAGACAGGTCACCATTAAAGGAGTTGTGCTTAGAGATGGGTGAACTGACTCGTACCAAGCTGCGTTTGACCCGAATATTCCAAATTGTTTGGTTTTTTACAAAACTGAACAAATGGAGATTCGTCTCGGGCAGGCTAAAACAAAAAAAAAAAGCATTCCTACCTCACGGTGTCTGGCGTGCACATGTCACCGCTGAGGCCCAGTCACCAGCCTCAACAGTGACCCCCGGGCGCATGACATCGCCAAGGAGGTGGAGAGAGTGCACCAGACACCACAAGAAAGCCCAAAAGAGGTAATGGAAGGCAAGTATGAATGATTTTTTTTTTAAAAATTTTTCACCTCCCCTGCGCCTCCATCTATTATACTCTGGAGTTTGAAGAGAGGCCAAAGTATAATACTGTCACTTTCACTTTGACATAACTTTGGCTGTGTTTACCTTAGAGAGCTAGAATTTGGATAGATAGGAGCCCTGACAGTGTTATACACCAGGCATGTCAGACAAAGTTTGAGACTTTTGTGCGGGCCGCAGATGTACAAAACTCACGATCAGCACTTCTGGCTCTTCATTCATTGGCCCATATCCCTGCATATGACCTGCTTACGTGATCAATGAATGACGACCCGGAAGTGCTGATCGTGAGTTTTGTACATCTGCGGCTCGCGTGGCTGCTGATCACCTAAGTCAGTTTTGTTGTGAGCGGAGGAAGAGTCGTGGCTGAGAGTGACTGGGATACTGTGACCGTGCTGAGGAAGAAGGGACCCACTGCCGCACAGGCAAAGTCCAAGCAAGTGAGTGGCCCTCCTGTATGTAACCATTAAAAACTAAAGAGAGGGATGAGCACTCAGATTATAAATAATTGTGATGCAAAAAACAGTGGTGCTGATTGGATGAAAAATGCAATCGAACACAAAGGAGAAACAACATCCAATATAAAGCACACACAAAATTTCTTTATTAAATAACACAGCAAACAAGGAAAAATTAAAAGCAATTAAAATACATGTGCACCCTTGGAGGCAAATACCAGGGGGTGAACAACAAAAAGAACAAATCCTACAGACGCCCATTAAATAAATATAAAGTAAATAAATACATATTGAAAATTCATAATAATAATATAAATAATAATATAATAATATAATATAATGAATAGGCCTATTAGCACAAAGCACAAAGAGGTGTCAAGCCTCAGGACAAAACACTAAAAATGATTGAAAAAAATGATAGCAAATAAATGTTTAGTTTTTAATTGCTGTATTTTTGTTAAATATATTAGTTGCTGTTGCGCACTGCAAATATATGTTGCTGTTACAATATTACTACTTCATATCTTGTTTTCATGACTGCTGTTAAAATACGTGTGTGACATTAGCTGCTGTGTGCGGCCCTCGCAACAACCTCTTGTTACTCATGTGGCCCTCGGGGTACCCTGAGTTTGACATGCCTGTTATACACTATGTTTTAAGCCATTTTGAGGTGTGGTTCATACCGACCTGAGCCATCCAAACCTAAAATGAAGCAAATCTTAAAAGGTTCACCCATCTCTAGTTGTGCTTGCCGCCATTTCCTTAGACTGAATTTTGATCAAAGGGCTTTTCTGTGATTAGGACAGCTATTTCAGTCTGCCCTGGTGTAATCTGATACAGATGCAGCAGTATACTGTACTTTCTATGAGTGGTCCATCAAACCATTATCTATAGTGTTGAATGCAGTTACTATCTTTCAACAGCAACTACTTAAATGCTAATATTTCATTTTCTGTGTTTCCTATGGTTTCGTAAACTTAGCCAGGATACTCCATACTCTTTGTCTTCTTATATTATGTATATCAGCACACTTCCTGACAGTGTTAAATTCACTGTTTGCAGATGTTTCCTCACTGATGATTCTTTAGCCCACATTTACAAATGTACTTGCACCTTCCTGGTGCCTTTTCCTTCAAAATAATATCCAATCTTCTATGTGTCGTGCCTTATAAACCATTTGTGCTAGAGCCAATTGTGTCATAAACATCAGCATAGTGAAAGTTGTGGTTTATTGTTTTTTCAGAAGTTAGGTAGATCTATTAATTACTAATTTTTTTACCCTTTACCTCCTTTTTTTCACCCCTATTAGATAGGATGTTTGGATCTTAAAGGGGTTTTCCAGGATATATTTTTTAAAGCCTATCCATAGGCTAGGACATAGATTTCTGATGGGTGGGGAACTGATAGCTGCATGGATAAATTGTCGGCTGCAGTACATGGCCGGGTGCCATCACTGCAACTCAGCTCCAAGTGAAGTCAATTGGAGCTGAGCTGCAATATCGATATCCAGCGTACTATACAGGGCACAGAGATATCTGCTTCCAGATCTATGATGTTGATAGTATGGGTGCTGAAAGCAACCCTGTATAGCTGATCCATGCGGTGGACAGCTGTCGGCCTGACACCAATCAGATATTTCTCTCCTATCCTAAGGATAGACCCTAAAAAATAAATCCTGGACAACCCCTTTAAACATGTCTCCTGCTCTGTAGTTTGTTTGGACACCATAGCTGCCTGGTCTCCCCTTTTTTATATAGGTGTTCTCTGATGACAGACCTTTTTCAATTTAGATACCTCAGTCAATTGCAACCGAGGTATCTAAAGCAGGCAGATGCATGGGTGCTCCCATGCTGAATAAGATTGCCACTCCCTGGAGTGTCATGAGGGGCGGCAAACCGTTCCTATGACATCTGAAGGTTTCTGTAGACTCCCAGACCTGTAATTAGTATAGTTGTATTACACACTGCCAGAGTCAGGTATTTTACAATATACTGCAATACATTAGTTTTGGAGTATATTGCACGGGCGATTGGACTTGGTGTGTGTGTGTGTGTGTGTGTGTGTGTGTGTGTGTGTGTGTGTTTTTTTTTTTTTTTTCTTGTTTTTTTAAATAAAAAAACCCACAAAAATAAAGTAAAATAAACATATTAGCTATCCAGGGGTATTCAAAGAAGCCAGAACTAAAGAAATATAAAAAGATTTATCCCAGTTGTGAAAAAAAAAAAAAAAAAAAAAATTAAACTGCCAAATTTTTTTATTTTTTTTTTGGTGTTTTACCTAAAAAAAAATTGTATAAAAGTGATCAAAACATCAGACATTCTGCGAAATGGAATAAATAAAAACTTGCTTCCCTTGCAAAAAGATACCTTACATAGTTTTAAACACAGAAATATATAAAAAGTCAAACTATAACGAGATAATAAGAGATTTTTTTTTATTTTTTTCAATTTTCTTAAGTTTTGAATGTTTGTAACAGTGGTAAAACATAACAAAAACTGAATTTGGCCTCTCCATGATTAAACCAACCCATAAAATATAGTCAATGTGTCACTTTTACTGCACATAAGAAAACAGTGCAGTTTTTTCTAATTCCACTACGTTATGAATTTTTGTCCAACTTCCCAAATATATCATACAGAATATTAAATGGCGCCATTAGGATGGATGTACATTTTATCCCTTAAAAAATCTGCAAATGCAAAAATGAAAAGTGGTTGTGGTGGGAAGGAGTTAGAAGCTGTAAATAATGCTAAACTTCAAAAAAAAAAAAAAAAAAAAAAAAAACCAAAAAAAAAAAAAAAAAAAAAAAAAAAAAAAAAAAAAAAAAATATTTTTAATATTTAAAAAAAAAAAAAGAAAAAAAAAAAAAAAAAAAAAACAAACAAAAAAAAAAAAAATACTAAAAAAAAAAAAAAAAAAAAAAAAAAAAAAAAAAAAAAAAAAACTCATCCCCCCCCCCCCCATTTTTCCCCCCTTTTCCCCCCCCCCAACCCCCCCAAACCCCCCCCCCCCCCCACGCCTTAAACCACACACCCCCGGGAAACAAAAACAAAAACGCCCCCCCAACACGGGAAAAGAGAGAAAAAAAAAACCCAAAAATTTTCTAATTTTTTAAAAAAAAAAAAAGGAAAAAACCAAAAGGCCCCCCCCCAAAAAAAAAAAAGAGGGGGGAATTTAAAAGGAGAAAAAACTTATTAAACATTTTCCCCCCACTATGTTCACAGTGTTGCATAGTTGTGTCACAGAAGAAGCTTGAGAGTAGATTATATGGGATAATCAGCATTTACTTCTTAGAACATGAGGTAAACAGCATCAAAACGTTAACACAGCAAAACTGAAAGTAAAAAGGACCTTTTACAATAGAGAGATAAAAAGCAAGGTACAGCAAGTCTCACATAGCATACCATTACACTCTATTCAGCATATAACACTAATAACATCGCCATCTACTGTCAGATAGATGTAAACTTCTCCTGCACACAAATAAGTCTATCTGTTGCATATATATGTATATAGTATATACCAACACCCTTTCTCAACAGTAAGAACTTATTCAGTTAAATATAATCTCTTCATCAGTCTCTGGTGTCTTTCAGCACTCAACGCCTTTGTGAAAATATCTGCTGTCATATCTTCAGTTGGGCAGTATTCTAAATTCAGAATTCCTTGTTCCTGATGATCCCGTAAGAAATGAAACTTCACATCAATGTGTTTAGTTCTGGGATTAACTCTTTCCATCTGAGCAAGAACAAGACATCCTTGATTGTCTTCATGTAACGTTGTTGGTCCTAACTGTTGTTGTCCTAAGTCTCTTAGTAGTTGTCTTAACCAAAGAACTTCTTGACTCGCATGAGCGGCGGCTACATATTCTGCTTCTGTAGACGATAGTGTTACTATAGATTGTTTTTTACTAGTCCAACTAATTGGTCCGCCCGAGAGTAAGAAAAGATAGCCACTGGTAGATTTTCTATCAATTGGATCTCCAGCCCAGTCTGCATCAACATATCCAGTTAAAACGCATTCATCACTTGCAGGTAGTTTCAGTTTAACGTTGCTAGTTCCTTTCAGATAACGTATTACTCTCTTTACAGCTTTCCAATCCATTTCATTGGGGTTTGACACTTTTCTGCTCAAAATTCCTACTGCTGCTGCAATGTCTGGCCTTGTAACAGTCGCTAAATATAGTAATTTTCCCATTGCTTTTCTGTATAGCTCATTATCTGGTAACATATTTTGTTCACTTTTAATTTCCTTCAGATAATTAGTTTCCATTGGAGACTTTACTGGTTTCGCATCTTTCAGTCCAAATGTTTCTATTATATCTTTGATCATGTGATTTTGGTTAAGTTGGAAACTCCCATCTTCTTCTCTTTCTATCTGTATCCCTAGGTAATGCTTCACATTTCCCAGATCTTTGATCTCAAAGTGTTGATCCAAAATTTTCCGTATTTCAGCTTCATCCCTTTCTCTTTCAAAACAAACTAAAATATCATCAACATATATCAGTACATAGATCCATCTGTCATCTAGTTTCTTTGTGTATAGACAGGGATCCGCTTTGCTTCTTAGAAAATGTTCATTTATGAGCACTTCAGTGATTTTATCATTCCACGCTTTAGCGGCTTGTTTTAAACCGTATATACTTTTCTGTAGCTTACAAACCATGTTTGGTTTCTCTTTATCTTTGAATCCTGGAGGTTGTTCCATGTAAATTTCTTCTGTTAAATCTCCATTCAGAAATGCTGTCTTTACATCCAGATGTTTCAATTCCATTCCTTTAGTAGCTGCAACCGCAAGCAAAGTTCTGATTGTAGTATGCTTGACAACCGGAGCAAATGTTTCATCATAGTCTTCTCCGTATTTTTGAGAATAACCTTTAGCTACGAGTCTTGCTCGGTATTGTTCAGCGGTGCCATCTCTTTGGTATTTAACTTTAAAAACCCATTTACATCCTATAGCTTTTCTCCCTTTTGGTAATTCTGTCAGTGTCCATGTCTTTGAATCATGCATGGATTTCATTTCTGTTTCTGTAGCCTTTATCCACTTATTGGCCTCTTCTTCTGAAAGTTGAGATATATCCTCCCAAGATGTAGGTTCATATACTTTATTTGTACTTGCCTTGTATGAAAGACGTACAGGTGGTTTTCCTTTGTTTTCTCTCATTGAACGTCTTGGTTCTGTGTCTGTCTGTAGTTCTATCTCTTCACTTTCAGTATTTTGAACTTTATCAATTTCAACTTCTTTTTCATCAAATGTTCCTGCACTTATATCACTGTTGTCTCTCTCATTTCTCATTTCCAGTGATGTCATAATGTTATCATTTAGATCTTCAATGAATGTTACACTGTTACTCACCGTAACTCTGTCTTTTTTAGGATCTAGGATTCTGTATCCTTTGCAGTTGTCACTATATCCAACAAATATTCCTTCTATGGCTCTGTTTTGAAGTTTGGAGCGTTTCTCTTCTGGAACAAAAACAAAAGCTTTGCAACCAAAAACTCTTAAATGATTCACACTTGGTTTCTTACCATGCCACAGTTCATATGGGGTTTTTTCCAGTTTTCTTGAAAAAAGTCTATTTTGCAGATAAGTAGCTGTCATTGCTGCTTCACCCCAGTATTTCTCTGGTAGTTTGGAATCTGTTAGCATGCATCTTATCATTTCAGTCAGAGTTCTGTTTTTCCTTTCTGCTACGCCATTTTGTTCAGGTGTGTATGGAACAGTTTTGTGATGCTCTATTCCATTCTGTCTTAAATAGTTCTCTATTTGGTGTCCTGTGAATTCACCTCCATTATCACTTCTAATGATGATTGGCTTCCTCTGAAACTTATTATACGACTTTGACACGTATTCTTCTAATTTACTGAAAACTTCACTTTTGTTCTTTATTAAGTACGTGACTGTGTATCTTGAGTAGTCATCTATAAAAGTCACCATATATCTATTACCTCCTGATGTGGTTACTTTCATGGGTCCACATACATCAGTATGCACCAAGTCAAGTGGTTTTGTGCCTTTTGTTTCACTCTCTTTAGGTATACACACTCTTGTAGCTTTAGATTTTATACAACATTCACATCTTACAATAATTGAGCAATCAGATATCAACAGATCTTTTGTCAAATTTTTGTTCTGTAATGCCATGATACTCTCAGGATGTCTGTGTCCTAAGCGTCTATGCCACATGTGAATACAATTCTTGTGATCATGTGTACATAACTTCATCTGTTCCTTTAATGTGTCTAGATGATATAATTGTTCACCTGCTTTTACATTTATTATTATCTTGTCTCCTGCTAGGATTGTACATTCATCATCTTTGAATTTTACAGTAAGTCCTTTAGCTGTTAGACGTTTTACAGATAATAGTCCTCCATCTAGTCCTGGAACATATAACACATCCTTTACTAGTATCTTTGAATTATGCCCAAATTTATCAGAATAGATTAGCATTCCTTGTCCAGTACCTTCCGCGGTTATTTTGCTCCCATCTGCAAGGTAAATAGCTTCCTTCTTATTTAGATCAAGTTCAGTAAAAAGCTCTTATTACTTGTCATGTGACTTGTTGCTCCTGAGTCAATATACCAACTCATTGATAACCTTTTATCGGTTACTTTAAATGTACCATTCCAGTGATCTGCATGTGGGTTAGATATTGTGCTTTTCACCTTCTGTTTACTTTCTTTATGGTATAACTTCTGTTCTGCTTTCCATATAGTACAGTCTTTCTTTAAATGTCCCTTTTTCTTGCATCTGAAACATTCTCTTGTTTCTGTTTTATAGGTCCTCTTATCTGTAATTCTAAGAGCATTTACACTGTCCTTTTCTGTGGAATCATTTGTTTGTTCTTTCCTTCTCTGGTATTCATCTATGAGTCGTGTTTTTACAAACTCTAGTGTAATGTCTGCTTCAGGTCTTGTTTCTAGTGCATTTATCAAAGCAGTGTATGAATCCGGCAAGCTACACAATAATATTGCTGCTACATGACTTTCTTTAATATCTTCACCAACTGATCTCAGCTGTGTTATCACTTCCATCATGGAGTTTATGTGCTCCTGCATGTCTTCCTGTGCACTTAATCTCATCTTGTAAAGTTTCCTTAACAGAAACAATTTGTGATTTAAGCTGGATCTTTCATGTAACTTTCTCAATGCTTCCCACATTCCCTTTGCTGTATTCTCATTCCTTATGTGGATTAACTGATCATCTTCCACTAATAAGCTGATAGTAGCTCTTGCTTGTCTGTTTTTCTTATCCCATGTCTCATTATTATCATTGGGTCTATCTGTAGTGATTACATCCCATAAATCATCTTTAGACAATAACATCTCCACTTTGAACTTCCATAACTGATAGTTCTCATTGTTCAGCTTAGCTACTGTAAGTCTGAGTTCTGAATTGCTGGTCATTTTAACTTGTCTTACTTGTTTGCAGAGAATTGTTCTGAAGAATCCTTTTGCATTCACTGGGTCTTTTTGTCTTCTATGCCTGGGCCCATAACCTGTTGCATAGTTGTGTCACAGAAGAAGCTTGAGAGTAGATTATATGGGATAATCAGCATTTACTTCTTAGAACATGAGGTAAACAGCATCAAAACGTTAACACAGCAAAACTGAAAGTAAAAAGGACCTTTTACAATAGAGAGATAAAAAGCAAGGTACAGCAAGTCTCACATAGCATACCATTACACTCTATTCAGCATATAACACTAATAACATCGCCATCTACTGTCAGATAGATGTAAACTTCTCCTGCACACAAATAAGTCTATCTGTTGCATATATATGTATATAGTATATACCAACACACAGAGGAAAATGAAATGTCAGGTGGAATAAAGTAAAGTCCCCTTTAAATGTTGCCTATCTAAGCCAGGAAGAAGTGCAGCATTGCCTTAAAAAGATTAAAAAAGACAAATCACCGGATCTAGACGTCAAGCGCCCCATGTTCTAATGAAATTAAGTATAACAATAGACAGACTCTTATTTCTAATATTTAAGGATTGAATATTGACTGTGTCTGTTCCACAGCACTGGCGCATAGCAAGTGTGGTGTCTGTATTAAAAGGGGTCAAAAAGTGAGCTTGGAAAGTATACCGACCTCTAACAGTGGTCAAAATGTTTGAAGAACTTTTAAGATCCTATGCTGCAGTATCTGAATGTAAGAGACAGCCAATGTTGTCCTAAGCTTCATTTGTCTGTATAAACTGTTAATGTTGAATGTATTTCTGTGATTCTGTTCCTTTAAGACAGCAGCCATTGTAATTGTGACATGATGCTGGAGTGAGAGCCCCCCCTCCCCTTTATGTCAGCCTGCCTGTTCTGCAGACAGAGTGTGAGCAGAGAAGCAGGAAGTGACGAGACAGAGAGCAGCAGCCATCTTGGCAAGAGAGAAGACAGGTGTCTGTGTTGTATTGAACTGGTGTGGAGATTTTTCTGTACAGCTAAGCTGTATCTTGGTCCAGAGACAGAGTGTAAAGAGACAACAGGACTAGTGAGTCCACGTGAAAGGAACTGTGCTCAGTGGCTGATCAGTGAGACTGACATTGTGACTGTGTATATGGATACCACAGATAGAGACTCGCAGTGCTGTTGACGTACTGGACAGTAACTGCTAAATCCCGGTTTACATCCCAGCTCAGTGTATGGATTCGGCAGGACTGTCAGTGTGCTGAGTGGAATCTGCTGTTGGATTACATTGCATTCATTGGGTTTCCCTGTTAAAGAGGACTTCATTTCTCCCAAGATCCTGATAACCGTGAGGAGAGGACGCTTCACTATAAAAGAAAGGACCCACTTTGGTGCCCCACCGCGCGCTTCTACGGACTGTAAGCGGTCCACCTGGACCACTGGGGAAAAGGGGGTGCACCCAAATGTGAAGTCAGGGTCAGTTAGGGATAGTTTTGAGTATATTGTTAATTCAGTGTCCATACTGCAGAAGTGGACAGAGTAAAAGTAGAAACCATTGCAGAATTTGCCTTGAAATTGTTCATGCTATATTGTATATTTTGCTTGTCTTTATCCCTGTCATTTTACCTTTAACTAGCCTTTATTAACTTATAGTAAATATATTTTTTTTTTCTTGAACTACCGCGTGTGCGTTCATTTCTGGTTGCGGAGTCCAAACCACCTGCCTTGCTCTCGGTTCACATGAATATAAATGAATGTATAGCTTCATATCGGCGTAGGTACTGTATATAAAACATTATTACATCTTGATTTTTTTTGTTACAAAGAATTTGATTCTGTACTGCATCAAAGGCCAGCACATAAAATAAGAATGGGAGGGTAGTCAACAGAATTTTGAGTACAGCATAACTGGAAATAGGTCATAGCTGGAAGTCTGATACCCCTCTGGACATTGAGGGAATAATAACCAGGGTGAACGGTTATTATCAATATGTAAGAATTTCTTTTAAACATCTGAATGCCACACAATGCCATGTGTACAGCCAATCAGCAGTCAGCCCTGTGATGTCACATACCTTTAAACCCTTCGCGAGCGCACATGGCATGTTTGACCGCTGCATCCAAGGTGTTAAATCTGCCAATCGGTTATGGAGCAGGGTGTTAGCTGTGACTGACAGCTAACACCCTGCTCCATAACCGATCCAGGGTTTTAACACCTTGGATGCCGCAGTCAAAAATGACCATGGCATCCAAGAGGTTCCGCCATTTTGCCGCCCACTCTGGCTCTCTGCAGCCAATAGATAGATGTTTTTGTTACGCGATTCGCTGAAATTTAATTTGGATGGAATAGAATTATATTGCGAAATTTGGCGAAGTTGCCGAATTGAATTTTTTAATACTTCGCTCATCTTTATTTTTTAACTTTTCATTTTTTTTATTTCTGTTTATGCGAGATATGGTAAAATTGCTTGTTGTAGGTTTTTTTTTTTTGGTGATGTGCTTTTATATGTTTTGTTTTTGTTTTGTTTTTTTTTGTTTTTTTAAATGTTTAGCTTGGGGAAAAATATAGCTGTAAGTAACTGGCTTAATGATAAAAATCTAGAGGGTGGTTATTAATGGTGCATATTCAGATTAGGTAATTGTTATTACTGGGATGTCACAAGTATCCTATTCTTTTTAGTATATTTTATTACAGAGGGTGTGTTACTAAAACGCATAGATCAACCGAGATCTGTAAATAAATAGGGCTAGGGTCCCCTGAATCAAATGGTGTTTTTCACTTGCGAATCAGTGCCTCTATTCATAACATAAGGTTATATTTGTCACTATGCAAATGAACTCCTGGCTGAGACAGCAACTCCGTCATTGCTCCAAAGACATAAGCAGCAGCACCTTCAATACTACAAAGAGCTAATTTGCATATTGACAATAACAGGGATATCTCCACAACAGAGGCAGCAATTCACAAGGTGTAAACATGGTTTGATTCAGGTGTTCCTAACCTATGTGTAACACTGGGTTAATATGCAGGATTCTGGTGACCGACTCCCTTTAATGACCATTTAGAGTGATTGAAGGGTAAAATATCAATGGTCATCAATTGTCACAGCAAAATCTGCCATGTGTAAATATATCCTGATTGAGAATACAGCACATGTAGCCTACCAACAGCCCCTACTGGGCTTAAGCCTCCCCCTAGCCTTAAAGGGAAACTGTCTGGGCAATTTGGGACACTAAACCACCCACACATCCATATGGACCTGGGGTTTAGTGTCCCAAATCACCCTGTTATAACGCAATCCATGGCCGCATTAAAAATAAAAAAGCGTTATACTCACCCTGCCGCTGTACTCTCCACGCCTGCGCAGTTCTTAAGAGAAGCCAGAGGAATACTCCTCGGCTTCAGTGCGCATGCCCCGCAATAACGCAGTGAAGCCGGGGTGTCCATCTTTGGCTTCACTGAATCACAGCGCAGGCGCCGGGAGGCATGCCTCATGAATAAGCCAGACCGATATCACCAAACAGCGTCAATCGGACCCTTCTCTAGGTAAGTATAAAGGTTTTTTTATTTTTAATGCGCCTGCAGATTGCATTACAACAGGGCGATCTGGGACACTAAACCCCAGGTCTATAAGTACCTGTGGGTGGTTTAGTGTCCCAGACTGACCTGACAGATTCCCTTTAAGCGGTAATTCCCACCTTGTAAAGGCATCATATGACAGCACAATACTAAACTGTAACCAGTCTATGAGCCAACGGGGTCTGTGCACACAGCATTTCTATTTGGATACACATACTTCCCTGTTTTGTATCCATTCATTGTTCCAACAAGAAATCCTTCCTCTGTAACACCAGAGTGAAACAAGGCTGAGATCAGAAGTTTAAGATCTCTGCTGTTAAGCATTGGGCTGTTACTGCCCATGTGAACGCTTGTTGTATTATTTAAGAAATTAGCCCCATTCTTGTTTGGTTACTCCTACCTGGCTGTTACTGCCCCTGTGACCACAGTGTGTATAATATGTGAGTTTAGCCCCCTTCTTTTTTGTTTACTGTTACCCAACTGGGCAGTTGCTGCCCATGTGACCACGGGGTATATTATTTGAAGGATTAGCCCCATTCTTTGCTTACTGCTACCCATCTGGGTTGTTACTGCCACAAAGTATCTTATTTTGAGTATTAGCCCTATCTCCGTTTATTACTCAAATGCAACTTTCTGGAATCTTGAAATCCCCTGTATCTTTGTCTATTATCAGACAATTACATTATTTTAGGAGATTTCTGATCATGCAAATCCCTAATTATCTACAGATGTCTCTACCATTACTTCTAGTTAAATTTGGTTCAATACAATATTGCAAAATTTTAGTAAGACCCTTGACAGGCTGCAATTTTTGTCCACTCAGACAAATATATGATAGATGTTTTGTGGCACAATATCACAAAATCATCTTTGTTTTGAGAAGCTGATTATCGTGTGACACAAACATCTGAATGTGTCCGGCCAAATGGAAAGGCAATAAAGAACACATCTCTATTTATGTATGTTCTAGTGTGAATGTTTCTGCAGCTCTGGGATCAATTCCAATAATATCAGTGTATTAGAGAATTTCTATATTGCAATTGTAGACTCTTCTAAGGTCAATCTACATGTTGAGGTCAAGGTACAATTTACCTATAGCACCAAGTGAGCCATTTATATAGCATTAGTGCATTCACAGACCTAAATAGGTGGAAGATATTTGGACTATATTTCTTTTTTAGAGAAAACTTCTTTCATTTTTTTTTCTAGCACAAGATTCTTTGAACTTTTGGTGTAGCTAGCTGTTTGCTGTGACTCTCTAAGGAATCTTGATATGAAAGCCTTTTAAAAGCTTTATATATTTTACACGTTTCAGCCCTTTCCAGATACACGGAGTGGTTTCTCTACATGATAAATGATTTCTATTTTTTGCTGTCCATGTAAGGTAGAATACATTTTGTGGTTTATTAGGATGTAGCCGAGAAAGGCAAAAGACATTCACACATCTCAAACTGTTACTCTTTGCAGGTGTGCTTTATGTTAATTTTCAAAAGTTATCAAGTGTTGGCAAATCACATGCATAAATTACATAGTAAGTAGAAAATACTGCCGGAACAAATTATTTCACAGGTGGAAAAAATAATAACTGCAACGGTTAGCCAAGCTCATTATAGCCTGACAAGCGATAACCCCAGATCCCTGGTCAACAGTCGGTGGCATCTGTGAAAGTTTTACAATTAATATTTTATTGCTGGCTATGGTGTCAGCTGCACAATAACACACAATTGCCTGATTCCGTTCAGCCTGGCTTCACTGCAGGTTTGAGCTGATGTTCATTGGGCAAACAGGTCCTGGCATTTTAAAAGAAAATACCGTTCAGATTTTGGGTATAATGTTATTATCTTCATTCAAAGGAATATATTGGACAAAGAGTATGGAACTTTAGTAGGAATTACATAATCAATTAAACAATCCTTAAAGAGGTTTTCCCACTATCAGTGCGGGTCAACCACTCAGACCCCCAACAGATCAGAATAGGGTACTTTTGTTCCTCATTCTGAGCGGAGCTTGTACTGCTTCCTTTATTTCAATGGGAGTTCCGGAGCTAGCTGAAGTAAAGCACTCGTCTATTTTCGGTGCTCCCATTGAAATGAATGGAGCAGTGGACATGCTGTGGTCAACCACAGGTCCAGTGGGGGTCTGAGTGGTCGGATTCCCAAACTTATCTGCAAGTTATCCCTTATCCCATGGATAGGAAATAAATTGTTTCATAGAAAACCCTCTTTAAGGTTGGGGCCCCACGTTGTGGAAACACGGGTTTTTTTTTTTTTTGTTTTTTTTTTTGCTGCAGATTTTGCATTGTTTTTTTGAGCCAAAGCGAGGAGTGGAAGGGAGAAGTATAAGAACTTCCTATATATTTCCCATTCCTTTTGTAGCCTTTCTTGGCCTTGGCGCTAAAAACTACAGCAAAACCTGCAACAAAAAAAGCTGCGTTTCCGCAATGTGGGGTCTTATCCTTAAGGAGGTGTTTAGGCACTAATTGTATTTTCCAAATAGGCATTGAATGGTATAAAAAAGCTCATATTCACCTCACTGACTCCTTGTGAGTCATTCTAATCCTGTCTTAGTCACCAGTCTCTGCTTCCTGGTACCTCTCAACACACAGGAAATGCCACTTAGCCAATTGTTACTAAAGGTACCTACAGAGACCAAATTATGAAATTTATGAATACCAATTTTGTGTATTCAGCATTTTCTACTTTTATGTAACATACATAACATAGATCTGCCCTCAGAATATATACAAATATACTTGGCCAAAAATAAAGAGCATGTGACTCCAGTTTCCCTTGTATGGCTGGCTGCTTGGATTTTCATTCTTCTGTCCAAGTTAATTGAGAGACCCATGCATTCTCTGCCATCTTTCCATTCACTACAATCGTGAATAGGTGTCATATGTGGATATAGACATAAATGCCCAAATGGGAATACCCCATTGAGTAACCCCTAATATTGTCTAGACTCTAGAATAAAGCAGTCCCTATACTTTTTATAGGGTGAAGACCTGACGACAGGTTGTGTTTGAATTAGTAGTTATTCCCCAAATTTTTAAAGAGAGGGCTCAAACGTAAGGAAGCCAGGCAAGAGTGATGTAATTGAGAACCAGATTTTTTTTCTATCAGAAAATATTGACAAAAGTGAAATTTAGAGTTCTAAAGTAACTTAGACTATTCACTGTTGTCAAACGCAGGTCAGAAGAACAAACTTGAAATTGGAAAACTAGGTGGACAATGGACAGAGCAGTACAGAGTCATAGAAAAGATCAGTATCAGAAACTGGACATACTCCACATCAAAAGGGTCAGGCAGGAGAAAGTGAAGATTGGCGGTCAGTAATAGCAGTCAGAAGTTACTGTTCCAAATGTAAAGGCTCAAGACAACTGGGAATGCTAAAGACAAGGATTAACCAATGTAACTGGCACCAGACAGATGTCAGAAGCAGA
Source organism: Leptodactylus fallax (assembly GCA_947044405.1). Classification (NCBI taxonomy): domain Eukaryota; kingdom Metazoa; phylum Chordata; class Amphibia; order Anura; family Leptodactylidae; genus Leptodactylus; species Leptodactylus fallax. The sequence continues at coordinate 2,281,439 of CAMRHE010000070.1, read as the reverse complement.
TTTTAATAAAGCTGGCTTAGCTTTGATTGGCATGAGCAGCCATGCAGGCTGGCCCTGTTACACAGTGCATGAAACCTGGTACGGTGATAGATGGGTCTACAGGGCAGGAACGCACATAGTTACACTGCATTCCTTACGTATATTTATTTCTCTTTGTACATCTAAATATACAACCATTTTATCACGCACAGACAGAACAACTGAATATAATAGCCCACATTTATCAATATATATGAAATTATTTTTGTGCTTTTCACTCCAGTATAGTGGTTTATCTGCTGTGTAAAATATTAACTATTTGGTGAAGAATGTAGAACCATTGGTGCTATGTATATCATTTTGTAAATACTGTACTTGCAGAATGCAATTGAGGCAAGGGATCACATGTACATAGACCCTGGCGTTACAAAAAGTGCCATCATTTCAGCCAGTGTAGAAGTTTAAAGGGGTTGTCCCATTTAAAGACACTTACTTTTTTATCCTATGGATAGGAGATATCATGTGGTGGGCGGTCTGACCTCTGGCTCCCCCAGCAATCAGGGGAATGAGGGACAAAGTCCACCGATGCGTCCTTCATATGAATGAAGTGCCAGTGTGCTTGCACCACTGATGCTCCATTCACTGCTATGCGGCTTCCAGGGCTGCAATATCTGGCAGCCCCATAGAAGTGAATCGAGCACCAATCACGCAAGTGCATTGGTGCCTTATTCAGTTCACATGGAGGAAGCTTATTCCTGATCACTGGGCGAAAAGTGTATTTAACGGCGCAACTCTTTTAATGAAAGTGATGTATGTCATGAAACATGAAGCTATAAATTTTTCACATGTCCATAATTTTGACCAAGTATTATATCTCATTTGATACATTTAGGCCAATGCTGCTATAAGAACTATAAAAATTCACATACACTAGGTAGGTATGTAGGTAGTGTCAGCCTAAAGCATTTTGGGTCTACCATAAGTAATGAGAACCTTTGCAAAGCTCTGGACTACACATAAGCTAAAATCCAAAACCTTGGGGGGAATTTATTAAGCTTGGCATTTTTGTGCACTGGAAGGAATTGTGGTGAAAGGCCCTTTCTTGTGCCAAATATTAACCACAACCCTGTTCTGCGACTCATTGTGCAAATGTGTGTAGAATAGGGTGGGGACGCTTTGACGTGACATATTTATTATAACTCACACCAGTTTTCTAGATTGTTCTAGTTCGGTTTGTTCCTAACTGGCACAGATCCCCATTGCCTGATTTATGAAGAGACTAGAGTCTCTTCATAAATCAGTTGTGCTCTGAACCAGTCGGGACCTTTATTAAGGCTGGCGTACAAAACCTTCCGTCTTAATAAATCTGCCCTACTGATATGCATTTGCTAAGGATTTTCAGACGTTCCAAATGAACAGGAGGTCAAAGGTGATGAACAGATAAAAATATTTTCCTATGTAACCTTAGCCTGCTACTATGTAGGATAGGAGGTTAGGCTTTGCTGCTGTCAATCTGCAAACTATTCTGTCTAATTCCAAAGGACTCTTTTAAATTTGATGTGCATTTTATGATTTATTCAACAATGATGCACAAATCTGCAGAGACATAATTCATTTGAGAGTTCATTAATTATGCAAATGAGTTGCAATTAACAAATGTGCTTAGTGGATGGTATTTGCATGATAATAAACTTCACATTTAATAAGATACCTTATTACATTTTAAAACTAAATGCTCATGTGAATAATTTGAAGCACATTGTGGGCAATTTGCTTTGACATTAAATTTAATGACATTGATGTCCCCAATCTGTTATTAAAATAAAATTAGATTAATATGCTGCCTTTGTACTTTTGACATATATACATGTAGAAAACAAAATCAATTACACGTGTAAAAATGAAATAGACTCAATGTCCTTTTACTTTGATATATCTTTGGATGATGTTCCCAAGGTCTTTGTTTAATAGGAATTATATTGTCCTATACAATATAGGGGATTGTTTTTCTTTATTAACCTCAAATCTCCAAATTTTAGTACTGGTTAAATTTTTAATATCTTTATAGAAGTCAAAGCTTTTCTTTTCTGTTATAGAGCTCCAATGTTAAAATTTGTGGCGACCTGAGGTCACCACTAGTGGGAGAGTGGGAGCTTGCAGCCATCTATAAAAATAATATAACTGTAAGTAACCAGTTTAGTCAGCATCTTACCATTAAAATACTAAAAGAGCAATTGCCCTTCTAGTAATCTATTCCCTAAGTAAGTAATGTATTTTTTCATCAATTCATATTAAAATACAAGTGAATGGGTAAAAAAAAGTGAACTCAATGAACTATATTGATGAATATTATGTTATATAAAGTTGTAATCACATGACGAGAGATTCAAGTAAGATACAGAGAAATCTATATTGTCTGTCTCTAATGACAAAAAGACAAAAGAAGGACTTACTATAGTATTTTTGACAAAACACACACACAAACCCTAAAAGTATTTGAAATTATGTGCTTTATTTCTGTGGGGATGGGGAATGGGAAGTAGAAAAAGGTGTAGAATTTGACGCTGAATTTGATGAAGTGGAAAAATTCAGCTTTAAATACCTGAAGCTGAATTTTACAGTTTTGAAAATTTTAGGCTCCCTAGATCACACATTCTGTATCAGAAGCTTAAGCTTTGTCAATTTGAGTTTTATCGCATGGCCCTAGGGTCAGGTGTGTCAGTAGGACTAATAGACTAAAATGGAGCTGAAATCATCTGCTTCTGATCAAGGTTATACAGGGACAAATAAAGCTTACCAGTGCATTCCCTGAACTGGATAAGCTTCATTACTAATATATATGCTGGCCCCCTGGATCCCAAATGTTTACCGATGCAGAGCCCAGTGGGGTGCCAGAAGTCTGTTAACCCGGTCTCCCTTGCTGCCGCTTTAGCTCTATATGACATCACTGCCTCAGTTTTACTCTGGCTGTAGGTTCATAGTGGAAAGCGAAGTTGGTCACGTGACAAAAAGTTGGAGTATCAGCACAGGAGGCAGAGGAATTAGTTACTACAGTCTCCCTAGCTGCACTCTGCAAAGTTGTTAAATGGTGCTCTAGGGGGCCTGCTCATATATTAGTGCATATTCACATGAACATGCCATGCAATCTGCTGTGAAAAGGGTAACCCATTTTCACAGATCTCTCATAGACTTAAATCTATTGGAGGGCTCATGAAATTGGCCCAGGAAAATAGTTTGTTCTATTTTTTTTTTTTTTTTCGGATCAGTCACATAGGCCCTTAAAGCAATATTCATTGGAACTGACCCAATAATATATATGGGGCTGTGAACTGGCCAATAATAATATGGATAACACTCATCCATTGAATCTGATTATGTGAATGAGCACTAATAAAAGCAGGGAATGGACTAGTAAGCTTTAATTTTCCCTGTTCCTTGCATACAGTTTTAACCCTTACTGAGTTCAATAATAGCTGTGCAAATATAAATGTAGTAGATCCACCTTAAAATTAATAAACTCCATATCTAGGTGAATGGAAGTAAATCTGGAGCTCAGTGCAACATAAAAAAGGTTAATGGGGTTTTCCGGCCCCAAATTTTCTGTACTGATTACTATCCACAGTATGAGACTCCCAGATCCCATACAGATCAGCTGTTGCAGCATCCTCCAGGTGTCAGAAGCTGATCATGAACATGCCTGCACTTCCCAGGAACCACTGCTATGCAGTGGACAGGGCTTTTATTACTTGAATGGGAGAGCCACAACGTGCTCCCCATCCAGTGCAGCGGCACGCCACCTGGAGGCTGCTAAAACAGATGATCTGTGTGGGGGTCTGAGTGTCGGACCTCAACAGATCACATACAGGTGACCTATCCTGTGAATAGGTTATCAGGATGAAAAGTTGATTTGAGGCCACACAAGCCCTTTAAAACACACTATAAATATATGCTATTCCTAGGACTACATAAACACCAGAAAATTTGGAATCTAGTTGATGATGATTATTGCTACTATTATTTATATTTCCTATTGTCTGAGTACTTTGGATTGTCAGTATACTTTACTGTGTATCACCTAGAAAGGATGAATTGGAATCTATTATCACTTCATTTCCTGCAGTGTTCCGGACATTTCTTCTATAATAATAATCTGCGTTTGCCAAATACAAATACCTATCTCTATCCTTTATTTATGATGACCAGTCCCTCTTCCAAGTTAGAATTCCCTCCTATAGAACTGTTGTGGAAACCTGATGTAACATTATAGAGTCTATCATAAGAACAAGATCATCAGAGCAAAGTACAGTAGGGAAATATTTTTACACTAAAGAAGGTCTAAACTGTTAGAAATTTTGTTTTTAAGTCGATAAAAAGGAACAACTTTGTAATTTTCCTATTGTGCATTGTCTTCTAGTTCTCAGGGTGCAGCCAACAGTGGAAACAATGTATGTTTTCTGTTGCTATGACTGTGTCCAGGGAAATGTAAAGATCTTGACTGTAATTGAGGTTTATTTTTTTTTCTTTTCAGCATTTTTGCCAGAAAAAGACATCTGCAAGTTAATGCACTTTGCATAGTTTGTACAGTATAATTGTGTGTGTGTATAGATAGATATAGATAGATATAAATATATATTTATAATCTGAGAAAGTACCGGCAAAAAAAGAAAAAAAAACTGCAAAGTAAGATTTTGTTAAGATTTAAGAAGACATTAATAGTTAATTTTGGTCAGTTAATAATGTACAAAAGAGAAATCTAAATCCCATTAATATTTGGTGTGACTGCCCTTTGGAGGAGGAGTCCTGGATGTGATGATATGGCCCCCACAGAGCCCTGATCTCAACATCATCCAGTCTGTCTGGGATTACATGAAGAGACAAATACCTGTGTACAAGTGTACCTAAGAATAGAATTGATAAAGGTAAAGGGCAAAGGTCACACCAAATATTAATGGGATTTTTACTTTTGTACATTCACTTCAAGTTGTTAATTGACAAACTATTAATGCATCTTTCTTTTTTTTTTCTTTTTTTTAAAGCGTCCTTATTTCACAGTATTTATTACCACGCCTGCCTGGATTTTGCAACATTCGTCACCAGTTGTTTATCCCATATGTCTTATGTCACCTCTGAGTGGGTGTGCTGTGGGTTGCAGTCTAAGGGTTTTGCTAGTTTTTTTTTTATTATTGTATTGAATTGGTTTCATGAGAAACTCAACCTAAGGTAAAGGTTGGACATATATGGTATGTCAGGAGAAAGGAGTAAAATCCTCTTGGACTCCCTCTGGAGGCAGACCATGTCATTATCCTCAGATACCCCTAGTTATCACTTGTTCATACTGCTATGTAGCCAGATAAAGGACACCGATAGCTCAAAACATTGCTGTAAATACAGTATATCAGGGTAATTGCCTTACATAATAGACCTTGTTAGTGGTGGTAGTGCTTGAACAGTATAAAAGACTGTATGGATGCTCAGGACTTCTGTAAGCACTGTGAAAGGTTTTTGTATGGTATATAAATGGTAAATAAACATTGTAGATCTCTTAATATGCAAATTACTGTAGCTCTCCTCCAGAAGGACAAAAACTATTTCATATTAGACAAACCAGCTGATTTGGTTTTCTTTCTTCTGGAGGAGAGCTCATTTACATAGTTTTTTTTTTTTCCCCATGGAGCATTGCTGTGGGCCTCCATATGCCATCTGCTTCTCTTTTATGAGCACCAGCTCCCCCAGAGAGAGATCACTTAATAAGAGAAAATAGACACTGACTTAAAGTTGCATAATGGTTGGAAAAAAAAATAATAGTCTTAAGTGGACCAAGTGTATATAAATTGCATACTAACAGCCTTGACGTCAGCTCTTCCATACTTAAGCAGACTAGGCTACAGTGTTATTTTTATAAGGCGACTGCTTATTTAATAAAAGTTCATTGGCATGTAGGGCTGAAAATGTAGGAGCACATTGGAAAACATTCAAAGCTACAAGACTCTAGGTTCTTATGATAGATAGTAATAGATCCATGGGTAATGAACTTGACAATAAAAGTGTCTCCCCCACTGTCAGAACACATATATTTCATTGGCTAACATGCACTTAATAAGGAGGACTTCAGACTTACTCTAAACCTTCCCAATGACTTTAACAACTCAATATATATGTTTAATAGATGTTACAAATACAGAGAAGAAGAATCAAAATAAGAATGGATGCCCATTAAAACAGTATTAAAGAGTAATTATTTTATTTAGGAATAAGTTAAAGAACTTATCTGGGTATATTGATTTTACACAACATTGGGCTGTAAGCAGTTTGCTCCGAGGTGCCATTACTGCAGTTTAGCTCCTCTTTAATGTTCTTTGGTATTTTCTTTATACACAACAAAATCCTTAACTTTTTTTTTTTTTTTTTATACAGAGCACCACCGAGAGCACACATACATATAAAAATCTTGACTGCCTGTTGCCTTTACCAGGGAATAATCTAACCAGGGGGAGTTCTAACTGCTCACATAGTAGTAAGTAGTCGCATAATTGCAAATGAATACAAATAGGCTCCCTAGTGACCACAACAGATAGGAGCAGTGCTTTGTATCAAAGAAAAGGAACACGGTAGTCTTAAGTCAAGGAGAACTGTACTAAGTTTTATGCTGCAAAATACTACAACATTGTGTAAATTTGAAAATTGACAGTTCAAATCTATGTTAACAAAAAAAAAATGGTGTACCCTTGTGATTTTCCTCAACCACCCCTCCCCCTGAAGACAATCTACAGTACTTACTTTCCTCCCTGTCTACACTGTGATAGAGATAGTAGTAGGAAGAGAAAAAGAGGTTGTGCATGGCAGATCAGAGTGTATAGGGAGGAAACAGCCAACATCTTCAGCCTAACGCTGAGAGATGGGATGGGTAGAGCAGAGAGAGACAACACACTCAGGAGCAGCAGTCGGCAGTTACTTGCTTTCAGATCTATGTTAGAAGCAGCAGCACAGCCAGCCATGTGAAGAAGTTAGACAGATTCCACTGGAAGAAAATGGTATTATATTTTTTAAAGAAGACTTTTAAAAAGTTGTTCAGTATTGCAGTTGAGAAGCTAATGCACAAAAAGAAATTCAGTGTCTAGGTGTCCATAACCTTTGAAATAAATTAGGATGTATATGCTATTTTAACTACTTTGTGACATTTGCTGTAATATATGATGGTTGCTGGGTGTTTATATATAATGTATGTATAGCTGAGCTGAGCCAGCACCATAGAAGTCTCATAGAAGACGACTCTGAACATGGATACTTAACCCCTCAGATATTGTGGTCATTTGTGACTATGGTATCTGAGAGGTGGTGCCTATCCCCCATATGGCAAAATCATGGGGCGCTGATTGGTTGCTATTAAAACCTATGACATAAGGCTTGGAGGCTTTCCACTGTAAAGTTCATATTTGGCCCTGCCTCAAAGCTCACTCCAAACCATATTTTATTTTTTTTACTGTTTTGCAATACATTATATGGTAAAATTTAATACTGTCATACGATTTGTCCTGCAAAAAAAAAAAAATTGAAAGAGGCTGTCAGAGCAAGTGGTTAATATAAGAGGCTGTCTAAACTCCTAACACAAAGTTCAAAACTATGTCAACCCCTATGATTACTATTTTATCTAAATATTTTCATGTCTATGAACCCTTCCTCAAATTTACATATATAACTGTGATTTACAAGCTTGGGTTTAATACCCCTTTAATATGACCCATAACAGCAAAACTCTGCCTGAGCACAAATCTTCAGGGTGGTTTGATGTTTCTATGAATAGATGAAAGTATTTAAGCTAAATCAGCATCATGTAATTTCTAAAATACATCCTAAAATTACTAAAAAGAAAAAAAAACTGTCTAGAAAATAGAACGCATAGTTCAACAGTGCTTTAACTATCATACAAAGAAGTACTTACTCTCTAAATACAGCATAGGACATTTCACATTCCTTCAGAATGAGCTGATTTACTTTTGTCTTACTCTAAGTCTGGGTTTCAGCAAAGTTCAGCAAGACTTAGTGACACCGAGAGGGTCAAGTTCAGATCCAAACTCTTACAATTATATTACAGTGGAAAATTTCATTTCTATTATGCTGAGTTCACAGGAAATGTGTATTTCATGCCCTCATAGTAGTTGAATATAACCAGATCATGACTTCTCAGTTGAGAGTATAATATAGCGCTTCACTATATTTCTAAAATATGTGTTTGCAGCGTTCTAAAAGATGTAAACTAAGGTAGGACCGAGTACTAATGAAACCTTGTATCTCTATTTATACCACATTAATTGGTTAGTGCCAACTGAGCCCCAAAAAGTAGCTATTTTTTTGAAAAGTTGCAAGTCACAAAAAAAATTTCCTGTTCTGGACATTGTTGGGGAGGGGTTTATAGGTAGGGGGTGTGATCTAAAACTTCTAGGCTGAGGCTACAGGTTGCTGAAATGCAACAGAAAAAACACAGCATTTTACAGTCCCAACAATGTGAATTAGATTTAATTTAATCTCATCCACACATTGAAGAAAAAAACACTGCATGCATTTTTGAAAAACACAGCAAGTTCATTTTACTGCAGAATACAGTGGGGAAAAAAGTATTTAGTCAGCCACCAATTGTGTAAGTTCTCCCACTTAAAAAGATGAGGCCGGCCTGTAATTGTCATCATAGGTAGACCTCAACTATGAGAGACAAAATGAGAAAACAAATCCAGAAAATCACATTGTCTGATTTTTTTTTTTTTTAAAGAATTTTTGCAAATTATGGTGGAAAATAAGTATTTGGTCAATAACAAAAGTTCATCTCAATACTTTGTTATATATCCTTTGTTGGCAATGACAGAGGTCAAACGTTTTCTGTAAGTCTTCACAAGGTTGGCACACACTGTTGCTGGTATGTTGGCCCATTCCTCCATGCAGATCTCCTCTAGAGCAGTGATGTTTTGGGGCTGTCGATGGGCAACACGGACTTTCAACTCTCTCCAAAGGTTTTCTATGGGGTTGAGATCTGCAGACTGGCTAGGCCACTCCAGGACCTTGAAATGCTTCTTACGAAGCCACTCCTTCATTGCCCTGGCGGTGTGCTTGGGATCATTGTCATGCTGAAAGACCCAGCCACGTTTCATCTTCAATGCCTTTGCTGATGGAAGGAGGTTTACACTCAAAATCTCACGATACATGGCCCCATTCATTCTTTCATGTACACGGATCAGTCGTCCTGGTCCCTTTGCAGAGAAACAGCCCCAAAGCATGATGTTGCCCCCCCCATGCTTCACAGTAGGTATGGTGTTCTTTGGATGCAACTCAGCATTCACTCTCCTCCAAACATGACGAGCTGTGTTTCTACCAAACAGTTCTACTTTGGTTTCATCTGACCATATGACATTCTCCCAGTACTCTTCTGGAACATCTAAATGCTCTCTATCAAACTTCAGATGGACCCGGATATGTACTGGCTTAAGCAGGGGGACATGTTTGGCACTGCTGGATCTGAGTCCCTGGCGGTGTAGTGTGTTACTGATGGTAGCCTTTGTTACGTTAGTCCCAGCTTTCTGCAGGTCATTCACTAGGTCCCCCCCGTGTGGTTCTGGGATTTTTGCTCACCGTTCTTGTGATCATTTTGACCCTACGGGGTGAGATCTTGCGTGGAGCCCCTGATCGAGGGAGATTATCAGTGGTCTTGTATGTCTTCCATTTTCTAATTATTGCTCCCACAATTGATTTCTTCACACCAAGCTGCTTGCCTATTGCAGATTCAGTCTTCCCAGCCTGGTGCAGGTCTACAATTTTGTTTCTGGTGTCCTTCCACAGCTCTTTGGTCTTCACCATAGTGGAGTTTGGAGTGTGACTGTTTGTTTGAGGTTGTGGACAGATGTCTTTTATACTGATAACAATGTCAAACAGGTGCCATTACTACAGGTAATGAGTGGAGGACAGAGGAGCCTCTTAAAGAAGTTGTTACAGGTCTGTGAAGACCACTAATAATCTTTATTTATTTTGCTTCCTTACTGTATATAGCACCATCATATTCCGCAGTGCTTTTCAGAGATGTCATCAACACTGTCCCATATAGGGCTCACAATCTAAATTCCCTATCAGTATGTCTTTGAAGTGTGGTGGGAAATCGGAGTACCTGAAGGAAACCCACGCAAACATGGGTAGAACATACAATTCAAACGTAGGACTCTGAGCCACTGTGCATCAGATGTTTTATCAGTACTAATGCACATACAGCACTCTGGGCAGATAGAAAACTAACAGGTAGAGCAGCATATCTGTGTTTGTGCTTTGAAATTCCTCCTCCTCCTCGTAGACTGCAGCCTGTCTTCACTGAAGATGGAATTGAGCAGTGAATTTAGCAGTTTAGGAGAGAGGGGTGGCGGGATCCTGATCAGTGTAGAAAGAAGCATTGATATCTAATGCTAGGTTAACACTAGGTTCAGGTTTCTGTCCTTCAGATCCACTTGGGGACCTGAAAGACGGAAACTCAGTCTGCTTAAAAAGCGTTTATATGTGGAAACCTGTGGACCCCATAGACTATAATGGGGTCCACCAGGTTTCCACCCAGTTTCTGCCTAAATCAGCGGAGAGAAGAGTTCTCCATGCAAGACTTTCCTCTCCGCTGATTATAAGTGGAATGTGGGATGGAGTCTCATACAGAGTCAAACGCTAGTGTGAACCTAGTGTAACATTACATTATAAAGATATACTAAATATTATAAAGTTTATAGTCTCTTGTACTATTGACTTATTAAAAAAATAAACTAAATTTCCACTTTAAAACCTAACTCCACTGTAGAACAGTGTAACTGTCCATATCTTAGAGGATTTTTTACCACATCCACCAACTCCAGTTCTTTGCATACTTTAAGAGGTGCTGCTACACTGAATTCAGTTCAGATGGACAATTTTCTCTAGCCCCTGTTATTCTCAAGCAATAAGTACTGCTAGTTTTGGTGCCTGATATGCTAATTAGTCACTCTAATGTCAAGTGGGTGGTCTTGGTTCAATGCAAACGGGGGGAGGGGGACATGATTCTGAACTCTCACACTGTCTTCATATCCCCTTGCCTGCTCCTGCCTGATACCACCCACCTGACAGTACAGAGCCTAATTAATTAGCATATCAGGCACCAAATTAACTGCACTGATTACTCAGGAACGGGTGGTGGCTGGAGAAAAATTTCCATGTGCTACAGAATTAGTGGAACTGCACTTATTAAAGGATGCAAAGAACTGGTCCTTTTAAATAGGTATTTTCAAGTCTATGTTCATGTCTTCTTGCATCTCTTAGTGCATACTAGTTACCTAGAACCACTTATCTTGTCTGGGTGACCACCATTTCAGTATATGAAGCTTCATGCTGAAAAAGCAGTTGCTACAGTATGGAGGACAGACTGTTCTCCATACAGGCCTGTTCCCAAACCATTCCATCAATACAACACATAAAACAGTGCACAATAATCAAACTAGACAAGGGAGTGATGTTTGGGAGCAAGAATGATATATACAAATGAACATAAGTGCAAATGCTTATATGTCACCAGTGTGACCCGACCTTTGTGACTTTTACATAATAAAATGTAAACAAGTGAGCAGGGGAGGTAGATGTCCCTGTAGTTTCCTTACTGTCTGTCTTGGAATCTTGTTACAGACAAGTAACATGTGGCAATAATCATTTGTTGTATTTGCTTAAAAGAAATATATTTGATGCTAACATTTGGAATTCCTAGTTTTTTTAAGCCAAAATATTCTTGTTGACCAATACAAATACTGAAGTTTTAATTAATTTCATAAAATCCCACTCTTTTAGAACAGGCCAGTCACAGAGGACAGGCTACTGGCTCATAGAAATTATTACAGATCTGGTTCTATTACTTATTGATTTTAGGATGCATGTCCTGTAAAGAGGAAATTATATATCCTAGAAGATATGATGAAAGTTACCTTATGGAATAAATTCTTCTCTATATTCTTACTATAAGAATCCCCAGACAGAGGTATCATTTACTAGAGCTCACTGAGGCAAACTTGTATACTCTCTCATTTTATTTTTTTTATCTATGTAATGCTCTGAGTTCCAGGAATACCTAAGGAAACCACTCTGAAGTTACACTGCTGGTCTCAGAACTTCCGTGTGTGGGGTGGTCATAGAAGTCATAGTTATAAACTCAATAATCTAGGCAAAGATGAGAAACTTTGTACTACATCTTATTGCAGAAAATGTCTCTTTCCCCAGGTATAAGCCACTTTTTCTACTTGTCCTGCCTCCTGCACTAATCATTCACTATTAATTCATTGGTAAAATCCGTCTTGAAAGCAGCACAGAGAAGATGGATTTTCAACTGAGAGTTATTCCCATCTTGGCAAAGTTCTGGAAAGTTGGGAATAACTGCTCCTAAGTCCTGACCTCTAGGACAGGACTAATGGCAATGGCTGAGCAGTGCTGCTCTACCTTCCTGTAAGCCCCTAGAGATGAATGGGAGTTATGGAAACAGCATAGCATATTTAGCTACACTGTTTCCATAACTGAAAGTATGGAAATACTATGGCTCAGCTGTGTTATGCTATTTTTGTAGCTTCCATACATCTCTATTGGTGTTACAGGATCAGTGTAGAGCAGCACTGCTCAGCAGTGGCATAAATACTTGGGGAGGCAGCGGGCGCGGCTACCATAGGGCCTGGGACATTAGGGGGCCCGGCGGGCCCCTGATGTGTGTGTGTGTGTGTGTGTGTGTGTGTGTGTGTGTGTGGTTTTTTTTTTTTTTTTTTTTTTTATAGGCCGTTACCTGCTGGTGTAACAGCAGGGATCGGTAAGTAAGGCCATGGGCCGGCGAAACCCACAAACACTGCTATCATTATACTCTGGGGTCTTTTTAGACCCCAGAGTATAATGATCGGAGGCCCAGGGGAGGTGAGGGAACATAAAAAACACTGTTACTTACCTCTTGCGCTCCAGCAGGCTTTGGGCCTCCTTGGTGACATCCAGGCTGATGTCATTATGCGTTGCGATGCCGGCCATGACGTCTGGTCCAACATTGAAGTAGGCTGAAAGCAGGGAGTGTGCCGGGGGCCAGGAACAGGTAAGTAACACCGTTTATATGTTCGTATCCTCCCCTGGGTCTCCGATCATATTCTCTGAAAAGACCCCAGAGTATAATAATTGTTAATGGGTTGTGCACAATGGGGCATAATAGTGTGTGCAGGGGTCACTATGGGGCATAATAGTGTGTGCAGGGGCCACTATGAGGCATAATAGTGTGTGCAGGAATGCGGTTTGTGCGGGAGGTGGCGGTTGCCAGGGGGACCACATGTTAAATGTTTGCCTTGGGGCCCAGCCATTCCTAGTTACAGAAATAGCTGAGCAGCAGTGGCGCAAGTCTTGCCCAGGGGTCAGGACTTAGGAATAGTTATTCCGGTCTTGCCAATGATTTTTTTGTAATGGAAATAACTCTCTTTAGTGGTTTTCCAGGATTTATAATTATAGACCTATCCTTCTAATAGGTCACCAATTGGCAGGGGTCTAACTCCCCTGGCCAATCAGTTGTTTGTGGTAGCAGTGCAGCCTCTGCAATACTTACCAAGCACAATGCTGTATATTTGTGCAGTAGGTGCTTGGTATCAAAGCTCAGCCCATTATATGATATCACATGGCCTGTAAAACAGAAGTAACAGCTGATCCGCGAGCGTTCTGGGTATTGGATACCGACAGACCTATCCTACAACCAACAATGCAAAACCATTGGTAGTGAGACAAAATTAGAAGTGTGGCCTAGTAGACAATGGCAGTCAAACTCAAGTGAAAGTCAGTCATGCTAAATCTCAATAGTATAATATGGTATGACTGCTTTGTTTATTTATATTTGTGCCTTTTTTGCAACTTTATATAAATTTAGTATTTGTTTTAGTATCAGGTACAATGTGGAACATTAAAGATATCTTTTCACCTAATTCTGCCCATTATCAGGAAATTAATATTTTACCAATAAAAGGTACAAACAGTCTCAATTTAAGTACAAATATCACTTTACTTTGTTCCCTATTACTTACACCTTTTATTGCACTATATATCACTTGTACTGGCGAATAATGAATAATACAAAATTACACTGCTGAACTCTTATCTTGTAAATGTACGGAAACATTGCAAGCTAAATTATTAAAAAAGAAACAAAACATAATTCAAGTTAGTGAGCATTGCTGAAGCTGTATCACAATGCTATGAACTGGAAACAAAGGCATTCCTTATATAAATAATGAAATGTTACAATCCAGCTTATTGCCTGCTTAATGAAAGGAATGTGTACAGAGGCCAAGAAATAAATGCTCTGTTTATAGTGCAAATTACAATGTGACAAAACAGTTTTGCGAGTAATATATATACTGTGTATATAGGATGGTGAAATAAGGACATTACATATATATAAGAATGTTATTTTCTAACTAAAGTTTAGTTAAAAAACGCAAAGAAAAGAAAATGGAGATGAGGCAAAGGGTACATAGGACAAGCTATAAAATAATGGGCTAAGTTCACACCACATTCAGTATGTAGGTTCAGGGTATAGGATAAAACTGCTCTTGGTGTATATAAGCCAAACATGACCAAAGTCTGCAGTGAACCAGATGAACATCAAAAGTGTGTTCTTTTGGTGTATTTGTAGGTGACATACATTGCTATACCATTTTTACAACTGTATTGGGAAGCATGGGAACTATGCTTTTTCAATACAAGAGCATCCTGTAAAAGTGTTATATTATGCTGTATACAGTGTTACAATGGGAGTTTATTACATATACAGTACAGACCAAAAGTTTGAACACACCTTCTCATTCCAAGAGTTTTCTGCATTTTCATGACTATAAAAATTGTAGATTCACACTGAAGGCATCAAAACTATGAATTAACACATGTGGAATTATATACTTAACAAAAAAGTGTGAAACAACTGAAAATATGTCTTATATTCTAGGTTCTTCAAAGTAGCCACCTTTTACTTTGATTACTGCTTTGCACACTCTTGGCATTCTCTTGATGAGCTTCAAGAGGTAGTCATCTGAAATGGTTTTCACTTCACAGGTGTGCCCTGTCAGGTTTAATAAGTGGGATTTCTTGCCTTATAAATGGGGTTGGGACCATCAGTTGTGCTGTTCAGAAGTCAGGTGGATACACAGCTGATAGTCCTACTGAATGGAGTGTTAGAATTTGTATTATGGCAAGAAAAAAGCAGCTAAGTAAAGAAAAACGAGTGGCCATCATGACTTTCAGAAATGAAGATCAGTCAGTCCAAAAAATTGGGAAAACTTTGAAAGTGTCCCCAAGTGCAGTGGCCAAAACCATCAAGCGCTACAAAGAAACTGGCTCACATGAGGACCTCCCCAGGAAAGGAAGACCAAGAGTCACCTCTGCTGCGGAGGATAAGTTCATCCGAGTCACCAGCCTCAGAAATCGCAGGTTAACAGCAGCTCAGATTAGAGACCAGGTCAATACCACACAGAGTTCTAGCAGCAGACACATCTCTACAACTGTTAAGAGGAGACTGTGTGCAGCAGGCCTTCATGGTAAAATAGCTGCTAGGAAACCACTGCTAAGGACAGGCAACAAGCAGAAGAGACTTGTTCGGGCTAAAGAACACAAGGAATGGACATTAGACCTGTGGAAATCTATGCTTTGGTCTGATGAGTCCAAATTTGAGATTTTTTGTTCCAACCACCGTGTCTTTGTGTTACGCAGAAAAGGTGAACGAATGGACTCTACATGCCTGGTTCCCACCGTGAAGCATGGAGGAGGAGGTGTGATGGTGTAGGGGTGCTTTGCTGGTGACACTGCTGGGGATTTATTCAAAATTGAAGGAATACTGAACCAGCATGGTTACCACAGCATCTTGCAGCGGCATGCTATTCCATCTGCTTTGCGTTTAGTTGGACCATCATTTATTTTTCAACAGGACAATGACCCCAAACACACCTCCAGACTGTGTAAGGGCTATTTGACCAAGAAGGAGAGTGATGGGGTGCTACGCCAGATGACCTGAACCTCCACAGTCACCAGACCTGAACCCAATCGAGATGGTTTGGGGTGAGCTGGACCGTAGAGTGAAGGCAAAAGGGCCAACAAGTGCTAAGCATCTCTGGGAACTCCTTCAAGACTGTTGGAAGACCATTTCAGGTGACTACCTCTTGAAGCTCATCAAGAGAATGCCAAGAGTGTGCAAAGCAGTAATCAAAGCAAAAGGTGGCTACTTTGAAGAACCTAGAATATAAGACATATTTTCAGTTGTTTCACACTTTTTTGTTAAGTATATAATTCCACATGT
Organism: Leptodactylus fallax; assembly: GCA_947044405.1. Lineage (NCBI taxonomy): Eukaryota > Metazoa > Chordata > Amphibia > Anura > Leptodactylidae > Leptodactylus > Leptodactylus fallax. The sequence continues at coordinate 2,265,133 of CAMRHE010000070.1, read as the reverse complement.
GTTAATTCATAGTTTTGATGCCTTCAGTGTGAATCTACAATTTTTATAGTCATGAAAATACAGAAAACTCTTGGAATGAGAAGGTGTGTCCAAACTTTTGGTCTGTATTGTACATGCAACTGTATGGCGTAATGTTGCATAAATCTGGATTATATGTTCAACACATACATAGAGAGATCTGAGGTGTGAACTGAACCCTTTAGTACAATTAACACATCTCTCAATGGAATGAATAATTAGGTTGATAATATATGTATTTGTATACTATGAGAGAAAAAGAATTGCTGCAAAATGTGCTATAAAGCAAACTGAACGAAGGATGCTGATGAGGCAGTAACAATTGTTACACTGCTTTATATTTTGCAGTGTTTATTTTTATAAAAATCATTGGTGAATAAAAGACTTATTATACCCTTCATACTGAGCCACCACCCAACTGTGTATTATAAAAGAGACCCTCCCCTCCAGAACTGTTATTTTGGACAATATGGGGCATATTTATTAAGCCTTGTACACCAGTTTTCTGGCATACAAGGTATAAAAAAATAAAATCTAATTTTTGTGTCCCCCTTCGCCATGTCTGCAAAAAGATAGGGCGAGCATTTCCCCCTCCAGACTAACTGCCTGGTGGAGGATGCACATAATTTGAGTTAGTGATGGTGTTATGAAACCTGGCATTGATAACACCAGTCTTCATAAATATGCCCCTATGTTTATTATTCTGCATTATGCATGGTCTTGTATCTTTTGTGAACTAAATGCAGGTTTGATATTGAGGACAAACATCTCTGTTTCATCTACATGTCATTTATATAGAGACTGATTTACATAAAGTTGGATTTCCATTGTTATGTTGCCACATAATGGCATTATTTCAATGTAGTACAAGCAGAAGGACCAGCAGTCACATGACCAGATTGACCGCTCCTAGAGTAGTAGTGGTCTGTATAGCTCCTTTGTGTAAGTGAAGAGAAAAATTATATAGGTTAGGGTTTTGGATCCACGCGCTCATGGAAAGTAAACACTCCCCCACCTGGGTTCAGGCCATACTAGCAGCTGCAGCAGCAGGAGAGTAAAGCATAGACAACTTTCCGGAAGGACCAATGTCCATCACTGTCAATGAAAAATAGAAGTCACTACAGCTGTGGTGACCAGAAGGTGTCTGTTATACCAGACAACGAACCAGAAAGATAGAGAGAGATGCCAAAGAGTCTGACAGTAGCAGGTGACTGCTATCAAATCTATGAGGGATCCAGGAAAATGGGTTAAAAATGGATGCAAAACGACCTTGAAAAAGGACCATTTGGCTAATTTTTCGTGGCAGTTTTTAATCACAATCATGTGAACATCATCTATTCTGAAACCCCATGAACACAGTAGAGCCCTGCGCAACTTAAGGTTTGTGTTAATTCCTCAGCATGGAATTGTGTGGCAATCACACTCAGCCCGACCAACTAGAGAAGACATTTTAACAAATATGCAGCAACCAGCCTCCTTGAAGCTGAAGAAGGCTTAAACAGTATAACAATAGTTTTCAGTGATATGGTATAAAATGTCTTGGTATTTCTGTCATAGATAGGAACGTGTGATGTAGATTAGTGGCCCTTTAAAAATGAACAGTCAGCCAAAAAAAGCAAAAACACAATCAGCCTTATTCTATGAGCCCCAGTGGGATATATTTTATAATGATGTCAATGCATAAAGTGCAAAGTGACTACTTTATCTAAATATAATTTATAAGTGCTGAAAACATGGAGGTTCTGAACAGAGATTAAGATAAAGCCTGCCCTTACCCCCGAAAGCATGAAGCCAAATCATAAAATAGCACAATGCCTTAAATTGTGCCAGATAATGGAAAGGTTACATGCATAATTCCTTTTGATTGAACATAATAGGATCTGCTCTTTATTTTATACATTTGCTCATGTTATGTCCTTACAGGATTTCAATATAATAGTCTGACTATAATGTAGTGTTAAGTGTCATTTTAGATGCATTTAATGAGAATCGTCATATAAAACTTTAATAAAGGATATTAAACTATTTCTGGATATCTGAGAATTGAGATTCCTATACTACAATGTTATCCTCTACTGACTGATTCCATAAGGAGCAACCACAAACAGGAAGTTCTCAGGCCTTACAAAAAGTTCATGTTTGTGTAAGCTGTAACACTCTTGGTAATTATATACAATGCAAACCATATACTTTTAATGTTATTTCTATATACTGTATCAACATACTAAATAGGATTATATTGCGTTAACCCGTCAGATAATTTTTCACAATACGCTTTCCTTACATGTACATGTAAGACTCTTTCTGGTCATTGTATGACTTGTATTCTGCATTGTTTAGCACTTTTCCCCTTTATCTCTAATGATAAAGTGAGTGGGTGAGCTAGTGGGTGAAGACTACAGTAGCTGCACATGACAAAAGCAGAAGATGCTGCTCCCTATAGTGAGATTTTTCTCTCTCACTCACTCGGAATCATAATCTGCTTCTCTCTCCCACACAGGTTATTCTCCTTCTTCCCCACTCTCCTCTCCATAGATTTCTATCTGATACTTCAGTGAAGCATTTTTCAGAATGTAGGAGGGAGGTGGAAAATAAGTTAAGTGATAAGTGGAGAAAGAAGCATTTTTCTTTGATGAGATATACCACAACGTTACTTATATTCACATGTACTATTCATTTATGCAGTGTTGAAAAGTTAGTGGCTTTTTTTTTTTTTAATCATAATTTAATATAAATTTTAGTTTGGCTTAAACTTCAGTATTTATTCTTCTTAGATGCCATGACTTGAATTTGAATACATTCGAAAAAAAATTAACACATCTTGAAAATACATATACTTAATAAACTTGGCAACTAAAATGCTGTCAAAACACATATAAATAGCCAACTTTTCTCTTAACGGCTCATCCACATGAGTATATTACGAGCTGTACAGCTTTTGCGTTGCGCACAACCATTACTGCAGCCATGAAGTCCTAATTATGATATCAAGACAGCTGTGACTATTTCATTAATCTAATATTCATGGCTATTATTAGATTTTTTTTCAGAAACTTGAAATGGCCTATTCACTAATACAGCTCTTGTAAAATGTCAGTAGAATGAATAATTCATGTGAGTTATTATTGACAATTCTTTTTCCCTTTAAGGCTAGCAAGCCAGTGGATCTCGTGCCAGCAAAATCTCATCCTATTAGCCTGAGGATCCTGAAACATCACGGTGAATATGTCTGTGGTGTGAATAAAATTATATACAACTTTTTATTAGAATTAAAGGGAATGGTGTTAAGTGGTACAAAAAGGAGCTGCATAAACAACTAATGAAAAGGATCACTTCTTCCAATATTCAACCTACTCTGGCAAGATGAAAGCCAAGTGGATGCTGGTGCCTGGCCAAGACAAATATCCATTGACAAGGAGTCCAGGAGCAATGACTACCACCTGAAATTACTTTTGTTCAGTAGTTATTTTGCAAGAATGGACGCAATAATTTCTTATGAAAATAAACGAACGCCACATAGATGGCACCAAGTGCCCTATGTGTGTTATTTCAGTAGCCACAGAGTTAAAGGGGCTTTTCAGTTTCACAATATTAATGATCTATCCTTAACCTAGATCATCAATATCAGATCAGTTGCGGTCTGACTCTGGGCACCTCCACCGATTGGCTGATTGAGTGGGAAGGACTGTGGTGCTCCAAAAGCAAGTACACCTCTCTACGTTGTGTAGTGGCTGTGCCTTACTGCAGCTGAGTTCTATTCAAGTGAATGAGACTAAACTGTAGTATCATTTGTAGCGATTTCCCAATGTATGAAACTGCCTGCTTCGGGAACACTGCGGCTCTTTCAATCAGCTGATTGGTGGGGTGCCAGGCGTTGGCCCCCTCCAGACTTGATATTCATGAGCTATCCGAAAAATGTCATCAATATTTATGCCCCACACCTTCTAAGGTTTTATTTGAATGCAAGTAAATGTATCAAGAATAGCTCTGTTTTCTGCATGTGGTTTATATTAGCTTTCCATTTCCATATTGAAATGTATGGGAATATAAGGTTAGGTTCACAGAGCAGATTTTTCATGAGAAAAAGATCCAACATGTATTTGCAGTGGAATCTGCAGCAGAGATCCATGGCAAAAAACAAGAATTATGCTAAGGATTTGTAGTTTGAACTGTGACACATCTGCATGGTAAGAAGTGACATGACACTCGAAGATTTCAAACCCTTGGCAAAAAAAAAAAATGCTGTGGCCATATGAACAGCAATACAGAATCACATTGAAAACAATGTGAGATGGACTTAATTTGGATTTTACAAAAGTTTGGGCAAATATGCACCATAATCTGCATGATTATGGCTGGTTTTGCAGCCGTGCGACATCCATGAGCCGCCCCTGTGTGCAACGAGCCTTATTTGGTTGAAATGCACAAGCCCCAGATCTTCTGCCTAACATCCTGTGGAACAAACAAAACCCTATAGGTCCTGAGATTTCCTCGCATTGTCTAACTCATCAGCAAAGTAAAACTTAGTGATTATAAACCATAAGTTTTAACATTGACACCTTATCTGTGATAGAAGCATAAGATGACCAGAAATAAGTGCTATGGTGAGTCAAGCTAGAGATTTACTGGAAATAATGAAAATGTGAAAGTCCAAATACTGTACAACATTTTATCAAACATCCAGCTCGAAAATAAGAAAACTTCATTTCTTAGTATTCGCAGAAAGGAAAGGTCAAAGGGAAAAATAAATATAAAACTTAACTTTTATTGATAAACATAAAAGGAAAATAAAGTGTAAGCCTTAGAAAAATGGATGAACGTACTAAATTGCCCATAATTCAAATAACTCTCCCCAGATAATGGGAGTCAATATGCTCCCTATGAGAAATCGGAAGGCATTCCCTCAAAATGCAGGTTTTCCATTGATACATAGGAGAACAAGGATGCTGCCCATAAACACCCAGAGGGTGTTCCCTCAGTGCATTAAACATTTCCCCCTTGGGAGTCAATAAATAAACAAGCTCAAGTGAGGCTCCAGTATTCAATAGCCGATGGATCTTGTTTATTTCTTGGTTCACGTTTATTGCTCGTGATGAACCCTGTCCCTCTAGGGGGGAAAAGCGCTGAGCGTAGTTCACTGAGGGGCTACCCTCTGGGTGTTTATGGGTGGTGCCCCCATTCTCCTATGTATCAAGGGAGAATTTAATCTGTATTTTGAGGGGATGTCTTCCGATTACTCTTAGGAGGCATGTTTTGATTTCCATTTATCTGGGGAGATTTATTTGAATTTTGGGCAATTTAGTACATTCATCTATTTTTCTGGGGCATAATATGTTGTGACCTATACCGCTACCTGCCCTAAACCCCTCCCACCTATTTGGCAATTTTGCTTTCAGCATTATTTTTTATTATTGATATGGCAGAGGGGGGAGACAAGTCTATAGGGTCTGGTAGCGTCCTTATTGTGAGTTCACTTAAGTAGGGGGGTCTGATTTACTGATGCACCTTGTCTATCTACACAATGAGATGCACATATACTGTAATACCGTTAGTATCATAGTAGTGGTTACTCAGTTTATTCCAAGTGGGTCACAACAACCTTTTTGATCCCAGTACTTAGATTAACTCATTTGTCTGGGAGGATTTATTGTCCACTTTTTTGCGGATGTCCGCGCACAGCTGACACTTTATTTTCCCTTTTATGTTTCCTTACCAGTAAGAGTTATGTTCTATATTTTTTCCTTGCCCATTCCTTTCTGTGAATACTCTTTTGATATGGGAATTAGTTTTGTCACACGCTGTGAATTGATTCTTCATATCTTAGTATTACACACACCTGTTTTATACTATTTTGGTGAGATTACAGCAAAGATGTGTCTTACTTTAACTTCCTCCTTTGCTTTGTGGATGACAGATACTGTATAAGGGAACTCTCCAATATATAATATAATTTTTCCCAATGTTAAGCGCATTTATTATTTGAGAAAAAATAATATTTTTTTTTTTTTTTTTTTGGGGGGGGGGGGAAAATTTTTTTTTTTTTTTTTTTTTTTTTAAAAATTTGCAAAAAAAAAAAATTAAAAAAAAAAAAAAAAAAATTTTGGGTTGGGGGTTTTTTTTTTTTTTTTTTTTTATATAACTGTAATTTTATTGAAAAATTTTTCATTAACAAGGAATAAAGAAAAAACAAAAAAACAATAATAATCAAACAAACAGGAAGCATTGAGGTAAATAGAGGCTATCTGCCTCCTCCCCCTTAAGCAATATGCATTTAAATTAAGCAGTGAACAAGGGAGGGGGGGAATGGAGGGGTTAAGAAGACAAGGGTAGGACCAAAGGGAAGGGGGGGGGGGGAAGGAGAGGACTAGAGATCAGAGACCCTGTAATGTACAATACATGTCCCAGGGTGCCCAAATAGCCCCAAAGGCTTCCCGTGAATTATGTAGGCCAGCAGTCAGGTATTCAAGACTCCTCACATCCTTCATTCTAGCCACAAGCTCAAGACTAGATGGGGGACTCACCTTCTTCCAGTTTCTAGCTATGAGAGTTTTAGCTGCAGTACAAAGATGCAAGAAAAGCCTGGATGACTTATTGCTCAGGTGTCTGGGGGGAAGGTTCAGGAGATAAAGAAGAGGGTCAAGAGGAACCTCTTGCAAAAAGAGAGCAGTCGTCAGAGTCCTGACCTCCCTCCAAAAACCGAGGATGAGAGGGCACGTCCAAAAGATATGGTGCAGGGTACCCACCGCAGCTCCACAGCGCCAGCACCATGGGGGAACTAATGGGTTTAAAGTATGAAGGAGAGCCGGAGTATGATACCAATGCATCAACAGCTTATACTGCGTTTCCCTAAACGTAATGCACTGAGATGATTTCTGGGCCCGAGACCATACAATCCGCCACTGTTCCTGGGAGATGGGTTTACCCACCGCCTCCTCCCATTTAAGCATATAGCGATGATTAACAGGAGAGCCTGTAGTTTGTGAGTTAAGAAGTTGGTAAATAGAGGATATAAAGCCCCTAGTGGATGTGCCTGCACGGCAAATCTTTTCAAAAGCGGTGGGGAGTGACACCTTAAGAGACCCATGGAGGGAGCGGACAAAGTGAACCACCTGCAAGTAATGGAACCATTCAGTACTTGGCAGGTTTTGATTAGCTGTAAGATAAGCAAAGGACCTGAGTTCCAAGGTTCCAGGGTCAACCATATCAGCAATCCGGTAAAGGCCAGCTTCAGACCACACTTTAGTCATGGCAGAAGTCAGGCTCTCTGGGAGAAGGGGGTTGTATAGTATGGAGACCATAGATGAGCGCGGGGACATCAGGGAGAATCTAGCACAACAGGTAGACCAGATAGATCTAGTAAACCGAATGGGGCCCAACAGGTACGAGGCAGGGGGGGTGGGGGGGGGAGCTGACCCACAGAAGCGCGTTAGGATGCATGGGTGCCAGCCATAGCTTCTCTACCTGCACCCATCTGGTGTATGCTGGCATAGCCGCCCAGAATGGGATATGGCGTAAGTGGGCCGCCCAGTAATAATGTAACAGATGTGGGACAGCCATACCCCCAGACCCCCTATCCGCCAGCATAACAGATCTAGGTATTCGGTGTCGTTTTGCTTTCCAGATAAACTGGAAGATAGCTTTCTGTAGGTTCCGTAATTCTCCCCGAGGTATCGCGACTGGGAGAGTCTCGAAAAAATACAGTAGCTTCGGGAGGAGAGTCATCTTGACCGCAGCAATTCTCCCCAAAAGGGAGATAGGCAAGGGTTGCCATTTGTCCAATAGGGCTCTTAGCTCACAAAACAACCGCGGGTAGTTTGCCGAGTAGAGGGTCGCATAGGAAGTGGATATATGGACTCCCAGGTAGCGGATAGAGGACTCCCGCCACTGGAAATCGTAATTACTGCGGAGGAGAAGGAGAAGGTCCCGTGGGATGTTAAGTGGGAGTGCCTCAGTCTTCGCGGGGTTCACCTTATACCCTGAGAGATCACCATAGGTCTCTAGCGAGCGCAGCAAGTTTGGAAGGGTAGTATGAGGGGAGGTGAGAGTGAGGAGTACATCGTCCGCAAAGAGAGATATCTTAAATTCCTTATCTTGGACCATGATGCCCTTGATATTAGGGTCTCGCCTAATCTTGGCCGCTAGCGGTTCAATGCAGAGGGCAAATATGATGGGTGACAGGGGGCAACCCTGCCTAGTGCCATTTCGAATAGGGAAGGAGGGCGAAGATGCATGGGGAAGCTTGATTGCTGCTGAGGGTAAGGAGTAAAGGGCCTGGATAGCTGTGAGAAAAGGTCCCGTAAGCCCGAACGCCTTAAGCGTAGTATGCATAAACGACCAATTTATGCGGTCAAAAGCCTTTTCAGCGTCCAGGCTCAAGAGAAGGGCCGGGGGTAGAATAATGATTGGCCACCTCCACCAAATCCACAGTCCTCCTGGTGTTGTCACCACCCTGACGACAGGGGATGAATCCCACCTGGTCCTTATGGACAAGCAGAGGGAGCCAAGCATTCAGTCTATTGGCTAAGAGTTTGGTGAAAAGTTTCAGGTCCGTGTTCAGCAAAGCAATCGGTCGGTAGTTAGCACAATCCTGCAAGTCCTTACCCGGTTTAGGGACCAATGTGAGTAGTGAAGAGAGCATAGTCGGGGGTATAGGGGAACCTGAAAGGAAGGAATTGAAGAGGGACAATAGATGAGCAGAGAGTTCACCCTGGAAAACCTTATAATAATTGTAGGTGAACCCATCTGGGCCTGGGGCTTTCCCATTTGGGAGGTCCCTCAGGACCCCTTCTAGTTCCTCCCTGGTGATGGGGGTGTTCAGGGAGGTTAGGGCCTCAGGAGGAAGGCGTGGGAGACAACAATCCTTTAAATAGTCTTCCAGTAGTGTTGAGTCATCCCCAGGGAGTAGTGCTCGTGGGGGGGGTAAGTCATACAGCTTAGAGTAGTAAGAGTGGAACGCCAGCGCCACAGCATCAGGGTGATGTTGAAGAGTACCCGCGGGGTCACGGACAGAGTGTGGTGTGGAAGAGGCCCGATGATCCCTGAGGGTTCCTGCCAGGAGGGTATGAGATTTATTACCTCGTTCAAAAAACCGCTGACGGGTATAAAGGAGAAGTCGTTCCACATGGCGGGTCTCCAAATCACGGAGGTCCGCCCGGGCCAGGACCAAACGGCGAAGAACCCCCAGGGATGGATGCGCTGCCAAAGTCGTCGTAAGGGACCGAATACGGGCTTGGAGGAGCTGTTCCTGGGCCTGTCTGTCCCTTTTAAGCCTAGAAGCCAATGCGATACAGCATCCTCTCATGACCGCCTTATGGGCTTCCCAGAGAATGGCAAGAGAGTCTACCGAGCCTAAGTTGTCCCTAAAATAATCTATCAAGTGTGTGCGCAGGGTCTCGAGGGAGGTCGGCGAATTGAGCAGTGTTTCGTTAAGACGCCAATGACATTGGCGAGTAGGCACTGGAGTCGTAGATAAGGTAACCACGACTGGGGCATGATCAGACCAGGTGAGAGGGCCAATGTTCGTGTCCCTAAGCAAACGAAGAGCGGGAGCATTTCCAAAGAAGTAGTCAATGCGGGTGTGAGTGTTATGAGGGTGAGAAAAGAAGGTGTAGGAGCGCGCCGTAGGATTGTCCACTCGCCAAAGGTCATACAAAGAGTGGGCGCGGATCAGCCTGCGGAACTCCCTTGCAAGTTGGGCCAACCTATGGGGGGTTGGGCCCTGGGGTAACGCCAGACGATCCGCCCGTTCAGAGAAGACCATGTTAAAGTCTCCCCCCACCAGCCAAGCTGATGGTGGGAGAGCGCGCAGACGGGAGAATACCCGGCGCAAGAACGGGATCTGTGCTGAATTGGGGGCATAGACATTGCATAAAACAATCGGGGCACCATAAAGGAGCCCCTCCAAGATAACAAACCGGCCACCTGGGTCTATGTGGGAAGTCGTCACTGTAATTGGGCAGGATCGAGAAAGAAGGATAGCCACCCCAGCTCTGCGTCGATTGTGGAAGGCTGAAAAAGCTACGGGAAAATAATGCTTAGCGAAGGCAAAAGTACCAGCGCGGTCAAAATGAGTCTCCTGAAGAAACGCCACATCCGCTCGTAAGGAGCGGAGTTCTCTAAGGACATGGCGCCTTTTAATGTTGGAACCCAGGCCCTTGACATTAATTGTCACGCACCTAACCATTGAGACCCAGGATTGGAGGACAGTGGCGGATTGCAATAAGCTCACCCATCTCACATGACGCTGGCAAGTTTCCCTCGGAGAGGCAAAAGGGCAATCCACAAACAGGAACCCAAAGTCGAGGCAGGGTCTCTAGATCAGGGAGGGGGGGGAAAGAGAGGGAGGGAGGGAGGCAAAAGACATCATAAATGACAAAGTAAAAATAAAAACAGTTAAACAATACTTTGTGGGCGAGGCTAAGTCACTCGCCTGGGGACCAATGAGGGCAGCCAGAGGTCCAATCAGGATCAATGGCCGCACAGTCCAAGTATCCCCTTAGGGGGGAGAGCGTGGACAGGAGGTCGGAGGGGAGGCGGTGGATCCCCAACCACCAGTAAAAAGAAGGAAGGAAGGGGAGTCACCGGAACCCCACCCCGCCCCACTCCGCTAAAACAATCCAATAATAAGCATAATAGATGAGACCCGTAGACCTAAAAAAAGAAAAAAAAAGAAGCAAACATAACATTAAGGCATGCAGATTCCAAAGCACCACCGAGAAAAGGGAGAACGTCTCAAGGGGGGGCAGCCTCCTCAGGGATCAGTCTCCAGCCGGGGCCTCCGAGTGGTCACCACCGCGGAGGATGCATGACGTCGTCTGGGCTCCAATCGTTGCCAAACCGGTGGTGGGGGAGGGGGTGGAGAGAATAGCTCCCAGTCTGTTAAATCCGGCAGGGGAACATCCAATAGGTCACAGAAGAGAGGCAAATCCGCAAAGGAGCGAAGCGTAGCGGAGCGACCATCCCTACGAGCAATGAGAGCAAACGGAAATCCCCACCGGTAAGGAATTTGGTGCTCCTGAAGAATCTGGAGGAGGGGTCGGAGATGGCGGCGTTTCTGGAGGGTGATTAGCGACAGATCCTGATAGAATTGTAGTGGAGCTCCCTGAAACTCGAAGTCTTTGAGTTTGCGCACTTTGCTCATTATAGCCTCTTTAAGGGTGAAGTCGTGGAGGCAGCAGATGACATCACGGGGTGTGGCGGAAGATCCTCTGGGTCGAAGGGCTCGATGTGCCCTATCAAACTTAATTTTGTGGGACGGGGGCTCCTGCAGTATAGTGTTGAAGACAGCCTCCAGCAGAACAGGCAGATCCTCAGATTGGTCAGCCTCTGGGAGTCCCTTGATGCGTATATTGTTGCGCCGGCCCCTGTTGTCAAGATCCTCCAAGTGGCGTTGCATGTCCCGTATAGCTGAACCCTGTTCAGTGGTAGTATCATGCAGTGAGGCAACATAGTCTCTGGTAGTGTCATGGTCATTCTCCAGCGTGTCCATTCGGTTAGCAATGGAGTGTAAATCAGTGCGGAGGGTAGCAATTTCAGATCGGAAGGACGCTGTGATTTCCGCAACCATACTTTTAAGGTCTTGTTTAGTAGGAAGTTGAGGAAGAAGGTCCGCCATGGATGATGGTGCTGAAGATGGGCCTGGAATGCAGCTCTGGGGGTGCAGGACTGGAGGGGGGGAGGCATAATCCTTGGGAGTGTGGGGCGGAGGAGCCCCTACGCCAGCGCCTTCCACCGCGCCATCCCCCCCTGAGCTATGGAGGGGAGGGGCGATGGGGGAAGATAGTAGCTGGGGGGCCACAGAGACCAGCTCTGTGGCCACAGGCTGCAACTCATCAGCGGTGTAGGAGGGAGCAGAGCCACTGACCTCAGAACTCCTTGAGAAGCTGGAGACATCCGGGGTCCTCTCATGCCGCTCTGCCAGGAGTGCTGGTGAAGCAGAATGTAGTTGCTGGGACATCCCAGGGTGAGGAGACTGTGGGAGTACTCGTGCTGGGGAAACTCTGGGTTGCCCAGGCGCCGACAGGGATCTCTGTTGAAGCGGCGCTCCGCTGGCTGACAGGGGGAGCGCGGGAGGAGAGAAGCTGCGCTGCGACCCCTGTGCCTGGAGAGCGGAGGAAATCCAAGATGGCCGCCCCGCAGCAGCCTGGCCCGGTAGAGAAGGCCGCTGGGCCAGAAAGGCGTCCAGGGTGGCCCCCCCAGACCTCTCCACGGGCGCTGGGGTGCCCGGGGCCACCTTCCTCGGTAAGCGCTTGCCCATACTGCGCCTGCTGAGGGGTCCACGGGTCTCAGTAGCGAGCGGAGGAGCGGAGAAGGACCTGCGCGCGTGCTACTCCATGCGCGTCCAGGCCACGCCCCCCCGAATTTTTTTTTTTTTTTTTATTTTATTTTTAATTAAAAGGGGAATTAAAGGGAAAAAAATAAAGAATGTTTTTTTTGGGGGTGAAAATTAAAGAAAAGGGGATTTTTTTTAAAATTTTTTTTTTTTTTGGAAAAAAAAAAAAAAGAGAAAGGGGGGGTTTTCAACTCCGTTATATTAGAGGCGTCATCATAGTGTGGAGGGAGGGGGGGGGGGGGGGGGGGGGGGGGGGGGGGGGGGAGTGTTTTGCCCCCCCCCCAAAAGGAAAAGGGGGGGCCCCCCCCGTTTGGGCGCCTTGGGGTGCACCTACTGATATATTGCTATATTACATGGTTACTGGTAATTTCCCAAAAAATTGGTTCTCCAGTGGTTTGTGACTATGTAGAATTACAGAAAGAAAGCAGTGACCACAGTGTTCCCTTTATGTGACACACAGACAGACAACGCTCATAGATGCAGGTTGGTGACGATAATCAGATGATAGTAGTTAGAGGATCTGACAATAGATTATGGGGATGGTATGCTGAACAGGTGATAAAACAATCACTGATCCTGAATCTTTGCTTAGATCTAAATTCTGACCCTAACACCAGATATCCCTGACGCTTCCTGTTTGTAAAGATATTCCTAGTGGGAATCCTAAACTGCAATGATGACCTTAACATGAACAATAGGAGAACACTAGGACCCAGAGACAAGAAAACCAAACCAAGAAAAGATGACGCACTCTATTTCTAAAGGGAAACTAAAAACAAATGATATACAGTGCCTTGTGAAAGTATTCGTCCCCCTTGAACTTTTCAACCTTTTGCCACATTTCAGGCTTCAAACATATAAAATTTAAATTTTTTGGTGAAGAATCAACAACAAGTGGGACACAATTGTGAAGTGGAACGAAATTTATTGGTTATTTTAAACTTTTGTAAAAAATAAAAAGCTGAAAAGTGGGACGTGCAATATTATTCGGCCCCTTTACTTTTAGTGCAGCAAACTCACTCCAGAAGTTCAGTGAGGATCTCTTAATGATCCAATGTTGTCCTAAATGACTGATGATGATAAATATAATCCACCTGTGTGTAATCAAGTCTCCGTATAAATGCACCTGCTCTGTGATAGTCTCAGGGTTCTGTTTAAAGCGCAGACAGCATCATGAAGACCAAGGAACACACCAGGCAGGTCTGTGATACTGTTGTGGAGAAGTTTAAAGCCAGATTTGGATACAAAAAGATTTTCCAAACTTTAAACATCCCAAGGAGCACTGTGCAAGTGATCATATTGAAATGGAGGGAGTATCAGACCACTGCAAATCTACCAAGACCCGGCCGTCCCTCTAAACTTTCATCTCAAACAAGGAGAAGACTGATCAGAGATGTAGCCAAGAGGCCCATGATCACTCTGGATGAACTGCAGAGATCTACAGCTGAGGTGGGAGAGTCTGTCCATAGGACAACAATCAGTTATACACTGCACAAATCTGGCATTTATGGAAGAGTGTCAAGAAGAAAGCCATTTCTCAAAGATATCCATAAAAAGTCTCATTTAAAGTTTGCCACAAGCCACCTGGGGGACACACCAAACATGTGGAAATAGGTGCTCTGGTCAGATGAATCCAAAATCAAACTTTTTGGCCACAATGCAAAACGATATGTTTGGCTCATCACCCTGAACACACCATCCCCACTGTCAAACATGGTGGTGGCAGCATCATGGTTTGGGCCTGCTTTTCTTCAGCAGGGACAGGGAAGATGGTTAAAATTGAGGGGAAGATGGATGGAGCCAAATACAGGACCATTCTGGAAGAAAACCTGTTGGAGTCTGAAAAAGACCTGAGACTGGGACGGAGATTTATCTTCCAACAAGACAATGATCCCAAACATAAAGCAAAATCTACAATGGAATGGTTCACAAATAAACGTATCCAGGTGTTAGAATGGCCAAGTCAAAGTCCAGACCTGAATCCAATCGAGAATCTGTGGAAAGAGCTGAAAACTGCTGTTCACAAACGCTCTCCATCCAACCTCACTGAGCTCCAGCTGTTTTCCAAGGAAGAATGGGCAAGAATTTCCGTCTCTCGATGTGCAAAACTGATAGAGACATACCCCAAGCGACTTGCAGCTGTAATTGCAGCAAAAGGTGGCGCTACAAAGTATTAACTTAAGGGGGCTGAATAATTTGGTACGCCCCACTTTTCAGTTTTTTATTTTTTACAAAAGTTTAAAATATCCAATAAATTTCGTTCCACTTCAAAGTTGTGTCCCACTTGTTGTTGATTCTTCACCAAAAAATTAAAATTTTATATCCTTATGTTTGAAGCCTGAAATGTGGCAAAAGGTTTAAAAGTTCAAGGGGGCCAAATACTTTCGCAAGGCACTGTAAATGGCTATGAACATTAAACACTACGCTGGAAGAAAGAAATGGAATGAAAATATGGTATATAGAGAACTGTTGGATTAAACCTGCATAGCAAATACAAGCACCAGCAACAAACTGCAAGAAATGCAATGAAGTAAATCTCTACAAATGAGTTCTAGACTCCGTCAGCGATCATGTGACTCACTCATGACTGCAGCTATAGGTCATTTACTAAGTAACTACCCAAGAACAAACTAATAGGTAGGAGATGACAAAACAGAAGTCTTGCTGTTAGTATCAACAGATCCAAAGTCTTCAAACCATTCACCTACTAAGTGTAAACTTTCATTTATCTTTTATTCACTTCTTCGATATTATTAGCTTAATATTTTGCCTTATGCAAAGGCAGCATATTTATAACTAGACATCCATATTCCTAATAACCAAAATGGCTCATACATGTTTTGTGCAGTTTGGCTACTGCTATTGGTAAAGTATCTTCACTCTTCCACCATTGGTAAAGTATGGCCTTTTTTCTGTGATGTGTGTTGTGTTTATATTCCTTGATTTTTTTTTTTTTTTCATTTTTAGTCAGGAATTCACAATGGCATGGGGAACCTTGATGTTGGTTTGCAAGACGTATTTTGGTCAAAATATTGGCTAATACCTCGTGGCTATTTCACCTTTTTTTTTGCAAGATGCAGCCAGGCCCTGTTCTGCTTGCAGGGTACTAGTACTGTTGGGATGCACGTATGGAGGTGCTGGACAGCCCTCCTGATCTAACAGTGAGGGGCGTGACCAATAGGTTGTTCTCTAGCATTGTGCACCTCACATTGACATGTCACCTTGTATAAGTTTTATCTGTTTGCATTTGAAATACTGGCATCCGCCCCCTTCCTCACAGGTTGTAGGTGTGTGAGTATTAGTATTAAGCATCTGTGCTTTTTCTACCACATGCTGCAAGGGCTTGTATGCATCCTGCACAGAGCCATGTATTATATGGTTTTGGGTAAGTCTAGTGGAAGGGCAGAAAGAATACAGCTTATGAGTTTAGTATATTCACTGAATACCCTAAGGGCAGTGAGTGATAGGTTGCCATTAGAGATGAGCGAATTGATTCTGCAGAAGTGGAATTCGATCTGAATTTCAGGAAATCTTCGATGTTCCACAATTCTGGATTTCCTGATGCTTCGTGGTAACAAATATTTAGTAAGGACCTTTGTGACATTAGACGTCACAAGATGTTCTCTAGTGATGTGATTGGGTAGGCGTGGTTTAGCTTGTTAGCAGATCCTTCCACATGAATAAAAGTTGTCCATGCTGAAGAGAGATTGAGAGAGAGAGAAACATAACCACGGCATCCTTGGGCTTCCGTCATTTTTCCGCCCACCCTGGCTCTCTACAGCCTGGAAATAGCTGTTTATTCGGCGGGAAGTAATTCGAATCAAAGCTAATTTTTTTGGAACTTCGAATCGAACTGCTGAATCGAACTTTTGAGAAATTCGCTCATCTCTAGTTGCATGTATTTGTGTTTACATATGACTATTAAGCTGATAGAACTACTTTTAAAGTAGGGCTGGGCAAGTAATTGAAAAATAGCCAAAACTGAACATCAACCCAGATAACCAGCGTGATTTTGTTCACATTGGTTATTACAATATGCATGACGTTCCACCTGCAGTTTCATTCAGACCAAACATGTCCAAACCGTACCTATTATTATTATTATACTCTGGGGTCTCTTTAAACAAAACCACAGAACGAACCTTATGAAATGAATCTCGCGAGGTATGCGCAATACATACTCCTACTTTAAAATGGGTGTCACCTAAATAAACGGTATTAATCACAATCTGGATAAAATGCCTGATTTTGATTTAGGTCATAATTGCACAGCCCTACTTTAGACCGGGGCCCCACGTGGTGTAAACGCAGAGTTTTACAGTTACTCCAAAGTGGATGGAATTCTAGCAAATCCCATCCACACACTGCAGAAAAATATGCGCAGTGGACAAGCTGCAATTTCCAAAACCGTTGTGGTTTTGGAAATCACAGCATGTCAATTATAATTATGGAAACACCGGTCTTTCCCGCAGCGCTTTTTTGCTGTGGCCCGCTTTGTGGGGCCTTAGCCTTAAATTGTAATGAGGGAGCAAAGCACAAGACCCACCCAAGCAGGGTACCAGAACCCCCCATTGTATATACAGAAAAAGTGAAAAGTTAAAAGCTTATAAATGTCAGACAAACTATGATTCTCAAAACGATAAACTCCAGCTATAACATACTAGAGAATATAATTTTTTTTTTATAATGATAATTAAGGGAACTGTGTTTTCCTATCTCAGCAAATTATTGAATAATGTGAATACCATCTGTTGTATATGTGACACTGTACTGAATAAATTAGATATATGGAACATATTGGGGGTTGAAAAGATTGTCCTGAATGAGAGTTGTTCCCACCAAGAGATAAATCTGGATTTCAAGTGCTTCCTGTATAACATGCCATGCAAACTAGTCATAGAGCAAACATAGGAACAGACAATGGAGAGAAGAGCTTGGCTGAAATCTCAGAGAAACACCATAGATTAAGTCAAGAGTCAAAGTAAATACATATAGTAATGAGCATAGAAATAGCACGTAAAAGCTCCAAAATATGAAGCCACAAGTGCTGTCATATGAAATATTGTAAAGCGAAAGCAAATACATACAATATATACAGAACATGACTGTCAAAGAAATCTAATCCGTGTCAGAGCTGGCCTATGTATATATTATCTCATAGGGCTATGTAGAGAAATGATGATCCTATATCTGTATCTGAAGAAATGATTTCCCATTATTTCATTGCAACTCATATACTCATATGTACGGGGGTAGCGAGACAGAGCCCTTGGAGGCTCTGATATAACCCATTGTACTTGAACCTTATTTGTGCATATATCTAGAAATAGCCTTTTCAAGAAATTGGTGCATCTATTGAACTATTTAAAAGTACAATTGTACTCAGCATAATGTCCCCTGCAATGCACTGTGACTGGTTTTGATATTAGGTTTCCTGGAGACAGACTTCCTTTAAGGGAACTTGTCAGGTGATGGCTGCTGGCCTTAGAGCAAGAAGATATAATAGAGAATGAGAAGCTGAGTTCTGTGATACACAGGTTTCTGATTAAAAAGAAAAGTAAACCTTGACAGGACTCCTTGGAGAGACAGTGAGAGTCCCGCCCACACAGGATGATTGACAGCCTTCATGCACTGATTCAGGGACAGCTGCCAATCACTGTCTGTGGGTGGGGTAATCACTGCATCTCCTTGGAGTCCTGTCAAGATTTAGGCTAAGGCTCCATGTTACAGAAATGCTACTTTTTCTGTTGCAGATATTTTTTTTTTTTGAGTCAAACCTAGTGGCATGGCAGCTGCAGAAATAATGGGAAATATCTAGGAAGTTGTTATACTTTTCCCTTCTGCTCAGTCTATTATTAGCTTTGGCTCAAAAAAATGCAGAAAAATCTGCAACAAAGCAGCTTTTCCACAACATGGGGCCTCAGCTTTGCTGCGATATTTCGAGCAAAACCCAGTAATGGCTACAAAGGGAATGGGAAATATATAGTAAGTTCTTATACTTCTCCCTTCTGCCTCAACCCACTCCTGGCTTTGGCTCAAAAAACCGCAACAAAATCTGCAACAAAAAAGCAGCTTTTTGGGTCCTCAGCCTTCGTCTTTTTACTCAAAAATTCTGCTCCAAATCATATAAACAAATATATATCACAGGGCTTAGCTCCCCTCCATGTCCTGCTCTCAGCGCATTAAAAATCACCAGGTTTACAGATTTACTCCACCCAAGCAATGTAAAGCAGCAGGACATGGATAAGATGATATACTATCAGTCACAGATTATGGCCCATTTTCACAGTATGAAGTTCTATCTGTATGGGGGTTACATGGAAGTAGAGCTATTAATAGACATTAAAAGAGAATGTTTATTTCCAGATGTCCATTGTGTTTGAATATCCGCTCCTATACATATAGTACAAGAAGCCGCTATTGACAATTGAAAGTAAATAAATCATGAGTGAGAAAAATTTAGCGACACATATTAATGCCCGATTGTAAGAGATTAAAAAGGAATGATCAATAGTAAGGCAGATTAACAAAGATTAACAGAGAAGAGCTAATTTTCAGAAATTCCTGCACACACTTTGCCAGACTGATAATTAAGTACAGATCAGAGAGATCTAGTTACACATCCTGTTCGGAGTCATGTCCCTCCATGGGTTACAGATCACAGTAGGCCATCCTGTTCTGCAGTCTCGCATGCATCATTTAATAGAGTCATTATCCCCAGTAAATTGTTTAAATCCTTTTTGCTGTTCATTGTTAAAAAGGAAAAAAGAAAACCTCCAGAGTCTAAAAAACAGATATTTTTAGATCATCTTGTACTGAGATTTGACAAACAATTCTCCTCAAGACAGTGAATTTACATCTGAACTCTGGATAAGTTTGCAGAATATTATGCTGACTCATCATTGTCATTTCCTATGAATCTGCGAGAAAAAGCTTTGACTGTATTTATTATGATGTTTTCTAGCATAAAGACTAAGAACACAGGCTATTAACCAAACACATTTATGTAATGTAATTTGGGAGTTAATACACTATTTAGCCTTGTAACTGGTTAAGCCTTATTTATAGTTTCCGTTTCACATAATACTGTCCACACTTTTTTTCCGCTGATGGCATGTGTATCATTTCAATGTATTTATTCAGACATCCATTTTTTTTCACGGTGTGCTTTTGTTTTAGGACAGTATGTGCATTAAGAGCATATACCACAACATCTTTTTACTTCTCTGACTGTCAATCAGTGAAAATCGTAAAATTAAAGGCTTTTTCCAGGCTAAAAATATTGATGACCTATACTAAACTTGGGTCACTAGTATCATATACTCTGTGAATGGAGTAGGAAGCAGACAATCCTGTTCTCTGTGTAGTGGCTGACTTGAGTTACTGCAGCTTAGCTACTATTCAAGTGAATGGAAAAAAGATCTGCAGTACCTGGTCTGCCCACTACACAGAGAACAGAGCTGTCTGCTTCCTGCTCCATTCTCTGAGTATCCATGTTGAGAACAACTGATGGGAGTGCCGGGTGTTGGACCCTCACCAATATGATATTGATAACCTATTCTTCTAAATAATTCTAGACTGGAAAACCCCTTTATGCTAAGAACAATGACCTCCACCACCCAATCATTGGTCAAAGAACTGGACAAGCGTTATCTCTCTCTCTTGGAGCATCAAAACCGGTTAATTTGTACAACAAACTGTCGTCCCACTTGGAGATGGAAAGAGATGAAGATGGTCATTCTGCTCTTCAGCCAAGAGGATTTGAGCTCCTCATTCCCAGCAAGTGTAAGGGACAACTTTTTTAACTATTCATATGACATAAAAGGTGTACCTAGATCCAAGGCTCCCCTGATGATGGCAAGTACACCAAGTTCGTTTTCACCACTGGCTGCGCCTGCCCAAAAATGAAATATAACTACTACTTGGTCTGTTTGATGTAAAATGGGACACAAATATTGTCTAAATCTGGATAGATTGCTTCAAAGCTCAAAAATAACAAAAAATAGATAGTATAGTAACTTTTTTTAATTACAGTATTTTTTAGTCTTTAATTCTGTATATAATTATATTGTAACTTTCAGATACATTATAGGAACTGCTTGGACGAATGACACTTTTAGTGGCTGAAAAGTTAGTGATTTATAAATGGCAGTAGGAGCGGAAAACAAGTACTTTGGTAACAAATCTGAAGTGGATTTCAAGAATAATTCTAGTCTTTATTTATTTTAACAGTTTTGAGTTGGTTCCATTTCTATGTTAATCTCTCTAAAGAAAAAAATAATAATTTATAGGATGTATTGGACCAATTTAACTTCTTTAAAATGATATTTACCAAGTTTTTCCATTAAAAAAATTGTCTGGAGTTGACAGTTGATACAATAGAAACAGTGACATCTACAGGTGACAGACTCAAATGCTAGACAGAAAGTCCTTTAAAAGGGCTGTCTCAGACTTTGTTTATCTTTATATAAGTGCTGCAAATGGGGCCAAACAAATGAAATGTACTCATCGCTCCCCAGACCTCCGTTTGCAGCAGCAGCTGCTTGTTTTCAGGTTCCCTGCCTGACATCAGCAGTGACCTCTTCACAAACTGCATACAACTGCTTTGGCCAGTCAGTCATGAGCCATCTGTGAAGAGGTGACTGCTGAGGCCTGTGATTTGTTGCAGTGGTCCCCTTACACAAACAAGATGTCATTGCTGACATCAAACGTGAGACCTGTACACAGTAGCCGCCATTGGAAAAAGAGGACTGGGATAGGAGAGGTTTTTTTTGTTTTTGTTTTTTTTTTTAATTTTGTTGGGCCCCATTTTCAGCATCTATACAAGATTAAAAATGCCTCTGACATCCCCTTTTAACCCTGTAATATAAACCTAATCCCAGCATCTTGTAGAGCAGATTCTACAATTTCCACATATACCTGTTATTCAGCTTCGGAGCACCATTTTCATGTATGTTGCTGTTTTATTCATATGCAAATGAAGGGAAAAGTGCTTTGAGGACATGGTTTTGCTTGTCTGGGCTTTGGTCTCAGCTCTAGATTCTTTGGCAAAGCACTTTCCCCTAATTTACATATGAATATAACAGCAACAGCTATTTACATAAAAATGGGGCTCCAAAGCTGAATAACAGAGGCATATGTGGAAACTGTAGAATCACTTCTTGTTCTAATTTATTGCTGATGGACTTTTTTTTTTAAAGGGATTTCCCTATTAACATAACCTTATTTAAATTTGTAGACAAATAGAAACTTTTGCAAATAGAAATAATTTAAAATTTTGCAGAAGTTTAAAGATTTTCTATTTCTCTTTGTCTTTCTGTCAGTTTCCAATGGATACGACCATGAATGTAGGAACTTTCCATGGTCAGCCACTTGTCAGAAACCTAGCCATGAAAACTATTTTCAGACTTTACTTAAAAAAAAAAAAAAAGCACCATAGGGAGA
This sequence comes from Leptodactylus fallax, assembly GCA_947044405.1. Lineage (NCBI taxonomy): Eukaryota > Metazoa > Chordata > Amphibia > Anura > Leptodactylidae > Leptodactylus > Leptodactylus fallax. The sequence continues at coordinate 2,243,340 of CAMRHE010000070.1, read as the reverse complement.
TCTATAAGCCAAGAAAAGAAAAGAAAAACAAGTAAAGATTTGCAAGTCAGTTTTCCAACTTGGAAAAAGGAAAACTGTGCCTTTAGAGTCACATATTTGGGAGGTGGGTAAAGAGATTATCCCATGTGAACAACCCCTTTAAAGTCCAGGAACATGTTTCCTCTACTGTTGATCACTGCAATCTCTGGTTTACTAATACAATGATTAGCCAAAATTGTAATGAAAAATAATCTCAGAGATGGCATTTTGGAGATTTTTTTTTTTTTTTCATTTGGTACAGTATTTTGGGTGGAACGTGCAATTTTTTTATGGTCATGTTTTATGGTCGGACAGTTCTGGTCAGTCAGTTATTCGTGCCTACCCTTGTTCCTTTGCTAATAAATATCTTGAATGCACATGGAAATGTCCTTCATCTGTGTTTGGGTTTCTTGCTAAAAGTGTATTAATATGGATTTATGTACGTGTCATTTCATATGACTGGAGTTGAAAGACCTCTCTGCATTCAGGGCCAGATTTATGAAGTTCCATGTGGATTTTCTCAAGTAATATTGTAGTGACCATATCCTAAAGACCTATGATGTCATGTCTGCAACAGAGAAATAACAATAACTTTGTGAAAAACAAAATGCATACACTATAGTCATGCCATTGACCACCGCAGGAATGAGAAGTCTAACAAATAGCATGTAAAATATTAGCCAGACTTTACTTATGGCAATATAAAGATTTTATACTTTGATATAATTATGGCTGTAATAACAAAGCAGATAGAAGTCATATCCTGATACTGATACAGTTCTCAATACTGATAACTCCCTTTAGTCTGATGCTCTACGTTGCTGAAACAGTGTTTTTGTTGCAGATTTTGCTACTTTTTTTGAGCCAAAGTCAGGAGTGGCTTGAAAAGGAATGGAACATATTTAGGAAGCTCTTAGACATTTCCCTTCTGTTAAATCCACTCCTGACTTTGGCTTACAAAACTGCAACAACAAATCTGCAACAAAAAAATGTTGCGTTTCCGCAGTGTGGGGTCTCAGCCTTAAAGGGGTTGTTCTACAATCACAACTTTTCGCCTCTCCACAGAATACATTTTAGGTGTCGCTGGGAACCACCTCCTTGTGATTGATGGAGGTCCTAGTGTTGTTACCCCTAGCGATTGGGCACTTGTCACATATTCTGTGGAGAATGCAAATAATGATTGGAAAAAAAACCTGTTTAGGAGCATTACAGAGATTATCATTAAATAGGTTGTATATCTATTTTGTGTCCGATACTTTACTGTTCCTTATCCTTTTCATATTCGTCTGGTATAAATTTTTAACTTTAGATACAGCTGAAGTTTTTTTTTCACAATTTCTGACATTTCATCCTCATCCACAATGATGCTCTTAGGTCAGTTAGGATCACTACTATATTTGAAGAATGCGAAATATCAGAATAATACTAGAGACAAAAGATTTATTTCAGCTTTTATTTACTTTATCACATCCCAAATGGCTCAGAAGTTTCTATTCATGCGGTTAGTATTTAGTAGAATTGCCTTTAAATTTTCTAACTTGAGTCAAATTGTTTGGACAGCCTTTCACAAGTTTCTTACAATTTGGGAATTTCATTAGGGCTATTATACAGATATACAGCATAACAGCCCTAATGAATGTGTGTGTATAAATTACAACACATATATATAAAATACAGTTGTGCTAAAAAGTTTACATACCCTGGCAGATTTTAGGGTTTTTTTGGCCTTTTTTCAGAGAATATGAATAACACAAAAAAATTTTTTCCACTCATGGTTAGTGGTTGATTAAAGCAGAAACATCCAAATGATCCTGTTCAAAAGTTCACATACCCCAGTTCTTAATACCGTGTATTGCCCCCTCTAACATCAGTGACAGCTTGAAGTCTTTTGTGGTAGTTGTGGATGAGGCTCTTTATTTTCTCAGATGGTAAAACTGCCCATTCTTCTTGGCAAAAAGTCTCCAGTTCCTGTAAATTCCTGGGCAGTCTTGCATGTACTGAACGCTTGAGATCTCCCCAGAGTGGCTCAATGATATTGAGGTCAGGAGACTGAGATGGCTACTCCAGAACCTTCACTTTCTTCTGCTGTAGCCAATGACAGGTCGACTTGGCCTTTGGTGTTTTGGATCGTTGTCATGTTGGAACGTCCAAGTACATAGGCCTTGTTGACACCTCTTCAAATGTATCGTTTATAGTTGTGGCCAAAAAGTTAGATTTTTGTCTCCTCGCTCCAAATTACCTTGTTCCAGAAGTTTTGAGGCTTGTCTCTGTGCTGTTTGGCATATTGAAGGTGAGATTCTTTGTGGCATTTGCGCAGTAATGGCTTTCTTCTGGCAACTCGACCATGCAGCCTTTTTCTTCAAGTGCCTCCATATTGTGCATCTTGAAACAGCCACACCAATAGTTTTCAGAGAGTCCTGTATTTCAGCTGATGTTATGTGTGGGTTTTTCTTTGCATCCTGAACAATTTTCTGGGCAGTTGTGGCCGAAATGTTGGTTGGTCTACCTGACCGTTTTTTGGGCTTCTGGCCAAAATCACCAGGGTATATGAACTTTGGAACAGGGTAATTTTGATGTTTTTGGTTGTCCATATGATTTAAAAAGAGAAAACACAGAAGCTTGACAATAAATGGCTTCAACCAACCACTAACCATGAGTGGAGAAAAAAATTTTGTGTTATCATTCGTATTCTCTGAAAAACTGTGTGTGTGTGTATGTGTATATATGTGTGTGTGTATATATATATATTGCGGCAACTTGGGGAATTAGACTCAAAATGGCGGCTTTTCCTGGTCCGGACAGCGGTGGTTCGTGGTACTGGGCGCCGGAAAGATAGCGTTCAGACGGTCCAAGTGTAAAATAAAGAGTGGCTTTATTCAGCTTAACTGCAACATAACAAAACAACAAAAAACCTATGCCACAGTTAGGGCACTAACTAACTCCTCGAGCCCCTAACTAGTCTGACTCCTGCTCAACTCTAGCAAAAGTCCCCTGTGGACCCCAGCCCTCCTGGCACAGACCGTCTATCTGTCCAGTTGGGTCCACCATCTCCTGCTCCCTGCAGGTTTCTCCAGCCTTCTGGAGATACACGCCCCCCCAAAGGTGTGGCTGAAGGCCTTTTCAGGGTTGGGCCTGGGTCGCTCAACAGCGCCCTCTGGCTCACATACTCACAATAAATAAATATATATATATATATATATATATATATATATGTGCAGAATATATTATATGTATATGTAATATACTGTATATATGTATGTATACACTATACACCACTCCCTGTACAACTCAATGTGCCTCGGGAGAGGCGGTGATCAGTATCGGCAAGACCACGATTAACCCCTTCTTAGGCAATCTGTATAGTCAGTGTATAGTGGCCCTAACAAATTTTTATAAGGGCTGCTATACAGATACAGTAAAGAGGCTGTAATGTTAGTGCTGATAGAACAACTTTATTCGGACTGTGAAATTAATCTAGGGAGCAAACTGGCCAATCTCTTAAGGAGACAAAATTTGAGAGGCTCGCCCAACACTAGTAGTCGTGATCCCTTCAGGAAAAAGAAATTTAGGCAAAAATTTTAAAAATTGGTTCTACTACAGCATATCGGGTGGTTTCTGTCTACGGCTCAACTGCAGATTACTCTGCAATCTCCCTGCAGATTTCAACTTCTCCATTGCAAAGGTTGCAATCTGCAGGTAAAAATTGAAGCAATAATTGACTGCAGGTTTTGTCCTAGTGTATAGGAGGCAGTAGGAGGCTTAAAATTTTACAGGTTGAGGACCCTCCATACTACCAAACTGGTTTCACTTGGCACCACCTCTAATGTTGATGTCTAAGCAGTCCTTCTCCCAGTCTTCACCCTTCAGCCCCAGCACAGGGATCTGGATTCGTTGTGAGGCGTCTGCAAGGTCACTACCTCCTAAGGAAGTCTAAATGTTGTTAGAAGTTGACCAGGCAATTCAGAGACTATGGTGCTGAGCACCAACAATCAGGCTAAATGTGAATAAGGTCCAAGGTCAGGGCTGGCAGCACAGGTGTGATATACAGGAACATCCTGGTCAATGACAAGTAATCTGATAGGTGTTGTAGCTATAGGTAGACAAGTGGTGAAGGCAGGAAAATAATCCATGGACATTCAAAGCAAATCAAGAGGTAGCAGAAAATACACCTTTTCAGGACACTAGACAAGATTTACACTATAAGTCATGCCGGAAAACTGGTGTGATTTATAATGTATATGTTGGCCAATGCGTCCCAAGCACGGCCCACCCCTTTACACCAACATTCATACAATGTGGCAAGCAAGAAATGGAAAAGGGCCTTGCATCAAAGTTGTGGCGTACGTTTGACACTAAAAAGGGCCTTGCATCAAATGTGCACCACAATATCACCCCTCTCTACCAGTTTTCCGGGCTAGAGGGATTGATAAATCTGCCCCAATGTTTCATTATTTATCTACGGACATCAAGTGGGCTATGTGAAACAGTTGTGTGGACTTGAACTTATTGGTTTTACAGGTGCATCTCAATAAATTAGAATATTTTTGAAACGTTCATTCATTTCAGTAATTCAGTAATACAATTCATAATCGGCGTCTTCCATGATTGTGTGTCCTACTGAACCAGACTGAGGGACCATTTAAAGGCTAAGGAAACCTTGGCAGGTGACACACTGAATTTACCATACTGAACTTTTTTACAATATTCAAATTTTCTTAGATTTTGGTTTTCATTACCTGTAATCAATAATCAACATTTACACTTGAAATAGAACACTCTGTGTGTAAAGAATCTAGAAAATATAGGAGGTCACTTTTTAATTCAATTACTGAAAGAAATAAACGTTTTAAAGATATTCTAATTTATTGAGATGCACCTGTATATAGCTATTACAGTCCAGCAGCATTATTCCTTGTCTGTGATACAATGTAGTGAATATTTTGACTATATATTTTTATTGTAACATTTTATTGCTATATATGTTTTTACCTTGCATATATTTTCAGTGCTATCTTCCAATATATTGGAATTTTCTAAAAGATGCTTTGAGTACTAGCTGTTTTTTGCATTCTATGATATTGTACAAACATCTGTCAGCCAGTATATGAACCATGGAGTTATTTCTGGGTCATCCATATTCCCAATAATGTGATATTGCCAAGAATTTGTACAACTCGCTATTGTTCTACAACTTATGTGTAAGGCAAGTCACCGGCTACTGGGAGGACTGCTTGCCTTCATTGTCTTGAAGAGCCTAAGTTAAGTAGTATGTCCTCCCATATGTTGAAACAGGTGGTGGGAGAAAGGAAACAGTTTAGCACCAACTACAAGTATCACTGCGGGAACAAGGAGTGTTCTGGTCAGAAGTCCCATTGCCTGACAGTCTGACAAATTAAGAAAAGATGTTTTCTTTGGAAGATCATGCGTGCTTGCTTTTAGACATACAAAACACTATTTACATGGACATTTAGACGTGAACTTCAGATTTGTTATTATTAAATTATACAGTCATTTTCTTAGTTTAGTCTTGGCAAAAGAACTAAATCAGAAGCAAGAAAATCAGTGGTAAATATCTGTCCTGATATGAGCTTGATACAAGATATGGAGCATAAGAGGTAATATGCAAATAGACACATTAGGGCAGATTTACTAATAGCGTCTAAGTTTTAAGTGCAGCGTTAGACTAAACAGTCTTAAGATCGCTCTAGATTTATCAAAGTGTCTAATGCTGTTTAATAAATCTGGCATATTGTTAGACTGTCTAGTCTAACATTACACCACCTATTAGCTGACTTAGAAGCTACTATCCATTTTTTGGAAGAGTTAGGATATGCCCCTTTCTTGTGAGGTCATGTCCATTTCCCAATAGACCACGTTCTTATTTTCACAAATTGGAAATCTTTCTAAGACACTTAATAAATGTGGCGCACAGCATGTTAGACAGTTTCTTGATACAAGTTACTCTAGGATTTTGGCCCATTTTGCTTAATGAATCTCTCCCATTATAGACTTCCCTACACCTATATTGGGATAAAGGGCCCAACTAGTGCAGGGACCAAGAGATTTTTAAGAAGTCTGCAGCTTCTCCATAAATCAGTCAGCTGTCCCTGCATCAGAATGAAAATCTATACCAGTTAGGAACTGACACATATTATTTGCTCTATAACTTGCCAGAACACTGGGGTGAGTTATAATGAATATGTTGGGCCAATGAATCGCCACCCCAGCCCTCCCCGATCCCCACTCCATGCACATTCGTATGATGTGACGAGGTTTGGGACTTGTGGCCCACATTTGGTGCAAAAAAAGGGCCTTGTGCCAAATGTACGCCACAAGATCATTACTCTATAAGACAAAACTGGCAAAGGGGGATGGATAAATCCCCCCCCAATGTTGGTTGTCATGACTATGATATTGACTGCTGCGGTGTCGTTATCACTTACAGAGCACAACTCTGTTTGTTTAAAAATTAGTGACCATTTGGGTGGCCATACACATTCAATAGGTCCTGACCAATTACACATTCAGCTAATAACTCCTGTTACCATATTTACCATATTATTATTGCAAGTATTAGTTATTTATTTTTAGAGCACCATTAATTCCATGGCTCTGTACACCTGAAAAGAGTTTGCATACAAAACCTCAAAATAAACAAATGCAAAAACAAGTACAAAAGACTCACTAAGTGACCAACTGGTACAGTGGAATAGGGGACCCTGACTGCAAGAGCTTATGAGGGAAGTGCGATAGACCAGAATAAGTGAGGATTGAAGCTGTTCACATGCTGGTGTGAAGTCAGCTGGGTTATTGAAGGTTGTAGGCTTTCCGGAAGAGGTATTTTCAGGGTCACCTTCAAGGTTTTGATTGTGGGGGACAAACTTATGTATTGTGGTAAAAAGTTTAAAGTATGGGGGATGCATGGGATAAATCTTGGAGGCAGTTGTGTGGAGAGTGAAGAAGGTGTTCAGGGGATCAGAGATTATGTGGGCAAGTAGTGGGAGATTAGGTCAGAGATGTATTGAGGGGAGAGGTTGTGGATGGCCTTGTATGTCAGCGTTAGCATTTTAAACTCTATTTGCTGGGCAATGGGTAGCCAATGAAGAGAATGGCAAGAAGGAAAGGTAGATGAAACACAAGGAAAGAGGGGGATTAAGCAAGCAGCAGAGTTGAATTTGGACTGGAGTGGGGCAAGAGCATTTATTGGGAGACCATAAAGAAGAGTGTTGCAGTCATCTACACAGGAGAAAATGAGAATATGAACTAGCATTTTTGTAATTTAAGGGGTGAAGAAAGAGAGGATTCAATGATTGTTTTTGAGTTGGGGGTGGCAGGAGGTTTTGGGGCTTGTATGTGAGGCTTAAAGGACAGAGCAGAATTAAAGATTACCCCAAGGCAATGGGTTTGTGAGATTGGTGTAAGTGTGGTGCCATGGAATTTGATTAATAGGTCCAGGTAGAGGGGCAGTATGACATAGAGGGAAGATTATGAACTCTTTGAGTTTGAGGATGCAGGCAAAGAGGACGGAGGCTACGGCTGATAGACACTAGATAGCAGAGTGGTAATGTCTCAGCCAGAGAGGTATATTTGGGTATCGTCAGCACATACATACACATGCATACTCACAAGGAGAGGGATTAATCTCTGCCAGAGGGATTAATCTCTGCCAGACACTTGAAAGCAAAGGATCTAGAATGTTGAAATTCAACAAGCACAATACTTTATTTTCTAGCACAGTCGGAATTAAAGTTGGCGAATCTTAGTCTAATATGTATGGCAGCCTCAAGTTGTAGTCACAAATCATATCTCTGTCCTAATGATTGCTATCTACAGCAGTACTTGGGTGAGCAATACATTTGTTAGTATTTTACTTTTGATTAAGAATTTTCATGAGATTGTGAAATTTTGCACATGTGGGACATTTGGTTAATAAAATAAGACTAAAATGTAGATTACAAAAAAAAGGAACTGACTGACCCGTTAAAAGTGTATTGAGGAACTATGGTTAGGAAACGGATAACAGCAATATCTTCACTCTTTTTATAAAGAAATAAAGTTAGAATGAAAGGGGAAGCATGGTGAGCCTCCTCAAATACTTACACCATGAAATAGTCATGCACGTGATTTACCAAGACCATTAGGTGAGTGTTATTACAGTTAATAAAAAACTAACAAGAAAAAAGTAAACTGCTAGCAGTGGAAAAGTTATACGGTCCAATTCAACTATTACAAGGAAAATGGGCCATTTCTGGGAATATCTTGTTTTGTTCTATTTGTCATAGACATGGCTGAAAGGTGATGCAATGAAAAAGTGGAGATAGTGTTCTCTCTCTTGCACCACTGGAAATCTGTGAGATCATGTTAATGGTGCACAGCGAGTGCAAACATGAGCTACACCTTCTTCTCTACTTAATTTTACTCGGCCACAACAATAGCAATTATAGGGGTAGCCACTTTTTTAGTTCTCACTATATCAAAATATTATTATATAAAAATAACATTTTTATGAGACTATTTACATGAAAAAGGTCACCCTGGTCACTAAAACAGTCACAATAGGCTGCTGCTCTTGTTTTCTGTTGTTCACTGGTCAGCTTTGCTATATGAACTAGGTCAGAAAGAGTGGTCATGTCATTATCATTACAGGGTGGGGCAAGTTAATGCCAGCTCAATTGTACTGCTGGAGGCCAGATAGCAACACCATAAGCGCGCACACACACACACCATATTTCACTGCCTATATAGACAATACAAGAATAATGGGGCAATTTTACCAAGATCGGCATATGTTACGCCAGTCTTAATAACTGGCACAGGGAATGAGAGTTTTATGAAGAGGCTGCGGCCTGTTAATAAATCTGTCTGCTGTCCTAGCATCATAACGGATTTCAAACTGGCGTAGATTTCCATAGTAACTCACACTGGAAAACTGGTATGAGTTATCAAATTTCTGTCTGGCGGCACAATGAAAGAGTGGATTGGGGCTTGAGGCGCACGTTTGATGCAAGAAAAGGCCTTGTGCCAAATGTGCGCTTCAATAACATCCCTCTACATCAGTTTTCTGGCATAGAGGGAATGAGGAATTTACTCCAATATGGCTGCTTCCAGGAAAATGTTTTTATTTTTATTTATTTATTTTTTAATCCAAAATAAATAGCTACACTTAAAAAACAGGCCAGATGGAATTGTAATTACTGAAATTAGATTACATTTCTTTAGAATGAAGTGCATTTGAGTATTGTAATCTTTGGAGCAGAGTGGTTCCTCTGAATGTTACTAAAGGCAGGAACCTGCAATCCTAGATAGCCATTTTATAGATATGGAGCAGAAACATTTGGTCACCCAACTAAATAGAATCCTTCCTAGAAACTTGTCTGGTCTCTTCGCCCACGTTATCATCTTGCTATCACTCGATTTAGTGAATACTATTTCTATTGTCAAGCCTTTCTACATTTTATGCCTATTCCATATGTCCAAATTTGCCATCCGTCCAGTCCACCCATTACAAAGTCTACATCAATTTCCCTGCCCCTATTTCCTTCCATAATCCTAGACCAAGTACAAAGATTTTTTTAAACAAATTATAGTAATAGCCTGTACCACAGGATATACCATAAATGTCTGACAAGATGATGGGCCAAAGGTGAGATCCTCATCCTCATCGGTGGCTCAGTGGATGGCAAAGAGTTGCCTTGTGTTTGCATGGGTTTTCTCCAGGTACCCCAGTTTACTCCAATACTCCAAAGACATACTGATAGGAACTTTAGAATGTGAGCCCTATATACGACTGTAAAGCGCTGCTGAATATGATGGTGCAATATAAGTAAGCAAAATAAAATAATAGTCTCTGTAACTCATACATGTACAGACAGGTCTACATTCAGTCTCTATGTGGATGCCTGATGTTGTCTCCTTTGGGGCCACCCCCCAATCTAATATTTATAGCCTATCCTATCAGTAGCCAATAAATGCCACTTACGTGAAAACCACATTAAGGCCAGAGTTACACATTACAAGTTTGCATCAGTTTTGCTCCCAGCACATCTAGTAACGTGCTGCAGAAAAATGCTATAGTGTAGTGTTTTGCGCTGTGGGTTTGGAACCTGTAGCATGTCAATTATTTTTGCAGGAAAAACACATTTGGAAAATGCTCTAGCCACAGGTCTGGAACCGACGGGTATACCATGCACGGCGCCTAACCGAAGAAATTTTTAAAAAATGAAGCTGTATCAGTAGCTGGTACATCATATGTCCAACTGTGCGGGAGCGTTGGAGCCCTTGTTATTATACCTCGAAAAATAATAGTGCTCCCAACTTTATATTAGATCACATGCATATGAGGTACAACAGATGGTCGATAGCTTGCACCCCATATATATTCATGTACTGTTCTCATACATAAGCCCTAAAAATAACAAATTACCCCATTCTCACCTCTCAAATCCCCTGCCGAAAGGTTTGTGGCCCCTACTTGTCATTGTTTACTATATCACAGCAATGATAACCATACCAATCACCAATCAGGTCTGACAAACAATGACCTGTGGGTGACTATGAAACCAGTGGGCGCAGGAGGGGAATATGGGGCTATTTTTGGTTTATAGGGATATGTTTCTTATGTGGAGCTATGAGAAAACCCTTTATAATTTTTCTACTATTACTTCTACGTTTCGCATGAGAAATGGCAATGTATTAAAATTTAATCCCATCATGTTTTTCACAAAAGCAATCTGCAAGTAGACAGAATCATACAACTGTCTGAGTACATGAAGTCAGTAGGAGTATTGGCAATTACAATTTGGCATGTATATGCGCTGCTCACAATACAGGGATGACAAGAGGGTGTCTTTTGCCAAAGGTACTTTCAGCTCTTGTCCAATCTGTCTATCTTCATGTATTCCAAGCAGTTTCCTCTTTGGAACATGTTTTAGCTTAAAAATGGTTTATAGTGGAAAAATTCACAATCTTGGAGAAAGCAAATAAAGGATTTCTACTAATAAAAGAAAATACAGCAGGCTGGAAAGTATACAATGCCAATAAAATGTTAAAGTGGAGATCCACCTTTGCAAGGCAGTAAAAAGAATTTATTAGGAAATTATATAAATATCTGTTTTTATTACCATACTTTGATTTAAAAAACTTCAATTGTTTCCTTGGTAGTATTCAGATATAACATGAAGGCTGCCGACTATTCTAGATTTCCCACAGTTGTCTACAATGAAATTACTATTTATGCAGTTATTAGATACATGGGACATATAAAAAGATCATTTAAGGGCAGTGTATACTGTTAGAAAATAGTGCCACACCTGTCTGCAGGTTAGATGTGGTATTACAGTTTCACCCCCTTTACTTCCTTGGAGCCACAATACGAGACACAGCCTGTGAACTGGAAGAAAGCAATGCAGAGAAGACTCCAATGGCATCCAGCACAAGAGCAGTAAAACAAGGTGCTCTGACCTTGGCTTTATCAGTTCACTGCGCATGCGCCTGAATCCGCTGGACTCTTCTCCATGCACTGTATTACAAATGGAGGCTTTTGACAGGGCATGTATTTAGAATTGCTACATCTCAGCTGTATGACATCATGCTGGTGGTTTAATGTACAATTGACTGATTCCATTTAAACAACAATTCTGCAGCATGTTCTCTAAGACAAAGAGTGTACATCTCATCTCATCAGCACATACAACACATAGTTTTGGTGTTACTTTGAAAAACAGAACTTTACTGTAATGTATATTTGTGGTCATTTCTATAGTTGTTTTTTAAAAGCAGTCCACACCCTTGTGACATATAGTTTCATATGTCTCATTTCCCAGGGTTAAAGCAGCCAACACTTATTTTGATAAACCACATTGTTTCTCCACCGTTTCCTCTGCATATTCTCACAAATGTGCAAGCCTGTGAGCTAGAAGATTAGTTAGTGATTGTAGAGACAGAGACGTTCGATGAGTGGATCAAACCAAACCTAAAGTTACAAGTGGCAAAATCACAAATTCAGAATACATGAGAAGCTTAAACAGCTGTGTAGAATTTCCCAGCATTGCTTGGTTGTACAGAGTCTGCGCTGTACCCTTTCTTCTCCACTCAGCCCAGGCTCGAGAAGACATCTTCTAACCGTGACTCTCTGCAGAGTTTGCTGCCCAGACAAAATATTTGGCTTCTTGCTCTTCATGAACCCACTTCATAGCAAGCATGCCCCAGGTGGAAATAGTGTCCCTCAGAGTAACAATGGATCCATTTGTACTGCACACAATAATAGCACCCCTCTTCAGTTCCCCCTTTATGCCCCACTATAATTTTCACTTTTAGTGCTTCCCTTCACTTGGTAATCATACCCCTTATGGCCTCCACTAAGTAATAATACTCATTGAGCCACCACTCAATAATAATGCACCTCTGCACAAGGATGCCTCCACAGAGTAGTGCCCTTTTCTGCCCCCACATTAGTAGTGTCTCTTCTGTGCACTCACACAGGCTAATAATGACTCTTTAGTCCTAATACATTACTTCTTTTAGTGACCCTAACAAAGGAATAGAGCTCCCTTTATTTATGTATTGCTCTGATGTGTATAGCGGCAACTTATTCCGTAGAGCTTTACAGATATCGTCAGTCAAGGTCCCATGTAGGGTTCATAATCTAAGGATTCCACTTAGTTATAATGCCTCATTTGGTTCTTTTTGCAATAATGTCTTGAGCATACAGATACCTGCCCAAGGTTCTGTAGAGCTTGGCTAGACATCTGGGACATGTGCCTTGAACGCTGGTGCTAGTAATACCCCTGTCTTATTCTAATAAAACTAGATTTGTGCCCTCCTTAGAACATTGGTATTGAATAGTATAAGTATATCCTATTAAAATGGGAATGACTATTTTTAATAGGATACAATAAAGAATTTTTTGTGAGAAAAATTACTTTTGAATGTTCCCTATTCTATTCAGTGCAAATAATACCACTGTCTTGCAGTGGGCGGTAGACCAGCACTGATCTGCTGACTAATTGGATGGCTTTAGTCTAAGTGAGGATTATTCAGTTGGGCTCCCCCTTTAATAACTAGATTTTAATACCACATACTAGTACACCTTAAGTTATGTCTAAAAGTTTGTTCTGTTTCCTGTAACATTCAATCTTTCACTATTTGCTAACAAAACTTTCCATACTGGTGCATAGAACTGTAAAACATCCAAGAAGTGGTACACATGACATGACAAACATCAAACTTCAACAGCATGGGAAATCACAGCACCTTTATAAAACTAGTCTTCCTTTCATTTCTGTCTTTTGTGTTTAGAATGAAATGTGACATCCCTTCTGGCTCAGAGATGGATCTTGGACTGTTACCATTGAAGGACAAGTTAACAAGACCTGTGGGGACCACCAGAGCAACAGCACTGAAGTGTTAGAGTTTTGCCGAGTGAGTATAATTTTCTCATCCTGTATCCCTTTAATTTAAGGGAGACAGAGAGAAAACACATTTTCACTTAAAGGAAGTTCCTATTTCAAAACTGTAAACTTCTCAGTACACATGGGCAACAAGTATTCATCCATTTGGTGGTATTGCAAAGGAATTGAAAAACTTGTGCCAGGCCCTCGGTTTCCCTCAGAGATCGTAAGTGTCCCAGTACTTCGATACATGGTGATAAGCTTCTTCAGTGGCTTTTCTAACAAATAGCCAATTAAAACGCAATATCTGAGCTTAATATCCACTATTTATTGGATGAAATTTTTGCCTGGTTGATGAACTATATGGATCTTGGCAAATATTATAATTTTTTGCTTTAATTGAAGTACAGTAACTAATTAATTAGAATTAGTCGAAGGAAATAATTAGTTCTACTCTCGTTTTAATTGAATCAATTAATTAGTGAATCGCTTTTCATTAAGAAGATCCCAATGAACAAGAAAATTGTACAAAAAGTAATGTTTGTTTCCATAAAATAAGACTACTTCAAATTAATATTTTGAGAACTGTAAATCTTATAACAAATTGATAACATCGCATCCCTTTAAAATTTAATGGTTACTAATTTTTCAACAAACTTTGCATAGATCAGAAGCACAAGTGAATATAAGACACTTTGTAAAATAAATATAAAATATTTTTTCTCTACTTATCTGGCTCTTTGCTTGTTCCCCCTCCCTGCTAAACTGACTTTTACTCTGAAATCTCTTCAGAATTCCATCTTGCTAGAGCACAGCTATAAAATTACAGATTTTATTTATTATGCTTATTTATATAGCGCCATCATATTCCTCAGCGCTTTACAGACATTGTCAATCACTGTCCCATATAGAGCTCACAATCTACATCCACTATCAGTATGTCTTTGGAGTGTGGGAGGAAACCGGAGTACCCGGAGGAAACCCACACAAACACGGGGAGAACATACAAACTCCTTGCAGATGTTGTCCCTGGCAGGATTTGAACCCAGGACTCCAGTGCTGCAAGGCTGCAGTGCTAACCACTGAGCCACCGTGCTGCCCAGATGACAATAGATGTCTATGAAGAGGGGACGGGGAAGAAGTGAGCATTGCGAAACACAGACTGCTGCAGATAAAGGTGAGCTTTGTATATCACCACAATTGCTTGACATCAAAACAGGTTATCAATTGTCTGTAATGTTCTATACAATTCTGTTGATGCTTCTGAATGGAGCAGATTCTCTTCTACTTTCTGGGTGCAATGTATGGGAGACATAATAACAGCTGGTCTTCACCCACCAGCTCTGAGGCAACTGAAAAACCAAATACATTTGATAAATTGCAAAATATAACTCTTTTAATGGACATTACATTACATTATTCCTTATGTACACACACTGTACTGTTGATTTATGCAAACCTTGTTGAAAGGTTAGGTAAACCTTTAAAGGCATATTGTTATCTCAAGGATCATATTCAGACTTGTAGTTTAAGCAAACTGAAGTGTTTTACCTAATATATTGCTTTATCTATCTTGCTCCATTTGCCAGATACAACTAAGTTTCTATCCTTAGTGTTTATATTTCTCGTTGCCTTGGTTACAGACCTGCTCTCAGGTTGGAATGATGACTCAGTCCCTGATATATGTAAATCTAGAGATAACTGTGCACTTACAACAAGCACCAGCGCCATGATGGAATAGACTGAAAACCAGGAAGCAGAGTGTAGATGAGACAGGAGGGCATTTGAAATCCTGAGATGAGAAAACTCCTTTAGGCTAAGGCCCCATGCCGCGGAAAAGCTGCTTTTTTAATTGCAAATTTTGCTGGTTTTTTTGAGCCAAAGTCAAGAGTGGCTTGTAAGGAATGGGAAATCCACTCCAGGCTTTGGCTCAAAAACCTGCAGCAAAATCTACATCCAAAAAGCAGTTTTTCCACAACATTGGTCCTCAGCCTTAAGGTTCGTTTTGGATTTAAAGCACCACCTGTTTTCAGCCTCTTTCACAATGCTTGTCTGTGGCCAAGTTTGGTATTGCAGCTCATCTTCATTAAAGGGGTTGTCCAGGATAAACTGATATTATAAAGACAAGCCGACCGTGCCTCCCCCCTTCAACTTTCTAATCTACTATTTTATCTATACTGTTCTGTTATATGTTCTGTGACCTACATATATTATATTTTTTGCCTTTACTCTGACATTGCGGGGTCTCAGTCTAATGGATCTATGCACCCCGGAACATCAGTGGAAAGTACCCACACCCCAACCCCATTATACTCACCATTTCTCCTGTGGCTATCTGGACCCCAGGACATCATCGCTGGAAGAATGGGGTTGGGGTGCGGGTCAAATAGGAGGTGTCCACCAGCACATGTCACAAAGTGGATTTTCCACCGCCCACACCTCTATAGAGTGGGCGGCAGGGAATCCTGCTGGCATGTAGCACCATAAAATATGTACTGCACATGCGCAGCCCATATTATACTGTGGGTTGGCAGGGGCCACTGTGGAGCATTATACTGTTTGGGGGCCACTATGGGGCATTATACTATGCAGGGGCCACTGTGGAACATTATACTGTGTGGGGGCCACTAAGGAGCATATTTTTCTGTGCGGGGGGCTACTGTGGAGTATTATATGCCATGTAGAGCATTATACTGTGGAGTAGGCTCAAAATAGCTTCTGGCAGCCCTGTGTGCTATGTCTACACATAGGGCTGGTGGGCCCTAGACCCTTCAGTCTGACACTGTATACAGTATATATGAGAAAGAGAGACATAAGATATATATAGAGAGGGAGAGAGAGAGATGTAGTTGTCAAAGTATTTGTGTGTATATATTTAGCAAATGCCAAATAAGCATGAAGAAAAGGAAGGGGGGAGTAAGTGAGAAAGGGAGGGGGGTGAGTCAGCTCTGAGTGCAGCCCAATGAATCATGGGAGTTGTAGGAAATGCACAGAACAGGAAGATGCAGATGTAAACAAATGCAGAGGAGGTGAGCTCTCAGAGAACCCAGAAATCCCTTAAAACACTGCTAAAGGTATTTAGGTGCACTTATTAACCCATTAACATCACAGACCTTTTTTTAAAAAAATTTTTTTGCCTGATAAACATCTTTAACATGAATAGAGCTGAACTGTAATATCAGACACATTCCACAGTTTAGAGTGGTGCTCTGTCTGATCTAAAGCAGGTACTTTTTATTCTCATAGATTGTAATCTCTTGTGAGCAGGGCCCTCAGCCCCATTGTGTGAATTGACTATTTCTTTGTAATGTATCTTTTTGTCTGTACTTGAACCCTACAAATTGTACAGTGCTGCGGAATATGTTGGCGCTATATAAATAAAATGTATTAGTATTATTATTATTCTCACCTTTAAATTAATATATTACCAAAAGTACTTTGTGGATATACTACAGTAAATTGTCCATGCATATTGAGTGTTAGACCCTTCCTGACATCTGGTGACAAGCATTTAACTCTTCAGATGCCTTGGTTGCTTTTGACTGAGGCACCTGAAGAATGGTTCAAAGTTTACTTAGTTCACTGTCCCTTGCAACAAGATCAGGTGATCTGTTACTATGACTGCCAGTTGCCCATAGAAGGTTCCCAGGCTTGCCATTACTGTGATTCTATTACAGACTGCCATAGGCTAAAATAAAATGTAAAAAAATAAATAAAATATAAATTTATTTAAAATCGTCCCCCTTTCCCTCAATAATATGTAAAAATAAATAAACCAAAAAAGCAAACACTTCAGGTATCCCCGTGGCCAAAAATGTCTGAACTATAAAAATATTAAAGTATTCATCCCATATGTTGAACACCATAGTGGGAAAAAAAATCAAAATGGCCAAAATACTATTTTATCACCATTTTACCTCCCCCCCCCCCCCAAAAACTGAATAGAAAGCAAATGTCAGTCAATCCATAAAATGTTATAAATAAAAACTATATCTTGTTATGCAACAAATGATGACTTCAAAGTTTTGTATTTTTAAGTTCTTTTAAAGAAAAACTATACAAGTTTGGTATCGTACTGACCCACAGAATATAGGCAATGTCATTTCTGCTGCACAGTGAAGGCTGTGAAAGCAAAACCCATAAGAAAACTACGTAAATGCAGTTTTTTTTTTCTAATTCCCCCCACTTCTGATTTTTTTTGTCTGTACATCCTATCGAATAATAAATGGTCCCGTTTATGATATACTATTTAAAAATATGCCCTTCAACGACTTTGTGAACAGAAAATTGAAAGCATAAAAAAATTATAGAACAAAAACTGGCTGTGGCAGGAAGGGGTTAAAGGGTTTTTTCAGGGTTTTCAAATTGATGACTTACTGTATCTTTACGATAGGTCATAAATCGGATTGGTGAGGTTCTGACACCCAGCACCCCAATGACATGCTGTTCTCAGCTGGAACTACACATTGGACAGAGCTTACAGCAGAAGGCTCTGTCCACTCTATAGTGGCTATGTCTGTTTACTATAGGTCAGCAGCCATTCAAGTGAAAGGTCACAAAAACCCTTTAGGATTGTGTCTCAGCACCTCCAAATGACAGTATTTAACATTCTCCTTCTAGAAGCCTCTTGTACACTTACTGTATAACAACAGAGTGAAGTATGTCAATGCTGAAGAGAGCGGCTGAACATCCCATTGTTTACTGGCACAAATCGGCTTCAAAGGAGACTTTTTGTTTATAGTTAGAATAACAAGCTGAAGTCTGAATGCAAAAATGATGGAAAATATGAAGCAGTGCATGGCCTAGGATGACTGCATCAAGTATTCTTCTTGAAATGGAAATGTTCTGAGATTTGTTTAATGGGAAAAGCCTGCTTGTTGTTCTTCCACATGTCATCATTGGATTCCAGTCAGCAGAACGCTTTGTCGATCCTAGCCTTTTCAGGTTTTTGTCATGTTCCCAACATTCCAGAACTAGGAGATCTTCACACCCCGGATAAAGCTTGTTGCTTTTTCTGTTGCATTAATAGTATCATTTTTAAATAAGGTTACATTGCAGTTTAGCTCATTTACACCTTAAACAAGTCTTTTTATTGCTTCCAATTTTCACCTCTTTTGAAAGCCTCACAGATAATTTGCCAGATGAGTTCTTGTGTTAAATGAAGGTGTTATTCAGGTTGAACCTGAGAAAGAAGTTACTATTTTGTGCTCCTTCGGAAATGAGCATACATTATGTTTACAGTTCTGAAGGTTACATACAGTATTGCTCTATATAGTTAGTATACATACACTACACATGGCTTAAAGGGGTTTTTCTGTAAACATCACTTATCCCCTATAAAAGCATCTGATCGTTTGATGCCCCGTGGTTGGATCCCGAGTCCTCTGTGTAAAAGACGTGGTAGTGCGCATGCACAACCACTTCACTATTCATTAACATGGGACTGATGGAGCACTGTACTTTACTATGTCTGTAGTGCCCACTACTGCTCTATTTACACATGAGGCTTAGAGACCCCCATTCTGTTGGTTGCTGGTCGTCCCAGTCAGGCTTCCGGCAATTAGATACATATCCCCTATCCCCTATCCACAACTTGACAATTAACTGATGGGCTCTTATTCTGTCAACCTGAATAATTGACCTGGTGATTCATGCAGGGAAATAAGGATTTTTACCTGCATATGATTTTTTTGGCCCTGAAGGAGGTGTGGTCTTTGCTTGAAAAAAAAAACACTATTTGCCAAAACCTTGCTCAATTTTTATGGATGAATTGAACATTTATTGATGTATTATTTTTATTTTTTATTTTTATTTCAAACCTCCTGTACCTTGGATCCTTGTACACTTTGATGGTTATGGTGATTTTAAGTGGAATGCCGTATTAAGAACCATGGGCAATAACTAGTGGTCATGGAACTTTTCTGGATAATTGTAGAAAATAAACCATTGCTTAGAAACACGTCACAGGAGTTAGGGGCGCAGCACCCCCACAATGTGGAAAATCCACGTAAAATGAAATGGCCTAAAATAACAAAAAATATTACTCCCCCAGGAATCCAGTGCTCTCTCTTCTCTGGTCCTCCCAATGTCTGTTTAATTGCATTGGACATGTGATTGCTGCAGCCAATCAGTGGCCACAGCAGTCAGGTGCTATATTATTGGCATCATGTCTCCTTTCACATTGCCACAGTAGCAATAATAGGGCATGTGACCGTTGCAACAATCACATGGCCAATGAAAATAAATGGACACCAGGAGGACTGGAGAAGAGATAGTGGCAGTGCTGAATTCCTGGAGGGCAAGTGAGTAATATTTTTTTTTCCTTATTTTAGACCATTTGCAGGGACCCATGATATATCAAAACCTTAATGCAGAAAGTCACGATACAGGCAAGTTCACTGTATTGGGTATCAATGAAAACTAGCTCTAAATAGGCTAAGAAATATGTGAAAGATTATTGGTCCATAGAGCAATAAGTGGAGACTAGACTGCCATAAAGAACAATATAATATGCAAAAAGTTTTGATTAAAAAGGTATACAGTTTATACAGTTTAGTGTATACAGTGTGTGCATCAGATTGATTGTCACTGCTCTTTGGTAACAGACTATAAGCAACCCCTCTGCAGAGCCTAATCTGGCTAATCTTGCCTTTTACTAATCTGCTCCTAAACACTGCAGAGGTTAATGTTATTCACCTACAAATATTGTATATCCCTTATGAGACAACTGAGCTGTATTCTCTCACATAAGCAATAACCAGCACAATGAGAGACATACTAGAATGAAAGATGGCAAAGAGAACCTGCCATGTAGGCAATGCATGCTGAGCTCTGAACTTGAAGTTTCACAAGCAGGCATCTCCATTAAAGCAGCTTTCTAACATGAAAGAAGCAAACCAAAATAAGCTAATATAATGCAACTTGGTTAATTTAAGCTACACAAATATCTAAAAACTCACATAAAAGAGAGAGAATGGATGTTTGAAAATAGCACCTTGTACAAAGCTTTAAAATCCCAAATTTCAGGACCATCAAAAAACTAGCTCTAAATACGCTAAGAAATATGCAGTGGATGAAAATTCCCTAGATAGACATGAAGTTGGTTTTCATTTTTAGATTTGATCACTGTTGTTCATGTTGTATCACAGGGGGCAGTATTTGATTACTGTTGCTCATATGGTACTACAGGGGGCAGTGTTTGATTGCTGTTGCTCATATGGTAACACAGGGGGCAGTATTGGTTCTTGCCCTTCACAATATATTGCGGACCTTGTAGAGTCAAGTTTTCATATTTAAGTATTACACTACAGTATGTTGAGTGATTAACATGGTTGAGAATTGTACAATACTGTACCACTAGAAAGTAAAGCTGCACCAGAGGCTTTCAGCTTCTAATTGTAAAAATAGTTAGATGTATTGCTGCATCCGCTGATGTTTAGACTATAGTTGTAGGTCCTTCTAAGGAGCATAGTAATCTCATTAGTTTTCAACAAGGCAGAAAATCTGCAAAACTGCCACTTGACCCTTAACTGCAGCAATGAAAGTCAATACAAATAATCCTTCAGCTGGTAATATCAATTTTCATGGACAAGATGATAAAATAGAACTAGATATCTGGCAGCTGATATATATATAGCGAGGAAGAACAGAATTAGTATAATCATATTCTCTTTGACATAAAACATTTTTATCTTCTGTTTATGACCTCGGTTTATATAAATGTAACAATTTATTCAGAAGAATACAGTGCACTTTTAGTTGGTTATACTGTATTGCTGTGACAGTCTGAAACTCTGTATACAGGCTGGAACCTACACAACATTGGGCGTGGCGTCATATAGGATACACATCAGCTGCACTAACTGAAGGGACAACACAGATGGACTTGCAACGAAAACTTGTGACCCTTAATTATACGTGTATAGTTTTTATAGGCCTATTATTAACATGTATGCATTGTACAAGTTTATGTATGGCGCTATTGACAGAATATAGGTCATAGTATATGTGAAAATGTTATTCAGCCAACAAATAGCACTACCATTTGTGTACTATTCTTTATGGGACTTGTATTGATTTTGTACACACTAGTGTACAAGTGTATATTGAATGTTAAATGGTCGCAAACTTTTCAGACAACTTCATCGACATGTGATTCTGGACCAAAATGTAGTGCACTTTATTTAAAGTTTCTACCACTAGATGTCTTCCTTCTAGCTAATTTCGCTGTTCACTTCCTGTTACTAGGGAAGTTCCATCCTTAGTTACCTTCAAAATCAAGACAGGTTCACAGAGAGTAGAGGAGGGAAGGACTTGTCTTTCTTCACACAGTGAATGGAGAGGGGAGAGGCAGATCCCTCTTCACAGCTTCTGCACTTTTAAAAGATTTCCACACAGCTTTCTCAGTTTCTAAACTACACAGAGGAGATGGAGTTTGCAGCTTCTCACAGCTTAAACTGAGTGGATTTATTTCCGAAGGTATGCTTCCTTATTGACCTTAGATTTCTCTTATTCTGTATCAGGTATCTTCTTAGCTGCATTATAACTTGGATTTGGAGTCCAGTGTCCATATATTATGTTCACTTGCTCTCAGCTACAGTATTTGTTTTCTATTTTTACAGTTAGCAGAATTTGGCAGAATCTCCTATGGAAAGCCATGTGGAAGAAATCCATGTAAAAAAATATATGATGGTGGAGTCTAAATGTTTTTAATGACTTAACACCTGCATTGACTCAAAAAATTCTATAAAAAGCACATGTTGCATACCTTATACCTTAAAACTGTATTCCCAGCTTTGCATAAGAAGTATGAATGATGAGTATGACATGATGAATGAGAACCTTCCAATCCCATCATTCAGGTGACGACATTGCTGTATCATATTATTTTGCTTTATAAAATGTTGAAAAATATGTTAGAAATAAACGCAAATTTAGATTTTTTCATTTTCTTAAAGGACCTGAGATCCATTATCAGTTGTGCTATAATGGAAATAAAAAAAAATATATTATACATTTAAACACTAAAAAAAACATTAGGGACGTTCTACATGCTTAATAATATGAAAAACAGGTGTTTTTTTTTTTTTACCAATAGGCATCTGAGGTGCATGCCCTGCTTCCCTGGTGATTGTCCCATTCAACTGTATTCATATCCTCAGCACAGAGGTGACAATATAACTTTTTGGGGCCCCTTCTGTGTCCACAGATTTTTGTAGGCACAGAAGGGGCCCTAAAAATCGTTGGGGAAACAGAGACGATAACATAACTTTGTGGAAGCACAGAGGGGGCATTATAATTTTGTGGTGGCAGGGAGTGGGCAGTATAACTATGTAAGTCACTATAAAATTTGTGGCACCACAGACGCTGCACTATAATTTTAATGAAATCAGAGAGGGGAACATTATAACTGCGGAAGCACAGATGGAACTTTGTAGAGGGCAATAAAACTTTGTGGGGGCACATAGAGGGTGCTAAAGGTTTAATTGAGCACTGATAGGATACTGTTACAAGGTGGGGTGTGTATATATATATATATATATATATATATATATATATATATATACATATATAATGTATGTATATGTGTATGCTAACGAATGCTAACTTTGGCTAATGTAAAAGCTTATAACCATTATCGCCCCAAGGCGAACATTTGACATGGCTTATTATTCCCCACTGTGGACCACCCATGAACAATTATTATACTCTGGGGTCTGGATCGGAGACCCAGGGGAGGATACAAACATAAAAAAACTGTGTTACTTACCTCTCCCTGGCTCTGATGCACTCCCCGCTGATTTCGGCCATCTTCAATGTTGGTACAGACATCACGAGAGCCAGGCCTGTGTCGCGACGCATAATGACGCAGGCCCAGCCCACGTGATGGCTGGAGCGCAGGAGAGGTAAGTAACAGTGTTTTTTATGTACCCTCACCATCCCTGGCCCTCCGATCATTATACTCAGGGGGGTTCTGAGAAGACCCCCGAGTATAATGATAGCAGTGTTTGTGGGGTTCGCTGGCCTTATTTACCGATCCCCGCTCCTGCTCACAGACACCTCCGCTTCCGCAGAATGGGAAGTGCAGGCGGCCGTGAGCAGGAGCGGGAATCGGTAAGTAGATAGGGTCCGTTACCTGTTGGGGTTAATCAAGCAGGTAACGGCCTATCAAAAAAAAAATCATGTCCCGGGCCCTGTGGCAGCCATTACCACTGCTACCCCAGTAGTTACACCACTGTACCTGAGCATGTAAAATATTGCATGTAATAAACACTATTTTCTGAAGAAAGCAAAAGGTTTAAGCAGCCAGGTTATACTAAACTTTAAAGGGAGTCAACCATGATTCTGTTGTATATGCCATTAGTAATACCTTTTTTTGGGTCAAAGTGCAATCTTGCTGCCGAGAAAATCAACTTTAGGCTAAGACCCCACGTAGTGTCCCGCAGTGGCAACGCGTTTTCCTGAAGCGCTGTGCACAGAAAGTTTGGAGAGGTTTTCTCTGTGGACTTTCTGCTTCAATTATACCTATAGGGAAACTGCCGGCATTTCCGAAGGTATAATTGACATGCTGCGATTTCCAAAGCCGTAACAGTTTTAGAAATTGCAGCGCGTATTTTACCGCAAAGTGGGGGTGGGATTTGCTAGAATCCCATCCACTTTGGTGTTAGTGTAAAACTCTGCGTTTTTTTTACACCACGTGGGGCCTCAGCCTTAGATGCAAATGAGCTGATCAGT
Organism: Leptodactylus fallax; assembly: GCA_947044405.1. Taxonomy (NCBI): domain Eukaryota; kingdom Metazoa; phylum Chordata; class Amphibia; order Anura; family Leptodactylidae; genus Leptodactylus; species Leptodactylus fallax. The sequence goes on along the minus strand of CAMRHE010000070.1, from coordinate 2,219,200 downwards.
ACGGCTGAAACCTGACCACATCTGACAGAGCACTAGTTTTTGCCTGTGGTCACCACATAACATATCTGTCACTTTTATGTTGGCAGGCAACACTGAGTGGCAACCACAAGTGAAAACCAGGGATCTGTCTCATTTGCAACTGGTTTAAAAGTTTTTTGTTTTTTTTTGTTTTTTTTTTTCTTGCACAAAAAAATGCAATATTTGCTCCAGATCATGGGGAGACTTCATAGTATACAGTGCCTGCTACTGAGTTCATTAAAAAGTGACAGACGTTAATAGGATTGAAATCAATGTCCACAAACCTTTCCCATATCGTTACTGCTATTCTTATGGATTTTGTGGCCTATTGCAGACATATTTTTCAAAGTGCATATTATAGCTGCAACATACTCCTCTCTTTAATTCAATAAGCTTATAATACCATAGAACCACACAGGGTCTGGGGGCTACAGATGTAATACAGAACCAAAAATGTTATTGTATTATAGCCTTCTCATATACATTACATCAGCCAATACTGCTGATGTAAGCAAACGGTTATCTTACTGTATTACAATAAAAAGATATTTTCATGACTTCTTCAACTTCAGATATTAATCATCTTGGCTAAAAATTGTTATACTGGGAAACTGGGGAAATACCTACATCTCCAATAGTGAGTCACTGTCCTGTTAAGCCATCCTCTGCACAGGACGCTTGACTGTGACTCCAAGACTTTAGCAGCAGATCCCTTTAAATAGACCCTGTTCTTTCAGCAAACTCTACATAAATGAATAGTACAAGCACTTCTAATAAACTTTGTAATATATTTTATTAGAGAGACATGCCTCTTTCTGCTGTTATCAGGCTGTTTGCTTGACCCACCTCCCTCTGCTCTATCTTTTTGAGATGAATTGCTGCAGGTCACGTGACTCAGATGACTTACCTCTATACAAGTCTATGGAGAGGGAGGAGTGAGCAGGGAGAGAGGGAGATAAAACAAGAAAGACAGCATTTAGTCCGACCTGCAGCTTTCTATCACAACCAAAGCACTTTATTCACATCAATGCAGGTGAGTACTTCACTATATGCAGTACAGACCAAAAGTTTGGACACACCTTCTCATTCCAAGAGTTTTCTGTATTTTCATGACTATAAAAATTGTAGATTCACACTGAAGGCATCAAAACTATGAATTAACACATGTGGAATTATATACTTAACAAAAAAGTGTGAAACTACTGAAAATATGTCTTATATTCTAGGTTCTTCAAAGTAGCCACCTTTTGCTTTGATTACTGCTTTGCACACTCTTGGCATTCTCTTGATGAGCTTCAAGAGGTAGTCACTTGAAATGGTTTTCACTTCACAGGTGTGCCCTGTCAGGTTTAATAAGTGGGATTTCTTGCCTTATAAATGGGGTTGGGACCATCAGTTGTGTTGTTCAGAAGTCAGGTGGATACACAGCTGATAGTCCTACTGAATGGAGTGTTAGAATTTGTATTATGGCAAGAAAAAAAGCAGCTAAGTAAAGAAAAACGAGTGGCCATCATTACTTTAAGAAATGAAGGTCAGTCAGTCCAAAAAATTGGGAAAACTTTGAAAGTGTCCCCAAGTGCAGTGGCCAAAACCATCAAGTGCTACAAAAGAAACTGGCTCACATGAGGACTGCCCCAGGAAAGTTAGACCAAGAGTCACCTCTGCTGCGGAGGATAAGTTCATCCGAGTCACCAGCCTCAGAAATCGCAGGTTAACAGCAGCTCAGATTAGAGACCAGGTCAATGCTACACAGAGTTCTAGCAGCAGACACATCTCTACAACAACTGTTAAGAGGAGACTGTGTGCAGCAGGCCTTCATGGTAAAATAGCTGCTAGGAAACCACTGCTAAGGACAGGCAACAAGCAGAAGAGACTTGTTTGGGCTAAAGAACACAAGGAATGGACATTAGACCTGTGGAAATCTGTGCTTTGGTCTGATGAGTCCAAATTTGAGATCTTTGGTTCCAACCACAGTGTCTTTGTGCGACGCAGAAAAGGTGAACGAATGGACTCTACATGCCTGGTTCCCACCGTGAAGCATGGAGGAGGAGGTGTGATGGTGTGGGGGTGCTTTGCTGGTGACACTGTTGGGGATATATTCAAAATTGAAGGAATACTGAACCAGAATGGTTACCACAGCATCTTGCAGCGGCATGCTATTCCATCCGGTTTGTGTTTAGTTGGACCATCTTTTATTTTTCAACAGGACAATGACCCCAAACACACCTCCAGACTGTGTAAGGGCTATTTGACCAAGAAGGAGAGTGATGGGGTGCTACGCCAGATGACCTGGCTTCCACAGTCACCAGACCTGAACCCAATCGAGATGGTTTGGGGTGAGCTGGACCGCAGAGTGAAGGCAAAAGGGCCAACAAGTGCTAAGCATCTCTGGGAACTCCTTCAAGACTGTTGGAAGACCATTTCAGGTGACTACCTCTTGAAGCTCATCAAGAGAATGCCAAGAGTGTGCAAAGCAGTAATCAAAGCAAAAGGTGGCTACTTTGAAGAACCTAGAATATAAGACATATTTTCAGTTGTTTCACACTTTTTTGTTAAGTATATAATTCCACATGTATTAATTCATAGTTTTGATGCCTTCAGTGTGAATCTACAATTTTTATAGTCATGACAATACAGAAAACTCTTGGAATGAGAAGGTGTGTCCAAACTTTTGGTCTGTACTGTATGTCCAGCAAGATCCTGGGTTGTTTTTGAGTGAAAGAGACCGAGAGAGGCCATTCAAACGTAGAAATTTGACATTGACTTGGGGGAGGATTCCATCCATTCCACCCAGATTCTGCCTCCCATTGTTTTCAATGGGATGCAAAGATCGCAGCAGGATGCTGACAAAATAAGCGTTCTGCCCGATCTTGCCGCAGATGCTGTGGCTGATTCAGCTGTGGAGTGCGCAGCTCGACATGACTGAATGCCAGTGCCCTACATCAGCATACCGTTGCAGGTAGCCGGCAGCCTGAAAACAGCGACAGAAAACGAAGAAGAATTCATCTTCATTTTTTGCCTTGTGAATGGCCCCTCATAGAGTAGATTCCTCCTTTACTCACTGTGTGCAGTGTATGGCAGCTAGTCTCCACCCACAAATTCAGAGAGAACTGCCAATTCCAGATCTATTATGCAGACAGGGAAACTGCTAAAAACTGCAGAATTTAAGTCATATAATGACAAGAAATAGTGTTACCATCAGGTACACGCACGTGGAAGCTTACAAATGAAATGACAGGTACACTTTAATTCTTTTAAGTTGCAAGGAAAGGTCTCCATAGATCAGATGTGTTTTCCAATACAACCACAGATGCTTGATCAGACGAATTTGGAGGCAAAGTCAATACCTTGATCTCTTTGCCATGTTTCTCAAATCATTTCTGAACATTTTTTGCAGTGTGGCAGGACACAATATCCTGCTAAAAAACTCTATTGCCATGAAGGGGTCTATTGGGCTGTAACAATGTTTTGGTACAGTAGGTGGTACATGTCAAATTATGAATGCCAGACCCAAGGTTTTCTAGCAAAATGATCACACTACCTCCACTTGTTAGTTCATAATGCATTGTGGGGTGATCCATTCCCAAGTAAGCAACAAACATATTCACATGATGTCAAAGAAAGCAGGGTTCATCAGACAAGGCCAATTTTTTCCTTTGCTCCATGGTGCAGTTCTGATACTATGGTTTCTCTCAACAATGAATAGGGGGTCAGCATTGGGCTCTCTGACTGGTTTGAGGCAAGGCCACATCTGCCATGATATCATAAACTGAGGGGCCGCATTTTTTTAAATCACTGTTTATGGTTTTTATTCATCTGAACTTGTGCTGCTTCAGGGGAGGTGAGTATAAACCACAAATAGTTATACTCTCCTTTACTGATGTCATGCACCCTGTGATTGACACTCGTCGTGCCCCATGTAACCGCTAAGGTACAATCACAGACCTCAGCTGTGACCTTTGGGGTGTATGATGTCAGACAGAAGTCTGAAGAGGATGTCGTGGACTGCCAGATTCTGCAAAGATGCCAGCAGAGGTGAGGCAAGGTGAGAATACAAGTGTTTTGAAAACTACAAGTTCACCCATTTATTTCCAAAAATGTGCATTCTTGAAGTTGTATGGCCAGATTCATCTATACTGTTAGGGAGATCCATTTATCACAACCAATCACCTGTTCTAAACCTCCACCACAATCTTCTCCACCCACCACTATAGTCTGTCCCGTCTCTGACCTATGTACCCCTATATCTTCTTGGCCCTCCTCCCTTATTCCTAGTTTAAATGCTCACCCCCCCCCCCCCCCCCCCCGCTAGAATTATGTCACCCAGCACAGCAAACCCCATTCCATTCAGGTACAAGTTATCTGTGGAAAACAGCTTGTATCCCAGTGAAAGGTCAGCCCAGTGCTCTAGGAACCCAAACCTTTCTTTCCTGCACCAAGACTTGAGCCATGCATTCAACTACCTAAGCTCTCGCTGTTTTTCCTGTATAGTGAATGGCATAGACAGTATTCCAGAGAATACAACTCTGGAGGTCCTTCCCTTCAGTTTGGAGCCTAGTTCTCTAAAATTATTCTTAAGGAGCCTCCACCTACCAATTATTCTGGCCGCTCCCAGCAATTTGTCCACCTGTTTCACCACATGCTGAACTGTGGCAACAGGGAGACCACAAACATTTGGTTGAGTTTTGGCAACAAATTATTCTGTATATCTTTCTAGTTATAGAAACCCTATAACCAATATCTGCTTTGATCTACCTGCACTATAGTCCTTCACGCCCCTCCCAACTAATAGTTGGACTGTCCATCCGGCTGTTAGGGAGAGCAGTGTCTGCCATTTCTGACACTAAAATTCTCACATCATCGCCCAACTTGGGAATTTTGTTTCTATTAACAGAGACAAGCGTGGCCTTCCTTTTCTTGGAGCCCCTTCCATCCCTTCTATCTGTATTGACCCAGCTCCTTGCTTGGTCTTCCTGATGTCCCTCCAGTTCTCCAACCTCCTATATCTAACCCAATCTACTGTCAAGATTCAGTGTTGCATTCTGCTCTTACAGATCTCTAATTTGAGCTTCCAGATGGGCAACACACTCACATCTGCCACAGCGGTATTCACCCTGGAACTCTTACTCCAGTAGTGCATGCATATAATAATAATAATAATAATAATAATAATAATAGTCCTTTAATAGTCCCACAATGGGGAAATTCAGTAGAAATTCAATATAACATAGAGTGCACTGAAGTAAATGTCCAATCTTTCTAGCCATTATCCAAATGACAATAAACAGTAAAGTATTAAAGTAAAGTAAGTTAATTGCCCCTTTTGTCTCACTATCCAGCAAATGACACCAAATCAGCTCTGCTTCTAGTATTTGCTCAAGTGAAGTCAGTGCAGTTTTCAGGATTGTCTGATTTCTTTTGAAAAAACTTTGCAATGACCTCTTTAGCTTCTTTTTTCCTTCTGAAGACACAGGGGGCTCTGTCCTCTCTTTAGGATGCAGATTGTGGCTGTGAACTCCATCCCTGCTTTCATTATTTCCTAAATGGTAGGGAAATGGTTCACAGAAACAAGTCTTATTTTAACTATTGGATCAACAAAACTGGTTTTCAAGTAACTGTTCTGTCATGGGGTCTGCTAAATTCTTATTAAGGTACTCAAGGATCCTGGTTTTGATTGTTTTGATCATTTCCACGTCTTCTTCTCCCTCAGCCAGCACTTGAGGATGTGTAGGATAGGCTTAACATGAAATGTTCACATACTCTTCACAGGGCATCTGTGAATTCCATCAGTGGGGAGAGAGCATGGTTGACAGCCTCGAAGACATCCCATTAAGCCAAAGATGAAATAAGATGCATTGATTTTTATTTAACCATAAGCAGAGACCTGAGTAATAGCTTTCTTTTTGGATAAATACCTGATTGGTGGGAATCTGACTGCTGTGACCTCCACCAAACCCTGGGAATTGGGGAGTCCTTTCTGCCCCGCTGTGCATACAGCATGACCACTGCCTGCCAGGCTGAATATAGGCGTGACCGTCATGTTTGTATGTGAAGCGGGGGAAAGGACTCCAGTTTTCACCTTGTGGCATAACTCCTTTAAATACTTTTATTCTGAGATGACGCTTTCAATTAAAACCTGAGATCTGTAGCTCACGCAAAATTAATAAAAACCACTTTAAGTAGTCTAGAATTTTGCTTGAAGTATACTGGGTGTAATCTCTTCAGGTAAAATAAGTAAAGCTCCTAGAATAAAATAATTTGAAGCTAGCACTTAGATTGCCAGGTATAGCCTGGTTCCAAAACATTGCTGCAGTGTCCATCCATTGAGATCTATAGCTTATGTGTGTATATATAGCTCAGATCTACAGCACAAGTGCATGTGCATAATAACAAAGGATGCATCAATGTATATGAATACTACTATCTCTCTATCTATCTCTCTATCTATCTATCTACAGTGCTTTGCTAAAGTATTCGGCCCCCTTGAACTTTTCAACCTTTTGCCACATTTCAGGCTTCAAACATAAGGATATAAAATTTTAATTTTTTGGTGAAGAATCAACAAGTGGGACACAATCGTGAAGTGGAACGAAATTTATTGGATATTTTAAACTTTTGTAAAAAATAAAAAACTGAAAAGTGGGGCGTGCCAAATTATTTGGCCCCCTTAAATTAATACTTTGTAGCGCCACCTTTTGCTGCGATTACAGCTGCAAGTCGCTTGGGGTATGTCTCTATCAGTTTTGCACATCGAGAGACTGAAATTCTTGCCCATTCTTCCTTGGAAAACAGCTGGAGCTCAGTGAGGTTGGATGGAGAGCGTTTGTGAACAGCAGTTTTCAGCTCTTTCCACAGATTCTCGATTGGATTCAGGTCTGGACTTTGACTTGGTCATTCTAACACCTGGATACGTTTATTTGTGAACCATTCCATTGTAGATTTTGCTTTATGTTTGGGATCATTGTCTTGTTGGAAGATAAATCTCCGTCCCAGTCTCAGGTCTTTTGCAGACTCCAACAGGTTTTCTTCCAGAATGGTCCTGTATTTGGCTCCATCCATCTTCCCATCAATTTTAACCATCTTCCCTGTCCCTGCTGAAGAAAAGCAGGCCCAAACCATGATGCTGCCACCACCACCATCTTTGACAGTGGGGATGGTGTGTTCAGGGTGATGAGCTGTGTTGCTTTTACGCCAAACATATCGTTTTGCATTGTGGCCAAAAAGTTCGATTTTGGTTTCATCTGACCAGAGCACCTTCTTCCACATGTTTGGTGTGTCTCCCAGGTGGCTTGTGGCAAACTTTAAACGAGACTTTTTATGGATATCTTTGAGAAATGGCTTTCTTCTTGCCACTCTTCCATAAAGGCCAGATTTGTGCAGTGTACGACTGATTGTTGTCCTATGGACAGACTCTCCCACCTCAGCTGTAGATCTCTGCAGTTCATCCAGAGTGATCATGGGCCTCTTGGCTGCATCTCTGATCAGTCTTCTCCTTGTTTGAGATGAAAGTTTAGAGGGACGGCCGGGTCTTGGTAGATTTGCAGTGGTCTGATACTCCTTCCATTTCAATATGATCGCTTGCACAGTGCTCCTTGGGATGTTTAAAGTTTGGGAAATCTTTTTGTATCCAAATCCGGCTTTAAACTTCTCCACAACAGTATCACGGACCTGCCTGGTGTGTTCCTTGGTCTTCATGATGCTCTCTGCGCTTTAAACAGAACCCTGAGACTATCACAGAGCAGGTGCATTTATACGGAGACTTGATTACACACAGGTGGATTATATTTATCATCATCAGTCATTTAGGACAACATTGGATCATTCAGAGATCCTCACTGAACTTCTGGAGTGAGTTTGCTGCACTGAAAGTAAAGGGGCCGAATAATATTGCACAGCCCACTTTTCAGTTTTTTATTTTTTACAAAAGTTTAAAAGAAGCAATAGATTTCGTTCCACTTCACAATTGTGTCCCACTTGTTGATTCTTCACCAAAAAATGTAAATTTTATATCTTTATGTTTGAAGCCTGAAATGTGGCAAAAGGTTGAAAAGTTCAAGGAGGCCGAATACTTTCGCAAGGCACTCTATCTATCTATCTATCTATCTATCTATCTATCTATCTATCTATCTAAAATCAGGGTCACATTAGTCAGGAATAGACCACCTCAGCCACTGTGAGGGGTCAGTAAAGGGTATATTATACTGTGAGGGCCAGTAAATGGTGTGTTATACTGTGTGTGGCCTACAATTTTAATTAGGGGGCCCCAACACAGAACCAAAGATCGCCGGGTTGGGTATTTTGGGGAAGGGGAGGTACCTTTCGATAGGTTGCCCAAGGCAGCAGAGAGGCTAGATTCACCACTGATCTGAGGCTACATAGCATGCTGTATGGCACTGTGTGTTCTGATACCCTATTATATCCACTATTAACTTTTTTTCATTTGCCCATCACCAGTTGCCACTTTACTGGTTGTCCTTTCTTGGAATACATTTGGTAGGTAGAAGGTTTTAAATGCTGTATACCAGGAACATCCCATAAGACCTACCACTTTGATTAGCTCTGATCAGTGGTCTAACCATCACTATTTTTCCCAAGTCAAAGGTGCTCAGATCAGGAGGGGAGCAGAGGATGCAACCACACCCAGGCCCGGGAGCCTTAGGGGGCCTATATGGTATCTCTTATGAATCTGAGTAGACATTATAGTTGGGGGTCTGGTACAGGTTTTACATTGGGGCCCAGGAACTTCATGTTATGCCTTTGGCTTGGATCCTTACACTTGGCCATTTTTCCTGCCTCCAACACATCAGCTTCAAAAACGAATTGTTCACTTGATATATCCTACACCTTGACATGTGCCATTGTAACAATAAAATCAATGTTATTTACATTACCTGTTTCTAGATAGATAGATAGACACAGATTTTATGAACTTCATTTGCTTTAAGCAATAATTAATTGGTACTTCCATTTATTGTTGTCTCATGAAACAAAGAGCTCCATTTATCATAATGAGATTTGTGCCGCAGATGCTAAAATATTGCACTTGGCATCATTTTCTTATGTGCTTTGCTATTTCATCCAGTACATTTGTGTCGCATAATTATAAGGTCTGAACTAGCAAAATGATACAATTGCAGGAAAGTCAGATAGCAAAAAACATAAAGGGCAGATGGTTCTTTTAGTATTACACAGCACTTCGCTAGCAACCCTCAGATATGTGTTTACCGGCCCAGGTTTTATTGAAGAAGCAACACTGTGCAGGAACACATATGGTTCTCTTCATGCTTTGGAAACAATGCTGAGCTTCTATTTGATTTGTATTTTGGTTATTATTATATGTTTTATTTCATTAGATCAGTGATGCTGAACAGGGTCTTGCTGAAATGGAATCTATATTTGGGAAATGTTGTCGTGTCACTTAGCATTAATCATACCTAATACCACATGGCCGAAACTAAACTGCTATTATTATACTGTGGGGTCTCTTCAGACACCCGAGTATACTGTAATAAGCGGAGACTTAGGAGAACTGATGAAACATAAAAAACAATGATACTCACCTTGCTCCCTGCGCTACACGGCGGCTGTGCGATCTGCAGGCACTTCTGACAGCTGACAAGGCCTCAGGGGTCAAGTCCGGCGTCATTACGCATAATGACGCGATGTGACCCCAGAGACCCAATCAGCGGTCGCTGACGTCAGGGAGAAGCGCCGAAGAGAACAGAGCAGCAGCGGAGCGCAGAAAAAGGTGAATAGCATTGTTTTTTATGTTTCATCACTTCTCCTAAGTATCCGCTTATTATACTCGGGGGTCTGAAGAGAGCTATGGGACATAATTCCGTGTGCAGGGACTGCTATGGGACTTAATACCTTGTGCTGCAGGGGCCACTATGGGACCTAATACCGTGTGCAGGGACTGCTATGAGACCTAATACCATGTGCAGGGACCGCTATCGGACCTAACACCGTGTGCAGGGACTGCTATGGGACCTAATACGTGTGCGGGGACCGCTATGGGACCTAATACTGTGTGCGGGGACCGCTATGGGACATAATACCATGTACGGGGACCGCTATGGGACCTAATACTGTGTGCTGTTTAAATTCAGCACCATTTATCTGATGTATTTTAAGGTCATTGACCTCACAGTAATGTTTTGTTTCTATCTCCCTGTAAGCAATTCAAGTCAGCAAACTAAACCTCACAGCAGCATGTGCCCTCAGTTGTGGGAGTGATCTATTACCTGTGATTTCATCAGAGGCGTAGCTAGCGGGGGGCTTCCCCGGGCCCACTGACATTTTAGGGCCCACCCCAGGGCCGCCATTAATACACCTTTTACTTTTAACTAGATCGGTGTCTGCAGACACCGATCTAGTTAAAACGCTTCCTGCAACTTGCTGTCTTGTAAACCGCAAGCCACTTCAGGCCTGCGGTTTACATGACAACGAGAACACAATCATGGGCATGGGCACTGGAGATGCTGACTTCCAGTGCGTGGACCCTGCGCACAGAGCGCGGGTCAAGAAGAGAAAGCGGCAGCTCCGTTCGTTTTGGTCGCTGGTAGGTGAGTATAACTTATATTTGTTTTGTTTTAGCTTAGTTGTGGGTAATTTAATAGTATAAGGGGTTGTTAGGAGGGGGAATTATAACTTTAAGGGAGGGGGCATTATATAAGGGTTATTACAGTGTACAAGGGGGGGAGGTTATTTATATTAGGAGGTATTATGAACATAAGGGGTGGTCATCGATATAAGAGGTCATTAGAGGTGCAGTATTTATGTCAGGGGGAATCAGGAACATAATATGAGGGGGCAGTTAACTTAATTAAAGTGACACATGGCCTTTATTAAGACTAAGGCCTCACGTAACGGACCACAGCAAAAAAGCTCTGCAGAAAAAACTGCGGCAGTAACATTGTGGTTTTTCCCGCAGCACTTTTCACAGAAGGTCCACAGAGGTTTCCTCTGCAGACTTTCTGCTTCCATTATAACTATAGGGAAACCTCCAGCGTTTCCGTAGGTATAATTGACATGCTGCGATTTCCAAAACCGCAACGGATTTGGAAATCGCAGAGTGTCCGCTGCACGCATTTTTCTACAATGTGTGGATGGGATTTGCTAGAATCCCATCCACTTGCAGGAACTGTAAAATGCCGCATTTTTTTTCCCGTGGCATTTTTGCCACGTGGGGCCCCATTCCATCCCCACTTTGTGGTAAAATATGCGCAGTGGATACGCTGCGATTTCCAAAACAGTCATGGTTTTGGAAATTGCAGCATTCCTATGGAAACGCTCCCAGTTTCCCTATAGATATAATTGAAGCAGAAAGTCCGCAGAGGAAACCTCTGCGAACTCTCTGTGCAAAGCGCAGCAGGAAGAACAGCGCTTTTTTGCTGCAGGACGCCACATGGGGCTTTAACCTTAAAGTGTTTTCCAGCTCATTTTTATTGATGGTCTATCCTCAGAATAAATCATCAATAAGAGATAAGTGATTCCCCACTGATCAGCTGTATGAAGGGGCTATGGCGTCTGGTTATATCACACGCTGTCTGCTTATAGTGACCGTGTGATGTAATTCCAGCCTTGTCACATAGACGTGTATAGGACGAGGCTGTACATGACATGGCCGCTATGAAAAGAATGACACTATGTAAACAGAAAAAGGGTCACGGCGCTTACACAGGTACCACGGTTCATTCAAGCGGCTGATCCTGGGGGTCCCAATTATTGGAACCCCACTAATTAATTTTACCTTTTGTTTACTTTTTAATTAGGAAACACCTGGGGCATTATTAATAGGGGGCACTATTTAATGGGGGTACATAGGGACATTATTAATTTAAAGATGCACTTGGGGGTTATTCATTATGGGGGGTTATATCATATATTTTATAATTGGGGGTAGCAGCAGGATGGGGGTGCAGGTGAGGACAATGTGGGTCAGGTGCCTGGAAAAATGAGGAGCCAAAGATGTCTGCGTTGCAAACTTTACAGAGACTGAAAGAAGTGGCCATGGCGGTCCAGATGAAAGAGATGGGGAATGTGAACGATTAGTCAGTTGTCACCGGTAAGTCACTAAATGATACTGCTCTGTATTTGCCTAAATCGTCTGCAGAGCCCTGTGTAGATCCGATATATATACCACTATACAGTCACCATATAGTGATAATATCGGTATACCTAAGTTGGGGGCCCACTTGGACTTGTTCGCCCCCCTGTGCTGAACCCCTAGCTACGCCTCTGGATTTCATTGTAGGGGAAAGTACAGAGTGAGAGCAGATGAATGTAGTTTGTTCACAGATTCACTGCATGTAAATAAGTGATACAAGGAGCAGCAAGTAAAATAAAGCCAAGGAAAGGTTGTACAATGGAACAAGGAGTATTTAGCAATTGTGTGGATATATTTGCCGATAATTTGGGAAGCTGGGTAACCCCTTTAAGGCTAAGGCCCCACATGACGTTACGCAGCAACAAATCACATTGCGGTTCTTCCTGCAGTGCTTTTGACAGAAAGTTCATAGAGTTTTTCTCTGTGGACTTTCAGCTTCAATTATACTAATAGGGAAACCACCAGTGTTTCTGTAGGTATAATTGACATGCTGCGATTTTCCAAAACTGCGACGATTTTGGAAATCGCCTCGTGTCAGCAGCACATATTTTAATACAAAGTGGGGATGGGATTTACTAGAATCCCATACACTTTGCTTTGACTGTAAAACGCCACTTTTTTTTGGCGTTTCCAGAGCGGGCAAACCGCGAAGTTTACACCACATGGGGCCCCAGCCTAAAACTACTTTCCAGTCAAAAGTTAAAGGCAGACTTTAAATAGAGACTTAGGCTAAGGCTGCAGATTGCGCAGCGTTTTTTATGTTTAATCAGTTTTTATTGAGGTTTTTGAAAATAAGAACAAAAGGAAGCAAAGCCAAGACAAAGGCATCAAATAAGGCAGTAGGAGACACGCAGGCCACCCAATCGTGGAGAAGTCGCTGAGGAACAGCCAGGGTAGAGGGCTGTCGACACACGCAACAGAGAAATCAGTAACGGGTGGCACAATAACAACATTGCGCAGAATTTTTTGTTGCAGATTCTGCTGTGCTATTTTGAGCCAAAAACAGGAATGGATTTCACAGCAGGGAAACCTCTTCAAGAGCTTCCTTTTATAATTTTCATTCCCTTTCAAGCCACTTCCACAACATGGGAGCCTCAGCCTTAAAACGCTTATAAACTTTGAACATTGGAGGGAATTTATTAAGACTGCTATTTCCTGCACTAGTCTTAGTATAATCCCCAAATGGTGCAAAGTGTGCCTGATTTATTAAGAAGCTTCACCCTCTTAACAAGCATAATTATGTTTTAGATCTGTAGACAATTAAAAATTATCATTTTTTTCAAATATAAATAATTAGAAATTTTGCTGAGTTTTAAAGATCTCTTCTAACCATCTTAGTGGTGACTGTCTTTTGTACTGATCAGTTGCCAATGGATACAGCCATGAATGCAGGAACTTTCTATGGTCTGGAGTTTGTCAGAATCCCAGCCATGATTTCTTTATTGTGGACAGGTTGTCAGGCAGAGAAAATATATGCAAGAGAAGATAACACAGCCACAATAAAGAGATCACGGCTGGGTTTCAGAGTATAGAAAGTTCCTGCATTCATAGGTATATCCATTGGCAACTGATCAAGATAACAGATTGACACCACTCAGGTGGTTACAGAAAATCTTTAAAACTCTGCAAAAATTTTTTATTATTTATATTCACAAAAATGTTTAACTTTTAACTGTCTACAAATTAAATTGGATTATGTTTGTGGAAAAACCCTTTTAATAAACGTGCTGTACTCCTATAAGCCAGAATTGAATACTATGCCAGTCATTAGAGTCCTTGTAAACTTTAGTTTTTTAGTATGAGTTATAAATTTGTCAGGTCGAGGTGTCCTCATCCCAGCCTGCCTTAATCTCCACTCCGTTCCAAAAGTGTAGAGTGAGGTGCAGAATGAACAATGTTGTGCACAAAAGATGCACAACAATTACACACTTCTATGCCAGAAAGCTGGCATACATGGGTTAATACATTTTTCCATTGTACAGGGTGGTCCATAAGTATGGATACACCCAGATAAAATGGAAGTGGTTGCTGATTTCACATTACCGTTTGTGGCATATTAGTACATGGAAGGCCGGGTGACGCCCATGGCGGCCATCTGCAAAGCCGCCATTTTGAATTCAACTTTACTTTTTTCAATGGGAAGGGGGTCATGTGACACATCAAACACATGGAGAATTGCACAAGAAAAACAATGGTGCGCTAATTTTTAACATAGCTTTATTCATTATCGAGTTATTGACATGTTTCTTATTGTTACAGCCATTGACATGTTACAGAGGTTAACCGATGAGGAACAGACAGACATTGTGTTGATGTCTGGTGAACGCAGTACCCAGGTCACTGCAGCAGACTTCAATGCAAGAAACCCTACGAGACCACCCATCTCCCATGTCACAGTTAGCAAACTGCTCGCCAAATTTCGTGCAACTGGTTTGGTGTTGGATAAGCCCAAATCTGGACGTATGAAAAATGTCACCAATGACAAAACATCAGTGGCTGTCCTGGCAGCATTTACCAAGAGCCCACAGCGTAGCACTCGACATATGTCCCTGGAGTGTGGCATCAGTCGAGCGTCCATTCGACGGATACTGGCTGCACACAGATGGCACCCTTACAAGATCTAACTGCTTCAACAACTCATCCTCGGTGAGATGTTAACCTCGATTAACCTCTGCGACATGTCAATGGCTGTAACAATATGAAATGTGTCAATAACTCGATAATGAATAAAGCTATGTTAAAAATGAGCACACCATTGTTTTTCTTGTTCAATTCTCCATGTGTTTGATGTGTCACATGACCCCCTTCCCATTGAAAAAAGTAAAGTTGAATCCAAAATGGCGGCTTTGCAGATGGCCGCCATGGGCGTCACCCGGCCTCAAATGTTTTCCCCCCCTCCCATGTACTAATATGCCACAAACGGTAAGTTGATATCAGCAATCACTTCCATTTTATCTGGGTGTATCCATACTTATGGCCCACCCTGTATTTTAGTTAGAGGGGTCAACTAAGCATAAACTGATCAAAAACTGTACTGCTGCTGGTCTATTCTAGGAATCAGAAGTCATTTGTAATTTCTACGTGTCCAGTTCCACAGATGAAAGGAGTCCAGTCTGCCTGTTGACTATACACGTCCGGGGGGGCCACTCTTAATCCTACAAGGATGTACCTATACGTCCTTGCAGAGGACTACAGTTTTCCCATTAATTCACCTGCTGGCTGAAAATAAAAAGTCACATAGAACCAAAGAGGGAAGCAACCACGTCTATGATGTAAACTAGCAATAATGGGACCAACCACACTGGGAATCACAGAGAGATAATGCTGATCACCTTTTATTGTTATATGTGCCAGTCATTTTTAATTGTTGTCATCGTTCCCTCCTTAGCTGTGATGTTCTAGTAGCTGAGAAATAATTGAAACTTGTTGATGTTATTTTATCATCACAGGTATGAGCAGAATAATGATGTGCAATGAATTATAACAATCATATCTGAATACACTGAAAGCTAATTGAATAAATGAAACGCATTGTTCTTCCCTACACAAGTGTAAGGTAATTAAATCTCAGGATTCTGAAAGCAGAACATTACTACATAAGAGCGGAGCTCAAATTATCTGATGCCAACTGGAGATGTTGGGTGGCACATATTAAAGTGCACCTTTCTTTTACTGTTTGTTTCCCTTAAATCAGTAGTATATGTCAAGATAATAAACCTTGTAATAAATCTTCAAAATGTTCAAAATCTCTGCACTCACTGAAAAACCTCAAAAATGTATCAGAGCTACTTACTGAGGGATTATGTTATACCGAGAAGAGCTGCAGATAGAAACATAAAAACATAGAATATGGACCACAGAAAAATACCATCTAATCTGCCCTATTAATTCCTTTAAATCTTAGGATAGATGTGTTTATTCCAAGCATGTTTAATCTTTTCCAGTCCACCTGTTGACTATATATATCTGGACGGTCCACTCTTAATTCTGCAAGGATGTACCTATATGTCCTTGCAGAGCTAAACACCTGCACGACATTGTGCAAACAGCAAAAGCATGAAACTAGCTGTTATGTTGTTGCTGGTCCTCCCATAGAGAAGGAAGGGGTGGTTTACTAAAGTCCCTGCCTTCCTTATTGCTATAGACACTGCCCTCAATGAAGCGACTTCCCTTCTGGCTCTGCAGTCATGTGATCCACCAGGGATCAGAAACTGTATGCGATAAAAACTATTTTAAATATTTTTAGTAGCACTTTGTGCTATTAAAAAAAACATGGATATGTGAAAAAGAGACACATTTCCCCCTCTGTTTTGTTTATATATTTTTGAATATTAAAATAAATACAAATCATGCAAAAATAAAAATAACATAATAAGATATACTGAAAAAAAAACCCCGCAAGAATTATTTGAATAAACGGAACAAAAAAGATTTATAGCACTCAAAACCGCATGTACAGTGCTGGCCAAAAGTATTGGCACCCCTGCAATTCTGTCAGATAATACTCAATTTCTTCCAGAAAATGATTGCAATCACAAATGCTTTGGTAATAATATCTTCATTTATTTTGCTTGCAATGAAAAAACACAAAAGAGAATGAAAAAAAAAGTCAAATCATTGTTCATTTTACACAAAACTCCAAAAATGGGCCGGACAAAAGTATTGGCACCCTCAGCCTAATACTTGGTAGCACAACCTTTAGACAAAATAACTGCGAACAACCACTTCCGGTAACCATCATTGAGTTTCTTATAATGCTCTGCTGGAATTTTAGACCATTCTTCTTTGGCAAATTTCTCCAGGTCCCTGAGATTTGAAGGGTGTCTTCTCCAAACTGCCATTTTGAGATCTCTCCACAGGTGTTCTATGGGATTCAGGTCTGGACTCATTGCTGGCCACTTTAGAAGTCTCCAGTGCTTTCTCTCAAACCATTTTCTAGTGCTTTTTGAAGTGTGTTTTGGGTCATTGTCCTGCTGGAAGACCCATGACCTCTGAGGGAGACCCAGCTTTCTCACACTGGGCCCTACATTATGCTGCAAAATTTGTTGGTAGTCTTCAGACTTCATAATGCCATGCACACGGTCAAGCAGTCCAGTGCCAGAGGCAGCAAAGCAACCCCAAAACATCAGGGAACCTCCGCCATGTTTGACTGTAGGGACCGTGTTCTTTTCTTTGAAGGCCTCTTTTTTTTTTTCCTGTAAACTCTATGTTGATGCCTTTTCCCAAAAAGCTCTACTTTTGTCTCATCTGACCAGAGAACATTCTTCCAAAAAGTTTTTTGGCTTTCTCAGGTAAGTTTTGGCAAACTCCAGCCTGGCTTTTTTATGTGTCTGGGTCAGAAGTGGGGTCTTCCTGGGTATCCTACAATAGAGTCCCTTTTCATTCAGACGCCGACGGATAGTACGGGTTGACACTGTTGTACCCTCGGACTGCAGGGCAGCTAGAACTTGTTTGGATGTTAGTCGAGGTTCTTTAGCCACCATCCGCACAATCTTTCGTTGAAATCTCTCGTCAATTTTTCTTTTCCGTCCACATCTAGGGAGGTTAGCCACAGTGCCATGGGCTTTAAACTTCTTGATGACACTGCATACGGTAGACACAGGAACATTCAGGTCTTTGTGGATGGACTTGTAGCCTTGAGATTGCTCATGCTTCCTCACAATTTTGCTTCTCAAGTCCTCAGACAGTTCTTTGAAGGGAGTTCAGCACTTCCCCCTGAAAATATATTTAAAGAGGACCTTTCACGACCTCATGTATATGCGGTTTTACATACCGCTAGAAAGCTGACAGTGCGCTGAGTTCAGCGCACTGCCGGCTTTCCGTTATATGCCCCGGGGCTGGAGATATCGGGGGTCTAAATTTCACCATTCACTGTCAGAAGGGCGTTTCTGACAGTCTAGCTGCGCTGTGAGGAACGCCCTCCCTGAGAGTAATAGTTCATAGCTCTGTACTGAGGGGGCGTTCTTCACAGCTCAGCGTCATCACTGGGCAGTAAGGAACGCCCCCTCTCTCTGTACTATTCCCATAGCCGTGTGCTGTCAGAGGTTCCTTACCGCCCAGTGATGACGCTGAGCTGTGAAGAACGCCCCCCCAGTACAATGCTATGGAGGAATACTGTCAGGGAGGGCGTTCCTCACAGCGCAGCTAGACTGTCAGAAACGCCCTTCTGACAGTGAATGGTGAAATTTAGACCCCCGATATCTCCAGCCCCGGGGCATATAACGGGAAAGCCGGCAGTGAGCTGAATTCAGCGCAATGTCAGCTTTCTAGCGGTATGTAAAACCGCATATACATGAGGACGTGAAAGGTCCTCTTTAAGACCAGGGCTCCACATGGTGTAAATACCGTGGTTTGGTCACACACTGCAGAAAAAAACCTGCAGGGGAAATGCTGTGATTTCCAAAACCGTTGTGTTTTTGGAAATCGCAGTATGTCAATTATACCTACAGAAACGCTGCCATTTTCCCTATAGGTATAATGGAAGCAGAAAGTCAGGAGAGGAAACCTCTGCAGGCTTTCTGTGAAAAGCGCTGTGGGATGAACCGAAATGTGTTTCTGCCGTGGTTTTTCCCACGGTGCTTTTTCGCTGCGTCCCGCTATGTGGGGCCTCAGCCTAAAAGGGAAAGGTTGTTATTTAAGTGGGAGGGAATATGGGGGATATGGAAGTAGGTAACAGTGTGGTGGTATTTTATCATTACTTTTTTATGTTATTGTCATTGTTAGCTCTTAGTCTTATTCACACTATTTTTTTTTGTAACAGCCATCACATGGCGTTTTGAGAACACATTGATTTCAATGTGTCTACTCAATGTCATTTTTTTTGACTAACTGTTGTTCACAGCTGATATGCTCCATGTTTGTCCATTTTTGCAGACACACGGATGCAATGGAAATCAATGGATCTGTTTTTAACTGATGTAAAAAAAAGATGAATATCCATGTTTTTCACGACCAGTTAAAAACTGATGCAAAACAGATGACACTTGGCCATCAAAAACAGAAGAACGGAATGGATGCAAAATGGCTGTTAAAAACCTACGTGTATGGCCATTAGGTATGTCAAAAATGCCACTGTTGTGTGAATAAGGCCTAAGACTGACCTGACTACGGCGTGACTATGAATGGGAGGGGTAGGGATTGTAGAGGCTTGGGGTTTTGGTATATATGTGATTTTGTGTTACATTTATGGTTGTGAAAAATATTCAGGTAGTGATATACTGTACTAGTCACGGTTCAAAAATAATGAAGACACTTCCACCTAGAACAAAAAAATAAGCTTAGTGATTTCAGCGAGAGTAATTTAATTTAATTTTATTTTTTTAAAAGTGAAATTAGTAAAAGTTTAAATAAAATCAGGGCATTTCAATCACACCTTGTCTGGGAATTCCAGTACTTTTTGTGATAGGAAAAGCTAACTTTACCAGGAATTTCTCCGAAAATTCGGAACAAGCATTTCAAATTTAGGAGAGTTGCCAAGTATGCTCCTGCACACAAGTTATGGCTCTATTGCTTATGGTACTTTTATCTCTGTCAAATTCAATTGTGAATAGTTTTTACATATTATAGCCATGTTTTCACATTGCAGGCGTGGGGTTGTAATAAACTACACAACAAAACCACATGCAAGCTACAGAGAATTCCCATTCAGCCTGTACAAGTGCAGCACATTGTTTTTATACTTTATCTGTATTTGGGGTGGATCTGCAGCAAAACTGGGAGTGTTTTGTCTGCCCAGTTCATGTCTGTGGGACACACTGACACCCCACTGGGTAGATAAGTTGTGACATCACCTATTGTGAATAGTGATTCCTATGTTATCTATATATATGTAGCCCTATTTGGGGGGGGGGGGGGGTATGAGTATTATCCCTCCCGCAACAGACTCTGGCGCTGACCTGTGTGTATAATGGGACCTGAAGCCTTCGCTGAAGGGAAGAGTGGGAACATATATGAAATATATCAGTGCCTCCACCCAGGATAGAGCCTCTGTATTACAGGGAGGATCTCTTCCTGGGACTTACCCATGAAGTACAGTTAGTAGCCTTAACAAGGATCACTGTACTAATCTCACAGTCTGAAGAATACATACAGATACCACATAAGGTTATAACAGTAGCTTTATAAGAATCAACAGGGTAATAATACATACATAAAATATACTCAGAACACAGCAATACTACAACAACCAGCAAGTCCTCAACCATCTTAGGTTATATACCCGGGTATATATATAGATATATAGCAAGAGTCCAGTGCACAATACCTCCAGGCAACAGAAGAGATGCAGGGGCCCCTGTGGATGACTGTGGATCCTCGGATGTCTCCAGGAGATGACAGACAGCCGATCAGGAGATGATGATGATGATAATGATGAGATTCTTCACAGGCAGCAAACAGGGAGACGGTGACGGCAGTAGATGCAGGCCTGACTACCCTAACACTGAGTCCTTAACCTGCCAGCTAAACTACTAGTGCCACCGGGCCTCTAACTAGCTAGTTGGCCTTCGGAAGCCTAACCTATCACTGCCCTGAACTATATACAGTACAGACCAAAAGTTTGGACACACCTTCTCATTCCAAGAGTTTTCTGTATTTTCATGACTATAAAAATTGTAGATTCACACTGAAGGCATCAAAACTATGAATTAACACATGTGGAATTATATACTTAACAAAAAAGTGTGAAACAACTGAAAATATGTCTTATATTCTAGGTTCTTCAAAGTAGCCAACTTTTGCTTTGATTACTGCTTTGCACACTCTTGGCATTCTCTTGATGAGCTTCAAGAGGTAGTCACCTGAAATGGTCTTCCAACAGTCTTGAAGGAGTTCCCAGAGATGCTTAGCACTTGTTGGCCCTTTTGCCTTCACTCTGCGTCCAGCTCACCCCAAACCATCTCGATTGGGTTTAGGTCTGGTGACTGTGGAGGCCAGGTCATCTGGCGTAGCACCCCATCACTCTCCTTCTTGGTCAAATAGCCCTTACACAGTCTGGAGTTGTGTTTGGGGTCATTGTCCTGTTGAAAAATAAATGATGGTCCAACTAAACGCAAACCGGATGGAATAGCATGCCGCTGCAAGATGCTGTGGTAACCGTGCTGGTTCAGTATTTTTTCAATTTTGAATAAATCCCCAACAGTGTCACCAGCAAAGCACCCTCACACCATCACACCTCCTCCTCCATGCTTCACGGTGGGAACCAGGCATGTAGAGTCCATTCATTCACCTTTTCTGCGTCGCACAAAGACACGGTGGTTGGAACCAAAGATCTCAAATTTGGACTCATCAGACCAAAGCACAGATTTCCACAGGTCTAATGTCCATTCCTTGTGTTCTTTAGCCCAAACAAGTCTCTTCTGCTTGTTGCCTGTCCTTAGCAGTGGTTTCCTAGCAGCTATTTTACCATGAAGGCCTGCTGCACACAGTCTGCTCTTAACAGTTGTTGTAGAGATGTGTCTGCTGCTAGAACTCTTTGTGGCATTGACCTGGTCTCTAATCTGAGCTGCTGTTAACCTGCGATTTCTGAGGCTGGTGACTCGGATGAACTTTTCCTCCGCAGCAGAGGTGACTCTTGGTCTTCCTTTCCTGGGGCGGTCCTCATGTGAGCCAGTTTCTTTGTAGCGCTTGATGGTTTTGGCCACTGCACTTGGGGACACTTTCAAAGTTTTCCCAATTTTTCGGACTGACTGACCTTCATTTCTTAAAGTAATGATGACCACTCATTTTTCTTTACTTAGCTGCTTTATTCTTGCCATAATACAAATTCGAACACTCCATTCAGTAGGACTATCAGCTGTGTATCCACCTGACTTCTGAACAACACAACTGATGGTCCCAACCACATTTATAAGGCAAGAAATCCCACTTATTAAACCTGACAGGGCACACCTGTGAAGTGAAAACCATTTCAGGTGACTACCTCTTGAAGCTCATCAAGAGAATGCCAAGAGTGTGCAAAGCAGTAATCAAAGCAAAAGCTGGCTACTTTGAAGAACCTAGAAAAGACATATTTTCAGTTGTTTCACACTTTTTTGTTAAGTTTATAATTCCACATGTGTTAATTCATAGTTTTGATGCCTTCAGTGTGAATCTACAATTTTTATAGTCATGAAAATACAGAAAACTCTTGGAATGAGAAGGTGTGTCCAAACTTTTGGTCTGTACTGTATATATATATATATATATATATATATACAGTCATATGAAAAAGTTTGGGCACCCCTATTAATCTTAATCATTTTTAATTCTAAATATTTGGGTGTTTGCAACAGCCATTTCAATTTGATATATCTAATAACTGATGGACACAGTAATATTTCAGGATTGAAATGAGGTTTATTGTACTAACAGAAAATGTGCAATATGCATTAAACCAAAATTTGACCGGTGCAAAAATTTGGGTACCCTTATCATTTTATTGATTTGAATACTCCTAACTACTTTTTACTGACTAACTGAAGCACAAAATTGGTTTTGTAACCTCACTGAGCTTTGAACTTCATAGCCAGGTGTATCCAATCATGAGAAAAGGTATTTAAGGTGGCCAATTGCAAGTTGTTCTCCTATTTGAATCTCCTCTGAAGAGTGGCATCATGGGCTCCTCAAAACAACTCTCAAATGATCTGAAAACAAAGATTGTTCAACATAGTTGTTCAGGGGAAGGATACAAAAAGTTGTCTCAGACATTTAACCTGTCAGTTTCCACTGTGAGGAACATAGTAAGGAAATGGAAGACCACAGGGACAGTTCTTGTTAAGCCCAGAAGTGGCAGGCCAAGAAAAATATCAGAAAGGCAGAGAAGAAGAATGGTGAGAACAGTCAAGGACAATCCACAGACCACCTCCAAAGAGCTGCAGCATCATCTTGCTGCAGATGGTGTCACTGTGCATCGGTCAACAATACAGCACACTTTGCACAAGGAGAAGCTGTATGGGAGAGTGATGCGAAAGAAGCCGTTTCTGAAAGCACGCCACAAACAGAGTCGCCTGAGGTATGCAAAAGCACATTTGGACAAGCCAGCTTCATTTTGGAAGAAGGTCCTGTGGACTGATGAAACAAAGATTGAGTTGTTTGGTCATACAAAAAGGCGTTATGCATGGCGTCCAAAAAACACAGCATTCCAAGAAAAACACTTGCTACCCACTGTAAAATTTGGTGGAGGTTCCATCATGCTTTGGGGCTGTGTGGCCAATGCCGGCACCGGGAATCTTGTTAAAGTTGAGGGTCGCATGGATTCAACTCAGTATCAGCAGATTCTTGAGAATAATGTACAAGAATCAGTGACGAATTTGAAGTTACGCCGGGGATGGATATTTCAGCAAGACAATGATCCAAATCTACTCAGGCATTCATGCAGAGGAACAATTACAATGTTCTGGAATGGCCATCCCAGTCCCCAGACCTGAATATCATTGTACATCTGTGGGATAATTTGAAGCGGGCTGTCCATGCTCGGCGACCATCAAACTTAACTGAACTGGAATTGTTTTGTAAAGAGGAATGGTCAAAAATACCTTCATCCAGGATCCAGGAACTGATTAAAAGCTACAGGAAGCGACTAGAGGCTGTTATTTTTGCAAAAGGAGGATCTACTAAATATTAATGTCACTTTTCTGTTGAGGTGCCCATACTTTTGCACCGGTCAAATTTTGGTTTAATGCATATTGCACATTTTCTGTTAGTACAATAAACCTCATTTCAATCCTGAAATATTACTGTGTCCATCAGTTATTAGATATATCAAATTGAAATGGCTGTTGCAAACAGCCAAATATTTAGAACTAAAAATGATTAAGATTAATAGGGGTGCCCAAACTTTTTCATATGACTGTATATATATATATGGATCCCTAACTACGGTTACTAGCTAGGTCCTGTGAGTATATAGGGGGTAACACATACCTAACTATATACTGTGAAGTAAAGAGGAACAAGTGGCTCTTAGACTCCCCCAGACATAACATGTCTGTCTCAGCAGCTCTGCTCACATCTCTCCCCCCAGCAGCTCTGCCTCACATGTGTCTGACTCACTGTATTTACAAAACAAAACTTGCACTAAATGCCTGGGGTCTCTGAAGCCAAACTGCAGGGGCAAAGAAGCCAGATACATTATATACTAGTAGAAATGGCAGTTCCCTACAATAGATAATCCTTTGTGTGCTGATAATGAGATGACTGCTGATAAGAAATATCCTATAGAACAGGAAGTATCAGACTATGATCAGACTTAATAGCCAAAAGAGGAAGTGCAGGATTTTAGACATAATAATAATGATAATAATAATACATTTTCTTTATATAGCGCCAACATATTCTGTAGCACTTTACAAATTGTAGGGTTCAAGTACAGACAAAAAGATACATTACAGAGAAATAGTCAATTCACACAATGGGAGTGAGGACCCTGCTCACAAGAGTTTACAATCTATGAGATAGAGGGGGTGACACAAAAGGTAGCAGGGACAGCATTGGAGGTAGCGTTGCTTATACAGCAGTCCATCCGTTTTTGTGATAGAGGTTACTTTCATTACACACAAATAAAACTGTATGAGTCATCACCAGTCGTGTCCTTTAATGTGCAGATGGTGCCTGGACATATAAAGTTACAGCCTGATATGGCATCATATCCTGTAGGATAATGTGGGAGTGTGAACAGAGGAGGGTACGTCTTGGGAATTCTAACTGATGAAGAGTTTACATTAGGAGTTGTGATAGGCCTGTCTGAAAAGATATGTCTTTAGTTTGCTCTTAAAGCTGTAGAAAATGGGAGTCAATCTGATAGTCCGGGATAGAGCATGCCAGAGAAGTGGTGCAACTCGGGAGAAGTCTTGTATACAAGCGTGGGAGGTTCTGATAATAGAGGATGTTAGGACTGTTTTAAAAATAACAGTATTGACATAGACAATTTTATAAATCCACCAAAAATTCATAAAAAAATACATGTAACATAAAAATTTTATTTTTTATTTTTTTTAAAAAGACCATCTTTTACTTTTGACTCATCCCCTTTAAAGAGAACCTGTCAGGGCGATTTGGGACACTAAACCACCCACAGGTCCACGTTTAAAAAAAACAAACAAAAAGCCTTTATTCTTACCTAGAGTCTTATTGGACTCATCTCTGGTACTCCCAGCGCCTGCACCGTTCTTCGGCTTCACTGCGCAAGTGCTGGAGGTACAGGGCATTCGGGTATACTCCTCTGGCTTCAGTGAAAAACTGCGTCGGTGTGGGGAGTACAGCGGCAGGGAAAGTATAAGGGTTTTTTATTTTTATTGTGGAGACGGATGGCTTTATAACAGGGCGATTTAGAACGCTAAATCCCTAATCTATAAGGACCTGTAGGTGGTTTAGTGTCCCAAAATGCCCAAACAGATGCCCTTTAAAGAAGATGGGATATTATGTGTAACCCTTTATTGCCTCATCTGTATACACACATTCCATTGAATATTTCTGTGTGATGGTAATGCTTTGAATTACTGTATATAAAAGTATTAATCTATTCCTATGGTTTTCTAATGATTTGTTAGGGGATACATGGACAACATAAAGATGAATATTTCACATAATATTGAAGATATTAGTAAGCCACTGTAGGTCAGCTCAACAACACTACAACAATTCATCCAACCACACAACTGTGTGACAAGGATGTGTGACCAGAGTGGTTGTCACCTTTTAAATTTGTCATCAGTTTCTGAGAAATAATTCTAAGAAGAGGACCTGTATGGCTGTTCATTTCTTGTTCACTTTGTAAACATAACAGCCACAAGAACAGAAAAAATGACAATATATGACATAAATACCAAGTTATGACTTTTGCTATAACATCCAATTTACTATCATATGGCCATCTCTAATTTTTGGATGGAAATTCCTTTAATAATGCTGACAGGATGACAGAATAATTAACCTTGTGTGATTTAGGAGCTAATGAAAATGATGAAAGAACTTGCCGAATATTAGTAACAACTGACCATTGTAATGAAGAGTGGTGATGGCCAAGACTACACAGTGATCAGGCACAGGTAATAGCTGTGCAAATGTGTGCAGAAATATGTGTCTCTAGCACCATCTAGTGGCCAATATGCCTCTATTGTTTATTTTTGAGAAATGCATCCAAAGTTGTAAAGTTTAATAAAAAATAATCTAGACCAAGGAAACATCTACAGTGGAAAATAATTGCAGAAACCATAGTGACATGATGATGTGCATTTAGTGTAAGGATGAAATGAATTTCATGGTTTCATTTAAAATAGCCTATAAAATAGCAGAATTCTTAAAGAGAACATAATCCTTTATTTTATATTAATCAATAGTTTACAATTACTCGACGAAGGCCTTTCACCTGGGCTTACCCAGCAGGCAATGGTTGGTATTTGATGTTTCTAGGAGCATTTATTGACAGCTCCTTTACTGCATTTATAAGCAGCCGATCATTGCTAAAGTTAAATTGTTGATAATTAATATATTTTAATTTCTTACATTGCGCCAATGTATTACAGCGCTTTACAAACATTGTCATCACTGACTGGGCTCACAATCTAAATTCCCTATCAGTATGATTTTAAGAGTGTGGGAAAAACTTGGATTACCCAGAGGAATCCCACCCAAGCACAGGGAGAACATACAAACTCTATGCAGATGGTGTCCTGGTTGGATTCGAACCTAGTACACCAGTACTGCAAGGCAACAGCCACCATGCTGCCCGTTTGTACACAGCACAATGTGGTTCTAATAATCTAGCATTTTTATATTGCATAAAAGTGTTTATTCCATTATCAGGTGACGCTTTGCAATTTCAAACAGGCAAATTGACCTTATAAAAGGACCATGTAAAGGGGCCCTTATGTTTTCCCTTTACATAATATCCACAGTGGTATTTCCAGCACCTGTAAAAGACTCTGTAGCAGCAGCATATGGTCGAACCCGAAACTTTTGGGCTTCACCACCAACGAAACACAACTATACCCCGGGGTTTCCTCAGTCTCCAGGGGAGTCTCAGAAGTGGACGCCCAGGGGAGGTGAGTAAAAATAACAAGGATTCAGACTTACACTGTCTGGCGGTTCCCTGGGGTCTACTTTTGGCCTCTGATTAATGTCACACACCACGGGGTCACCAAGGCCTGTGATCTATGACATGTGGGGCACACTGATGTCATGAGCACTTCCAGTTTGTGCAAAACAAATTCAGCCCGAAGCTAACTGCAGGGCTGAATCTCACAAATACTCATTGAATCGAATCTCGTGAGGTTTGCCATTATTTCATTATTTCAATGCCACCCAGTTCCACAGTTATGATCTAATGGGGTACTTGTAGTTCGTAGGTAGCAGTTCCCACTCAATCCAGGCCTTGTACTGCTGTTTGCATGCATTATACTCTCCGCATTGACTAATAAAGTGTTTGCTGTGTACATTGTATGGCTAGTTGGCACCAATGACACATATGGCTGCACTATATTACTGTGTAATTGTATTATGCTACTTTCACTTCTTGTTCTGGAGATTTCCTCACAGCCAGAGCTCTGCTTCGCCTATAGGCTGTGGAGTGGGAGGTGTCTCCATGCTTTCTAAAGCAACGTTTTCTGTTGACTATCTCACTATAATAGACGTTTTCCTATAACTTTTGTGAGTCTGATCTGGAATTTTGTTCTGTGTGGAAAGTCCGTGGTAGTCCAAGAGTCAGCAGAGCAAACTGTAGCGAGGACCTTCAGCAGCCACGTTCGTGTAAGGTGCAACTCTGCCTGTCAC
Source organism: Leptodactylus fallax (assembly GCA_947044405.1). Classification (NCBI taxonomy): domain Eukaryota; kingdom Metazoa; phylum Chordata; class Amphibia; order Anura; family Leptodactylidae; genus Leptodactylus; species Leptodactylus fallax. Next base: position 2,191,326 of record CAMRHE010000070.1, on the reverse strand, counting down.
CTGTGTTTGATCAAGCTGCTGGGAAACTACTGCTTCTGTAGTATCATACTTTTTAGGCAAACTAGGGAACAACCTGCTCCTCCATATTCTAGAGGAGGACGATAGCTCATGCATCACAGTGCTGATCTGGTACTCACTCTTGAGGCAGTCCGGGCTGGCCAATGTGGTGCTTCTGGCCTCTTCCTTGGCTATTGGAGGAGGTGAGGAAGAGGCACAGGCCATGGCACAGTATCACTTTATGTTTAAACCCATAAGAAATTTAATCAGGATGGGGACTGACCCCTCACCAGAAAATGAGCTGTGCCTCAATCTATATCAGCTGTGTTGAAGGTTTCTGATACTAGATCAGTGTAGGTATCAGCCTGAGCCCAAGCTCAGGCCTACATAACAAGGTTGGTAATCCAATTGTTTCTTCTGGAAAACCTATCCAAAAATGATAGACAGAAAACTTTTTAGAGACCCATTGGCAAATCATAAAGATTATAAGAAATACATGTCTACAGCTCAGAATACTCATATGGGCAAGTTACATATGTAGTCCTTTTTGTAATCCATTCCCAACATTTGATGCACATTTCTACATCCTAATGTCAGGTGGAGGATGTGGAGATGGTCAGCAAGGAAAATTCTATTATATGAGAGTTACATATAATGATTAATCACTGTACTATAAAAAATGCACATTTTGCAATATTTTTTTAATTTTTCACCATGTTCAAGATCTCTTCTTACTGTATGTAAAGCAGTATTGTTTAACTCAGTGGCTGTCAACCATTTATAAATACCTGGACAGAGTAGCATGTAATGTGGGTATCAGGCAGCACACTCAAGATTCATCTTCAGCGCCTTGAGAATGCTCGGATGTCTGGTACTTTCCGCATATGCACTGTAACGCCAAAGACGTTTCCCCCGTGAGCAGAAAACACAGAGAGTGATAGCAGGGAGAGGAATCATGGGAACTGTAGTTTGTTCACAGATGCACTGTATGTAAACAAGAGGGATACAAGGAGCAGCTAATAAAATAAAGCCAAGAAAAGGCTGCACAAGGGAACAGTGAGGAAAAGTTGCACCATTAAAAAGGGTTAGGCTATATTCACATGACCATAAATAACGGATGTCACATGGCAGCATTAAATTCAATGTCTGTGAAAATATAGGTCATGTCCTATTTTTGTCCATTTTCATGGACCCTTCCATACACTCAAATGTATGGGGGATCTGTGAAAATGGTCGCCCCTTTGGTGCAAATGGACACTTTTCACTGCTTTTTTGCACCTCAGTTGTATGAATGTAGTCTTATTCAGGGACTTGAAATTAACTTACCTGGTCTGGGCATTTGCTGCAGCTGGGCTTTTTCTGACTCTGGGTCATGTGATCTGAACCAATCTCCTGTCCTGGGTTTCTCCGCCTCCTTTTCTGTTTGCATAGTCAGCCAGCCCTCATAGCAGGAGAGAATGGAGGGGGATAAGCTACCTGGGGGACAGGAGCTGATTCCGATCACGTGGCTCAGAGTTGGAACCAGCCTGGAATCGAAGAACAAATAAAATCTTGCAAAATGGTGAAAAGTAGAAATGACTGCAAAATGTGCATTTTTAATAATACAATGTTTAAGATGTATGTAGAGGCATACAGAGCAGAAGTAAAGCTAATGAGTCAGTGCTCCCTTACTGACATAGTGATCGGTATAGGCAGCTTGCTCTTAATTAGGCTTTCTCTAGTACATGACACTGCACTCAAGACGGCTTTAACATTCCAAATGGGTACTTAGGAACTACAATGGCGAGATCATAATCCTTTCACTTCTGCTATAATGCTTGAGTATGTATTTTTTAAATAATAATAGAATTTGCTGTGCTTACTAAAGCATGAAATGTGGAGTCAAACACAAAAGTGATAAAAGCTAGATAGGAAAATCAGGTAGGAAAATTACAGCACATTTAGAAGGCTATAATTTACAGATCATTGAAATATGTTGATATTGTATAATAAGAACATTGCCGGTGTGCACACTAACATAGTTATGTATTCATCCTCCTCCCAAAAGGGACTGTTATAGAAAGGTGTAGTAGAACCTTGCAGCTCCTGTACTTGAAATGTGCACATTGTGGGGAATTCATCACTCCCTCTGTGCCAGTTTTCTAGCAGAGAGGAATGATATTGAGGTGCATGTTGTGGTGCACGTAAGAAATGACTTTGCACCTGATCTGCGCCTCGTCTGCCACATTATTATAACTCCTAAAGGTTTTCAGGCAACAGAATAGAGATCTCCGCCAGTTCCTACCTCGCATAGATTTCCATTCTGTTGCAGGGAGGTCCTATGGATTTATGAAGAGATCGCAGCTTTTTGGTCCTTGCAATACAACTCCCTTTTGGGAGAATACAGGGCACAATTAGCTGTCGCCAAATATCATCACTGTCCAACGGCGCAGGTCTTCCCATTGGCAACCTAACAAATAATGCTGCAAGCTTCCAAAATCCCTTTAGCTAAAGAACTGCTATTTTATAGCCTTATCTCATTCAACCTTCTAGAACAAGTAGATGGAATGCCACTCCCAATCCACAGATATCATGGCACCAAGAAATGAGATATTACTTTCTTAAAAGCACAATGCGGCATTATGCACTGTAGAGGTGGAAAGCAGTCATGTACAATATAGCCATATCATTGTGGTGATGGAGCTATGGGGGCTCCATAGTTGGCACTCAATGGTGTCCTGTGTTTTTGAATCTGACCAAAGGCAACATGTGCATGGAGTTTTCACGTTCTCCCCATACTTGTAAAGATTTCCTCCCGACACTCTGATTTTCTTCCACAATCCAAAAACATACTCATAGGTTAATTTGGAACATAGATTGTGAGCCCCAGTCTTCACAGGGAACAATGTCACTGTTAAGACCTCTGATATGAGGTTGTTTTGTCTCTAAGGCCCTGCTCTGAAATGTAGCTTTCTCCCTTTTGTGAAGCACCACTCCTAGTCTCCTCCAACTGTATGTATCACAAATCCGGTACTACTTCTGGAATATCACAGATCATTCACCTGGTCGTTCTACCACATATGGGAGACTCAAGGAATCTTCTTCGCCCAAGGATCTGGTGTCTACTGCTGTGTGACACAGGAATTAGATACTCAGGAACAATACTGATAGTGGTAAAGATATAAGATATAAGTAAAATATCAGTTTAAATAATAAACCAAGAGCTTGAAACCAAGTGATGACATCATTGTCTTCAGTTTTATTTTTCTCAATATATATATACACATGAGGTATGGGGGTTGCTTGTGGCAAGAACAGGGAACATGAAGGTACAGAGAGGTGAGTGCAACTAGTAACATTTAGCTGTGGAGGCATCTTTCTTGGTCATTGGCCAAAAACTAGTGACAACCTTTACTTGGAACATGTACAGTTATCACTTCCTTTTCCACATATGGCAAGGAGGAGGAATTAAGTATCCTTAGGCCTGGTGGAAAGTATCTAGAAGTTTAGTCGCTATTGGGACCCTTAGGCTTAAAACCCCACATTGTGGAAAAGCAGCTTTTATTGTTACAGATTTTGCTGTGTTTTTTTGAGCCTAAGCCAGGAGTGAATTGAGCAGAAAGGAGAAGTATAAGAGCTTCCTATATATTTCCCATTCCTTTTGTAGCCATTCTTGACTTTGGCTCAAAAAAACGCAACAAAATATGCAACAAAAAAAGCTGCGTTTCCGCAACGCGGAGCCTTAAATAGCATTTATTCCCATTCCACTTGAAGTCTATTGGCCAAAGTCAAAAACTTTGTAAAATAAACCAATATAGAATATGGTCAGTAAAATAGCAAATTTAGGTCATCGTATTCAGGACTAATATGTTTTAGGCGTTATCCCTTTTATCCTTAGGATAGTCCATTAATTTTAGATCTGTAGGGTTTGGACACCTGGGACCTCTGCAAATAACCAGTACCAAGACAGCGCAGGAGGGCCGCACTGCTCACTTGCCATACAAATTGTAGCGGCAGATGTGAGTACTGCGACACTGCCCCATACATTTCATGCTGTCTTGGTATCGGTGATCTGCAGTTGTCCCAGGTGTTGGAACCCTGCAGATCTACTACTAATGGCCTATGCTAAGGATAGGCTGTCAATGTTAGAAACCGGATAACCCCTTTAATAATGGGCGATTCTGTCATCCCCAGATATAAATAGAAAATCAATACCAATATTTGCCCCATTAGTCAAATAAGAATAAACAGCAACAAATAGTCAGAATTTGTATTATATGATCTTCTTAATAGAGCAACAAAAAAGAGAGCTATCACTGCTTCCTGGTAATCGTATATAGCAGAAACATAAAATCTCTTTCCTTCATGTGTACAATGGTGTTTCTTTGGCTGGTTGAGCAGAGAATTGCTGACAAGATAGAAATGAATCAATGATGTAGAGCACATTTTGTTCAAGGGGAAAAAAAAAGCACTGGATAAAAGCCAAATGTGAGCAAGATTGGCGATGGGCAAAGTAATAAAGGGATAAGATAAAATAAAATGTAGGTCAAATCTGACAAACATCACAGCTAAAAAAGAATAAAAATGTTGACATAAGGAAATTACCTATAGGGGAGCCAAGGGAAGCATAAAGTAGATAAATGATTCAATTCTCTGTAAAGATGGCTAGATAAAAGCCGTTTCTACAGGTTCCCCTTTGATATATAATATTTTCCTACATAGAGTTTTCAAAGCAGGGAACGTCTTTAGTAAGAAGAGAGCCGAGAGCCATAAAGTGTAAACTAATAGCAGGGACGGGCGGAGGACTCTTGTTTTTCATTTTCTTCCTGCTTTACGGTAATAGATGAATTATTGACATTTGTTGCTTTTTTACTTGGAATTTATATGGTCTTGTTTTATGAAGCTTCCCGTGTTTCTAATGTATTTTTCTGACAGATGTGTTCCTTACAACATGTGTTACTGCTATTATATCACATATAAATGTCTCTGAAATATAGCTTCCAGCACAAATCTGTGCTACAGTTTGTGATATAGATTAAAGGGGTTGTCCGCTTTGGACAATCCCTTTTTTATTAAACGGAATCATCTGAAAATAAGCTGATCACATTTTCCACTGTTTAGGGATCACCTGTAGTGGTGTTTCCAGGTTCTGCTGCAGGCTCCGTAGCATTTGGATGGTTTAGGTCCTCCAAAGAGGGGCAAGTAGGAATTTGATAAAGGATTTTCAAAACTAAACAGTTAATTTTATGAAAACTGTACTTGGGATCCTTAAAGGATCCACCCCTGTGTCACTATATACAGAATAAGAGTAGTAACCAAGACAATGGGGGGGGGGGGGGGGGTCTTCAAGACCAGTGTTTTCAATGCTGTTCTTTATGTCCCCTGCAGCAGTGGAGGATGAGCTTAAAGAGGACCTTTCACCACCTCCACCAACTCCAACTCTTTGCATACTTCCATACGTACTGCTTCACTCACTGTGGTGGAACATTTTCTCTAGCCCCTACCATTCCTGCGCAATTGCTGTTGTTAGTTTCAGCATGCAATATGTTACTCTGGTCTCTTCTATGGGGTGGGTGGTCCTGAGGTGAGGCAGAGAGCCCTGGACTGCCCACCTGACATTAGAGAGCCCAATTTGCATACTGGGTATTGTAAATAACAGAAATGATTTTGTATCCTGGAGAAAAAAATTCCAACTGCACCAGTATCAGTAGCTCAGTAGATCCTATTGAAGGATGCAAAAAGGTAGCGTTTGTGGAGGTGGTGAAAGTTCCTCTTTAGTTCGTGACGCATGCCTCGTCATAAACCATTTGCCACTTTTCAATTCAAAAGTGGCATTAAAAATTTTTTTATGCCAAAAAGGTGACCTAAGTTAATAATGAATTCCCCCATTATAATTATCCAGTTATCAATGTTCCAGAACTATACAGCAACAGCCATGATGGAAACAAATACCTTAACATCTCTTTGAGGTGACCACTCAAAACTGCATTGAAAAACGGCCAGTACAAATAATACACTGTGAAACTGAATATCTGGTGAGGATAAGGGGTGGACTTCTCAAGGAGATGTACCTGGTTTACAATGATCAAAGTATCATCTTTCTTGGAGTTTAGCACATAAAAATTGTGACTGTACTGACATTATCACTATAATAAGACATGGACATTGGCAATAGATTTAGGAAATGCAGAATGCTGTAATATAGTAAAATGCAGAAAAAAAAAATGAAACCTGGACGGACAGTTTACTTTAATAAGTATCTTCTAGATCCTATAATGTTTTATTTAGGTATCTCCAATGACAGCTGTATATTGCAGGAAGTCATTAGAGGAAAGACTAATTAATTATATCACACCTGGCAAAGGAGAATGGAAAAGATGAGTGAAATATATTCCTATTCACACAAAACATGCAATAACATGCAGCACCGTATAGGTATAAATTACCTATCATACGTCATCTAGTGACCCGTGTGAATTCATCATGTAGAAGTACGGAAATAGATTGTAATTAATATGAGATGGCCATGTGGGTGAATACAAGTGTAAATGGTAGTCATACTTTAAAAGTAAAACTTTTGTAATACAGTTTATATTCCATAAAATGATAGCTAGATAAGTAACATAGCTAGATAGTTAACTACACGCAATGTATCTGTAGATAAAATATATAATATAATGTACACACAGTACTGTGCAAACGTTTTACGTAGGTGTGGAAAAATGCCACAAAGTAAGAATGCTTTCAGAAATAGAAGTGTTAATATTTTATTTTTGTCAATTACCAAAAATAAGTGAATGAAGAAAAAACAAGTTTAAATACCATCAAATATTTAGTGTGACTGCCCATTGGAGGAGGAGTCCTGGAGGTGATCATATGGCCCCCACAGATATAGCCCTGATCTCAACATCATCCAGTCTGTCTGGGATTACATGAAGAGAAAGAAGGATTTGAGCAAGCCTACATCCACAGAAGATCTGTGGTTCGTTCTCCATAAAGGTCCTGCAAGGCCCACAACATGGGGAAGTTTTCCACGATCTTACAACACCTCCATAAAATTTGGTAGACACTGCTCTAACACACACACAGCTTCTCACTGTTACAGCCCACAGTTTCCCACAACTACTGTGCTGCTCCACACCAGCAAGTCTCCAGCACAATTCATTACTACATCCCATTCTGTCCTCCAATCACTGGCTGCAACTTTCCAGCACCATATTAGAAAAGGCATGATCACTAAAGCCTCGGGAATAAACCAACATAACCCACCATGCAACAATTAGAGATAAGCAAACCAGTTTGTAACAAGTTGGGTATATTAAGAATTTTCCAAAATTTCAGCTTTGTCTGAACACTAAATTTTTGGGGTTCTGTACCCTCAAACCACTATTATGCTCTGTGGTCTCTTCAGACCACAAAATATAATAATCCGAGCCCCAGGGAGATGTGTAGACATAACAGTCATACTCACCTCTCTTGGGCTCTGTTGCTGCATCCATTGAGGCTTCCCATCCTCTTCAGGCATCTTCCAGCCTCCTGAATGACGTCAGTGCCCAAATGGGGCGCAATGATGTCATATCACTTAGATGCTTTCAGTAACTAATTTACCTGTGTCATTAGGCTGTGGCAGCAATGACAATTCTACCAGATGTAGCTCCAGCAGCACTGCAAGACAGCCATATAAAGTATAAAATAATATTTAAAAATGTAAATAATTTGTATACAATGTATACACTGTAATGTATACAATAAATAACATTTGCAGTGGCCCAACTGCCTGTACAGTAACCTTATCCTTGTCCCTGTAGGGATTTATCCATGCAAGAATTTTTAATCCCTCCGCTGTGAAGTTAAAAGAAGGTCATTTATCTTCTGGTGACCTTATAGACAAGGTTTCCTCTTATACTGCCATGACTACAGGCTGCTGCTAAATACTGCACAAATTCTGATTAGCTAGTACACTAGTACATTACAAACATGTACTAAACCTCAAAGATTCAATAAAAAATATCAATGGCTTTCATTTATTACACATTTTACTGTGCTCATATTGAATATCCCTTTCCAATCCACACACGTCTCTGTATTTCTAACACTGAAGGTCAAGAGAAATGTGTAATTTATAGAGAACACTGCCATCTGCTGGTGGACCTATTGAAATATCACCTTGTAGAACAAAGTAACTGCACCCAGGAAATGAAGATCTTTATTGCAACATTATGGCTACAATCCTGTCAGAGCAATGATCTGGGTGTAACACAAGTACAGGAATAAATAAGCTCTGCAATTAAATGTAATCACAACCGTAGAAAATCTTCTCAATAACATTTCTCACGTGCAATTAAAATTTACATATAATGTGCTAAAAATCTAACATCTATCAGATGCAAAATATATGTACAGTAAAATTCAGATCATTTAACCACCTGGGTGACAGGAAAGCGGGGACAGACCATACCATATGTATGACACGTGCAACTACAGTAGATAAGGATGGCCGCTGCCATTTTTTTTATTTTTTTAGAGAAACTGCCTGTTGTTGTTTTTATTTATTTATTTATTTATTTATGCTTTACTTGTATAGCGCCATCATATTTCACAGCGCTTTACAGACATTGACAGTCACTGTCCCATATAGGGCTCACAATCTACATTCCCTATCAGTATGTCTTTGGATAGTTTCCATGTATAGTAAATGAATGAATTGGTAGATAACAATTACTGGTAGATGGTTAGAGAGATGTAAGTTTGCAGAATAGAAGTATTGTATAAATGATATTTGCTAGAATGATAAATTCTATGCATTTCTTTAACCCCTTAATGACTAGGTCTGAAAAATCCTTAAGGCCGGGGACCCATCCACACATTGCAAAAAATATATGCGCAGCGGAAATGTTGAGATTTCAAGAACCGTCGCGGTTTTGGAAATCACAGCATGTCAATTATACCTACAAAAACGCTGCTGGTTTCCTTATAGGTATAATTGAAGCAGAAAGTCCGCAGAGGAAAACTCTGCAGACTTTCTGTGTGAATCGCTACGGGAAAAACCGCAATGCGTTTCCGCCGTGGTTTTTCCCGCAGTGTTTTTTGGGTGCAGCTCAATTTTTGAATTTACACAAGGTGCTGCTGTTTGTTTTTCTGGTTTGTCGGCTGATAGTGCTGTATCCTGTTCATTCTGGTAATGGGTGGAGGGGCCCATGTTTGGGCTCCATTAATCACACACAGATCAATGGAAAACTTTAAAGAAATCCATTTCACATAATGCAACAAATAGTAAAAGGAGATAAACAGGCCATTACAGTATATAGAGCAATAACTATATTTTATATATAATATGATATAACCGTTCTGGCTGTGAGACAAGTATGACAATCTCCAATCCGATGCCAAGGAAATAAATTAAAAAAAAATCAGACAGGAAATACGCTTAGACCAGCTACTCTTCTTAGACTCCTTTTGGCATGAAATGGTGTGCAGTTAAACAGATTAGTAGCATATCTCAGAGACTGATAGACATATGGAGCACTCCGCTGTTTGCATACTTCCACTAAGTCACTGAAGCTGGAAAAATTTTATTTTCCATAAGTATGCCTGATCTAAAATGATTTTTTTTGTTTTTTTGAGATTTTTTTGAGCTGAACCCATTCACCCACAAGATACAGACTGAAGTTGATGGAGGACTGGCTTACAAACAACAGATGGCTCTGTAATGTTTCTCTGCCACACAGAAGTACTGGAGGATTTTGTATCCTGTATTTAGTGCCATATTATGTTTAAACACAGTATTATGACTACTTTCACATTGTATAGAGGTATATATAAGGCTGGGTTCACACTAGCACTCGCTCTACGTTCGGGGATTTCATGCCCGAATCCACTTGAAAAATGCGGAAAGAAAAGTCCTGCAAACCTTTCCCTATCCAGTTTTCCGACATTTAGGTTGGATTCGTGGTGGACGGAGTGCCAGCGCAAGTGTGAACCCACTCTAATCTGTATAGATACAGGTTAAAGGGAAAACTCCTTCTAGAACCAAACTCCATTTTTTTCTGAAATTAATTTTTTTTTTCTTGTTTTTACTCATGTATGGCAAGTTGCACTCTGAATAATATTCATTGTAAACTTTTTATTTTATATATTTTGGGAGTTTTCTCTAATAGTTGTCTACTTGAGATAAAATCATTAATAACTTTCCATATTTTAGAACCATTGTTTATAGTTTTATCCCAATAAATGATATTCAGTTGCATAGTTAGAGCCCCGTGTTGCCTAAGCTTTTTCCTGTATTACTGTTCCAAATACATTAAAGGGTTATTCTCATCTTGGCAAATCACTGTAAAGGTGAGAATTACTGTAGGCTTGGGCTACATGGTGACATGTGTTGTGCAACATAAAGTCGCACAGAGGTTGTGCAACTTGTTGTGACTTACTATCATGTTAGAGCTGTGATTTGCAACAAATCGCAGTCACATGCAACTTCCATTGAAGTCAATCTGTGACCAGAATCCAAGTGGTTGGGATTCTTTTGACTCTCATTGCTGTTGCAATGTGACACCATAGAGATACATTGAAGACTGTTACTGGTGGACCATAGGCAACCCAGTTTGCGAATGAACTCATGGATAAGCATGGCACTGGTTGTGGAAGAAAGCAGTCATGTTTATCTAATCTTGGACCACCTCAATCATATCAATTGGTAAAGTATTAGCTGTTTATACTAACACAAGGTATCAACTCAGTATAACATCAACCTTAGTGTTTTGGTTTTGATCCAATTGCCAATTTTGGCTTTAAGGTAAGTTCACATTTGTGCCGGAGTTTCCATTGGAGACTTTGCTGCACAAAAGAAGCCAGAAATCATTGGAGAGAAAAGTCCTATGCTGAAGACTTTTGTTTCTGCTGGTTTAAAAACGGACACCCGGCAGACTCCATTATAGTCTCTGGGGTTCGCTGGTATCCACTGTTTTAGTGGTCTGGCTCTCTGTCTTTCATGTGTGCGCAAATGTGAACCTAACCCATTAGGTATATTTTTTATCTAGGGAGTTCTAGTTTTTTAGATTTGTGATATATTGCAAAATATATTTATATATATATATATATATATATATATATATATATATATATATATATAGTACAGACCAAAAGTTTGGACACACCATCTCATTCCAAGAGTTTTCTGAATTTTCATGACTATAAAAATTGTAGATTCACACTGAAGGCATCAAAACTATGAATTCACACATGTGGAATTATATACTTAACAGAAAAGTGTGAAACAACTGAAAATATGTCTTATACTCTAGGTTCTTCAAAGTAGCCACCTTTTGCTTTGATTACTGCTTTGCACAGTCTTGGCATTCTCTTGAAGAGCTTCAAGAGGTAGTCACCTGAAATGGTCTTCCAACAGTCTTGAAGGAGTTCCCAGAGATGCTTAGCACTTAGCCCCTTTGCCTTCACTCTGCGGTCCAGCTCACCCCAAACCATCTCGATTGGGTTCAGGTCTGGTGACTGTGGAGGCCAGGTCATCTGGCGTAGCACCCCATCACTCTCCTTCTTGGTCAAATAGCCCTCACACAGTCTGGAGGTGTGTTTGGGGTCATTGTCCTGTTGAAAAATAAATGATGGTCCAACTAAACGCAAACTGGATGGAATAGCATGCCGCTGCAAGATGCTGTGGTAACCATGCTGGTTCAGTATTCCTTCAATTTTGAATAAATCCCCAACAGTGTCACCAGCAAAGCACCCCCACACCATCACACCTCCTCCTCCATCCTTCACGGTGGGAACCAAGCATGTAGAGTCCATTCGTTCACCTTTTCTGCGTCGCACAAAGACACGGTGGTTGGAACCAAAGATCTCAAATTTGGACTCATCAGACCAAAGCACAGATTTCCACAGGACTAATGTCCATTCCTTGTGTTCTTTAGCCCAAATAAGTCTCTTCTGCTTGTTGCCTGTCCTTAGCAGTGGTTTCCTAGCAGCTATTTTACCATGAAGGCCTGCTGCACACAGTCTCCTCTTAACAGTTGTTGTAGAGATGTGTCTTCTGCTAGAACTCTGTGTGGCATTGACCTGGTCTCTAATCTGAGCTGCTGTTAACCTGCGATTTCTGAGGCTGGTGACTTGGATGAACTTATCCTCCGCAGCAGAGGTGACTCTTGGTCTTCCTTTCCTGGGGCGGTCCTCATGTGAGCCAGTTTCTTTGTAGCGCTTGATGGTTTTGGCCACTGCACTTGGAGACACTTTCAAAGTTTTCCCAATTTTTCGGACTGACTGACCTTCATTTCTTAAAGTAATGATGGCCACTCGTTTTTCTTTACTTAGCTGCTTTGTTCTTGCCATAATACAAATTCTAACACTCCATTCAGTAGGACTATCGGCTGTGTATCCACCTGACTTCTGAACAACACAACTGATGGTCCCAACCCCATTTATAAGGCAAGAAATCCCACTTATTAAACCTGACAGGGCACACCTGTGAAGTGAAAACCATTTCAGATGACTACCTCTTGAAGCTCATCAAGAGAATGCCAAGAGTGTGCAAAGCAGTAATCAAAGCAAAAGGTGGCTACTTTGAAGAACCTAGAATATAAGACATATTTTCAGTAGTTTCACACTTTTTTGTTAAGTATATAATTCCACATGTGTTAATTCATAGTTTTGATGCCTTCAGTGTGAATCTACAATTTTTATAGTCATGAAAATACAGAAAACTCTTGGAATGAGAAGGTGTGTCCAAACTTTTGGTCTGTACTGTATATATATATATATATATATATATATATATATATATTTTGTAATGGTTAGGCCGGGCCCCTGACGTATCATGCATACTGCCCTGATCTGAACGCTGATGGTATAGCCAGCTCTATATATTATTATGACGGGATGTAACCGCTCAGCAAACATGGGTTTTGCTTTTCCTACAGCATCTTATCAGATTTTTAGAAAATTTCAGCACCAGTTTATTAAACACTTGCTATGCTGCCTGATCTCAATAATGAAAGCTTCTAAGCTTCCTAGCCTTGTTAATAAAAGATAAATTTCTATTTGATATGTGTGAAGCCTTTTCCACAACAATTTTAATAAATGTCTACAAAAAAAGGTGAAATGTCTTTTTATCCAAGGACCCATTTCTTGAGTAGAAAACACTGTTTTAGATCAGATTTTATGTGATGTAAGCAAAACTAAAAATAAATATAAAGGAATCTTCCAGGAGACTTTTATAATAAGGGAAAAACATAATCTGTAATGGAAGATGATCCCAATTATGAATCATGAAATACGTCACCCAAAACACGGAAATCCTTCATGCACATGGGCACAGCTGCTTGTTTCTCTTTTCCACTGCACAGATCTCTAATCCAGAGAATGATGCCTATGGGAGGCTTTACATGGCCAGTCTGCTGAGAGTGGTTGTTCTGCTTTTAACATATCCATTAAAAGAAATCCACTTAGTGGATGATAGAAACATGAAGAGAACATAACCTAATGTTGGTGGAAGCCAAGATAAAAACAAAAAAACAAAAACAGAGTTGTTTATGTTAGTAATGGCAGTCTCATTGTCTATCTAGGTCAAGTTCAAAGTGAACCTGTTGCATGGAATATGCGATGCAATCTGCCACCATGTTACAGAAATAGCTGAGCAGTAGGAATGAGTGAACCATTTCATAAACCGGATTTTTTCAAGATTTTTAGGGTAAAGATCTTTTCCACCAATGAATTGTTCTTATACTTTGGGATCTGAAGAGCTCCCAGAATATACTACTTGGAGGCCCAGGAGAGGTGCTGTAATAAAATTAAAAATAACTCATGCTCACCGCTCTGTTGCAGTCTTCATTGCCAGATATCAACGCCGTCTCCCGGCCTCATTTGTGATATCATCAGCCCCAGGTTACTATTGAGGCCTGTGATTGGACCTCAGTGGTCACGTGAGAGGCCGTCAATGACATGGCACATTTGTCAAGGATTCAGTATAACTTTTAAAGCCCTGGCATTTCTATGCCTATTAGTGATTGACAGCCCTCCATGTATGAGTGTGCATACAAAAATAGGTGTCAGTCACTGAGTAGGACTAACTCCTTGACTTATTAGCATAAAAAGAGCAGGGATTTACCAGCCCTATAGCATTGATGACTTATCCTTTAGGTCATCCATGGAAGATGGAGGTGGTCTACGATCATAGCATTCGGATAAGCTCTTCACTGAAAACCAAGCACAGTGCTGTACATTATACAACCACTGTGTTTGGTTTTACAGTTCAATACCATCATTGAATGGGGCTGCAAATAGGCCATGTGACCAATGAACATGATGTCACATGGTCCATGGTGTCAGTTCACCACTGATCTTCAATTGATGACCTATCCAAAGAATAGGTCCAAGAACAAAATAGGGTTATACACAGGCAAAAAAGAGATATACCAGGCATGATAGGACAGACTTAAAGGGGTTTTCCGGGCAATAAAACCTTTTTTTTTAAAAGTTTTTTTGTGATATTAATGGGTTAATAATTGCACCAAAATACCTTTAGCAGTTTTTTGAGTGATTTCTGGCTTTCTCTGGGAGCTCTTAGCATCCTCTGCATTTATTTACATGGCTAACTTCCTGCTTCCCTAGCCTACAACTCCCATGATCCCTCTCTCACTCCCTCTCTCACACCCTCTCCCTCTTTCCCTAGCTAACCCGCGGACTACTGCTCTATCTACCTACCTACCTAACTCAGCCCCAGCCCCCCCCCCCCCAACATGCTTACCTGTCTTCTGTGTCCTGGAGTTCATTTTCTTCGGTCCCGCTAGCATCTTCTGTTGACTTCTTGCCCATGCGTGGTATGCGCTCTTCGCTTCTGCCGGTGACTACTCTATTGTGCAGGCACCGGAAGAAGTGGAAGAAGTGACGCTTCGTGCCAGAAGACTGAAGATGGTGGGTAAGTATGAGGGGGAGTATTGGTGATGCTTCGTTTCCGGAAAATGAACACCACCGGATCATCAGAAAATGTGCTTGCGTAAATATACTACTTCTTTTTTTTTTTTTTTTTTTTTTTTGAAGTCATTTAGAAGTTAGGCAGGGGGAGGGGGTTTAGTTTATGGTTGGATTATCAATTTATGCCGGACCACCCCTTTAACATGACATATAGACACTAGTTGAATGAGAAAGCTGCGTTAAAAGGTTTTCCAGGCTTTATAATTGATGACCTCTCCTAAAGATCGGCAGAGTTTTGATACATCGGCCCCAAGCCAACTGATCCACAGGTCCATAGAACATCAATTAAAAAGTCTCAGGAAACTTCTTTGGCTGAGGCCCCACATTGTAAAAAATCAGCTTTTTTTGTTGAAGATTTTGCTGCAATTTTTTGAGCCAGACCAGGAGTGGATTGAGCAGAAGGGAGAAGTATACTTTGCTTCCTAGATATTTCCCATTCCTTCTGTAGCCACTACTAGGTTTGCAATTGTATTGTGTGTCTGCATCCTCAGTATAATGCAGATATCCTGTGAAAGTGCTATGCTTCTCTGTCAGCCTAACAGTCAGCGACATTAGTGGTGTTCAAATCTCACACCTTTTCAATCCAGTTGATACAAGTGACTTTACCTTCTTATGAAACATTATGAAGAGACTGGGGGGAAGTGGTGAAGATTACAAAGGTCAATATGTGTTTCACTGTTCTCCTAGGAAATCCAACATCCCAAGAGTGATTCTGAAATTACAGGAATTGCAAGAGGTCATTTATTTTCTGTCTTCATTCCTTAGAGGCCAAGAACATCTGGGGCAGTCGGATATTACTGCAATGAAGGAGACATGAAAATGTATTCTCTCTAGTACTTTTGTGATCTTCACTTGTGGTATACCGTAGGTATGTATGACAGATCAGAATTCAGTTTTATTGCCATTGCCATGCCATATATTTATCTCAAGTAAATATGTCTACCAAAGAAAGGAACAAATTCATCCAACCTATTAATCTTCCAAGATTGCTGAAGAAGGAAGAAACACTGATAGGTTACCAACCATTTAATATTTCCACCTATGTAGGAAGAACCTTTTAGCTAACCCTTTTTCTCTGCAGCCATTTTTATTTCTGCATTTTTTTGTTTTTTATTCCCTCCGTTAATGAACAAAACCAAATTAGATCTTATTTTTTGCACAACAAATTGTACTTCATAATGGTACCATTTAGTATTCTGTGGAAGGCACTGAGTATTTTTCAGATTGCCGCTCCATTCTAAATTTTTTTCCAGCTTCTCTACTGCGCCATTTTCTTATGGGTTTTGTTTTAAAGGCATTTATCATGCGGTAAGAATAACAGGTTTCCTACATTCTGTGGTCACTGCAGTTACAAAGATACCAACTTTAGGCACCTTGCGGAAACAAAGCTTTATTTGTTGCAGATTTTGCTGTTTTTTTATGAGCCAAAGCCAAGAATGGCTACAAAAGGAATGGGAAATATATAGGAAGCTTCTTATACTTCTACCTTCTGCTCAATCCATTCCTAGCTATGGCTAAAAAAATGCAGTAAAATTTTCAACAAAAAAAGCTGCATTTCTGCAACGTGGGGCCTCAGCCTTATATAGCTTTCTTCATGTCATAATACATTAAAAAAAAAAAAAACACTTTGAAAAAATAAAAATTAGTTTGTGTCACCATAGTCATAGTCAGTGTGACATCATCAGTGGTTATATTTCCATTTACAGATCTGTAATTGTAAGGTGTTTTTTTTGTGGGGCAAGATGTGGTATCTATTGACACCATTTTGGGGAACGAGTGATGTTTTGATCAGTTTGTATTTAAAATTTGAGAGGTGAAACAGACACACAAAAAAAGAAATTTGTGTATTTTGAATTTTTTTCTGCTAAGGCATTTACTGTATGGATAAAGAATTCTATATTGATGTTCTGGGTATTTTGTGATACAGAAATGCCTAATGTGTTTATGTTTACATGTACTCTAGGAAAAGGGGTGATAGTAATTTTTATTTTTTTATATATTTTTTAAAACCTTTAACTTTTCTTTTTGTGACCCTTGGGGGCTTGAACCTGAGATCATTAGATTGCAGTTAGATAGATTGCAGTCTGAGGTCAAATCCCTATATTCATGTTCTGTATTCCAGAAACAGAAGGTGTCCATTTTGTGGGGAGAGATTAGACAGATAGGGTCTCAAGCCAGAGGTGTAACAAGAAACTCCTGGGGCCCCCGACTATAATGTATTGTTTAAGCTCCTGGTTGCCTCACATTGGGAAGATGCATCTTATGGGCCCCTTAAAAAAGAAAAATAAACCGAATAAAAAGTCCTATAGTGTTGTGTATGTTTAAACAGGCTGTTTGTTACCACTTTCCACCATCCATTTACCCATACCCATATGTGTTGCTATCACTTTCACATAACTTGGGCTGGGTTAGAAAGAGTCATATTAGCCCACAGAGTTTCACACACAACTTTTTAAATGAATTTTCTTGCACCTTCGGTTAGAACCGAACTGGTTCATATCAAATCGAACTTTTGGCCAGAACTGACAAACCCGAACCAAACCTTGAAAGGTTTACACTGCTCTAATTGCTGATGGCAACAAAGACTGTCTCATAATATTACCCATGGGCTTAATGTCAAAAAAGTGTGAGTGTTTTCTACAGAAACCAATCAGATCATCTTTTTTTATTTAAAAATATGCTCCTAGGAGATTACATTGAAAGATTGAGAAACTCTGACACACTGTCATAGCTTGTAAGTATGATGCCCCTTTGTGCAAGGGCAGCTTATTTTCCGGTACTTTCTGCTGATGCCCTCCCTCAGCATGAGTTACTGTCATACAGTGTACGAATATCTGTACCATACACTGTCTATTAAAGGGTTATAAGAGATATTGCTTAAATAAAAGTGTCATATGTTGGCCCAGTGGCGAAACTACTGTCATAGAAGCTGCTATGGGTCCTACAACATTAGGGGGCCCAGCCTACCGCTGCTTTATTTTTTTTTTTTTATTTTCAACAGGCCGTTATCTGCTGTATTACTCCCCGCTCCAACTCACATCCTCCTGCGCTTCATCTACCACAGGGCGCCGCACATTGCTTCCTGACACTGAACAACATCGGGACGTGCTATTCGGCATCAGGACATAATATGCAGCACCCCATTGAGGACGAAGCAGAAGAGGCAGTGAGTGGGAGTGGGGTTGTGTAAGTGAATATCGGCCAATAACTACTGGAATACTATTAAAAAAAAAAAAATAAATTAATAAAAGCAGTGAGGGGGCAGGCCCCCTAATGTCAATCCGTGGGGGCCAGTAAAAGGGGCAATTATTGTGTGGGGGCCTGTAAAAGAGGCTGCAGAATGAATATGGGCTAGCATAGGAGGCAGTATACTATATGGGGGCCAATAAAAGGGGTAACTGCTGTGTGGAAGCCAGTAAAGGGAACGTTATACTCAGTGAGAGCCATTAAAGAGGGTGTTATACTTTATGGGGACCAGTAAAGGGGGCATTATACTGTGTATAGACCAATAAAGGGGGTGTTCTACTGTGTGGGAACCAGTAAAGGGGGCGAGGCAGCATTATACTGGCAAATCTAGTAATGCTATACAAATAATAAGATTCATGGTGGTCAGCTTTAGGTGTGATGTGGGGCTTCCCATTTAATAGGGGTGACTGCTGCACTTTCTCCAAACACACAGGTTGCACTTTCTAACTCTTGCATTGGATCTGCTGTTAGTCTGCATAAATTGGGGAACTTGATGTATTTTCCAGTCTAATAGTGATTCACTCTTTTTCATAAATTGAGCTGTCTCTTCACAGATAATAGGAAATTGCTGTTTATACAGTTTTATCATATGCAAATGTGTGGTGTCCCATACTCCCATACCATAACTTTAACTGTATGCATTATGCTCTTCTTGTTCAATAGTCAGAAATAATGGCATTTATTTATAGGCAGGGTGTAAATATCATGATGTGAATGTGAATATAACCTTAGCACATGGAGCACAAACAGAGCTATTAAAGAGGAAGTGCTGCAGCTCACAAGTAAAGAAAGAACATATAGACAGATAACAGAAGATTAGATACTCCAAGGTTACATATTCACTGATAAATGAATAGTTTGGTTTCCTGTACTATCTTTTATGTGCCACAGAAATTGTTTTCATAACTGCTGAAATGGAATTTGAAAAATGTATGAGAAAGTAAGAAAGAGCGGAAGAGGCAAATTATATCCATCTTGCTCTTTTCCTATGTATTATTTATATAAATATGTATAACCCATAATACCATATAATTACTATCCATAATGTGCCTTCTTACAGGGATTGTCTAGGATTAGAGCTGTTAGCCTACAGAAACAGTGTCACACCTATCCATGGGTTGTATATAGTATTGAAGCTCATCCCTATTCACTTTAGTAGAGCTAAGCTGCAATACCACACATAGCCCATGGACACAAAGCAGACATGGTTTTTTTGGCAATAATTTGATGGGGTGCTCTTTTGTCCCTTATGTCAAGCTTTGACTTTTGACCACAGCTGCTTCTGTCTACAGATATTTTGCCACTCTTTGCATTCAGAGATGTGATCATGGAACCTCCGACACTCCCATGAATTCAGTGACTCAATTCACAGATGTCCCTACCAGACTCCCACCAACATTCAGCCCTCTTTGGAACTCTGGGGGTATGATACAGTATGTCAGACCTGACAAACAAATTTTTAGAACAGCGCAAAAAATAAACTTTATCAACAGTGATGTTCCCTTTTTTTTATCACAAAAAAGTACGTTACTGGTGATGACAGGTGTGAAAAGAAGAGTTAAACTTAACTATTTGAAAATAGGGGTATGCTATTTATTTTGTCTAGCCCCTGTAGATGGAGGTAGGAGGAGGGCCAAAATTTTCTTGGTAAATTCCAACAGGAGCTAAAAAAGATTCTTGACATAAAATAAATTGTTGAAAGAAATACTGCCTTATGATCTTTCACAAATACCAACTCCTATTGAGGAGCGCGGAGCTGGTGTTTTTACTGAGCTATTTTTAGCTCCTGTTGGAATTTACCAAGAAAATTTGTATATATATAATTTGTATATAGAGAGATCTTTATTTGCCAGCACATTGTATACTTAAAAATATATTTTCTAAGCATACAATGTACTAGCATATAGAGAGAATCTTCTCTATATATCATACAGATGCAGGGAAAGAAAAACCTTGGTAGGAGAAAAAAACATACTTAATAAACTAAAATAAGGCGTTAGAAATTTTTTATTATTAAATGATTAGAAATATATTATCAGTATCGCTAAAAATAGTTAAAGTGATCACTAAATGACATAAAAATGGTGCAATTGTTTATTTTAATTAACTAGTAACAATCAGAGGTCTAATATTATTATATGGGGTCTGGATAAATGTAACTGTGCCCTTTTAAGACCAAGCCCCTTAAAAAGGCCATTCCCACTTTTGCCACAATGTGCATTTCGTGAATCACCCTGGCCCGGGAAAGTGCACTGTTTGCTCTATGGTTAAAACAGATCCCCACTGATCACAAGAATGTGGGTGTTTTGTTCCCTATTCTGAATGGAGTGCTGTTTGGATAAGTACACCCTCCTCCATTCATTTCAATGTGACTGTTGGAGAGAGTGTAGTACAGCTCTCCTGTGGTTCCATTAAATGAAGCAGGGGCACACTTGTTGTGACCACTGCTCCATTCACAATGGGGAGCAAAACACCCCAGCTCTTATAATCTTTGGCTCTCCAATGATCGGACTCCCACCAATCAGTAACTTATCCCCTATCCACACGATAAGAAAAAGTTGCTAAGTAGGGAAACCCCATTAAATATACTTTAAATGCTTAACGTTAGTGTACTAAAGGTTTATTACATCTGTGAACTGCATTCTAATAGACATAAAGTACGGGCAGGTCGTGACACTGGCATTTGTTGGGTCACGCTTATACTTGTAGCGCTTTGATTTACATTGCAGATCTTCATAAAAGGAACATGTGCCAGCAAGGTGAGGTAATAGGGTAATGAAATGTAAGCAAACAGATGCTGTACTTACCAACTGAATACAATTAGCCCAACCTGTTAGACTCTTTATTAATGAATGTTAGACTGAAAATGGGCAAATCTGCCAAGTCTTTTCAGGAGGAATTAAAGTTGTTATACAATGAAGTAAATGCATAAGTAAACAAATAAGTAATAGTAGGAAAGCACAACTGGTACTTGACCATTATTTGGTGACTGCGTTATAGGTATCTATCATACTTAGGATCTAAGCCACTGTATCTAAACTGGCGTTATAGATGTATATTACCATACACAGAGCTGAGCCACTGTATCGAAACCTACCATTATAGAGGTATACTACCTCATACTACTGCGAAACTGTGTCTAAGCTTGCCATTATAGATGTATATTACCATACACAGAGCTGAGCCACTGTATCGAAACCTACCATTATAGAGGTATACTACCTCATACTACTGCGAAACTGTGTCTAAGCTTGCCATTATAGATGTATATTACCATACACAGGTGGCAGTAACCCCCATAGCATCTGACTACAGATGGGTTTCTATTTTTGGAGGAGATATACTTGTTTTATTTCACTAGGCTTCTTATAGGGAGCTACTTCTCAAATAGGCGGCACTAGAGCAATAGTTTTACTATTTTTCATCAGGGGTAACTTCTTTTGGGAAAGAATATATTCATACCTTTCTGATTCCAGAAAAAGTATAACCCACTGTTTCAACGGATTCTGCGCATAAAATCTGCTTTGCTCTTTTGAGCCTGCTCGAGCCATATAACAAATTGATATAGTGTCTTAAAACTAGTCTCATTATTTCCAGCAGCAGACACAAATAACATTGTGATTAGTCTTTAACTTTCCTCCTGGAGATGGTTTTATGACATACAGTTTATTGTGTTGTGTCGAGCCTTATTTTACACTAATGCTGTAAATGCAATGACAGATCTGTATCTCCTCCACAGTCATCATTATAGGACTAATGCAACTGAGATATAAACTATGTTTACGATAAAAGTAAATGTATCACTTTTGGGGCTTATCATGAAGCGTAATAAGAATGCTCTACGGTATATTAACATAATGATATATATTAAATATGATTAAATGCCGTCAGCACTTTTACAGGGAAACATTTTTGGCAGGAAGAATTAGTGCAATTGTAAAAGCCAAGAATGTGAGAAATCATTTTTTAACCAACTTGAATCATGTCGGATAATGATGTGTAGAGAATATAAAACTCAAATAGAGAGACAATGAGTTAATCGTGTTCTGGCAGAGATGACTTCTAGGCCAATATGATTATTTTGTCATTCAGGAAGTCAGATTTTTTTTTTATTCCTTCACTAATTAACACCTTTAGGCTCTTTTCACACACTGCATCCTCCCGCAGCACACTGAATGCATGCGTCGAGATAGCGATCTGCACATATTTAATGGACCCGCAGGTTCCCATAATAGAACGGATCGCAAAAGAGTGTTCTGTCGTAATGTCTGGCATAAAATATTTTATTAAAACCGTCTAGATCTTTCAACAAAATAATATCTGGTAAGTGCCATACAAATTATCACCCACCATTTGTTCCTTAGACTAGGACATCAATTAATGATGGGCAGGGGTCTGACACCCAGGCCCCGGCTGATCAGCTGTTTGAAAAGGCTGCCACATCCTGGTGAGCAAACCAAGCACAAAACAGTTGTGCTTGGTGTTGCAGCATAGCCCATTTACTTGAATGGGACTGAGCTGTGATCAGGCCATGTGATCAATGAATGTGACCTCACATGGCCTGTGATGTGGAAGTGGCTCTCAAGGAGAGCTGCTGCTACTTTAAAGAGCTGATCTACAAGGGTCCCTAGCATCGGACCCTTGCAAATCTTTAATTGAGGATAGGTCATCTATTAAAGGGGTGTAATGGGACTTTCTAATTGAAAACAAAATGCTTAAGGCAAAGGCCCCATGTAGCAGGGCACAGCAAAAAAAAAAAAAAAAAAAAAGTGGCGGTAACACATTTTCTACCTATAGGGAAACTGCCGGTGTTTCCGTAAGTATAACTGCATGCTACAATTTCCATAAAAGGGATGGTTTTGGAAATTACAGCATATCCGCTGCGCATATTTTTCTGCAATGTTTGGATGGGACGCCACATGGAGCCTTCGCTTAAAATAGGTAAATATTGAAAAAATATTTAGATATTTAATATTTTATTTTAAGCTGTGAAAAATGGATGACCAACCCCCCCCATGCTGAGAAGTCCCTGCCTTCTCTGCATGGGTGGTGGTGGTGGGGGGGTTGGTCAGCCATTTTTCACAGCTTAAAATAAAATATTAAATATCTAAATATTTTTTCAATATTTACCTATTTTAAGCTGAAGACTCTGCAGCTTCAGAAGCAGATGGTTCACCACACCAGGAATCCCTCTGCATACTTGGTGGCGAAAAGAGAGAAGCAGGTTTATGCATGTGTTCACATTGCCACATTTAGTGGAGGTGGACATGGTAAGGGTTAGTCATAGACACAGCAGGTGGCGCTAGTCTAATATTTCTGGAATACCTGGGAATATGAACAGTTTTTGTCAATAGGTGTAACGTATAAAAACATCAATAATTATCGTGTAGGTTTAACAATATTAAAGGGGTTGTCCCACAAATATTATTATTATTAGAAACGTGATAAATGTTTTTCTTGGTGCTGGTACAAAATGCTTTGTCTATTTATACAATATATGTCATTTTATTTAACACTAGACTAATTTTAGATAAGCCAAGTCTATTTATTAAAACCCTAGGGCAATTTTCCCCTGTCAATCCTTTTGACGTGTTCCTGGCATCCATCACTGTTAACCCAATGCAAACACACAAGTCAATTTGCTATATGGAATGTCTCGAGCAGACGTCTGGAAGTGAAATCATGACATCTGTGTTTTGGAATTACTTTAATGATTATTGACCAGGAAAAGTCATGTTAAAGCTATTGACTATGAGGATGTTACTAAAAAAAAATCTGTCATGTTGCTGCAGGATGAAAACCAGCCAAACATTCCAAACTAGATGAAGAGGAATAGCTGTCATTATTGCCAACACAATGTAAAGTGCAAGGTAACAATGTACAGAGGAATACGCTGGATGTAAAACTGAAAACCTATACAATCCTTGGTGCTACATAGAGAAGATTTACAAAGTGAAGCAACAACTTTTGAAGAAAAATGAGCTGCAAGTATATGTAGTTATAAATAAGAACACAAAGAATAGCACATAATATCAAGTGTTACTTGTTGGCCTTCCTTCCTGTAAGAATCAAACCAATGCTAGGTACTTACAGGGGTTGTGCAGCACCAGGGTGTTTTTTTTTTTTTTTTTTATTTATATGAAAAAGGAAGATAGAAAAAAACCCCCCCACAATAATATACATACCGTATATATTTGTTTCCAGCAGGATGTAATCCATATGTTCCAGATAGAACTGAATCAATTTTCCTAGTTTATAGAAAGATAATATATTTGATCAATTTTGATGGTAGTCAAAAATTTGAGAACCACTGTGCAATGGTGGGTTCTTCATATTTTTCCTATCAGCATACAACACCTTGCCAATAAACATTTTATATCTATGTCTCAGTATATGCAGTTCTACTGCATTACCAAGATCCAATAAGGCTGATGCTTGAGGCAATTCTATAAGAGATGGAGCAATGTACCAGTATATGTTTTACACATGGAGGACTTGTGAAATTAATTATATATAACAGAAGTATATATAGGTCAAGGCACTGTATCAGTAATAACTGAGGGACCAGAGAGACCAGGAGTAGAGTACTGTAACATGATGTTATACCACTAGTTACCCTAAAATGAATTACAATCCTTTATTTGTTTAAAGGGAATGCATCACTAGAAAATGATATAATTTGGAAACTAAGTTTTTATGTTTGATAATTCTTAATTTTTTACGCCTCTAGCTATACTTAAAAATGTATTTAATCTTGCAATTTTTACTATGGCCACTAAGACAAATAATGGACTGACACTTGCCAGTTCCGTAGGGGTTTTCTTAGTCACCTTATTTATATCCAGAGTCATGGAGTTAGGACCAGTTTTGGGTTGGAGTCAGAAAAAAATTAAATTGATAAAATGACTTTTAATTATATTATAAAGTTACAGAAATTGTATAAATAATTAGGTCTGTAGTTTGTTGAATATTTACTCTCCTAGGAATTCATTCACTGCAATTTTTTGTGAATTAGCACCTTCACTGCTTCTTTCTGATCATGGCTGTCAGCCATTTATGAAGGAGTTAGAGTCGGTGGCTTGGTCTACTGACCCTACAACCCTGTTTACATCACAGCCAAGATTAAAATAGCAGACAACACCTCTATAGATAACACCACTGGCCCATCATTTTGACTACTGTTAATAGATAATGCCGCAGCTTATCCACTCCCCTTCTCTGCACAGAGCAAGTCTAGAAAACTCTCCCATAGATCTCAATTAGTCTACCATTGCCCATGGCTATGAAACTGCTATAAAGCCATTCCAAAGATATAAGCCTAGTTAATGTTGATGCAAATTAGGGTATACTAGTCAACTGGGTGGTAACACTGCATGACATAAAGCACACAGAGAAACCACAGTGTTACTGCCACTTGGCTAGTATACCCTAATTAGCATCAACACTAACAGGGCTTATATCTTTGGAACAGCTTAACAGATCTGGATAAATGAAACACCAAAATGCTCAGGGTACAGATGAGATGATGTCATTTATTATTGTTTTCTCTCCATAATGGCTCACTGATCCTCTTTAGTCTGAAGCCCCACGTTGTGAAAATGCAGCGTTTCGTCCGTGGTGGAATACGTTGCATTTTACAGTACCTGCAAAGTGGATGGGATTCTTGCTAATTCCATCCACACATTGCAAAAAAAAGATCAGTAAGGTTAGTTTTACTTTTTATTAGTCTTGGTCTCCTGGCCTCCGGAAATGATGCCCTGACACACAGATTCGATAATTTGCAGCAGTGACTTCCATAGTGCTGACAGCTCACTGCTGCAGCTGGAATATGTTCCTATCAAGAGGTCATTGCTGGAGGCCAGGATATGTACACCAATGGGGGTGTGAGTAGTGTCAGGTTAAGACTCGATGTGGGAAATCTGTAAGATATGATTTCTCTTATTACTGAATAACATTGGCCAGCTGTGTATCAGACAGCTCTCTGCTTCCCGTTTAGCTATTTCCGCTTGCTTTCTGGTCTAAATGCAGGAGAAAGTGGTTAAAGGTGAGCAGAAAACCATATTATGCAAAAGTTGCAAGCATGGGTTTAGATAGAGGAAAGTCTTAATGCAAAAAAGCAGGCAATAATATTTTAATATTTTGTTTCCCTTTCTTATTGTGGTATTGCATTTTAAACGGTAAATTTTGGAAAATGAGCAGAGTTTAGTACTGTCAGTAATGGAAACCTGGAAAATTAAGCTGGGCTTCTTTAGCTATGTTCATGGACCCATGTATTTATTTTCCAAAACTGTCTTGAAGATACTGAAATACAATGTCTGTGTGTCTTATTCTAGGTTTAATATCTCACTAATAAATATGTAATAAGAAGAAAAAAAAAAAAAAAAAAAACTAACACTTTACAGTGACCAGGCTTGGAGTCAATAGGCCAAACCACCAACTCAGACTCCTATTTTTCCACAGACCAACTGCAACTACTGCGCAGACTCTATTATAAAAGGCTGACAGCCATAGTAAGACAGAGGAACGCTGTAGCTTCTAATACAAGCAAAAAGCCAGTGCCTGAATTCCTATAAAAATAAATTGTGTATCTAATTAATAATAATATTATAATAATATAATAATATTAGCTGTATAACTTAGATTCCCTTTAATTATCCCTTCCCCAAGCATATTTAATGGCTACCACCGTGTTACAGAATACATAACATACCTTTGTTACATATTACTTCTTTTGGAGAAAAACAAAGTCTTATGCAAATGAGGCAATTGGTGCACTAGGGGCGGGACTTCAGCCCTGGGAGCACTGCTCATACTGCTCAAGAAGGATGAGTGATGTCATAGTAGTGGAAGGATCAACTCTCACTGCATGGAATGGCACGGGCAGGAGATAGTAGGGGGTCTGAGAAGCGGAAGGCCTGCCTACTAAGTGCTTCATATGCATAAGACCTAAAATTGTTGTTCTACAAAAGTGACAAGTGGTATGTTATTTATCACCGTACTGAGCTCTGTCACTCCGTGGTGACAGCTGAATGCTTGGGGGAGGTAGCAGACACCCCTTAAAAATAATTTTATTCTGAAGCTGATTTGTTACCTTTTTTCTAACACTGAATCGGAGTCACTTTTGGGTGGAATCTGAATCCACAACCCTGCATAAAACAAGGTGACTGAGTCCTCACTAAACAGTAGATCATTTGAAGGGTCACATTAAACAGGAAGGAAGGGAGACAGAACAATCATATGGAGCCAGCCTGGATAATTTCATGTACAATGTATTTAATAAAATAAATACAATACAGCGAGGGTTACGTCTTCATGCCTTCTTATACAGATACATCAACCGCACCACGCTTTAGAGAGATCATCCTTGTAAAAACAATCTTATTCTCAGAGAAAACAACTTGTGTTATACAAAGGTCTGACGGTACACAAACCTGCAACCAAACCTCTTTCTATCCATCAAGGTGTCTTATGTTATGTAATCTTTCAAGTACAGTAAATTATGTAAGACAGTTAAAGGGAGTCGATCAGGTCCAATGAAAGTGCTGTGTAGGAGTATCTAATAGAAGCAGAAACATACCTTTGTGGCTAAAGCAATGAAAAGAAAATCTTTTTCATGAATATGGAGGGGAAAAAAAAAAAAAGGCGCTAAGTGCGCTTGGGGCGGTCCTGATTTGCCTACAGCCAGCCATGATATAGGCAGAGGCCAAAAATGTCACTCAAACCTAAAAGGGCGATACTGGGGAGCGATTTCAGAGAAGAGCCAGAGAACTTGCAGCTGTCCGTAGGTAAATCAGGCTCCACCCTCATTGCACTTAGAGGCTCATTTGCATATATATATATATATATATATATATATATATATATAGAAAATAAAGTGATTATTGCTGCACTGCGTCATCGGTTTGTGGCCACAAAGGTATACTTCTGTTCCTTTTAAAGGCCCCTACAGGGCACGGTTATTACTTTGGGAGGCATTTTGTAACTCACTCCTTTTCCGTAGACAGTTTTACTTCATTTGATATTGCATCATGACATGAGCTTCATAAAGTGATGTTAAAAATAGTGTAACTTCTACATATCAGGTTACATGGAATTAATCTATATAAAAAGATGAGCAACTTTGTAAACACATTTACTACAAGCTTCAGAGCTGAAATTCTCCCAGAATTCCCTAGTGACTCAATGTTTTCACAGCACTTTGGTGTTCAATGAATGTGTAAATATTCTGTAAATCGCCACACAGTAAAATTGTCCTATGTAAGAAAAAAATTAAATGTACCATTCCAATATATTGTATGACTAGGAAAAGGGTCTGCCAAACTGCCAATAGTGACCAACAGAATTCTGATTATAGCTTAATAGTCATCATATGGTATGAGAATATTATAAATAAAGCAGTGTATTTACAAAGGTTCACAATTCTTAATGCTATCCATAGTCCATAACCTGTAAAATGATGAACATATGCTTTCTAGCGCAGCTTCACTTTGTTACATATTGGTAACGTTGCTTGTATAACATTGTTGCATTACAACATATCTTGTGTTATAATCTAAATGGCTTGTACTAAGCTGAACCTCTAGCTTCCACCATAGTTTACAGTTTCATTCTGCCATGGGAAAAGTAAGCTGATCAACTCCATTCAATGCTGTGTTTAGTAATGAAACAAAGGCAAGATGGGTCAGAATGTTCTATTCCAGTGGCACCAATTTTAAGTTAGCATGCCGAAATATCTCAGCCTTAGAAAGCAATGGGAGGGAGAAAGAATTGATGCGGTTTCTGACATGGAATCAGCATGCGCAATAAACATTTGAACATACAGACCTCATATACACGGCTGTGCCGTTTTTCAAGGACATCCCTTATTCACATGGCAGTCAATAATGGCCATGAGATGGCCGTTTAACTATTCATATGCACCACATTTGGCTGTGAAAACAGACTTAAATAGCAGCATATCAGTTTTTGGACGGCCGTAAAAAACAGACATGATTTTAGATTCAATATGTTGTCAAAACATATATTGCAAAAATGGAGTGTGAATAAGCCTTAAGAGTAAGTTCACACTGAGGAATCTGGAACTACAAAAATCAGCTCCAAATTCTGCCTCCCATTCATTTCAATGAGAGGCAAAGGAAGACTTTTTAGCTAGCAGAAAAGCAGCATCCTGCTCATTCTTCTGGTCTATGGTTGAAAAATCTGCAACTTGTGACCAGAAATCCAAGGGTTGAATTATTTTATTATTTTTTGTGACCATCATAACATAAGGTCATGATCGTAACACAACCCGAGTGATAATCATTAGGTGCAATGTGACGTTTCACCATGTAACTCTAGCCTGAGGCTGTAATATACAGTCTGCATTCTGCAAACCTTTACAAGGACACTGCTCTACACATCCAAAGGAAACCCTGTCGCTTGTTTTAGCCACAAGATAGAAAAGTGATTCTTGGTTTAATCCTAAAAGTCTACACCAAGAACTCTTCACTTACTGTACAACACTATATCAAATACACTTTATACCAGTGCAATACATACATATAGCCCCAATTTTCTCTTACCATGCAGGTACACAAATGATTATTATATTATGCTGTGTAATGGTCCCACGGTCAGATACAGGACATGGACAGATGTACTGGTCTGTAGAAATGTGGATAGAAAAAAAAAAAGGGCCTGGTAATTTTCTATTATGGTCTCTAGTTCACAGATATATATATTTCAGTGATGCCTGGTACTGAATAAGAGACATTCAGAGCAAGTACACAATTTTTGTGACCATGTACTTTGTATTCCATATTTTCATACTCCGAGTATAGTGCCCCATACTCTCTGCCAATGGAAGAGCATTTTATGTACCGCAATATCACTTTACAGCTAACCTATCAGGTGACTTATGCTGCCCTACTGAGAGCAGGATAAATGCTGAGCTCTGTGACACTATTTGTAGCAGGATTTCCAGGTAAAGCGTAGGGTATATCCTGACAGGACTCCTAGGAGAGAGAGAGTCCTGCTGATCTTGCCCACACACAGTGACTGACAGCTCTCCCTGTATCAGAGTGTACACAGCCGGCTGTCTCTCACTTTGTGTGTGGGGTAAGCTGGACTCTCACAGTCTCTCCTAGCTGTCCTGTCAAGATTTACTGCTGTCCCATTATATAAACCTTATACGCTTTGTCTCACATCCAGATAGGGCAACAAAAAGTCCCCTGACAGATCAGTTATTAACCTTGATGATCTTAAGACACTCCCCTCCACTATATAACCATCCAAATATATACATTTATCAATTCTTTAACAAAAAAGCAAGAATAAGTAATGCTTCTATAAACATAACCATAAACTGCATCGCAAATCAACGTGATCAGAAAGCGTATTACTCGGCGCTGGGTCACTCAATATTACATGTGGAAGCAAAGAAACTACACCTTAGGGAACATGTTTATTGTGTTTGGGGTAATACATTGGGTGCTCTCTGAGCTACAAAGGGATAAAGGAAATCCTTTCAGTACAAACTGACAAAGGTAAAACAGTATTCACAACAGCGTGTACCACATAATTGGAAATATTTCTGGGTTTAATACAAATGACATTTTCTAGTAATCTACAGCTAACTTTAATAACGTCGTCATACAGATAATGAATTAGGCTAAAATGCACTATAATATTTGGTTTGGAACGGTATCCTTAGTACATCACAAAATACATTTTGATATCCCAAAGAAGCAAGACTTGCAAGTAGGCATTTTAACATGACTAATCTACAGCTACAAAGTTCTACTCTTGATAGCATTTACCTTTCTGGGGCAGTATAACCATATAGGATAAAAGCAGAGAGTAGAATCAGTTTAACATATACACAGAAGTCCGTATTGTAAAGGCTATAAAGATTCCTTGCACATTGTACAGATGCCTTGTGCTTTTTCACGCTGTACAGTTTATGTAGCGTATCTCTTGGTCCACTGCCTGGCTATCCTGTCATGCTCTGCTCTGTTGGTCAAATACTGAGTGGCTATGCTTCCAACCAAGGGATCAGCTGTGAAGAAGATAAAAAAAATATTTGATAAAAATACATTCGACAGTCAATGCAGACAACTACAGCAAATGCAGTCAGTATCCTCTAAAGTATTGATAAAATTCTCATCATCCTGAATTTACACATTTACTTTGTGGCTTATAAAGGTCTGCATTCAAAACGTGACATTTACAGCTTATTAGCGACATAAATATGTAGTTTTTGTTTGCAGTCATATTTATCTCAACCTCTGGAAAAACGAAGCAGTGACCATAGAAGCCTTCCATGGACATAACTTGCATTTGATACAGAGATGTTAAACTTCCTTGTCCAAAACACCTACAAGATGCTTGTGTTTAAGCAGTGCCCCTATGAGTGCAAAAGCAGTGCCATACACGTGGCTTCAGACAAAGACAAAGAACAGTTCAGAATGGCATAATTGGTGAGGGGAGTATGACCACCCCTGTTCAGATTTGCCAGGTCCGCACTAATCTCTGGGACATCATTGCTGCAGCAGTGAGTACAGTCACTGGCTGTAGTTGGTCACCACCATAGCCAGTGATTGGTTAGGGTAGTCATATGTCCATGTTGGAATGTTAACACTCTAGCAAAGTAAAACCGACTGGTGGGAGATCAGAAAGTAGTGAAACAGTAGTAGCAGGGGATTATTTGGGCGTTTATGGCTTGTTTCTAAAACAGCTCAGGGTGGTTTAACTGGTGAAAGTATAAAGAGTATGTCTACCCGAACATGAAGTGAGAGTGTGATGATTCCACTTAAATATGGCTATAACTCAAAGCTGTATTTTGATCTCTGGGTAGCATATTTCTCTCTTAGTTCCATTTATTCATAATGTGCGCAGCTCTAATCCTAGATGTATGTAGGGCAACATTGTAACAATAGGGCTTTGTATCCATCCCAGAAAGGCTCTATTGAATTCCTACATAGCCTGAGTGATCAAATAAACATGCATTGTTCAGCCTGGGCTGGTAGATCAGATATGGCTGATAACATTGTATCATTCCACTTGGTCACATCTCCATACAAAGAATCGTGACTTGAGTGCGTTAATCAATCAGACTTGCTGTCGCCGGTGACCTCATTTTGGGTGGTGTCATCAAGGGTATAAAAGATGAGGTAAGAGGTCAGTGAGAGATTTACAGACAGACTACAGGAGATTACAGACAGACTTCCACTGAGAGGAGACTATGACAGACCACTACTGGGATATACTGTGATGAGCATGCAGGCTGGAATGTTGTGTTGATGCCGCTGCCTCCATTGGTGATCTCCACATGCTATGTGTGAGTGTTGGACTATAGAGCCACATCCAGGATATGTGTGGTAAAGTAATCATTTCACTTTTATTCCCTTTTATTTTATTGCACTGTATCTTGTAACTAGTAACTGTTAATGCTTGTATATATCTACATATCTGTTCTGAACTGTATGTTAGATGTTAATACCAACCCATTTAGGGGTTAATAAATATATAAAATTTAGAAAGCTTGTCTTGTATTTATCTTGTGGACCCAACACTCACTGGCGGTGAGTGTGGTTTTTTTATGAAAGAAGACTCAGGTGTGGGACAGCGCGGTGTTGGCGCACTGAGGATCTTTCACAGAGAGGAACAAACAAACCATCGATTTTGCCATGAATCTGCCACGAATCCTTGGATGCAGATTTGTTGTAGATTATGCACTGTGAAAATCCACAACATATATTGACATATTGTAACATGGATATTAGAGGGGTTGTCCAATTTCAGACCAATAATGATAGACCAATGTTATGGTTTGTATAATAAAAAGTACAGTTTTCCAACTTTTTGTATCGATTCCTCTCAGTTTTCTAGATCTCTGCTTGCTGTCATTCTTTCTGCTTACTCACATTGGATATAAATCAGTCCATGGTCATTTGATGAAAACACAGGTGCACAGCTCGTTACAGTCACAGCACAATAATCAGACACCTGCCTGATAACAAGCTGTGCACCGGTGTGTTCATCACATGACCATGGACTGTACAGTCATGGCCAAAAGTTTTGAGAATGACACAAATATTATATTTTCACATGATCTGCTGCCCTCTGGTTTTTATGTGTTTGTCAGATGTTTTTATCACATACAGAAATAGAATTGCATTCATATTATGAGTAACAGAAGCTTATATTGACAGTTAGAATGAGTTAATGCAGCAAGTCAATATTTGCAGTGTTGACCCTTCTTCTTCAGGACCTCTGCAATTCTCCCTGGCATGCTCTCAATCAACTTCTGGACCAAATCCTGACTGATAGCAGTCCATTCTTGCAGAATCAATGCTTTAATTTTGTCTGAATTTGTTGGTTTTTGTTTGTCCACCCGTCTCTTGATGATTGACCACAAGTTCTCAATGGGATTAAGATCTGGGGAGTTTCCAGGCCATGGACCCAAAATCTCTATGTTTTGTTCCCTGAGCCATTTAGTTATCACCTTTGCTTTATGGCAAGGTGCTCCATCATGCTGGAAAAGGCATTGTTGAGCGCCAATCTGCTCTTGGACGGTTGGGAGAAGTTGCTCTTGGAGGACATTCTGGTACCATTCTTTATTCATGGCTGTGTTTTTAGGCAAGACTGTGAGAGAGCCGATTCCCTTTGCTGAGAAGCAACCCCACACATGAATGGTTTCAGGATGCTTTACATTTGGCATGAGACAAGACTGGTGGTAGCGCTCACCTCTTCTTCTCCGAATAAGCTGTTTTCCAGATGTTCCAAACAATCGAAAAGGGGATTCATCAGAGAAAATGACTTTACCCCAGTCCTCAGCAGTCCACTCCCTGTACCTTTTGCAGAATATCAGTCTGTCCCTGATGTTTTTTCTGGAGAGAAGTGGCTTCTTTGTTGCCCTCCTTGAGACCAGGCCTTGCTCCAAGAGTCTCCGCCTCACAGTGCGTGCAGATGCACTCACACCTGCCTGCTGCAATTCCTCAGCAAGCTCTGCACTGCTGGTAGCCCGATCCCGCAGCTGAAACACTTTTAAGAGACGGTCCTGCCGCTTGCTGGTCTTTCTTGGGCGCCCTGGAGCCTTTTTGGCACCAATGGAACCTCTCTCCTTGAAGTTCTTGATGATGCGATAGATTGTTGACTGAGGTGCAATCTTTCTAGCTGCAATGCTCTTCCCAGTTAGGCCATTTTTGTGCAGTGCAATGATGACTGCACGTGTTTCTTTAGAGATAACCATGGTTAACAGAAGAGAAACAATGATGGCAAGCACCAGCCTCCTTTTAAAGTGTCCAGTGGTGTCATTCTTACTTAATCATGACAGATTGATCTCCAGCCTTGTCCTCATCAACACCCACACCTGTGTTAATGGAGCAATCACTGAAACGATGTTAGGTGGTCCTTTTAAGACAGGGCTGCAATGATGTTGAAATGTGTTTTGGGGGATAAAGTTCATTTTCTAGGCAAATATTGACTTTGCAAGTAATTGCTGTTAAGCTGATCACTCTTTATAACATTCTGGAGTATATGCAAATTGCCATTAGAAAAACTGAAGCAGTAGACTTTGTAAAAATTAATATTTGTATCATTCTCAAAACTTTTGGCCATGACTGTATATTACATGACTATGGACAGTTTTATCCTCTGGGAGTAAGCAAAATGAATGAAAGCAAGCAGATATCTAGAAAATGGTGGGGAATTGATACATAAAGTGTATAGGAAAATTGTATAATAAAAAGTTGTACAAACAATAACATTTGTCTCTCAATATTAATCTGAACATGGACAACCCCTTTGAATAGAATTTGACCTAGAAAGACAATTTAGTTTCCATGTGGATTATTTTCCACAGCAGAAGGACAAACTTAATTAAGTTAGCTGATATACATCTCAGATATCCCACCTCGGAATATGTCCGGAGTAGACATACCCTAACTGCTAGTCAGTGGTTGTAATCTGTATCACCAAGTGATCTCTTTCCAATGCTGTCTGTCCATAATAAGACAGATTCCCTAATTTGGTCAACATTAGTAAGACCTTGTATGTTCCCAGAGCTGTTGAACAGGGGCTTCTGTATCAAGTGTCTGTGTACTTGTGATGTACAGATGAGGGGGGGGGGGGGGGGGGGGGGGGGCAAGCATTAGTAATGACTGTATAAGAAATTAAACTTGTCATGTTCCTTGGAAAAGTCTACAATTTGCAGAGAGATCTTTTCCGAATCCTACTTGTTACACAAGGATCTCCCCAAATGTATTTTATTGATGAAAGAAATTGTCCTCCACATGCACTTGGCAGCATGGTTATTTTAATAGACACATTACTTTGCATTAAACCTTCACCATCTGTTCTGCCCTGAAATTACAAATGTAAGAACATAATTTACAGCAGACACGACGATATGCAATTCAGATTTGTAAGAGGACTCAATGAAGCAAGGCTGCAGCTTCAGAAGTGAACACGACTGAAAGCATTCTTGTCTTGTGTAACATTGTAAAAAACAAATACCCCATTTATATCAATTAATGAATACATTAGATTTAACGTTTCAAGCTTGTTCTCATTCATGCTCAAATTTCTGACTATAAATGTTATATTTCAGTATATCCTTATGGGAGTATAGTCTGCAGCCTCTTTTTGTAGTCTGTAAGGAAGGACTTTAGTTAAGATCTTTGACCAATCACATTCACTGTTACTCAGCAGTGACATGGCAGGCTGGTTGGAGCTCAGTATTTGGGTAAAAGCTGATAAATTATGTATTTTAAAAAGGACTTTGTGACATGAGACCTACATGTATATATATAAAAATAAATAAATTTATATAATTAAATAAATAAAACCTTATTGGCTGCTTTGGGTGACCCACACCAATAAATGGAATAAAATGTAATAAAGTTTTTTATGCATCCCATAAAGGTATCAATAAGCTACACCACGCCCCAAAAAAACCAAAACCCCTACACAGCTTCATTAATTTTTCAATTTTCTGTTCTCACTGTAACTGTACTGACCCACAATATAAGATAGGGCTCATCTTATGTTCACATTTAATTGAACATTGTACCTTGATTACGATTAATGGACAAGTTTAGGACACTCCCCTTTTTACATGCTACACCCCTACTTATATGTCATGCCACGCCCCATATCTGTTATTCAAATATCAGCAATCCTGCTTGGATATAATACAGTTAGTGACATATCCTTTAGTGAGACAAGATCGCCTGGGTGCAACATAATTGAAATAGTTCATGCAAGTTGATCACGATTAATTAAGGTGACTTTCAATTTTGAGTAATTGCCCAACCCTAGCAGTTAATATGTCTTTTATTGCGCAATACAACGATCCAAAAACGAAATACAAAAGCCAGTGACGGAATTGTTACGGCATTTA
Source organism: Leptodactylus fallax (assembly GCA_947044405.1). NCBI lineage: Eukaryota > Metazoa > Chordata > Amphibia > Anura > Leptodactylidae > Leptodactylus > Leptodactylus fallax. Next base: position 2,154,743 of record CAMRHE010000070.1, on the reverse strand, counting down.
GAAAAATAAATATAAAAATAAAAAAAATAAAATAAACGTCCATAAAAGGGGTTAATATTCATGACACACCACACACTGCCTGAGTAGCTGGGACCAAAAGAAGTGTTGAACGGCCACAACCACGGACAGAATGCCTGTGACTTGTGACTTGTGCTGTCACTTTAATTATCTAGTGCTGGATGGAATTATTATTGGACCACTTTCATGATTTATTCATTTGCCCCATGTGCATTTACCGACTTACCAGGGTTGCAGTCTGTCAAGAGGGAACAAATAGATAGCAAAACTTTTGATATAGTCAATGCTGGACTCCAGTTGTCTTTCAGAATATCCAAGCAGATTACTCCTTGGCTGTTGATATTACAGTGATAGATTCTGGTTCTGAATGTGACCTAAAATAAAAGTAAAATAAAGATGCGTTAAACGTATATCTAGTATTGTTGTGTGAAAGTGAATAATGAAAAGAGAAATCTAAATCCCATCATTATTTGGTGTGACTACTCTTTGAAGGAGGAGTCCTGGAAGTGATGATATGCCCCCCCCCTCCTCAACAGAGCCCTGATCTCAACATCATCCAGTCTGTCTGGGATTACATGAAGAGACAGAAGGATTGGAGCAAGCCTACATCCACAGAAGATCTGTGCTTAATTCTCCAAGACGTTTGGAACAATCTCCCTGCCAAGTTCCTTCTAAAACTGTTTGTAAGTGTACCAAGAAGAACAAATAGAAGTCAGCTCATTGACAAAAATAATTCACCCCCCCACCCACCACACACACACACCTGCCTAAAACATTTCCGTATGTTCCATACTGGATATATGGATAAACACTACATTTATTTGGTATATATTATTTTTTGTTCATCATACCTCACCTTTAAAAAGGGATAGATCCGGTTATAACTATTACAAGTATTTTATTAACTAAAAATTAAAGGGGTTGTCTCATCATACTCCTTAAGAAACCAGCGGATTGTTCTGGGTCCAGCTGATTTTTCTGGGGGAGGCTGCGGCCAGTAAAGCATTTCCCCTGCAGCAGTTTGTTCTATTCAATGATGGCTTTGGTCGTCCTGTACATATCAGCTTTCCATTCTGGCTCATAGAAAGGAGGGCTGCACGGAGAACCCCTCCCTAATCACGTCCATATGTGCCAATACAAATCACCAACAAAGAAGTTCAGTGGAATTAATTTTAATCCAGCAAAATAACGTGTATCCATTCAAGATCATAGGTAGAGGGCTGAAGTGACAACTAGGTAGGAAATTCCCTGGACACCAGAAACTCTATGCAAGTAGCAAGTTCTGTGTCAACACTATTCAGTATAGACAGCTTTCTTCTTCATTGTGACAGGGGAGTTTTAGATCCTTTTCTATGACCCAGGGCTGTAGCAGGAGGTCAAGCCACAGACTCCTGATCCAACTCTGACTCCTTCATACAGTGGGGAAAAAAGTATTTATTTAGTCAGCCACCAACTGTGCAAGTTCTCCCACTTAAAAAGATGAGGCCGGCCTGTAATTGTCATCATAGGTAGACCTCAACTATGAGAGACAAAATGAGAAAACATCTAGAAAATCACATTGTCTGATTTTTTAAAGAATTTATTTGCAAATCATGGTGGAAAATAAGTATTTGGTCACCTAAAAACAAGCAAGATTTCTGGCTCTCACAGACCTGTAACTTCTCCTTTAAGAGGCTCCTCTGTCCTCCACTCATTACCTGTAGTAATGGCTCCTGTTTGACATTGTTATCAGTATAAAAGACACCTGTCCACAACCTCAGTCACACTCCAAACTCCACTATGGTGAAGACCAAAGAGCCGTGGAAGGACACAAGAAACAAAATTGTAGACCTGCACCAGGCTGGGAAGACTGAATCTGCAATAGGCAAGCAGCTTGGTGTGAAGAAATCAACTGTGGGAGCAATAATTAGAAAATGGAAGACATACAAGATCACTGATAATCTCCCTCGATCAGGGGCACCACGCAAGATCTCACCCCGTGGGGTCAAAATGATCACAAGAATGGTGAGCAAAAATCCCAGAACCACACGGAGGGACCTAGTGAATGACCTGCAGAAAGCTGGGACTAACGTAACAAAGGCTACCGTCAGTAACACACTACGCCGCCAGGGACTCAGATCCTGCAGTGCCAGACGTGTCCCCCTGCTTAAGCCAGCACATATCCGGGCCCGTCTGAAGTTTGCTAGAGAGCATTTGGATGTTCCAGAAGAGTATTGGGAGAATGTCATATGGTCAGATGAAACCAAAGTAGAACTGTTTGGTAGAAACACAACTCGTCGTGTTTGGAGGAGAGTGAATGCTGAGTTGCATCCAAAGAACACCATACCTACTGTGAAGCATGGGGGTGGCAACATCATGTTTTGGGGCTGTTTCTCTGCAAAGGGACCAGGACGACTGATCCGTGTACATGAAAGAATGAATGGAGCCATGTATCGTGAGATTTTGAGTGCAAACCTCCTTCCATCAGCAAGGGCATTGAAGATGAAACGTGGCTGGGTCTTTCAGCATGACAATGATCCCAAGCACACCGCCAGGGCAACGAAGGAGTGGCTTCGTAAGAAGCATTTCAAGGTCCTGGAGTGGCCTAGCCAGTCTCCAGGTCTCAACCCCATAGAAAACCTTTGAAGGGAGTTGAAAGTCCGTGTTGCCCAGCAACAGCCCCAAAACATCACTGCTCTAGAGGAGATCTGCATGGAGGAATGGGCCAACATACCAGCAACAGTGTGTGCCAACCTTGTGAAGACTTACAGAAAACGTTTGACCTCTGTCATTGCCAACAAAGGATATATAACAAAGTATTGAGATGAACTTTTGTTATTGACCAAATACTTATTTTCCACCATAATTTGCAAAAATTCTTTTAAAAAAAATCAGACAATGTGATTTTCTGGATTTGTTTTCTCATTTTGTCTCTCATAGTTGAGGTCTACCTATGATGTCAATTACAGACCGGCCTCATCTTTTTAAGTGGGAGAACTTGCACAATTGGCGGCTGACTAAAATACTTTTTTCCCCCACTATAAATGGCTGACAGTCATGGTCTGTCAAAAGCAGTAAAGATCCTCCAATTGATTAAAAAGCTAGAGATTGTATTCATATGAAATAATGTAACACTATACATGTAATTATACAATATTGATAATTGGATAATATAATTAAAATTAATAACTATTTTGAAGCTGGAGTTTGAGGCTTCGTATGTAGACTCTGCCGCAGATTCCGCCGATCATCATTGAAGAGAACAGTCCTGCACGGAGGACTTTTCTCTCTGCTGGTTTCAATATAAAAAAGGCAGAAACCCGACGGACATCATTATACTCTATGGGGTCCATGGGTAACCACTGTTTTAGCGGATGGGCTCCCAATGCTAGTGTGAACCTAGCTTTAGTCGGTAACTTTTCTCAGACTCCAACACAATCTAAAATTGTTCTCGACTGAATAGCCCTGTCTGTTTATACTACTGGCTATAGAATTTCTAGGTTTGCTCCTGCAATTTACCACTTATCTTTATTCATATACACACCAAAGTATTTGGTGATCCCAAAGGAAGAGGGGGTGTCCAATTTTTATGAGCAAGAGTGGAAAGCATCAACGCTCCCCCCAGTCGTGGACCAAGCCTATCCCAGTATTACATGATGCTTAATCATTTGAATGGCCGCCATGTAACACAATTTTCCACAAAGAAGCTAAACTTGATCGCTCATGGTTTCAGAAGCCAGATCTATGGCTGGAACAGAGACAGAACCGCCACATGTGGACTTATCCTAAAAGCAATAAAGCAAGTCCAATAAAACAATAGTAATATACATAAGCTGCCAAGACCAGATACTTCACTAGGAAGTCAATGCATAATACTATTACGCCGTCTCGTATTGAGCTGTTGGAAAAATCCTGAGCCAACATATGTAAAAGAAAAAAAAAAATCCCTTGGCATCTTGCACTATAATGCGTCTATCACACTTGTCTGGTATCCTTTCTGACATCACAATGTAAAGTTTTATAAATGGACACTAGTAAAATAATCTATTGGATAAGAGTAAATTTCATTTTTAATTTTAAGGCAATTTAATTTTAACATGACCTAATCCCCAATTTTTCCTTATAAAAAAAAAAATTATACTTTTCACGAGCCTTCCAAGAAAAAGAGCATAATTTAATAGAATATGGCTGAACTCACTTCAAGATACCATATATAGTAGTAATAAATTTTAGGGAGTAAATGGCATTTTATTTCTGGCTGTACCAGATTTAAAACGGCTGCTCTTGTCTTGCAATTTTATATTTGTCTCCTCTGAGTCAGATTTAGTAATGCTGTCTATAGTCATATTACAGTCTCACGCCTCCACGTTACTGATCCGCTGGGACATGCAGAAGTCTACACTAGTCTGAAACCTCTGGCCAGTCATCACAGGCAACAGCCAAATTCGTGAAATGACTATCTCAAATAAAAGCAACACAGCGATATGTAGTAGCCTCGTGCTCCAAACAGAACAATTAAAGGAAGTGGCAGCCAAAACGGTGTCACAGCAGAACTGAAGCTCCTGGAGACAACACAACTGCAGAGAACCTGAGAACAACCTCCATCAATACCACATCAGCTCCATGTCATAACAAATCTGGACAATTTTACACGGAAATAAATTTGCACAGAGACAGAATTGTTTTAAAAAAACAACACACAAAATCCTCATAGTATTACTTGCCTCACTGATTCACAGCTGCTGCTATCCTGATGCTTACTGGGGGTTGCTGCTGGTTTCTACTTCCTGATCTCATACCTACTTCCATTGCTGACCGTTCCTTAGCCAGTGATTTGAGCAGGCATTTTCTGTGTGTCAATATGGGATCAGGTAGTAGAGACCAGCAGGGACCCACTAAGCACTGGAATGTCACCAGAAGGGGCTGGTAAGGTAACTTTAAGAGGGGCTTAGTTTAATATTTTTAACCCACTGTGTCCCTTTGCTAAATATTAGTACGCCCCCCGTGAAACTCTCTCAAGTATCTCCAAAAGGGCAAAGTTACCGCAATGACCCCAAGCAGACATTGCAATGCTTGCCCGATCTCTGCTAGTCGTATAATACTCTCCATCCAATCACTGTCTGCACTGGTGACCCTCATCAGCCATTGACAGGCTGAGTGGGCATTTCCCGTGTGCTGAAGCGAGACCAGGGAGTAGAGACTCGGTAAGCATCACATTGGCAGTGGTTGGCAAGGCAAGTACCACTTATTTTTTAAGCCATTAGACACCTCTGCTGAACATTTTTAGCCCTCTGGAAAACCTTGCAGATTTGATTTACCTTTGGTGGCTTGAATGGATAATCGGATGAAAAAGTGATATCCAAAAAAAATACTCCTCCTTCATATACTGATCCTGGCGGTCCTAGAATAGTCGACCTCCATTCATATATGTTGTCTCCCTTTGGGCCGGCACTATAAACAGGAAAAATAAAAAGGTATTTAATTTTACTAAACACAAAAGAACAAAAGGTTATCAGCAGAAATGGTTATGTGGTTACTGTAGGTCAAAATATTGTATAGGTAGTACAGAAAAAAACTGGTACACTTTTACAATAGTCAAACACCAGGTCAAGAAACAGATTTTGAAAAACTGCCAAGTCCTTTAAAGGGTACCCTGTTCATTCTCTATTTGTTAAAAGGGTTTCCCGATAACAGTCTGATCATAAAATAAGATAATCCTTTAATAGTCCCACCATGGGGAAATTCAGTTTGTTACAGCAGCATAGATAATGCAAACACAAAAAATGATATATACAAATCCAGACAATGTGATTTTCTAGATATGTTTTCTCATTTTGTCTCTCATAGTTGAGGTCTACCTATGATGTAGATTACAGGCCTCTCTCTTCTTTTTAAGTGGGAGAACTTGCACAATTGGTGGCTGACTAAATACTTTTTTTCCCCACTGTATGTAGGTTCCTAAAAGGTAGAGAGGACAGATGAAAAAGTATGACTGCAGAATCTAACTATATAGGGTTTGCATTTGCATCTCCCAGGAGTGCATTGCAGTCTGGCTCTTGCTAGCTCCGGCCATCAGTTATGTGACTTCTAGGAAGGGTGGACAATGGGGGAGTTTTAGGAAGCATGGCATAATCAACACCAGTCTTCATAATCCCCATCACTGGCACAGGGCGCTCCTCATATAGGACAAAGCACACACCACCTCATAAATGAGGCGCACCCTCAGCCAGGCCATGCATTTGGGGGGAAAATCTACGCCAGAAAATAAGTGAGCCTAAAACGTGATTCTACCTTATTTTTAATAATGACCTAATGTTTATATTAATAGTTTTTTGGACAGCATGTTTCTTATAAAGGGGAATATCCCTTTAAGGCTGGTTTACCCACAAATTTAGAGAGGATTGCTGGGGGTCCCAGTAGGAAGACAAGTTTAGATGCTACACATTCTCGGTCAGAGTTTATACACCGCTCTGGGCATGTTGAAGGATTGCTCATCATAGATGCTGTAAAGTGTTTATTTACAGTCTAATGTTTTGCAAATTTTTTTCACAAAAACCACACACATGCTGAAGTTTTATATTGTCACACACTCGAAAGACATCTAGGACCTTCTTGAGCTCTTGGTGAATTTCCTGTGAAATCTTTTGTCTACCAGAGGATTCCATGGTTTTACTGCTCTTACAATAAACCCACCCCTGTTGGTTTAGAGGACACCTTTAGGCTGTGTTCACATGGAGGAATTTGCCGCAGATTTGGGGGCGGATTCCCTCCCATTGTTTTCAAAGAGAGGCAGAGATTGCAACAGGATGCAGAAAAAAGAAGCGTCCTGCTTGAACTTGATGCGGCATCCGCGGCTCGAGACTCTCTGCTGATTAGGCCCATTCATTCGGGCCTAGTCAGCAGCGAGATGCCGCAATGGATTGCCAATGGACTGCATCATCATCCCATCATCATCTGCATCATCATCCAGTCGCAGCAAGACCGCGGCGAAAATGCCAGCGGTGGAAAATGAAGAGGAATTCATTTTCATTTTCCGCCGTGTGAACATCCCCCTATTATGTACAGATGCAGCTATAGATTCTTACAATTTTTTGTTTTTTTTTGTTTTAGAGATTAAAGTTTAGGAACTCTGTGTAACGTAATTTTAGACTAAGATGTTGAAGGGTTCCTATACATCAGTATACGTCCTGTGTCCACACACTGTACCTCTAGTACCACCTGTTGAGAAGTAGCCATTCCTATAATTTAAAGACCCCAAATCAGTATCCCACCTGTGGGGGTCCGACACTTGGACCCCACATCAATCATCTGTTCTAGCAGCCTCCAGGCAATTCCCTAGAACTAATACTATGCAGTGGATGGGACTGCTGCTCCGCTCCTATTACTAGAAAAGTATAGTGATGCACATGCTCCCCGTCCACTAGCGGCTTCTACAACAGCTGATCTGTGTGGGGTCTAAGTTGATAGGCCAACAATTTAAAACCATGTACTGTAAGCCACGCCTGTTTGGTTTAGTCTAAAGGGAAACCGTCCCTGCAGATCTTTATTAGTAGAAACACCATCTCTGTAATATCAGAGACCTACTGAATCACACACATAAACCAAATGATGAAAGCCTCTTCGCCCAGTATTCGGAGTACCACAGTTTCCACACTGATAATTAGAGGCAGAATATAAAAAAGAAGAAAAAAATAAAACTAACAGACTACAAAGAAACCAGTGCTCGGAATCAGGAGACTTATGTAAATAATGCCGACTGCAACTTTGTCATAGACGGGAAGGAGTCTGAAATTTATGTCCCTTGCCCACTAAATTGCTATAGAAAGCAAAGAAAGAAATAAGGCTTTAGTGAAGATAGCGGCACATTTACCAGCAACATAGGGCGGACACCTAGTCTGCAGAGTCTTGTACAGATGAACAAGAGGAACAATATGTAAATATGAAGCCCTAAAAGATATAAACCCATCCAGATTATTATGAAAGGAAGGGGTGGAGGTGTTTATGGATCTTCCATTGATAAGACCCAGCTCTTCCTTTTCAGGCAACGTGCCATGGTAAACAGTAGGCATATTAGCTCATAGCCGCCAAACCATAGTATATCGATCTTTTGCAAACTAAATTTTGCAAATTAATTGTACCTACAGATATACCGTACCTGGACTTGAACACTTTATACTAATGTCCTATCCACAGGAAAGGTCAGCATCAGATTAACCAGGGCCTGACACCAGAACCATCAGCTGGTGAGACTGCCGGACGTTATAGACGAACTATACAGCCGAAAGCTGCCCTTATCCTATTCAAGTGAAGCGCCACTGCTACATTGTACAGAGTTTCTGGAGGCCGCATCAGCTGATTAGTCCAAGGTTTGGGTGTCAGACTGACCAATCTAATACTTTGGTCTACCCTGTGTATAGGTCATCAGTATCCAGTATGTTTAGATATTGGACAACCCTGTAATTATGAAACTACAGCTGCAGTAACAAGGCACAGCCACTACACAGTGCGAGGCGCTGTGCTTCCAGCTGGTACACTGTGTAGATGGTTCTGGAATGCCCTTTCAATTAGTTGTTCGGTGGGTGTCCTTTGTCCATCCCCACAATATCTTATTTGTGATCTTAGTCCAAATCTCTGAAAAACCGCTGTGAAGTATATTAGCAGGTTAAATGACTTCCAAATGGTAAAAGATCCATATAACTTTATAAAGTCACCAGACGACCCCTTCAATAACCAGCCACAATGTTTGTCAGCCAAGAGAGACCTCCTGACTGATGAGGATACATGGTCCAAGAAACAAAACATCAGCGATACAAGGGGAAAGGCCGCACCACATGTACTGCTGTATTAGGCTAGGGCCACACATAGGTGGACTGCTGCAGGTATCAAACTAAACTTGCTGCGGGTTTAACCCTTGTGGCTGGGTCGGTTTTCAAACTCTGTATTGCCAAAGGTGGAAGATCATACTGAACCCACAGCAAGAAATGGACCTGCTGTGTGCTTAAAACCCGCAGGACCAGACACTTTGCACTGTGAGCTTTTCCAGCCGTGTATGGATTAGCATTACACAGGTACTGTATATTGCAGTGGATTAGTCACCGGTGCAAACCTGCTCCAACATAGCTACGAGTGTCCCAACCTTAATCAGGATTTTTCCATCTTTTTCCAAAATAGCAGCAAGCAGTTAAAGAAAAAGTAAATCTTCTCAATATACATAAGTACAGTCTGAGTATTATACAAGCTAATCCAGCACAGTATATGGTGTAATACGCACAGTACAGGCAGGAGCGTACTGTCGCTGCTCTTATAAGAAAAGCATAAAGTGGTATTCACCATTAATGATTTCCGAGTCCTTCTGCTGCCATCTAAAGAATGTCTGAAATATTTAATCAAGTACCTGCACAGAGCAACCACAGAAATCATTATTATCTTCTGATGGTCAAATATAGTAGTAATGTATCAGACAAGTGTTCCAGGAAATCAAAGAATCTCCATCTGTTTCTTCATCCTATTGTGCACTAGAGAATCATTCTGTATTTAACCATTTCTTTACACTACATACTAGACATACATAACTGCCATACATATAGTTTTATATACACACCATCTGCTGCTTTACTGTGCTCGGGCAGTGAGTGCAAAGACTACTAGAAGGTATTAGGAGCCGGATTAGGGAACTCTTACAGCACCCGATGAAGAGTACTAGGACTCTGACAGTATTGATAACACAGGCAATGTGTCAGTCAATGGGTCAGTATATCAGTTATGGTGACTGAAGGAAAAGAGAATAGAAGTGATGAGCACTCTGATTATCATCATTCTTAAAGGAGTATTCAGACTGCAACATGGGCATATGGGACATCTAATGACCGGAGATCCTTAAAGGGAACGGGTCACCACAAAATTACCTATTTTGTCTATTACTATCTCTATTTAAAACAAACAAAAACCCTCCACTTTATCCTGCAATTTTCACTCTGGCCACTAAGCCTATTAACTGATACTTGCCAGTTCTATAGGAGTTTCTTGCAGAAGTCATCTCCTTTATATCACAGAAAAGGCAGACATAATAACAAAAGAAGAAGATTCCAGCTCTAAGCATTACAATAGAAGATAACAGCTTTATAATAGATGTCACAGCTTATTTACTCCCCTAGTGGCAGCTACAGGTGGCCAGTATGTTTAAAATGGAGGGTCTACCTATATAAAGATATATGATAGAATTGTAAAACCATTTAGGATTTATTAAACAAACAAAAAAACACCAACAACACTTGAAGGCAGCACAATTGGTAGCGCTCCTTAAGAATCAAGGTGAGATTAGGATTATATGATTAATGACGTAACCTTGCACACGGGAATACATTCTATATTACGTATGGTCATATATTTAATATTATAAATTGTATGATACAGTAGAACATAATAATAAATGCAACACAACAGAACAGGAACCAAATGCAAATGAGTGAATACTGAAAAAAAAAAACCAAAAACCCCAAGCCATAATAGAGACTTGAGAATGACTTCATGAATACAGGACAATGACAGGATGGATTAACCCACTGGTCATTGATGGGAGGTTATTTATTTACTGTCTCCCTCAATTTAAGGCAGATCTGCTCTGAGAAACCACATATCATATGCGAGAGATTATTTCCTGTAATGTGTTTATTTTCACGACTAGAGGTACATTATGTCTAATAAATCATAGTAAGGGCTTCTAGTGCACGCTGAACTGATGACATTTACCCGAGCTTAGATAGATTAAAGTCACGTGTGAGCCATTTATATAACGCTCAGATTGGAAGTCACTTGTAATGCTGTTATTATAGCTACATTAAGGCCGCACCGCAGTAATTACCATGGAGCAGATACAGAAAGAAACATCTATTGTCCTATGAAAACTTTACCAGGATATGGCGAGATCACTGGGCTAAGTCTATATATACCAATTTAACAGGGGCCACATATATAAAAGAAGCTTGGATTTTCTGTGCTAGTATTCTGCAGATGTTGCAGATTCTCTCTCTTCTTTCCCCAATATATCATCTTACCAGGCAGAATACATTAGACTGGATACACAGAGACCGGACCGTGACAGTATTCAGCAAACCGTACTAGTAAACCAAGAACTAAGTAGATAAAGATGATGTAATGTTCACCCATTGGTTCAATGAATATAGACAAAGAATCAGCTTACATATAGAGCGGATTAAAGGGGTATTCCGGTAATTACAAGTTATAGCTGATCCACCATGATCTGCCACTCCATTTAGACAGGACACAAGAGACCCCCATTCTAGGTGAGGTCCAGGAGTCAGACCCCATCAGTTATTCCCTAGATAAGCATTACTTGAATTCCTTTAAAAGAATGTTTTAAAGGGGTCACCTGGTAACCCCCAAATGTTGTAATGGCTGGATACGTTTATGGCCAATACATAACATTTATTTCAGTATTCTTGTCATTTCCAGCAGTCAGCCCACAAAGGGTCTGTCCGCGAGATGTATACGAATGTATACGAGAGGACTCCTAGGTGTCTCAGAACACGGACTCTTTCACGTCGACAACAAACAACAAGAACCTCAGCATCTTTTCACCTATTTCCCATTACAGGAAATCTGTCACTATGTTTTGCCCCAATTGCTGTAATGGGTAAAGTCACCAGAACTATAAGCCCAGTAACATGAATAAAACACTTTTTTTTTCCCGGCTTCCTGATCGGCGCCTCCATTGGCAAGATTTTTTATTTTTTTTTAAATGATATGCTAATGAGCCGTTTGGTGCCACGAGAACAATGGTGACGCCCTGGTTGCACCAAACAACTCATTAGATTATCAGGATAAAACTAATATCTCAGCAAGAGAGGTGCTGAAAAGGAGACTGAAAAAGGGGTTTTATTCACATGATTCCTGGCTATCCTAGAGCTCAAGAGGGACAGCTCTGCTGACACTCCCTTTAAGTGTGTTTAGCTTTAGACTGATTGGACAATGAAGTCACATGACAATGTAATCTGACCGATGATGTGACATCACCAGGAACTGTATATTGTACAGAGGTTGGTTTTCAGTATGCAGCACCTTTATACACCTATTTTAACACTTACATTAAGAGCATCAAGATGTATCTCAGGAAACATAGCCAGCCTGGATTTAGGATCACAGCCATAAAAGCTTATGTTTACAGTAACCTAGTGAACATTTACAGTACTTTGTACAAGATCACATGTCATAGCTTGAAATTTCTCAGATGAAATCCGTGGGATAAATACAGAGCAGACAGGACAAACATTCTCAAGAAAAATAAAGCCAAAACAAAACATACAGAAGAGACATATTGTGCATTCTTAAAATGCAAGATCAGAATGAAAAGGAGACACACACATTAGAAATTGTGAATTGAGCCATCCGGAATGACTGATAATGTAGAGTATAGGAGGTCTGACTCTCCCCTGACAGCAGATGTCACAGGAGGGGGGGGGGGAGATAAGGCAGCAGCACTTCAACATGTCCTATCCTTTTGTTCTAAAGGGAGAGAAGTCGCCAACAGAGGGGTCTGGCAGTGGCCTACTCCACTCTTTACATGGAGAGCACATGCATGCATGGCCAAGCCATGTGTGCACGTGAATGTGTATACAAAACAGAGGTATGAGAAAATGCTTTCTTGGCTGCCAGCTATCTAATGTGTATGGCCAGGCCCAAGCTAACTACAGACATGAGATTCCCATCTTCAGACTATTAGTAGATCCAGATAAATTTAGTAAGATGATGTATGTGATGGATGTAAACATAATGGTGACCATACACGTAGGACAATTTGGCCAAACTCTTGTACAGATAACTCACCTGATTCCTCCATATACACTCATGCTTGGCCGAATGCCCATGTGCTGGAACGATGAGGACCCTGCTGTCAGACACCTTTGTCAGTAGCTTCGCTCTCCACAGACCAAAAGTATTAGGGATGATCCTTATCTCCTGTCATTGGGGGAGAGTCTGGAGGCCCCATACATATTAGAAGGCCAGCTGGTTCCACCAAAAATCAGAGGGTTCAGGTAAGAATCACCTAAATGTGTAAGGCCAGCTTAAGATTAACAGTATTAAGCTTTGGATAGCTACTGGCCGATAGCAATACTACCTGAGCCCCCATACCATTGCTGGGCCGAGTGTGCACATGTAGCAAACCACTGTCAAACCACTACAAGGTGTCTATCTCCTTTGAGAACAAAAAGAATTTGGCATGTTGTAATTCAGAGGTCATGGGAGAGATAGCGCCCCACCACACACACTAGAGCTGTGATGGCGAACCTATGGCACGCGTGCCAGAGAGGGCACGCAGAGCCCTTTCAGTTGGCACGCGCGCCGTCGCTATGATCGCTCACTAACCGGGAATCCGGTATAGGATTCCCGGTTAGTAAGCGATCGCTTCTTTCAGCTGTATGTGCATACGTACATACAGCTGAAAGCTGTCACTGTAGGCCTCGGTCCGCGGCCTACAGTGACTGCAAAGTGTGACCTCTGCGCCGATGCAGGCGCGATGACGTCATTCATCAGCGCCTGTGAACAGAAGGAGGAGGAGGAGGACGCTCTTCGTGGGACAAGGTAAGTAACGTAAACTACTGTGTGGGGGCCTACTGTGGAGAATAAACTACTGTATGGGGGACACTGAAGCATCTAATACTGTGTGGGGGACACTGAAGCATCTAATACTGTATGGGAGACACTGAAGCATCTAATACTGTATGGGGGACACTGTGAAGCATCTAATACTGTATGGGGGACACTGAAGCATCTAATACTGTATGGGGGACACTGAAGCATCTAATACTGTATGGGGGGACACTGAAGCATCTAATACTGTGTGGGGGACACTGAAGCATCTAATACTGTGTGGGGGACACTGAAGCATCTAATACTGTGTGGGGGGGACACTGAAGCATCTAATACTGTGTGGGGGGGGGACACTGAAGCATCTAATACTGTGTGGGGGGGACACTGAAGCATCTAATACTGTATGGGGGACACTGAAGCATCTAATACTGTGGGGGGGACACTGAAGCATCTAATACTGTATGGGGGACACTGAAGCATCTAATACTGTGTGGGGGACACTGAAGCATCTAATACCGTGTGGGGGACACTGAAGCATCTAATACTGTGTGGGGGACACTGAAGCATCTAATACTGTATGGGGGACACTGAAGCATCTAATACTGTATGGGGGACACTGAAGCATCTAATACCGTGTGGGGGGAGGACAATGAAGCATCTAATACTGTGTGGGGGGGGGACACTGAAGCATCTAATACTGTATGGGGGACACTGAAGCATCTAATACTGTGTGGGGGACACTGAAGCATCTAATACTGTGTGGGGGACACTGAAGCATCTAATACTGTGTGGGGGACACTGAAGCATCTAATACTGTGTGGGGGACACTGTGAAGCATATACTACTGTTTGGGGGGGCCAAAGTGGAGAATATAATACTGTGCGGGGGCCACTGTGAAGCATATAATACTGAGTGGGGCCCCTCTGGAGCATATAATACTGAGTGGGGGAAATTCTGGAGCATATAATACTGTTTGGGGGCCACGGTGGAGCGCATTGTACTGTCTGGGGGCCATTTCGTAGCACATTGTACTGTGTTGGGGCCCTTCACTATTTATATCACACAGTATCTGTTTTATAGCAGACATGTGATATTATTACAGGCTGTAATAACATTGCACGGTCAATATAAAACAGATCCTGGTTAATTTAAGGCTAAATTGTCGTGTTGGCACTTTGCGATAATTTAGTGGGTTTTGGGATGCAGTTTGGGCACTCGGTCTCTAAAAGGTTCGCCATCACTGCACTAGAGGATTGGCAGCATGGTGGCTCAGTGGTTAGCACTGTAGCCTTGTAGGTTCAAATATGACCAATCACAACATCTGCATGGAGTTTGTATGTTGTCCCTGTGTTTGCGGGGATTCCTCCCACATACCAAAAATATACTAATAGGTAAAGTGGCACAACGCTGCCTGTGCTTTGAGTCCACTGGTGAGAACAGTGCATTACAAATGTGTCAATGTCCTTTAGTCTCATTCACTTTGTTGAATGATGTGGAAAAAAATCAAACAATAAAAAAAAAAAAAAAAAAAAAAAAAAAAAAAATTAAAACAATAAAAGGTGATGTGTGAACGTAGTCATTTAGGAATACTGTGGTGTGATCAGGTCTGGTGAAGGGCATCAGTGGGGATCCCAATAAACGCAAGCAGCACTATGAAATGTTTTGGCATGTCAGAAGATGTAGGAAAATCCCTGTAAGTATTGTAGGTAGTTCTAGACAGACGGCTTCAGTATCTCCTTCAGATGAGCACACAAAGGAAATGTGTGTGTTATCGCTGTGCAGGAAGGTGACAAACCCACGACACATAGCGCAGGGTCATTATAAAAGGTGTAAGTTTTAATAGCCCTTGAAATAAAACCTGAGGATACGTCACTACCGACTGTATGAAACCAGAGACGACAATTCGCCAGGGCATAGTTTACAGAGGAGAAGAAACAAATCCTATCATTAGTTAATATACTCCCTGGAGGAAGCTGTACAGACTGTAACAGACACACGGATTACACTATAGCGTACATCCAGCGCAGGATTTTATAGGTCAATTTACTCTCTAAAAAATTGAAAGGCAAGGCGCCACTTTTTTTTCTGGCTTGAAAACCCCTTTAATAAGCACAGGGAATACTGAAACGTATAAGACAAAAACTAGTATTTTAATGAAAACATTGGCCGAGTTCTAACAGCCCCATCTTCCCTATGAACGAATCTGTGCATCCAGCTTAGAGGTGGGCCAAATAACCATTAGGCGGCTTCACATGTGTGTATGTCGCCTGTGACACACAGATAATATGTCAGTCATATTTTCCCAATATAACACCCTGCAAGGACATGGACCCCAACCATCAGTCATCTGTGATGTGAGGAATCGCTGAGGAACTACAGCCCTGCGATCCTGTTTTCAGTACAGGATAGTAGTCTCTCAGGGAGGCAGGGAATACTAGCATCCAGACAACCATGATCCCTGGAGTCCGGGTCCCTGCTCAGAGTTTGGTCTGGGAAATAGCCAACGCATGATCTGTATTTCACAGACAGCATACGCCGGTGTAAAGCTGGACCCAAAAAACAACATTCAACAATTTTTAATTTCATTTTTTTTATTTAGTCTGCTTTCAGACTGCTGTAATGTAGCTTCCTATCAGGGATGACTATTTAATTGTAAGGCAGGGTTCACACTACCGTTGATGTCCGTTCTGATAGTGTCCGTTAAAAAAAGAAAAACAAAACAAAAAAAAAAACGGACACCTATCATAACATACATTAACGGACACTAACTGATATTAATGTGTCCGTTTTTTAACTGATCCAATTAATGGACACATTAGCATCAGTTAGTGTCTGTTTTTTAACACTGTTTTTTTTAACACTGTCCGTTTTTTGGGGGGGGGGGGGTTCTGCTTTCTGAGCATGCACAGGAAAAAAAACGGACATAAAATAACTGATGGCTGTCAGTTACTGTCTGTTATAAGTCTGTTACCCATAGACTTCAATGTTAAAAAAATAATGGACACTTGCTGTCCGTCAAGAATCTTATTTCAAACGGACAAAAAAGTCCTGCATGTAGGATTTTTTGTCCGCGAAAAAAAAAAGGACTTCTGACGGATTTGGTGTAAACGGACACAATATAAAAACCCATTGAAATGAATGGAAATTTTAACGGATTTCTGACGGTTCAGCAAGTGTCTGATGCTAAAATCTTGTAACGGACAATAGCAACGGACACTACTGACGGTCACCAACGCCCCCTAAAGGACAGGATCAATTTTTTTTTTTTTTTGGAGATATTGTCCATACTTTATTCACAACCTACTCTTGATGCAAGTTATCTGTCCCCTGGCCTCATACTTTCTGCAAAAAGAATAGCGTTGTCACATAGATCCCTCATATGGTCATAAGAATAAATAAACTCTAAAAAGGAGTATGGCATGGTCGAAAATGATGTGTTACTCCATACACGCAAGAGTCATGAACCCCAACTTACTCATAAACATGTTGGAGCATGTGAAAGGGAATAAGCCATTGCCAGACTCCAATGTTACCACTTATCTCAACGGTAAGGGAAAAAAACACACACACACACACACACACACACACACACACACACACACCAGGTCTGCCCCATAGACACTAAGTTATATATATTGTGTATGTTTAAAGGAAATACGCCATCACTTTCTGATCTCTGTGGCTGTCCTAAATAATCCTGAGAATGGAGGGCCTGCACTGTTAGTTTAGCCATCTGGCTTCTTCTGTATCCTCCCCGTGGCACTGCCAGGCACCTATGGCGGGAGGCCACACTGGAAAAAGGAAAAACATCATATGTTCACAGCTCTAAACTAGGTCATAAAGTGATGACATATCTTAAGAGATCGAAAAAAAACCCTTTAAAATATCAATACAATAAGGTTATCTATAAATTTTCAAGCGAGCGAGCATCTCCAAGCGCTTCCAGGGTATGTTAAAGGGGTTTTCTGGCCCCGAATTGATTTTCCATACTGATCACCTATCCCCAGAATAAGTCATCAGTATGATGTGCAGGGGTCCGACGCCCATACCCCACACAGATCAGCTGTTGCAGTAGTCTTTGGGTTTCGGAAACTGCTCGTGGATGGGCAGAGTTGTTCCTATTCAAGCCCATCCACTGTCTAGTGGGGTTTTCAGAGAACTGCAGCACTACCGCAATAGTACTTTAATTGGAACGGTACTGCATGCGCTGTCGTCCACTAGCAGCTTCTGCGGCTGCTGCGACAGCTGATCTGTGTGGGGTTTGGGTGCTGGACCTTCACAGTCTGGATAACCCCCTTTAAGACCCCAGGCAGTAAATCCCAGTGAGCACCATGCATTGTTGGAGGATGGAGGATCAGTAAGAAGTACGGTCTTTTTTTTAAACTTTTACTTTTTTTTTTTTTTTTTTGTCCCTGACATCCCTTTTAACCACATAGATTCCCAGTTACTTGTTTCAACTCGCAAAAGACAGTATCATGGATTTAGCTGTAATGTGTCCAATTTGTAAGACATCCGGGCACGGACTCTTCCTCCGTAAGCTACAAATCCACATTATACTTATTTTATTGTTCTAGTAAGTATGTTATAAAACCGCTTTCCAGCAAGTAACATGCTCTGGCAAACACAATGTTACAAAATGTGGTAATAATCTAAAACTAAATTCATGCTCATTGACCATATCAGTTTATGACCACAATATAATACAGAATCATTCCGTCCACAACGTAACATTTTCCTATGGGGGAAGGGGTGCAAAGTTAAAATTCAGTATTTAAATGGCACTACAAGTTTCCACTACAAATTTGTTTAAAGGTTAAATGTGGTTTAGTATTTATTTCCACCTCCCCACAAAGACAACAAAAACCACATCACAGCTTCAAGGCAACAGGAGGAGACAACTCCGATCACACAGGTGAAGCAGCTAAAGCACGGCCTCCTTATTACACGAGTACTAGGAGGACATTGAGACTATAATATGATAACTCATTGTCAGAGGAATTATGGCTGCACAGCTCATTGGAGACAGAAGAAAAGATCCATCTCTGGTGGTCTGGACTGGAACACTTAATATAGAAACAAAATGATAAGGTCAAGCAGAAATAGGGGTTCATTTCCTGATCTGTTCCACCTTGTGCTGGTGGTTGGCAGGAGGGGATAGGGTTAAGCATATGGGATGGGGCTTAAAGTGTAACTAAACTTTCGGATAACTTGATTTTCTGGCAGTATTTGTGTCATTAATAAATTTTGTAATATACTTAGTTAACAAATTTTGGCTCCTTTCTGTGAAATTCTGCATTTTTCCCCTCTCTCCCTGGCTTCTGTATTGAGAGCTGTTCCTGCCTCTCACTGAATGTTACTATGTATGGTGAGGGGCCTGTAAAATGTAGAGAAAATGAGGGTGAGAGAGGGTCACTTCAAACAGTTATTTCTCGGACATTATAAAACATACAACCTTGCTTCTGGTGTCATAGGAAAGAGGGGATTCTCTTCTAACATTATGGTTACAATGCTATCTAAATTATTTCCAAAGATATCACTGGTTGAAAACACAGTTGGGATTAGGATATTTATATGCAGCTGTATAATGTATGATATAGAAATCCCAATCCCGACTGTGTTCTCAACCAGTGGAAATAATTTAGATAGTACTGTAACCTTAGAATTTTCCCTTTAATAAGACACCAAAAGCAAGTTTGTTTTATAATGTCCAAGAAATAACTGTTTGAAGTGACCCTCCCACCGCTCATTTTCTCTACATGTCACACAGTCCGGTACTCCAGTACACAGTAACATTCAGTAAGAGGCAGGCAAAGCTCTCAGTACAGAAACAAGGGAAAGAGTTAAAAAAATGCAGGATTTCACAAAAAGGAGCCAAAAATATATTACAAGATTTATGAAATTACACAAATCGTGCCAGAAAATCAAAAGTTGTCGGAAAATTTATTGCCTCTAGCTATATTGTCCTACAGCAGACTGGACAAAGAGAGTAGCTGCTGCCCCAGCCAGTTGTCTTGCAGACTGTCACAAGACTGTGAGCAATAGGAGGAGGGTAGCATAGCCGAGCTTCTTGGTCACACATTCTTAGTTTTAATTACAATATAAAATATAAAAGAGGATGAAGAGAAAAGAGAAAGCTTTGGGATATTTTTTTTAAATTTTTTTATCTTTAGCTAGAATGACCCTTAACCCATTTTTGTACATTTCTAAATCCCTTTCCTATCCAGTCCATTTGCAATGTGTTTCCAGTTTGATAACCTAATTCAATAAGGTAAATGTCTGGCATTAAACATAAGGGAAGCTTGGTAAACATCCAAACTCATTGGGGCAGACGGTCACAAAGAGGAGAAAAGATGATCTGCCATGAGGCATGACTTCTACGTGAGCATTGGCTTTCCTAGTAATCCCATACTGTTGTAATAGCTATACAATGAACTGACAACGTGCTCCACTTGTCTGCACTACACGTTCATTTCTTGCATGATGCATTATACAATGTTAAAGGTCTAATGCAAGAAACTTGTTTGTGATCCAAAAATGTAAAGATGTTCTCAGCGGAGGAATAAACGTCTTGCAAAAGGAAGCTGAATGTCACACAAGTAATGTGCTTGCTTTATCAACATACAACCTCCCCGAGGCTGTGGTGCCTCCAAGAACTACTGTTCACTACCAGATGATGGCATACAGCCATCTGCACTGCTCAGTATCGCACGCCATGTCCACCCACCTGACATCTGGAGGAGGTGTGCATGGAACAAACTAGACTATAAATTACATAGAAGCAATACTCACAAGAAACCAACACAAAAGGTGCAACCCTGGCTAAATGGTCCAGTGAGACGATTAGATCATGTGACCGAGAGTCAGAGTGGCAGAGATACATGACTTGTGGTTTCCTACAGTGCTGAAGAATCATCATGAGGGGGACCAGGGTATATATTACTAAGTTTGCTCATACTGTGCAGTGAATACACTAAAAAAAAAAAAAAAAAAATTATCCTCCACATAAATCCTTTAAATCTTATGTGTATGGAGAACCACCAACATTTCTGCCAATTATCTGATACCAACTGGCTATGTTTTCCAGAAACAGGTAAGGGTGCTCTCATCTGTCATAGGGTAAGAGCAACAGAGTCTTACAGAAACAGGGTGACGGATGCAGTGACAGAAACTTTCTTCCATCGTTGTTTTTTTTTTTTTTTTTTACTTTTCTACTGTTAAAGTCTGTTGCTCTCATCCCATGACAGATGAGAGCAGCATTACATGTAGTTTCTACAAAACCTTCCCCGAATTATCAAAAAATCCTACAATAAGAGCAGCAACCATTAAAGGGAGTCTGTCACCAAGAAGAAGCATATTAAGGCTGAGGCCCCACGTTGTGGAAACGCAGCTTTTTTTGTTGCAGATTTTGCTGCGTTTTTTTTGAGCCAAAGCCAGGAGTGGATTTAGCAGAAGGTAGAAGTATAAGAACTTCCTATATATTTCCTATTCCTTTTGTAGCCATTCTTGGCTTTGGCTCAAAAAACCTCAACAAAAAAAAGCTATGTTTCCGCAATGTGGGGCCTCAGCCTAAACCAGTAACCCAGATAAAGGTCGGGGGGGTTCAGTATTAGAGCAGTGTGGGGTGTAGGAGACTGGAGCAATGGAACCGCCCTCAGTGCTCCAGACTACTCATTTCTATATTGTGAGAAAAACCATTCTCTGAATGAAGGAACAGATTTTCATGATGAAAAAGGAGTTACGTTCCAGAGAGTCTGACCCATCTGTGTTGTTGGTTTAATATGCTTCACCCAGGTGGCAGACTCCATTTAATAATGGTAGTGTAAGAGTACCTTGACAGGTTAAATTTATGATCTGCCATCCCCCCCACCTGACCAGTTATTTGGTGTACAATATATTATAAATCAGCTTCCACTACAGATACATGTCTTCAACCATCGCTTGATAGAAATTCTGTCAATGTGTACAGGGATCACCAACCAGGGTGCTGAAAGTTTTCTTAAGTGATATATTAATAGCACCGCATTTATTTATTAAAAAAAAAAAAAGTGTCACAGCCTAGATGTCTCATGCAAATTATTAGCCATTAAAAATGTTAAAACTGGAGAAAAAGTAACTTGACTCCCATGATGTCTGGCTTATAAAATTTACTCACTCCATTAAAACGGTGCTTATTGAATTGTCTATTTGCATTTCGTTGCGAAGCGCGGCTTCCCTCTAATTAGACTATATTATGTTTTCTATTATTTGATTTTCCAAATCCAGGGAAAGTTGCCATATCACAGCAGGACTTCTCTTGAAAATAATAAAAGACTCTTGGGGCATCAAACCACTCGGAGGATTAAAAGTGTACAGTAAAGAAGAAGAAAAAAAATCATCAATTTCTGTAGCGCATTTACATTTCACTATTAGTATTGGGTTTAAAAATAATCAGAGATAATACCACCGCCGAGAAAAAGTGATTCCTAATGACCTTGACATAGACATTCTGTGAAGTGATTAAGTAACTCATTAAGATGAATGATACAGACATTACGGATATTACAGAGCGGCACATTACCAAGTAAAATATGGGCTCATTCCTACGAAGGAATAACCCACAAACCATTCCAGATAAAACAAGTTTTCCTTTTGAGTTATTTAAAGCCACGACGAAACTGTGTGTTTCTATTACACTAAAAATCACAAAGGATTAGCAATGTTAATGCTTCGCTGCCTACTTTAAGCAATTTCTCCAAAATAAAATATATCAATCATTCCCCTGCTATTCACTAAGAGTTTTATAGCCTTCATATCTGAAACACTCAAAGTTAATCCCCATTATTATGACAAAGCTTCTATCTTGAGAAATCCTCTAATTAAAATTAACCAGGCGGTTGCTTGGGATGATCTGCACTTTTGATGTATCGCACATGTTATAGCAGCCATTGGGGACCAATTTACCTGACTGGTTCTACAGGCATAGGTACGAAGAATGGTTGCCGGGGACAGACAGTTCGGAATGACCATTACTGTTTATATGGGAAGTATGTGCAATTAAAAAAAAAACAAAACAAAAAAAACGACAGCTTAGGGATGACCTAATAAAATGTAGAAATATATGGATGACTTGCAACTGACATGGGAGCATCCAGTAAGGGGAATGAGGTTATGGAACTCACTGCCACAAGATGTAGTAATGTCTGACAACTTACAGTTCAAGAGGGGCCTGGATGCCTTTCAGAAAAGTAAGAATATCACAGGTTATGGGAGTTAGCCATTTTTTGCATAGGATGTTGATCAAGGGACTTAGGCCAATTGCCGTATTTGTAGTTGGGAAGGATTTTTTTTCTCAAATGAGATCAACTTGGTAGGGTTATCGGCTGGATTTGATGGAATAAAGACTTTATCCACCCTTATCTACTATGTTACTATCGAATTATAACAATATTCATTTTAACAGTTTATAGAGCACAGTCGGCCCCTACAATGATAGAAAAATGTGTAGAACACAAATGGCGGCCACACAGCAACCACTGTTCTGACTCAATAGCTTGGCTGCAAGTGTGAGGTTGTGAGAGTGTCCTGTAGTCTCTATGCTAACCAGCAATTTACACCAAGATATCTATCAGATAGTGTTCAACTCAACTGAGGAGGCGTAGATAAGATTCCAGATGCTTTAATCCAGGTAAATCTTGTAGAACCTCATACAGCAGTAGGTGAAGAATGATGAAATACCAGGAGCTGAGCAGACATGTTGCTTACAAAGAAGTGAAACTAAACTGAGGGGGAGAGAGGAGGAGCTACAGCATCACAGCTAAGGATACAGAGAGAGAAAAGGGACAAACTACAAAGACAAACAGTATCACAGATACATGTCAGTGAATTAAACCAAGTCCTGGGACATGACACTCCCCGCCTGAAATCTTTAGATTTCAATGAAAACAAACATTAAATGTCCTGAGATGTCCATAAAGTCCTCTTCAAACCTGAAAAACAAAAAAGAAACATGCACAACAAACAATAATCAACAGTTAGTCCAAATAAACCAATCTTCAGGTCGGGAAGCCGCAATTTGCCAACACCTCCACCGACCCACACTGTAATCCACAAGAACACGGTTTTAGTTCATGGAAGGAAGCTCCCCGCCATGAGCTGTGAATGGTGTCCTTATCTTCTTTTATGTGATGTCTCCTCTTGGAAGAAGAAGCACCAGTTCATTAATTGGGCGGAAGAAAACTCGCACTGAGCCTCCCTTGGTTACCTTGACCTCCACTTTCCGAGTCTTCCCATCATCACTAGGGACAACTTTAGTGATGAGACCCATAGGCCATTCATTCCGATGGACTTCTTTATCCCTTAGAAGGACGAGGTCACCCACCTGGAGATTAGGTTTTGAGGTCTGCCATTTGTGACGGCTCTGTAGCATGTGGAGGTACTCTGTTTTCCAGCGGTGCCAGAACACATTGGACAGGTGTTGAACTTGTTTCCATTGGCGTCTGTAAATGTCACTGTGATCTAAGGTACGTGGAGAGGTAGCAGCAGTACCAATTTTCTGAGTAAGAAGCGTTGCTGGGGTTAAGATAATTGGAGATTCAGGGTCTGAAGATACTGGGACAAGTAGCCTTGCATTGATTATCGCAGACACTTCAGCAAGAAAGGTTATTAACGTCTCATGGGTAAGCAGTGTCGACTTGTGGTCCATCAACATAGAGTCAAGGATTCTGTGTGTGATCCCAATCATACGTTCCCAGGAACCTCCCATATGGGATGAATGTGGAGGGTTAAACGTCCAAGTGCACCCATTGTTGGATAAGAAGTTGTCTAACTGCAGTTCTTTGCAGGCTCCAACGAAGTTAGTGCCACAGTCAGACCTCAGTTGTTTCTCAGCAGGCAGTGGAGTGTTCCAGTCCATGTTCTCAGTGGTAAGCTGTCTTAGTAATATCTTGCCTTGAATGGTGATGGGAGCAATGAAACCAAGAGGATCATAAATGCTGTTCACAACAGATAAAACTCCTCGTTTGGTGAAAGGTTTGTCACAAGAAGACACTTGGAATGTGAATGTGTCTTGTTCAGTGTTCCATAGCAATCCTAGGCTGCGTTGCATAGGAGGAGTATCAGAACTGAGATCAAGATCCTTCAAGTTGATTGCATGATCATCAGAGGGAAATGCCTTCATTACTTCCATATTGTTGGAGATGATCTTGTGAAGTATGAGATTAGCTACAGACAGCATTTCCTGTGTTCTAGAGAGGAGATCGATCACTTCTTCACTTGCAGGTAAGGATTTAAGACCATCATCAACATAGAAGTTCCTCTCAACAAACTGACGAGCATCAGAGCCATACTCTTTCTCACCTTCATGGGCGGTCCTTCTCAGTCCATAGATCGCTACTGCAGGAGATGGGCTATTGCCAAAGACATGTACCTTCATCTGGTAATCTATGACTTCATTGTTGACATCATTGTCCTTATGCCATAGGAACCTGAGATAGTTTCTGTCATCATCCTTAACAATGAAGCAATGAAACATCTGTTGGATGTCGGCCATCACTGCAACTGGTTCCTGTCTGAAACGGATTAAGACTCCTATGAGGCTGTTGTTTAAGTTAGGACCAGTGAGGAGCAGGTTGTTGAGAGAGACGCCTTCATACTGAGCACTAGAATCGAACACGACCCTGATTTGGTCAGGTTTGCGAGGGTGATACACGCCAAATGATGGAAGGTACCAGCATTCTTCTCCTTCCTTTAGTGGAGGTGCAGGTTCTGCATGATCTCTCTCAAATACCTTCTGCATGAAACCTACAAAGTGTTTCTCCATCTCTGGTTTCCTCTTGAGGGTACGTTTTAAAGAGGAAAATCTAGAAACTGCTTGCTTCAGATTGTTTGGTAGTTTTGATCTCGGGGAGCGGAAATGTAAGGATGCTACCCAGCTGTTGGAATCATCTTGAATGAATTCCTTGTCCATAAGTTTGAGAAATTCTTTATCAGCTATAGCCGGTGCCAGCTTGTTGTCATCACTTGTTGTATTGAACACTGTTAATCCAAGGGTGTCGTCCCCAGGCAGGAAAGTATTCACGTTGTCTCGGTGATTATGCAGCCACTTACTGTTGCTTATCTTCTCTTTCACTTGGTAGTGATGTGGACATGGCTGAAAACAAGTGCTGCGACCATTTGGTAACATATGTGTCTTAAATGAAGAAATATTGGTGGGCCTTTTCATCCTACCTATGCAGACGTTGCCAATGATTACCCATCCTAGATCGAGGCGCTGGGCAAATGGTGCATCATGTGGTCCATTAATTTGCTGGCGTATTTTGTGCAGTCTGAGAATGTCTCTACCTAGCAGAACTAGAATGTCTGCATTTTTGTCAAGGGATGGTATTTCACTGGCTATAGCCCTTAGATGAGGGTGCTGGAAAGCCGCCTCTGGTGTGGGTATCTCTTCTCTGTTTGATGGTATCTGGTTGCACTCAACAAGTGTGGGCAAAGGTATCTCCAGATTGCCCTTGAGAGAAGCTATTACGAGACCACTGGCCCTTCTTCCAGAAACCTCTGATATGCCACTACAAGTACCCAAGGTATACGGATAAGTATCACCCTTTAAGTTAAACAGATCAAAGAGTTCTGACCTTGCAAGTGAGTGGTTGCTCTGGTCGTCCAAGATGGCGTACACCCTCAGAGCCCTTTCTGGTTGGCCCTTGGGGTATATATTGACTAGGCATATCCTTGCACAGGACTTGTCACAAAGGTCTTCTCCGCAGACTTCTGTACATGAGGAAGATACTGTGGTAGTATTTGCTGATTGATCTGTGTTCTCCCCGCCATGCTTAGTTGGGGAAGGGGAACCTCTAGGTGGTGTGGCACTAGGCTGGGCTGGATGAAGAGCTTGTACATGGTCCTCACTGCCACACTCTATACACTTAATAGCAATTTTACAGTCTCTAGCAACATGTTCAGTAGAGGAACAACATTTGAAACATATCCCTAGTTTCTTTAGAAGCTCTTTACGTTCCTGGATTGGTTTCCTCCTGAAGCCAATACACTTCTTGAGGGGATGAGGCTTCTTGTGAATAGGACACAGACGGTTAGGATTTTCTACCTTTTCGTCTTGGTTGCTGTTGCAACTGCTTTCTTCTGGTGCTGATGTAGGTATAGGAAGAATATCAGTCTTTTTCACCGAAACTGGGCCTCTGCGGTTTCTGTAGTTAGAATGTGAGCTGTCATACTTAATAAGAGGTGAACCAGGAACACTGGGATCCCCATAGGAAAAGCTTGGGTCATTCTTGGATTCTGCAATGTTCTTGATAAACTCACAGAAGTAGGAAAATGGAGGAAAGGAGACTCTATTCTCATTTTTGTATCTTGACCCAACTGTGGTCCACCTTTCTTGAATATTATATGGCAACTTGGTGACTATCGGGTTTACCCCACGAGCAGTGTCCAGGTAACTGAGGCCCGGTAGGAGAGTGTCCGCCTTAGCCAGTAGGAGCTCCATGAGTAGGTCACTAAGTTCTTGAAATTTCTGATGATCCTTACCAGATATCTTTAGAAACCCTTGCAACCGTTTGAACAGAGCATTCTCTATTGCTTCAGGACTGCCATAGGTTTTCTCCAGTCTTTCCCAAGCAGCGGTAAGGCCTGCTATGGGGTTGTAAATGTGGACGGATCTGAGTCTTTTAGCACGTTCTGTGGACTGTGGGCCAAGCCACCGGATAAGCAAATCTAGTTCTTCAGCTGCAGTAATGTCAAGGTCACTGATTGCAGTTTTGAAGGCACATTTCCAGCCTCTGTAGTTCTCAGGTTGGTCATCGAACCTTGTGAGTCCAGTCTTAGTAAGCTCACGGCGAACCATGTACCTTGCAAACTCTGACATGTCTGTTCTCTCTGACTTTAAATATTGAGTTGCTGGCTGAGTAGCGGTGATTACGTTGTTAGTGGGGTTCTGGTTAACAGAGGTAGGTAGCGTAGGGGCTGCGTAGGCATTCAGCCTAGGAGCTAGCTTAAAGTCCATAGGTTTAGCCACATATGGATGTGAGACTGGACGGTTGTTTGCAGTCTGGTGGTATGGTGTCACATTGGTGTTTACCTGAGTATCAGTATATTGCATTTGCTGAGGTGCAAGGCTTTGGGAATCCATGAAGGAAGAAGAAACTGGATGCTGGACAGGCAGGGCATTGTACTGACCTTGAATGCGGTGTGCTTCAGAAGATACTGTGCCCTGTTGCACTGGAGAAATGTTGTCCCTGACAGGAACATTTGTGGCAAATAGGGATTCACTGCTTTGGCTTAGTACATAGTCTCTTGTGCGCTTGAGGGGATCCTCTGCTTCCACATCACACAAACTGGTGCTGTCGCTTTCACTTCCACTGATGGCCTGTTCTAAAATGCTTAACCTTGCCATGGCTGCAGCATGCTCATACTGTTTCTCTAGAGCTTCCATTTCTGCTTTCTGTTGAGCTGCCTTAGCTTCCATCTCTGCTTTCTGTTGTGCAAAGGCTGCCTGTATCTTAGTAGCTTCCACCTCTGCACGTGCTTTTATAAGTTGCTCACTGAGTGTGGAAGATTTTGAGGAACGTGACTTAGATGTACGCTTTGAACGCTTGGTAGACTCAGAAACATGGGATGCCATTTCCTGCAGTTGCACAATTCTTGCCTCTGTCCTTAACTTAGTTTCATGTACTAAGCTGTCTCGTTCTGAATTGAGATGCTGGAAGCTTTGCAATTCAACTAAAGAATCGTCTGTATGAAGTTTCCTCAATATGCTTTCATACTCCTCAGCTTTCATTTTATAATGTCCATGCATAGCACAAAGCTGTCGCAGAGCTCCCTCTAGTGGTGATATATGGTATGCAGGCAAGCACATGGCAGACATCTTAGTCTGTATTTTCTGCCACCATTTTGAGAGTTCACAGGAATGTTCATGCTTTAAACCTTCTAGATTGTCTCTAACCTGTTTAATTGAGCGTCTAGCCTTCTCACTGGGCTGCAGACTGAGGTCCATGCTACCTTGTGCTTCAGGGTGCCCTTCAGCCATGATGCAACTCAAACAGGATAAATATAACTTTGCTGGAGTAAGATGGCTGCTTGCTAGAATCTTCTTATGCTGAGGGAGTCTGAGCTGCAGATGCAACTTACACAATGCTGATTCCTTCTGGCTTCAGGTAACTTGCTGTGACTGACTGTATGTCAGAAGTTGGTGAACTGTCTTACAGCCGTATCTGGCAGTCTTTATGCATCATTTTTCACTGTTCTGACTCAATAGCTTGGCTGCAAGTGTGAGGTTGTGAGAGTGTCCTGTAGTCTCTATGCTAACCAGCAATTTACACCAAGATATCTATCAGATAGTGTTCAACTCAACTGAGGAGGCGTAGATAAGATTCCAGATGCTTTAATCCAGGTAAATCTTGTAGAACCTCATACAGCAGTAGGTGAAGAATGATGAAATACCAGGAGCTGAGCAGACATGTTGCTTACAAAGAAGTGAAACTAAACTGAGGGGGAGAGAGGAGGAGCTACAGCATCACAGCTAAGGATACAGAGAGAGAAAAGGGACAAACTACAAAGACAAACAGTATCACAGATACATGTCAGTGAATTAAACCAAGTCCTGGGACATGACAACCACAGTCTACTTGTAGAGCACCGAATGGGATCCATGACTTAAAGAGGACCTTTCATGTCCTCATGAAAGTTCGGTTTTATATACTGGGAGAAAGCAGACAGTGCGCTGAATTCCGCGCACTGTCGGCTTTCCCAGTATGTGCCCCAGTGCTGGAGAGGTCAGTGCCGTTAATTTCAGCACCGATCTCTCCCCACTATCAGAAGGGCGTTTCTCATAGCTCAGCATCATTGCTGGGCTGTGAGGAACGCCCCCCCCAGACTGTACTCTAACATAGCCTTGTACTGTCTGAGGGGACGTTCCTTACCACCCAGCGCACTGTCGGCTTTCTAGCGGTATATAAAACCGCACATTGAAAGGTTGTCGTTAAGGTTACCTCAATGAGGTTACCTCATTCGGTGCCTTGAGCTACACTGATGGTTGTACTCCACCATCTTTGATCCTTGTTCTGACCAGCATTCTGGTTTAGCCCAGAACATTATTCATGACCCAGAGGCTCCAACCTCTCGGTGAGTTATTGCAATACTAAAAATTGATGTAAAGAAGCGTACTTGTTGGGGGTGGTGAAAGGGCCTCTTTAAGTCAGAGCCGGATGTAACACATGAGCCCAGGAAGACACACAGAGGGAATTTTTCAAGTCCTGCCCTTCATAATTCTGCGGTCAAAAAGATGCAAAATTCAACTTCTGCCTTAGAGTAAAATTTTTGCAATAGTTAACATCTTTTTATCTGCTCACGCCAAAAGTGGGTACCAAAGTTGGCATGGGTAGCCAGTGTACCTGTAGTCCAGATCAAATGCCACTTTTTTTTTTTTTTTAAGTTGCAAAAATTGTCACTCTCATTCCAGTAGGTGGGTAATCTAGAATGTGGACTTCAACCTCAGGACATTTTTTTTTTTTGCACCATTTTTATAGGTCAGGTACCATAGTCTGGCTAATTCACGCTTTCCCCAAAAAGCGATGTACCAAAAAACAACCCCCCCCCCCCCACACACACACACAAACACATCGCATAAAGGTTTGTAATGAGATTATGTTTTGTTTCCATACTTCATGATTGACATATGCATATAATAAATGTATGGCCCCAAATTTTACAATAATTGTATATTTCATACAGTTATATTTTTTGGAAGTATCCTCCTGTACTGAAAATTGTAGCCAGCAGCTGGTATACAGATGAGGCAGAATCCCTGTCATTTCCTGGGACTTGTAATACTATACTGTTCTATTATGCCAGCCAGTCCTGATCATAAATGATCGCAGATTTTAATCCACTTCTGTAAACTCTTCTTACTCTTTTCTCTGCTTGAGTGACATGCAAAAAACAGTACTTCAATTAAAGAGCTGGTAAAGTGCCAGGGGGAGAGACAGGCCTTCGATGTCACACTGCTAGACACTATACACGGCTATTTTGGCAGCCAAGTCTGAACCTGATAATGGAGTGATGTTAATTTAAAGAGAACCTGGCATACATAAAATCTGTTCTACAATCTAATAAGCTATAGCCTTTAACATACAAAAGGCAAAAGATTAAAAGCTGTCAAATTATATTGACAAGTTACTTATCAAAACACATTACCGAGATGCCGGCTTTTTATTTCCCAGCTTTTCCACCACCAGTCAACCACGGGAGAAGACAAGGTTATCGGCACATGTGTGTACAGGAACGGCACCAGATGACACCATTTTACTGTATTCCAAAGCTAAAGACTCGAGGGACTGCCCTGGCACTCACCTAAGACAAGCAATATATCATTATACAATAAGTATATAGCAATGATGGAACACATGGATACACAGAGAATGCAAGCACATAAGACCATACACGTTGGCCAGCTCAGCCAAGCATGTTTCTGGAGCCTTTAAGGAAAGCAGAACAAAGCACTGGAAGAACATAAGCTCCGAGGTCTCAATGCTGCGGGAGCCAAACTGCTGAGCCACCAAGCCATAAGAACAGTTACAAGTTTACTGGGTGTTCTAGGGGGGATTCCATGAGTCAGTCCCATTTGTGTTCTTTTACTTGCTGCCTATAATAATGACTAGACATTGGATCCATCTAAGGCTGTTGAATCAGACTTCAGTGACACACTCTTTCTCTATGAGTCAATGGGGATAAATCTGTCACTTATTCCCTTCCTATAAGATGTCATTACATAGACATGTTCACCAGGGCTCTCTACAAGGTAGGGAACTCATACACCATCCATAGTTATCAGCCCATTGCTATTCATTAGGTAAGGACTGTAACTATAAAATAAGGCGCTCACATCTGCGCCAGAGTCTCTGCCAAAGTGTCTGCTGAAAATTGGCGGGGGAATAAGTCCTGGATCGAGGATTTCAGTTTTCAATTTAAAAATACTGGACACCATTATAGTCAATTAGTCAATGGGGTGTGTCGGACTCTGTGTTGTCTGTTGAGGGCACAAAAAAAAAAAAAAAAAAAAAAAGGATGAAAATGCTAAATGGAATCAAATATTCAAGATGGCAATGGATCAGAAGCAGACAGAAGACCAGACTAAAGACTGTATGTAAAAGAGGTGCACAATTATATCAGGTGGGATGCATCATACTAAAAATACACAAGAAACTACGCTTTTCATTGACCACTGAAGAAATAATTTTCTAAAAAAAAAAAAAAAAAAGCTGAGTTAGATAAGTTGGAAGGAGCAGCAGCAAACAAATATATATCTGATCTACACATTGTCAGTGAATATGGTCTCTAAAATAACAGCAGAGCGGGAAATGAACAATGATATTGATTGTGCAGTACTTGCCTTAGGGAAGCAACGCAAGCAAGAAATAACCAACGTGGCCCTGACCATAAGAGGCTTACCATGAAAAATGGAAGAGCCGGCATCTGCTGCTGCAGCTGCTTAATAATATCACCTTTCTCAGCTTCCCGAAAATAAATGTCTTGTGTTGAGCGGAAGGATTTTTGGGTGCAGGTTCTGTTTTAATTAGATATCCACATGATAAATACTACATAAATAAGCTAGAACTAGATTACATCTGACAGGAAAGCCCTAAATATGTCCAAAATCCTTTTAAGATCTTGTGAAGTTTCATGGTCGCAGCGATATAAACCTGGTAGGTGCACCACATATACACAGGGATGCTATACGCCTCCATAACATGCCCCACAAAATTCCAGAATATTAATTTGTACCTATAGTCACAGGGGATGCCTGTATATTTACTGAAAGCTCCAAGACATACTATCCTTTTCCCGGCATGTTCTGTAATCATGAGAGAATCATTTTATCATTGCTTGCCCTTGTGTGTAGTGCTGCTTGCAGATGGTTTGTGCCTTCTTAAAGGGGTTGTCCATACAGATACCGTTCTTTCACCTCACCTATCCTAACATTGCTCTTTTATTTAAATAGGACTAGGACATAAGCTTGGGAAAAGGAGTGCTGCAAAGACAGCGAGCCAAGTCTTTTTTTTCTATGCTATTCTAACACTTGGCCAGACCCCAACAAGCATAGAGTAAGACCCACACTATAGTACAGTGTACATTTTCCAAAATGGCAAAAGCTAGTAATATCTAGTAACTCCATTATTATTATTATTTTTTTTTTATCAGTCTTCCCATTGAGCATAATGTGTCTAATACCTAAGAAGCAACACATTTGTCAGCTTTCCTATAAATGACAAGTGAAACTACCAATATTCCCCTGAGTATGCTGCTTAATTTTCTGAATAAGTACTATCCAATGAGAGGTTTGGTCATGAGCACCAAAAAAAAAAAAAAAAAAAAAAAAAATATATATATATATATATATATATATATATATATATATATATATATATATATATATATATATTAGCTGTATGATCCTTGGACAACACAATAAGGTAAACTATACCACACCATCTTATGTTCACAGTAGCATTGCATCTCCATTGTTCAGGTCCATCGAGGTATCCAAACAATGGAGAGGTGGATAGCTAAAATAGCAATAATACACAGAGCCCAATGGAACCCACTGACTATAAAAGGTGTCCATTTGTAAACTGAAACTGACGGAGGAAAAAAGTTCTCCATACAAGACTTTTGTACTACTGATTATCGGTGGACTCAGATTATCGGTTCAACAGAGTTTCCAATCTTAGCTGGCAATAAGGAGAACAAAGTATTTGTTGTTTTCCCCCTGTAGTGTTCACAAAGAATAACTAGTGAGGGTGTAACTGCTACTAGTAACAGTCACAGGTGACAAAAGGATTTAAACAAAGCAAAAAAAGAAAAAAAAAAACAAAAAAAAAAAAAACACACACACACACACACACACACACACACACACACACACACACACACACACACACACACACACACACACACACACACACACACACATTACACAGACACACACACACATATTACACAGACACACACACAATTACACAGACACACACATTACACAGACAAACACACACATTACGCAGACACACACACACACATTACACAGACACACACACACACACACATTACACAGACACACACACACACACACACACACACACACAGACACACACACACACATATTACACAGACACACACACACATATTACACAGACACACACACACACACATATTCACACAGACACACACACACACACATTACACAGACACACACACACACACACACACACACACACACACACACACACACACACACACACACACACACACACACACACACACAATTACACAGACACACACACACACTATTACACAGACACACACACACATATTACACAGACACACACACACACACATTACACACACACACACACACATATTACACAGACACACACATTACACAGACACACACACACATATTACACAGACACACATATTACACAGACACACACACATTACAC
This sequence comes from Leptodactylus fallax, assembly GCA_947044405.1. Lineage (NCBI taxonomy): Eukaryota > Metazoa > Chordata > Amphibia > Anura > Leptodactylidae > Leptodactylus > Leptodactylus fallax. The sequence goes on along the minus strand of CAMRHE010000070.1, from coordinate 2,120,658 downwards.
AGACACACACACACATATTACACAGACACACACATTACACAGACACACACACACATATTACACAGACACACACACACACACATATTACACAGACACACATATTACACAGACACACACACATTACACAGACACACACACACATATTACACAGACACACACACACATATTACACAGACACACACATTACACAGACACACACATTACACAGACACACACATTCACACACACACACATTCACACACACACACACACATACAGGTCCAACGTATAATAAGACTATGTTGATCCAGAGAAAGCCAAACACCCTTGTGAGGTAGATGCCAATTGTCCCTTTTTAAAGGGGAAAATACCTTACAGACTCCAACCTGGAAAATAGAATAAAGCCCTAGATTAAATCACTCGTCTCCAAAAATCTAGTACTTCTAACTGGAATCAACCATTGCAAGATCTTGTGACAATGGAGGTACATAGGGATTTCTTTACTGAAAGAACAATGAGACAGTGACAACGTTGGTACCTTATGTTACAGGCCTCAGTGTAAGATCATTAGACAAATGTCTGTGGTGTCTATTCATATATTGTACATTGTAACTACACAGACTGCCCTAGAGCTGGCTTTACCCAAACTAAATAACCCTAACTTTGATAACCAAACCTTACACTCTAAATCCTTACTTACCTTTTTCCTGCTCCTCTGTAACCCCTTCAGTTGTGTCCTTTTCTTTTTGTCCAAAGCAGTACACAATATTCTATGTGCGGCCTGACCAGTGAATAAGCAGTGTGTTCTAGAGCAGACCAATGTGGACTCATTTCTAATTCACTCATTTATTTATTTGCCTGCTTTGGGCTTAGAAGTCATGTGGGCAGCCTCAGCCTTCCTAGTACATGTATGCATACCCTAATGACTGTCACTCACCATACAGCACCTCCCACTGGATTCCTATGCCCACAGCAAGTAGGGATTAAAAATGAATAAAATATAGGTTATGCTTCGTTCACACCTGCGCTTGGTGTCCGTCCGTCGCCAATCCAGTGAAAATCTCGGCGAACTGGATTGGCGTCGGATACAGACCGGTCAGCGGCGCATTGGTTAAAAACCCATTCATTTGAATGGGTTTTTAAAGCAGTGCGCGGGTGTGCGCTTACACCCTCTGCGCTGCGAATCTTTTTTTTTTTTCGTCGGAAACAAAGTCGGACACGCAGGACTTCTTTTTTTTTCGTCGGACACGAAGTCCTGTGTGTCCGACTTTGTTTCCGACGAAAAAAAAAAAGGATTCGCAGCGCAGAGGGTGTAAGCGCACACCCGCGCATTGCTTTAAAAACCCATTCAAATGAATGGGTTTTTAACCAATGCGCCGCTGACCGGTCTGTATCCGACGCCAATCCAGTTCGCCGAGATTTTCACTGGATTGGCGACGGACGGACACCAAGCGCAGGTGTGAACCCACCCTGAGTATGGTGCTTTAGCTGATTTTTTATTTACAATATGTTTATATATTACTGTGAAGGTCTAGTAAAACCAGATTGTAGTTATTAGGGAGGATTTCAGACTCCTCAATAAATATGTTAAAGCTCTTTGCTTGCCAGACTCCACTAGATTAAGTTAGGTTAGTTAGGTTAATGGCCTAGCACACAGGTGTCAAACACAAGGCCCGCGGGCCGAATACGGCCCACTGCCTTCTGTTATCCGGCCCGGCACTTATCTGGCCCTCAGGGCCGCGGCATTTTTTATTGTCTATGTAATGTAAACCAGCCCAGGACAGGCCGCTTAAAAAAAAACCAAAAAAAAACAAAGCTGCGCGATACCTGTCCTGGGCTGGTTTACAAGACCTCTGCATGTCAGCGTAGGCGGCGATACAATGACGTCATCGCGCCTCCTACGCTGACACGCAGACGTCGCGGACAAGAAGAGGAGGAGGCGGCGGCTGCATCAAGGCATCGCAGGTAGGTGAAGATAAGTTTTTTTTTATATATATATATAAATAGGCCGTTGCCTTCTGGAGTATCCCCGGCACGTAACGGCCTATTTACTTATCGATCCCCGATGCTGGTCGTGGCCGCCCCCGCTTCCCCTTCTGCTATGAGATGCAGAAGCGGCTGTGTGCAGGAGCGGGGATGGTAAGTGAGGCCGCGGCCGGCGAACCCCATCAAATACTACTATTATTATACTCCAGGGTCTTTTCAGACCCCGAAGTATAATCGGAGACCCAGGGGAGGTGATAAACATAAAAACCTGTGTTACTCACCTCTCCAGCGATCCGATGTTGCTCCCAGCCGACTTCGGCCTTCTTTGGTGACGTCCCAGGCGTCACGTGAGCCAGGCCGACGTCATTATGTCGCGACGCCGGTCTGTGCGACATTGAAGAAGGCCGAACGCAGGGAGCGCACCGGGGCCCAGGTAAGTAACACTGGTTTTTATGTTTGTCACCACCTGGGTCTCCGATCATTATACTCTGGGGTCTGAAAAGACCCCAGAGTATAATAATAGTTCATGGGTGGGGGGTCACTAAGGAGCATAATACCGATTGCAGGGGCCAATATGGAGCATAATAACGTGTGCAGGGGCCACTATTGAGCATAATACCGTGTGCAGTGGCCACTATGGAGCATAATACCGTGTGCAGGGGCAACTATTGAGCATAATACCGTGTGCAGGGGCAACTATTGAGCATAATACCGTGTGCAGGGGCAACTATGGAGCATAATACCATGTGCAGGGGCCGCTGTGGGGCGTAATACCATGTGCAGAGGCAACTATAGAGCATAATACCGTTTGCAGGGGTAAACCGTATTTGTATAGTGCTTAATTTTTGATATATTCAGAAAAGGATGAGGATAGTATGTAACATGCCAATGTCTTAGGTTTTAACAATACATTATGTTCTTCCTGGTTGACCTCAAAGGGCTGATTGTAACAGTAGTAATGTACAAATGTAACTACTGCTTAATAGCTCACTTATCTGTTAAGGAGAAGTTACTTTTATACATGTGTAAAATAATCTTGGCCCTTCAAGGTACCCCGTGAGGCTGAAGTGACCCCCGGAGAAAATGAGTTTGACACCCCTGGCCTAGCAAGAGACACTGCTGTTGTGGGTGACTATTCTGTATCTGTGGATAGTCTCCGGCCAGATCCTAGGACAATGTCTGACAACCAGAAGATTTGCCACTATTGCACTAGGCATGGGGTAGATAGGGGTGCCTAGAACAAGGGAACCTGTTAAGGAGTTCCCCATGTAAAGGGGCTTGAGCAGGATAAACTATTTTGTAAGCTGGCTATAAAGTTTAGATTGTTGTCGGCGAAACACTTGTTCTGTCCCAAACAGGATTGGGCACTTGAAATACAATTTCTCTCCCCCCAACATATGCCATCAAGGCATAGTTAGGACATCCCTATACACATTAGATTGTTGGGTTTGGTCATGCACATCTAATGTTCATGGCCAGCTTTAGTAAATGCCTTTACAAACTGTTGTGAAAGAATGGCTCGATCTAAAGAACTTTGTGAATTCTGGCGAGGTATTGCAACAGGACGTCACCACTGCAACAAGTCAGTTCATGAAATGTCTTCCCTCTTAGATAAGCCATGATCAACAGTGTGTAGTATTATTGAAAAGTGAGAATGTTTAAGAACCACAGCAGCTTGGCCACAAAGTGGTAGACCACGTAAAGTTACAGAGCGGGGTCATCTAGTGCTGAGGCATAGAAATCTGCTGACCCAATAATTGCAGAACCCCCCCCCCCCAAACTTTGTCTGGTATTATCAGCACAAAAACTATTCTCCAGGAACTTCCTGGCCTGGATTTCCAAGGCAGAACAGTTGCATACAAGTCTTACATGACCCAGCACAATGCCAAGCGTTGAATGGAGTAGTGTAAAGTACACTGCTATCACTGGACTCTAGAGTACAGGAAACGTGTCCTGTGGAGTGACGAAGCACGATTCTCTATCTGGCAGACTGATAGGTCTGGGTTTAGAAGATGCCAGGAGAATATTACCTGTCTGACTTCAGGAGGGGGATAATGCTATAGGGTTGTTCTTCAGGACTTGGCTTAGTCCCCTTTAGTTCCTGGGAAATCTTAAAGCTTCTGTCTACCAAGACATTTTGGACAATTGTATGCTTCTAACTTTGTGAGAACATTTGGGGAAGGCCCTTTTCTGTTCCAGTATGAATGTGGCCCAGTGCTCAAATAAAGCTCCATACAGGGGTGGTCAAGGGAGTTTGGTATGGAAGGACATGACTGCTCTGCACCGAGCCCTGACTATAACACCCATCAAACATCTTTGTGATAAACTAGCATGGAGATGGCACGCCAGGTCCTCTGGTCCAACATCAATGTCTGACCTCACAAATACTCTTCTGGATGAATGGGCAAAAATTCCTACAGATACATACCAAAATCTTGTGGAAAGCCTTCTGAAAAGAGTGGACGCTGTGTTTGCTACAAACCATATTAATGCTTATGAATTTAGCATGGGATGTCCTAGAAGCTCGTGTAGATGTCCCAGTAGTGTAAATATGAGTTATATCTGTTCACAGATATGTACAATAAATATCTCCTCCTATGTTATCCTTTTTTGGCCTCTGAAGAAAAAAAAAAAAAATCTCCACCTAGAAGTTGTCTGCACACAGTGCTCTGTTACCCTGGAGTTTACCCTTCACACCCTATGAACAAGTAGCGGTATGTTTGTAGTCCGGTGTGTGTGAATGAGTGAGAATGGCTTATTTGTAACTGTTACATGGAAAGCCCATTGTTGTGCTCGGATGGCCTGCGCTCCTTACAGACTGAACTCCATTAGGAATTGCATCATTTGCTCCGCATGTAAACAATACTAATTCCATTTATAGTCTGGACGACTCTGAGAACACATTTTCTGTGTTGTGCTTCCTGCCATAGTTTATAGATCTACTGTGCACACAGATCTGGTTTTGATTTTGTAGTAATGTGAAGAAAAACATCAACATCTGGAAAAAATGTGAATTTTGCTTTGTGACAAAACTGCAAGTTTTGCCTTGTTCTATGAAGAAGAAACAGATTGCCGGAGACCTGTGGTGTGTGTGGTAGTTGCCTGGTAATCTCTTGTTGGTGGTTTCTGGCCTTTGTTGTAATTGAAATCCTAACTCTATGCAATCTTTCTATGAAGCTGGCATACAGTAGCAAATCTGAGTAGGCAGAGCTGCAGTGTAAAATATAGGGATACACCAGAGGACGGACTGATAACGGAGCAGGGTTTCAGACTTGTTCAAGAGACTAAATGGCAGATGCAAACCCAAGTTATTGGGAGCCGGTCATATTGAACGTGCAGTCTGATCATGTTATAGAGCAGGAGGACCAGATCAGATTTATGTTTAGTTGTTGGTGTCAGTGTAAAGCAAGCCTAGGTAGAGAGTTACAGGGACAAAAAAAAAAAATAAATTTCATGCACCTGATCACAACTATAAAGATGGCTTCCTTCTGACGCTCATATCTCATATCGCCCCCCCCCCAAAAAAAAACATATATCTTTACATCAGCTAGCTGCTATTGCTGCATTAACTATAGCCAAAACAGATAGCAGATATACTTCTATCAGTAAGCTGGAGAGGGATGAACACACAATATATAAGAAGATACGCAAATATGTAGTACCTGCTGGTATTCTGAATGATCAAATACAATAGAATAGGCTAAATCTATCCTGACTGGACTTATAATGGAGATTAATGGACATTTTATGTCAATTGAGCCATTTATTTCAAGTTAACCCACAGTCAGTCATTGTTAGAAGGAGTCGAAGGCTCAGTAATATCCATTATCAGTGACAATGACAAAAGGATGAAAGGACTAGGTGAGAGCGTTCACTGAGGTTAACATTCAATGTGCTCTGCTATCTCTGGCCTGTCATTAGTTCTTTAACTTCTAGCCAAGCAGAAAGCCTATTGTCTGTGCCAGCTATTAGAGGGAGAGATTTAATTTTACCTAATAATGAGTCCCAGACAAATGTCTCCAAAAGTTACGAGCCGGGGCCAAGGTGTACGAGCCAACTAGAGTATTGTGAAATTATGTACATGGTGTATGTGAGCTGCGTGCATTAATGCTGGATATGCCTACTGCATAGACACAGCTTGTCTACAATGAATAAAGGCTTATATTAAAAGGGTTATCCAGTTTGTTTGTTTTTTAAAGATATGAGCCAAATATCAGGATGCATCAATATAAAACACTTCATAATACATATGTTTAAATTTGGCACCGTTTATCTGATATATATTCAGGTCATTAACCACAGCTGACATGTTTCATTTGCAAACTCACTACCCCTCCCTGTGAGGAGTTCAGCCAGCAATCGAAACGTCACAGCAGAATGTGACCTCCTTACCCCTAGAATCCACTCATGGGGGTGATTTATTGCCTGGTCAGATATGTGGAGGAGAGCGTTGCTGCACGGACTAAAGAAATGAGACAAGACAGACATGGTGACACAAAACAGACCCTGTAGCATTGAGGGAATTTGCACACAGGGGAGAGTGAAGAAGGGATGGGCACACAGGGAGTGATAGCAGGAAGATGAATCACGGGAATTGCAGTTTGTCCACAGATTTACTGCATGTAAATAACAGTGAGACAAGAAGAAGCAAGTAAAATAAAGCCAAGCAAAGGAGAAAATGGTGAAATATCCCCGGTAAATTCCCAACCTTGGTTATGATGCATGGAGACGTGAAAATGTTCCCCAAGTAGTTGTCCGACAGATACTTATCAAGAAATACTTATGTGAAAAGCAGCAGCTTTATTACAGACAACCTCTTTAAAAGGAAGACAAAAACCAGAACATGAAGAAAATAAAAATATCCCAGCACTACCTTCATTAATTTCTTTCATGACCCCATTTTGCCTCCTGTTAAAACTGAGAAATATTTAAAGTAATCTCTTTGTCCCATGAGCCCGGCCATATCACCTTCTTCCTCACAGTTATGTATCTGGCTTTAAGATAATTGGCTGGGGCAGGCACCTCCTTTCTCTGGAGCAGGACATCAAAATTGTTAAGCTCCACCCCTTTGCCAAGCCCTGCCCTCCAGCTGACCAACAATCAAAGATGGAACAAAGCAGCACGATCTGTTTACATCCGGACATCAAAGATACCAACTGCGCCTGACAGATCCCACTGTCTATAATGAAGTCTGACGAATTTCTGTTGTGTGGCCTGACAACATAGTTTATCGTTTTTGACTGGATCTGGCTGCTCGCTCTTTATTTCTTAGAACAAGTACATGACTTAAAGGGGTTGTCCGGGAAGATGAAAATGATGATGACGACTGATGATGATCCCAAAGGTTTGGTCCTCATCACAACCCCGTCATCGGAAGCAGCGCTCCAGCCTCCGAGTTACTCTACCCCCTCCCCACTTCTGTGCTATGGGGGCTGACTTTACTATAGTCAGCCAGACCCCATAGCACAGGTAATTAACTACCTGTACGATTGTGAAGGGGGGGCACAAAGCGTTCCAGGCCACAGCGCTGCTTCTGATCACATGACCTGGTGGTCGAGACGAAGCCAGAAGCCCCAGGTCCATCATCATCCACCGGAGCAGGAATGTCAATTTAAACTCCAATTTTAACTGCACAATTTATTGCAAATATCTGTTCCTATGCCCACTTGTTTATACAGAAATGCCTAGCGAGGTGCTGCATCTGGTCATGGCCCTGAGGAAAACTGGCACATGCGCAGTTCTGTGGCGGTGTTATTTAATGGAAGGGCATGTGACATGACCCCTTCATCAGAAGCCATGATGAGACGCAGCGTTGCAAAACCTCCATTGAAAAACAACATGATGTACGTGAAACTAGTGCATATGAAATGTGAGGAAGCTGATGAATGGGTGTCATAGGACAGGACAGGAGCTCTTGATAAGAGGGCAGCACTTATTAAAAGTTTTAACCGAAACTGCATATGGTGCCATTGTCAACATATTGGTTAAAACAAACTTAAAAGGGCTTTCCCATGTCATCAACTTATCTTGTATAGAGAGGAAGGACAGCACTCCGCTATGGCCAGCAGTCTCATTGAAATTAATGGAGCAGGGGGTTGGCTGGCCTGTCCAACCACTGCTGCATTGAGAACGGGAAGCAAAAGACCTCATTCTTTTAAAATCTGTGAGGGCCTCAGCAGCAGGGAAAACCCCTTAAAACTGGCCAAACCCCTTAAATTGAAATAAAAGGATGTAAATATTATTGCAGCAGGATCCCATTAAAGCTTTAAGATTAAGTAATTAAGTAATATAATTGTGAGTTTTTAAGAAACATCCCACTATGGTAGTAGTTTTCTCACATTTCATGTAAAAGCTAGGAAGAGACATTAACTCTGCAGAGAATGAAAAGTGACGGCTTTATGATATTAACCTCGATCCCATTAAACGGTGTCTGACACTTAATGACTTGTTTTATGAAAACTCAAATACGACACCAAAGAATCTGCAGCTCATGAACAATGTCATCTAAATCTACACCTGCCAAATGACAATAATGATGGAAAGACCTGTATCTGGGGTTTCCTCTCCATTCAATATAAAGTGCAGTCTTAACATCGACATTGAAACCCGATAAACAATGAGGAATAAGAGAGTCATTAACTGTTTATACAGCTTCATCTGAGCAGGATTTCTGAAACAACTGAGGACAAGGACACACGGTCAGGTTTTATTAATGTAGTTTTGAAGGCAAAACCTGGAGCAGATTAAATAGGAAACGTCCCATCTGTCCTTCATAGGTTCTCGCTCCGCATGATCCAGACCTGGTTTTAGCTTGAAAATGGCATCAGCAAAGGTTACCTACTGTGGCATCCCAGAGCTGGCTATGGCTGGGCTGAGGGTGATCTCTGTGCATTGTATTATTTCCTGTTGCTTCATAGCCTGTGTGACATAGCAGGGGGTCCTGAGTCTCACACAACACAGCGCCACCTAGTGAGCCTCACACATGCATTACACCTCCCATAGGATTGAATAGTAACCAAATGTCCAATGGGAGGACATCGCCTGGGAAAAGGGGAGGAGTCAGCAGATCACTGGGTCCCCATGGTAACACCCCTGCAGGAAGGTCCTGCGTGTGAGGAGTGAGAAGTGTGGAGTGTTAGGAGGAGGAGGTGAGGAGATAAGTGTGATGTCCTGTGAAGAAAGCAGTGAGTTTAGTGCAGGAATCTCAAGTCCTAGACAGGCCCAGGAAGGTTGGAGAGCTGACATACTCCAGCTATTCAGAAGATCCTGTCCCCTGTCTGCCTAGCCATCGCCCTGAAGGAAGTCAAGCATCATTATCTTGTCAGCCTGAGACTGTGGAGAGAACATTCTGGAACACGTGCTCCATAGCAAGTATCACAGGATCCAGGGGCCAAGGCCAGACCTGTGGAATATCCTGCCACCCTGACTATTGCACCCCGAAACTCTGAGCTATCAGGACCACATAACGTGAGTGGGGAATATTATGTGCTAGTATCATGGTGGGCATCCTCCTATGAGCCAAATAGGAACCCAGACGCACCTCAGGGCTGTAACACTGAAGTATAAGGGGCTAGGAACACCTTTCATCAAGTCTACCCTGCACCCCAGGACTTTGCTGTGTCACCAGGCGTACCCCGTTGTTTTGTATTGAAGAAACTGTTTAAGCATTTGTGCCTCCACACCCATGGAAGTAAAAGTTCAACTTTACAACCGTTTCTGTGTCTGACTCTGCACCGACAACATCAGGGCGCCCCAAACACCACCCGTCGGCACAGTATGGGGAAGCGCCCCGGGGGACAATCACCACCAACATTTGTGCAGCCCCCTCATCACCGGTACCAGTGGTGGTAACGTGGGACAGCACCAGCGCTGCGCCCTCGTGCCCAGAGCGTGACAAGTCTGCGCTGTTTGCACCCCGCAATCCCAACTGCAGCGTTACCTTCCATCTGGTCACCGCAGAAAACTGGCGTCACGAAGGATACGGGTGTGTGCCATTTTGAGAAAGTCGCCACGAAAGTGCGCCAAATTGTCTCCAGAGCATCGGTCTTTATTGTGGACTTTGCTAAGATCAAGTTTATTCCCTGAGAGTGCTTGCCACAAGAGGGGGAGCCCTATACCCCTGAAGCAAGCCCTAGACTGTCCTCTCAGTGTGTTACAGCTGGAAGAGTTAAAACGCCCGGACTTGTTTGCTGCGCCACATCGCTGTGTAAGAACGCCCACAAGGGTTAACTGTACCTTGCAAAAGTGCGGGAGATTTTTAGCACTGCCCATGAGGCCAGGAGACCCATCTGCCGCCAACTTAGGAGAGCCCAGAATGCTGAGCGCAATGCTCCAGTGCACCCATACAAGAAAGTGAAAGGCGGACGTGCCAGTGCCATTTCTGACTCTCCGGTGCCACATCACCGTCCCTGCTGTGCCCGCTGATCTCTGGTCCACGCTGCAGTTGCTGTCAGTGAGTACTGTACCTCCCTGTCCTTGTCTTCAGTCCTCCCACGGCCCCAGCGAGTGTTTTCCTGTACAGTGTCCTGGGGGTGCCACCATTAAAGAGGGGGAGCCCCTCACCTGCATCACAGTGACTCTGTTAATAGCTACAGCATTCTTAAAGGGACAGCATTCCAAGTTGTAGTCTCCATTCCCTGCCCAGCATTGAGTTTCTTAAAAACCACCTAATTTCATCATACCTCAACACATGACTGAGCAAAGTGACATTGTCCATCTGTTTCTAGTGATCCAGCATGCCCTCCGCCTACCATTCTCCTGCCATTTTACCCTGCCCCTGCTCTCTACGGGGAGCCTCCCTCGGACTTTCTAGAAGATGCTGTCTCTCTTCCTTCTATCCTCTAATACAGACACGTACGATCCCTCCCTCTCGCGGGAGGTCATCCTGCCTGCCTCTACACCCCTGCAATTCTGGACAAACTCCATAACTTTACCATCTGTCTCCTAAAGATCCTTCTTTTCCCCACTACCTTGGACCCCGACTTCTTTATCCCTCAGAGCTTCGCTCGTGGATCCACGTGAAAATTGACTCTTAAATCTTCTTACCGCTTCTAGGGCTCCCTTGCTCGTCGTTCATCTTCTCCACATCCCACATCACTTTCTACTTCAAGGCCCTTCCATCTCTTGGACAGGGCACCCAGCCGAGCCCATCATTGTGCTCCCTCACCTACCTTCTACAACATCACTCCAGTTGTCCTGCCACTCCTCTGTACCTCACCCTGCCCAACTCCCTCCTGCAGACTCCAATGACCTTCTGCCCGTGGTCTCTCCCTGCCTCATCACCGTCCTCTGATCTCTCGTCTTCATCGTCCAGTGATCCTTTCAGTCTCACATCTCACCTGTCGCCACTCAACTCCTCTTCGTAAATCTCCACAGAGTGAGAGGCCATACTGTACCTATTCCTATATGGACCCCGGCCTCTGTTTTCTTACCCCCCCCCCCTGGCCGTAATCTTCATGCCTTTCCCTTCTCTCCTCCCCCTCCATCCTCTCCCTCTCGTTGGTGGACACTGGATCTCAGTAACAACCCTCGCAAGCAGGTGTTCCTTGAACATTGACTTAGGTGTGTTGAATAGACACCTGACACATGGATAAATCTGTGTGCCAGCAATGGACAGCCCATACCACAGCAGGTTATGGAATCCACTATCCAGATTGGGGACTTAAACTGCCTAGCGTGTATTGTCACTTGTGGGTGATAGGTTTCGTTTATATTGGCATGAATGTTTTACCCATTGCTTTCGTGTTATGCCTTGCATGCCTCTCTCCTTACAGCTTCTCCCATACACCCTTCCCCATTCTTACTCAATGCCCAGCACGTTCCCAACAAACGTATTGGTCGTCTGGATCCAGTACCCTCCTACCCTACAGCCTGAACACTTTGTGCCTCATAAATCGACTACGGCCTTGCTACAACCCATCGTAGATGGCCAACCACTTTCATCTACCTTTTACGTTTCCACTGTTCCTGTCCCTTGTCACTTGGGCGTGCTCCCGTAACCTCCACAATTCCACTCTTCCCTGCTCACCGTTGCACCAGAGACATTCTCTCTGGTGATTCTCCACCACAGCTTCCCCAGCTGCTGACATTCAAAATGGGCCACAGTCCTGGTGGGATGACTTGAACTGGGAGATGCCAATACCCCTATAGAGCACATCAAGGGGTTCCTTGCCGCTTACCAACAGGCATTCAGCAAACACCCATTGGACTTTGTAAGACCACAACCATACAACATCGCATTCTGACTGGCGACCACCATCCAATCGTCACCTCTCCCCTGTACTGTTATCCAATGCGATGCTGATGTCATCCGGTAATCTGGCGCCCCGCTTCCTTTCAAAGCCCCTACGATTTTGTGTGACTATCGTAAACTCAACAACTCACCACAAACCATACCCATTCCTTGGAATCTCTAACGGCTTTGGATCAGCTACCTGTTTCTCGACCCTGGACTTAACCAGTGGATACTGGCAGTCCCTATGCGCCTGAGATCGTGAAGCTGCTTTATGCCCCAAGGGGCTCTTTAATTCAATAGTATGCCATTTGGGCTATGTAATGCCCCAGCCACATTCCAACGGCTTTGGTGCCTGCCTATTTCCAGTGTGCTACTTCCTCTGTTTTGTATTCTCCACATACCACACCTTCGCACCTTCCTTTCGGTACTTATACCACCCTGTGAGCCCTCCAAGTGCTCCTTTGAACCCCAGTTCACTACCTTGGGCTGTCGTCCCGGCATCCAACCTGATCCTGAAAAGATCACTGCGTCCAGAACTGCGAGACCAACTACTGTCAGAGTCCAGCTTCCTTGGATTCGCAGTTACTACCGCGTTTCATACCACACTTCGCCCAAGTAGCCGCCTCACAGTTGTTGCCGTTGTCCCAAACTACAACCAGCTTCTGACTGGACCGCTCAAAGAGCCTTTCGCCTTAACACTTCTGACCAACCACCAATTCTAGCCTTCCCACTCTCCCTCTTTACACGATGCAGTCCCGTTTGGTGCGTGTTGTCCCGTTCGGACACGCGGTCATCGCCTACGCCAGGATCTCCGGAGAACCCAACTATAGTTCTTTCAAACTCAACTTCTGGCCTTTCTGGCCGAGTTTAAAGACTACCTGGCTGCCCACCCTTTACCTGTACACAGATAACAATCCGTTCACATCTGGACACTCTCTGGCCCTTACACTCCTCCTCCATTACAAGTTCTCTTCATTCCTGCATCCACCTACGCTATGCACTCTCAGGTTGCCTGTGGGAGAACCACCCCAGAGCTCTGAAGGTGGGATCCACCATTCTACAACAAGTTTCCCACGTTGCTTTGGTGTCCCTGTAGAAGGGATCTCTGGCGAAAACAGCTGCCAATCCCTCAGAGCCATCTCTGTGGAAAACGTTGCAGAAGAGAGCGAGTTTTAGGAGAATTGTCAGATTTCCTGCTTACAGGAAGAATACCAACCCTGTAAAGAGAGGTCTTCATAGTGGAATTAAACGCCTTTGGCGACAGAGGCGCCTGTTTGTCCAACAGGCCTTCTACTTAGAAACACTCTTGATCCTGTCACAGGTGAAAGGCTTCATCAGATCCTCGTACCAGAAGGACGCACAGATGATACTTGGGCGTATCATGACAGATCCTCACTTCGGGGTACAAAGACCAAGCTACCATCCGTCGTCCTTCTTTGGGTTGGGATGAGGAGTGACATTGAGAGTTGGTGCCGAGAGTGTCCCCCTGTAGTATCACCAAGGAAGGTCGAAGAGATCAGAAGGCCCCTCTACATCCAATTAAGACTCAAAAGCCGTGTGATTTTGCTCTGACCATGTGAGTTGGGTCCCCCTTCCCCCTCGCTCTGACAATGGTGGATCATTACTCCAGTTCCTTGTCATCGTGCCTTCATCTTACACAGAACTACGGCTGACCTTCTACGCGTTTTCCCCTTACGGTTGTCCTGGCTATCCTCCCCCTGATCGGCGTTTGAATCCCTTGTTCCGTGGCTTTCGTTCCAGACTCAAGTTCGACCCGCGTATCACCCTCGGGAATGGTTTGCAGGCAATCAAGTGATCATCCCTAGAACAGCCCGTTCACCTGGTGTTGGTGGCCTCGTATCAAGGACTTGGCCTATATTTACAACAACCCCCCAAACATCTCGGATACGCACCATTTTATCTATGTTTGGAAGACAAGGTCAACTTCCTTCAGACTTAACCCTTGGTGTGAAGGTCCCTGACACCATCAATCCACTACCCATAACAGACTGGGTTGTTGAACACCGCCGACGTATGGAGGAAGCTAAAGAGATAGTTGAAACGCGCATGGATGAGGTTCGTAGGAGACAACAGGAGGATTACAACCATCACGCCCATGAGCGCCCCTGAAAGTTGGCGACCGTGTATGGTTAAGGAATAACCATCGGAATGGGAAATTGGATCCATTCTGGGAGAAAGAACCATACAGTGTCATCTCCATACCATATCCTGAATCCGACGTGTATGAGATCTCTAAACCTGGGAGACAGCCCCAAGTAGTACACCGAAACCGTCTGAAGCTGTGCCTTAAAGAAGGACTACCCACAGAGGTGCCCCCAGCAGAGACAACGAGTACAGAGATCTTGTCACCTTCTGAAGCGAAAGAGAGACCCCCAACTTTAACTGAGCTTATGTGGGCGCCTAAACTACTACCATTTAGCTGTTATCCACCAATTGCTCTAGTGCAAGAGAACCCTTCGACAGAAGATTTAATTGATTTCAGTGACTCTGTTCCTGATTCAAATCTCGTTCCACTTAGGCGTTCTGAGCGTACCACAAAAGGCATACCTCCAACACGCTATAGTGATGCCATGGCTGTCCTTGGGTAAAAGAGGTTAACTGTCTCTGCTCCTGTATATATGTTATTCCTGCTCTGATTACATTAATGTTTTTCCTGTGTGTATATACAGTATATATATAATATCTTGCCATGTAATATAGTGTTTACATTTATATGCAACAGTCCAAGCCATAGTGCCTGGCTCACCAAGCCAGGAAGTTCTGTTACCCCATTCGTTGGACATTCTGCTAGGTGCCTACTCTTCCTTACAGAAAGGACTGTTTATTGTTTCTCAGAGAGACTCTCATGATAATGGACACTCACGAAATTTGTGCAGAGAGCCTCTGACCCATTTGCACTACTGTTGTTTCTATATGGACTGTCTGATGGTACCGCCAGGTTCCATAAGTCTGAGTTTAATTATCTCTCCGTTACCCTTCAGACTTCTCATGGACATTCCGGACTATGCGAGGTCTACCTCAGTTTCTAAGTATTATATTTTTCTAAACTGTTAGTGACATTTGCACTTTATTCGTATTTATTAACGTTATGTTACATTTCTCACCTTCACCCAGCCTCCGGTCGCTCGTGAAAGAGGGGGGTATGTGGCATCCCGAGCTGCTTCTGGGCTGGGTGATCTCTGTGCTTGTATTATTTCCTTTGCTTCATGCCTTGTGACATAGTGGGGGTCCTAGTCTCACACAACACAGCGCCACCTAGTTAGCCTCACACATGCATTACACCTCCCATAGGATTGAATAGTAACCAAATGTCCAATGGGGGACATCGCCTGGAAAAGGGGAGGGTCAGCTGATCACTGGGTCCCCATGGTAACACCCCTGCAGGAAGGTCCTGCGTGTGGGAGTGAGAAGTGTGGAGTGTTAGGAGGGGAGGTGGAGATAAGTGTGATGTCCTGTGAAGAAAGCAGTGAGTTTAGTGCAGGAATCTCAAGTCCTAGACAGGCCCAGGAAGGTTGGAGAGCTGACATACTCCAGCTATTCAGAAGATCCTGTCCCCTGTCTGCCTAGCCATCCCCTGAAGGAAGTCAAGCATCACTATCTTGTCAGCATGAGACTGTGGAGAGAACATTCTGGAACACGTGCTCCATAGCAAGTATCACAGGATCCAGGGGCCAAGGCCAGACCTGTGGAATATCCTGCCACCCTGACTATTGCACCCCGAAACTCTGAGCTATCAGGACCACATAACGTGAGTGGGGAATATTATGTGCTAGTATCATGGTGGGCATCCTCCTATGGGCCAAATAGGAGCCCAGACGCACCTTAGGGCTGTAACACTGAACTATAAGGGGCTAGGAACACCTTTTATCAAGTCTACCCTGCACCCCAGGACTTTGCTGTGTCACCAGGCGTACCCCGTTGTTTTGTATTGAAGAAACTGTTTAAGCATTTGTGCCTCCACACCCATGGAAGTAAAAGTTCAACTTTACAACCGTTTCTGTGTCTGACTCTGCACCGACAACATCAGGGCGCCCCAAACACCACCCGTCGGCCAGTATAGGGGAAGCGCCCCGGGGGAACAATCACCACCAACATTTGTGCAGCCCCCTCATCACCGGTACCAGTGGTGGTAACGTGGGACAGCACCAGCGCTGCGCCCTCGTGCCCAGAGACCGTGACAAGTCTGCGCTGTTTGCACCCCGCAGTCCCAACTGCAGCGTTACCTTCCATCTGGTCACCGCACTACTGACTCCAGCTTCTAGATACATTTTAAATTATATTATACAATTTATTGATATTATACAATTAATTAGATACATAGTTTATTGCACATTTACTTTTATAGGATTCCAATCACTAGCATTCTCAAGAATTAGAGGATTTTTACTGCTTCTGCCTGACAATGTAAGCGAGCCAGAGCAGGAATCGGGGTTGGTAGTTCGGCCTACTGAGCAAACGCATTTAAATCCAAAGGTTGAGCTTTTGGGAACAGCAAACACAGTAAGAAATCTGGAAAGTAGTTGTCACTTGTGGCCTGTATTCAGAGTTCCTGCCATCCATCTATACCGTTTCTAATGGTTATTGCTGCACATACGGGATTAAAGAGATTTATAAAGGCCGGCATATTGCTAGGATTAGTGCTGCATTTTCTCCACTGTTAGCCCCTTGCACCGCGGCATCCCAGGGCCAGGTAGCCAGGAAAACTTCTGTGCAGGGAATACCAAGATGGGAACGCTAGTGGTAAAGTAGCTCTGCGACCCTTTCTTATCAGAATCAGTAAGGGTCCTACAGTAAATAATAGTAGGTTGATGGGATTGAATGAATCAGCTGGTGACTGATCTTTTGGGTGCAGCCGCTCATTTGGACTCCCCCAACAGGTCGTCAGTGATTTCACTTCATTGAAACATAGACTTATTGTCCTCCTTGTTATTGGTCGCACAGTTTTGTGGGTTACCATGCAGCCAGTAGCAAGGCGCAGATAATAATCGCTTTAAGGGACATTACTGGTGGTCCAGTTTATGGCCCGGAGCCACTATGTATGGTTACACCTTAGCACAGATGAAGTCACACACATTTTCCATATTGCCCACAAGTAGTTCAAACCAAGGATGAATGATCTTTCTGGAAAAGGTCTTTTGATTGTTCAGACTATTAGATGGAAATCATAAACCCAGCTGCCTTCTTTTCAGACGATAACAGTCTCAATAACTATCACTTGTAGTTAAAGTTTCACCTGATGAACAATTCTTTTGGTTGAAATAGTCTGTTTAGATAAATATCCAGCTAACACATATGACCTTAAACTACATAGTAGTCTAAGCTCTAAAGAAAGGACAATTACAGAACAAGTTCACCCAGAAGACACAGCATGTGGAGAGAATCTCTTAAGCTGGGCAAATACTTCAAATGGCTGCTGGCCAAACGTTTCTTCAGCCGACAACTATTCCTTCCGAATCATACACATCAGAGAAGAGTCGAAGGCCCCAATAAACATTAGATTGTGGAGGAATCGACTGACATTTATCTCATGCATATGGCCAGATTTATAGTAAGGACTGAATCACTGGAAAGTAACAAGTGAAATAAAAAGATCAGATAATGTAGACACAAGCAGAAGCAGAGCAATATCAATAAAGTAGCAAATCTGGAAATCTTCTCAATGTAAAAAAAAGGGGTCTGTTTTGTTTTCCAAGCTACAGCACCACTCATGTCAATAGGTTGTGTCTGGGATTACAGCTCAGCCCTAGTCACCAGCATGACAATGGGTGGTAGCAGCAGATGGTGATCAGAAACTGTTTTAGGAAGAGGGAAGGGAACAAAAAAACAAAAAAACACACACACACACACACACACACACAACACACCCCACACACTCGTAGTAGCTATACCATCATATTCAAGACATCAGAAAAGAAATTACAAAAGTACATATGTGTACAGTACTCAATAAATGCAAAGGGTCAAGTTGTGAGAGCCCTGTATAAATGTTGTGTCAAGTTACAACGAAGGCGATAATATTCATAGTCATTCAAAAGTATATTAATCCTATGGATGACACAGCTGATTAAAAGGGGTTATATGGAGAGAGTAAATTTTTACAGTGCATTCACTGCACCATATAAACATCCTTACTCATGCAGCTGTGGGTCCCCTGGTGTCCCGATTATTAGATATGCAGAGCACAGCACTGGAAGTCTCTGTGCTCAGATTCCCATGCTGATACTCAGGCTATCTGTGACATTACAGACTTTGTTCTAGTCTATGTAAAAGCAACTAGAGTAGAGCAGAGTCGGTCACATGATTAAGTCTCAGAGTGTCAGCAGTAGTGGAACAAGACTTCCTGCACTCTGAAAATCTAATAATTGAAATGTCGGGGAACCATCATCTATATCAGTAAGATGTGTATCCAGTAAGGGGAATGTACTGTAAAAAATAAAAATATCTCCCCATCTAAACCCTTAAAAGGTAAGGTTGGGCAAGGAATCAAATTCAATCAAATAATTCACCATTTCAAAAAAGCACAAATCTGATTTTCATAACAATTGTGAAATTGATGTTTCGCTCCACTCCAGCGTCTGATACAGTCCATCTAAGTTTTCTACTTTCTCCGCAAGACACAATCGAGAGTTTTTTCACTGTAGTCTATAGTTGGTGGTAGGACGAGGAAGCCTGCTCCAGATAGATCCGACTCTCTCACACTGTGCCAGCTCACTGAACTTTTATAGTTTCTTTGAGAAAGAAAAATTGACCACCACCCATAAACTGAAAAAAATAATTTTTTTTATTTTTGGGGGGGCAAAATGCCCATTCCTAATCAAAGTTGTTGTCTGCTCACCAAAACAGAAGAGTAAATGACGCATGAGCATGACTGAGTTTACTTACCCACAGGAGTTGGTTTCAAAATTTGGTTATGATGTATGAACTGATACCGGATCACATGACAACAATGCAATACTTCCTGTATCAGCACAACACGCTGTCAACCGATCAAATGATTCTGACCATTTGTGTTTGGTGAGACAATCCCTTTAACTTTTGCAAGCTGTGAATAAACCAGAGTTTATAGTGCATGGGATGTGAATAATATCTTATGCACATTTTGTATGGAACTGTACAGAATACATGAGCCCTGTCCACACTGTTCCTCCATCTACCTTCCATTGTAAGATTTTTCTTTCAGATTCATGGATTTAGGTTTTTTCCATTAGACGCGTTGCTTCCAGGGGAACGACGATCTCTAAGTTACTGTGCAGACATAAACCCCTCTAATATGTAGTGCAATATAAAACTGAAGCCTGATAACTGAGGAGTTAATACAATCTTCTATCAGTCCTCCAGGTATAGACAGGTGATACGACACCAACCACACTGTACAAGTATTTGCACTATGTCCCGTGTCTATTATTATTACTGTCACCGTGTAAACAGACTAAGTGTGTGTGTTCACTACAACGATAACTGGTGTCGGAAGGAGGGAAGAAGAAAAATCCTCTTATCAGAAACGTTCTACTGATAAGAAACTGCTGGAATAAACGTATGGGAAGTATTCATTCAGGAAGCTATAAAAGCTATTCTAGTAGAATTAAAGTGCGCCTATTTTTATTTTTCTATTTCTAAATACGTCCAAAAAATTTGCTACAGCTACATTCAGTGGAATGGGACTGAGCTGCTGCTGTATCATATGACATCATCGGCACAAGGAGGACGCTGTGGCGCTGCCTCGCCAAACAGCTGATTGTGGGGGTTCCAGGTGTTGACCAGCAATACTCATAATAAATACTTGGTGACCATCTATGTTAAACTAGAACTGAAATCTATGGGGTGGTTAGAAGTTTTTTGTGGGGAAATCTCTTATCACCAATTCTCCAGGAAATAGTGGTTGCACAAAGGGCCACGCTCCATCAAGGTGAATACGACACATTTCTTATCTGATATTTATAGAAGGCTGCGAGACGGCTGCAAGACGGCTTATAGCATCCACTTTGAGCCATAGGCAGAAAGAAGTTTATAGCAGTTGAGGAATTCGCCTAGTTCACTTGTCTGCCTTTTTTGTAGCCACTAGAGATTTTCATTGGAGGGCAGTGCACATGCCCAGTTACCTCTGTATAAATGCAGCAAGCTTCAATTGTAGAAATCCCTGTTCATCCAAGATGACATTTATGACATTTCCTGTAAATATGAAATAAATATAGGAATACCCCCTGAAAGGATGAAGCCACAGGCTGTGGAAAAGCTTCGTTTTATTGCAGATTTTTTTTTTATTTTTTCTTTAAACCAAATGCCAAGAGTGGTTTCAAAAGGAACAGGAAATATAAAAGAAGCTCTTATACTACTTATACTTCTCCCTTCTGCTAAATCAACGTGTGGCTTTGGCTAAAAAAAAAAAAAAAAAAAAAAAACACCAACAGACTTTATGCATGTGGCCTCAGCCTTAGGAGGTTTGCTACATCAGAGACAACCGCTAGAGGATTACTCTGGAAGAAGAAGCTGTAGTCACCCAGGCAATAATGGAGGGTGGGAGTAGTTGTCCATATGCCCTATAAAAGATACGTACGAAACATCCCTGTAGGTCTGAAATGGTTCATTTTTAGATCACACAAATAAAACTTTAGATCTGAAAAATTTGCAAAGCCACTATGGCAGCATAACTCAAGACCCGGTTATGTTTTATTATTACTTTATTGCTGTAAGAAGCAGAAAATACAGTCAGAGTTATGGCAGGAACGTAAACATATGTAAAATTCTTTGCACATGAACATAACCTTAACCATCCGTAAACATCTAAAGGAGGTATTTTGCACATCACACATTTTGCTGTCTTCAGATGCATTTATACCATTTCAAAGGCTAAAATATGATATCCACGGACATATACCATAAACCTAGGCAGCGCAAATACATTATAAAACCATGCAAGCAGCAGCAGACTACAGTAGCACAAGCTTCCAAAACGTGCCTCCAATGCTGCTGACAAAATCAATTCACAAAATGTTACGTCCAGTCAAGCCTATGATTCATTTGAGGCAATGCCTTTAATACACTGTCCAGCCGCTATGGTAAAACATACAACCACACATTAATAAAGAGCATGAGTTCAGCAGAGAACAGTATAAATTCCGGCTACATTATAATCCAATGTGCCTTCTGGAGGGTGGAATTTCATAGAGAGGAATTAAAAAAAAAAAAAAAAATATATATATATATATATATATATATATATATATATATATATATATATATATAATTTCAATGAGCGAAATAAAAGAAACAAAGCACATAATCTAGATCATGTGAAAATGGAAAGCTATAGTAAAATTTAATATCCCACAACTTTACCCAGCTCTGCCTTACATCTTAAATCAATCATTCATTCGCTTAGGCATTATACTACTGTGTAATAAATCAACTGTTACAGCAGCACAACATATGCCGAGCACTGCCGAAACACAATATAGACAACACACTCCAATAATGTCCTATTAAAGATTAACAACCGCTGGCGAGAACGCAATTCACTATAAAGACCTACAAGTAAAAATTCACATTCATTGCGAGAAAAGTTAAAGGAAACTTCCTACAAGCTCATCAGACAAGGGTCTTCATGGAACCACCAACACACTTAACTATGCCTCAACAGCTAGTGGTAGTCTAAGCATGCTGGGAGTTGTAGTAACACCAGCTGCAGAACAAAGCTTGGAGACGACTAAATCAGTCCAATACATACAGGATTCAGAAAATTTACACTTACTTTTTTAGATTTTCAACTCAACAGAATGTATTTTTCTTTTTATAGCTTATTACATTTTTTATATATAATATAAGTTCGAGATCAACCATTTAAAAGCAAGTGACTGATTTTTTGTAATGCAACCCAATACCATAAAAGACTGGATAATTCCAAGAAACCAGGTAAACTAGTAGATGTTGTTAATGCTAGGGTGACCAATGATCGCTGTGTCACTCTGCGGCTCTTTCAGTCATGTTAGTGAAGGAATTCGCATTGCAACCCAGAGGGTGCCGCGACTTGTAGTTGCAAAAAAGTCAAACATTGACTTTTTTGTGACAGTTGCGATCTTGATGCAACTCCATTCACTAACATACCTAAAGGAGTTGCAGAGCCATATGGCGATCTTTTAGCCATGTGACAAGAGTTGCGGACAAAGTAGCCGTACGGCTTTAACATAAAATGGAGTTGAACTTTTGACAAAAAGGATCAGAATAGGCGATTAAAAAAAAAAAAAAAAAAACTAATTCCCATGCCCGCCACAACCAGTAATTGAGGCATCTCCCTCAGGAACTAGTGACCAGCAGTGGCCCTCAAAAGTGGCAAAACGGGAAGGGTAGGGGCATCAGCAAGAAGTGTATGGCTTCTCTTATTTTTTAACCCATTCTGAGTCAGTTATTCAAAAGGTAACCCTTTAATTTTTTTTTAGCTCATGTTAAAAATTGATAATATATTTTAATTCTGCTGGTCTGTTTTGACTTCACTGACCATTAGGATGCAATAGGGAAAAAATGATGGTAAATTTAAGTGAATTAAAATGTATTCACCCACCACAATCCATAGGCTGGGGAAATATTGCAAACGTGGTCTACCTGGCTCCTATCATCATGTATAAGCATATATGTTACAGACACAAACAAAGTATCACATTGTAATGGCAACAGTTAAACATTATATATGATAAAACAATATATATGTTCTGTAAACATGATAAACAACAGGAAACAACTACTACTAATAAAACTATACAGCCACATACTCATCGTGTGGTTGTGTAGGCTATATATTATTAAAGAAGTATTTTAGCAACTTTTTAGCAATGGAAATTCTTTTGGCAGGGGCTGAACTTGACCTTACAAACTGACTACTAAACACAAACAACTATTACAGTGGGGCAAGCGTTGTGCAGAACATTACCTGCATAAGAAGTGATCTCAACCCCTCCGAATCCACAAAATAAAGGACAACTTTAGCGTGTCAGGAGATAAAGCCTGCACTGTGTGATTCATTGCTGTACCTTTTTCTTCTTAAATGATTCCCCTGCACATCAAAGCGGTTTTAAAGCCCAAACATCTTCTTTACTGCTCAGCTAAGAGTCCATTAGATTGCTAATTTCTTGTGGAAACAAAGCCATTACAGAACATGAATGGTTACATACCTGCAGTTTGGAGGAGGATCGAGGGTTATTTCTGCTAACTCCTTCTGAATTCTGTAAGTGAAATGAGAAGCGTTTCAGACACTGTGCAGAATGAATCCGGGAATTACACTGCCCTCTACCATCATGTTGTTAAATGCAACATTGGCTTTGCCTTCAGTAATGCTAACATGGCTGCTTCCTCTTTGTTCTCAGAGGCATAACCCAAATCCTAGAACACAGGAACTTAGCAGCTCCATTCCAGGGCCATCCAAGCAGAAATGCAGGATGCAGACCCTGGAGGAGGCAAGAAGACTTCACCACCTACTCAGAAAAGTGGAAAGGTTTTTGTGCCAGACACTTTTTGCTAGGGAGAATTCCTTTTCTAGCTAATATGCAAATTAGGCAGAGAGGGAGGGGTGAACTCCAGCGTTGTGACAATGACTTTAAACCAGTGCTCTGACCGAGCTACGACTAACACTGTAACGCAGGCTGCAGCGAATAACCATTGTACACAGCATTCAGCCATAAACACCAAGGACAAGCAAAACTTCCAGCTCAGACGGTTCTGCAGCACTAGGTTAATACCTGCAGGTACAGATCTGCTGAAAACTTACACTACTATTTAAAGAGATTCAGATATATCTGCTAAAAACAGGATTAATAGATCTCTGTGGAGTCAAAACACCTAAAATAATACAAGATATCTCTGGACATTTAACCTTAGGTTGGCTAACTAATAGATAACCAACCACAACTTTCTATAAACACGGTAGAAAAACAAAATCTGGTCTCCGAGTGGAGAAATATCGTTGTACACAGAGATCTGTTTATATATTGTACAGGTTACTACATGGATATGAAAGTTACATGAATACTGAAACCCTGTCTCTGCATTCTCTGTACTTTGGAACTGAATTTTAAGGGAACATCCACAAAGGAAATAAATCCATTAGCAAAAACCATGTATTTGGCTGCAACAAATCCACAGCAAAATCTATACGAGTTGCATTCGGATTTGTTACAGATTTTGCTGCAGATTTCCTATGGATTTTTTTTTTTTTTTTTTGCAGCGTGTGGATCAGATTTGGTAAGATCTCTACAATAAAAGCTGCAGATTTTCTGGCCACAAGAGAAAAAAAAAAATCTGCAGCATATCCTTCCTGTGTGAACATACCCTAAAGTCTCCTGCACAGGGGCATATATGATCTAGAGTCAGACCAGAAAATGTGGCTAATTTTCTGTCACAAATTTGCTTGTGTGCACGAAGCCTAAAGGTTTACAAAAACAAGGCTGCTTTCTTGCACAAACAGTGCCATACCTGTTCACAGGTTGTTTCTGGTATTGCAGCTTAGCTCCACTGAAAGGAAAAGGGTTGAGCTACAATATAACAACCAACCTGTGGACAGATGTGACACTGTTTTGGAAGAAAAGAACCATGATTTTAATTCCTTTTAATGCAGCCAATATACAATAAAAACATACATAAGATCTCTTACAATGTATGTATAGAAGTAAAAGAACCCTTTATAACTCAAGCCAAAAGTAAGAAACAAACTTTGCAGTATACAACTCACCAAGGGGTTATGGAAGCTGACATGTGGAATTGTTTGGCAGGGTTCACACACTGGACAGCTTTTTACTAGCTATTTTATTTTCTAGGCTAAAAACAAACTGTATCTGCAGGGTTAAACATGACCTTAAAGAACAGCACCTTTTGCTGACCTAACCAACAAAGTCTCCATATTTCAGCTTCATAGACCTCTGCGAGTATAACATTAAACTCCAGTAAAAGCCTTAAAATGCAAGGGTGATAGCTGAAACACAAGATCATTCATGATCACAGCTCATAACATGTCCCTAGTTCACACTTACAACCTTGAAAACTCATTACAGCATTCACAGCGATGTGCGGACTCTAATGAATCTTACTCATAGCATTAAAGTCACACAACACATCATGGAGCACAAGCTTCACTAAAGCCAGGCCTCCTAACCTCAAATGACATCTTCCCGACCAAGCTCCTGGAAAATGCATCTCAGATATTAAGGAAACTGGAGCAAACCGTGCCATGTAGTTTCTCAATGAAAAGGCATACTATGAAGAGATCATTGTATTGGTCATGGACAAACCTGGGATCTGTAAGAAGTTCCAATTTCCAGAAAAGAATCAAGGGGAAAATAGTGGTGAGGAAACTATCACAGTACAGAGAGGTCACTAAAAATATTACCCATGGTGCCCGGTAACATGGGATATTAGAAACAGACATGGAAATGTCCCTCCTTAGATATCAAACAGGGGTTGGCCAGACACTGGAAATTCTTGCTAACATGGAGTCAAAATAAAACGGGATAATACTCATCTTACCAACCCCATACTCATGTGCCACTCCTTCTCAAGATCCTTGCCAATGTTCAACAGACCAGTTGCCATGAAACTGCAACCCCAGCATACTCTATTCACTTCTATGGGAGTTCCAATATGCATGCTGGGAGTTGTAGCTTCACAACAGCTGTCTACCCCTGCTTTATACCCTGGCCTCCAGCAATGACACTTCGACATGGCCTGCGGTGGTGCCCGCTACATTGGTCACATGTTCACATTGAAACGTCATTGCTGGAAACCAGGGTACAGAGACCAGCTGGGAAACCAGGAAGTGGCGGGAATTGGGAAGATGACTAATAGGCTGGGGACACCACAAGTAGAAAGGCTGCACTTTTGATACTAAATGGATCTGCCAAAAATACAGCATTTTACAGTCCAAATCTTCTTTACAAGCTGCAAGAAAAAAAAAAAAAAAATCTGCAGCATGTCAATTTAATGCTTTTCATTGAGGATTTCTCCATTTGCAATGCAAAAAGGGAAAACTGCAGAATTTCCCAATAAAAACCTGCAAAAAAAAATAAAAAAATACACCATTTGATGCGTTTTTCTTCTGCTGCGGATTTCCTGCAGAAATTCTGCACATTTTCAGCAATACAGTCCTGTGTGTCCTTATACTTACTCAGCTTGTTATTTGTTACGATTCTGAGCTTTTCTGCAGCTATTTCTTGGGGTTGGACTACTACTGCTTTAATTATCTGGAAAGGTTGACCTTGTCAGAGTGCAACATATAGTGATGTCCCTGCATTTTATATCCCTGCTGTGCTTTACCCAGCAGCAAGAAATGGTAATGAATAATAATTTCAGAATTTCACCTTCACACAGACAATTATTATTTTAATCAGTTGTGATATTTTCCATAGTATAAGGATGAAGTTGCACAGGGCACATTTATTGCAGAAATCTGAATAAATGAAAATCATCTAAACGGGGTTGTTTTGGTGGAAAGCACCTACATTTCGGCAAGTTTGGTTTATATGAATGGGACAGATGCAGAAATTTCCGCAAAAAAAAAAAAAAAAAAAAATCTGTAAAAATGTAAATTCACCCTGAAAAATCTAAATGGCAGTTTTCATATGCAGTACTACTGCATTTAGATACATACATTCAAGTCATCTCAATAGTTCTAGAGTAGCCTCTTAAAAGGGTTGTCCAGGAAGTTTCATTTTACTTCATCCAGGGATTTTTTTTTTTCCCCAAGCTGGGGGTTTGGGGCTGGATCTGACCCAAAATCAGAATCATTCCTCTTATCCTTTTTTCACAGTGGGGGCTGGCGATACTATGGTAAAGCCAGCTGTGAAAAGAGGAGCAAAGGGAGAAGGTGGAGCGACCCATGGGGTTGGGTGCTTGTTCTGATCACGTGACCCAGGGTCACAACTAACCAAGAACCCACAGATCCAACTTCAATAAAATCCCCAGAGGATGAAAGATTAAACTCCCTGAACAACCCCTTCAAGAACCACCCCCACACATTTGAGATCTATCTAGAATACAACAAAGCATGTCAATCATGTGGGATGCGCTACCATATTGTTGCATTTTTCCCCCAACTGTTTGAAGCTGGCGTTTTAATGGTTAAACTACAGTAACATGTCACAGAAAAAAAAAAAGACCATAATAGTTGATTTATTATCAGGGTAAATTTTATGACTCTCCTACAGGGACACAAAAGGCATCCTAACCGGCTGACATCACTTTTAGGACTCAAAATAATCTCATGAAGAGTAGGACATACATGACCTGATGGTTGATTCCAGCACAGTATAAAAAAAAAAAAAAAAAAACAACGATGGAAAAAGCCCCTAACTTTCCCAGGAGCCATCTACCTCATCGCCTGTCAATAAGGAACTGACAGTGTGCAAACAAGAGCCCATAGTGAAGCATTGCTTACTTATCACAATCAATAACCCGAGACTGATCAATAGGGAAAGGAAGGCTTTCTAGTGCCTAAATCCTACATGGATGAGCTTAGAAATAGAAGTGTGGGGGACACCAAAATCAGCAGAAATGTTAAACCTTCACCAGCTCTGCAATGCATTATAAGGTAAAGCCATAAGAACCTGTTTTGTCAGTAATAAATTGACTTTGAGGAATAGTTACTGAATCATATATGAAGCTTCTCATCTGTATGTATGATACACGTGCAATTATTGTGGGGGGAGGAGAGTTACAGGGGTTGTCTAGGATTTACTGCCCATGGACCAGAAAGGTCTGTTGGGAGACCTTATTATAATCCTAGAAAACCCCTTTGAAGAAGGCCTGCCACACTGAAAATACAGTCCAATCCACAGCCAGCATGTTACCGAGTGGGAGGAGCTGAGCAGACTGATAGGTAAATCTTTTTTTTTCCACCAAAACTATACAACTTGTATTTTATATATACACCTCTGATCATTCTGATCTTTGGAGTCCAGCAGGAGACCCTACTCTACATACAGAGATAGCGGTCAATCACCGAGTAGGACCGCCCACTGGACTCCTAAGCGCAGAATGCATAAATGAATAAAATATACATTATCCTGAACCTTTTCACTCACAACTATACATTTAGATAAATAAAGCTTAACATATATTACTCATTCTAATATATTCTTAAGACTCCAACACTGAGCAACAGAGCTAGAGAAAGTGGGAGTGGGGGTCAGTTCAATCTTAACATATAAAGCACATTTCTCCCTATAAAAATATAGCTACAGAATTCTATCCAGATGTCTGCTGTGTCAGGAAAAGCTGGGTGATGACCAATATGGCCAACATTATCAGTGGGACCCCCATGATCACAAGAACCATGGTCCTGTGTACCCCATTTGAACAGGGCAGCAGTTGCACGTGTTCACTACCTCTCAATATCAGAGCACTATACTCTGCTACCTTCAACAGTACCCTAGAGTTAAATGGGGTGGCAGAAAATATGCACAACTGCAGCCCTATTCAAACCAGGGGCACGAGACCCCCGTTCTTGTGAATGATGGGGGTCCCAATGATCATATGTAAGTGTTATTTGTAGGAGAACCCCTTTAGCAACCAGCTAGGACAAGTAATTCCATTAGCACAGTCCCAGATGGAAAAGTGTCACATCTGTAATTGAGGACTTCTTATTCACCCCTCCCAATTTTCCTGTGGGAATTGATGACTCTTTGATGTGGCCATGTGGTTTTTTTAGGATTACCTTTTAGCGCTAGTAGATAGCTTTGCAGTGGTTTTACTGGATAATTTGGTATTTTTCTTCTGTTGCACAGCTGAAGGTTTCCTTTCCTCTTGCTCCTCGGGTTCAGGGGCTGGTGGGTCCCTTTGATCAGCATCTGAACTCCCACTGCTGGTACTAGGACTTTCATCATCTGACCTTTGCCGATCGCTGGACATCTTGGTAGATTTACTTATTCCTTATTGATAACCTAAAGAAAAAAAAATGGGATTATTGTAGATAATAAGGACATTTACCAAATAGAACATGTAATAGTTAATAGGAAGAGCAAACAAAATGACAAAACACTTGGAAATCCCACATGTAACTATTTGGAGAAGTTTCTTTTGTAACTTTCCAAGACTGCGACGTCAAAGCCCTGCCAGACTATTAAGGGAATGTTCACACCATGTTTTTCCCCCTACAGATTTTGTCACGGTTTCCATGTCCAAATCAGCTTGAAAATACTCCTGCTGTTGCCCCCATTGTTCCAAATGGGAAACCACACCATAGTTCATACAGCACAGATTTTCCTACAAGTGGATTTCTCATATTCTGGGGAAAAAAGAAGCAGCGTTACCTTTCTAGCTGCGGTCTCAGAGACAAGAACAATGGTGAAACCGTGGCAAGATTTCTGTGGTAAAAGTACATGGTGTACTTTTATAGATGCGTATTTTTGCTGTGTGAACAGATTGTGGTAAAAACACGTAAGATCCTGCAGACGTGGTTGGTGTATCGGGCCAAGTTTACCAACTATACCAAGCCATGCTGGGATTTGTAGTTTTAGATCAGCCAGAGCGCCACTAGTCGTAGACCCGTGCACACTTGACATTATAGGTTCTATCCTGACTAATACGGCGCAGAGTCCGATTGTAAAATTAACCATTTTTACTCCAAATCACACTACGATGCCACAAACTCCTAACCCCACCAGCCAAAAAATAATAATAATAATAAAAAAAAAAAAAAACTACCAAAACACAGTCCCATGTGCTCGGGAAAAATAAAGGACTCTTCCTATGGCTATGTAGACGTATGGAGGAACTCCGGCCCATGATGAATAACTTTTGACATGTAGTATAAATAAGACAAGCCGCTGACGCTTTGTAAATATTTACACACCAGTGTGCGCTCCTCGTCCGCATTCATTGGAATGTATTACGGTTTAACCCTTTGAGGCAGTGGCAGATGGGGGTGGGGGGTAATGGTGTTATGTATATATAGATATAATTGGGATGGGGTTATTGACATTGCTGGAAGCCAAAATGAAGCATCTGGCTAGGGGATGAGCGTGTGACACAGGCAGTCACAAGGCTACTGTACACACCGACATTTTGACCACCAGGGATTCCCCCCTGTGGCCGGAGGACGGTGGGGGGCTCCTGGAGGACAGAGGAGAGGGGGGGGGGGGCCCGGGGGACGCTATGAGGACAGGCTTGGGGGGAACCATTATTACTGTCAGGAGGGGGGGGGGGGGAGCAGGTATAGGAGACACTCCACGGTGTATGTACCAAGTGATGCGTGAAGTCAGTTCCAGCTCCCCCCTCTACCCCCCCTCCTCGTCGCTTTCTCCGGGGCTGAAAACAAGAACAAAGCTCCGGCTCTGCCCCGGATCCCTCCCCCGCTTCTCGTTTACCTCAGCAGCTTTGCCCTTCCCTGCTTTCACGCCCGCTGGATACCGTGCCGGGAAGGGGGGGATCCTGGAGACACCGAGCCCGGGGGGGGGAAAACGAGCAGGCTCCGGCCGGCTGCCGAACATTGAGAGTCGGAAGAAAGAAGAAGGAGGAGGAGGGGGAGGAGGGAATGGGGAGCTGGCTGTAGTACGCTTCTACGGTCTGCTGGTGGCGCTGGCGAGTCACGAGTGGGCGGGGGAGAAGGGCGTGTGGAGAGGCCGGGCTGAGGCTGTAAGGAAGGGAGAGCGGGGCACAAACCACGCCCCCTCTCGTTTACCTCAGTCTCCGCCCCTTCTGCTTTCTCCCGGTGATTAAAGCCCCCGCCCCCTTGTTTCCCCGCCGCAAGACGGTGAAGTCAGCGAGTTCCGGCGCGTCCACCTGTGCGCGTGCACGGCGTGTTCTGTCTGTGTGAATTGTGCGCGCGCTCGTTAACCCCTTGCAGCACCTGGACATAGAGTGAGCTATAGAAAGACTGTGTACAAGTCCTATGCTGATTTATAGTGCATCAGGTCTTCATAGCCTGCTCCCCAATGACCTCCATTAATCTACATTAGGAGGACCCCTAATAATTCATGGACCGCAGCCTAGAGCCATCAGTGTTATCACCCAATTTGTACCTCAAGGTGGTCACAGACACAAAGACCATTCTATAGCTGTGACTGCAATTGACTATGGACCTAGTACATAAATCCAAGAATGGACAGGACCTGCATAAAGTGTGTCTTACTAGAATATGCCCTTTAATTTAGAGCGTCTGTAAAATATAAGAGTTTATTCACACACAGCAGATTTGTTGGCTGTCCCATGTATATAAATGGAGCTTGCGGATGGAAAGGGGGTTTGCTGCGTGAATAACCTTCTTCAGATGAACTGATTTTCAGTTGCCAATATGTCTGCAAGGTGTGAATTCCCCTCTAATAAAGAGGAACACCAAACAATCCACCCTAGCTGTGATGACTGGGGGAATAAAAGGTAGAGTGTATAATATACGAATGGAACAGACGCTCACGATTCATCGTATGCCCCAAAAGGGCTCACACGACTACCCACAGACTTGTGTGAACAACTGCTTTCCCTTCAATACTTGCCATATTAAACAGCTGTTTTGATGCTCAAATTCGCCCTCTTAGATCCTGTCCATGGGGTTCTGTTAAAAGGATCTATCAGGTTTAATGCCCCTTAAATTGTTTCAGTGCCTTGTGCTTATCAGTCATCATATACTGTATACAGCCCCTAAATCGCCTCCATAGCCTTTATATACAGGATGAAAAAACATTTTTTTAAATAAACAGATCACAAACATTAAGAATAATTTGTTACACTCTAGAAAAAAGACAAGAAACACAAGAGGGACGCGATGTCCAGTTTGTCTTATCTAGACAGTTTATACCTCCAAAATTGCCGAGTTTTTGTTTTATAAGGTTTAAAATATGTTTGGATTTTTTAATGCAGTTTTTGAAACCAAAACCAGGAGTGGATTGAAAAAAAAGTAATCCGTCCTTTATAGGTTTTTGCCCTTTATAATCAACCTAGTTTTGGCTTCAAAAACTGCATGAAAAATACCTGAATATATTCTCTCCTAAGGATACATTCACACAGTGCAGTTGGTAAAGTTAAAACTTCAGTTTTGATGCAGTTTATGATGTTACGTGTGAAACATTAAGTAAATGTGTGTAAACTGCAAAAAAAACAGCATCAAAACTGGATACTTTTTGTTTCTGATGCAATTTTAACTT
Organism: Leptodactylus fallax; assembly: GCA_947044405.1. Taxonomy (NCBI): domain Eukaryota; kingdom Metazoa; phylum Chordata; class Amphibia; order Anura; family Leptodactylidae; genus Leptodactylus; species Leptodactylus fallax. The sequence goes on along the minus strand of CAMRHE010000070.1, from coordinate 2,088,324 downwards.
CACCATGTGAATGTACCCTTAGGCTAAAGCTGGTGGCGAAACGCGCGTCGAGGTGGTTTGTGCCTTAGGTATGTTATCTCAGGACTTTTTTCCTTGCTACATATGGTTTTTCTAGCACCTTTCTACATTAAGATCTGTGGTATGGCTTTTGATGAGTTTTGGGTTTATTTGTACACGTTATTTCAAATTATCTGATTGATCAAATGTGTATTTGATAGTGTGCTTTGACTTACCATGATTATTCATTAATTGATGCCCTGAGTTTCCTGACTTTGTGTATACAATTTTTGTTGGTCTTTTCTTGTGTTTCCTCATGTGTTCATTTATTTATTTGTATTTTTTATTTATTAATAAACTATGTTAATTATTTTTACTTTTGTATGGGCATGATTTTGTTATTTTTTGATTGTGAAAATGCTGATAAACATCCACAAGGACATTCAGCAGTGGTTTTTATTGCAAAATCACTACAGTATTGAAAGAGGTTTTCCAGCCACAAATGCAGTATAGGTAATCAGTATCTAATGTATTGGGGTCCAACACCTGGACCCCACAAAGATTCACTGATCTGGCTGCCTTCAGCCGTGGAAGCTACAGCTCTCTGATCCTATGTAAGTAATAGGTGCAAAACTGCAGCCCCACATTATAGCAGTGGGGTGGTGGAATTGCAGCTCCGCTCCTATTACTTGAATAGGAGCAGAATGCTTCTGCTCCCTCTCCTGGAGGCAGTGGAATCCTGTGGATGGGTCATTTGTATCAAAAATGCATCTAGCTTTCAAAACCACTTAAGGCCAAAGCCCCATGTGGCGTAAATGCCGCAGTTTGGACATGGCGGAAAAAACGAGGCATTTTATAGTCAGTGCATCCACACATTGCGAAAAAATACACGCTGCAGGCACACTGCGATTTCCAAAACCGTTGTGGTTTTGGAAATTGCAGCATGTCAATTATACCTACGGAAACGCCAGCGGTTTCCCTATAGGTATAATTGAATCAGAAAGTCCTCAGATGAAACCTCTGCGGACTTTCTGTGGAAAACGCTACAAGAAAAAACACGATGTGGTGCCGCCGTGGTTTTTTCCACAGCACTTTTTTGCTGCAGCCCACTACGTGGGGCCTTAGCCTAAATACCTGAAATGGGGTGGATTGTGCCTGTGACTCACCTGTAGATTTCTCTGCAGAAACCCCATTTTGCAAAGGTTGAAATGTATGAGTAAAACCCTCAGCAATAATTAAAGTGATGCAGTCTTAAAACCCACAGTGTGACGTTGTGCAGCGGTTCTTTATGTAGCATGTGGATGGGATTTGTTTAAAGCTCATCCACTATGCCGCAACTATAAATTGCCAGGGGTTAGCTACCAGCAAATTTGTGGCAGTTATACTACGGCGAATTTGAACAGTGTGTTTCCAGACTCAGATAGGTTTCCTATCCTAAAAGAGTAAAACTTTGTAGAAATTATGTTGTCTTATAGTCCAAATTATGTCTGTGATCTTTGGAGCTCTAGCCACTTTATGAATGACAATAGGTTTCTAAACATGCCACTTTCTAAAAGATTCCTTGCATCTTAAAAGAAAAAGGTTTTAAGTAATGTGCTTTCTGTGAAGAGTCATGTGGGCGGTCCCAATCATGCAGTCCAGGATTGATTGACATTCAACATGCTGTAATAACCCATTGCAAGCTCCAGCGACATTTGTCACACGCACAAGATGTACTGACCTCACCTTCATCTGTTTGTGCCAGATGTAGCAAGAGCTGCCTTGGAATCTAAATGACATATCCCAGCATATGAGGAGATCTGGAGCGCCCAAATGACTCTTCACAGATAGCATGCATTCATTATAACTATATCTTACTTTATGTAAAACAGAACATTTCAGAGAGTGTCATGTTTAGGAATTTATTACCATCCTAAATTACACTATAGGGGCAGTTAGGGGTATTGTATGAGATGGTCATATCTCTTTAACCATATGGTAGGTTTATTCTTACTAAGATTTCCCTCAAATCAAGAAAATCCAGTTACTTGCTCCTCAGTTGAGTCACTTGCCCTTTAGCACTGAATACAAACTTCTAGATAACAGTGAACGGGATACTTTGTAGTCTGTTGCTAAGATGAAACTGATGCTCCAAATTTCATCAAGATTGATCCTGCACTTTATCATAAATTCCACAGGAAAACCTTCCAAGTCATAGCGAAATGTCATTAGTATAAATGTACAATGTTGTAATATAAATGTATCAGTGCTGGATAAATATCAGTGGAAGAGTGAAGAAATCAGGCGATACCTTTTAGAGGCTAACTGAGTATATTTATAAGTAAGCTTTCAGGAGTACTAGCTAGCTCCCTTCATCAGACATGGTGTTATACAAGAACTGAAAATTCACAGATTTTTATACACATGGTTTTCAAAGCATTTCAGAGTCCTTAAAAAAATGCAATCTAAGTAGAGAAGTTATTTACAACAGGTCAAAAAAACAGTCTGGAAACTTGTGGTGCGTGACGGAGGGATCAGTAATTCTTGCTGTTATCTGTTTGTTATCAGGAGGTGATTTGTGTCCCTCACAGTTCATACATAGTGTGACTTGAAGCTGGCATGAATATTGAGTTCAGTTCATGGTTCATACATAGTGTGACATGAAGCTGGCATGAATATTAAGTCCAAATTGCAGAGTTTGAAATTTTTGCATAAATTTGTACTCCGATTCTTTCCTTTTCTCCTGCGTCTTAAAATGTCCCATTGAAACCACAACCCGCAAATCTTCAATAGAGTGGTTTTCTCCGGAGAAATGTGCGGCCACTGGGAGATCGGTTCTGCTGTTATTAATATTGGATCTGTGTGAGTTCATTCGTTGACTGAGTCTCTGCCCTGTTTCCCCCACATAGAGGCCTGTGGTGGGACATTGCACACACATTATGAGGTACACCACATTGGAAGACCTGCAGGAGAATGTCCCCCTAATTCTGTGCACCTGTTGTGACTGTGGGATGGGTACACTGTCAGTGGTGTGGATGTGCTTGCAGGTCATGCACCTTTTATGTAGGCAAGGTGAGGTGTCATTTTCAGTTGGGGCCTTCAGGGCACTCCGGACGATAATACGCCTCAGGTTTGGTGGTTGTCGAAAGGAAAGGAGAGGGGGGACTGGAAATATGTCCTTGAGTCTATTGTCCCTATGTAGCACAGGTTGGAGCTCCTTGGCAATCCTTCGTAGGATCTCCAGCTGTGGGTTGTAGGTGACAACTAGGGGCACTCGGGCATCTTTCTGGGTCTCTCTATATGTGAGCAGACTGTCTCTGTTAATGGCTGCCGCTTTGTTTAATTGGTTGTCTGTTACTTTTGGTTTGTATCCCAATCTGAGAAATTTCATCCTCAGATCCAGGAGGTGCTTGTCCAGGTCTGTTTTGTCGGAGCAAATACGATTGTATCTTATAGCCTGGCTGTAGATTATAGATTGTCTTGTGTGCTTGGGGTGGAAGCTGTCGTTTCTCAGGTAGGCTGTTCTGTCTGTGGGTTTGTGGTATATTGATTTGAGTAGCCGGTGGTCTTTAATGTATATTGTGATATCCAGAAAGTGAATTTCACTCCCTGAATAGCTAAGTTTAAGGTTGATGGTCGGGTGAAAGTCATTGAAGTCATTATGGAATTGAAGTAGGGCCTCCTCACCTGCAGTCCAGATGACAAGGATATCATCGATATAACGAATGTAATTCATAGGTTTGGTGGCGCATGTTGATAAATATGTTCCTTCCATTTCTGCCATAAAGAGATTTGCATATTGGGGTGCACATCTGGTCCCCATTGAAGTTCCCATTCGCTGTAGATATAGATCCTCTCCAAAGGTAAAATGGTTGTGGCTAAGGATGAATTGTATGAGCTGCGTTACTGGTTCTGTTGGGAGGTTTTGTTTTGCCAGGTGTACCCGACATGCTGCAACTCCATCCTTGTGGGAAATGTTGGTATACAGAGATTCCACATCCATGGTGGCCAAAATGGTACCCTCAGGTAGAGGGCCCAGGGCATTCAGTTTGTTAAGAAGGTCAGTGGTGTCCTGGATATAGCTTGGAGTATTCCTGACAAGGGGTTTTAGGAGATTTTCCACCCAACCTGAGATGTTTTCTGTCAGTGTCCCAATGCCAGAAATGATAGGCCTCCCGGGGTTGCCATCTTTGTGTATCTTTGGGAGCATATAGAAGCAGCCCGGTCTGGGATCTTGTGGGATAAGTCCTTTTACCTGATTCTGGATCTGGATTGGAAATTTCTTGATCATACTCTTTAGTTCTTTCATATAGGCCTCTGTGGGATCACTTCCAAGTTTGGAGTAATGGATGGGATTTGACAGTTGCCTGTTTGCTTCCTGGATATAGTCTGAGGTGTTCATTATGACTATTGCGCCCCCTTTGTCAGCCGGTTTTATTATTATATCCTGATTTTCTTTCAGTGAAGTAATAGCCTTCTGTTCCTGCAGGGTTAGGTTATGCGCCTGTTTCTATTGTTTCTCCAGGATTTCTGATTTTACTTTGCTTCTGAAACAGTCAATATATTTATCCAGTGCTGCATTAGTTCCAGGGCGTGGGGTCCAGGTAGATTTTTTGGTAGGATTCCTTATGGATAAATATCAGATCACTCAGTGGCGTTGCCTAAAAGCTACCTTTAGTTGTGTATGTGTCATCTATCTCCTCCCTGGGGCTTAACAAGTAACCATGGATCCTCATCGCAAAACTTGTAACGTGACCACGCTTGACCATGATGACCTTAAGCAACAAGTTAAGAACTTGAAGAGTATACAAATATTTTGGTCTCTTTTACACACATGGATACTAGACATAGTGAATTTACAGTACAGATAATGCACATAGTGATATCACAGTACTGAAGGAATGCACACAGTGATGTCACAGTACAGAGATAATGCACACGGTGATAATAAAAACAATGATGTCACAATACAGGAATAATAAACACAGTAATGTCAGAACAGAGATTTAACTTGAAGCTTATGGGCCCCAATGCAAAATCTATAAATGGACCTCTACCTACCCCGTGCCATTTAAAATAGTGGTATATTTTATATGGTGTAAAAATAATAATACACTTTATTTATATAGATAAAAATAAATAAAAATGACAAAACAAAACCGAACAAAGTAACGCTAGGTTCACACTAGCATTCAGGTTTCTATTCTTGGGGTCCACTTGGGGACCCAAAAGACGGAAACCCTATCTGCTTAAAAAGCGGTTACACGAGTAAACCTGCAGACCCCATAGACTATAATGAAGTCTGCTAGGTTCCCTCACAGTTTTATACTAAAAATTTTAAGCGGAATCTCGGACGGAGTGCCCGAACACTAGTGTGAACCAAGCGTAATGGAGGCAAATTCAGTTTTCCATATCCCCTTCTATTATCTTTAGTTATCACCAACTGTACCCTAGGTCTCAGTGGAAATGGGCCCCCTTATCTGTTGGACCCCATATTAGCTGCTTATCTATGCTACTCTGGTAATTACACCCATGGCTCCTCCATATGATGCAGTTCTATGCTTATATAGTATGTACCTTATCTTTCACTAAAAAATTGAGCATTTTGAAGGATTGTATGAATAAAGTTTATTGAAGAGGGTATATAATTAGTTCACACTTTGTATTCAATAGATTTTCCATCAGTCAGACATGACTGCATCCACTCTGATTAGTGAGTCTATGGGACATCTGAGTATGTACAGACAATTGAACTTTGTTGCTTCCAATCCCCAGGTTATGTCTGCAGAATAGTCACAAGATGAGCTTATAAGCAGTTATACAGTGGACCAGCCACTTTTTATAACAACTCCTAAGCAAGAGAAAAAGTAGAAATTCCAATCAATAAGTTACAAGTAATACTGAATTATTTACCACAAAACTATATAATCTGCTCAGCTCCTCCTATAACATGACACTTACAGATCAGAATGCATGTTCAATGTGACAGGTTTAGTGTGTGTAATAAAGCAAAGTCACTCCTGTTACTATAATTACAAAAATAAATGAAGGCTAAATTTGCATCATTTTGTCATAGGATCAGAACAACAGAATGAAAAACTAATATAAGGACAGATGCAGATGGAGCACATTCTGTCTGCATCCATCATCATTCACTGTAATATAAAAAACAAGATGGAGACTTTCTTCCGTCTTGTTTCTTATTGTTTTAAACTAAATAAATTGTATGTGCAGGACTTTATCTTCTGTCTGGAAAGTAAACAAACTAGACAGAAAATATGCCAAGTACAAGTGCCACCTCTGGGACTCTCACCTATCCAGAGGATGGGACTGACCTCTGTTCACTGGTTTCCAGCTGTAGCACTTACAAATTAAATGGTGCCAACAAGAATGCAGTGATTTCTACTGGGCCTTAGAGCCTCAGGGGCCCACCGGTATTATAGATAGTGCATGATAAGTGGGAACCTCATTACATACTTTGCATTAATGCCCAGGAGCAAGTTGCGCCTCTGGGTGTCAATGCTTGCTCATGTTGTTCTGCATTTAAATTTATGGATAGTACAAAAAGAGCCAAATAACCCATCATGTCCACCTCTACATTGTACTGTATAGAGATGGTGGCAGCTTGGAATCAGTGAATAGAGGTTTCTCAAGCATTGGGGGGGGGGGATCTGGGTGGCAGTTAGGAGCGATTATTTAGAGCAGAGAATGAATCCCTAGCAGGAGAATAAATGCCCCTGCATTAGCATAAAAAGCTGATTTTCCTGAAAATGGAGCCACAATGTGGAATAAGAAAGACATATTTGGAAAGTATAGAAGCCTCTCTACAAAGTACTGCCATTAGTTTGATACTGACTTTCCTGTCGACAGATTCCCTTTAAGATGAGAATACTCCTTTATTATTTGTTGTGTGCTTCATCAGTAAATCTGTCACTGTCATGAAAACCTCATGAATACTGACTGTACATGTGACCAGTCAACAGCTTAGTAATACACGGTAAGTTAATGTGGTTATCCACATGTTAATACTACTAATATCATTCCCAATGCCAAGAGCCTAATAATATTTATATTAGCGATGCCTAAAACTCTTGTCTTAGTTATTCCCAGCGTTCAGGGTTTCATCGTCCTCCCCCGCCTTCCTTATACACAGACACACTAGCCCAGTGCCTGGGGCAGCCTAACATGTGTTTACTTTACTTCCTGAGAAACACTCTGCCTGCATGCCCTGCTGGCAGCAAATGGCCTTCGTCTCCATAAACTCACAGTAATAGATGTAAAGCACAATTCTCTGCAAGGACAGCAGTCATATAGACGGTATTACCTGAGCTTATAGTAGCTCAATACAACATCACTCACACAGCAGTCCGTATAAAATCAGGTTCACACAGGGACATGTGGTGCTGCGAAGAAATGCATCAAATATTATGTAGAATATAAAGAAAGTGAACCATTTACCCAGAACAGAATTCTATTGCTAGGAATGAGTGCAACAAAACATGATAGATAGGTCCTGCTCTTAAAATATTACAAATAGAGCTGAAAACTGCATATCGCAAAAAGTATTGTGTAAATTCATATCCTTATTTTCTCCTCTGCCCTGTCACAGGTCCCCGTAGCTGCGTCTCTGTTTAGCTTATTATTTCTATCTATAATACTCTTTTTGCTGTAACTTCACTTCTAAATAAACTTTCATCTGCTTTATCCACCTGTGAGACATTTTATCTCTTGGTTTTGTGCAAAAGTTTCAACAACTCAAATGTGACATCTGCAGTTCAGGATTTTTTGCACAACAGAAAAGTGCGAAGATGTGGCTGAAGTTAACCCTGATGCTAGACACATTCAGCAATCATGGGTGTCTAGTTTTTGGTAAAAAAAAAAAATAAAAAAATAAACAAAATTAAATAAATCTAATTTTTTTCTAGAAGTTCATTGTATACTATTTGTTATTTACAGGAGCATAACAATTAACCATGGGGCCCTTAGCAAAAATAGCAATGGGGTCCAACTTTACCATGATCAGTTTCAGCAGCAAGTTCAGAATGTGAACAGTGATGTCACGGTACAGGTACTGTATAAACCTTACAGTGATGTTAAAGAATGAAGATAAACAACCACTCATGTCACTATATTGGGATAATAAGCTCAGTGATGTCATAGTACAGGAATAATGTCCTGACTGATGTTACAATAATATTCCCAGTGATGTTACAGAACAGGGATAATGCTCAGACTGACGTTACAGTATGTAACTAATACTCCCAGTGATGTCACAATATTGGGATAAAGGGAACAGTGATCTCACAATATTGGGATGATGTGTACAGTGACATTACAATAGATAAATAATAAACACAGTGATGTCACAGTTCAGGCATTATCTATTCAGTGATGTTACAGCACAAGAATTATACAAACAGTGATGTCACATCATCATGTCCTAGCAAACTGATTGCTCACACAAAAAGGTCATTTTTTAGTTGTGACCTCACAGCATATGAAGAAAAAACATATGCTGATGTCACAAGCTGGTATAATTCACACACAATTGGTGGCTGCAGGTAAGTCAGAGAACTTTACAATTAACTCCTGCTTATTGGTTTTGAAGGTAACAGTCCACAACAATAGCCATGTTTTAGTAAGAATAAATTTAGATTGAGACCCTTTAAAACAACAAGGGTCAACAATGGTATTATATTATTTTATTATTACATATATATATATATATATATATATATATATATATATAATATATATTATATATATTATTATTATATCATATTGTATTTATATTATATTTATTATATTATTTTATTATACAACCCCAATTCTAATGAAGTTGGGACGTTGTGTAAAACATAAATAAAAGCATAATACGATGATTTGCAAATCCTTTTCAACCTCTATTCAATTGAATACACTACAGAGAATATATTTAATGTTCAAACGGATAAACTTTATTGTTTTTTTGCAAATATTCACTCATTTTGAATTTGATGCCTGCAACACGTTCCAAAAAAGCTGGGACAGGGGCAACAAAAGACTGGGCCCGAGGCATGTTTACCACTGTGTAACATCACCTTTCCTTTTAACAACACTCAATAAGAATTTGGGAACTGAGTACACGAATTGTTGAAGCTTTGTAGGTGGAATTCTTTCCCTTTCTTGCTTGATGTACAACTTCAGTTGCTCAACAGTCCGGGGTCTCCATTGTCGTATTTTGCGCTTCATAATGCACCACACATTTTCAAAGGGAGACAGGTCTGGACTGCAGGCAAGCCAGTCTAGTACACGCACTGTTTTACTACGAAGCCACGCTGTGGTAACACGTGCAGAATGTGGCTTGGCATTGTCTTGCTGAAATAAACAGGGACGTCCCTGAAAAAGATGTCGCTTGGATGGCAGCATATGTTGCTCCAAAACCTGTATGTACCTTTCAGCATTAATGGTGCCTTCACAGATGTGCAAGTTACCCATGCCATGGGCACTAACATCCCCCATAGCATCAGAGATGAGCCATGGGCACTAACACCCCCCCATACCATCAGAGATGCTGACTTTTGAACTTTGTGCTGATAACAATCCGGACAGTCCTTTTTCTTTCGCCTGGTGGACACAACGTCCATGAATTCCAAAAACAATTTGAAATGTGGACTGGTCAGACCACATGACACTTTTCCACTTTGCGTCAGTCCATCTCAGATGAGCTCGGGCCCAGAGAAGCCGGTGGTGTTTCTGGGTGTTGTTGATATATGGCTTTCGCTTTGCATGGTAGAGTTTTAACTTGCACTTGTAGATGTAGTGACGAACTGTGTTCACTGACAATGGTTTTCTGAAGTGTTCCTGAGCCCATGTGGTAATATACATTACAGATTGATGTGGGTTTTTAATGCAGTGCAGCCTGAGCGATTGAAAGTCACGGGTACTCAATTTTGGTTTTTGGCCTTGCCGCTTACTTGCAGAGATTTGTCCAGATTCTCTGGATCTTTTGATGTTATTATGAACTGTAGATGATGAAATCCCTAAATTCCCTGCAATTGTACGTTTAGAAACGTTGTTCTTAAACTGTTGGACTATTTGCTCACACAGTTGTTCACAAAGTGGTGAACCTCACCCCATCCTTGCTTGTGTATGACTGAGCCTTTCAGGGATGCTCCTTATATACCCAATCATGAAACTCACCTGTTTCCAATTAACCTGTTCACCTCTGGAATGCTCCAAACAGTTGTTCTTTGAGCATTCCTCAACTTTCCCAGTCTTTTGTTGCCCTGTCCCAGCTTTTTTGGAATGTGTTGCAAGCATCAAATTCAAAATGAGTGAATATTTGCAAAAAAAATTAAAGTTTATCCATTTGAACATTAAATATCTTGTCTTTGTAGTGTACTCAATTGAATATAGGTGGAAAAGGATTTCCAAATCATTGTATTCTGCTTTTATTTATGTTTTACACAATGTCCCAACTTCATTGGAATTGGGGTTCTATTATTTTAATGGATCACCTCCAGATCTTGCAGAATCAAGAATAACAATAACAATATGGCAGAAAAAAAACCAGAAAAAATATTGTAGCACTGCCAGTCCTCCTGTTTTCCTTCTTTTCCCTCATACTAATGTGGCCTTAATTTGAAAACCTAAGTAATCTGAGACAGACTTGTCGCTAAGAATATGCTGCTCAACATCCACAATTAAAAAATATGAAGGGGCTATCCAGTTTCTAAAAAACAAAAATAAATGGTCTAAAACACAAAAAACAGGACTCTTCTTATCAATAGCCCCCATTGGTGAACAGAGATGCCAGTAGTACAACATGTGTCTGATGAGGTAGTGAAAAGATAGTCACTCAGTGGAAGACAAGCGTTCCATGTGTGTACAAATTTTTTCTGGAGTGTCTCTTTAAGTAACTTTATAAATTCTTAAGTTGTTATGCAGGGTGTCCTTAGTAACCAATGTGACACAAACAACTCTGCTAAGTGCTAGTATGGAGTAGAACTATGCCACTATGCTGAGAAGGGAAAGGCAGCTTGTTAGCAGTCACAGCGTGTCATTTCTACTTCAGCTAGTATTTAATGGACTGGTTTTTAGGGCTACAACATCCAGACCCTGCAGGCTTTTACTGAATGAAACGTGGATCACCATAGAATCCTGTAGTGACCTAAGTATAGTATAGTAAAATGGATGGGAAACATTCCGTGTCTACAAAACAAACCGTAAAATGTAACTATATTAGAATTTTGTAAAAGTGTTCCTTTTTAAAATAAATAAATAAATAAAAAATACATTTGTATGAAAAACAACAACTCCTTCCTGCCAATCTACTTTACATGCTTTCTGCTTCAGATTGTGTACAGTATAATCTTATAGATCTTTTGGTAATCGGAACACTTTTGCCTGTATTCTTTTCAATCCATAAAAAATGGACCAAAAAAAGAGGATGGTTATATTTATAAAATTTGGTGCCAACTGTATTTATGAGTAGATGCAAGCAGAATATAGCTCCATATCTTTATGGTTGAAATCACCTTTTGTTCCTTTTTTCCATCGATGACAGTTTTCTGTTTGTAGATGTGGCCAAAAATGTTTTAGAAATGGGCCTTAGGCTTTGTTTGCAATTCCTTTAAATTTTAGTTGTTGGGTTTTTTTTTTTTTTTTTTTGTTTCATCACAATAGAAAACAGAATTATGGAGATCTATGATGTGATGGACATCAATGGCACTGGATGGGCGCTACTCACTTATAATGGGGTTTGTTAGGTTCTATCACGTCATGTTGCTGCCAGAACTGTAAACAGAGCCTTATTTATATAGCATTTACAATATTTTCTAGTCCATGCACTGGGTATACAATGCAAAGCTGGTATACATTTTTGTTTTTTATTTATGTTTTGTTTTCTTTTTGCTTTTAGGGCTATTCCCATCATTGAATGCTAGGGCATATGACTGGGATGTTATTAAATCTTGAAGACACCTCCACTGATTAAAGGAATTAGGCTATGTTGCAGTGGGAGGATTGGAATACTGCTATGTAGAGAAAAACTGCAAACTTATACTCATGATTGATGAGTGTCCTGAATGTTGGACACCTGTGATCAGAAAGTGATACCATTTGCATATTACAGTCCATGCAAATCCCATCCACACATTGCAGAAAAATACCACGGCATTTTACAGTCTTTAGCGAATCCCATTCACACATTGGAGAACAATACCTGCAGCGGACATGCTGCGATTTCAAAAACTGTTGCATTTTTGGAAATCACAGCATGTCAGTTATACCTACGGAAACGCTGGCGGTTTCCCTATAATTGAAGCAGAAAGTCTGTAGAGGAAATCTTTGTTTGAAAATTGCTGCAGGAAAAACTGTGATGCTTTTCCGACTGGGTTTTTTCCACAGCACTTTTTCATTGTGGTCTGCTACGTTGTGCCTTAGCCTTAAATAGTCACTAATATTTCAACAAACGTATAAATCAACACTACAAGTGAATATAAGAAATGTAGTCAGACACAAGCAGAGCAAAATTCTTCTCTCTCTACTTCTTAGACTGTTTTCTACCTTGCTCCTAAACTGACATTCACTCTGAAATCTCTGCTTAATCCATATGCCAAAAGCGAGACAGACTATAGCTCACAGATGTATCAGATCAGAAAGAAGTCTATGGGGGTGAGGAGTGAGCAGGAGCTAGGTGAAAGAGGAATGACAGAGACACAGGGATAGGCTTTTGGGCCTGAATAATATGAAGTCTCTATCTCACTCCAAGTGCTTTATTCACATCAATAAAGATCATTACTTTTCTATAATGTCCTATATAACACTGCAGCTATTTTTGAGGAAGAGAGAGAAAGTTATGAAGTAAATTATTTTCTGCTTTCTGTATGCAGGTAATAGCAGACATCATAACAGTTGATCTCCACTTATAAGCTCAGGGAGAACTAAAAATTAGAGATAAACCATTTAGAGAAGAAAACTGCTAAAAATGCTAAATATATATCATATAATGGCCACAGATAATGTAATTCCATGTGCATTCACACACTGCACTATTGATTTATGCAAAGTTTGTTAAAAGGTTAGATAAGCTTTAGGAATGAAATTATACACAACTGCATGTAAAGAACCAGAATTATATTTTTGTATGATTTGCAGAGCTGTATGTTGTATACTGTACATCAATGACTGATCTGTAATGGTTGTGCATCATTATTTAGTACTTTCATCCATGTCTGATGGATCTGTGCACCGTTTGCATTATTTTAAATCTACATTGAAAGCAACAATATTAAGTCATTACTAATTGTGTGAATGTGAACCAGTCTGCAATGCTGTCTAGTTTAAGCAAGTCTACAATTATCAAAGCATTTTAATTAGATAGCCAAGCACTCAGAAGTGCAGAAGTACGCTGTAGTAATACTCCTGCGTCACAGTGTTAAAACATTACCTGATTTTACAACATCTAAATAAATTAATGGCTTGTGATTACTTTGCAATTCCATTGAATCTACAATTATAATCAGGCTTGGTCTCCTTATTTTCTTTTTATGAATCACACAGCTATAAACTTATCGATTTATTAAACAGTACTGACAATATTATAGAGTAAACTTGGCAGCAGTATATTATATTGTGTATTGTATAGAAGCAGCAAAGAGAGAAATGTCAACAAATCTGTAATCAGATATGGATAAAATATAGTAGACTTTAGAATCCAGTTAAAGCTAAGTCCCCACGCAGCGAATTGCTGCAAAAAAACGCTGAGGAAAAGACCATGGCGGAAACACATCACGGTTTTTCCACAGCGTTTTTTCACAGTCTGCAGAGTTTTCCTATGTGGACCTTCTGCCCCTATTATACCTATATGGAAAACGACAGTGTTTCCGTAGGTGTAATTCACATGCTGCGATTTTCAAAAATGCAAGCGTTTTTGAGATCACAGCTTTTCCGCTGCAGATTTTTTTTCTGCAATGTGTGGATGGGATTAGCCAGAATCCCAGCCACATTGCAGGTGATGTAAAACGCAGCATTTTCTTTTTTGCAACGTGGGGCCCCGGCCTAAACGAGTTTTCTGGGTTAGATACTGATGAAGTATCTTTAGGTTAGTGCATCCGACATCTGCAAGCCCAGCAGCTGTCGATACCGCAACTAACACAGCTCTGTTCTCTGTGCAGTGGCTGAGCCGGGTGACTGCAGCTCAGCTCCAATTCACTTGTTAGTTCAGGTAGCTGCTAGGTGTTAGGGTTACTGGGTATGGTGCTGTCTCGGTCAGCAGGAGGGATGTCCTGGCCTCCCACAGATGAGTTGAATACAATGGTGAAGCAGGAACGGTCCGTTCCCTGCTTCACCACTGTGCCCCTGTGTGCTCTGGTTCCTGGAGCTATAGGCACGATGTGATGTCACTCACATCGTGCCTGCAGCTCCCTAAACACTCCGGTTATTGAGACTTCTACAGAGCAGCTGGGGAGTGAGGAGAGGTCAGTATCAGTGTTTTTTAATGTTAAATTTTGGGGGCAGATGGAGGGGCAGATAAAGAGTGACATTAAACTTTGGGGACAGATGGAGGGGGACATTAAACTGGGAGGGCAGATGGAGAGGAACATTATAAAAGGGAGGGTAGATGGAGGGGAACATTAAACTGTGGGGGTACCTGGAGGGGGTGTTAAACTGGTGGCAGCTGGAAGAGGACATTAAACTGGGGGCAGCTGGAGGGGGACATTAATTTCCCCCTCTAGTTTCCCCCAGGTTAATGTCCCTTTCCAGCTGCCCCAGTTTAATGTCCCCCTCTAGTTGCCCGTAGTTTAAACTGGGGCACCAGGAGAGGGACTTTATACTGCAGGGGCACTTGAAGGGGAACATTATAATGTGGGGGCATATAATGTTAGGGTGACTATAGGAGCATTATACAATGGGGCACAAAAAGAAAAGGATGAGAATTGGCAGAGTCAACATAGAAGTAAAAGTGGGTGGATTTAAATTAGATGTGGCGCAGTACACTTGCCGCATATTCTGTCCCCCTTTTTATCCTTTGAAAGTTGGGAGGTATGCAATAGTTATAGGAGTACTTAGAGAGAATCGCAGTATGCGCTGAAACTTAGACTGCAGTGGAGGTTGAGAGATATATTTGTGCTTTAGTCTGTGATGTGCGGTATGGGTTTCCTTGCTGGGGGGCTGAAACTTCCACGGGGGATCTTGTAGAGTGGGGCGAATATAACTACTGTGACCTAATGGAACAGGTTTTGTCATATGTCTCTAACAAATGGACTTGAAGTTTTAACATAAATTATAACTCAACAGGGATATCTCTCCTAGCCACAGGATAGTAGATAATATCACATCGCTTGGGATCCAACCTCTGAGACCCCTAGTGATCAGGAGAACGGGGGCCTGAAAGTCTCTCTGCATCCTCAACACGAATGAAACTCCAGTGCGCTTGCGTGTCTGGCGCTCCATTTACTTCTATGGGGCTTTAAAACAAAGTGATGATTCATTGGATGAAATGTAACAATAAAGTATCATTTTAGCCAGCCGATGACAGACCGCCATCATCTGGAAATTTTTGACAGTAGTTAGTAATCAATGAACAATCTTTCCATGCAAGAATGGTGTCCATACCACTGCCAGAAGAATTGTTTGTTCTTCGCCGGGTGTCATTAAACATGTTTGCACTGAGAAGTACTCACCAATCCCCTGTCATGTATATTTTGGCGAGTCATTGAGAGTGAAATATAGTTGTACAAACAAAGCATGTCTCCTGATCGGAAATACAGGGAGTCATTCTGTGGTTGCTATTTCCCCTCAAATTTACTGCTATTAGGGCACTTTATAAATAACAATTTATAAAGAAATAAAGAAGTCAGTCTCCATAATGTTTCAAGATGTTCTTTTAAAAAAGAGTTTGTGTGAAAATAAAAAAAGTTTTGCCATTTACTAGCTCCTAATCCCTATACTGCTTGTAAAACATAAATATACTCTGTAGGAGAGAATTAATATGACCTTATGGGGGAGGGGGGGAAATTTCTGACTCCCCTCAAAGCTAAGGCCCCATATTGCAAGCCGCAGCAAAGAAGCCCTGCGGGAAAACGTGTTGTGGTTTCTCCTGCAGCACTTTTCACAGAAAGTCCACAAAGGTTTCCTCTGCGGACTTTCTGCTTCAATTATACTTGACTTGCTGAATTTTCAAAACTGCAACGGTTTTTAGAATCGCAGCGTGTTCGCTACACATATTTTTCCGCAAAGTGGGGATGGGATTTGCTATGAGTTTCCGTAAACAGTCGCGTTTTAGGCTGGGGCCCCATGTAGCATATACAGTTTGTCAGCATGCATGGCAAGTGTCAATTCAATATTGATGAGCTCTCCTAAGTGTAGACCATCAATTTTAATAGGTTTGATAACCCACTTTAATACCATGTGGAGAGCTCATAAGCATTTTAATAATAGCAAGAGTTATTCCCACCTTAACAAATGGGGATAGGGGATAACTTGCAGATGGGTTGAAGTCTGAACAAACAGGAAAATTTTGAATAGAGTGGTGGTCGAGCTGGTGCGTGCACCGCTCCATTAATTTTTCAGTAGGAGTGTCGGTGATAGCAGTACTGCTGTACTTTAGCTATCTCCGAACCTCACTTTGAAATGAATGGAATGGTACACACAACCCAACCACTGCTTCATTCAGAATGTGGGACACTCCTGATTGTAGTGGGTCTGAGGGGTTGCAACTTGTTAAGATGAGAATACCCCTTTAAGAGGCTGAATCATGGCTCTGTACAACCACTGTCACATGCTCCAAAAAATGCTATATTACAGAGGTAGAATATTATCTTTAACATTTGGCACAAATATGCACATTGGCATGTTCAATAGATATTGGTCAAACGCAGCTATTCCTCCCCATTCCCCCCATACACACGAACATTCAGCTTGAAATGTGTTTTCAGTTGAGAGAGAAATGAACGCAGCTGTCAAATAGCTTATTTATTAAGCTTACTTATATATAGCACCATCATATTCCACAGCGCTTTACAGACATTGACAGTCAATGTCTTATATAGGGCTCACAAGCTACATTCCCTATTAGTATGTCTTTGGAGTGTGGGAGGAAACCCCACGCAAACACGGGGAGAACATACAAACTCCTTGCAGATGTTGTCCTTGCCAGGATTTGAACCCAGGACTCCAGCGCTGCAAGGCTGCAGTGCTAACCACTGAGCCACCGTGCTGCCCATGATGCATGAGAACAAAATATCAAGCATGTTAACATTTATCTACCAGATTCTTCTCTCCCCTGACATCATCTACATACACATGCAATGGTTGGTTCATCCACCAAAAATTGGCACTCTAATGTGCATAGCCACCCTATGGTTGTGCCATTAAGGACACTTATCTCCTATCCACAAGGACACCCAGCGATGAATAGAAGAGAGGACCAAAGTCCCCCATGCCTCCTCCTTGTGAATGGAGTGTCAGTGCGCTTGTGTGACTGGCGCTCCATTTACTGCTACTGGACTGCAAGCACTGCCAGAGATTACAGTCCTGACAGTCCCATAGCAGTGAATGGAGTAAATTGTGACAGCACAGTCTCAGCAATTGAAGTGATTGTTCACAATAATTGCTGTTTTATCATAATATGTTATCATTTGTGCTATCGGAAGGCCTGTATTGTGATAGCTGCTGTCTGTTCTCTTTTTTTCATAGGAACAAGTGGCTTCTTAATCTAAAACTCAGATCAATGTTGTAAATGAATTGTGTGTATCCTGTTGAAATATTGAAATATCATGTGCAAACACTTTATACAATGCTTTGCAGTCATAATATTCATAATGAAAATTGGACCTACAGTAATAGTAGTATGTAAAACCACCCTTCTGGTAAATTCCAGTCACAACACTGCCAGTTAAGACCTGTATTTCCCCATTACAGTCACCCACATTAATCCTTAATAATAAAGTATTATCAAGTGTGAATGAAAGATCAAGTTAAATCATTAAATCTTTCACTTTCCCCCCAACTAATGGAATATTAACTGTTTCTATTGTCCATTATATTTGGCTAAAAGGAAAATTACAAAGTGTGTAGGATTCTCATTCTCAATAGATCTGAAATCTCTTATCCACTCTGTTAAATCCTCATTAGTCAGGCGTTCAATTGACTGGGTGTAACTGAGATGGATGCAGGGACCTGCAAGCATTAGAGAGTGCATATTTTCTTAGCAAATGCAGATATATATAACAGGCAGTTTGTAAATGCAGGTATTGTTTAATATGCCTACCATTTTTCTTATATTTTTTTTTTTTTACAAAAATGAAATGGGGTACAGTAAATTTAATTCTGACATTATGTACTTTAACAAGTTTTTCATAGAGTAACTACTTAGTCTATAGTCTTCTGTGTACAGTATTAGAATAAACAACAAAGTAAGAAAATGTTACCAACAGACTTCTATTGAAAAGCAAACTTTGCATTATTTTAGACTTTATTAGGTTTAGGAAATGTGTACAGATTAAAGGGGTTACCCAAAGAATCAAAAGCAGAAGGTGAAACTTAATAATATATATATACTGTATATATATATATATATATATATATATATATATGGTAATTAGAGATGAGCAAATTAATTTGTTACAAGCCGGATATCAACAATTCCAAATTGTTCAATATATAATGAAACCAAATACTTTGAGGTTTGTCTCAGGCGACTGAAATGACACTGTGCTTCGTACTGAAAATATGAAGATGACAAGTGTGTGTGATGTTCTGGTATCACCTGACAGCCTCTCAGTCAATAAAGAGTGGTACACCTTAAAGGTGAGAATATAATGCTCTTTGCAAGGAGAAGTGGAGCTATTTTGTGATAGAGAAAGTTAGGGGACAGACGTGTTATTCATCACTGAGTGATCCAAAGCAATTGCTCCATCACTGCTTTATTGTACAGGCGTGGGTGGCCAACACCTCCTCTTCTTGATGCCCAGATGAAGTGATGTCCCATCCCCAGAAGGTCCTGTCCGGAAGACAGGTAAGTATGATGGGGTGAGGGGGTTGAATTAGTTAGGAAGGGCTAGTAGTGGGTGGGCTAGCTAGGGAAACAGGGAGGGGGTGTGAGTGAGAAAGGGAGGTGGTGTGAGTCAGCTCTGAGTGGCCTAAAGCATCATGGTAGTTGTAGGAAAACAGAACAGGAAGATACTCCATGTAAACAAATACAGAAGATGCCAGGAGCTCACTGAGAAACCCAGAAATCACTCTAAACAGTGCTAAAGGTAAAGCTAAATTGACCTACTAATAGCACTAACAGATCTTTTTTGAAAAATTATTTTTTGCCTGGAAAACCCCTTTAAGTCACTTTTTCTTTTTATTTTTTGTCAATAGAGCAATTTGATCTGTAACTGTCTACCAAATGTTTTAATTTACTTTATTAAGTGTCTTGACTGACAAAGTCAGTTCTGTTAGTGAATAATCTTTTCTTAAGGATTTTCTTGGGCAAAAGTTTATTTTTCTCGTTAAGTACATAAAAAGTGCTATTCAAGACACTGATGCAGCCTGTGCTAATCTGAAACATCTCTGTTTCATAAGGGTTTTTTTGGTTACCCAATATATAACAAACTGCCTTTGTAATGGCAAAACACTGACCTTACTGTCACTCATGTTGCCTCATCTACCACTACTGCAACCTGGTCCATCATCTTAACCCCCTAACGGTCACATCAATGCTAAGGCCCCATGTAGCGAGTCGCAGAAAAAAAAAAAACGCTGCGGAAAAGACCCCAGCGGAAACACATCACCCTTTTTCTGCGATGTTTTTTACAGCAAGACAAATCCTCACACATTTCCTTTGCGGACTTTCTACCCCTATTATAGAGACAAATGTTAACAACTCCTAAAGAATATAATGAAAATCATTTATGGACTCACTGGGGGTTATTTATCATCTGGCCCTTTTTTGGCCATACTTTTCGCAGGTGCGCCTTTTTTTTAGACTCGTTTTACTGTGGTGTTTATTTATGATGTCAGCGCACCCCCTTGTTAAATGTTGTGCACATGTTAGTTAGTGTAGATGCACCTTTTTAGGCCATGTGCACTTTGCCCCTTTTTGGTCAAAAAGGCGCTAAAAAGGTGCAATTGCCCCTTTCTAATGCATTCTAACCTGACGGGCTCTTTTACGCTGCCCATGGACTGGAGTGCATTAAGTCATAAATACAGTGTGAAAAGGATCTTCATTTAGGCCACACCCCGTTTTCGCTCCAAAAAGCAAAAGTGGCGAGAGCAGCATTACAGTGTGAAAAAAGGTGGAAATGCTTTATAAATAAAGCGTAGGACAGAAAAAGACCTAAAAAAGACACAATTTATGCCAAAAATAGGCGCAAGTAGCTTAATAAATGTGTCTAAATTACAACACTATACATAAAAAGGTAAATTATGGATATAGAATTCCTCTGATAGGGTGGAAGAAGACAGACACAAAATATACATATAAACAGGTGTCTCTAGTCATTCTGTCCAATGATGCTCTATAGTGTCACCTAAAAGTTCTATCCATATAAGTCATCATATTACATCTTGAGAGAAGTAGGTAAAAAAGACAATAATGTTACAGCACTCAATTGCTTTGAGATGAAAACCTAGAAACTGCTTGAGCATTTAGCTGAGGAATGAAATATTGCACGCTGGAAAACTGGAAACACATTGCTTGGTCTGATCATTTCTGCTTCTCGCTGCTGTGAGTCTAGTTATACAGCATAAGATTTGTCAGCGCAGTGCTCTGGTCATGTCGTCATGAAGTATGTACTCCATTATCACAGTGGTGTCAGGGTTCTGAGTATGAATGTGAGAAATCTAACTCTATTCAATACCAACAAACTTTGCATAAATAAATAGTACAAGTGATCATAAGAACCTTTGTAGTAAATGTTACTAATATATCTTACCAGAAAGAAATGCCCCTTTCTGCTCTTATCAGGCTGATTACCTGGTTCCCCATCTGTGCTAAAATTACTTTTACTGTCAAAATCCCTGTTATTTCTGCCTCGAGTTTCAGGCCTCATGACTCAGATTACCAGTGGTGAACCTAGCCTCTTTGCTGCCTGAGGCGGACTATAGAAAGACGCCCCCCCCCCCCCCAAAAAAAAAACAAAAAAAACTGAGTTTCCATGCTACTAGTTTAACACACTGTTATCGTCGCACAATATACACAATACACAAAGTTATAAAACAGTTTTTAAGAATTCTTCTTCCTGTATTACTTCAGTATCAGATCAACAACACGGCATTAACAATGAAAGTAACTTCCCACACATCTTCTGCTTGGTGGATGGACGAGCCCACGTGGCCCCCATTCTCTATAATAGGAGCGCCGCAGATAGCTGAGAACTGGACTTCGGGTATCTTTGGCACTCCCATTGAAGTGAATGAGAGCCACGCGGGTTCGTCCATCCACCAAGTGACACACCTATATATATATGGCTGCGGTCAGGCTGAATTCCCACCTAGTGGGGGGAAAAACCCAATTCTCAGGCTCAGTGGGGGTCTCAGCAGACAGACCCCCATCACTCAGGTATTTATCCTCTATCATTTAGGTGAATACATTGCAGTAACATTCTGTGACTTACAGGTGACGTCTCTGACTAATCGGTCACATTTCCCATCTCTTCCCTCTGGACCGCCATGACCACTTCTTCCAGCTGTGACTTGTCTCTGTAAAGGTTGCAACACAGACATCGTTGGCTCCTCACTTTTTTCCAGGCATCCAACCCACATTGTCCTCACCTACACAAAGCCCCCATCCTGCTGCTACCCCCAATTATATAATATATGATATAACCCCCCATAATGAATAATACTCCCAAGTGCATCTTTATATTAATAATGTCCGTGTGTACCCTGTATAAATAGTGCCCCTTATTAATAATACCCCAGGTGTTAACTAATTAAAAGGTTTTCCAGGTCATTAATAAACTAATCAGTGGGGTTCAAAAACCCAGGACCCCCACTGATCAGCTGTTTGAATGGTACCTGTGTAAGCGCCGTGACCGCTTCTCTGTTTATATAGTGTATTTCATCTCATAGCGGCCATGTCATGTAACTACAGCCTCGTCCTGTACATGTCTACAGTATGTGACAAGGCTACAATTACATCACACGGCCACTATAAACAGACAGCGTATAATATAAACAGGTGCCATAGCCCATGTTTATAGCGCCCCATTTACACACACTATAAAGTTCCACAGCAGCCCCTGCACACAGTATTACACAGTGTTATGGCCCGCAGCGGCCCCTGCACACTGTATTATGCCTCTCAGCGGCCCCTGTACACGGTATTATGCTCCATAGTGGCCCCTGCTCACGGTATTATGCCCCGCATTGGCCACTGCACACGGTATTATGTTCCGCAGCAACTCCTGCACACAGTTTTATGCCCCATATTGGCCCCTGCACTGGTATTATGCTCCATAGTGGCCCCTGCACTTGTATTATGCTCTATAGTGGCCCCAGCACACGGTATTATGCTCCATAGTGGCCCCTGCACTGGTATTATGCTCCAGAGTGGCCCCTGCACAGGGTATTATGCTCCATAGTGGCCCCTGCACTGGTATTATCCTCCATAGTGGCCCTTGCACTGGTATTATGCTCCATAGTGGCCCCTGCACTTGTATTATGCTCTATAGTGGCCCCTGCACTCGGTATTATGCTCTATTGTGGCCCCTGCACTTGTATTATGCTCCAGAGTGGCCCCTGCACAGGGTATTATGCTCTACAGTGGTCCCTGCACAGGGTATTATGCCCCATAGTGGCCGACCCATGAACTATTATTATACTCTGGGGTCTTTTCAGACCCCAGAGTATAATGATTGGAGACCCAGGGGAGAATACAAACATAAAATCAGAGTTACTTACCTATCCTGGACACCGGTGCACTCCTTGCAGCTTTCGGCCCTGTTTAATTGCGCACACACGTCACGTGATCAGGCCGGCGACGCGACCTGATGACGTCACCACAGGCCTCAAGCCTGCTCGGAGTTACATCGGATCGCAGGAGGTGAGAAACACTGTTTTTTATGCTCCCTCACCAACCCTAGGCCCCCGATTATTATACTCCGGAGTATAATAATAGTAGTATTTGCGGCCCGCGGCCTAACTTACCGATGTCCGCGGCCGCTCACAGCGGCATCCGCTTCCCTTTCTGCTGCCCATAGCAGAAGGGGAAGCGGGGGCGGCCACGAACAGACGCGGGGTAGGTAAATAAATAGGCCCTGACCTGCCGGGGATACTCCAACAGTTTACGGCCTATTTATATAGATAAAAAAAAAAGTTATACTCAACTGCGATGCCTTGATGCAGCCGCCGCCGCCTCCTCCTCTTGTCCGCGACGTCTGTGTCTCAGCGTAGGCGGCGTGATGACGTCATTGTATCGCCGCCTGCGCTGAGATGCGACGTCTTGTAAACCAGCCCATGACAGGCCGCGCTCAGCTCTGTTTTTTTTTTTTTTTTTTAAAGCGGCCTGTCCTGGGCTGGTTTACATTAAATAGTAAAATGCCGCCCCCCGGACAGTGCCGCCCGAGGCGGCCGCCTCACCTCACCTCATTAGCGGTGCGCCCCTGCAGATTACTCATGTCGATAGGGGTGTAGTGAGAAAGAAGTGCAGGAGATAAAAGAAGAAAGACCCTGAATAGGATATTTTTATCACAACCAAAGTACTTTACTCACATCAATACATTCCAGTACTTCTCTATATATGTCCTGTGTGATCCTGGGGCTGTTTCTGAGTGAAAGAGACAGTTATGGAGCCGATTCTCCTCTACTTACTGTGTGCAGTAGATGGTAGCTAGTTTCCACTCACCAGCTATAGCATTCAGAGGGCTATATAAACTGCTAAATACGACAGAATACAGGTTATATAACTACCAAAAATAGTGTTGCTCCTCATGTACACACACATAGCAGCTTATCCTGAAAAGTCAAATAAAACAACAGGTTTTCTTTAAGATTCTCTTATGAATTAAATTAAACCAATTCTCCCTTCCCACAATATAAAGCTAGCTATGCACTTTAGATAGCTGTCAATTGAGTGCTCATTTTCCCAAAAACTAATTCCCCTGACCGCTTCTTACGGATGCACATTCAGCTGGGCCAAGTGAGTATATGTTCTTCATAGGGAGAGGGAAATAAACCATGGCCACATTTCACTAGAGGTAGCTTATCACTAATAACCCTTTTATTCAAACACTTTTTTGGTAAGTTTTTGTGTACAGTCTGCTCATTTTAGTTCCAGTCAAGGTATCTCCATTGCATGTCTGCCATTCATATGTTACTTGTTTGGGGTTTTTTTGGATTATTTTCTTGCTTTATAACACAGTTGTGTATCAATTTCAGCTTATGGTCAGATGATTAAAAATTCTATGGCTATGTTCACATCTGCACCTGGTATCCACTCGTTGCGAGTCCATTTGTGTTCGTTCTTGGTGGATCCGTTTTATTTTTTTCTTCTTCATTCTTCATTCTGAGAAGAATGAAGAGGGAAAAATGGACTCCAAAATGGACACAAATGGATTACTATATGTTGATAATCCATTTGTGTCTGCCTGTCATAGACCTCAATGTTGAAAAAAAAAACGAAATCGTTGTGTATCATTTTTTGGATGGAGCAAAAGTGCTGCAAGTCCGACTTTTGTCTCCAAAAGAGCAGATACACGACAGAAATGCTCCAAACGTACACCTGCGGATTGGTTTTAAAAACCCAATGAAATCAATGGTTTTTACAAATGACGAGTTCTAATCAGTTTTTATGATCTTTCGACGAATCACAGAAACTGATTAGGTGCTGAGACAATGCAGATGTGTACACATCCTAAGAGTTTTCTGGTACATTGCAGAATTCATGGTTTCTACAGTAATGGAAGGTTATCACTATCCTAGGAAACAAATCAACACTTCACTATTACCGCCTCTAGGGAGTGTTAGTGTGATATTACTACTGTGAAATGTTGTATTTGCTTCTCATCAATGACAACATAATCTGTGTTGTCCAAAGAGTTCCACTGTTGACTAATCTGTTCTCAAAACTATATTCATAATGGCATAGGTATCATCCTGCTGGTCTCCAACTTGCTACTTTCCCATAAATACCATTTCCCTTACCTGTTTCTTATTATAGAGTCATGAACCTTGACCCTAGTTAAAGCTAAAGATGCCTGCAGTTCTTTGTAACTACGTCTTGGATAAGTCGCTTCACTGTCCTTGGAGTATTTTTAGCAAGCAGACCACTCAGGGGAAGATTTATCACTTTCTAATTCTTCTGAATTTCTGGATATTTTTATAACTGGTTCTATTTAGTCAAATAACATTAGAAATGGTTGTGTAACCCTTCCCAGGCTTATATATTAAACTATATCTTCTCTATAAGCCCCCATGAAGAAAGAGCAGAAACTGTAGCAAATATACAAAAAATGTCACAAATGGTTTTGGATATACTTTTTCAGAACACTGTGCAAATAGAACTATATTGACTGTAATATATTGTGGCAACACCATAGCTCAGTAGTATTGTTGCCCTGCAGCTTTGAAGACCCAAGTTTTGTCTGTGTTTGCCTGGGTTTCCACTGGGTTCTCCACCTTCCTTCCACATTCTTTAAAAACATACATAGGTTAATAGGCTTCCTATACAATTTGCTCCAATTTGTGTGATAGAGAATTTAGATTGTGGACCCTATGGGAGCAAGGAGAATCAGTGAATCTCTGTGCAGCTCAATTGAATATGCTGGTGCTTTTTATATGATAACAATTATAGTGGGAGATTATAGTGATCAAGCGAAGACCTGGAAATTATGGGTAAAGAAATCTATCATTTGGGTTTGATAAACAAAGAATTTCAGAACAATGCTGCTCTGGTTACTATAACATGTTATGCAGTGACTGCTTGGTATTATTGACATATAATGTAGGCTATGGCTATACCCCATTTTTTTGTGATGCAACTTCTGGCTTCAATGTAAGAAGGTCACTTGATGGTTCTAGGAATTCTGCATATTGCCATGGATATCTATACATAATTTGTAAGGCAAGAGTGGCGACTATAGATACATTATTAGCTAGCCCTAAAACTGAGTCAGATATCGCTGTAGAAGCAGTCAATCTCTAAAATTATGAAATAACCTATACCCACCTATGCCCCTCAGCTTAGTGTCGCCAGTCCAGTCCACGCCATCATTTCCACTCCTGCTGTCCTGAGAACATGAAGTCCTGTTCTTCATTCATGTGACTGCTGCAGCCAGTCACTGGCCTTACTGATCACGCGTGTGTGAATGGTGCGTGACTACAGAGACCAGTGATTGACTGCACATGAATGACGAACAGGACTCATCTGTTCCTGAAGGAGGAACGTGAAAACTGCAGGGACCATACCGGTGGAACTGAAGTGTGAAAACTGGAGACATATAAAAAGTGAGTTTAGGTTTTTTTCATTACTTAATAGGATTTTCTGTACATGGGCTATTTTAAGAAAATCTTGGACAAACCATCTAAGTATTGGCAACTTTTAATATTTTATAGATAGTATTACAACAGAGAGAATTCCTTACATAATGCATGCAAGACTATTGCTCTATTCAAATGAATGGGAGCTGAGCAGCATTTGGCCACTGCACTGTGTATGGAGCTTTCTGCTTCTGGCTCCGTACACTGCGCTAAAAACAACATACGGGGCCTGGGTATCAGACCTCAACAGATCTCAAAATAATGACCTATCCTAAGGTCTTGAACGACCCCTTTAAGTAAAAAATGTAAATTTATCTCACATTTTTTAAAAATATTTTATAGAAATTGCTAATTCAAATATTGAAAAAAAGATTTTTTTAAAATAATATTTTTAATAGTAATGTTTCTTTTATTGTATTGCAGTAATAGCAGAGATGTTACAAGATTTAAATACCTTGGCCCTGCTAATGGCACATTTATGGAAAAGTATTAACATTTATCCATAGGACACAGCTTAAGCCTCAGAGTGCTGCTATGATGAAAACCAGACAGACTGTGAAATAAGACTGAAACAGATCAATGTGGGAGCCGACGTGTGAGTCTCACAAGAGCAGACGAGTTGCAGAACGAGCCAGGGAAGCCAAGGAAGTAATTCCAGCCTCCTAAAATGATGAGTAATCTGCTTCCACAAAGACATATTTTTATTTTAATGCTGATGTATTAGACAGTGCTGCTCGTCGTGGAAACAAACATTGACTGAAAATTAATAACAAGGTGGCGCGCTCCTAGAGAAAGACTTGTAAGGAACCAAGTGCATGCACAAAATACTGTAAAACTATTTTAAGATATAAATCTACTGCAAATAAAATACTTGTAACATTTTCACCCTATTTCACCCAAGCAGTAAAGAAGGAGCACAATTGCCAGCAAAATATCTTCATATGAATAAATGGAATATTTAGGATTGGGGAGTGCAGAGTCTGTTTATAGTCAGTCTTCAGCCAAAAACTGAAAAGTTAGACATTTCCATACCACATCCCCCAAAGTCTTCTACTATGTTACTTATACCTTGAATGGAGTGTGACTTCTATGGCTATTTATTGGCTGTATTCACCTTACATGTTACAATAGATGGCAAATCTGTATACAGAAGTGGTAGGGGGCACACAAAACTAGCGTTGGAGGATCACAGCGGCCTCAGTAAGGCCAGGGCTGGCTCCAGGTTTGTGTGGACCTTTGGGTGACACAGTCTCAGTGGACCCCTTTGCTAGTTTTATGCCCCCTCACAGTATAATGGCCCCTCTATTATGTCTCCACACTGTATAAAGGCCCCCTTATTTTGCATAGTGCAACAGCCTCTTATTTTGCCTCCATACAGTATAATGGCTCCCTTATGCCCCTGCACATTATAATGTTGTATATTGGCCCCCATATAGCGAGTGAGTACAGAATTTTTAATCACTCACCTCTTTTAGCTCCTCAAATACTCTTTTCTGCTTTGGCACCAGCACACATAACCTTGTCAGCAATGGGAGTTAAGCATGAAGAATTATGAAATTCTTAAATCCATGGATCCATACATGATATGGGGGATAGGAATGATGGGAAGCTTGTGTGCACAGACATGTTGTGAACAAGTCTTTATAATGTGGCGGTATAGGGTCAGATAAAAAGACAGGGGTGACAGCTGTGAGGAGAAGTTGCCCAGGTGGGCCTAAGCTGAACTTTTGCACCAGGGCCCATGAGCTATCAGTTATACTCCCAATGGTAGTTTTGTGCTTTGCGACAAATCAGCACTTTTCTCCTTTCTATATGTGCTTTCTGGATTGCCTGACCACTACTGGCAGGAAAAGCTGTATTTTATGCTCTCTCTTTGAACAATAAGGGAGTGTGAGACTATACACCCTGGTTTACCTCACAGTGCCCCTTGACATGCAAGTTCCCCTTCAGTTTTGGTGCATTTCTTTTTGACAGCACAGAGTCCATACCACTTGCTGGTGGATCCTCAGCTTTTTTGTAGTAACACAGTAGCATCCTGAGCAAGGTATTTTGCTGACCAGAGGCGTTAATGTCTACAAGCTGGCATGGGTGCTACCACTTCCCCTGCAAACATTCAGAGTACATGTGGTATCCTCCAGGACACCTGAAATGTGTCAGATTAGTAGTTGGGTTCTTTCTGAGATAGAGTTCTTATCTTAGCTAAGAGGGTGGAGTACCAATTTCAATCCTCATACTGGAGTGTCAGAGAGATGCTGTAATCTGTAGATCTGTGTGCTCCATGTACACTGGCGAAGGTGTGTAGAGATTTTAATTGCCTTTCGCCCTCTACTAGCACTACATATCACAAGGCATTAGGGAAAGGAGCTGGGGAGCCATGCGCCCTCTATTGGATGTAACAGATCCTCATTTGCTTTTGACTCCCGGCCTTGAGACAGCAAGGGATCTTAGCCAAGCCAATTTCCTTATCTGCATCAGCGCTGTTTCCGGATTGTTGTCCTTCATCAGTACAGAGCAAAGTGAATTGGCTGGCTTAGTGGGAGGCATGAGTGGGTTGGGGACAGAATCTCACATTGAGGAGAGCACCAGTGAAGGTGTGTGAGATTTTAATTGCCTTTCGCCCTCTACTTAGCATCTACATATCACAAGGCATTTGGGAAAGGACTCATTGCCTCCCACTAAGCCAGCCAATTCACTTTGCTCTGTACTGATGAAGGACAACAATCCGGAAACAGCGCTGTATGCAGATAAGTGAAATTGGCTTGGCTAAGATCCCTTTTGCTGTCTCAAGGCTCGGTGAGTCAAAAGCAAATTGAGGATCTGTTACATCCAATAGAGGGCGCATGAGCTCCCCAGCTCCTTTCCCATAATGCCTTGTGATATGTAGATGCTAAGTAGAGGGCGAAAGGCAATTAAAATCTCTACACACCTTCACTGGTGCTCTCCTCAATGTGAGAGATTCTTGTCCCTAACCCACTCATTGCCTCCCACTAAGCCAGCCATTCACTTTGCTCTGTACTGATGAAGGACAACAATCCGGAAACAGCGCTGTATGCAGATAAGTGAAATTGGCTTGGCTAAGATCCCTTTTGCTGTCTCAGGCTCGGTGAGTCAAAGCAAATTGAGGATCTGTTACATCCAATAGGGGCGCATGAGCTCCCCAGCTCCTTTCCCATATGCCTTGTGCCATGCACTGGGGCAGATTTATCAGTTCTGACACAATTAGGCAGGACAATAAGAAGACACTATAGTGCACGCTGTTTGATAGATTTAGCACATCTTTGGCTCATGTTAGATTTGGTGTCCTTCTTTTGGACACTCTTATGTGGCATAATATAGACCAGTATTTGGCAAAACCTGGAGCATGGCAGTAATAAGTCTGGTGCAATGTCTCTAATTTTTTATTTAAACACTATTGAAAAATGTCTAGTAAGGTGCAGACATCTGTTATTTTGGGGGTCAATCAATAATTAATTGATTAGCATCAAAGCTGTGGCCCAACTAATTTTAGACTAATCGCCCAACAATAATGGCTAGGCTAAGTTCACACTATTGTTATTAATGTCAAAGGAGGCTCCATTTGCATCTGTCTTTTATTGTCCCTTGCTCTCATCCTGTGATGAATTTATTTCCCTTTTCTTTGTAGGAAAGAGACAGATTTGATGCCACCGACAGCATAGAACATGGAAGCATTCAGCAACTACTAGTGTGTTTAGTTCAATGCCTTCTGATCATAAAAACTGGGGTCCTTTGTATCACCAAATGAATGGAGGGACTAGTTCTACATGCACAGTCGCTCCATTAACTTCTATGGGACTACAAGAGACAGCCCAGTCTGTACATGAGGGTTTCTGGAAGTCCAAAAGAGAATGAATGGAAAGAAAATGCATATGGGTGCCCATTCAAATTGAGGACACAGGACCTTGTGGTCAGAGGGCATGCCATCACCAATTTCTCGGCCTAATGGACCAAAGGAATTTTTTTTTCACTGCCACTTTAAGTTAGCCATATTTGTTGTATTTTTAAAATTATGTAGCTATGTGATTTCAGAAGACAATATTTTTGGTATGTGGATTTATATTTGTATGGATTTTTTATCTTTTCTATTGTATAGGTCTTTTTGAGATATATGTTTTTACATTTTTATTATCACAAGGCATTATGGGAAAGGAGCTGGGAGCTCATGCGCCCTCTGTTGGATGTAACAGATCCTCAGTTTGCTTTTGACTCACCGAGTCTTGAGACAGCAAAAGGGATTTTAGCCAAGCCAGTTTCACTTATCTGCATACAGCGCCGTTTCGGGATTTTTGTCCCTCATCAGTGCAGAGCAAAGTGAACTGGCTGGCTTTGTGGGAGGCAATGAGTGGGTTATGGACAGGGACATCTCTCCTTGAGGAGAGCACGAGTTAAGGTTACATTTTTATTGGCATAGGCTTTTATGTTTAAATTATTAAATTAAAAAAAAACTTGTACTGCCTGTGGCCGCATGTGAGGGAATTAGTACAATCTGCCAATGAGCTACATCTATGTCATTATGCTTCACA
The DNA here is from genome assembly GCA_947044405.1 of Leptodactylus fallax. Taxonomy (NCBI): domain Eukaryota; kingdom Metazoa; phylum Chordata; class Amphibia; order Anura; family Leptodactylidae; genus Leptodactylus; species Leptodactylus fallax. The sequence goes on along the minus strand of CAMRHE010000070.1, from coordinate 2,057,353 downwards.
AAGTTGATCTATTTTTAGGTTTATCCAGATTTAACTTTTTCTCCTGTAGTTTTATAATGCATTTGTGCAGATACCGCAAGTATAATAATGCCATGTTATAGCTAACACAGCAGATAATTGTACTTTCTATTTTATTCAGATTATTACTGATTAGATGATTTTTCACTACAACTCTGCAGAATGTGGAATAGCTGAGAACCCATCTGTACTCCCAGAGGCTTCTTTGATAAAATAATCAAAGTCAGGAAGTCCATGAAGAAGATAAAGAAGGGATTTCTAAAACTTCAACATGTTTGAAGTATCTTATAGGCTTCTTTTCCTTAGGGAGAATATCTGTGACTTTTAAAGGGGCACTACACCGAGAAAGAAAGCATTTATAACACTCCTGAAAAAGTCTTGCCAACAGTGATCCTTCTGTTTTTCTCCATACTTTGCTGGACATGTAGAGGGGTAGGGCTTAATTAAATTTAGGAAACTTACCACTGTGTTGGCTGAAGAAATAAAATCAGAGCATCACAAAGGGTAATACTGTGGACAAGTCAGTGGAAATTAATGGAATGGAAGGTACCCACCTCACGAGAATCTGTAGTTGCCATAGGTAGCACCTCTGGGAGGCGCAAGGGTCACTCCAGGCATCAAGGCAAAACACGCAAGAGTAGAAAACCCATGATCTGCCAACTTAAATGGAACAATGTTTTATTGGTCCAGAAAAAAAAGAGCCAATATGGTCAGCCCATCTCTTTTTCACAAAACTGGGACATCATTTTGGCAAGATGCTTGTTGCCTAAACTATCAGTAGCAACACCCTTCACCTCTTCCCCCTTATCCATTACTTTCTCCTGTTCTTTCCCTAGTCTTGTGTGTTGGGTGAGCCAATGAATTTCAATGGGCCTATTCACATGGCACTATCTATATCCCCTTTTGATGGAAAAAGATAGTGCAGATCAGTTTTTTTGACACCCATATAAATGGGCCATCAAAAAATGGACATGTATATATACACATTGAATGCAATGTGTTGTCAAAATGGCAGTGTTTAACGGTTGTGTGAATAAGCCCTTTATTCTGTATCTCACCCTCAGTTTATACTACTTATAGACATTACACTGCTTCTGCAAGTGGTTGTGGGAAAGGATCCCATTCTTCATGCCTTTAATATGTGAGATAATCGGCATCTTGATATTCTGTAAAGAGATACTGTATACATTTTTATTGTTCATGTCAACCATGCAGATCAAAAAATGTACAACTGAGGCAGAGGATCAGCAAATTTAGACTTTTCCTCTCCCTCTATAGCCTGAAGACAGAGGCGCATGTTTTCACTTAATTTCTAAATTGTTTATATTATCTTTTTATATATCAGTGACCTAATATGTTTTGTTGTCTCATTGTTCTATTATACTGTATTAGGCTAAGGTCCCACGTTGCAGAAACACACCTTTTTTGTTGTTGCAGATTTTGCTGTGTTTTTTGTTTTTGAACCAAATCCAGGAGTGGATTGAGCAGAAGGAAGAAGTATAAGAACTTCCTATACATTTCCCATTCCTTTTGTAGCCACTCTTGGCTTTGGCTCAAAAAACTGCAGCAAAATCTGCAACAAAAAAAGCTGCGTTTCCGCAATGGGGGACCTCAGCCTCATAGAGTTTTTATTGATCTCTTGCTACTAGGATTTGTTTCTCCTAGATAGGTTTTGTTAATACTATTGACATTTTATTGTATACACAGTTTTAATACAATATTTACAAATTTTATACTAAGGAGTTATGCATGTGTTTTTTTTTAGAAAATATCTGTATTTATCTGCTATTTATATTTCCTAGTAATTCTATTTTGCGAGATCTATAGATATGTTTGTACAGCTGTATGAAAAAATTGGGTAACTGGGTTTTCATGCAATATTTTTGGCCCACGTATGTGTTCAGTCTAGTTCTTGATATAAAATAGTAAAACCTATTGAAGCAGAAAAAAAATGTGTTCTTTTCCTCTAAAAGCACTAAATACTGATTGAAAACTAAAGATGTAGTCCAAAAATAATGCATCACATGGGTTATCACTGAAACACATGCTTTCTAGACTACATCTTTGATAAAGACATCATACCACTCCAGCCGGCAGTGCTCGTGCCAGGAATTTTTGTACAGTTGTACTTATTGTGACTTGGCTAATATTACATATAAAACAGGCAGCTTTTAGCTACAAGATCTACAAATCCCACAATAAATATAAAGCTCAGGAAGCACTTTTTGGGGGAAGGGTAGGTATCTCATTCTAATTATTAGGGAGTCTTTTAGTCTGTCAAACTCTTGGAAATCCTGCGTTGTCAAAGAAAGGAAGATGACGGCTGGAACAATGCTTACTCATGGATGATGGCGAGTTATACAAATTCACCAACTTGGCACCAAGAGAAACACTTTATTGTTTTTAAATGAAATGCATATGTGTAGTCAGCATTTTGGTCAGATCCACATATGAGCGTTCTAAATAGACTACAACACAGGAAGACAGCCAAATAGAAACAGTTGTGCTGCCTCGTGACACAAATTTAAGGCATAGAAAGCCAGTCATAATATATAGTGCAAATTATAATAGAAAACGTCTAAGATCTTCTATGAATAGGACAGGAATGATAACTCCAAGTTAACAATTTTTAAGTTTCCAGAAGGAATAATGGCAGAATTCTACTATCAGTAACGTACCTACCATGTAGACAGTCTACGAAGCTACAATGGGGTCCAGGAAGGGAGGAGGCCCAGCAGTTAATCCCTCCTGCAGCTTCCGGTCCATTGTAGATTCACTGTATATTCTTCCCATTGCCACCAGGGAGCACAGTGTAAGGAGGTTTTTACAGCTTCCATTGAGTTCAGTGGTAGCTGCATTAATTCTTATGTACTGAGCTCCCCCTAGTGGTGGCTGCAGTAAGCTAGTTTTATCAATTCCTTTGTAAAGGGAAACTAGAAATTCATAGATGTATACAGAGAATTATCAATGCAAATTGTCCGGTGTAAATACATTAAAAGTGCTATGGAAAAAACCGCGATGCATTGCTGCCGCGGTTTTTCCTGTGGCACTTTTTTACTGCGGTTTGCTTCTTGGGCCCTTAGCATTAAAAGCAATTACCCACTAAAACCCGCAAGCTTCATAGACTATAATGGATTGGGGACTGCCAGGTTCCGCCCAGTACCCCCCCCCCCCCCCCCCCAAATCAGTGGAGAGAATAGTCCTGCTTGCATATTTTAAGTGGAAAGGGGACGGAGTCCCTGAATGAGCAGCCAATGCAAGTGTGACCGTAGCCTTAAAAAGGCTATCAGGTCTTTAAATCATCAACGTTTAGTTTCCATAAACTTGTGTTTGCAGCTTTATACTTTTATACTCTGTTGTTAAAAAACTTTATGAGGAACAAAAAGTCAGTGCTAAAAGTGTTAGCACAAAAGTTTATCTGTGGCGTGCGTCATACTGGATAGTGATGTAATACAATCATGGATGTTGCAAAAAGAAATAATCCCTAATAAGTGAATCTAAGGCTTGTATATTGTTCTATATATCTGTCCTCTATATTGTTTTGCATTTTGCAGTAAGGCACTAGTTTGTGAGTTCAGCTTTCTAGGATAAAACTTGTAAGCATGTGAAAAATCAATTAGACTTAGTAAGTAATCTATAATGGGACTGGAATGTTATTTTTCCAATCAGAGAAGGTCATCTTCTGAAACACACACACAAAAAAAGCTTTTTCTGTGATATTTCTACAGTATTTTAAGAATTACTAACCTATTGGCTATGTTTAGAATCAATTACTAACTACATAGGCCTATTTACCAAAACCTAACTCCACACAATGTAAAAACTGTGGGCGTGATTTATTAAGGCTGGTATTTCCTACTAATTCACCAACTGGCATGAAATGCAACTAAATTATTAAGCGTATCAAGCCTCTTAATATTTCAGGCTCATTGAGGGAGGTCCCGTGCACCAGAATTGAAACTACTCTAGTCAGGGACGAGTCTAGAGTCCTGGTATAACTGATACCAGGCTTGAGCTATTGATACTTTGTCAGGCCAAGGTGTCCCCGGCCCGCCCTGCTCACTTTCATAATAAGGCTAAAGCCCCTCGTAGTGGGCTACAGAAATAAAACGCTATGGGAAAAACCGTGGTGGCAGCGCATCACGGTTTTTCCCACATTGCTTTTCAAAGAAGAGGAAACCTCTGCGGACTTTCTGCTTCAATTATACCTATAGGGAAACCGCCAGCGTTTCCGTAGGTATGATTGACATGCTGCAATTTCCATTTGCATTTTAGTGACTGTGAAGCATTTTTGTGATATTTTATTGTCAAGATGTTACAGGTTAGTCAGTAGTAATTTATGACAAGCCCTACATACATTACTTTTTTTGGAGTAAATTTCATGTCATTTTTTTGTTCCTCTTGCATTTTTTTTTAAATGCTACATTCTCTGGGTCTAGCATTTTTTCAAACATTTTCATATAGATTTATTTGTAGTGAAAAAAACACCTGGAAAACTGTGTGTGCACAAAAAAAATAGCAATACTGGCATTTTTTTTTTATTATTTAGTAATTATTTTTCTCATCATGCCAACAGGTTTTTTTTTACAGACACTCACTGGGGGGAATTCATCTAGTTCACGTCATCATAAATCTCCCGCTTAGACTACTGTAACACCCTTCTCCATGGCTTCCCAACAAATGCTGTTGCCCCCCCTCCAGTCCACTCTGAGGCTAAGGTCCCATGTAGCGAAACGCAGTTATATATGCTGCGGAAAAAAAATGCATCACTTTTTTTTTTCTGCAGCGTTCTTCATTTTGTTTTTGCTGAGACTTTCTTAGATTCAAGCATTTCTGTAGGTATAATTGATATGCTGTGATTTTCAAAAGCACGTGCGTGTTTGAAAACACAGCTTTTCCGCAATGTGTGGATGGGATTAGCCAGAGTCTCATTCAATTTGCAGGTACTGTAAAATGCTGCATTTTTTTCTGCGGCATTTCCACAGCAGCAAAAACACTGCGTTTCTGCAATCTGGGGCTTTAGCCTAAACTTGCTTAATCCACCTCTCACCCTGTGCCAATCCCTTCACTGTCTACCCATCGCCCCTGCTACCTACCCACAAGTAATCTCTGATCCACTCAGGACTCCACCCTGCTCTTATCTCCTCTTTGCTCAACCGCCTCCAAGACTTTTCCCGTGCATCCCCCATACTTTGGAAATCATTACCACAACACAGTCACAAGCTTCAAGATATCAAACTATGTGGATATAGGGTCAATTAACTCTTGCGTGAATAGGCCATAAATGTCATTGGTCATAAAATTTCAGGAGAGAATGGGATCTAAAAGAGGTGTTTTTTTTTACATAAAAAAGGAATAGTTAGCCTGGTTGATCAGTTCCTCCTGGGTGGGAGTGGCAAGTAATTTGGCGAGTCTAGCTGACATGATGATTTGGGAGAAGGTGAACCTACTAGTGACAGGGATAAATTCCAACTCCAAAAACCATAAGGCTACATGGGGTAGGAATTCTAGTTTCCAAAATGGCTAGACCGTAAACCATAATTCTCGAAATCTTTTTAGGCCAAGATAATGCCGAGAACCATTGTTGGATGGAAAATGTAGTTCTAAGATCAGACTCCCCTCTATTCATATAAGTAAGTTTGTTAGTCGGAGTGGATGCAGTAAATAGATTGTAAAACAGAGATATTGCTTTAGCTTTGGGGAGTTTGTTAGAGAACAACAAGAACACTTGCTGAGCTACACATGAGGTGGATAACTCCATGCTATTTAAGGCATGTCGGATACAGAGCTATTTATAAAAGTCAGCATTAGGCATGTTATAGCTTTGAAACTGGAAAATGGCCTGAAAACAGCACCTGAAAAAAGGGAGCCAAACATGCTATAGCCTGTATATAATATTAATGTTATCAACTATCAAATATAAGCAATAAAGAGGGAGTGTAGAAATGAATGCAACACTCCATAACTTTGCCTGGTCCTGGAGAACACTTAAATGATATTTATATACATCTGGCACTCCCATACCCTCCACTGACCAGGAGTGCACCATTGTGGATTTTCATACTCGAGGGTGTGTAGCTCCCCAGACAAAAGATAAAATAAATGCATGGAAAAAAAATGACATAGGTATCGGGATGCACTACATGTTCCATTTAGCCTTGAATAGATGTTACAGAAGTTGTGCAGCTTCAGTGCACTGACAAGCTGTTTTAAATGCCCTTATACCGATATATGACACAAAAATAGTTACTAATAATTTTCTTTTTCTCATTAGCAAAAAATGTTCTTCAGGGTTATATAATATATGCTTGGATCCAGGGGAACAAGTATTTCATACAAAGAAAATCACCTTACTTTTTGCTTTTCATAAATCCTTGATGACGGGGGGTCCACAAAGAGATATTAAGGTTGTCTGTAGCCACAGATTAATTTTTCTTAGTATGACTTTATTTATTAATTTATTTTTTAATGAAAATTCAATAAAAAAATAAAAATAACATAAGCTATACACACACAAAAAATAGATTTTATTAGACTGGCATTCTGTACACCAGTGTTATGCAAGTCCCTGGCAGGACTGTAAATTTGGCAGGCGAGTTGTCCCTGCCCTGGCCCACCTTGGTCTCTGCCCCACTTCACCCATTTTCTTAAAAAGTGGTGTAGAAGGAACAATGTTGCACATCTTTGGTGCAAGAAAGGGCTGTGCCACATTTGCAGCTGTCTACAGTATATCAGAAAACAGGCATGGATGGGCATGGAAAGAAATCTTAGGGGCTGTTCACAGAGAATTCCAATCAGATGAATGGGCCTAATCAGCAGGGAGTCTCGAGCTGCGGACTCTGCAGCAAGTTCAAGCATGACGCTTATTTGTTCAGCGTCCCACTGAAATCTCTCCCTCCCAATGAAAACAATGCGAGGCAGAATCTGGATGGAATCTGCCCCCAAATCAGTGTCAAATTCCAACGTGTAAACGGACAGAGTGTTACATTCTTTACCAAGGAAGTGTTATACTAGCTGGACTCAGACACAGAATCCAGGTAATTGCACATTCTTCACCATTAAACCCTGCAAGGGGATATAGTCATTCCTGGAGTCAGGAACATCTCCAGGGGTCACCAGTAGTGGTGGCATACAGTGGTTTACCAAATAGAAATGAGCATTGGCTGGAGATGTGACCACTTGCCAGGTCTAAACAATAATGGGGTGAATAACTTTCACACTTTGCATTTTCCATGTGAAGAATTCTGTTCCAAGCCATGAGTAAAACAGCTCTCTTTTCCTCACTCAAAGCAGGAAGTCTCAGCACACTTAAAGAGGTTGTCCGGGCAAAATAAATATTTTTAAAATAAGCTGGGGGAGGTGAAAAAAAAAAATGTAAAAAAATCATACTCACCTGTCCCCGATGCTCTGGTGTCCTCCCAGTGTGGTCCGGTCTGTCTTCTCAAAGTGGGCTGTCTTCTCAAAGTGAAACTGCTCACCGGCTGTGACATTCGGGATTTCCTTCCTCTGAAGCCGCTGATTGGCACCAGAGCACCTGGGAAAGGTGAGTATGATTTTTTTTTTTTCCACCTCCCTCGGCATATTTAAAATATAACATTTTTGCCTGGACAATCCCTTTAAATCTCTTGTCAGCAATTAACTTCTGTGCAACCATTTTGATGCTCCAACTACACAGCAAAAAAAAAAAAAAAAATTACAGAAACTAAAGCAAATAATCGTGACAAATAGACCTGCATGTATTATATAAGTAACAATAAGACTGGATTCACACCTGCGCTCGTTTGAGGATTCCGTCCCCTATTCCACTAAAAAAATGCGGAGAGAAAAGTCCTGCAAGCAGGAATTTTACCTCTCTGCATTTTTCTGCATTTTTTGGATAGAAACCCAGGCAGAAACCCAGCAGACCCCATTATAGTTTATGGGGTTCACGGGTAACCGCTTTTTTAAGAGGATTAGGTTTCCGTTTGTGGGGTCCCCAAGCTGACCCCACAAGCGGAAACCCGAACGCAGGTGTGAACCTAGCATAAGAAGTAACTTGTAAGCTCCAGTAAGTCTTTTGGGAATCTGATATTTTTGACATCACAAAAAGCAAGAAAAAAATCTGCAGACTCTGGTGTCAAAAATCATTGGAAACCTGACGGAAGGGAGAAATCGCCAATGTGAATAGAGACTGACATCTTGCAGGACTGCTGACAGGCAGCTAACCGCATTTTATTACTTTGCTGTTTACAATGCATGTAATGACAGATCAATTAACTCCTTCATGCTTCAGGATATAGCAGTTGATTATGTGGAATTCTGGAAAGAAGTGATTTCTGTACAGTGAAAAATCAATGTCTTCTAATTTCTGCTTTGATATACATTTTTTGCTAATCCGTTACATTCTGAATGTTGTGTGCGCTCCAGCCTTGATGCCTTTTTTAACATTTAGGTTAGTTCCACTTAATCAGGCAGGTATTCTCGTTCATGTTATGCCTGTTCATGAATATAGCAATTTTCAGGATTTGCAAATAGACAGAAATAACAGGCACAATCATTTTTTATGGTGAGTGTCACTGACATTTACAAAAAGAATACTGGTAACCATGGAGTAAGTTTTTAATGTGGATAATATATGCTAGGAAATGTGAATATATTAAGCTTTGTAAAGAAAGGGGAGTAAAAGATTTGGCTCACATTGAAATTAGATTTTCTTAATAAGTATAAATTGAGATAACACATATTTGCAAAATCTTATTTTATTAACTGATAAAAGGTAAATGAATATTATAGAGATATTGATGTCATTGAGACTATTCAGCATTGTTGGTAAAATACTGCGGTGTCTCTACCATTATTAGTGAATCTTCTTTATTATTTGTATCTTCATTTTTAACTCACACACCTTTATCCATATGTTCTATTTTTTATTTTACCTTTTTTCAGTTCTTTATGTTTTACTTACTGCAAACTACTGAAACTTATCCTATAGGGTACTGTAGCTGTTCAGCTACACATGAAACCCTGATCCAGCATAAAGTCATGTATGAATGATTTAACATTATGGTCGCTCTTGTCTCGAGGCATGTAGCTCTATGCACCATGCAGGAGAGTCAGCTGTCTCAGTCCCACCTGGGCATCACAGCATTGCATTATAACAATATTTATGATATATTTGGAGTTGGAGATGTCCATTCATAAGCCCATAGATGGTATCTTCTCCCCGCTGGCTCTTCAGCCAATCACATACATTAAAGTAATTTTTTTCCGGCCTATCCAACAGCTGGCCCCCGCATGGTTCAGCTGTTTGAGGGTGCGTCCAGTCCCTGTACTAAATAGTGCATAGAGTCAGAAGCAGATAGCTCAGTTCCACTCAGTAGTGGACTGGGATCGTTACTGCAGCTCAGATCTTATTGATGTCAATGGGAGCAGAATTGCATTAATGGCACCCAGCCACTATACAGTGTACGGAGCTTTCTGCTTCAAGCTCCATGCTCTATATAGTATAGGGACTAGATGCAGCCCTGAACAGCTGTCACCACCCTCACTAACCAGATATTTATGGCCTATTATAAGGATAGGATGTAAAGAAAATCTTGAACAATCCCTCTAAATATCTGAACTTGTTCTTTTCCTAAACATGATCTAAGCCAAGTGCATACGTCAAACACACCTGTACTTTCTCTTGTCCATATAACCTATTAGGGTTTTAACATGTCAAAGAGAGAAATCCCCTGCTTGAACATAGAACAAATAACAAAGATTGTCTCTCTCTCTCTGGTGGTCTTGGTTAATCCAGGTATTAAATTTTTGGTCATTCTTTTCCATGGCCAACACTTAATACTGTATACTGCAATGTATGGCTAGTTGTAGCTTCTACACGAGATCAATCAGAGGGATTTCAGCTTGACTTCATGAGACTCTTGACTCTTTGGGATGTAACTCCACATGAATTGGAAATTATCATAGTTTATGCATAGAGACTGAAAGGCTTAATGGGGATGCACAGGACTTCAGAAACATGGTTGCTTTCTTCTTTTCAGCAGGTGACATTCGTTGGTCACATGGCCATGCTGCAGCTCATTCTCATTCATTTCAATGTAATGGAGATGTGGCATTGCCATGTGACCAATGGACGTGATGTTACTTCCTGAGAGGAAGAAAGTAGCCATGTTTTCAAATCCTTCACAACCCCTTTGACTGCATCTTCAGTTAAGTGCTCCCAACCATGGTGGGTTACCAAACTCAATTGCTAAATGTTTGATGCAATCATTGCACGGTTTTTCCATGTTAAGTCCAACTCCTGTAATGGTATATTCACATTGACTTTTCTAATGCTGATTTTTTATCAGAAAGAGTATGGAAAAACTCCTCAAATAAACCTCTTATTGTTTTCAATGGGAAACAGTGATCAACACTTTTTTCAGAATGGTTATAGGGAGTCTACCACCACCAAAACCACTTCTATGCTGTTTAGGGGCTGTCAGTAGTGACATAGTAAACATACCTTTCTTGTGTCAATCAAAATCAACTTCTAATTCCTATGCAAAATACCTGTTTGGTGCACCCAGGATGTGGCTATGCCTTCAAGGGCATCATTTTTGCACCATTTGACCCCTAACTTAAAGATTGATAGGACTTAATATGTGATGACCACTAGTAAAAATGGGTAACGCCAGCTCAAATGCAAATACAGTTTATGTAGACATTGCTGGCAATGGTATAACTCTGATATGTCCGCTGCCACTTGTCAGAACTGAGGAAAAAAGGGCATAACCACTAGACAAAACACCCAAATATAAAAGACGGATGCTTTGTTATACCAACACGGTGCTTCAGTGGTTGGCACTGTTGCCTTGTAGTGCTGGTTCAAATCCAGCCAAGGACTTAATGATAGTGAATTTAGATTGTGAGCTCTACTTGGGACAGTGAGTGTTGACAATATCTGGAAAGCGCTGCACTAAATAAGTAAGCAAAATAAATAAAGCCATAAAAACAAAAGCCAATAAACACACGACTCACCGCATGATAAGCGTGAGTCATCAGCTGCAGATGTCGAGGAATGCTATTAGACGGATCCAATACACAATATGTACAGTGCACAAATATAATTATAGGATAAAAAGTGTGCACCAAAACCAGAAAACACAAATAATAAGCAATGTGCTATGGCAATCTGATGTCTAGTGAGTGTTGTATATACTGTATGTACATATAAAATCCTCTGATACTGGCTGATAACAGAAAGCGAGTGCTGCAATCATCTGATAATGGTGTATGTCGGTGAGGCTAAGAATGAAGGATCTGCAAGATTCTTTTAGCTAATATGAGTCTTGTGATGTGATATGTAAGAAGGCATTTGATGTTGAAGCCAGTGGTGCTATATCTCCTTTTGTGAATGTCAAGAATGGTAGGTCCTAGGGAGATGAAATCTGGTCTAAAACCTTTATAAGCACTTGATTTATCTATGTGCCAAATTTGGTGCAGACTGGTCCAGTCATATGGCCATGCATAAACAATAGACGACTGAAATTAATTTTAATTTGTAGGTAGATAGATACTTTTTGATACTTTGGTTCATTGCCAGTGAACCAGTGGGAGTTGCACCATTTTTTGCTTTTGGTCTTTGTGCTGCTCTGTTTCTAATTTGTTTTGGATAGATGATCAAAATAAAAAAAACAAGTAATTACAGACAAATATATGGAGAATAAAAATAAATTGTTTGTATTTATCATTTCTCACACTATTAAATCTATAGAAAAAAGTAAAATACAAACAAATGACAACCCACCTTAGAACGTACTTGGCAGCCAATCACTTCCCACTAGGATCCTACAATTTTGTGTACCATGAAAACAGCAAAGTTTAAGCCTACATTCACATGAGCGATGGACAAATTGGACATATTTCATGGCTGCCTTTCATCCAAGGGGCACCTGTTTTCAAAGACCCTTTGAAAAGATTTGAGTCTATTTAGGGAACCGAGAAAACAGGTAAAAATAGGACATGTGAATGGTTTTATTGATTTCCATTGACTTTAATGCAGCTGTCTGATGGCAATGAAAAAAACAGTCTACATTCATATGGCTGTGTGACGTCCAAAAGTGAAATAAAAAGTAGCTGTGCTCATGTTCTGTATAGTTAGATGGCAATATCTTAGAATCAGTTGCTCTGGTGGACCCAGTGATCCTTAGTGTGATGCTGTTTCTACTTAGCAGAATGAAATCAGGGGCTAAATTCTTTTTAAGCAGATGGTAACAAAATGTCATACCCTGAAGCTACAGGGGAAACATAAGGAAATACTTATAAGCAGTAAAGAAAGTTTAGTTCTCTCAAATAATAGATTTGCAATGTAGAAAACACACCAAGAGAAATGTCTGCATGACACAGAGTGACTAAATACTGCAAATGAAGTCATGAGATATATCACTAAAAATAAATCTAAGTGAACCTGTAGATGCTTAATAACTGGACATAAAAACACTAGGTAAACAGACAAAAAAAGTATTATTTAAGGAAAATCTCATTACCTTATGAGACCAGTTTAATATTCTATAGAGGTTTTAAGATTTTTCATCATCAGGATTCACTGCAATGCAAAAAAAAAAATCAACTTCAACTTTATTTAAGATTAAAGTAACAATCCAGTCCATGATCTACCAGTGACCCTGGGCCCCCATTGTGTAAGAGTGTTCTCAGATATCATATGGCCCCATGACACAATGTAGTAAGTGAACCCCCCATGATGTTTTTATAAAGTCATGGAATTTTTAATAAAAAAAAACTTCACACTCATGGGATGATTTATTAAGGCTGGTGTATAGTCTGCAGCCGCGTCAGAGTGAAATGTGCAAACATTATTAAAACATTTACACCTCTTAATAATTTTGTCACATGTACAGTGGGGAAAAAAAGTATTTAGTCAGCCACCAATTGTACAAGTTCTCCCACTTAAAAAGATGAGAGAGGCCTGTAATTGATATCATAGGTAGACCTCAACTATGAGAGACAAAATGAGAAAACAAATCCAGAAAATCACATTGTCTGATTTTTAAAGAATTTATTTTCAAATTATGGTGGAAAATAAGTATTTGGTCAATAAGAAAAGTTCATCTCAATACTTTGTTATATATCCTTTGTTGGCAATGACAGAGGTCAAACGTTTTCTGTAAGTCTTCACAAGGTTGGCACACACTGTTGCTGGTATGTTGGCCCATTCCTCCATGCAGATCTCCTCTAGAGCAGTGATGTTTTGGGGCTGTCGCTGGGCAACACGGACTTTCAACTCCCTCCAAAGGTTTTCTATGGGGTTGAGATCTGGAGACTGGCTAGGGTACTCCAGGACCTTGAAATGCTTCTTACTAAGCCACTCCTTCGTTGCCCTGGCGGTGTGCTTGGGATCATTGTCATGCTGAAAGACCCAGCCACATTTCATCTTCAATGCCTTTGCTGATGGAAAGAGGTTTGCACTCAAAATCTCACGATACATGGCCCCATTCATTCTTTCATGTACACAGATCAGTTGTCCTGGTCCCTTTGCAGAGAAACAGCCCCAAAGCATGATGTTGCCACCCCCATGCTTCACAGTAGGTATGGTGTTCTTTGGATGCAACTCAGCATTCACTCTCCTCCAAACACCACGAGTTGTGTTTCTACCAAACAGTTCTACTTTGGTTTCATCTGACCATATGACATTCTCTCAATACTCTTCTGAAACATCCAAATGCTCTCTAGCAAACTTCAGACGGGCCCGGATATGTACTGGTTTAAGCAGGGGGACACGTCTGGCACTGCAGGATCTGAGTCCCTGGCGGCGTAGTGTGTTACTGGCGGTATCCTTTGTTACGTTAGTCCCAGCTTTATGCAGGTCATTCACTAGGTCCCCACATGTGGTTCTGGGATTTTTGCTCACCATTCTTGTGATCATTTTGACCCCACGGGGTGAGATCTTGCGTTGAGCCCCTGATGGAGGGAGATTATCAGTGGTCTAGTATGTCATCCATTTTCTAATTATTGCTCCCACAATTGATTTCTTTACACCAAGCTGCTTGCCTATTGCAGATTCAGTCTTCCCAGCCTGGTGCAGGTCTACAATTTTGTTTCTGGTGTCCTTCCACAGCTCTTTGGTCTTCACCATAGTGGAGTTTGGAGTGTGACTGTTTGAGGTTGTGGACAGGTGTCTTTTATACTGATAACAATGTCAAACAGGAGCCATTACTACAGGTAATGAGTGGAGAACAGAGGAGCCTCTTAAAGAAGAAGTTACAGGTCTGTGAGAGCCAGAAATCTTGCTTGTTTGTAGGTGACCAAATACTTAATTTTCCACCATAATTTGCAAATAAATTCTTTAAAAATCAGATGATGTTTTTTCTAGATATGTTTTCTCATTTTGTTTCTCATAGTTGAGGTCTACCTATGATGACAATTACAGGCCTCGCTCATCTTTTTAAGTGGGAGAACTTGCACAATTGGTAGCTGACTAAATACTTTTTTTCCCCACTGTATCTATATTCTCCTGGTTTTGACTTTGGCTAGTTTACTTCTCTCTCTTCCATTGGTTCAGTCATCTGCCTGCAAGTTTACATCTGTAATATGACAATTTATTCTGCAGACGTAACCTGGGTCCCTAGCAGCGGACTATAGCGGTGCGCATTGGAATCTGCTAACTGGAGTAATGTCTTATTATAGATATAATTTTGAGCTTGTGTACTTTTGTTCTGACCAGTGACCTGCTTAGCTTATATTAGGGACTTGCTTTAATATCAATTAACAATATATATGTCATATAGTGCTAAGGGGTTAAACGGTTCATGGCTCTTTCTGTCCCACAATGGGATAAATATACCACCAATATATCACAAGCATACTGTGCATAGACCATCGACCTATATTGGGGTGAACTGTAAGCAGGGGCGTAACTATCGGGGTAGCAGTGGTAGCAGCTGCCACAGGGCCCGGGACATTACGGGGCCCCGCGGGCCCCCGATGCGTTTTTTTTTTTATAGTCCATTATCTGCTGGAGTAACCCCAGCAGGTAACGGGCCCTATATACTTACCGTTCCCCGAGGTCCCGCTCACGGCCGCCTGCGCTTCCGATTCTGCGGAGACGGCTGTGAGCAGGAGCGGGGATCGGTATGTGAGGAATGTATGAATGTATGGTTGGTCATGTGGCAATATATTATAAATTAGTTTACCAAATCTCAAAGAACCCATTCAAGCTCTGCAACAGGTAAAGGCATATCTGTATAACATGTCAGTATTTATCCTCAGGGATAACATTGTGGAATTACAGGGAGCTGTGACACAACAATAAGCCTTTGTTTTCCAGACTTGTTATATTGTTTGTTTGTTTGTTTGTTTGTTTGAGTTGGAAGGGACCTCATGGGCCATCGAGTCCAACCCCCTGCAAGGCAGGAATTCCTAAAACATCCCAGCTATATACCTATCCAGTTTCCGCTTGAAGATTTCAATTGATGGAGAACTCACCACCTCCCGTGGCAGCCTATTCCACTCTCTCACTACCCTTACTGTTAGAAAGTTTTTCCTAATGTCTAATCTGAATCTCCTTCCCCTTAGTTTCATTCCATTACTTCTCGTGCTTCCTTCTGCTAATGAGAAAAGGGTAGATCCCTCTGAACTGTGACAACCTTTCAGATATTTAAATACCGCTATTAAGTCTCCCCTTAGCCTTCTCTTCTGCAAACTAAGCAGTCCCAATTTTTTTAGCCTCTCCTCGTAGGACATGGTTTGTAGACCTTCCACCATTTTGGTTGCTCTTCTCTGGACCTGCTCCAATAAATCTATGTCTTTCTTAAACTGGGGAGCCCAGAACTGTACACAGTATTCCAGGTGGGGTCTGACCAGGGCAGAGTACAGCGGAATAATTACCTCTCTTGATCTAGCTTCAATGCTCGTCTTGATACATCCTAGAATTTTATTAGCCTTTTTAGCCACCGCACCGCACTGTTGACTCATGTTGAATTTGCGATCTATTATTATGCCCAGATCCTTTTCCCCTGTACTCTCACTTAGTACTATTCCTCCCATACTATATATGCTTCTTGCATTTCTGTTACCCAGATGTAGAACTTTGCATTTGTCCCTGTTAAATACCATTTTGTTCATCTCAGCCCATTGTTCCAGTGTGTCCAAGTCCTTTTGGATGCATTCTCTCTCCTCTCTAGTGTTGGCCATTCCTCCTAGCTTTGTATCATCTGCAAATTTTATTAGTTCCCCATTAACCCCATCATCCAGATCATTTATAAAAATATTAAAAAGTACTGGGCCCAGGACAGAGCCCTGTGGCACCCCGCTTTTTACTTTCTTCCAGTTTGATGTATAGCCATTTAGAATTACTCGTTGTGCCCGATCATTAAGCCAATTGTGAACCCACCTCACTGATATTTTATCAAAGCCATACTTGATCATTTTTTCAATAAGAAAGTTATGTGATACTTTATCAAAGGCCTTACTAAAGTCAAGATATACTATGTCCACTGCATTTCCCTGGTCCAACCATTCAGTGACTTTATTATAGAAGGAAATAAGATTAGTCTGACAAGATTTATTAGGCATAAAGCCGTGCTGGCTCTGATTAATTAAAGCCTTCCCATCCAGGTACCTAATTAAATGTTCTTTAACGATTTGTTCAAAGATTTTTCCTACTATCGAGGTCAGACTTACCGGCCTATAATTTCCTGGGTCGTCCCTATTCCCCTTTTTGTAGATGGACCACATTTGCCCTTTTCCAATCTAGAGGGACCACTCCTGTTTCCCAAGACTTATTAAAGATTATTGCAAGTGGTTCTGTTATTTCCTCTGCTAATTCTTTTAAAACTATAGGGTGTAAATCATCCGGTCCTGGGGACTTGGTTTCCTTAATCTTAGCTAAATGTTCTCTTACCAAACCTTCGCTTATAATCAGCTTGGAGTCCTCATTCCCCTCATCACTATCACCATTAATGTTGATAGTTCCATCCATTTCTTGGGAGAAGACGGATACAAAATATGAATTCAGTAACTCCACCTGCAGATCCACCATGTTAACTTTTTCACCCTTATCGTTCTTCAGGACTCCAATGTTTTCCTTCACTTTTCTTTTGCTCTTAACATATCCCCAAAAACCTTTTACATTACTCTTAACTTCTTTTGCAAGCTTCAATTTGTATTCAGCCTTGGCTTTTTTAATGCTTATCTTGCAGAGTCTGCAAACTGCTGTATACTCTCCCTTAGATATAGCTCCCATCTTCCACTTGTTGTAAGTTTCCTTTTTCTTTTTTAATAGGTTATGTAATTTTTTGGTCATCCATCCTGGAGTTTTTAGGTGATTCCCATTTTTCTTGCTTCTAGGTATTGTTAGTTCCTGTGCAATAATGATTTCCCTACGGAAAATTTCCCACCCCTCATGTGCATTTTTGTGCTTAAGTAATTTTCGCCATGGAATTCTACTAACCCTTACCTTTAGGCCCCTAAAATCTGCCCTACTAAAATTGAGCCTTCTAATCTTTGTCTTCTCAGGTCTTCTTCTTCTTACAACCCCAAACTCGAGTATAGCATGGTCGCTGAATCCCAATGTCCCTGCTACCCTTAATTCCTTAACCATGTCCTCCTTATTAGTTAAAACTAGGTCCAGAATGGATGTTCCTCTCGTGTTTTTTTCTACTAACTGGGCATGTCATGTCCCAGGACTTGGTTTAATTCACTGACATGTATCTGTGATACTGTTTGTCTTTGTAGTTTGTCCCTTTTCTCTCTCTGTATCCTTAGCTGTGATGCTGCAGCTCCTCCTCTCTCTCTCTCAGTTTAGTTTCACTTCTTTGTAAGCAACATGTCTGCTCAGCTCCTGGTATTTCATCATTTTTCACCTACTGCTGTATGAGGTTCTACAAGATTTACTTGGATTAAAGCATCTGGAATCTTATCTACGCCTCCTCAGTTGAGTTGAACACTATCTGATAGATATCTTGGTGTAAATTGCTGGTTAGCATAGAGACTACAGGACACTCTCACAACCTCACACTTGCAGCCAAGCTATTGAGTCAGAACAGGGCAATGAAGTTGTCTGCTAGAGAGGATAAAAATTTGATAGAGCTTTTACTCGTAGCTGTGTGAGTTTCCCAATGAATATCTGGGTAATTAAAGTCTCCCATGATAACAATTTCAAATTTCTTCGAAAGCGTGGTCATTTGCTGTGAAAAACTCTCATCCCTGTCTTCTGTCTGTCCTGGTGGTCTATAATAAACACCTATTATGATGTCCTTATCATTGTTTTTCCCCTGAATTGTTACCCAAATATTTTCCAATAAGTTATAATTTTGTAAAACTGTGATTTCCGTGGAAATGTGATCTTTTTTAACATACAATGCAACTCCTCCTCCTCTTTTATTAGTTCTATTTTTTTTGAATAAGTTGTATCCTTCCATCCGTATATTCCAATCATGCTTATCGTTCCACCAAGTTTCTGTAATACCAATGACATCATATTTTTCCTTCTGTATTATCAGTTCTAATTCTCCCTGTTTATTTCCCAAGCTTTGCGCATTTGTGTAAAAACATTTCAGATTGTGCTCTGATACTTCCTTTTTCTTAATTTCCTTCTGAGTATCCTGTCTTAGGTCCTCATTACCACATCTAGTAACCTTGTTTAGTATATCCTTTAGCTGCATGTTCTTGTCTTTCTTTTTACTTCCCATCCCCTCCTCTTCTAGTTTAAAGCCCTCCTGATAAGTGTGGCAAGTCTTCTGGCAAATATTTTTTTTTTTTTTTTTTTTTTTTTTTTTGTTTTGGGTTTAGAAGTGTAGGGGTTATTAATAATGAGGGTTTTTTTTTTTTTTTTTTTTTTTTTTAAATATAAATTTTTTTATTATTATATAATTGGAATGGGTGGTAACAACCAAATATTTATAAAAAAAATGTTTTAGATTTATAGGGGTGCCCACTTTTTTTGCTTTGTGTTTCCCAGGCTTTGTGAGATGTATACCATCTCTAGCAAGGAGTCCATCATAGAGGTAATTCACTCCATGGTCCAGAAATCCAAAACCTTGCTCTCTACACCACTGCCGAAGCCACTTGTTTACCTCTAGTATTTTATTCCATCTCCTGATACCATAACCATCAACTGGGAGAATTGATGAAAATACTACCTGCGCATCCAGTTCCTTCACTTTCTTTCCTAGATTTTCAAAGTCTTTACGAATAGTTGGTAAATCATTTTTTGCCGTGTCGTTTGTACCCACATGTATCAGCAAAAATGGGTAGTTATCCTTGGAGCTGAAGAGGCATGGAATCCTATCGGCCACATCCCTAACTTTTGCTCCTGGGAGGCAGCATACTTCTCGTGCAGTTATATCTGGCCTGCAGACAGCTGCCTCTGTGGCTCTTAGCAGTGAGTCGCCCATAACCACTACTCTTCTTTTTTTCCTCGCTACGCTATTTCTTGTTGCTCCCTCTTGTCTCTGGGTGACTTTTGTTTCTTCTTTTGCTGATAGATTATTCTTATCATTTTCATCAGTCTGCATAAGAGTTTCATATCGGTTACCTAGCTGTGTAAGTGGTGATGGCCTTGTGATCCTTTTGCATCTCTTGGTCACCTGTATCCATTTATCTGTCTCTGTAGGTTCACTCAAGTATTCTTCCCTTACTATATTATTTCCCTTAATATATTCATTACTAAACAGGCTGTACCTTTGCCGTCTGTATTCTTGAATTCTTTCAGCTCAGTGCTAACCCTTTATAAATGTGAGTCCTATTATACAACATTTCTACATTTATTACATGCATTCAAACTAATGCTAGAGTAAATTTAGTGTATTGAATTGTTTTACTTCATTATTTATTATAGAATAATTTTTCATTTAGACTGTAGCTACAAAATAAAGTTGTTTGTGAATTGTGTTACTAGATTTTTACCCTATGGGGAAGAAAATATCAAGAAACTGCAGTCCTCCATTAAAAACTTTATTCATCAGACATGCAACAATTTTGCCCTACATGGGATCCTTGTCCAACAAATAATTGTGCTTGAGGCTGAGGCCACACATTGTGAAAGAGCAGTTTTTTTTACTGAAAAAAGCAACAGAAAAAGACTCTGTGTTTTACATTCCCAGCAAAATGAGAGATTTTGTTCAATCCCATCCACAACTATGTCTATGACAGCCAGTAATAGAAACACGGTAAAGACAGGCCTGAGTGCCTTCAATAGGCTCCCCATTGTCAAGGTAATAGATTGCACCCACAAATCTCACTTCTGAGAATGGTGATCCAAGTCTCATTTGACTGAGTTATCTGAAGAGTTTGGCCTTATTTTTGTATCCAGCATCACATGGTCATTTTGAAACACATTGATTTTAATGGGTCTATTCACATATTGGTTTTTTCACGGCCATGAAAAAACTGAAACAATCTATCTTTTGCTAGGTTCAAACTTGCACCTGGTATCTGTCCACTTGCAAACAGTTTTAAAAAAATAAACAATTTGGTACAAAAAGGATTTCAAACGGTTACACAGCGGATACCCAAATTCGTGTTTTTAGACGAATTAGTGAATGGGTGTCTGTTTAAAAAAAACTGACCGTTTGTGTCCGTTTTTGACCCATCCTTTTGTTTTTTTTCCCCTTCATTCTGAGCATGCGCAGAGGGAAAAACGGATTGCAAAACGGACACAAACTGATTACTATCTGTTTGTAATCTGCTTTCCATAGACCTCAATGTTAAAAAAAAACTGATTGGTTTCTGTCCGTCTGGTGTCCTTATTTTTTGAACGGAGTAAAGTCCTGCAAGTCTGACTTTTTTCTCTGCCCAAAAGAGCGGATACCTGGAAATGCTTCAGACGCACACCTGCAGATGATTTTTACAGCCCATTGAAGTCAATGGGTTTTAAAACGAACCGTTTGAAATCAGCTTTTGAGGATTTTGAGACGGTTTCAAAAACTGATTTTGCACGGAGAGCCAAACGCAGATGTGAACCCAGTCTTTGTTCATTTGCACGGACCCAATAAAAATCATTGAATCTGTTTTTGACATATGTAAAACAGACTGACATCTGTTTTATGGCCATTAAAGAGAACCTTTCACCACCTCCAACAAGTCCAGCTCTTAACATCATTTAATAGTTGCTGCTCCACTGATTCCAGCACAGTTGGAATTATTTCTCTAGCCCCCCACCGTTCCCAAGTAATCAACGCTGTTAGTTTTGATGTCTGATATGCTATTTAGGCTCTGTACTGTCAGGAGGGCGGTGTCAGACAGGAGCAGGCAAGGGGTGTGATTCTGAGCTCTGACACTGATTGGAGCTCTGAATCACACCCCCTGCCTGACACTGCCCTTCTGACATTACAGAGCTTAACTAGCACATCAGGCACCTAAACTAACTGTGCCTGTTGCTTGGCAATGGTGGGTTCTAAAGAAAAAATTGTGCTGGAATCAGTAGAGCAGCACCTAATAATAGATGCTAAGAACTTGAATTGGTGAAGGTGGTGAAAGGTCCTCTTTAAACATGAGTGCGTAGGTTGGGTCAAAAAAGACCAATGGAATTCATCCATTTTTTTCAATTAAAAACTGATGCTAAATGGATGACATTCAGCCATCTACAACAAAAAAAAGGAACAGATGCAAAATGACGGTTAAAAACGGACATGTACATCCGTTTTTAACAGCCATTAGATCCATCAAAGACATCACTGTCTTGTGAATAATGCCTTAATTCCTACGATTAGAGTATAATGTTGTACCGTGTTAGCCATAGAAAGTAGTGGGAGAGTGAAAAAAATCAGACAATACCTTTTAGAGGTTAACTAAGTTAGCCTCTAAAAGGTATCGCCTGATTTCTTGACTCTTCCACTATGATTAGAGAGGACTCGTATTGCATATATTGCTACTGGGTCTCCACTATGTAAAACAGGGGAGACCCAGTGGTTACGATGCCCACTCATCTCCTGTAGGGGTGCCATGTTTAAAGTCCCATCATCTGCCATGCATTTTTAAATTTTTCTTAAAATGGAGTAAAAGTGAATAAAATAATGCACAAAGTTTAAGTGGCGCCATTTGTGGGGGCCCGACGTGGCGGGGTCATAAGTGGCGCCATTTTTTGTCTCAACTATTTGTATTTAGGATACAAAAGTTTGTAATTCTTGTAGAGGGAAGAACCCCCCCTCCCCCCCCCCCCCCCAAGCAGCATCAGGGGCGGCGCGGGGGTTGAGGCTGCCGGACGGCTCTGGGGCCTGTCCACAGACCTATAAGGCCGGGTCCCTGTGAAACCCCCTTTTGGCCGCGGGGAAAACGTTTGGCCCAACACCATTCTTTTCATTCCCCCCCATGTGCTGGGGCCCTGGCTAACCCCCCCCACACAATGCAGAATCGTGGGTGCTGGTTTCCGCTTGTGTGGTGTTCTCGTGTCTTTCCTTGGCGCTGGTGTTTTCCTACAGGTATAATAGGGGGAGGAGGGAGGGGGGGAAAGGGGGTGTTTTTTTTTTAAAAAAGGGGGGGGGGAAAAACCCAATGCGTTCCCGCGGGGTTTTTTGCAGCATTTGCTGCGTGGGGTTTAGCCTCGGGTGTTGTTTCACCCTAAAATAGCCCCCAGATACCTTTCCCATGGTGCCCCTCACTAAGATTTAAATAGCCAAGGTTTTAAAAGCTTATAATTTGACTTTTCAACCACAGAAATCTTAGTAAAGTAGGAAAGGTCATTACGTGTAGGGTAGAAAATCAACCTGACAGATTCCCTTTAAAGTTTTTGAAGTAGCGGCACCTGGTTTATATTAAGCTTCAAAAATACTGCTCTGATTATTATACTAATAAGACTATCTGGGATAGAGGTGTCTGATCAATAGAGATCCAACTGCTGTGACCCTCAGCAATTATTAGGACAGGGGTCCACATGTCCCCAGTGTGAGTAGAGCAGTAGTGCATATGTGACCACACTCCATTCACTTTTATGGAAGAAGACATATATAGCCGAGTACAGCACTCCTTCAGTCTCGTATAAGTGAATGGAGCAGTCCATTCACATAGAGGAATGCTTGAGGTCCCAGCAGGCAGGTATCTAGTCATCTAGTCAATGTGGGCCAGTAATTTGTATTAATATATTATGAACCAAAAAGTAACAAAACATTTAACACATGAAAATTTTATCCCTGATGTTCCTATAGCATCATGACATTTTGAGAAAATATAATGAATTGTAGGTAAGGGTTAAGTATTAAGGACTTAATATTATTGAAACCTCATGGTTTAAGAAGACAGACAAAATTCTGTGATCAAATGGTAGATTCTATGAAGGATTTTGTTGTGGAACAAAGTCATTGTGTGTAGTTTTATTGAGGTCTTATTTACCCACATGTGAGTAATAGCCAAGACATTGCTGTGTAAGGCTGTGTGCACAGTGCATTTAATTGATCCTCTCCTCCATTATTCATACCAGGAAAACAGTATGGATGATAGCAGAGGAAGAGGGAAAGAGAGGCCAATTAACCCGAATGTGCTCATAGCCTAAGGAGCAATTTCAGTGCAATGTGCATCTCTTTCTCGGGTAAGTCTTGCAGTGTTAAATGCAGCAATTAACAAATCCAAAAAACAAACAAAACAAATAACTGTTGGCGCTTTAAAAATAGACACTGAAAAGCAGGTATTAACCGTCTATCACCGCTCAAAAATGTAAGCAACTGGAACCCAAGCTTGTTGAACTGAATTACGGAAGATCATGTTTACGACCAATTGGAGAGAAGAGAATTGTAATATTTAAACCAATGATTTTAAAACACATCAATTATTTATTTCCACCTCTACTTAGTTATGTTATCTTATGTGACTCTAGTAAAATCTAGTAAATGTTTGCAATAATACATATAAAAATACCATTAAAAGAGGAAGATAATAGAGAAAAGTAGGGAATGAAAAGGAAAGATATGGAATGAATATATTAGCAGAAATGTAAAAGGAACGTTTCACCAGAATATGACCTATGTTCTAAGCTGCGGTTTTATATTATCCCTTTTCTGCTGTAGGCATTTTTCGATTTTTGTTTTTGACTCCACACCTTCCAAACCCCATAACTTTTTTTATTTTTCTATTCACAGATCCTTGTGAGGGTTTAATGTTTGCAGAACAAATTGTACTTTATAAAGGTAGCATTTAATAGCTTCAAGAACTGATTGTTCAACTTGCTGCCCAATTTCTCCCACCTTTTGTTTTAACTATATTTTTATTGAAAATTTTGTAAGAAACTATACAGGTATTAAACAAATGAAAAAAAGGTAGTGTACAAAAACGGGAGTGGTGTGGGGAACATAGCAAAATCAGATTCAGGCTAAAGCCTCACGTTGCAAAAATACAGCTTTTTTTGTTGCAGATTTTGTTGCGTTTTTTTGAACCAAAACCAGGAGTGGATTAAGCAGAAGGTAGAAGTATAAGAGCTTCCTATATATTTCCCATTCCTTCTGTAGACATTCTTGGCATTGGCTCAAAAAATCGCAACAAAATCTACAACAAAAAATGCTGCGTTTCCGCAACGTGGGGCCTTAGCCTCAGACAACAAAATATATGTCTGAAGTCTTAGGATCACTTAACTAGAGAACGTAGGATTAAAGACAGCTAGTAATACAGTATTGGTGCCAAGAACTATGAAGAAGGGCTGTAAAGTATTCCATGGGCCACATGTCCTTAATCCTGGAATAAAGCTCTAACCAAAAACATGGGACCAACCTTCTCAAGTACAGAACAGCAGTCAGGAAATGAAGGAGCAGCCTGGAATTTTCCCTCCCCAGAAACCATGGAAGTGCATTAAGGAAGTAAAGCTCCAATGGAAAATCAATCCCAAACAACTTCCGGGTCAGGCTAATTGACTTCTCTCCAGAATAGAGGGCACGTCCTGATGAGAGTTATGCCACCAACAAATATCTGGAATGGCAGGATCTTGGCCTATGTAAGAGCTCTGGCATGTGGTACCAAGTCATTACAGATTTAAATTGGTCTTCACTATATTGGGTACATATATCTGTCTGTGTGTAAGTAGTATATTGTACAGTTAAGTACTGTATGTATATATGTGTGTTCTGCAGCTTCTTGAGATCTTATGAGATTGCTTAGCTATTGAAAGTTTCAAAGCAGCAGGGGTGACAGTAACGGGTATGGATTTTGTCTATGCTGAGGCAGCAATTGTGTCATTTCCTAAGGTTATAGCAGAAGTGAAGCTGGACCATGTTCACAAATAGCCTAGGAGAGGGAAGCAATAAGTGGCACACAGGAACAGTAGGAACTCTGCTACAGCAGAACTGTAATTTAAGGACAGCATCATCTGTACCTGACGAAGTGTGAATCTTCCTGCTTCCTGCTGGGGTAAAGTGCTGTTCTTTCAGCTAACTGATAAGGTAATGAAATATCTAAGCAAAAATATACTATCTTTATTTAATAAACCTAGCACCGCTGCACACATCTTAATAGCTATAAAGAAAAGATGCAGTACAATAAATGTAAAATTTGTTTTATATTATAGAAATATTACATTACTTAAAGGGGTTGTCCAGGCAAAAATGGACAACCCTTATAAAGTTTAAATCAGCTGGGGGCAGTCAAAAAAGTAAAAAAAAAATACATACTCACGTGTCACCGTTCTGCTCCGGCGGGTCTCTTCCAGAGTTGTGCTGAAGCTGCTGATTGGACCACTGTGGACAATCAGCGAAGGGCCTGATTGTCACTACCTGTGACATCACGGGTCCTCTTCCTGAGGCCTGCTGAAAAAGTCTAGTTATTGCTTTTTGTTAATACAATTTTTCTATTTTTTTCTTACATGTATCTTTCATTTACAACAAGTGAAAATACAGTTGTATTTGGTTGTTTGCAGAGTATTTCTGTGTGATTTAACAGATTGTAACATTGCTAATTATCCATGGCCGCAATAAACAAGTGTGACAATGTAGAAGTGATGTAGAATACAGGGCTTAGCACTAAAACATTCTATATCACTCAACACAAAAGGGAAATATAGAGGGAATATAGATAGCACTGTAATGGCACTTTGTGTCATATGAAAGAAGAGAATCTCTGCTTTCATATGACACCAAAAACAAATTTCTACCTTTTGTAACTCTGGAGATATACTGTATTTATTTGAAGTGACCCTCCCCTACTCTCATTTTCTCTGCATTTTACAAAGACCACTCCATACACAGTTACTGAGTGAGAAGCAGGAGACAGAATACAGAAGCAAGGGAAAGAGTAAAGACATGTAGAATTTCACAGAAAGGAGACAAAATGTGTTAATAAAGTATATTACAAAATTTATTAAAGACGCAAATACTTCCAGAAAATCAAAAGTTGTCCGAAAGTTTAGTTACACTTTAAAGGATGGCAAGTGGAGTGCGGAGCATGCTTCTCAGTGGAAGTATGTAAAGAGTGGAATCTGCACAAAGTAATATATGGCACCACTCATGGAACTGTGTGCAATACCTTACATCTCTGTTTTGTGCACCACACTGGGGCCACTGCAATGTTTTACAGAAGGCTTTGTAGTCAGGATTAGTGCCGCTTGCTAAATCCTTTGCAAACTTCTGCCTGTAGTGATGATCATGATAGTGATACTGCACTTTCTGTAATTCACCAATTTGGAAGTACATAACAAAATAACTTTGAAGCTAAGATTTCATGTTTCTTTCTGGCACAGTAAATAGAATTTGATTCCCAAGCAAATACACTGCCTTCTATACAAACGGACGGCGCAAGTGCGCCAAGAAATGAATGAAGATAATCTCCTTTCATGCAGCAGTGTAATATGGAAGGACGGTTTTTAGGTTCTGCAGATAATAAACTTTAATATATTGGAAAGAACAAAATGAGGTATTGAAGAATTAAAGATCTAGCAGAAGTAAGTAAAGAAACAAGTGTTATCAGCACTTAAAGGGGTTGTCCCACAAACACTTATTCACAGAATAGAGAGTAAGTGATCACTGGGGGTCTGACGGCTGGGAGTCCACTAATCACAAGAACGAGGTTCTGAGTCTGCTCCATCTGAATGGAGCAGTGGTTGTACATGTTGGCTGTTGCTCCATTCAACTGTATGGGGCTGCCAAAAATATCCATTGGATAAGGGGTATGTGTTTGTGGTGCTGGTTGTACAGCCACTTTAAAGAGGACCTTTCATGTCCTCATCAATGTGTGCTATTATATACTGCTAGAAAGCTGAATTCAGTGCACTGCCAGCTTTCCCGGTATGTGCCCCGGTGGTGGAAATATCAGTCCCGTTAGTTTCGGCACCGATATCTCCCCACTGTTAGAAAGACAGACCTTACAGCCTAGCATCATTGCTGGGCAGTAAGGTACAACCCCCTCACAGTACCAGTTTATGGAAGAATACTTTTGGGGGGGGGGGTGTTCCTTTACCACCCAGCGATGACACTAGGCTGTAAGGCCCGCCTTTTTGAAAATGAGGAGATATTGGTGCCGAAATTAACGGCACTGATATCTCCACCACCAGGGCACATAATGGGAAAGCCGACAGTGAGTTGAATTCAGTGCACTGTCAGCTTTCTAGCAGTATATAATACCACACATTGATGAGGACATGAAAGGTCCTCTGTAAATATACAAAAGTAATTGTAGATCTCACAAAAACTATTTTGCAGCATTTTTTTAAAATAACAAATACTATATACTCACCTGTCTATCCAGCATGGAATCTAGTGAAGGGTCTCTGTTCGGGTCCCCGAAGATCATTAGCCAATTGTTAACTGAGCAGTGTTCCTTTGTTGAAATGGAGCATCAGCATATAACCACTGATTGACTGACGTGCCCATGCACAGTCATAAGGTAAACAAAGACAAGGGACCCGGACAGAGAGACTATTGGATTCCTGATCGAACTGATAAAGTAACAAATGCTATATAGTTACCTAAGGTGCTGCTCTGTTATTTTTCCTAGAAATGTATGAATAATTTGACAACTAAGTGTTACCTTTCCCCTGATTCATAATATCTGTAAGAAAAGATGCTCCAGAATTTACATTTCATGAAGAATACTAGTATTTATTAAAGCAGATATGTCAAGGTTTCTGTCGGGAATTACCAGCCTAAAGATGGAGGTTTCTGTTCTGTAGTGATCTCAGTACAATTTTTTTTGGCTTCGTTTTAATGTTGTTGTTATGGGAACATTGGAGAGAATTTATTAAGCATTGCTTGTCACAAATGAGGTTGGAACTTAGTAGTTGGGGGTAGGGCCTGACAGATTTATCATTTATGGCTGAAAACTGGCATTTTAATAAATTTGGTCTCCTCATAAATTTGGGGCATCATATAATATGCCTGTCTGACTCTAGATTCACTATAGAGTTTGGGTTTCTGTTCTACGGGTCCACTTGGGGACCCGGAAAACGGAAACACAATCTGCTTTCAAAGCAGTTACCCGCAGAAACCCACAGACTCCATAGACTATAATGGGGTCCGCTGAGTTTCCAACTGGTTTCCACCTGAAAAATGCAGGCATTTTTCAAGCAGATTCAGGGACAGAAACCCCTAACGGAATCTGAGCACAGGTGTAAACCTAGCCTTACTAATGTCTACCTTGTGTGTAAAGACACCTTCAGCTTGCTAGAATACTATAGATTGTGTGTGCTCATGTGTGCCCATTCATGTGAATGTTAGATTGGCTCTACCCAATCAGGAAGATTTATAAACATTTGTGCAGTTACAGATGTATCAAGTACCATGTTAACCACCAAAACATGCTATGGTGTGTGGTGTGCTTACGCTATTTGCATCATGTGCGGTTCATATATATAATATACTAGAGGAAGGACCCGGCTTCGCACGGATATATTTCATTTTTTGTTTGTGTAGTGACCCCATAAGAATTGGCCAGTTTTGCACTTGACATCCAGTATGGCAGTCCAGTATAGGTATAGTCTATTTATGGCTGTGTTGCTATGGAAACCTGGTAAATGAAATGTGAACTTACATTGGCTAATACACGTCATATGACTGAATATTTAAGGACCTGCGAACTGCTATTGACTCATACAGGACATAAATAGCTTGGTTGCTATGGAAACCTGGTGTAAAGCTGTGTGTATGTCAAGACTGAACCTGCGATTTTCCATTGGTCCATAAGTGTCATGTGATCATGTGCATCTCAGTTTGGATATCAGTGAAAAACCTGCGATCGGTTGTTATGGAAAACCTGGAGTAAAGCTTGTGTAACAGTGTCATCCACAGCGCCCTGCCCCTTTAAAGCTGACCTACAGCAGTGAAGAAAAATGGCTGGGTTGTTATTGAAACCTGGAGTGCAGCTGTGTGCATGTGGCTGACAATGCTTTGTCAGATTGGAGATGGGCTTGGGTCTGCTGGGGAGTTTCAGCAGATCGCTGTTGTCTGTAACATACCTTATCAGATTGGAGACAGGCTTGGGTCTGCTGAGAGTTTTCATTAGCTCAAGCAGCAGCCATGCGTTTTGCTGCAGGGGACATGAGTAGTTTAAAAAACGTTTCAATTTATAAGAATGCTGAAATCCAGTATGGCAGTCCAGTCAGTGGCGTAAATACCGGTTTAGCAGTGGTAGCAGCTGCCACAGGGCCCGGGACATTAGGGGACCCGGCGGGCCTCTGATGTTTTTTTTTTTTTTTTAACACCAGCAGGTAACGGGCCCTATTTACTTACCGATCCCCACTCCTGCTCACGGCCGCCTGCACTTCACCTTCTGCAGAGGTGGCTGTGAGCAGGAGCGGGGATTGGTAAGTAAGGCCTGTGGGCCGTGAACCCCACAAACACTGCTATCATTATACTCTGGGGTCTTTTCAGCAGGCTTCGGGCCTCCTTGGTGGCGTCCCCGTTGTCGGTGGGCCAGTCCGACGTCATTATGCGTTGCGATACATGCCTGGCTCACGTGACATCTGGTCCAACATTGAAGAAGTAGCGGGAAGTTCGCATAATACTATATGAAGGAGCCACTATGATACTGTGTGCAAGGGCCACTATGGGGCAGAATACTGTGTGCAAGAGCCTCTATAGGGACTAATAGTGTATGCAGGGGCCACTATGGGGCATAATAGTGAGTGCAGAAATGCAGTTTGTGCATTGGGGGGTTGCCGGGGGGGGGGGTCCCATCTCAAATGTTCGCCTTGGGGCCCTGCCTCTGCTAGTTACGCCACTGAGTCCAGTATAGGTACAGTCTATTTATGGCTGTGTTGTTATGAAAACCTGGTAAATTAAATGTGAACTTATATTGGCTGATACACGTGATATGACTGAATATTTAAGGTCCTGTGAACTGCTATTCACTAATACAGGTCATACATAGCTTGGTTGCTATGGAAACCTGTGTGCCTGAGGAGAGTAAGCGCCTGCGAGCTGTTATTGGCTGATAAGGGACATGTGACCGTGTGTATGGCAGTTGGAATATGAGTGAAAGACTTGCAGGCTTGTATAGACTAATGCTCGTCATTTTTTGGGAATACTGTACCTCAGGAACGGTACGTCCAAGAGAGCTGAGACCCAGTCTATAATATTCCCGGACACCTGATGTACATGTGTGCCAAATTTGGTGAGGATCGGTCCAGTCGTTTGGTCGCGCATAAAGAACAGACAGACAGACAGACAGGAACTCATTTTTATATATATAAGAGATATATATATATTCCTAGACTACCTCACAAACTGACCTCAGTATGTGAGAGCCCGGGACTGTGTGTCAGATACCGTAATCTGTAATACAAGGGCACCTCAGGGTACAGTTCTTGCTCCTTTCCTCTTCACACTGTACACTGCAGATTTTAGGTGCAACTCATCTAGCTGCTACCTACAGAAGTCTTCTGATGACTCTGCAATAATAGGCCTCACCACAGATGATGATGACAGGGAGTACAGAGAACTGAACTGGGATTTTGTAGAGTGGTGCCAACAGAACTACCTGAAGATTAATGCTGGGAAGACCAAGGAGATGGTGGTGGACTTCCGTAAATGCAGATGCCCTCCTAAACCAGTGGACATCCAGGGGACGGGCATCGAGATTGTCAACACCTATAAGTACCTGGGTGTGCTCCTTAATAATAAGCTGGACTGGGCAGATCACATGGAGGTCCTGTACAAGAAGGGCCACAGCAGGCTCTACCTGCTTAGGAAGCTGAGAGCCTTTGGAGTCTAGGGGGCACTTCTTAGGACTTTTTTCATCTTGGTAGTGGCATCAGTCATCTTCTTCGGAGTGGCCTTCTGGGGTAGCAGTATATCAACCAGGGACAGAAATAAACTTGACAAGGTGATTAGAAGGGGCAGCTCTGTCCTGGGGAGCCCCCTGGACCCATTGCAGGTGGTAGGTGACAGAAGGATACGGTCCATGGTGAGCTCCATGTGAGAGAATAACTCCCATCCCATGCATGAGACCATGATAGCGCTGGGCAGTACTGTCAGTGACCGACTACTTCACCCTAAGTGTGAGAAGGAGCGCTATCGGAAGTCTTTCCTCCCCACTGCAGTCAGGCTGTACAACCAACACTGACCTAAGCGGAGATTAGTCCATACAGAGAACTGAAATATCTTTCTGTTTGTGATATCCAACCCCCCTGCTGCTTCTTATCTGTCTGTCTACTATCAATGAAATGCCTCTACCTTGGAAAATTCTTGTATATGCTGTATTGTACTGTAGTGTAGAGTCCTTAACAAACATATGTTTGGTGCGTGCTACATTAGGTTACTACTTTCATTTTCAGAGAGGTACTGAGAAATGAGAACTGGAACCTGATTGGGAACTATCAGCAAATCCTCCATTTTCTCCTTGCCTTGGATTTATAAGTTTTCCTTAAAAGGCAGTCTGTCAACAGAACCCAGCATATCAACACACCCCTGAAGATAAATAGGTTAGGATCACCTGAATCAAACAGTGTTTTCCCTTGTGAATTGGTGCCTCCGTTATTGAGATATTGCTGTTTTGTCAATATACAAATGAGCTCTTTGGCCCAATGGCAGCACCCTCATAACTCATGGCAATGGATGCACTGATTCAGGTGACCTTAACCTATCTATCTGTGGGGCTGATTCGATATGCTGGGTTCTGGCGCCAGGAACCCTTTAAAAGAAATTACAACCTTTGGCTTTAGACTTATTAGCAGTAAAAGCCTAGAAGTAAGTTACTGTATTTAAAAAAAAATTACATTTTTAATATATACTGTATGGCCTTTCATATATGTCTTCTGCTAGTCCTTCTTTAAGAGACCCACAACTACAGATGTGTCCACCATTGCCTTAGCTTGATGTGGTAAGGGACTCCCAATTTCTAGCATTTCTCTCCAATTTTCTAGTATTGAAATGCTATCGAAATGCTTGAAGCAATTCATAACACTAAAACTAGGTTGCCACTCGTAGACACATAGGATAGGATTTCTCAGAACACAATATTGTAAAATCATGTTGTTTTGAAAAGCTGATTCTCTCATTATACAGCAGACACAGCTGCCATTTTGCTGAGGATCACCAACACCTGGAATGAGATCTGAGGCCGGCAGTCTGTCATACAAATGCCAGCATTCTACAATGCATTACATTAGTGATCAGAACCCCTGGGGGTCTAATAAATGCAATATGTAAAAAAAAAAATATATAAAAAAAATAAGCACAACTAAAAAATGAAATCACCCCCCTTTACCTAAAACACATGTAAAAGTATTTAAGTACTATGAAACACATACACATTAGGTATTCCTGTGTCCAAAAATGATTTGTCTACAAACTTATAAAAATATTTTTCCCACACTTTGAACACAGTAGCGGGAAAAAAAACAAAAAACAAAAGTGTCTGATAAAAATTTGAATAAAAAGTGATCAAAGCATGCACGGAAATATAAAAAAATTATGGGTGAATATGGTGACTTGCAGCTTTTATTGTTGCAGATTTTGCTGCGCTAAAGCCAAGAATGGCTACAAAAGGAATCATAAATATATTAAGACCTACTTATATATCTGCCTTCTGCTCAATTAATTCCTGGCTTTGGCTTAAAAAAATGCAGCAAAATCTGCAACAAAAAAAGCTGCATTTCTGCAATGTGGGGCCTCAGCCTTAGTAATATTTATTTATTTATTTATTTATTTATTTATTTATTTATTTAAAAAGTTTTAGACTTTTGTTAAGAAAACAAAAAAGTAGAAAAAAAAACCTTCAAATCACCCCCTTTCTCTAGAATACATATAAAAGTAGAAAAATGCTGTGAAATGCATTAGGTATCCCTGTGTCCAAAAATGCCTGGTCTAAAAACTTGGTTTTTACCTCTACGGTGTGTTACCTCTGTGGATCCGGCTGTGATTCTTTCCTTTGGGTTTTTCTTGTATTGTCTGAACACTGTCCTATTCCCTCACTGCTCTTCCTTCCTATTTATTGTTTGCTCAAATTCACATTGGTGATTGCTTTTGCCTCGTGCATACTGGCTATTACTCCTTGTTGTTTTGTTACCTGTATTCTTATTCTTGACCTCTGGCTTACCTTTGACTATTCTCTTGGATTTTGATTCTGTACTGCATTGCTCGACTGTTACTGGCCCCTTGGCTAGCTGACCTCCCTTTTGTTGTTGTTTGTCCTGTCTGCGTTCTGTTTTGTCACTTATATTAAGAAGGGACCATCGACCAGTTGCTGGCTGTCTCCAAGGACAGATCAGGCAAGTAGACAGGGACAGTGGGGGGTTCAGCTTAGGGTTCACAGTCTTGTTGTGCCCCTCCCCACAGGGTTCATCAGCAGCTACTGGGGAATCGCTCCTCGAGCAATTCCCGTTCACTATACGGGAAAAATATTCTTATATAACTGCCAAACTGCAAGTTTCGCCTCTGATAAAAATTTGAATAAAAAGTGATCAACGCAATAGACAATCCCCAAAATGGTATAACTAAAAAATACACCTGGTTCAGCCAAAAAGACACCATATGCATCCCCATACATGGAAATAACAAAGTCACGGGAGTCAGAACTAGGAACTTTAAGAAAACATTTTTTTTTGCAAAGTTTTTAATTTTTGTTAAGGAGTTAAAATGTAAATAAAACTATAATATATTATAATATAATATAAATTGTACCGAAACATAGAGTACAGGTGACATGTCATTTTGGTTGCAGAGTGAACGTCGTAAAAACAAAGCCCATAAATGCACTTTTTCTCCAATTCCACCCCATTCTGAATTTTTTCCCAGCTTCCCAGTACTTTGTAAAGAATAATAAATGGTACTTATTATGAAGAACAATTTGACTTGAAAACATTAAGCCCTCATATTGCTTTGTGAACAGAAAAATAAAATTATGAGGTTTGGAAGGTGGGGAATCTAAAATGAAAATTGAAAAATGTCACCGGCAGGAAGGGGTTAAGGACACATCTATACAATTAACTATGCATATTAAAAATTAGCCTAAGTAATGTATATAACAAGAAGAAATCTGTATGTCCAAAAAAAATCGTGTTTTCTATTCACCCTTTAGAACCTTTGGAAGAAACGTGCTCTATTTTGTACATTCATACCTACTGTGTCACGTACACCAATAGCGCATATACTTTTATGATAGAAATCAAAGAACATGTAACTAAAATAAAATAGCTGTAATCTATTGAAAGTCTAATAAAAGTAGAGTAGTTAATATTATAAGCTCAGATTTATGAATACACACACACAGAGAGAATGGCACAGGAATTAAGGGAATGCCCCAGTACGGCATGAACATCAAAGTGCATTACTTTCTCTAGCATAGAGCTGTGATCTGATAACCTGGTTTAACCTAATTCAGATGAATGTCTAGATTAGTCTCAATGTGTTCTGCACTCTGAAACAACAAGAAAGCCACAGAATTTATAGCACGGCTCAGGGGAATATGCAGGGTTTAGTTTGAAGGAAAGTTCGCACATGTGGTTATGCATATACAAATATAGATGCAGATGCAGTCAGAACCCTCATTATAAGATGAATCAATAATGTCAGAATACAGTGATATATATCACATTGCTATACTATGCATATATCACATCACACTATACAAATAGCATATAAAGACCATCAGATTGCCCCATTAGCAGCACCATCAGATTGCTCCAATAAATAGCTCTATGGGTGGATTGGGAAGTTTGGCAGAAGAGGGGTCAACATAAAGAAATATGTAAAAATGTATTTTAGGTAAAATTTCTTCAATCATAAACAGTATGGGCTAGTTTTGTAAGACTATGAGAGGCTGTAACCATCACACTGTGTTCCTTTATTGCAAGACTGAAGCCTTGTACTGTAACCATTAAACTTTGCGCCTCCTGGTTGAGTTCTAGTTACGTGACTAAATGCTATCCAGGACTGAAAGAATGGAAAATAGGGTGTTATTTTGTGAGTGTGACTGTATTAAATGTGATTTGACATGTGTTAAAATTATTATGATGATAATTGCCAATGTGGACTTAAAGGGGTATTTCCATCTCAAGGATCCTATCTATACTGCTAGCTTATATAAATTCGAGAGTTTTCCTAAATACATTGCTTTAGAAATGCTGCTTCATTTGCCTGCTATGCAAAATTATTCCTCCAGTTGTTTACATATCATTGTCAAGGCACCCAGCTTATTATCTGCTATCAAGTCAGATGGCATAACCCACTGCTCTCTGGGGGAAGTGACTTCTCCAGACTGTGTTTATCAGGACAATCAGGTCAGCTAATTGCAGTTTTCTGATAAAGGCTTGGACAGTGTGGGTTATGTAAGAAAGATAACATTGAGTTTACTGCAAGTCTGTTTTCTGGGAGCATATAAGAGTTCTCTACAAACCTGTGTAATGTAATATACATTTACTGTGCATATTTCATCTGCATTTATATTACATTTCTTCAGTTCTGGCTTAGCGTGACCATAATGAAGATGCTTAAAAGCAGCATTACTACTATTTTTTCTCATTTGGAAACTTATAGCATACCTGCACAGACTCATCTGTTGCTCACATGTCTACATGTAGTGGTGCTCAGTTCAGTTGGCACCATGGAAAGTAATATTACAAACATTACAGTACACTAAAAACATTCTTTTTCTTTAAGAATAACATATCTAAATAATATACATATCCCATAGAATGTATTTCACACCTTCAAGCACCCCTTCCCCTCCAGAACAGCAAAACTCACCAGAAACCAGATCTTGAGGTAGATGTGGCTGAAAACAGCTGCATGAGGGATGGAGGTGCTGTGTCCTACTTACAGTCACTCTCAAAAGTTTTGAGATTGACACAAACTTTGGTTTTCATAAAGTTTGCTGCTTCCGTGTTTTTTGATCTTTTAGTCAGATGTTTCTATGATATACTGAAATACAGTTAAGCATTTCATCAGTTTTTCACTTTTAATGACAAATACATTACGTTACATGGATCCAAAATTTTAATGTTTTGTTCACTAAGTAATTTAGTCATCACTTTTGCCTTGTGACATGGTGCTCCATCATTCTGGAAAAAGCATTGTCCATCACCAAATGTATCCAGGATAGTTGGGAGAAGTTACAGGTGCATCTCAATAAATTAGAATATCTTTGAAACGTTTCTTTATTTCAGTAATTAAATTTAAAAAAGTGACCTCCTATATTTTCTAGATTCTTTACACACAGAGTTGTCTATTTCAAGTGTTTTATTTCTGTAAATGTTGATTATGGATTACAGGTAATGAAAACCCAAATCTAAGAAAATTAGAATATTGTAAAAAAGTTCAGTATTGTAAATTCAGTGTTTCACCTGCCAAGGTTTCCTAAGCCTTTAAATGGTCCCTCAGTCTGGTTCAGTAGGACACACAATCATGGAAGACGCTGATTATGAATTGTATTACTGAATTACGGAAATGAATGAACAGTTCAAAGATATTCTAATTTATTGAGATGCACCTGTACTCTTGGAGGATATTTAGATACCATTCTTGATTCAAGGCAGTGTTCTTAGGCAAAATTGTAAGTGAACCCCCTGCCTTGGATAAAAAGCAGTCCCGCACATGAATGGTCTCTGGATGCTTTATTTTTTACATGACACATAACCTCTGCTAGCCATCACCTTTTCTTCTCCAGGCAATCATTTTTCCAGATGTCCCAAACAGTCTGAAGTCGGCTTTAGAGAAAATAGTTTTACCCCAGTCCACTCCTGGCAAATCCCTGTACTTCAGAGTGTCAGTCTGTCCTTGATGGCTATGGAACGCATTGCAACAGGTTGTTGTGATGGTGAAGTCATTGTGCAAGTTCAAGAAGAGCCTAGATGCCTTTCTTGAAAGGAACAAATATTACAGGTCTTAAATTTTTGGTGAAGACAAGTTGATCCATTGTTTTATACTGATTTAGAGTTGGGAAAGATTTTTTTCCCCTGACATGGGGCAATTGACATCAGCCTCATAGGTTTTTTTCCCTCCACTGGATCAACACTGTAGGGTTACAGATTGTACTTAGTGAACCTATGCTTTCATCGAACCTAATCTAGTATGTTACTTTCCTGCTCTAGACTACTATGAATAAGCCTTTATCTGTAAACCCTAACCTTTATAATTGTTACCTAATATTAAGTGGTAACCACTAAACCACCTTAGATATCTAATAATAATGGATGCATTTCAAACCTGCATCACCCCAGACCACCAGAGTTACTAGGTATTAACTGCTTAGCTACTTTAGATCACCAGGGACCTTACAAGCTCTTCTTCTATTCACTTGAATGGGAGCAGAGTTGCAATACTCCAGCACGTCCACTATACTGTATACGGAATCTTCTGCTTCTGGCTGTGTCTACTGTATAAATTCTTGTACTGGATACTACCTGGAGGACCTGATCAATGTGGGGTCCTGGTGTCATACCCACACTGATCTAATATTAATGGCCTATCCTGAGTATAGATTATCAGTATAAAAAAATGGCCCATATCTCCAAATACCCATTTAAATGTTTATTCCAGAAAAGACATTTATCATCTATCCACAGGCAAATATAAAATGTACGTTTGATGGGGAGTCTTTCCAATTACTAGAAAGGGGGTTCCTACTGCACAACTGCTCATCTGTGTACAACAGTCCCATAGACTGAGTGCTGGATTCCTGTGTCCCATAGTCCCATAGGCTAAAACCCAAACTCCTCACTATGGTCATGTAGTGAGAAGGAGGAGGAGGAGGAGGAACTCCATTCTATACATCAGTGGAGTTCCCAGTGGTGGGAATCTTAATAGTAATACATTTATCACCTATCCTTTGCAAACATTTTTGATAAAATGACTATTATTTTCATTACAGTGCTGTAGGTACTTCTGACTTCAGCTTGATTTGTCTGCAGTCTCGTTGCATATTCCCTGCTGCTCAGTTACCATTTTTTTTTTCGTATCTTTTTCTTAAACTGTGTGACTGTTTCCATTTGTAAATCACTATATCTCTCGGTGTCCTAGGTACTAAAATTGTACAGCAGGCTCTTGTGGCTGGTATGCATTATGCTTGTGGTATTCAGTTATGTGCAGCCAAGCATGCATTGACATCTACAAATAAAGATGAACAAGAATGAGTTATGTATTATTTATATCGTTGGATTTCATGTATTTTCAGCCCTTCAGTTCTTAGTTGTATGGAAAAATCTGCTTATATTCTCTCCAGCAGTTATGCATTCACAGCACTAGGTTTATGAAATGAAATAACCCATGCAATTGGAAGCAGAGGGAAGTGTTTACAGCACTGCTGCCCGAGTACATTAATGGATATTAATAATACAAGCGAAAGAGTCAAATCAAGAGTAAAAAGTACCCTGTGTATTGATGAGGATATCTCTGAGTGAATCTGCTCATGAAACCATCTGCTATGATGTAAAATAAATGTCACCTTTCAGCAGCATGCAAGAAAACTAAGAGAATAAATGCTTGGCTTTAAGTCATGATAATATGGTAGGCACCTGTTGCCTGCAGAGATCATGATTTTAGAAAGATTATTAGACTGTGTTTAAATAGGACCTGTAAGAATATTCTATCCTATCCAAATTTGTAAAATGTAGATTATCCATGAATGGATAAACAATTGTCCCCTTGCATACAGGGACATACATAGATATCATGGGGCCCCATAGCAAAATGTAGTAAGCCCCTCATTATTTGCCCCCAATAAATTTGTTGCTCCACCAGGGTTAAAAGTTGCAATTTTAAGGCTTGCGTCGAAAATTGCTACTGTTGCCATGGCTTGTGTAAATCATGAATTAGTACAGATACCATTGGAGCCAATAGAAACTGAAAAAAAAAATCTCCTTACACTGCGCAGGTGCATGAGAATGCAATGAATCAGGAAGTAGAAGTAGATCAGCACAGGGCCCCCCTACCCCCATGGGCCCAGTGTGGTCTGCCTACGTGCCTTAGTTATTAGAACAAAGGAACATTTCAGCAGAGGACTGGATGGTCACGTTCTAGCCAATCATAGTCTTATGTGCATAGCCAACTATAGAAGAAGGAGCAAAACTGTGTGCCAACAACATGATTATCTAAAAGACACGAGAAAATAAAATGTAAGGCTGAGGCCTCACATTGCGAAAATGCAGTTTGTTTTGTTAAAGATTGTGCTGCAATTTTTTGAGCCAAAGCCAGCAATGGATTGAGCAGAAGGTAGAAGTATAAGAGCTTCCTATATATTTCCCATTTCTTTTGTAGCCATTCTTGGCTTTGGCTCAGAAAAACGCAGCAAAAGCTACAACAAAAAAAGCTGCTATGTTTTTTTTTTGCACATTTCCTAAAGAATCTTGAATAGGAAATAGGAAATCAGTCATGGTTGGGAAAAATAGGTCTTTCAGCAGATTGGTGGACTGGACTGCACTGCCCATAGAACGGTTAAGGTTCAGTGGAAGTAAGGTGTTTCTATAGGGGATCCATCCACAACAGGTGGACCCCTTCAGTTGGTCCTAGTGGATTGCTGGTCTGTGCTTTTCAGCGCACTCAGGGGATAGAATAGGTGGTACTTAGGGCATAGAAAACATAAGATTTATCATCTTCAGGGCGGGAATGGGCAGTATGTGACACTTCTATCAGGGCACAACCAACTGTTGCACCCTCCTTTTCAGGATATTGTAAGGCCCACATAGTGACAATAACAATGGAGTCTAAGAGCACTATGGCTAAATCCTCAGGTTGTCCTTTTTAAGATGACTTGGGAAAATATCTTGACTTGGCTCCTGTAAGGTCTCTCACATGCTCTGATCCATGACCTATACGTTGTTAATACTGCACTGTTTGCATATATAATGGTCAAGAGTCACATCTAATCTGTATGGGCATATGGGAGAAAATATCAGTATTTGTATTTTCTCATAGGAGTATATGGGATTATTACCTGCTGTTACCAGGGCAGTCTGATTCTTGCACCAAATGAAACTCTCCTTTGGTTCAATCCTTTTATATTTTTTTTACTTTTAGATGATATTAATAAAAGTTACATTTTATGTTCATAGACCATTTCAGATAGTAGTTAAACAGAGTAAATTTTGAGAAAGACACATTTATTTGCATGAAATATAAATTCTGTGTGTGTCTGCGTGTATAAATATGTAGTTTCTTGAGGATAGCCATCGCAGTTTGCTTTCTTCTGCTTTACGCCCCAGTACTGCGCTTTACAACCTTTAAAATCATATGCAGATTCTTGATTTATGCAAGTATAATTAGTACAAGGAAACATGATGATGTCGGATTGAGATTCTCTATCCCCAAAATGTTGATTGAAGCATGCAAAGTGTGCTGAGTTGTGCAAGCCCTAGGGATAAGACATAAAAGGGAAAAGAAAGTCCAAATTCAATTTATTCTTTTAAATAATAGTGTCTCTGTTTGTTCCCATTGTACTGTATAAGTATTTATTATACATGCTATGTAAAATGTTCCAAATTCATAATGCATGATTTTTATTATTAGAGGATCAGAGCTTTGAAGCGTCTATTTGTACTGTCACAATAAGTGCATTTTGAAGAAACGCGTTTCGCACAACACAACATTTTATATGACAGCTTTCATAACTGTGCTGTAAATATCATGCAAAGCAAAGATGCTGCTGGCATTACCGAAGGCTCTGTGATATTATAACAAAGTCACACAGGATTTCGCCTAAACACAAA
Organism: Leptodactylus fallax; assembly: GCA_947044405.1. Lineage (NCBI taxonomy): Eukaryota > Metazoa > Chordata > Amphibia > Anura > Leptodactylidae > Leptodactylus > Leptodactylus fallax. Next base: position 2,016,309 of record CAMRHE010000070.1, on the reverse strand, counting down.
CAGTAAAGCAAATAATACGGCAAATATTTCACGATGGCAAATAAACATTTATTCTATTTCTTTTAGGATTATTTTTATATTTGCAAATGACTTTGAGAACAGATTGAAACAACAAATCAATACACATCAGAGAGCAAGAGCTGACCTTGGTTTTCATGTTTATTAATCATTATTCAGAAACAGTATATATTAATATTTTTTGTTTTGTTCATATAGCGCTAACATATCGACAATCCCTACTATCTTAAACACTCTAGGGCCAAGTTGGTAGAAAGCCAATAAACCTATAAGAATATTTTTGCCATGTGACAGGTATCTGTTGCAAACACAGGGAGAACATAGAAACAACATTCATGCAGTTGTTGCCCCTGCTAAAAATCTGAGCCACTGTACTTGCCTACGGTATCTCATATACTTAAGTAATACATTTAATATGTATGATCACTGAGGATCAGACTGTCATGATCAATGGGCTTTCAAGCAATGGGTGTCCCAAGTCCCCTTTGTGAACATAGCAGTAGTGTGCATGCATGAAAACTATCTATTTACTTCCATTGACATATACAGTCATATGAAAAAGTTTGGGCACCCCTATTAATCTTAATCATTTTTAGTTCTAAATATTTGGGTGTTTGCAACAGCCATTTCAATTTGATATATCTAATAACTGATGGACACAGGAATATTTCAGGATTGAAATGGGGTTTATTGTACTAACAGAAAATGTGCAATATGCATTAAACCAAAATTTGACCGGTGCAAAAATGTGGGTACCCTTATCATTTTATTGATTTGAATACTCATAACTACTTTTTACTGACTTACTGAAGCACAAAATTGGTTTTGTAACCTCACTGAGCTTTGAACTTCATAGCCAGGTGTATCCAATCATGAGAAAAGGTATTTAAGGTGGCCAATTGCAAGTTGTTCTCCTATTTGAATCTCCTCTGAAGAGTGGCATCATGGGCTCCTCAAAACAACTCTCAAATGATCTGAAAACAAAGATTGTTCAACATAGTTGTTCAGGGGAAGGATACAAAAAGTTGTCTCAGAGATTTAACCTGTCAGTTTCCACTGTGAGGAACATAGTAAGGAAATGGAAGACCACAGGGACAGTTCTTGTTAAGCCCAGAAGTGGCAGGCCAAGAAAAATATCAGAAAGGCAGAGAAGAAGAATGGTGAGAACAGTCAAGGACAATCCACAGACCACCTCCAAAGAGCTGCAGCATCATCTTGCTGCAGATGGTGTCACTGTGCATCGGTCAACAATACAGCACACTTTGCACAAGGAGAAGCTGTATGGGAGAGTGATGCGAAAGAAGCCGTTTCTGAAAGCACGCCACAGAGTCACCTGAGGTATGCAAAAGCACATTTGGACAAGCCAGCTTCATTTTGGAAGAAGGTCCTGTGGACTGATGAAACAAAGATTGAGTTATTTGGTCATACAAAAAGGCGTTATGCATGGCGTCAAAAAAACACAGCATTCCAAGAAAAACACTTGCTACCCACTGTAAAATTTGGTGGAGGTTCCATCATGCTTTGGGGCTGTGTGGCCAATGCCGGCACCGGGAATCTTGTTAAAGTTGAGGGTCGCATGGATTCAACTCAGTATCAGCAGATTCTTGAGAATAATGTACAAGAATCAGTGACGAATTTGAAGTTACGCCGGGGATGGATATTTCAGCAAGACAATGATCCAAAACACAGCTCCAAATCTGCTCAGGCATTCATGCAGAGGAACAATTACAATGTTCTGGAATGGCCATCCCAGTCCCCAGACCTGAATATCATTGAACATCTGTGGGATAATTTGAAGCGGGCTGTCCATGCTCGGCGACCATCAAACTTAACTTAACTGGAATTGTTTTGTAAAGAGGAATGGTCAAAAATACCTTCATCCAGGATCCAGGAACTGATTAAAAGCTACAGGAAGCGACTAGAGGCTGTTATTTTTGCAAAAGGAGGATCTACTAAATATTAATGTCACTTTTCTGTTGAGGTGCCCATACTTTTGCACGGGTCAAATTTTGGTTTAATGCATATTGCACATTTTCTGTTAGTACAATAAACCTCATTTCAATCCTGAAATATTACTGTGTCCATCAGTTATTAGATATATCAAATTGAAATGGCTGTTGCAAACACCCAAATATTTAGAACTAAAAATGATTAAGATTAATAGGGGTGCCCAAACTTTTTCATATGACTGTATAGCCAAATACATTGCTCTGTCAGTACCATAGAAGTGAATAAACTATCTATTTACTTCCATTGACATACACGGTGGGGAAAAAAAAGTATTTAGTCAGCCACCAATTGTGCAAGTTCTCCTTTTTAAAAAGATGAGGTCGGCCTGTAATTTACATCATAGGTAGACCTCAACTATGAGAGACAAACTGAGAAAACATATCTAGAAAATCACATTGTCTGATTCTTTAAGAATTTATTTGCAAATTATGGTGGAAAATAAGTATTTGGTCAACTAAAACAAGAAAGATTTCTGGCTCTCACAGACCTATAACTTCTTCTTTAAGAGGCTCCTCTGTCCTCCACTCATTACCTGTAGTAATGGCTCCTGTTTGACATTATTATCAGTATAAAAGACACCTGTCCACAACTTCAAACAGTCACACTCCAAACTCCACTATGGTGAAGACCAAAGAGCTGTGGAAGGACACCAGAAACAAAATTAGACCTGCACCAGGCTGGGAAGACTGAATCTGCAATAGGCAAGCAGCTTGGTGTGAAGAAATCAACTGTGGGAGCAATAATTAGAAAATGGAAGACATACAAGACCACTGATAATCTCCCTCGATGAGGGGCTCCACACAAGATCTCACCCCGTGGGGTCAAAATGATCACAAGAACGGTGAGCAAAAATCCCAGAACCACACGGGGGGACCTAGTGAATGACCTGCAAAAAGCTGGGACTAACGTAAGAAAGGCTACCGTCAGTAACACACTGCGCCACCAGGGTCTCAGATCCTGCAGTGCCAGACGTGTCCCCCTGCTTAAGCCAGTACATATCTGGGCCCATCTGAAGTTTGCTAGAGAGCATTTGGATGTTCCAGAAGAGTATTGGGAGAATGTCATATGGTCAGATGAAACCAAAGTAGAACTGTTTGGTAGAAACACAACTCGTGGTGTTTGGAGGGAGAGTGAATGCTGAGTTGCATCCAAAGAACACCATACCTACTGTGAAGCATGGGGGTGGCAACATCATGCTTTGGGGCTGTTTCTCTGCAAAGGGTCCAGGACGACTGATTCGTGTACATGAAAGAATGAATGGTGCCATGTATGGTGAGATTTTGAGTGCAAACCTCCTTCCATCAGCAAGGGCATTGAAGATGAAACGTGGCTGGGTCTTTCAACATGACAATGATCCCAAGCACACCTATGATGTCAACTACAGGCCTCTCATCTTTGTGGGAGTGGGAGAACTTACACAATTGGTGGCTGACTAAATACTTTTTTTTCCCCACTGTATAGCCAAATACATTGCTCTTTCAGTACCATAGAAGTGAATGGAGTTTGTCACACATGCACACTACCATTCCATTCATACAATAGACTCAAGGACCCCTGTTCTTATGATTGGTTTGGGATCCCAGATCACACATTTATGGTAACTGTTGCTTATGAGAGAACCCTTTTTGTACAGTTACAGTTAGTACAGTTGAAAAAAGAATTATGTCCATCAAGTTCAACCAAGGGATGGGTAAGGGTATGACTGAAGGAACGAGGGAAGGAAATAAGCATCAATATTATTTTGCTGTAAAAAGGCATCTAATCCTTTTTTGAAGCTGTAAGCTTTTGCTACTGTGGCCAGCTCTTGGGGTAGGCTATTCCACAGATACACAGTTCTTACAGAGAAGAAGCCTTTTCGCCTCTGGAAATTAAAGCTTTTCTTCTCCAGTGTCTTTTGAGGGGATTTTACATAAAAACAGATTTTCCCCATATTTCTTGTATGGGCCATTCATATATTTATACAGGTTTATCCTCTCTCTCAAATGCCTCTTCTCAAGACTAAAACAAATTTAACTCCTTTTCTGGGTTTGTGGCCCTTTGTTTCACCTTTTTCAACTCTAGGACATCCTTTCTATGAACTAGTGCCCAGAACTGAACTGCATATTCCAGATGGGGCTGCACCAATAATTTATAAAGTGGTAATATTACATCCCTGTCATGTTAGTACATACCCCTTTTAATACATGACCTTAGAAGCAGCCGATTGACATTGCATGCTGTAATTTAACCTATGATCCTCAAGTACACCCAGGTCACTCATTTTGTTAGAAGATAAGCTGGTTTACAAAGTGGACTGCTAGGATCCTCATATATATATCATACAGTATGGTTGACCGACATTATAGAAAAAGAGGCAGGTCCAGCAAGTTCAATCTCATCTATTTTTCAGGTTTTACCTTCCCGTATGGGAAATCACTAAGGCTCTAATGACTTCTATGAGGAGAATATGTACAATAATCTCCAACAATTGTAATTTAGAAATATAAGGGGGTGGTTTTCAGATATCGTGACCCCTTCAATCTCAGGATTGGTTGGATCAGGATCAGACGTTTATTCGTTATGGTGGTATGTGGGCTGTATATGACAATATTATCTTGGCACTATTTGGTAATATGTTGAAACTATAAGGGATGTAACTATAAGGAAAATTGTCAAAATTAACAAGGGCTACTTTGCTTGATGCACAGGGGCCAATTTTCTATAACAAAGTTTCTATATCAGATTTTGTACTCTTTTGGTTGTACTATTATAATAAAGTACGTTACAGAAAGTTAGAAACAGTTTTGTGGTTACATTTTCAGAAATGTGCTCATTCTCAAATCATCTAAAATATATTTTATTCAGTTATTCCTTGTAACAGCTAGTTAAAACTGTGAATGCCAAAGTGCAAAGCTGAGGGGGAGGCAAGAAGAAATGATAAGAACAGATGAAGGCAGCTAATCTGCTATGTCTAAAATATATTTTCCTAGGAACATGATAAAATAACATTATTAAATACAGTAAAGGCATTTAATATTTCATAAAAGGGTGGACTGCCTGAGTCTCTTTTTGTTAGAAGGGCCTACAATGTATAAGGTGATCACTGGATATCCTACTGGTACCCTCACCAAATGCTTGTGAACTGGGGCGAGAATAATGCTGGAGTCTCTCCTCTGTACCACCTTGGGGAGCTGCTCTTTTTGTGCTTTTTTTATAGTTTTGAAAAGTATGACCTGGTTTCACAAGTATTAATAACCATCATTTTCAACAAGTATGTATTAACAGAATAAAGAGTGTTTAAAGTAGATATCCAGTCAATACCAATATCCAGTCATGTAGTCAATATCATACCTGATGCTTACCCGATATCTATTTTCCCTAGACCTTGATGCTTAGTTTAGCTCCAATATGGTAAAGCTGTGATCTTTGGTTGCAATTTAGCTACAGTCCCTACAGGGAGTCTGAGACACACCTCTTATCTCATCATTGGCTCAGGCTGCTCCTCTCTCTCTCTCTCTCTCTCTCTCTCTCTCTATCTTCCTTGCAGCTCTACCTCCTCCGATTGTCTGCTATATGTAACACAAGTCTATCACTGGTTCACTACAGTGCATGAAGAGGTGATTTCTATTACACAATAATTATAAGGAACAGATTACTAAATCACCAGTAAGAAAAGATTATCAGAAAAACGCTACACATCTACTGAAGCAGATAATTCCTAGTAAGGGGGAGATCAGATCATAGATCTCACTTTAAAGAAAGGTCTGCACTATGCATATAAATCAGAGAAAATAGTGCACTGCATATTGGACAGAACTCTGAATCAGATTTAATATTTTGCTATTATTACTGGTAGCTCTGCATATTATGGTTTATATTATGTTTTTATTGGAAAATGGCCAAGGCTTTCTTAAATTTATCCACAGAGTCTGCCAATGTCTGCTCCAGTGGGAGTGCATTCCAGAGTCATAATTTTAACTACAAGAAAATTCTTATCATAGTTTTTCTTCCAGTTACAAAGGGTGTCTAAGTGATCTCTGTGTTGATCCTTAATTACACAAATATCTACTAAATAGTATCTGGACTGTAATACTTTTCTATATATGGAGACAATACAAACAGCCCTTGTTTTTTTGTTCTTCAATGTATATACGTTTAATAAGGATAATCTTACTCACTACTTTACTAGAAAATTAAGGTGTGAAAGTATACATCCGACCAACTCAAAATGTATTATTATAATTATGTGTTTGTTTTAGACTCCTCACACAGACAGCTCTCTTTTTTTTTTTATTCATTCTGCATTTGTAGAAAAGAGCTTACCTATAGAAAAATCAAAAGAAGGATTATTATGACAGGACTGGTAAAAGTAAACTAACACGAATAAACAATTTTTACATATACAGTATACGGTATGGATGTTTTGGGGTAAGGGCGAGATGGGGAGGAGGGGAGTTCCCAAGAATATGAAGACCTCGATGTACGTTAGAATACATATCTACCAAACCAGGGAGTAGGCACAGGGCATCACTTCGCACAGGTGAAAAGGGAAGCAGATTATTGGTGGAGCAACCAAGAATTCCAAACTTTCAAATATCTGTGTTGCTCATTGACTGAGTAGCTTGTCAATCTAGAGATTTGATTGACTTTAGCGCAACATTGTGAGAAAGTTGCTGGAGTTGTCAGCAACCAAAATAAGTTAATTAAGGCTTTTGCCGCTGCAATGAGCTGATATATCAAAGCTTGGGAAGTAGCATCCAGAGTTGGGATAGGTTAATCGAAGACTATTAAGCCAGAAGTGATGATAAAGTTGGGGAATCCAATTCGCCTAATTTTCCTCTCCACTGATTTCCAGAAGGGGGGCTATGTTTGGGTATGGCCATCAAATGTGAAGAAGAGAATGTCCTTCCGACATGCATCTCCAGCAGTTGTTAGAGTCTGATAAACCCGTGCTCATAGAGCAGGGGTAGGCAACCTTCGGCACTCCAGCTGTTGTCAAACTTCAACTCCCAGCATGCATACTTGCTCTGCTGTTCTTGGAACTCCCATGGAAGTGAATGGAGCATGTTGGGAGTTGTAGTTTCACTGCAGCAGGAGTGCCGAAGGTTGCTGACCCCTGTTATAGAGCCAAGATGGAGACTTACAGTGAAGGAAATAAAAGTATTTGATCCCTTGCTGATTTTGTAAGTTTGCCCACTGACAAAGACATGAACAGTCTCTAATTTTAAGGGTAGGTTAATTTTAACAGTTAGAGATAGAATATCAAAAATAAAATCCATAAAATCATATTGTATACATTTTATAAATTTATTTGCATTTTGCAGAGAGAAATAAGTATTTGATCCCCTACCAACCATTAAGAGTTTTGGCTCCTACAGACCAGTTAGACGCTCCTAATCAACTCGTTACCTGTATTAAAGACAGCTCTCTTATATTGTCACCTGTATAAAAGACTCCTGTCCACAGACTCAATTAATCAGTCAGACTCTAACCTCTACAACATGGGCAAGACCATAGAGCTTTCTAAGGATGTCAGGGACAAGATCATAAACCTGCACAAGGCTGGAATGGGCTACAAAACCATAAGTAAGACGCTGGGTGAGAAGGAGACAACTGTTGGTGCAATAGTAAGAAAATGGAAGAAATACAAAATGACTTGTCAATCGACATCGATCTGGGGCTCCTTGCAAAATCTCACCTCGTGGGGTATCCTTGATCATGAGGAAGGTGAGAGATCAGCCTAAAACTACATGGGGGGAACTTGTTAATGATCTCAAGGTAGCTGGGACCACAGTCACCAAGAAAACCATTGGTAACACATTACGCCGTAATGGATTAAAATCCTGCAGTGCCCGCAAGGTCCCCCTGCTCAATAAGGCCCATGTGCAGTTCCGTCTGAAGTTTGCCAATGAAAACCTGGATGATTCTGCGAGTGAATGGGAGAAGGTGCTGTAGTCAGATGAGACAAATATTGAGCTCTTTGGCATTAACTTAACTCGCCGTGTTTGGAGGAAGAGAAATGCTGCCTACAACCAAAAGAACACCGTCCCCACTTTCAAGCATGGAGGTGGAAACATTATGTTTAGGGGGTGTTCCTCCGCTAAGGGCACAGGACTACTTCACCGCATCAATGGGAGAATGGCTGAAGCCATGTACCGTAAAATCCTGAGTGACAACCTCCTTCCCTCCAGGACATTAAAAATGGATCATGGCTGGGTCTTCCGGCAGGATAATGACCCAAAACATACAGCCAAGGCAACAAAGGAGTGGCTCAAAAAGAAGCACATTAAGGTCATGGAGTGGCCTAGTCAGTCTCCAGACCTTAATCCCATAGAAAACTTATGGAGGGAGCTGAAGCTCCGAGTTGCCAAGCGACAGCCTCAAAATCTTAATGATTTAGAGATGATCTGAAAAGAGAAGTGGACCAAAATTCCTCCTGACATGTGCGCAAACCTCATCATCAACTACAAAAAACGTCTGACTGCTGTGCTTGCCAACAAGGGTTTTGCCACCAAGTATTAAGTCTTGTTTGCCAGAGGGATCAAATACTTATTTCTCTCTGCAAAATGCAAATAAATTTGTATAAATTTATACAATGTGATTTTCTGGATTTTATTTTTGATATTCTCTTACTGTTAAAATTAACCTACCCTTAAAATTATAGACTGTTCATGTCTTTGTCAGTGGGCAAAATCAGCAATTGATCAAATATGCATTTCCTTCACTGTATACCATCTTGGCAATGACTTGAAGTGATTTTCTTGTAGTCTCACAACAGCCAGCCAGTACTCTGTTCTGCACTGATGAGAGGCAGTAACCTTAGAACAGCTGTCTGCGGATGGGTCCTTCTTCCTTTTGGAGGAGTTATTCTAGCTTGGTTGTATTCCCAGATTATGCTATTAAGCTTTATGAAAAACCATTCATTGATCTATTGGGAGCTACCTTCCAAAAGGTGGCACTAGAGCAAATTCCATATTTGTATATTCCTTACCCAGAATTCTGAGCATGGCATGCATGGTCTAAGAGGTCCCTGTACACCTCAAGGTGGCATCTCCCTAATGAGACATAGTGCCCCTTTTTTGCAATGGTGAGATGGGTCTCATGCATGTGTCCCTAGGTGATTTTGGCGGGAGGAGGTTGGGCTGTCCTGTGTTAGCACGGGGGATTGGGGATTTTTGTGTGTTGCTGTTTATGTTGTATTATAAAAAATAATAAATGAGATATTTAAAATCCCAGAGCAGAAAAAAATAAAAAAAAACAACATACCGTAGTAAAATATGAGCAATTTTAAATGAATATGTTTTATAATATTAGTTTTTTAATTTACCTAAAAACAAAATACATATATTAAACATATATGTCATAATTTTTAAAATGTTATAATTAACATATATTTCCTTTAGTTTAGTATGGTCTTTGGAATGTTTGACATTAAAGTTATGGTCTGAATGATAAATGAGCCTCTGAAACTACACACAGAGTGGACCATTAGTTTCAGGAATCTCTTCATTATCTAGTAGGTATCTGAATATGCTGACATTTTCTTAAATTGTATGTGAAAGACATGTCATTGTGTCATAGGTAGTCTATATTAACTCCAGGATATCTTATGAAAGGGCAATTTGCAAACATGGTTAAGTATGTGGTCATACTTTACTCGGCGTGACTCTTCACCATAGATAATTACTCATTAAGGCATCCAATAATAACCGTTTATGAACATGCTTAGAGTCTACATAATTTAATTCTAATTAAATGGGCGGTCTAGAAATTGAAAAAGTTCTCTCTTTTTACCTTAGAAATAGCTCCACGCTTATCTATGGACTGTGTCTGCTATTGTAGCTCAGCCACATTCGCATGAACTACTGAAATTTCAAGGGTAAAAAATAATCTCTAAAATTCTGTGCTGATTAATTTCTAAATGTATCTGTATAGTGGGCGGAACTTTCATATGTAGAACTCTATAATATATTCCCATGCAGAGTATTTAAAGATATAATGCAGTCTTTCTGGTGCAGCCATTAGAGGGGGCCATTGAGCTTACTACAAAGTGTTATACATTAAACTCAAAATGAAAACATTATGTTCCCATGCTCCCTCTAGTGGTGACCACAGGTAGACAGCATGTTATATTTGAATCTAATGTCTGCACAATGACCAAGCTCACCTGCATAAAGTATATGTGTTTCCAGTGATTGAAATAAAGTCTGTTCACATCTAGAGGTGTTTATGTGTATTATTTCTCCTTATTAAGGTATAAAATACAATGTATTTCCAGGAAAGCAAGAAGCACAGTGACTCAGTGGTTATCAACTATTGTCTTGCAGCATTGAGGTCCTGGCTTTGAATCTGACCTGTGGCACTATCTGCATGGAGTTTTCATATCCTCCTCATGTTTGAAAGGTTTCCTCTGGGTACTGATAACATACTGTTAGGTTAATTGGCTTCCTATGAAATTGGCTCTGGTGTGTTTGTGCAATAGGGAACTAAGATTGAGGTTTATTAAAAGATAAAATACAGGTTAGACACTTGATTAATTCATAATATAAAGCGAATACTTTCTTAGGCACTTCGTTTTTACAACATTCTCTTTACATCCAAAATGACATATCACCTTAACCTATGGGCCTGTATGTTTCCAGGGATACCAAATTCACAATTTTATTTACATTTTAACCCATTAAAAAATCCAAAACTTTGAAAAAAAAAATTTCTTTGGAGTCACCATTTTCTGACACCCATAACTTTTTTATATTTCCATATATGGGGATGAATAGGGTGCCTTTTTTGTTTTTTTACAGGGTCAGATGTACATTTTAGTTATACTATTTTGGGGAATGTCTTTTGCTTTGATAGTTTTTTATTCAAATTTTTAAGAGAGACGGAACAGCGACAAACAGCAATTCGGCTCTTTTGATTTTCTTTCCTCCCCAAAATGGTGTCGCCCATGCGCTGATCGCGGGCTTTAGTGCCGGGTCTCTGCTGTATAATATAGCAGAGACCTACCAGCTATGATGGCCACTCAGCTCCTGAGCGGCCACCACATTTAAAAACCCATCATCAACCATAGTATAATCATTAAAGGGGTTGTGAAGTTTCAGCAAACAAATGTTGTGTATAATGAAAAGTCTTACAACTTTCCAATATACTTTCTGCATCAATTCCTTAGTTTTCTAGAACTGTGCTTGCTGTCATCCTTAGTTTACTTCAATGGTCATGTCTAACTGCTTAGATGCTTTAGTTGTTGCTGTCCATGGCATTTAAAGGGTTAAACTTCTGGAATTGGCGCTAGTGCTGATTGTGGCAGGGTCTCAGCTATATGTAGCAGTTGATACCCACTGCACATGGCACAGGCTCAGCTACTGAATCCATGCCATCATCGAGATGTGAGTTGCAGTTAAATAGTCTAAAACTCAATGTACAGTTAAGCAATTTTGCAGAAAGAAGTTGCAAGTGTGACTGACTGGTACAGTAGTGTAAGAGGAAAAGAATAGAGATATAAAACCAACCCAGTTATACGGAGCCAGAAGTATACAGCTCTGTACACTGGGCAGTGGCCATGTGGGTTACATTTTTTTTATGACCTATCCAAAGAATAGGCCATAAATATATGATCATAGGGGGCCATACCCAGACGATTCATCTGTACAGAACCTCTTCCAGCTCACACCCTGTACACAATATGGGGCAGGAGGCAGGAAGCAAAAAGCTACGTCTGCTGTATAGTGGCCCAACTCCTTCACTGCAGCTCAGCTCCCCCTGACTTCAATGACTGAGCTGCAGTGAAGGCGCCGAGCCGCTAGACAACAGACGGAGCTTTCTGCTTCTGGCCTCATATATTGTACAGGATTGGTCCGGGGCTGGGTGTCCTGAGGATAGGCCATAAAAAGTAAGCCTGGACAACCCCTTAATGATATAAAGTGATAAAAATAGTAATACTTTACTGACTCTCGCCACACCCATTTCAGTACTTCCCAGTTCCCCCACCTTTCTCTATATTCTGTCCTCCAATGAAGATGTCCTGACATCAACATGTGCCTGGTTTAGCCACTTACTGGCCATAGTGACAGTGGTAACCTCAGTAGAGTTGAAAGATCACTACTATAGCCAGATGATATGTTTGTATACTGGCTTCCAGTGATGCCATCCTGTCATGGACCACAAAGACCAACAGAGTATCCAGGATCCATCAGACCATATTACTTCTTTTATTAATTTAGAAGTGTTTTTAACTACATTGCCTTTAAAGTTATGGTTTGGCCTAGTGAAATTCCTGGCTTGAACCCAATAAAGTTGCTATAATAAAGGACTAGAGGGCTGGGCAGCTACACTGGTCTTCTCATAAGCATAGTCTGTAGGAATCCCTGCTTAATAATTGCTAGAGAGAATATTCTGTCTTTTATTTATTTTTGGACATCTAACATATGTCTTACTTTTCATGAATTTGTATTTTCTTTTGTGCATTTTATTTAGCTAAACTAACAGAAGAAATGATTTCCCCCTGACTATGAAAAGGAGAACAGAAGACTGGGTTGGTGTTGAATGTGACACTAAGAAGGGCATGTTTCAACTACAAACTCTACAAACTGATGTTGTTACTTATCTTCCTCTATTTTTGGATTCATTTCCTAGATACAAAACAGATATTCAGAGTCAGCTTTTCTCAGCTGTACATAAAGCTTGGATTGCTGCCACATTTTTTCCCTTAAATCTTAAACTCAAACAGCTGTAATCTATGGATTACCAAAAATGCACAGAAGTATTCTAAAGCCTCCCTATAGACCGATTGCGGTTGTTAAAAATTATATTTTTCAACCTCTACTTGACTATCATTTACAGTCAATTCTAAACAATTTCCCGGCTTACAGTTTATGCAACAGCAAATTCCCTTGTAAGCTGGAAATGTTGGGAAAAGCTGGATAGTTAATTTTGTGTGTTTATATTGGACATAACACATGCATTGGTTAATAAAAGTGGTTTTCCATGAAACACTGCAGAATAGTATAGCACATTGATTGTTCCACCCATTGCCCCCTAGGTTCCCATTTTTACTCATTGCATATTATTATTATTATTATTATTATTATTATTATTATTAAAAATACGTTATAGAATACAATAGAACCTGAGGTTTATGGAAGTTCATTTGTTGGAGTTTATTTTTTATTTTCAATGGATTTCTTCTGTACAGACATTTTTGATTTATCATGGTGATACATTGTCCACAGTGTAATCAATAAAGGGTTGCTGTAGTCAGGTCCAGAAAATTATTGAAATTATGCATGTTTTGTTGTACACGTTTATTTCCTTTTTGCGTATTGGAACAACACAAAAACAGAAAAAAATGCAAATTGGACATATTTTCACACAAAAATGGGCCAGACAAAATTGTGGCTAAGTAATGTTTCATGCATGTGATGCTTCCTCAAACTCACATGTGGCAAGTAACAGGTGTGGGCAATATAAAAATCACACCTGAAACCAGATAAAAAGGAGAGAATTTGACTCAATCTTTTCATTATGTGTCTGTGTGTGCCAAACTAAACATTGAGAACAGAAATAGGAGAAGAGAACTGTATGAGGACTTGAAAGCCAAAATTGTGGAAAAATATCAACAATCTCCTGGTTACATCTCCATCTCTAGAGATTTTAATGTTCCTTTGTCCATGGTGCGCAACATAAATCAAGAAGTTTACAACCCATGGCACTGTAGCTAAATTCACTGGATGTGGATGGAAAAGATGAATTGGTGAAAGGTTGCAAAGCAGGATAGTCCGGATGATGGATAAGCAGCCCAATCAAGTTCCAAAGAAATTCAAAGTGCCCTGCAGTTTCAGGGGGCATCAGTGTCAGAACTATCCGTCGACATTTGAACAAAATTAAATGCTATAGCATGAGACCCAGGAGGACCCCACTGCTGACACGAAAAAAGCTAGACTGCAGTTTGCCAAAATGTACATGAGTAAGCCAAAATCCTTCTGGGAAAACGTCTTGGGACGAATGAGACCAAAATAGTAAAGCATATCATTCTACTGTTTACTGAAAAACAGAATGAGGCTTACAAAGAAAAGAACCCAGTACCAACAGTTAAATATGGTGGAGGTTCAAAGATGTTTTGGGGTTGTTTTGCTTCATCTGGCATTGGGTGCTTTGACTGTGTGCAAGGCATCATGAAATCTGAAGATTACCAAATGGTCGCAATGTAGGGCCCAGTGTCAGAAAGCTGAGTTTGTGTCCTACGTCATGGGTTTTCCAGCAGGACAATGACCCCAAACACACTTAAAAACGCACCCAGAAATGAATAGAAACAAAGCGCTGGAGGGTTCTGAAGTTGCCAGCAATGAGTCCAGATCTAAATCCCATTGAAAACTTTAAAATTGCTGTTGAGAGAAGGCATCCTTCAAATATGAGAGATCTTATACAGTCTGCAAAAGAAGAGTGGTCCAAAATTCCAATTGAGAGGTGTAAGAAGCTTGTTGATGGTTATAGGAAGCGATTGATTTAATTTTTTTTTCCCAAAGGCTGTACAACCAAATATTAAGTTGAGTGTGTTAGTAATTTTGTCCAGCCCATTTTTGGAGTTTTGTGTGAAATATTTTTGGCTTTTTTTTCCTCTGTTCCAATACACACAAAGGAAATAAACTTGTATAAACAAAACATGTGTAATTGCAATAATTTTCTTGAAGAAATACTTCATTTTCTGGAAGCATTTCAGGGGTAACAATACAAATGGCCATAACTGTACATATAAGAGAAAAGCTGGGCAAACCCACCAATTTCAGCAGGACCAGACTTTTATATGGGGACTTCTTGATTCTCCCCAACATATAATTGGACATTTACAGCTGAAGGAGTCCCTGCACAAGAATCGGTTAATTGCAGCCAGAACTTGACTGCGATTAACCCCTTCTATGGAGTCTCTGCACTCCAGGGGTTACTCACAGTCCTGTCTTCTAAGTAAATGACTTCTATAGCTGAAGAAGTCGCTGCACAAGAAGGGGTTAATCACAATTAACCTCTACTAAGGAGTCCCGGCACTCCACAGACTACCCATGGTCATAACTTGACTGTGGGTAACTCACAGTCCAGGGACTCCAGTCATAACTAAAAGAGTCCCTGATCACGAAGGAATTCATAATAATAAATCTCATCTAAGGAGTCTCTGCACTGAGGCCTCAGCCTTAGACACTTTTTGCGCCCCCACACATCAAGGGACTGTGATTTCAAATGGAAATTGTTTAGTGGGGTAGGGCATGGCTTTAGATGTCTTAACATGTGCTAAAATTTGGCACAAAAATTGTGGAACAAATTTTTATGCAAGCTAATCCAACCAAGAGGTGGTGTAAAGTTAGACAAAAATGAAATTTATTATCTAGCAAGAGGCAATTTGTAAATGTCTAGAGATGCAGTAAATTTAGCACTGTCTAAATATTAGTGTATAATATACAGTATATATTGGGGCAGATTTAGTAATCCTGTTATAAAAATGGTTTTCTGTTTAGCCCCATTGCAATTATCTGTGTCAATCTCAGGGTTGGGTGTTATAGTAAGTAAAATCACTACATGAAATTGTTCTGAACACTCTCAAAATATTATATGTATTATATATATATATATATATATATATGTATTTACCTTGTAGTTTACTGCTGTGTTTCCAGCTGTGCCCACTATTTTCTGGACACACTTCACAGCACCTACGGTAATTTACTCTGGTTTTATCCATTGTGCTAAAACCCTATTAGGTGAACCATGGAAGTAATAAGGCAGTAATAATGTGCTGTGTGATCCTGTGATAATAAACAAGCCTGAATACTCCAAAATACCCCACGAATTATAATAATTCACACGTAGATGCATGTGTGATAATGTGCTGCAGGGACATTTGACATGGAAATATCACAGGGAGTGCATAGTGATATGAATAATAGTAAAACTAAGAGACATGGAAGAAAATTACAATGTGACATTACTAGAACATGTTGGGGTAATAGGAGCATAAAAGTGAGAGAGAAGTTTCCTGTTGCTAATGAAGTAATGTTGGTGAACTTGTCATCAAGTTTGATGGTAATGAAGCTTCCCAGAGATAAGGCAATACTGGCTAATCTGGTGTGAAACCAGAGCATTATAGGGCACCTAATTCAACCAGTGACATACAACCTTTTCAATAAATGCCCATTCATTTGGACCCTATGGGCAACGTATTCCACTGTGGACCTATACAGTGGGATGCATTACAGACTTCATTCAAAGAAATCTCCTTGATGTATACCACCAACAAAGTCTTAGATACAATGGTACATATGTACTAATACAGTCTAAATGTATACAGTGTAAAGCTACATTAGACAGTCTTCAACTGCTCCAGATTTATCAAAGTGTCTAATACTGTTGGTAACTAAATCCTATCCAACTAATTAATGGTGTAAAGTTAGACTAGACAGTCTCAACATATGCCAGATTAATCAAAGTGGGCCAAAACTTTGGGGCATATTTTGAAGCATGGTGTTGCAATTTAGGTCATTCACAATTTCTGATAAGCCGTGCCTACTACCCATGAACCCATTTATTTTAAAAGGGGGGGGGGATTCATTAGCCCATCCATGCCATTTTTCGGACACAGATGTATGAAATTGTGTTGCATCTTTGATGCAAAACAGAGGGCCTGGTGCCAAAGATGCAACACAATCCCCATTCTGCGCCACGCTCACCACTTCCCGAGAATGAGGGTGGAGACATACTTATTATAACATCAGTTTTATGACTAGAGTAGATTTCCATTCTGGTGCATGGACATGTAGACAGGTTGTAAGGCAGGGGCACTAACTGTATAAGAAAGTAACCTGGCCATAATAAGGAAATCATGGTTGGGTTTCTGACAAGTGCCAGACCATAGAAAGTTCTTATATTCATGGTCATATCCACTGGCAACCGATCAAGACAATTGGACTGTCACAGCTAAGATGGTTAGCGGACATCTTTAAAGTTCTGCAAATTTTTAAATTATTGTAAAAATGTATAGCTTTTAATGGTCTACAAATTTAAATATGGTTATGTTCATGAGAAAAACCATTTAAAGCATAAAAACACACATTTTGTATACTCCTAAAGCTGTATATAATCAGGGATATTACTATCTAAATATATTTTAAAGGAACTACTCTGTTAGAATGAAGTCTGACTATTAATCACATACTATATGCAGTTAAGAGGTTTAATATTGTAACTGCTTGCATTTGATATCTCATTTCAAGTGTTGTGCATCTGACTTTCATCGTATTTTTTATACCCTGTTTATTTCTGTACTTACTTGCCTCAAGACATACCGGATCAGTTTGCACCACTAAATAAGAATTTTATTGCAGCATATGACTCAGATGGCAAAGCAGTCATTTTAATATGACACCTTATTTCTGTAGAATTTACAGACTGAGATATAGTTATTCTAATCTTCTGCAGTTTTACAAAATACATGAAAATTCTAGTTGTAATTAGTTCACTCCTACAGTAAATGTGAATAATCTCTAGTTAAAGGCATATTTCCATCTGGGACATTTATGGCATATGCTATGGCATATGCTGTGGATATGCCACTAATGTCTGACAGATGCAGAACCCACTTCTGGAACCTACACCTGTCTTAAGAGTGAGGGTCCCCTAACCCCTTGCAGCCTCAGTAAGAGGAGAGGTAGCCACACAAACATGGTTCTTTCCATTTACTGTTGTTGGAGCTCTGAGAATAGGTGAGCAGGGAGGCTCAGCTGTTCTCGGAAGTCCTTTAGCGGTGAATGGGGAGAGCCACACATATAAAGCCATCTACACTTCCAGGGCCGTATTTATAGTTCATTGTGAAATGGGTACTAAGCCATAATATACTCTTTTTAAAAGGTAATTTATATTAACCAGTTATTTTCATCAGCCATGTTTCTGAACAATTGTAATGAAAATTAATTACAAAGGGGAAGATTTACAATAAAACTAGCATTTGTTCAATGGGTGTGGACTGTGCAACCAAGACTTCACCATACAGTGACTGAATAATACCAGAATACTGTATCCGATACCATGACTGGATTGACTAGGTAAGACTACCAACACAAACATCTTTTATTGTATGTTTTCTTATCCACTTTCTAATATTGATGGCCTATTCTTGGGATAGGAAATGTAGTGGCAAGAAATTCTAATACATACTATAATGAATAATAAAATAAAGACTCTGGGCTACAGTAGATCAGTGCAGTCAAGCCAATAAAGACCCATTTTCATGGATGTGCCTGAATTGGGATCAGGTCTCATCATAAATTAGATGTATCCTATGATGAGGCCATGTGTCTGCAATGAAATCTACACAAGCTCATAACTGGCGTATATTATAATAAATCTGATGGGCCAGTCATTGTCTCCTGAAAGGGGGTGTGGCGTCTAAAGTGTGAGGCTGCGGAAATGCAGCTTTATTTGTTGCAGATTTTGCTTTTTTTGAACCAAAGCCAGGAGTGGATTGAGCAGAAGGTAGAAGTATAAGTAATTCCTATATATTTCCCATTACTTTTGTAGCCATTATTTTCTTTGGCTCAAAAAACCGCAACAAAATCTGCACCAAAAAAAGCTGTATTTCTGCAATGTAGGGCCTTAGCCTAAAACGTGCACTTGCACCATTAATAGAAGGAGAGTCCAGCACACCTTTGATCAAATAAAAATAGTGTGTTTATTTAAGGAAATTAAAACCACGTAGATGCAGGAACACTGATGCGTTTCGGACAGATACTGGTCATCGACTGTGAGTTAGGGCAATGTCTGTCTGAAACACGTATACATGGCATTAATTACCTCAAATAAATGCTCAGTTTTTATTGGATCAAAGGTGTGCTGTACTCTCCTCCTGTTACCGTTTCTTGTCCTGCTGGCACTTCCTTGCACCCAGCTGATCCTTCTTGGTTTCTACAGCTTCTACACATGGTGAGCTGGGGAAGAGTGGAGATGCTCTATGTACAATTTTTTTTTTTGTCGAAATTTTTTAAAAGAGGAATGGGGAAAAGATAATGTGTTTGTGTTTTTGTTTTTGGGGGCGCGGGGGGGCAAAAAAGGGGGGGGCTTTAAAAGGTTTTTTTTTTTTATAATAGAGGGGGAGAGGAGGCCGTTTTTTTTTTTTTTTTTTAGTTTAGGGGGGGGGGTGCCCTGGGGGGAAAGAACACAAATGTGAATTTAGCGTTAGGGAAGTAAAAACCAAGTTTGTTTGTAAGGGACAGCCATGTTTTCCTAGCTTCATTTGTCTGTATAAACTGTTAATGTTGAATGTATTTCTGTGATTCTGTTCCTTTAAGACAGCAGCCATTGTAATTGTGACATGATGCTGGAGTGACTCCCCCCCCTTTTATGTCAGCTTGCCTGTTCTGCAGACAGAATGTGAGCAGAGAAGCAGGAAGTGACGAGACAGAGAGCAGCAGCCATCTTGGCAAGTGTATTGAACTGGTGTGGAGATTTTTCTGTACAGCTAAGCTGTATCTTGGTCCAGAGACAAACAGAGTGTAAAGAGACAACAGGACTAGTGAGTCCACGTGAAAGGAACTGTGCTCAGTGGCTGATCAGTGAGACTGACATTGTGACTGTGTATATGGATACCACAGATAGAGACTCGCAGTGCTGTTGATGTACTGAACAGCACCTGCTAAATCCCGGCTTACATCCCAGCTCAGTGTATGGATTCGGCAGGACTGTCAGTGTGCTGAGTGGAATCTGCTGTTGGATTACATTGCATTCATTGGGTTTCCCTGTTAAAGAGGACTTCATTTCTCCCAAGATCCTGATAACAGTGAGGAGAGGACGTTTCACTATAAAAGAAAGGAATGACTTTGGGCCCCACCGCGCGCTTCTACAGACTGTAAGCGGTCCACCTGGACCACTGGGGAAAAGGGGGTGCACCCAAATGTGATGTCAGGGTCAGTTAGGGATAGTTTTGAGTATATTGTTCATTCAGTGTCCATACTGCAGAATTGGACAGAGTAAAAGTAGAAACCATTGCAGAATTTGCCTTGAAATTGTTCATGCTATATTGTATATTTTGCTTGTCTTTATCCCTGTCATTTTACCTTCAAATAGTCTTTATTAACTTATAGTAAATATATATTCTTTTCTTGAACTACCGTGTGTGCGTTCATTTCTGGTTGCGGAGACCAAACCACCTGCCTTGCTCTCGGTTCACAAATTGGCGTAGTCGGCAGGATCCGCTTACCAGAATGGACGGTGACGCACCCGTTCGGGAGAATGGTGCTGGAGGAAGAATGCCAGCAGGGGCTATAATGAGTCAGTTAGCTAAATTTGATGGCAATAATATGTCAGTGAGTATGTGGGTGGAACAGATACGAATGATACAGCGAATGTACCAGACCGCACCAGAAGTACTAGTAGAGCTAGCAATATTGACATTACAAGGGGATGCTAAGACCACGGTGATATTGAGGCCATTTGAACAAAGGCAGACATTTGAGCAAGTAGTCCAGATTCTAGAAACCATTTATGGAGAAACTGCATTGCTGGGGTCTCTGCAGGCTCGGTTCTTCCAGAGGGTACAACAGGAGAATGAAAGCCTTCCCCAATATGCAAATGCCCTACAAGAACTGCTCCGAGATATTCAAGTGAAGGAAAGAGGGGGCTCGCCAGCCTTCTGTAACCCTGATCGGACTCTCCGTGACCAGTTTGTCCTGGGGATACGTGACGGCAGTTTAACTGTGACTATGCAGGATTTTATACGACGAGAGACTGATGCTAAATTCCATGATGTACAGGTAGAGGCCATCTCCCGTGCCAATAGTATGTTCCCGAAGCCCCAGACCGCAGTTGGAGTTACTTTGTCATAGGGGGCTAGTTCTGGCTCAGAGACAGTAGAAAAGGGGACGGTGAAAGAAATTCTCACAGTAATGCAGAAACTGCAAGAGCAAATGGAACACTTGCACACCCGTTGTGATGAACATTCTATGAAAATTGCAGACTTCCAGAAAACTGGAGGTGAAAGGGTGAGCCGTCCATACCCAGAAAATCAGAATCACCCACCACCCCGCTGGAGGGATGAGGATAGGACCTACCGAAGGGGTCCAAATCAGTTAATGCAGTGCTCAGGAGAAATCGAAGGGGCTTACCGAAGGGGCCCAAACAGATGGCCAGAACGACGGGAGATACGCTGCTGGGAGTGTGGACGGATGGGCCACGTTGCTGCTAGATGTCCAGAGCAGCGACAAACTTATGAGAGACCGCCGTTAAACTGAAGTCCCCTGCTGCTGTAGGGCGTGTAGTAGGGGAGACTGACAAGGAGACTATGTGGGGAGAATGCCCTAATGATGATCTGATCGCTGCAAGTCCTGTTATACAGGTGGAAATGGAGGGTATTCCGGTTACCGGGATGATTGACACGGGTTCCCAAGTAACGACCTTGAGTAGAGACTGTTATGAACGGTACTTCCAGCAACATGTGAAATATGATCCCCATACATTCGTACGAGTGGTCGCAGCTAACCAGTTACCAGTTCCAGTCGTGGGAGTGGCCTGGATGAATGTCCGGGTATGTGGCCAAGATCTGGGTAGGAAAGGCATTGTGGTGGTACAGGAGTCACATGAAGTAAAGGTCCCTGTCATTTTGGGGATGAATGTGTTAAAAGAATTAGATCAGATCCTCTTTGAAAAGAAAGGTCACGGTTATTGGAAAGAAACCACCACCCATCGGCCTACTCAAACAGCTTTCCAGCGGCTGATCCGGACATGTGGCTTACAGAAAAGTTCGGATGCGCAGCGTCCTCTGGCTCGAATTTCAGTTCCTTTGCATACAAAAGTTACACTGCCACCCAGTCGGGAGACAATAGTGTCTATGCCCGTAGGCACCTGTCGGAAACTAGAGGGCATAGCTGTGTTGGTAGAACCACTGCAGGCAGCCGAAGGAGGTGTTGATCCGCTAGTGGCCCGTTCCTTGGCAATAGTTCGCAATGGAAGAGTACCACTTCGATGTGTAAACACTCAGGACCAGAGTGTGGACCTGACCCCAGGGAGGCAGCTGGCTAACATCTATGTGACTCCGGAGGAAGTAAGGAAAGTAACTCCAATGCAGCTGAAGCCGACTGAAAGGGATGAGTGGACCGTAACTGTGTCCATGGGAGAAGATGAGGAACCCACCTCTGAATGGAATGGCCGTGCAATTCGAGAACAGATGAAGATGGATGCAAGTTCATGTTCTCTGGAATGTGTGCAGAAGGTAGATGAACTGTTGTGGGAGAACCGAGCCGCCTTTTCACGGTATGCTGAAGATTTTGGATGTACCACAGGGATCTACCATGAGATTCCCACAGGAGACACCCCTCCAATTAGAGAGCGCTACCGACAAATTCCTCCACAGTTGTATCAGGAAGTAAAAGAACTGTTAGCTAAGATGCTACAGGGTGGGATCATCCAAGAAAGCCAGAGTCCCTGGGCAGCTCCTGTGGTGTTAGTAAGAAAAAAAGATGGGTCCATCCGATTTTGCGTAGACTATCGGAAGTTAAACGCTTGCACCGTACGAGATTCCTACCCCTTGCCACGGATTGAGGAGTCCCTCTCAGCGCTGGGGAGAGCCCGGTACTTCTCCTCACTAGATCTGGCTAGTGGGTATTGGCAGGTGCCGATGGCCACAAAAGACAAGGAGAAGACGGCATTCATCTTGCCCATGGGACTATACGAATTTAACCGGATGCCCTTCGGGTTGACAAATGCACCCGGAACGTTTCAGCGGTTGATGGAGAAATGTCTCGGTGACTTCAACTTTGAGTTCACTCTCATCTACTTGGATGACATTATAGTGTATTCTGCGACCTTTGAAGACCATCTCCACCAGTCGGGGCAAGTATTTCGAAGATTGCGGGAACATGGGCTCAAATTGAAACCCAGTAAATGTCGGTTGTTCCAATCTGAAATTGATTACTTGGGTCACCGCGTATCAGGAGAAGGGGTGAGACCATCAAGAGACAAGATAGCGGCTGTTCAAGATTGGCCAATACCGACTACCCTGCGAGAAGTGAGGGCGTTCCTTGGAGTAGCCGGTTACTATCGACGGTTTATTAAGGATTTCGCCAAGGTAGCAGCACCACTTAATGCTCTCCTACGAGGCACATCCGGTGGTCCAAAGAACCGGTCCGTGAAGTGGGGACCTGAACAGGAACAAGCCTTCCAGGCATTAAAGGATGCACTGACAACAGCCCCAATCTTGGCATATGCTGATTACCACTTGCCGTTCCAGCTGTATACGGATGCAAGCCTGTATGGTCTTGGAGCAGTGCTTTCCCAGCTTCAGGATGGCCAGGAGAGGGTCATAGCGTACGGCAGCCGGTCTTTGAGAGATTCTGAAAGAAACCCCGAGAATTATAGTTCATTTAAGTTGGAGCTGTTGGCACTGGTATGGGCCATGACCGAGAAATTCTCTGAATATTTGACCGGTGCTGAAGTTTTAGTACTGACTGACAACAACCCACTAGCTCACCTGGAAAATGCCAAGCTCGGGGCGTTAGAGCAGAGGTGGATAGCCCGAATGACTAAGTTCAATTACCGCATTAAGTATCGGTCCAAGACAGAGAACCAGAATGCTGACGGGCTTTCTAGGGTAACCGCCCAGACCCCCACAGTAGACGTGGATCATGAGTTGGAGCATGTGGAGGTGCCCGACTTCAGCAGATTTTCACAGGCCTCGGCCGCCGCTAATCAGTTTGAGTTGGAGGGGACTGAAACGGCTCCTTTCTTTGGTCCCTCACGACAGGAATGGGCACAGATACAACAGACCCATGAGGGGCTGGCACAGATGATCAAGTGTGTTGAGAAAGGCCAGAAGCCCTGTAGAGAGGAAAGAGAACGACTGACACGTGAGATATTATCTGTTCTGAGTCAGTGGGAAAAGTTGGAGATGAAAAATGGAGTGCTATGCCGAAAGGTCTATTTACCTTCTGAGATCGACATTCGATACCAAATTGTGGTGCCTAGTGAACTGGCTCGCTCCTTGGCAGTTGAGGCTCATAATAAGAATGGACATTTTGGTCATGAGAAGACCTTTCGTTGGTTACAGCGACTGATTTACTGCCCTGGTCTTCGTCAAATGGTCGAAGAAGTATGCCGCAGCTGTCGAACTTGTGAGATCCATAAGGCAATAGAACAGAGAGCTCCCCTGCAAACCATCGTGACCCAGGAACCTTTAGAAATCGTCATGATAGACTATCTAATGGTGGGCCCATCCAATAGCGGACACCAGTATTGCCTCGTAATGGTGGATCACTTCACCAAATTTGCGGTGGTAACCGCCACCAAGGACCAGACAGCTGAGTCAGCAGCTCGTGCTCTGTGCCAAGATTTCATTCGAGTATATGGGTGCCCTAAACGCATCCACTCCGACCAGGGTGCCTGCTTTGAGGGACACGTAATGAAAGAAGTTCAACGTATCTACGGGATAAAGAAGTCGCACACGACTCCATACCACCCTCAGGGAAATGGGGCCTGTGAAAGATTCAACAGAACTCTGCTACAGATGCTGCGGACTCTGGAGGAAGACAAGAAGTTACAGTGGCCTCAGTTCTTGTCTGAAATGGTGTGGGCCTATAACAATCAGGTCCATTCTACAACGGGGTACTCTCCTTATACACTTCTCTTTGGGCGGTCTGGGCGAAGTATAGGAGAATTACAGTTGAATGATGTGGATGGGTTCCCTCCGAGGGATCCAACCTCTTGGGTGCGGGCGCATCGGCAGAGACTTGAGACGATCCATCGATTGGTGCGGCAGCGCCTGCAAGAACATCCCCATCCTGATAAGACCCCAGTGCAAGAAGCACCATTGCAACCAGGCGACCTGGTGCTAGTTCGTGTCAAGAAACCCCAAGGGAAATTGGAAAGCAGATGGGAGGCTTTGCCGTATCGTGTTGTTGGCCGCAAGTATGCGAATGGGCCAGTGTACCAGGTCCAGAAAGAAGGAACTGATTGTGTTCGAGTACTTCACCGAAATATGTTGCGCCTGTGTCATTCTGAAGGGACAAATCACGATGGGCCTGCCAATGTGAATGAGCTCCCACAGTCAGAGAATGGAGGTGCGGAATGGGCCTCCGACGAGGAGGATGATTGTTGGCCGATCCCTGCTCCTGGGGATGTTCCACCTGTGACTACTGTATCTCCGGCCTGTGCCCCCTCTGGTGCGGAATCCGCTGGTCCTTCTCAGCCCATAGCTGCAGCACCCCATAATATACCACCGGTCCTCAGACGGACCACTAGGCCAAATGCTGGTATTCCCCCTGTTCGGTATGCGCAGGATGAGTTTGTTTGGCCTGCCATACATCGGTATACTACCACCCTGTGCAAAAAAGTACAACCCTCTGGATATACAGTCATAGGCAGGGACTGCCAATCTTAAAGTGGGGGGGAATATGTAAGAGACAGCCAATGTTGTCCTAAGCTTCATTTGTCTGTATAAACTGGTAATGTTGAATGTATTTCTGTGATTCTGTTCCTTTAAGACAGCAGCCATTGTAATTGTGACATGATGCTGGAGTGACTCCCCCCCCTTTTATGTCAGCTTGCCTGTTCTGCAGACAGAATGTGAGCAGAGAAGCAGGAAGTGACGAGACAGAGAGCAGCAGCCATCTTGGCAAGTGTATTGAACTGGTGTGGAGATTTTTCTGTACAGCTAAGCTGTATCTTGGTCCAGAGACAAACAGAGTGTAAAGAGACAACAGGACTAGTGAGTCCACGTGAAAGGAACTGTGCTCAGTGGCTGATCAGTGAGACTGACATTGTGACTGTGTATATGGATACCACAGATAGAGACTCGCAGTGCTGTTGATGTACTGAACAGCACCTGCTAAATCCCGGCTTACATCCCAGCTCAGTGTATGGATTCGGCAGGACTGTCAGTGTGCTGAGTGGAATCTGCTGTTGGATTACATTGCATTCATTGGGTTTCCCTGTTAAAGAGGACTTCATTTCTCCCAAGATCCTGATAACAGTGAGGAGAGGACGTTTCACTATAAAAGAAAGGAATGACTTTGGGCCCCACCGCGCGCTTCTACAGACTGTAAGCGGTCCACCTGGACCACTGGGGAAAAGGGGGTGCACCCAAATGTGATGTCAGGGTCAGTTAGGGATAGTTTTGAGTATATTGTTCATTCAGTGTCCATACTGCAGAATTGGACAGAGTAAAAGTAGAAACCATTGCAGAATTTGCCTTGAAATTGTTCATGCTATATTGTATATTTTGCTTGTCTTTATCCCTGTCATTTTACCTTCAAATAGTCTTTATTAACTTATAGTAAATATATATTCTTTTCTTGAACTACCGTGTGTGCGTTCATTTCTGGTTGCGGAGACCAAACCACCTGCCTTGCTCTCGGTTCACATGCTGACAGCAACACCTGTGAGAACAGGGAGACTGCTGTGTGTTGCCACAGGGCTCTTTTTCTTATGCTCTTAGAAGATTGCTGGGAGAACCCTTGCTGTACTTAAGCAACTGCTTGGACTTGCACTGTGTCTGAGCAACTGCTGTTAATATCTGCTGTGCTAAACAACTACCTCCGTGAAGCAATGGTGATAACCAGACTTGAAAGTGAGTGTGTACTGTTTTCAGCCAACTTTGTACACACCAGAGTGAGAGGGTACCTAGCTGCCCTGACCTTGGGTAGGCCAGAGTACAGGGGAACCATAGCCACACATCCAAGTGGGCCAATACCCCATTACATATTCACACATATGAAAAGTGGATTTACAATTGGAGGTGTGCTATAAGTCTTAAAGAATGCTATAAAATGTACTTTATTATAAATCTTGTAGATTTTGTAACACCATGTTTTATCAAGGACACAAAAATCAGCAAAAAAATAAATAATTGTAATGTATGTGGATATAATGAAGTTCAATCTTACCTTTAGCTATCTAATCTCTCACAGTTTTTTTCCTACTTACATTGCTCAAAAAGTATAGCTGGTGTTCTAAAATACATGAAAAGCAAATGTTCAAAGCAAAAAAGTACACAGCTACATAGGGGGCCCTAATCTGTATTCATTAGAAAGCACATTGATATACAGTACATACCTGTCATGAAGTCATATTTATCAGGCTAAACTACTGACATACTGTATTTTGGAAATATTTTTTTCTTACGCATTTGCTTTATGGTTAGATTGAAACACATTGCATATGATTTTAATAAAAGAGTCCCAGTTGATTTTAATCTACTTACGACAATAACTTTAAGCTGTTCTTGATAATCGTCCAAAGTAATAATAATGGTGGAACTGCTGCTTGCTCAGGAACACTTGCCAAAGTCAGCAACAACATCAGCAGCAACAAAATAACAGGGACCTTTTCCAAGGTATAATCATTACATCAACATAGCTTTCAGTCTGATGACTAACAAGTGGTTGCCTATCTTTTTAGAGACGTTTATTCATAGTGAATAGATGTAATAAGAGACCAAGATCCTGTGACTGTAAAGTCATTTGGTGAGAGTGTAAGAGACAGCCAATGTTGTCCTAAGCTTCATTTGTCTGTATAAACTGTTAATGTTGAATGTATTTCTGTGATTC
Organism: Leptodactylus fallax; assembly: GCA_947044405.1. Classification (NCBI taxonomy): domain Eukaryota; kingdom Metazoa; phylum Chordata; class Amphibia; order Anura; family Leptodactylidae; genus Leptodactylus; species Leptodactylus fallax. The sequence goes on along the minus strand of CAMRHE010000070.1, from coordinate 1,988,734 downwards.
TGTTCCTTTAAGACAGCAGCCATTGTAATTGTGACATGATGCTGGAGTGACTCCCCCCCCTTTTATGTCAGCTTGCCTGTTCTGCAGACAGAATGTGAGCAGAGAAGCAGGAAGTGACGAGACAGAGAGCAGCAGCCATCTTAGCAAGTGTTGTATTGAACTGGTGTGGAGATTTTTCTGTACAGCTAAGCTGTATCTTGGTCCATAGACAAATAGAGTGTAAAGAGACAACAGGTCTAGTGAGTCCACGTGAAAGGAACTGTGCTCAGTGGCTGATCAGTGAGACTGACATTGTGACTGTGTATATGGATACCACAGATAGAGACTCGCAGTGCTGTTGATGTACTGGACAGCACCTGCTAAACCCCGGCTTACAACCCAGCTCAGTGTATGGATTCGGCAGGACTGTCAGTGTGCTGAGTGGAATCTGCTGTTGGATTACATTGCATTCATTGGGTTTCCCTGTTAAAGAGGACTTCATTTCTCCCAAGATCCTGATAACCGTGAGGAGAGGACGTTTCGCTATAAAAGAAAGGAACGACTTTGGGCCCCACCGCGCGCTTCTACGGACTGTAAGCGGTCCACCTGGACCACTGTAGAAAAGGGGGTGCACCCAAATGTGATGTCAGGGTCAGTTAGGGATAGTTTTGAGCATATTGTTCATTCAGTGTCCATACTGCAGAAGTGGACAGAGTAAAAGTAGAAACCATTGCAGAATTTGCCTTGAAATTGTTCATGCTATATTGTATATTTTGCTTGTCTTTATCCCTGTCATTTTACCTTCAAATAGCCTTTATTAACTTATAGTAAATATATATTCTTTTCTTTAACTACCGCGTGTGCGTTCATTTCTGGTTGCGGAGTCCAAACCACCTGCCTTGCTCTCGGTTCACAAGAGTATAACAGACACACTATTATAATGCTTTACTAATTATACCTACATGCCCACTCTCTCCCATGGGCCACATGGGATGGACACACTGCTTAATCTGTCAGGGAAATTCACATTTCCCTAAATGCTGCTGTAGCAAAAACCACCCTAGTTTGGCGATTTTCACTCTGACACGCCTACAGAATTTTCTGCAAATCTCCCACAGTTTCAACCTTTGCATCTTTTACCTGTGTTTTTTTTTTTGTGTGTTTACAGAAATATTTGCAATTTTTCAAAACCTCTAACACTAAATTCTATAGTAAATGGATAGTATGGATTTTTTATTTATTTATTTTTTTTTAGAAAAAAAAGGTTATATTTAGAGTCATTTGTGCATGAAAGTGCAAATAAAGTCAATGTAAGGCTAGGTTCACACTTGCACTGTTGACTGTGACCATTCGGGGATTCCGTCCCCCATTCCGCTTGAAAAATGCTGAGAGAAAAGTCCTGCAAGCAGGACTAGGACTAGTCTTTGGCATCCACAGGTTTCCGTGGGTAATTGCTTTGTAGGCGGATTGCATTTCCATTTTTCAGATCCCCAAGCTGACCAGAAGAACGGAAACCCGAGCACAAGTTTGAACCTAGAGTAACTATAAGTCCACATATAGCAAGTCCATGTCCAAATTGACTGGTTTGCATCAGTTTCTGTAAGCAAAAAACCAGTGGTGAAAAAGACTGATGAAAACACTGGTGTGAATAAGGCCTTAGGCTCTATTCACATCTGGGTGTTGCAGTTTCAGTAATTTTCTTGGCAAGAATACAGTAGTCTATAGTACTACTTTTAACATTTAAAAAATTCTGATGAACTGAATAAGTCAATGGGATCCGATCAGGTTTAATTTGGATACATTTGCAGACAGATCCATTATAGCTGCCATGGCTCCATTATAAATTAGCATAACAGTGAGTAAAGTCTCACAAGAAAAAAAAAAACTGTTCAGTTTGTCTGTGATATTGTACTTCAGTTCAGACATAACTGCAGCATCCCATTGGATGCTGCTAAAATATTTTGCACTGTTTTGCATAATTCCTGTGCCACTATATATATCGTTTGCATGCTTCCATGTATATTTCCCTTGTTAAGGATGTTCCATTGAGGGTGGAGGTACACCCCTCCTTTTGGGAGAGCCATGATCCAGCCATGATCCAGCCCAGCTTACAAGTGACTGGGGTAAGGGGAGGAGACTTTAGTGGCTGCTACAGACTGCCATATGGTGACCCTGAGTGTGTGGAGATTCCTGCTAGTGAGAGCCATTGCCCACCCTGATTATTGTGGCTGTCATTCTACAGAGAGAAGAATAAGAGAAGTGCCATTTTGAGGCTCTAGATAACCTAACTATTCCTCCACAGTTTGAACCCAACATCTCCCTAGGTTATGAAACTTCTTTTTGGCAAAACTCCCCACTATTTAAACTATAAATTTCTCTGTGTATATCTTAAAGATATAGTACCAAGAGGTCTGAGACTTAAACTTCCATCTACTTTTGAGAATGACCCTTTATTCACTACCGAATGGGACAGATTCCTAGAGTCCTGCAGTAAAGGCCTCATGGAAAGAATTTCACATAAACGCCAATCCTTGGTCCAAGATTTTAAATCCCAAGTAAAATCTCTTATTCTGGAAAGAGATAATTACGCCCTTCATCCAGATTATATCCATATGAGCAGGGTCCTCTGCACTAGAATCATTAATCTAGAGTGAGAACTCCTAGAACACAAAAATGATAGATCAGATTATTTAACCGTATCAAGAACACACTCAACCACTCGCGTCCCAGATTTACATTCAAGAATCGTGACTCTAGGCCATCTCCACTTTTGCAAAATCTATTTAAAAGGAACTTCAAAACCAGACCCACTCTCTCTGGCTCCATTCCAAGGGGCACACCCATGAAAACCATACCCACCCTTAACCCTTCATCTGAAACACCAATCCACTCCAAAACCAATCAATCTGAACCTTCTTTATCAGATATGCTCCCTGGAATCAATCCATTCACATCTCTAGTCCTTCCCCCAACCAAATTTGTCACCACCAAGCCACCATCCACACCCATCAATATAACGTCTATTGGATCACACAAATTCAAAACCCCCTTCATAGATCGTTTACCTGGCATATAACCCACAGACAAGAAACTGGATGATTCATTAATTACCATCTACAATACTCCTTTGTCTATAACTCAGAAAAAGCTCTTGCACTTCCAGATCCAACAAATACCAGTAAGACTTCTGCATTCAACACAGAGTCTTTTTTAGGGCTCACACCACTCCCTTCGTACTACATCAGAGAATCCCCGACCTACATGAAAATCTCAGACTATTACAGTCCAGTAAGTCTAAAGAGAAAATTGGATTACCATCAACAAAAGGAAACAGAAAAAAAACCCAGAGGCTGCAGAGGAAAGAAAAAGTCCAGAAACAACATCCACGAGCTCACAAGCCAAAAGAAACAATATAGTACCAACTTCTTCAACCTGTACTCTACATTAACAGAGGCTGAATCCCGATTACTGTCCAAGGGCCTATCCTTTTGCCCTGATCAAAAACCTGATAATTTAGATCTATTCATTGATATACATACCAACATTAGGAAATTAACACTCACCCGCCATTTTACCATAACTGATAAAATCAAACCCAACATCACTACTCCCAGTATGTAAGGGTCTTGCCAAACGTAGCAAAACCCTGACACTACTGGAGGGGTCTGGGAGGAAGGACAGAGACAAGTGAGCCCTAATCTCATCCCAGCCACTGTCCCTTCCTATTGCCTCAGTTACCCTAAACGGTAAAAGGACAACTAGAAGACAAGCCCCATACTGGGTAAGTGACACAAAGAACAGGACAAGACAAAACAGACGACAAAAGAGAAGTCAGGAAGCCAAGGGGTCGGTAACAAACGAGCAATGCAGTACAAAGTCAAAATCCAAGAGAATAGTCAAAAGGCAAGCCAAAGGGTCAGAGAATAAGGTAATAAAGTAGCAAGGGATATAACGAGGAGAGCAGGCAAAGACAGTGCAATAACCGGCAACCATGTGAGGGCTGACAACCTGTTTATAGAAAGTCTGGGACCAGCCCCAGACCTGATAGGTACACAGGCTGTCAATCACTCAGGCCAGGAAGAGATTAACTCCATGCAGTCCAGAGAGAAATGCTCAGAACACGGGTGTGGCCGTAAATCCATTAAATTATCTAGGACCATGTTCAGACTGAGCAACAAGAAACTTACACAAAGAATCAAACCGAACATGCCTCCTTCGCCACAGCGTGCGAGCGGAGGGTGGCGCCGAGACCCGAACAGGCAGAGACGTTACACAGTATTACCCCAACTACCAGGACAATATTCACAATAACCCCCCCCCCCCCCCACACACACCCACACACACACACACCACTGCTGTGAAACCTAAATGTAACATCCTTGCCTGTTCAGGCTTTGGCACCATCCTCCGGGCGCACGCTGCGGCGCAGGAGGCGTTCCCGGTTGTGATTCCTTCCTTTGGGTTTTTCCTGTATTGTCTGAACACTGTCCTATTCCCTCACCTCCTTAATTGATTTTCCACCACGCCCTCTCCTTCACCTTGCTTCCCCCCTGCTCCACTAAGCGTTAACTTTGGTCCTGCCTTTGTGATTGACAGCCTGTCCTCCTATCAAGTCTGGGGCGGGTTCTTTCTCCCTATTTATTGTTTGCTCACTTTCCCATTGGCGCCTGCTATTGCATTTCGCTTACTGGCTATACTCCTTGTTCCTTGTTACCTGCTCTTCTGATTTTCTGACCACTGGCTTACCTTTGACTTCTCTTGGATTGTGATTTTGTACTGCATTGCTCATTTGTTACCGACCCCTTGGCTAGCTGACCTCCCTTTGTTGTTGTACGTCCTGTCTGCGTTCTGTGTTATCACTTATTATAAGGAGGGACCGTCGACTGGTTGCTGGCTGTCACCTAGGACAGATCGGGCAAGTTAGCCAGGGACAGTGGGGGGATTCAGCTTAGGGTCCACTGTCTTGTTGTGCCCCTCCCCCCTAAGTTCTCCAGCAGCTACTGGGGAATCGCTCCTCTAGTGATTCCCTTACACTAAATCTACACTTTACCCACTGCACCACAAAGGTAACAATATAGAGACCTTCTATTCACTAGTGGCAGCCAATTTCAGAAATCTACATAAACAATTCAACATCAAACCCAATCTCAGTCACTCAGAGAAAATGGTTATAAAATCCCTGATGGACAACAGATCCATACTAATGCAGACAAAGGGGAGGATCGTGATAAACAGAACAGATTACATAAAAGAAGCCACCTGTATATTGTCAGACTCCACTTATCAAACATCATCATCTGACCTTTCTAATTTACATACCATGGAATACCGCATTCTTGTCATTAGAGTCCATGCTAACGGTATTCTAACAGAAAAAGATTTGTTAGTTAACGATTCCTCAGTAGCACTTTTCTACCACCTACCTAAAGTGCACAAGGACCCAATCAACCCCCCGGGGAGACTAATCATTTTGGGGGTTAATTCTTTAACAAGAAATCTCTCCCAATATGTGGACCTCCAACTACAGAAATATGTGATCAAGTTCCCGTCATACCATAAAGACTACTAATTTGGATTATAGATCTGTTAGCTATCCAGTGGGAACCAGATTTCATCTGGGCCTCCCTGAATGTCACTGCTTTGTATAGCAATATTCCCCATCATAAAGGGCTTGAGATGATATCTAAAACTATCTATGGATCACACAATGCCCACTGAACAAAAGATATTTATTTGAGACAGCATCAGATTTTGGAACATAATGTTTTCACCTTTGAATTAAAATTATTTACACAGACACGGGGTACAGCTATGGGGACACGATTCACGCCCAGTTATGCAAATAGTTATATATCTTTATGGGACACTACGAGGAAGTTTTTATACAAAATTCACACCCTTGGAGAAATAATATCATCCTCTATAAAAGATACATTGAAGATTTGCTCTTTATTTGGAGAGGCTCACACGAGTCCTTCACCGAATTCACCAACTATCTAAACCACAGTGACTGGGGAATCACTTTAAGTGGACATTCCAAAAGCGAATCAATTAAATTCTTGGACCTGGAGCTTACAGGAAGACTCGAGGGCATTCACACAAACTTTTTTTAAAAAGTGGACTGCAACAGCCTACTTGATTACAGCAACTATCACTTTCGAAAGTGGAAGGACAATTTTCCTTTTGGACAATTTAAACGTATCCGCCACAACTGCACTACCAACAGTGATTATGAAACTCAAAGTAGGGTTTTAACCCAACATTTTAGAGATAAAAAATTACCCTAAGAGGATTGTACAAGCAGCAAAATCTAAAGTTCAGTCATTAACGCAATCCGAATGTCTGACATCCCAAAAGAAAGAAGTAACCACTAATCATAGGCATAATTTTATCACCACTTTCAATAATGCACATAATCAAATAAGAAACATTCTTAACAGACACTGGCTAGTACTACTAAATGATCCGTTATTAAAGGAGAACCTCCCTCCAAAACCCAAGATCACGTTCAGAAGAGCCAAGACCCTCAAAAACCTCCTGGCCCCTAGTAAATTAAGAACATCCAAAAAATCTACAAATTCTGACCCTATACAACGACAGACAAATGGCGTCTATCGCTGTAATCACAAGTGCAAATGATTATCTATTAATCATCGAGTTATTACCATCACAAGTTTCATTACAGGGTACACATTTCAAATTAATCATGTACTAAATTGTTCCTCATCATATATTATATATATGTTGGAGTACCAATATATAGGCAGAACCATTAGACCACTCCGAGAAAGGAAACGGTTAACTCAAGCAAAGTGTGTCTAGGCATGCACTGACAAAACACAGATCCAGCTTTGATGGTTTCAAAATTACACCCTTTGATCAAGTTCCCATTCAGGCAAATAACAGATTTGAAACTCTAAAAAGAAGAGAAATGTACTGGATCTATAAATGTACTGGATCTATAAATGTAACACACTCACACCTTGGGGCCTAAATGAGGCCCTAGAGAATATATTTGATTAAAATTTATGGTTTTCAATGATCCAGTTTGGCACCAATATGTAATCAATCCCTTCTCGTTATATGAGACATACTTACTGTAATTATAATTTTAATTGTAATTCTATTTTATACACCATATGAAGGAATCCTTTTTGTATCTCCTTATATGGGTTATAACTCATTTGCATATTACTACTTTTTGTGAGGAATACCAATTTTACAATGTGTCAAATTCCTCCCCTCCCAATATATGTAGTTTAAAGGAAACATGGCCACCTCTTTTTGATCAGGAATTTATTGTTTTCATGCCTATATTTACAGTTATGGTTATGTATTTAATTATTTATCCTCTTATTTTATATTATATATATATATTCTTCATGTTGTTATTATTATTCTAATACATGTCTTATACAAGTACTCTTATATACTAAATATAAATGTTATCCTTTTATACCTGCACATTCACCAGCGTTTTTATTTTTCTATTGGAAAACATTTTTAATGTTCATATTAATAATGTCCATATTAATAATGTCCATATCAATGATGTTTACATAAACAATGAACCAAATAATTGTTTCATTTTCATATATATATAAAATTCATTTTTTATTAATTAACATTCTCTTACTCTTCAAACCTAAGTATAAGAATGGCCATTTAACCCCTTCCCGCTGGTGACATTTTTCGATTTTCGTTTTTGACTCCCCCCTCTTCCAAACCCAATAACTTTTTTATTTGTCCGTTCTCAGAGCTGTATGAAATTTTTATTATTTATTATTTATCATTATTATTTGATCATTTATTATTCTGTACAATGTACTGGGAAGCTGGAAAAAAATTCAGAATGGGGTGGATTTGAAGAAAAAGTGCCTTTGTGCGACTTTCTTACGGGCTTCGTTTTTACGGCGTTCGCTTTACAACCAAAATGACATGTCATCTGTATTCTATGTTTCGGTACAATTCCGGGGATACCAAATTTATATGGTTTGTTTTACATTTTAACCCCTTAACAAAAATCCAAAACTGCAAAAATATATATTTTTTTAAAAGTCGCCATATTCTGACACCCGTAAGTTTTTTATACTTCCGTGTATGGGGATGCATAGGGCGTCTTTTTTTGTGGGGCCAGGTGTACTTTTTCGTTATACCATTTTGGGGAATTACTATTGCTTTGATCACTTTTTATTCAAATTTTTATCAGAGGCAAAACAGTGAAAAAACGGCGGTTTGGCACTTTTGATTTTTTTTCCAGCTACGGCGTTTACCATACGGGAAAAATATTTTTATGGATTTGTAGACCGGGCGTTTTAGTTCACAGGGATACCTAATGTATATGTGTTTCACAGTAGTTAAGTACTTTTATATGTGTTCTAGGGAAAGGGGGGGTGATTTGAACTTTTAATATTTTTTATTTTTTTTACATTTATTAGACCTCCTAGGGGTCTTGAACCCCAGGGGGTCTGATCACTAATGCAATGCATTACAATAAAAAATGGTGCTTCTATTGCAGGCTACATAGAGTACTTCCTAGAAGTACCAGAGTTAGAGATGGGCAAACTGCCTCGTACCAAGCCAAGTTAGACCCAAATATTCGAAATTTTTTTTTTTTTTTTACAAAACCGAGCAAATGGAGATTTGTCTCAGGCAAACTTAAATGGCTGCTGATTTATACTCTGGGGTCTGTTCAGGCCAAGGTGAGGTGACAAGAAAAAAAAAATACAAAAACATTCATACACACCTTCCCTTATTTCTTTTGGGTCCCCTTGTGGCATCCAGTGCTCTCCTGGTGATGTCATGCGCGTAGGGTCACCGCTGAGGCCTGTGATTGGGCCACCAGTGGTCACATGGGCACGCCAAGCGTCATGACGCTTGATGTGCCCATGTCACTGCTAAGACCTGTGATTGGGCACATGACGTCACTGAGAAGACAAAGAGCACCAAATGATGTGAGAAGACCTAAAAGAGGTAAGGGAAGGAGAGTATGAAGGGTTGTTTTTTTTTTTTTTCCCCTGCACCTCCCCTGGGTCTTCACCTATTATACTCTGAGGTCTGAAGAGACCCCAGCATATAATAATGTCACTTTCACTTTGATCTAACTTTGGCTGTGTTTGCCTTAGAGAGCTAGAAATTGGATAGAGAGGTCTGAAATTAAATATTAGTCAAACCTTGCAAATATTCACAAAACAAAACGCCCAAGGTTCTTACATCTCTAGTATCTCTCTGCAGTAAGTTTGCATTTCCCGAAACAGAAGTTGCAGCAGTGAGTGGAAGCGATGTATCAGGAATTAGCAGAGATTGTCCCAGCAGACGAACTGGCCAGTGGAGGATAACACCTAGCCTTTTGGATGTCACCCACTGCTGTGAAAAACCTCTCATATCCCTGCTGTAGCACCATTTATCAAAGAGAGAGAAAGAGAAAGTTGCAGAACCTGTGATGAATAACTAGCTCATGCAGCCTAGATATTGCAGACAAATCACCCCGCCATGCAGAGGCACCTGCCATATCAACTACTGTAGCTATTACAAGCTGTAAAACCAAGAGACTGCATTGTTTCACTGAGCCTAGATAGTGCATTAGACTAATCACCCTCTGGTTCCTGTTCTACTGATATCCCTCAGTATCATACAGAGACTGATCCAATTATATCATATCTAAATATTGTTATTGTACTGAGATCTAAGAGAGCTGAACTTTTATTTGTACTTTGTTTTTAATATCCATATTGACTGAACTACAGTAAAGAGTTAACTATAGCAGCAAATTAGGAGGAGATCCACAGTACCGTCAGTCCACACGTTACAAACACACTCCAATAACAGACATTTGTAATGTGTAATAGACTCAAAGCAAAGTCCAGTTGCTAACTAAACAGTATTTTGCAGTATTCTATGTATAGATGCGTTTTAATAAGTTTTAATTCAAAATTGTTCAAGGATGAGATCTCACTTGGTCTGGGAAATGCGTTCCAGAAAGTGGGGGCTGCATGGTAGAAGGCTCTGGCTCCAGATTGTTTAGGGTGAATGACAGGGATGGCCAGTTTATTTGTGCTTGCTGATCTGAGAGGTTGGCAAGGATTATGGGGCTTCAGAAGTTCTTTTAGGCTAAGGCCCCACGTTGTGGAAATGCATTTTTTGTTGCAGATTTTGCTGCAGTTTTTTGAGCCAAAGTCAGGAGTGGCTTGAAAAGGAATGGAAACTATAAATGAAGCGTAGAGGTTTCCCTCTGTTAAATCCATTCCTGAGTTTACCTGAAAAAAAACGCTGAGGTCATCAGCAAATTTTAAAAATGACCAGAATTATGACATCCTACCAGACTATGTAGGATGAGCTTTAAATTCATAGTATGAGGACTATAATAGGTCAATTAGATGCCTCAGATGGAAATTAACTGATAAGAAAAGGGTTTTTTTGTAAATTGTTGAGGCATTGGGCTGTTTAGAAAGCTAGATGTGTTTAAATATAGAATTTTTTGTAAAAGTATGAAAAGGAAAAAGGGTCCATATAGTGGGGTATTTTTGCTCCTGTGTGCTGCTAGGACAGAATGATAACCCTTTATCTAATAAACTGGTTTCTGCCTGAGTGAGTTTGTGGTCTAATAGGTTGAAAATATTCTGGCTTAGATTATGTTTCTTTTTGGACTGGGGCTGCAGTGGTTGTGATTTGTTTAGCTTTCTACCTCCTCTACAGCCCCTCTTTCTTCTAAAAAATGTAATGTTTTTATATTTTTTATTTGGACACGTGAAGTGTAATTAGGTGTATCATGTGAATAGTATGATCCTCCCATTTTTTGGGGTGGTACCAATTACGTTAACCACCAAACAGATATATAAAAGGTATAACATAATTGGTACCACCCAAAAAAATGGGTGGGTCATAAAATAAAAAAAAATGGGAGGTTCTGAAACTATGGTACAGAAAAATGGGCTAAAAATATAATCTATGGTCATTATATAGATGACTTAATTTTCATATGGGATGGTTCTGATACTTTTTTGGAATTTACATCTGAACTAAACACAAATGACTGGGGTTTAAGCTTTTCTGGGACTACAAACAGTGAGAAGATTGATTATCTAGATCTCACACTAATGAAGGTAATTTGATCCATACTAAAGACCTTCTTTAAAGAAATGGACTGCAACAGTCTCTTAGAAGATCACAGCCTCCACTACAAAAAATGGAAGGAAATGACCCATATGGACAATTCAAAAGGATTTGGAGAAATTGTACTAAGGACACAGATTTCCTAGCCCAAAGCACTCTTCTCTCCAAGAGATTCCAGGAAAAAAAAACTTCCCCAAAAGGTATCATAGAAGCAGCTAAAACAAAAGCTGTTTCCCTTACTCAGACTGACTGTCTTAGATTGAAGAAGAAAGATTAAACAGATCAATTTAAATTTAATTTTATCACGACATACAGCAACACATTCAAATATTCGTATTATCCTTCAAAAATATTGGTATGCACTTCTCAATGATCCATTTTTGAAGGGTGCTTTACCAAAACACCCAAATCTCACCTTCAGAGGGAGACAAACATTGAAAAATTGTCTTGCTCACAGCAAACAGACACCCACGCCTTGAACGAATTTACTACTGAGTCTACCAATAGGAAGCTATAAATGCAACCACAAAAAATGCAAATGCTGTAGCTGCATTGAAAACAACACCAAACTTATCACCAGCAAATCTACTGGAGAGACCTTTGCTGTTAATGACCATTTAACATGTGCATCTTCCTATATTATTTATGTTCTTAAATACTCATGTGGCCTGCAATATGTGGGGCTGACACTAAGAGCGTCTAAATAAACATTGTTCTAATGTCACCAATGGTTTTCTCAAACAGTATGTCCTGCCATGCCTTTAACTCTCACAATAGTTCCTTTCAGGATTTCTCTGTTGTACTTATAGACCATATCCCTGTATCCTCCACTAATACTTGTAGGTTTGAAGGAGTAAGATGCAAAGATGTTTTGGATATATAAGCTAAACACTTATTCCGGCAGGCCTTAATGAGGCTTTGGAAGATGTGACCAAATAGGTTGTGAATAGTCTATTTGGCCAGGACATACTGTATATATTAGTTCTATCTTTTACAGCTCTTTTCATTGTTTTATTTATCCACCAAATTGATTATTTTATCTATTAGATAATTTGTCTTAACTAATCTATAATTGTCATTATTATTGTATACTATTACTTATTTTTTACCACTGCCTTTTTATACACATGGTCCTTCCGACCATCCATTTATATAGTAATAAATTCTTTATTATATATGCCACGAAGAAATTTGTATTCACAGAACCTCATCAATATAAGTCCCCAATATCAAACTACATTCACCGAAAAGAAAATCTAATGGGAGACACTGATTGTCAATTAAATATAAAACTTCACTTTTAATATAATCCAATAAAATTTATATATTAATTCAGGGCACAATATAAAATCATACAAAACCGCCAAACACAGCAGTCTGCTGTAAACTGCCTTTAAGTGGCAGTATATCCTAAACCTAATATTGTTCTTAACAAGAAAAACTTGTAATAGTATATGGATAGACAGCGTATCAATGGAAATAGCTATAATCTCACCCTATATCTCTCCACTAACTGAACTCCCTCATCCAAATATGCATGTCAGAACATAACCTGAAATGGATTCATGAAATAATTGAGCTAGTCACAAATTCCAGCAGGTGTATCCCCTTTTAACCCAGAGGCTACTGGCCTAATGCCACACCAATAGGGCTTGGAAGGGAAAACATCCTGTTCACTAAAACTCAGATAGAAGCCAATTCAGCAATGTTTTAAACATATAACTGATATTACTGCAACCTCAAAAATAGCCCTACGTACACGTTTCCTCACAAATGATTCATCAGGGGCTGAGCTCCAAATTCATCAGAGCAGTTAAAACTGCTGTTAAATATAATAGTAACAAATGGTAATGTTAGTCTGACCGCCAGCATGACCGCTCTAATGTCGGCAGTGATTACTGCAGCACTCTTCCGCCCTTAAATAGGGCTATACTCCACCCAAAAAAACTGCTTGAGCCAATCACTTCAAGTCCCACCAACATGCTCTCCTTAACCCTTGAACAGCTGATAATTCAAAATAACTTCTATCGGTAACTCCCCTGATAGACAGGAGATACCTACTATTCTCCTCTCAAGGCTATACAAGCCAATCATGCAACCAATTCCTTGCACACCCACTCTGTAAGCCAATGCCGCTTCCTCAGCTTTCTATGCCCACTCAGGCATGTGCACTCGGCGACAGGCTCCATTGACAAGTTTAGAAGTCCCCCAGATACATGGGAGACACTCCCTAACTTTCAAAACAAAGCGCGCTGTATACTAACTTAGCGCTGAAGTAAATATTGTATCTTAATGTTTTTGTTTGTTTTTTATTTGGACACTTGAAGTGTAATTAGGTGTATCATGTGATTATGACCCACCCATTTATTGGGGTGGTACCAATTATGTTATACCTTTATATATCTCTATGTGGTGGCTATTAGTTAGCATGCTATCCTCTGTAACACTTGAGAAAGGGGAGTTTCCCCGAAATGCGTAGTGTGTGGATTCAGTAAAGCTGTTTGGAATTTTACACGTCTGGATGAGCGCAGTTCCTTTACTTCAACCGGAATCCAGTTTGGATCTGGGATTTGTTCTTTTGTTCTACATTCCTTGACACCCTTGGGTGACTATTGGTTCCTGCTGCTCCAGTTACTCCAGAGACCAGTTATTCTGGGATATATGTGCATTATGGTAGTTGTGACCTCTTTCACAATGTAATCAGGTGAGAGTCTTACCATTTTCTCTTTCACCAAATTTTCTCTATTGTTTAGAATTATTACACTATGCACTGCTTGGTGCTGTCTATTTGTTTCAATTATGCTCCTCAATATAAGGGAGGAAGTACCAAGCCCCCAACCTCTTTTTTTTTTGTTTACTGTCCTGTGTTAGTGGGACAATTGGGGGGTGAAGGTTATTCCTTCCCTATATTGAGGTTACCCTTTTTTTTCTAGATAACTTACCCTCCTTGCTCCTGCTTGATTTCCAGGTCCTTCTGTAGGGAGGATCCTCTTTTTCTTCTTTCTATCCCCACAGGAGGAAGGAATAAAGTGTTAATCCCCTGTCTACCTTCCCTTGGCAGGCTTTGCCTGCAGGGTAAGATCTGGGGTTTTGTTGTGGTTGCAGCTATGTCCCATTTTCTAACCTGTTTTTTTTTTCTTTTTTAGCTCCTGGCTTTGCCTTATCGAGGCGATGCACGGCGTCTCTTACTGTGGTCCAGGCTGTGCAGATGTTCTCTCCTGTCCTCCGGCTCCCCTTTTCGGCAACAGCGGAGTTTAATAGTTCGCTATCCTGCATATGACGTGACGTCATCTAATGTCTCTCCAGGGCTTGCGGCCCCGTCCCCTTCAGTTCCCTCTGCTTTTTTTTTCCTTCTCCCCCCTCCCTTTATTGGCAATGGGAGGGGTTGAGTCCACAGGAAATCTCTGCCTGCCGTTTCAGCACTTCTATACAAGGGGTCCCAATCTTTTTCTTTTTTTAAATAAAAAGCATTATAACTATCTAAAAAAAAAGTAAAGTAGAACATAAGATATAAAAAAGAAAAAAAGTGGGGAAAGAAAATAAAAGCTTGTGTATTGCACACGAAGTGGGAGTGTCTTGCACTCCAGTTTTTCCACTTTAAGTCTGCTGTTTCCTGACCATTGCCTCTTTGTTATTTGGCAGATAGCATGCATGGTGAGATTCCTTTGCCTGACGGGTGCGAATTTAATACGTGCTGTCAGTGCCATCCAAAAGTACCCTCTGAGGAACCCACAATTAGAAATGTGGTTATTTGGGTCAAGGAATATGTTCAAGACACCATGAAGGACTTAAGAGAGTCCTTAACTCACTTGTCTAAGAGACCTAGATGAAGTGAAGCATCCGCTTTTATCATACGATCCGATGAAGAGTTCAGGATCATGGATGAAGCCAACTCCTCATCTGATGACTCTGATACTGAGATCGCGAAATCACTTTTTCCTCTGTAAAAAATCCAGAAATTGTTGAAGTCCAACAGGTCAGGGGCCATGATGTTGACCCTGGGGAAACCTCTAGAGTGCTGGCCAAAAGTATTGGCACCCCTGCAATTCTGTCAGATAATACTCAATTTCTTCCAGAAAATGATTGCAATCACAAATGCTTTGGTAATAATATCTTCATTTATTTTGCTTGCAATGAAAAAACACAAAAGAGAATGAAAAAAAAGTCAAATCATTGATCATTTTACACAAAACTCCAAAAATGGGCCGGACAAAAGTATTGGCACCCTCAGCCTAATACTTGGTAGCACAACCTTTAGACAAAATAACAGCGAACAACCGCTTCCGGTAACCATCAATGAGTTTCTTACAATGCTCTGCTGGAATTTTAGACCATTCTTCTTTGGCAAATTTCTCCAGGTCCCTGAGATTTGAAGGGTGCCTTCTCCAAACTGCCATTTTGAGATCTCTCCACAGGTGTTCTATGGGATTCAAGTCTGGACTCATTGCTGGCCACTTTAGAAGTCTCCAGTGCTTTCTCTCAAACCATTTTCTAATGCTTTTTGAAGTGTGTTTTGGGTCATTGTCCTGCTGGAAGACCCATGACCTCTGAGGGAGACCCAGCTTTCTCACACTGGGCCCTACATTATGCTGCAAAATTTGTTGGTAGTCTTCAGACTTCATAATGCCATGCACACGGTCAAGCAGTCCAGTGCCAGAGGCAGCAAAGCAACCCCAAAACATCAGGGAACCTCCGCCATGTTTGACTGTAGGGACCCTGTTCTTTTCTTTGAAGGCCTCTTTTTTTTTCCTGTAAACTCTATGTTGATGCCTTTTCCCAAAAAGCTCTACTTTTGTCTCATCTGACCAGAGAACATTCTTCCAAAAAGTTTTTGGCTTTCTCAGGTAAGTTTTGGCAAACTCCAGCCTGGCTTTTTTATGTCTCTGGGTCAGAAGTGG
This sequence comes from Leptodactylus fallax, assembly GCA_947044405.1. Classification (NCBI taxonomy): domain Eukaryota; kingdom Metazoa; phylum Chordata; class Amphibia; order Anura; family Leptodactylidae; genus Leptodactylus; species Leptodactylus fallax. Next base: position 1,972,745 of record CAMRHE010000070.1, on the reverse strand, counting down.
GGTCTTCCTGGGTATCCTACCATAGAGTCCCTTTTCATTCAGACCCCGACGGATAGTACGGGTTGACACTGTTGTACCCTCGGACTGCAGGGCAGCTAGAACTTGTTTGGATGTTAGTCGAGGTTCTTTAGCCACCATCCTCACAATCTTTCGTTGAAATCTCTCGTCAATTTTTCTTTTCCGTCCACATCTAGGGAGGTTAGCCACAGTGCCATGGGCTTTAAACTTCTTGATGACACTGTGCACGGTAGACACAGGAACATTCAGGTCTTTGGAGATGGACTTGTAGCCTTGAGATTGCTCATGCTTCCTCACAATTTTGCTTCTCAAGTCCTCAGACAGTTCTTTGGTCTTCTTTCTTTTCTCCATGCTCAATGTGGTACACACAAGGACACAGGACAGAGGTCGAATCAACTTTAATCCATTTCAACCGGCTGCAAGTGTGATTTAGTTATTGCCACCACCTGTTATGTGCCACAGGTAAGTAACAGGTGCTGTTAATTACACAAATTAGAGAAGCATCACCTGATTTTTCAAAGGGTGCCAATACTTTTCTCCACCCCCTTTTTTATGTTTGGTGTGGAATTATATCCAATTTTGACAATTATTTTGTGGTTTTCCATTGAAGACAAATTAAATGAAGATATTATTACCAAAGCATTTGTGATTGCAATCATTTTCTGGAAGAAATTGAGTATTATCTGACAGAATTGCAGGGGTGCCAATACTTTTGGCCAGCACTGTATGTCCACCTCTAGAGGGCCTAGCACCTTTAAAGTGGATGACATGTTAAAAAGAGCAATGTCCACTGAATGGAAACACCCAGAAAAGGCCTGCGTGTTATTCAGGAAGTTTAAAACACTCTTCCCAATTTCTGAAGACAAGTTTGGGACTTTGGGGCCCGTCGCCAAAAATTGACATGGCTGTCACCAAGTTGTCCAGGCGGACACTTGTGCCCTGTGATAATGGATCCAACATTCAGGATCCTATGGACAGTTGTGCGGAGTGCTCTTTGAGAAGAGCGTATATGCTTTCTCTGCGCAGTGTTCCATTGGCATTGCTACTAGTGAAGTAGGTACGAAACTGTGCTCTCATCTCTCTTCCTTAAGGAGAGACATTTATTCTGGGGTGTCACAGGATGATTTGTTGACCTCTTTGAAGGTTATATCCCTTGAAGCAGATTTTCTTAACGAAGCCTCTCTTCACCAAGTGAAGCTGGTGGTCAAGTCTATAGCTTTGACTATGGCTGCCCAACGCCCCTTGTGATTAAAACCCTGGATGGCAGACAATACCTCCAAATTTAATATTTGTGGGCTACCAACTGGGCAAGTTGTTTGGTCAAGAACTTGACAGAATTATAGAAGGACTGGCGGATAAAAAGGGAAGTCCCTACCACAGTCCTTTCATGGGCATGGTAGACAGCGACACTGAGGCCAGTATCCACAAATACTGCCACCATCAAGTGGTCAATTTCGTGGACGCTCCAGGTTCCAGAGGGGGAATCCCAACTAATGTTTTTCCTGAGATGACAAGAGAGTCAGAAAGCCAGATTTCTGACTATCACCTGCAACCTCGTCCAAGACACAAAGTACCAGTGGAGGAACGTTATTTTTTCTAGACTTCTGTGAAAAAAATATATCAGATACATGGGTCTTAGAGATAATTCTGTGCCTCCCCGGGACAGATTTATACGGACCACTTGCCTCCCTGCTGTCCGTCAAAAGCCTCTAGAGTCGGACTACATAAAGAAGCACATCCTAGAAAAGGTTCCACTGCAGCATCAAGGGTCGGGAATTTATTCTCCAGTATTCCTGGTACCAAAACTGTCAGGAGAATGGAGGATGATAATAGACCTGTGATACCTCAACGTAGCCATCACAAAAAGAAAATTCCGAATGTAAACGGTGAAGTTTGTGATATCTATTCTCCAACAAGGAGATTTCATGGCCACTCTGGACTTAAAGGATGCCTACCTTCACGTCCCTATTCTTTCTGCTCACAGGAAATATTTAAGGATAGCAGTGGTTGTAAAAGGTTAGCTAAGACACCTTCAATTCACCACCCTACGTATTCACCAAGGTGGTATCCGCGGTAGCTGCATCTCTCAGAGTCCAGGGCATCGCAATTGTTCCTTATCTGGACGACTGGCTGATAAAAGCCTCCTCAAAAGGAAGAAGGTCTACTACAGCAATTATTCAACACGGTAAATTTTCTCCAACATTTGGGTTGGATTAGAAATTGGGAAAAATCTCAAATATCCCCGCAACCTAGAAGACATTCCTAGGGTTCATCATTGATTCAGGCCTAATGATGATCTCTCTTCCTCTGATATTTTGTACTGTTTACAATGGATCCTCATTCGAATGTAACTAATGTTAAACTCACACCCCTTTAACTGTGTTATATTTGGATTTGTTCCTGATATATTTTGAGTATAGTTTGACACTTATGCTAGATTCCAGAACTTTTGGATTAAAGAGGTATACATTACTGTTCATATTATTGATCAACTATATTAATAGGTATTGATGAACCATGATTAGATTTGCAATATCTATATAAAATGATGAATCTTTTTACCTCTGCCATAGGTCTGACATCGGTTAGCTTTGTTTGTTTCATCTTTATTATGTACTTGCATGTATGTTTAAGCATTCAACTGTATTTAATAAATTTGATATATTTTTATGATCTCTTTTCAGTGTCATAAATATTCTTTTTTGGGTTGTTTACCCTAGAACAGGGGTCAGCAACCTTCTGCATTCCAGCTGCTGTGAAACTACAACTCCCAACATGTTCCATTCACTTCCATGGAAGTTCCAAGAACAGCAGAGCAAGTATGCATGCAGGGAGTTGTAGTTTTACAACAGCTGGAGTGCCGAAGGTTGCCTACCCCTGCCCTAAAGGAAGTCAGACTTCACTCCCTGGATGTTGCCAAATGCCTGAGAATTTATATTGCAAAATCTCTACCCTTTAGGCGGTCAGAGAATCTTTTTCTTTTTGCAGGGAAAAATAAAGCACTCAAAGCTTCTAAACCTTCCTTATCCAATTGGATTAAGGAAGCCATACGTTTGGCTTTTACTTCCCAGGGGTTAGACCCTCCTAAATTTGTTCAGGCTCATTCCACTAGAGCAGTTTCCACTTCTTGGGCTGAAAGGAACTCTGTTCCTTTAGCGCAAATTTGTTCTGCAGCATCTTGGCTCTCTCATCATACTTTTATAAATCACTATAGATTTAATACATGGGGTACCGAGGCCACTTAATTTGGCCGTTCTGTTTTAAAATCAATTCTTCAAGAGGGTACTTCTTCTTGCTAGATCCCCACTATTGTGCTGCTGGTGGGACAGAACGGAAGCATAGATAATGAGGTTAATCTGTCTTCCCTTATTCCCAACAGCAGCACAAGGCTCCCTCCCTATGCTATGTATTTGTCTTTATAATTACACATTGGGATTTGTACTTACTTCCTTATATTGGAGGGGGAGGGGTTAAGAAAATTAACCATTTGTTATTCATTAAAAATGCCATTTTGTCCTACCAGCAAACAGGAACAGAAATAGTCCCAACAGCAACACAATAGTGGGGTAAAGGGAAAACAGATTATCATAATCTATGCTTATGTAATTGTTGAGGCATTGGACTGGCTAGAAAGCTAAATGTGTTTAAATATAGAATTTTTTGTACAAGTACGGCATAAAAAGTCATTTTTGCTGCTGTATGCCTTTTTACATCACACCTTCCATATTTCTGAAAAGTAGGTGGGACTGTGATTTTACCCTAGGAAACGCTCTCATTTTTTCCCCATAGACCTATATGGGGAAAGGCAAAAATGAAAAATGCAGTAGAAAAGCAGTGAAAAACTCAAGAGTTAACCTTTTTTTTTTTCTTCACTTTGTTTCTTTTTCAGTGGTCTTTAGCTGCATTTCGCTACATGTGTCCTTTAGCCTAAATCTAACCCAGATCCTAGCTGGCATAGATGTGACTTTACGGTTCATGGATACACCTAATTTATTAAGAGGTCTATACTTCTTAATAAATTAGGCGCAATCACTCCAGCACACAGTACATCAAGACTTGCGTATGTAACACTGATGAATTCCCCCTCTATCTACACTGCAGTCTCCACTTTCATCGAGTCTGTGTTGCCATAATTGATAATTGCCCTCTTCAAGCACACTAAGTTCTGTCAAGTCTTTTTGAAAAAAAAAATTGCAGCTTTCTATAAAGAATCTGCACTCGTTTAGATTCACGTGAATGTGAGACTTTCTATTTTATGTCACTATAGTGTTACTTTTGTCTTTCAGGATTTAAAAAGCCAAATACGAAAGGAGGATAAGCTTAACAAGATTAATCTAATGATGAAAAAAGGAAGATGCTAAAAAAAGAGCTACAGGAGAATAGGCCACAAAAAAAAAACCCTGCAGGCGGCATGTCTTACATTCTTATAAGGAAACAAAGGCTACACGGAGATGATAGGATAACTGGTGATAAGGTGATGACAGTGACTGAACAGTAATTACATATATTCACAGTGTTTCTGTAGCAAAGGGAGAGAAAGAGAGAGAAAGAGGAAAAGCTGCCATGCCATCAATTCTCCTGCAGTACATCCCGACAGCCACAATCAGTGAGATTATCTTCTCCGACATTAGGGCTGGAAAATGAAACGGAAGACGAATGTATCTTGGATGACAAGAATAAAGTGCCTCATAATATAAAGGTGGCAACAAGCAGAATGCAGTAATTGAGTTGGTACAATAATAGTTACATGCCCCGAAATAACAGGCGACGTAAAGGTGTCAATAAACATTCCCAACAAATGCTACCCAGAAAAAAAGATACTTTGATGTCGGAGCATAGAGAGAAAATAATATATATGGTAGAAATACTGCAGTTATTTATTCCAGGTCGAACAGGCTTGTAGTACATCCACACCAAATGAGCTGGCTGAAATATTGGATTGTAACCAACACAGACAGCATCGGACTATCCGAGGTAATTTATGTGCGTGTTACAAAACACGTTCTTGAGAAAGTAATTCCAGCCACACAGAACATCTCTGTAACGTATCAGCTGTTTTATACAGTAAGTGGGTAAATGAGGACAGCCTCTCCACGTGAACTGTATTCACTGCTGTTCTGGAGCAAGAACAGAAATATATGGGACTGAATAGAACAACAGATGGTTCCTGAAGGGATCGTAGCAAAAATAACTGGATCATAACATGAATAATTTTTTGTCACTTGTTCAAAATAGACTGAAGGAAAATGATATCATTCTAGGCACATCTGAGGCTGGATGTACATGCTTGGTAAGATTCGAAGAGATTCTTTATGTCATGCATTAAATATGGGAAGGAAAATTTATGTTACTGAGATTGCAGACTGAAAAATTGTTGACACATTTACAGTAGCAATTATACACTAGAGGATGGAAAGTGATATATATATATACAAGAAGTACATTTAGGTGTAAAATGTATTTGACGTTGTGTGTATAACATTTATAGAGCTGTTCAAATTAATTTTATTGGATTTTTTTTAATGGCTAATAAGACTACAGGAAGATGTAGAGCGCTGTAGAAAACAAGTAAAAATGAACTAAGAGAAATGGAAACTAAAAAAAAAAATCAAAACCACTCACAGGATCCCTCTGCAGACCCAGATCGCTCATGTATTGTATGGTCAGCATATAGTACTGCATTTTTCCTGAAATTTCCAGGCGCTGGACCTGCAGCGATCAGTTGATTATGGAGACTGTTTTTAGTTGAATAATTATCTTGCATTGTACAAGGATGGCGAACCTCTAAAGTATTTTGCGAATGTTCATGATGTTCATCTGCCAGTGCTATTATACTCGGGGAACTCTTCAGAACCAAGAATATAATAAGCGGAGACCCAAGGGAGGGGTGGTAAAATAACAAACACTGATATCTTCCCTCACCTCTCCAGGGTTCAGCCACAGTATCTGGTGCTCCATTGTGGTTCTCTTCTGTTATCTTCTAGTCTTTCAACCTCCTGGGTGACTTCACAGGCCCAGGGTACTGCTGAGGCTTGAGATTGAACATCATGAATGATGCATTCATCAAAACATCATGATATCGACACGATCCACATGACTGCTGAGACAAACCACAGGCCTCACCAGTCCCCAGGCCCGTGACATCACCCAGGAGGCTTAGGCTGAAGCTCCCCATTGCAGATACGCAGCGGAAAAAAAATGCACCGTTTTACAGTACCAGCAAAGTGAAGCAGATTCTGGCTGATCCCATCCACACATTGCAGAAAAAAACGCTAAGGAAAAGCTGCTTTTTGAAAAACGCAGCATGTCAATTATACCTGCGAAAACACTAGCATTTTCACTATAGGTTTAATAAAAGGAGAAAAACTGCAATGAAAAAATGCTGAGGAAAAAAAAACACAAATAAATACTGAAATGGTAATACTAGCTGAATTGGGGGAATAGGTACATAAGGAAAAAAAAAATTCCTGGAGTGTTTTAACCAAATTAATGTACATTATGTCAATTATATGCATAAAATCATAATCAAAAACCAGAGTCATGCCATAAGTCAGACTAGTAATGGTTTTTGGTTCTGATGACACATTCAGTTCATACATGGTTGCTAACATTTAAGACTTATAGTCCAATTTAATAGAACATTCTGGACCAAAATGTAATGAAGTTTATTTAAAAATGTTGCTGTTTTTTACTTTTTAGTTATACCATTTTGGGGAATGTCTATTGCTTTGATCACTTTTTATTCAAATTTTTATCAGAGGCGAAACTGGCAGTTTGGCACTTTTATAAAAATATTTTTCCCGTATGGTGAACACCGTAGAGGAAAAAACCAAGTTTGTAGACCAGGCATTTTTGGACACAGGGATACCTAATGTGTATGCGTTTCACAGTAATTTTCTACTTTTATAGGTATTCTAGGAAAAAGGGGGGGTGATTTGAAGTTTGTTTTTTTATATTTTTAGTTTTTATTAATACTGTATTTGTTTAGACCCCTTGGACCCCCTTGCAGTAATGCAATGCATTGCAAAATATCAGCATATGTATGACAGGCTACCCAAAATGGCAGCGCCCAGTGCGCCACTGGGAAAATGGTGCCTTGTTCAGCTTTGACCGTGGTGCTGGGGGACCTTAATGCGTGTGATTAATGTACAATACAGCATAGACCTGGTGGCTGCTCAGTTCCTGAATGTCCGCCATATTTACATACACGACATCCAACATATGGCGGATGTCGGGAAGGGGTTATGATGGGAGCACAGTGAGTAGAGGGGGAGCTGGTCTCTCTTCACACAGTGAATGCAGAGAGCTTTCTTAGTGAGGTCCACACTGTTTAAGAAAGGTCTCCTGGACTGTAGATGCACGGGCATTAAGGGGTTAATGCTTACACCACTCAAGTGTACTGGTCATGTGACAGAGAGTAATTACTGTGAATGGGGGATTAGAATGGACTGTTTAAGTGGTGCCAAGCTTGGTTTTTTCTCTTCTTCTCCTCCCTCTTGCTTTCCTGCATTTGGGGCTTTAACAGGATTATATCTTCTGTGGTTTAGTTCCCCCTCTTCCTCTTTCCGGCTCTGCACAGTAAGCCTACCTGTTAGGCAGATGGCACACGAGTATATTATGACAGTCCTTTGCTCCAGCCTGGCTACAGAGGGTGATGGCTGGCTGTCAGGCATCCTCTCCCTGCTCCTGGGTCTGGTGAGTCCTTGGGGGCTCAGTTCTTCTCCCTTTCCTGCCCACAGGTGTAGGGTGCCTGTCCTGGCTTCTACTGCCTCTCTGCCTAGCAGTGCAGCGCCATGGTTCCTCCCCCAATTCTGGATGGGACTGGAAGTTTGGCTATTCACGCCCGAACAACCACTTGGCGGCCCTGTTTAGTTACAACTCTGGATGGATCTGCGAGCTGGCTTCTTCCCCTGCTGCCACGTCACCCACCAGTTTGGTTGTGATGGAAGCAGGCCATAACTCGGCGGCGGAAGCCCCTCCTACTCCTCCCCCTTCTTAGCCGTCACCGCTTATCACTGTGCCTAGGGGGAAAGGAACATGCGGCCCCCCTCCCCCATTTCCAATGCTACATCTGTACTACCTGTTTTGGCACCAGCCCCTAGTCCTTTGGAGACCCAGTATGTAGATGCCTGTGGAATTTCAGCCACCTCTTCTCTCTGTTCGTGCATGCCCTCCTGATATTGCACCCCCTAGATCCCGGGGTGAGCATTCCTCATTGGTCCAGTGTTCATGACCGCTCGGGTTAATCTTCAGGAACCTCCTCCCAGGGCTCCAGGTGGTCTCGCCGCCACCAGGCCGCTGAGTGTCGACAATGCTGCTCCTGATATTGTTACAGGTCTTCCAGAAGAAGAAGAAGGTATCGTTCCAGACAGTCCAAGACCTCCCATTGGAGATATCCTTCTTCATCAGATGATTCTATCAGTTCCAGCGGTCACAGCAGGTCATCCAGATGACATGGTTCCAGGTTTGGTTCTACTTGTTCGAACAGAAGGTCGCCTCCTGGGCTGTTACAGCTCACAGTGTTCCGGAGATCGGTTCCCCTGCCTTTCTGAGTGCTGTTGCTGATGCTCCATCTACTGGTAAATTTGGTTTTGCTGGGGTATGGGGGGTGAATAGTGAGGTTGTACCTACCCTGAAGGCCCTTTTGTCCCAACTTAAGTCAGGTTCCAAAGCTTCGGTTGTCCAGTAGTAGTAGTAATTGATGAGGAGTGGGCAGACTGCTCCTTATTGTACATGCCCACATGCCCACAGCCTAATGGGGCTATTAGCAGCAGAGAACTGATAGGACGCCACATATGAAAGTTTATATGGCCCAGCAAAACCCTGCAAATATTTATTTCAACTATTCATGAACTCAGGTACCCTTTTAAATTGTAACTATGCTCTTCTCCTATATTTATCTGTACAGTAGTACAGCAATTTTTGTTGTTTTTCCACTATTTCCGTGCTAGCACTACTAGCTGAGTTCTCTCCCTGCTATGATCTCCAGAAAATGGCTCCTCTCAGTGCATAAATCTTATATAGTGTCTATGATGTCATCACTGTGACCTCACTCCACTTTGTCTGTTTGAGAGATGATCAGGCGATGTTAAAAGCTATAGATGGGTGAACCCCCAAGATTAGTTTCATCTCGGGTGGCTCACTTTCCTGATTTGTTTCAGGTCAAAAGCTCAGATAGCATACCTCCCAACTTTCAAAGGACAGAAAGAGGGACAAAATATGCGGCGCGCTATGCACGCTGTGGCAAATTTAGCTCCACCCACTTCTACGTTGACTCCACCCATTCTCATCTATTTTTCCATCCACCCCCACACAATATAATGCTCCTACAGTCAACCTAATATTATATTCCCACACATTATAATGTTCCCCTCCAATTGCCCCACAGTATTAAGTCCCTCTCCTCATGCCCCAGTTTAAACTGGCGGAAACTAGAGGAGGACATTAAACTGGGGCAGCTGGAGGGTGGCATTAAGCTATGGGGCAGCTGGAGGGTGCCATTAAACAGTGGGGGTAGTTGGAGGGGGACATTAAATGTCCCCTTCATCTACCACCAGCTTAAGCCCCCCTTCATCTGCCACCATCTTAATGTCCCCCCTTCATCTGCCACCAATTTAATGTCTTCCCTTCATCTGTCACCAGCTTAATGCCCCCTTCATCTGCCCCCAGTTTAATGTCCCCCTTTATCTGCCACTAGCTTAATGTCCCCCTTTATCTGCCACCAGTCTTAATTGCCCCCTTAATCTGCTTTCAATTTAATTGCCCGTTCATCTGCCCCAGTTTAATTGCCTCCTTAATCTGCCTTCAGTTTAATTGCCCATTCATCTGCCCCCAGTTTAATTGCCCCTACATCTGCCTTCAGTTTAACTGACCCCTACATCTGCCCCCAGTTCCTCCCTCTTGCTCACACATGCTATCTCTTCGATCACTCTCATTCCCAGCAGTTTTCTTCGTAACATCACAGTCTGTCCCGCAGTATCCAGAATAGCTCCGCCCACACGAGTCTGATCACATGGTCATGACGTCATCAAAGGTCCTTTAGCCCACTAGGATTTAGCATCTACCATTTAGCCTTTGCTCTCCCCTAATAAAGTTTGTTAACAGCAAAACACTTCAGGGGCATAGCAGGGCAAATTGTAAGCTATGTGGGACCGCGGGACAGCAGTGTGAAATCGGGACTGTCCCGCCAGATGCGGGACGGTTGGGAGCTATGAGATAGAACCAGAAATGAAATTATTATACTCTGGTGTCTGTATACTCGGTGTTATGGGTTTTTGTGTTTTTTATACCTTTTTATTTATGTAGTATGTTTATATATTATGCTCACATTATTTGTATTAATGGATTGCTGTTAGTATTTATTTATAGATGTACCTATACTTCATTTATGGAATTATTTGATTATCTATTGTGTTTTTGTGCACAGATGTATTATTCTTCTAACTATTAGGTAACATACAAACTGTATCACTTAGGATTAATTGATTTATATATATATATTTATAATCATATTTTAAGAACTTATCACATTTGGTCGCTATTCACACTCTGTCTCTCTCTAATTTATGGCAGGGTTTCTATTTCCAAAACCGATGAACTTTTTAACCAGATAGGAACACCACTGGTGTGCTGATGTGCCCACCACTTAATTTTTCCCTTCAAATGCTGTACTTTTAACTCCTGCTCACCACTACCACACAAACAGGAAGAAAATAAAAACTTACAGCTTCTTATAATATCATTGCCATGTTGGTGCGGCATCTACTCCCAAAAAGGGATAATTTGTCAGTTTCAACCCAAAATCCACTTTACTTTTCAACCAGGCATACTACTGATCTGCCAGTTTGCCAAGATATTTTTCTTCAAATTCTGCTACCACTGCCACAATGTTGGAAAAATAAAATAAAACCCATTGTTTTTTCCACTACCAATGCTATGTTGGTGTGGCATCTGCTCTCAAAAGGGCCACAATCTGCCACAAAGTTTTCAATAAATTCTGTAGTTGAACTTGTCATTCCTCCTCACCACAGCCACTGTTGGCATAACTCAAACAATTCAACCTATTACTTCTTCCAGTACAGCTTATGAATAATACACAGACAGGCACCTTCCCAAATTTTGGAGCATTTAAAATTTTTTTAAGTGTACAAAAGTGACAGTGAGTTGTATAGTTAAACAAGCAGTTTGTGTTCACTGCAATTATCCGTTTTCCCGTAGACATATCGGTCAGTGGCGTAAGTACCAAGGCAGCTGCCACAGGGCCCGTGACCTTAAGGGGCCCAGCAGGCCCCTGGTTATTTATTTATTTATTTATTTTTTAGGCATTCACTGCTGAAGTAACCCCAGCAGGTAACGGCCCCTATTTACTTACCGATCCCTGCTCCGCTTCTTCTGCATCCCATATCATGTCGCTGGGGCCCCCTGGAGGGCAGAAGGGGAAGCGGAGATGGCTGTGAGCAGGAGCAGGGATCGGTAAGTGAGGCCGTGGTCCCGCAGCAAGATTATTTGTTGGACGAACACCAACAAATAGTGCTATCATTATTCTCTGTGGTCTATGAAGACCCCGGGGTATAATGAACGGCGGCCCAGGGTCGGTGAGCGAACATATCAAAAAAAGTGTTACTCACATCTTAGTTATTTAGGGTCCTATGAGTGCTGACAGTGTCACATATGTTTTAAGCCAATTTAAACTCAAAATCAAAACAAAAATTTGTCCCAAACTAAAATTATTTGGCCTGAAATTGGTCAGAGTGATCCCAAACCTGAAACAAAACTTCAGAGGTTCATCCATCTTTAATGGTGACTAACTGCTCTTTTTGGAAGTAAGCACTTGTCAGAGCACTTAGAGGGGTGGTAGTGATGTTTTTTAGCATGAGGCCTTGTGATTTCAGAGTACAGCCCTATCTTTATACATTAGTTGATCTACAAGATCAGTAGACGCTGGCAGTGAAAGGATTCCAATTATTCCTGTATGATCTATGATCCATGGCTCGGAATTTGTCCAGTGTTTCCTGATAGATGAGTGTTTAATTATGAATTCAGAATGATCATGTAATGTCTGCCCTGTCCTAAAGCATTTAGCAGAATGTTTTATCCTTTCTTGTTTTAAGCACTTATGATATGAAATATTTTTTTTTCCTTTGCCTACAATTAGCAGTTAAATATTGGATTTGGAAAGCCAGCAGACAATTTGTCTTATTCGATATAACTTCCACTATTTTAGTTTGCACATTATCATTTATTGCAGATATTGAATTTTCAACCTTCTTGTGTACACCAGCCTTATATCTTCAGTCCAACAGCGTTGCCTTTTGAATGCATGTTATGCTTCTTAGTATTTATGTTCATGGTTAAAAACCTAACTATAAAACAAATGGATTTGAAAAACATTGTGTGGTAATTGCAATTTTTTTTACCCTCAGGAAAAGATAAAAAGCAATTTAGTACAATGACTGAGCATTATACCAAACAAAATTACATGCTTAAATCTCGCTCTCCGCACTTCCTGCACTATGCTTGAGCCTGAAGTATGTCTGTGTTAAGCCTTTCTTGATAAATTGCTGTGTTCTAACCATGAATGAAAGGGCAGGCTATACGCTTACATTGATAAATGAATTGTACTCTATTATTCCTTATGGTTCTGCCTTAGAAAATACCAATGAGTAAATGAAAGCTTTATCCGGCTTATTAGTATTATTCTTAAAAGTAATATTAGCAGTGGAGGAATAATATTATAGGATAAAGGATAAATAATTCTCATCAGTAAAGCTGTCGTAGTCAGCTCAGCATTATTCTCACTCAATTCTTACCTTACCTGTTTTTACTGTCTCATCTGTCATAAAACGGTGGTAGAGTGACTGATGTACATGGAGATCCGCCTGTGTCTGTTTCTATTCACTCTAGATGTAAAAAACATGATGGAAGCTTTTTTTCCAGCATGTCTGTTTACGTTTCTAATAGAAGAAAAGGTAGTACTTGCAGAACTTTTCCTTCCATTAAAACAAAGCTACATTAGAATGAATGGGAACTAATAATATGCCCTTAGTAGTGTATAAGCTAATAGGATGTCTATGCTGTAGGGTCTCAGCCAATGTTACGTTAGGTTCACAGTAGTGTTCGGGTTTCCGTCCTTCGGGTCCCGAAAGACTGAGACCCTGTCTGCTTAAGAAGCCATAGACTATAATGGGGTCCACCAGGTTTCCACTGTTTTTATACTAAAACCAGCAGAGAGAAAAGTTCTTGCAGGACTTTTCTCTCTGCCGATTTTAAGCGGAATCTGAGATGGAGTCTCCTACAGAGACTTGAACGCTAGTGTGAACCTAGGGTTACATGGGGTACAGGTCATGTCTCCAGGACGTATTTATATTGTGCTATTATTAGGCAACAGAGTGCATGATCACAGACTTAGGGATACTTTGAGGTTTGGACCTCAAATTTGCTTAGGATCCAAGTACAAGTGCTATTATATTCTGGGGTCTACTTAGACCCTGAGTATAAGAGCGTTATACATACCTTGTCTCACCTCTCCTAGGCATGCTTGCGGTATCCAGCATTGCCCCAGTGGCCTTTTCCAGCCTCTTGCTCATGTTATGCACCCCAGGATCACCACTGAGGCCTGTGATTGGGCCTCAGCGGTCATATGGGGTATGCGGACATCATGACACAGGGTCAAAGTATCATTTCAGCCAGAAGAGGATGCTATGGGACCACCAGACATTGCCTAACCTCTCCTTGGCATCCTCAAAGTGGGTATACCTAATTTTCACTTACCTGCCTTGGACCTCTAGTTATTGTACTCTGGTTTATCAGCCATTGCTACCTAGGATTTCTATAAATAGCCATTTTGTAGTTACATCTATGTAATATTAAACACTTTGTCTAAAAGTAAAACGGAATAATCTATATTTCTGAATAAAAAAGTGTCCTCATGTGCATTTAATGACTTGAAGATTTGCCTGGCCTTTGTATCTGAGGCATATGCCTTCTGTATGTCTTTGCTAGTTTACCAGAGCTGACATCTCAGATTCAGAAGACAGATTGTTCTGCTCTAAAAAGAAAGAAGTGTTGGTCTAGTCTTACCTTTAGGAAAATTATTTTTCTAAACCATAAATTGTTGAGTAATATATCTTAGTCTTTATGGATGCTTGACACCAGATGAAACACTATTTGTGATTTCTTGCTTGAGGGGTTCCTACCATCCAATGTTTTTTCTGCAAATTATATGTAAATGTGGTCCTATGTTCTAAAGAGAATCCAAAATAAGTCCAAAAATTACAGATGGAATGCAAAGCTTGACTGTATCAAGTTCAATCACAGCACATTGCTGTAAACTAACAGCATAACAAGACCATTCTAGACAAAAGGAATTTCCCAAGACAGACAACTCCTTTAATGCCAGAGTAAAAGCATCTCTAAAATGTGATCTATATTTATATCACTTTTTGTAACTCCCCACTGGATCTATTGATAAGTACCTGCATTCCCCTGTATTATAATTTATAAAGTAGTGCTGTAATTATTCCCTTCCTATTATTTTATTTACTTATATAGCGCCATCATATTCCGCACCAGTCTACAGATAGTCAACTTCTATTCTTATGCTCAAATTCTGTATTATCTACTGCTCCACATTGGAAACATGAGGCAGGAAGGGATTAAGAAAAGGCCAAAGTTAACCAGTTCTAAATACAGGATGCCACAGCACTAAAGATGGACGAATCTCAAGTTTTGTTTCATTTCACGGTTGCAGTTAGGTCCCATGATTCATTTTGGTCCTAATAAAGCTGTTCCAAACTGGAGTTTAAATTGGCTTAAAAAACAGTGTAGGGGTTTGTAAGTTCCACACATTTGTTACTTTGCAGAAAAAAATTGTATAAGTGTGTCTGGTTGAAAAGTAATGAAGTGGTTAATAAAACAAAAAAAATTATCTTTTTCTGGTAGCAAAATGCTGCACCTATATGGCATTGGTACTGGAACATGAAATTGTTTTATTTTGTTTTTATTACACCTAGTGTGGCAGTGGCAGACTTTCATTGTATCGGATAAAGCACCAACATGGCGGTATTGGAAGAAGTGATGGGTTTTATTGTTTATTATACCAACAGTATGGTAGTAGAGGCGAAAATTTTAAAATTGTGGTAGAACAGCAACATGCCTGTGTGAAAATGGAAGTAGCCACACTAGAAGTTATTAGTACAAAATCTGAAGAACATCTGGCTGATGTTGGTTGTGGCGGTAGCTGTGGCATCAGTGACAATATAGTATGAAAGAGAATGTGATGGATCAGGCCAATGGAGATTATGTATGGCTGTATAGGGTAGGAGGTAGCACCAGCAGTTCAGTAAATAGTACTTGATACAGGGAAAGAGATGCAGCGCAGATTAATTTGTGTCAGCCAGAGGCGTGTGAAAATCCTCATGGATCTATGGCTGATTTCTGCAAAAAATATTTTTTTTTCACAGTTCTAGTGCCCAATTTGCCCTGTCTAGGTGTTACAACGCTGACAGCGGCACTGAACACTCTCTCAGCCATTATGCTTTGAGTCTGAAGAGACAGTCTTTGGGGTGGGCTAGGAGGAACTGGAGTAGATGGATAGTGTCATGCCTTCAGCAATATGTCATGAGTTAATTGTAATAGCTCCATCTAATGGCTGTTTGTGCAAATAGCAAATCATCATATCATTCCCTGTATGTCCCACTAGAGCTACTGTAGTTCCCACCTATGACCTAATGACATTATCAAGTCAGCTCATCAGTGGTCATTTCACTTGGAACTTGTTGTTCAGCTAGCAGCATCCATTCCCATCTTCCTCGTCTAGACCTACAGTAGCATCGCTGGTATGTTCAATTTGCTACCCAGCACTATAGTTTGTGTTTATGCACATTATGTTTGCATGTCTCCTGGTGTAATTTCTCAGCCCATAGTTACTATAGCACATGTACAGTTTATGTCTATGGATGTTCCTCATCTCCGTACTACCCTACTGTATACATCTTGTATTTCATACATATGTCTGTGTATACATTGGTTTTTATTATAGTGTGTTGCTACATGCTTGTATGCATTAGTAAATGCATTATCTTTCTGTTTCCCAGTTTCACCCTATCCTTGTAATAAAAGTTATTTTGGACATTGCTCCAGTCAATGAATTACTAGGAAGGAGTTTAGCTGCATGTCGACTTATGCCTCACACATAAGGAGGACAGAACAGATAGGCCCAAGCTGGAACTGGGCCCCTACCTACATTGTGCCATTTACAGTGGTATATTTTATGTGGCAGAGATCGTTGAGGCCCCCTCAGGTTCCAAGTTTGAATAGCAACTGCTACATCTGCAGCCCCCCTATAGCACTAGCAACTGGCCTTGTTCCATTGGTGGACTGTCACCACTGTCATTTAAAACATTGACCCAGTGGGGCATGAATGTCATGTATTGTCCCTCCACAGAATTGCTACTTCATGTGTCAACTGTGACATGCACCTTTCCCCACACTGACGTATTCAAGAAGCTGGAGGAGGAGAATCAGACTGTGATGTTGATGGACGATGACTATGCGAGATACGAATGTGGCCTGGCTACAAGGAAGATCACAGGGAGAAAGTATGATGGTTTTGCCTTCCACTGCCAATTCTATTTTGCCAAATGATCTGGTGATGTCTTTTCATACAATTACGAAGAGACATAGTTCCTACATGAGTGCCCGCACAGCCACAACTTATTTTCTGCTTGCAGATCTTGCATGGTGTCATGGATATGTAGTTTGGGAATGTACGAAATGACCCCACATACTGTAGCTACTGCCAACACCACAAGCAGCACTGGAAATGTATCTGCCAGTGCCACTACTAACCACCAGTTACTCAGTTAGTACCATACAAAGTGCTCTCCATTAATGCAGTGGGTTTAAAAAAAAATTATTTGGCAATCAAAAAGTTACTAACAGCATATCAGACAGATGTAGAAAAACCATGGACTACTGCAAAAATTTATAGTAAAAATTAAAAAGGGATTTGCCACACCAAATGTGACTGGCCAGTCAGTCTGTATGTAAGACAGTGGAAACTAAAATGCAGAACTGTCTATGATTCCCCTTCCTCTATTTGTCTAAATTAAAGGGGTTGTCCAGTTTCAGTAAATAAATAGTTTGTATATACAATTTTCCAATATATTTTCTGTATCACTTCCTCACAGATTTCTCTGTCACAACACAGTAATGAGACATCAGTCTTGTAATCATTTTGACCTGAGAGGCTCAGGTGGCAATTTTTTACTGGTTCATCCAAAACAAAACGCAAAACCTTCATACGTTAGAAACAGAACTTTTTGAAATATGTGGGTCAAATCTGGTTTATTAAAGAACCAGTTCATAGGTCTCTGCATAGCACCTGGCCTAGAGACATGTTACTGTATATCAGATTGACTTTCAAAGCATTTTAGCTACAGACAGTAAAATTAGTGAGTGACTAATCTTACTGCATGAAAAAAAAAAGTAAAAAAAAAAAAAAAGTTATATTCTAGTAATTCTTTGTATCTCCACCAGTTTTGCCCGAAAACAAAATTGTTGCAGGGCATTCCTTTTTGGAGTAGGGTTGGTGTTATGTTTATTTTATTTTTTACTTAATTTTTCTTATCTTTTGTCCCTTACAGATGAACTTCATAATTTTATGTATATTTTTTTAACAACCTTTTTCACTGTAACTGCAGGGCCCGTTTAAACCTGTCCTGTAAATATACAATGTTGTGGGATTTAAAGACCTGAATTTCCCACTGTATATATATGAAGGGCAGCCTTTAAGTGGTTAATCATCATTATCCCTACAAATGTTCGTAAACAAGATGCTTTCAGTATTACACCTATAAATCTAATTTCATTGCAAATGTGTAGAAACTAGTTTGTCATAGCATATTTATAGCCTTATATTTCTAATATAATTTAATATTATGAAAATAGCAAATCATCGTACTATAGAAAGTTTACACTGCCAAGTTTTCCCGGGAGACTTTAGTAATCAGACTGTGATTTCTCTCGCCGATTTTAGTGATAATTTGAGCATTTTCTGTGCTCTAGTACAGTACAAAATAGCAAAGTACAATTTCACGCATTATTAAATCACATAAGAATCCTTATTCTTTTATTTATTCCTTAGATTGGTTTATTTTGCTTTAGCTGCTTAAATGCATTTCATGGTGCAGTAAATTACAGGAAAACAAGAGCAAAAGCAAAGGTGAGCCTGTAAAAAAAGATGACAGCTGCAGCTGTTTCAGTATGGTGCAGCTATTAAAAGGTCTCTGCAGAATTTTGTCAAGGGGATTTATTCAAGAGTATGGACAAAAATGTGCACTTACTGCATATAGTTGATAGTTTGAAGATCCACAAAGAGTACAAAGAAAAGGGTGGAAAAAAGAAAATACTGCACTCACCAAGAAGATCCAAGTGTAGATCCTTTATTGAAATCCATAAAAAACGGCACGCATTGCAGGGATCAACCCCTTTCTCAAGTGTATAACAAAGTGATCCCCTTTCACTCCATAACAGTGTCCTCACAACAGTGCGCTATACACAGAAACCCCTCATAACAGCATGTCATCCGCCAATACCTATAAATGTTATCCACAGATCTCCCATAATAGTGCATCAACCATAGAACCCCATAAGTGTAGTTTGAGTCAACCACAGATCCCCCCATAACAGTGTGTCATTCGCAGATCTTTCGTATGGCTAAGGCCCCATGTAGCGGGTCAGAGTGAACGCGCTGCGGGAAAAACCACGGCGGAACCGCATCGCTGTTTTTCCCGCATTGCCTTTCACATAAAGTCTGCTGATTTCTAGAAATCAGTCCATGGTCATGTGATGGACATAGGTGCAGTTTGTTACAATCACAGCACAATTATAATACATCTGTCTTGTAACGAGCTGTGTACCTGTGTGTCCATCACATGACTATGGACTGCTTTTAATCCACTGGAAGTAAAGAATGGCAGCAAGCAGAGATCTAGAAAACCATGAGGAACTGAACCACAGCATTTCCATTGCAGGTATTTTTCTGCAATGTGTGGGGACTGTAAAAAGTTGCATATCAACTTCTGATATGTTTTTTATGTTCTATTGTGAATAAAATATGGTTATATGAGATTTCCAATTCATTGAATTCTTGTTTTCTTTACACACTGTTACAACTATTTTGGAATTGGGATTGTATATTCTGTCATTAGGAGCACAGCAGGGACCACACACAATTCATATTCCATCATAAAGGACAGCATCTCAAGGGCCACAGACTGAAGACATCCAAGTCAATGCATCCAGTGTTTCCCCAGTACATAGTGAGTTTACCACTACTCAGGGTGTTGAATACATTGCAGTAGTTTTGAGCTGACTTCCTCACAGTGATGGCAGAAGAAAGGATTCTTTGACATTAGCTGCTCCTTGTCAGTGTCAGCATAGGACTACCAGGTGGCTCCTAATGATGCTACACAGATTTAAGACAGTGTCTCAAAGAAAAAAACTGATTTATGGCCACCTGCAGGCTAAGCCCCGTATAGTGAAATGCAGCTAAAAAATGCTGTGAAAACCTGTAACATTTTTCTACTGCATTTTTACTGAGATTTTTCTTCCCCCATTAAATTTATAGGCACATAGTATCACATATAAGCTCAAAGACATGCATACTCCATGTTTAAAAAAAAAAAAAAAAATAAAAAAAAATATATATATATATTAAAAAAAAAAAATAAAAATTAAAAATATATATATATATATATATATATATATATATATATATATATATATATATATTCTTTCAATAAACGTGGTTTCCTCCCATTTTTCATAACCAACCAGATGCAATAAAGCAACAGCCTGGCATTACAAGGTTGGGAAAAAAACATTTTTTGGGCTTTCCCAGCCTAATAAAATCAGCCAGCAACCACCCCAGTACCCAACCATCGCTAGGTGTTTAGATACTGGACCTAACCCAGCTCTTCCTGACACCCCTTATTACTGTGGGTACTGTGGAAATAATGGGGGGTTAGTGTTAGCTTATTTAACAACACTAAGCCCTGGTATAGTAATGTATGCTGTCAGACAGGGACCATTACTAAGGCAGTAATGTTAAACACACACACATTGAGAAATAAATAAAACACCCCCACACAACTCTCATTGACCATTTTATTGAAAACAAATACATGGTATTCAAAATCCACTGATTCTGCAAAACAAAAACAAACAAAAATATGATTATACTCACCTTTCCTGAGTTCAGCAATGCTTCCGCTCTCTCAGGCACTAAACTAGCCAACTACAGTTCATTGGCTGATTTACTGTAAATGAGCTTGCATGAATTACTAGAGCTCACTAACTGATCAACTCTAGTAACCCTTTGTTTTTGGTGCACAGAGATGAAGATGTGACACTGTAGTGCTTCTCGTGGGCTCATTGCACCAAAAGGAGGAGTCCCTGCACTTATGGTTAGCCATTATCAATGAACCCTTTCTATTGCAGTAAAAGGAGTTAAGGGTTGACTGACTAGCCCTGAGAACTGGGGTTAGTTACAGTTAACGTACAAAGATCCTCCAATACAGTGACACCACTTATAGCAAAAGGAGTCCCTGCACTCAGGGTTAGTAGAAATCAAGTTTTGACCATGATTAAACCCTTCTAGTGCAGTGACTCCTGCTCTAAATATACTTAATATCGGGGGCTCTTACAATGGTTACACATGGTCTTTGGCTGATAACTGAGTAACCCTTCATAGTGGGGAACTCTAGTGGATGGAACCCTTTGTTACATGCACACTTGTTAAGCAGTATCACTGAAGCTCTGTTCAGAGACAAAATCAGAAGTGGCGAGGACAGCATTACATCAGGAAAAAGGCACAAGTAGCTTAATAATTGTGGCCCTATTTTCGTAGAGTTGGACCCTTGTTAATCTGAGAACAAAAGGCTGATGCCTATTTGGCACTTTGTACATCATAGGCCTTGATTACTCTGTGTACAGATCTGCACATCTCCATTCAAGTGGAGCATGGTGTAGGAAAATTCCTAAGGGTGGGGCCCCAAATGGCGGGAATGCCACGGCAAAATCAGCGGCATTTTACAGTTCCTGCAAAGTGGATGGCGTTCTAGAGAATCCCATCCATCCACTCATTGCAGAAAAATACACGCAGTGGAAATGCTGCGATTTTCAAAACTGTTGCAGTCCCTATAGGTATAATTGAAGCAGAACTGTCCACAGAGGAAACCTCTGTGGACTTTTTGAAAAGCTCAGCAAGAAAAACCACGATGCATTCCCGCATGACCTGCTACATGGGCGTTTAGCCTAAAGGGGATTTCTGCTTTTATAACAATAAAAAAAAAAAACCATTGTGATAATTAACACCTTCCCGCTCAGCAATGTACAATTACATCATGCTGAGCATATAGATAAACGCACCAAACCAAGGGGTTTCCATGGTAGCCAGGAGGCCGAGCAATGGCCACCTCTGACTGCCTATAGGAAACCTATGTGCTAAGTGCTACAGTACTTTGTATTGCAGTACATTGCAATACAATGTATTGGGACAGTAAAGTATAAAAAAATAAAGTTCAAAAAAACAACTTTCAAATGAAAAAAAAAAAAAAAATGTAAACAAAAAAAACCCCTAACATATTAGGAATTCCCATGTGCATATAAGTCCCCACTGTCCAAAAATAGCATTTATCCTGTACGGTGAAAATCGTACAAATGTGCAAAATGTATTTTGGTCACCTTGCTTTCCCCAAAAAATAAAAAAGTGATCAAAGAGTGATACATTCCAAACATTGGTACCAATAAAAAGTACAACTTGCTCCACAAATAAAGAGTCCTTACTTATCTCCATCAACAAAACAGTATAAAAATTATAGGTGTCAGAACATGGTAACCCCAGGAAAACTTTTCTTTGAAAATGAACAGTTATTTCATTTGTAAACGTAATAAAACATAAAACCAATATAGTATAGAATAGTAATGATCCATCGGACAAAGTTACCATGCCATTTTTAATGCAGAGTGAATGCCGTGAAAACATAATGCAAAAAAATGGCACAATTGTGTGTTTTTTCACGGACCCAAAAAAAATGTTAAAAGCTAAATCAAAACATACACACGTGGACAAAATTGTTGGTACCCCTCGTTTAAAGAAAGAAAAAACCACAACGGTCACAGAAATAACTTGAATCTGACTAAAGTAATATATAAAAATTCTATGAAAACGAACAAATGAAAGTCAGACATTGCTTTTCAACAATGCTGCAACAGAATTTTTAAAAAAAGAAAACTCATGAAAACAGGCCTGGACAGAAATGATGGTACCCCTGAAAATAATGTGATCAAAGGGACATGTTAAATCAAAGTGTCTATCAAGGTGTAAATCAAGGCATCACAGGTGTCTACAATCTTGTAATCAGTCAGTGGGCCTGTATAAAGGGCTACAGATACTCACTGTGCTGCTTGGTGACATGGTGAGTACCACACTCAACATGTACCAGAGGAAGCAAAGGAAAGAGTTGTCTCAGGAGCTTAGAAAGAAAATTATAGACAAGCATGTTAAAGGTAAAGGATAGAAGACCATCTCCAAGCAGCTTGAGGTTCCTGTGACTACAATTGCACATATTCAGAAATTTAAGATCCATGGGACTGTAGCCAACCTCCCTGGACGTGGCCACAGGAGAAAAATTGATGACAAAGCATCAAGAAGGATAATACGAATGGTAACAAAAGAGCCCAGAAAAACTAAAGAGATTAAAGGTGAACTTCATGCTCAAGGAACATCAGTGTCAGATTGCACCATCCGTCATCGTTTGAGCCAAAGTGGACTTCATGGGAGACGACCAAGGACGACACCATTGTTGAAAACAAAATCATAAAAAAGCCAGACTGGAATTTGCCAAACTACATGTTGATAAGACAAAAAGCTTCTGGGAGAATGTCCTATGGACAGATGAGACAAAAATCAAAATTTTTGGCAAGGCACATCAGCTCTATGTTCACAGATGGAGGAGGCTCTGTTATGTTCTGGGGCTGCTTTGCTGCATCTGGCACAGGGTGTCTTGAATCTGTGCAGGGTACAATGAAATGTCAAGACTATCAAGGGATTCTAGAGAGAAATGTGCTGCCCAGTGTCAGAAAGCTTGGTCACAGGTCATGGGTCTTGCAACAGGATAATGACCCAAATCACACAACTAAAAACACCCAAGAATGGCTAAGAGGAAAACATTGGACTATTCTGAAGTGGCCTTCTATGAGCCTGTATTGCCAAATGAAAAACAGATTCTTTGGATTCCGTGTAATAGAATAAAGTTATAGAGTAAACACACTGGACTATCCCCAATAGCTTAACATTTTATTAAGAATAGTATAAGAAGATAGAAAAAGGTCTTACAACAAAGAAAAGTATAGCAAAAGGTCAAAAGGTCTTACAACAGGGAAAAGTATAGTAAAAAGGTCTTACAAGAAGGAAAAGTATAACAGATATTAGAAGGTATAATCAAACCTTGCAATACAGCGGGTATAGCAAGGTGCAATTAAATATCAAAGTCAATCAAACTATGATATAATCAAATACTTACAACACTTAAAAGTATCAGAAAGTATATCAAATCAACCCTTGCAATAAAGCAAGATATAATCAAATATCAAAGTCAATCAAACTATGATATAATCAAATACTTACAACACTTAAAAGTATCAGAAAGTATATCAAATCAACCCTTGCAATAAAGCAAGGTATAATCAAATATTAAAGTCAATCAAACTATGATATATATTCAACACTTACAATACAGCAGGTATAGCACGGTAATCAAATCAAATACTTACAACACTGCCAAGCTTCATAAATAAGGGTATCTGTAGGAAGCATCACTCAGCCATGCCACAGGTCTCAGCATGCAGCATCAACAGTTGTCCCCAATGATCTGCTATCAAGAAATGCAACTACCATGCTGAGGGATGTTTCCCCTTTGTGTAATTAAGTGGGTGGTTACAGAAGTGATACACCTCTATATGGCCTTATTCATCTCCAAGCTCATATTCATGTGGAAGGGGCCAGTTTTCACTTGAATATGTCTCGTGACATACATTCTTCAAACAGAGTTGCTCCTTTGATTTAATTACTATGGACATGCAAATATAACCTGTTGATCTGGTTGGTGTAGATATGTAGATATCATCTTAGACAGCGTTGATCTAATCTGTATAGGTATGTAAATATCACTTCAGACAGCGTCGTTGATCTAATTAGTATGGACATACAAATATAACCTGTTGATCTGGTTGGTATAGATATGTCCTTAAACAGAGTCTTCTGATCTAATCTGTATAGGTATGTAAATATCACTTCAGGCCAACTTGATAGAGTGTGTAGATATTACTTTATACTGGGTTCAAATTAAGGTTACTTATGGCCTGGCTATTATAAACATCTTGTCATGAGCAGCCATTTTATCAAGGGCAGCAATTTTTCATTACAGAGCCCTGACCTAAATCCTATTGAGCATCTTTGGAAGGAGGTGAAACATGCCGTCTGGAAAAGGCACCCTTCAAACCCAAGACAACTGGAGTAGTTTGCTCATGAGGAGTGGCCAAAATACCTGCTAAGAGGTGCAGAAGTCTCATTGACAGTTACAGGAATCGTTTGATTGCAGTGATTGCCTCAAAAGGTTGCACAACAAAACATTAAGTTAAGGGAACCATCATTTCTGTCCAGGCCTGTTTCATGAGTTTTGTTTTTTTTTAATTCTGTTGAAGTATGATTGAAAAGCAATGTCTGACTTTCATTTGTTCATTTTCAAAGAATTTTTATATATTATTACTTTTGTCAGATTCAAGTTATTTCTGTGACCATTGTGGGTTTTTCTTTCATTAAACGAGGGGTACCAACAATTTTGTCCATGTGTGTATGTAACCCAAAATGGTGGCAAATGAAAGTACAACTTGTCACCCTAATAAGCCCTCACACAGCTATGTTGACAGAAAAATAAAGTTATGAATTTTGGATGGTGGGAAAGGAAAATGAAAAAACTATTTTCTGGGTTTAAATTCTTCACTATTTTCAAAAATACTTATATACTGTCATTGTATGAAAAGAGTCTTTGAATCCACAAGCTAAATAAGTGAACAACTATATCGACTTCTGAGTTGAAATAAGAACATGATTTTGCAGCCTTTGCATGTAAACAAAGTGCTTCTGCATTTTGAAAATCATGAGGGTCATTAAAGTCAGACCCATAAACCGCAAGTAATGGTATTTCCCAGATTATGCATTTTATTTTTTTTTATTTTATTTTCGTAGATCAGAAGGAGATACTTGTGAAGAGTGTGTTTTTTTTTTAAAAAAAAAAAAAAAAACACAGGACATAAGGAAAAAGACATTAGAAAAAAGCGTGATATTTCACTGTTTGTGGTTTTAATAAATTGGGGTTACATTCTTTTTAAAGGCTATGCATGCTTTCCTGGAGATTTTTTCCCAGAATGTAAAAACAAAGAAAACTGTGCCTCTAACACCATCTATTGGGAGGTAGTACTGGCGTAATTTTACTTTTTCCAGCAGAGAGAAATAATTTGCCTACCTGTAGCCATTATTTTAAAAAACGATCTGACAGTTTTTCTGACAAGTCTGTTTTAGTAAATGTGTTCCCTATGATGTAACAATTCTAGAGTTTTTCTATATCTTGTGCTGTCCTTTGTTTGGGATATATCTCATACTCTGACATTGTTCAGTGCTGATAATTTCACACTCTGTAGAGAACTCTAGGAGGAATAACCGAGGCTTGACGCAATTAGCTATAGAAAAAGATGTTCCAGAATTATTTCAAAGAGGATACATACAACTAATTACAAAAACAGACGTATAAAAAGCTGCAGATCCCCTTAAAATCATTTACTGCAGTGGAAAATGTTTGATTTCTCAACTTTTTTCCTCCCCATTTTCAAAAAAAAATAAAAAATTTCCACATAGCTATATGAAGTCTTTTTTCTTCAGGAAAAATTGCACTTCTGAATGGCACCATTAAACATTCGATAAAATGTATTGGGGAGCTGAGAAAAAAAATGGATGGGGTGGAAATGAAGTTGCAATATTTTCTTAGGGTATTTACTGTACAGTACGAATTAGTTTTTGATGTGTTAATACTTTGAAAAAAAAAACTGTATAGGGAGCTGTGTAATGGCACTTTTTTTTGTGGGACAAGAGGTCATTTTTGGCTAGGGCTACACTGACATTTGTTGCAAACTTAAAATCGCACTAAAGTCGCGCAACAATTAATTACAATCTTTACAGTATTTTAAAAAAGCAAAAAACAAGCAAGCCATCACTGATGCATCCATGTTGCAGCAACATTGCAGCAAAATTACACTGTGCGACATTGCGTCGTATTAAAGTTGTGCAATTTTAATGCAATATTTAATTGCACAACAAATGTTGCTGTGTGGCCCTAGTCTTAATTGGTACCATTATAGAGTGCATGCAACTTTTTGATCAATTTTTATTCAATGTTTTGTTGGGAGAAGATACTTAGAAATGGTTATTTGCACATTTTTTTCTGGTACAGCATTCACTGTACAGGTTACATTTTTATATTTTAATCATTCAAGCATTTTCAGACATGGCAATATATATTCTTTAGTTTTATTTTTTTTTTTCTCTAAAATGGAGAAAGTGCTATTAATTTTTTTTATATTTTTGAAAACGTTTAAATTTTTAGTTCCCCAAGGGGTTTGAACACTCATACAATATACCACATTTCTTGTGTATTGAAGTATTTTGTAAGTGTCAAACTTTTACTGAAACCTGATAGTGATGATTGACTCCAATTTGCTGGCATCCATGTGCTGAAATGGCTTAGATACTGTGGTCATAATTGGCCATGGCATCAAAGTGGTTAAACAGCAGCAATTGGTGCTAGCACTGTTTAGAGCTGTTACTGGCAGGTACCATCTGTACATGAAGAGGACTCTGCTCATGGGCCTACTCTATATTCTCCCACCCGACATTATGGTGCAATGTATGTCAAATGTTGGTAAGTGCTTAATATATTACATGTAAAGACATCTGATCTGAGGTTGACAGTAAATTCTTATCCTAAAATGAGAGAACCTTAGAACTTTCCCATTTGAGGGAAAGTACACAAGGTCAGGTTTTCTGATGCAGGTCTTTGAAACCACAAACAAATATATAAATAAGGGATTTCCACTTCGTTTAATGTTTTTCCAAAGAAGTGTTGAATTTTATTGTTAACACGTAACAAGTTTTTCATGCAGAGTAATTAGTAGTAACGTTTCGGCCCACCGGCCATCATCAGACTCTACAAAATATATCATATTAAACACTGTAAATATGACATATAAGTGATTATGACCAGAAAGTGAAAAAATATAGTTATACATATTACAGATTACTAGTTACCCTTTCAGATAATTAAAAAGTGTAGAAAACATTTCACATCATCCAGTAAACCGTCTTTACGAGTTATACCATCCCCAATATATAGTATATAAAGTGTACATAATCTTCCAGTGCCCCCAATCATAACATGTTACAAAAAATATATAACTGGTTCAAATTTCAAATATCACATTCTAACCCAAGTGACTACATGGATATTCATAATGTGGTATAAATTTCCAGATTATCATCGGTCCAGTGGTCAATGTCCCATATAATGATGTCTGAAAACGTAAGGTAAAGGAAAAATTTGAAAAAGCTAGAAAAAAATTGGAAAAAAAAAAAATATCTTTTTCAGTGAAAGACAATTCCACCACCATTGTGATATAAACTAATGTCATATTTAACCCAAAGAATATTCAAGTCATGTCATATATCATAATATTGTGTCCAGTATAGGGAATCAACCTGACAAAAGGATACCTACCAGTCTTAAAAGGTGGATTTACATGTAATGGTGTCTCAAAGTGTGAGAAAGTTTTATGGAGAAACTGTAAGGCAAAGAAGACAAGAACTAGCATAAAACAAAGCCAAGTAAAGTTGAAGTATTTATGATTCAAGTATAACAGTTCCTCTAGTGATCCTTGCACTGTGTTTATTATTATATGGAGAGGCGTATACTTCTGAAACCACCTCTCTAAATTAAGTTAATCTGATGGGACATATATTTATTCTAATAGGACATATATTTAGTACATACCCATGCCGTATGGCTTGACTCGTGAATTAGTAGGGTGAGGAGACATATAGGATCATACGGGTTTGCTGTGGACATAATAAATGTATGATATAGTCATTGTACTCCAGATAGTAGCTGATGTTTTCCTACAGATGAAAATATCAGTGCTTACCCCTCTGATTATGTTGTCCTGGCGCTGTGTATGCTCGTTAGTCGAATGGCGCTGGTTTAGCGTTCCAGCTCCATCTTTAAATCCCCCTCAGTCCCTCCTGCGTCATCAGACGCCGCTGGGACCGCGCATGCGCAACGCAAAGCGTGGTTTCGGCATTCCCGCGGGAACGTCTTCGCGCATGCGCTATAGGGAATGTATCTATTCTACTTTCGGTTCCGTTATCATGTGATGATGGGGGCGGGGTCTAACGCTAAGGTAAGAGCAGATAAATGGGAGGAGAGTATCTATCCTTGTTTAATGGCCCTGCCTCCTCATCGCCCACTTGTTAGATAGCGATGTGAATGTATGTAAGCGGTGAAGGGCATGACTATATCACACATTTATTATGTCCACAGCAAACCCATATGATCCTATATGTCTACTCACCCTACTAATTCACGAGGTTGATTCCCTTTACTGGACACAATATTATGATATATGACATGACTTGAATATTCTTTGGGTTAAATATGACATTAGTTTATATCACAATGGTGGTGGAATTTTCTTTCACCGAAAAAGATATTTTTTTTTCCAATTTTTTTCAAATTTTTTCTAGTTTTTTCAAATTTTTCCTTTGCCTTACGTTTTCAGACATCATTATATGGGACGTTGACCACTGGACTGATGATGATCTGGAAATTTATACCACATTATGAATATCCATGTAGTCACTTGGGTTAGAATGTGATATTTGAAATTTGAACCAGTTATATATTTTTTGTAACATGTTATGATTGGGGGCACTGGAAGATTATGTACACTTTATATACTATATATTGGGGATGGTATAACTCGTAAAGACGGTTACTGGATGATGTGAAATGTTTTCTACACTTTTTAATTATCTGAAAGGGTAACTAGTAATCTGTAATATGTATAACTATATTTTTTCACTTTCTGGTCATAATCACTTATATGTCATACTCACAGTGTTTAATATGATATATTTTGTAGAGTCTGAGGCAGGCCGGTGGGCCGAAACTTTACTACTAATTACTCTGCATGAAAAACTTGTTATGTGTTAACAATAAAATTCAACACTTCTTTGGAAAAACATTAAATGAAGTGGAAATCTCTTATTTATATATTTGATGGAGTAGGATCCTACTTCCACTTGGCAATCTGAGAGTGCAATCTACACCTGAATATAACATGAAACCACAACCAGGCATGGATCACAAGGAATGAGATGCTATAGAATGTCAAAATGGCACTTTTTTCATTCCACTCCACGTTTTGACTACAAAAAAACACAGCATAAAAAAAATCTGAATGTGACCCCATACCCATAGTCTCCTCCACACTATATAACTAGCAATATTCATTATGATTTTGTATAAGTTGGTAGTTTATCTGAAATGCATATCATGAAAAATAAAATAGTGGAACTATTTCTTCCTTATACCTATCGTCAATTTTTACAGAAAATTTTCAATGATGAAAGATTCTTAGTAATTTATAATCCAATCATTTTATCAAAACTCTGGTTATACATGCATGGGGTATGTAGCAATATTGTTCACCCATGCAATTAAGATTAAGAGAGATAAGGTGGCCTATCCATTTTTCTAAAACGAAATTGTGGCAACAAAAAAAAAAAAAAAAAAATTCTTGAAGGTGAATAATACATTCTAAGAATAACTTTTTATGGTTCTCTATCTCCATTGTGATATAGATAAAGAAATTTAATTTATAAAAATACCAAATACATTTACAAAAGTTACTATGACACAAATACAATAAAAATTGGAATAATTCTCCCTAGCAATAAAGTCTGTGGTATTTAGGGATTTTCACAGAAAGACTAGTACATCAGAATGAAAATCGAGGAAAAAAAAAAACTTGGACACCAAAAAAGGACGTTCCTTTGAATCCAAGGAATATATTAAATAAACCCTCTGTGCGCCTACCATGCTGCAGCAAGCCTAGATTCACATGAACGTTGTAGAAAATGGCCATGAAAGGGGTATATGCCAATTTAACGGATCCCCAGAGATATTAACCTGGGAGAGCCTCTTACAGGGTGATTTGTGAATGGCAAGTCACAGCAAAAGTGGGAGTGGCTTTAAGGGGCATGGTCTTTATAAAATGGCAGTTACATATATTTCCAGACCCCAGATTATTACTGGTTAATTAGAGAAAAATAGTGCAGGACAGTGTTAGCCAGAAAAAAATCATGCCATTTTTCATACTTTTGTGTCAAAAAGACAAGAGTTTATAGGTATGATACCTTTATTGGCTAACCAGAAAGTTATATTTGCAAGATTTCAAAGCACAGATTCTCCCTTCTTCAGGCCATTTACAAATGAATGACAGAGCACAAAACTGGAAAGATGTTACCCAAAGGCAGTTAGTTCATGAGGTGATATGTTAATGAGATAAAGGTAGGGTAATAAAATTGAGGTTATGGGAGTAAGGAGTTGGGGAGTAGTTTGGGGTCATCTGGAGTTAGTCTGATGGAGGGGGTTGAAGTGTGTCCATATAAATACATACATAAATCCAGATGTTAGATTGAGTCCCGTTGTCAATGATCTGAATTTTACCATCAACTTGAATTCCCGAATTTTTCGCTTTCATTTTTGAAGAGCTTTTAGAATCAGGACTTTTAAGTCTAACAAGCTGTGGTTTGGCCCAGAGAAGTGTTTTGTGTTGTAGTCAAAGTCTTACTTTATGTTTTGGTTGAGAGAGAAATTTAAATTTAGATTTTTAAATAAAGCTACAGTTTCTTAGGGATATACTGTACCTACCGTGGGTCTGGTTTGAAAAGTGCTGATGTATATAGGTCTTTATTCCTGATCTTACTGTAAACTAGTTAAACAAAAATAATAGTATTGGTGCCACCAAGAGAGGATATAGAACAGGGTGACCTAAATTTGAAAGTGGTTGGGACAGAATATGGTTCTAAGTACTTGGAGATTATATATATATATATATATATATATATATATATATATATATATATATATATATATATATATGTGTGTGTGTGTGTGTATACACACACACATATATATTATACATACACACATATTATACATACATATATTATACTATATATATATATATATATATATATATATATATATATATATACACACACACATACACACACGAACAAAATTGTTGGTATCCCTTGTTTAATGAAAGAAAAACCCACAACGGTCACAGAAATAACTTGAATCTGACAAAAGTAATATATTAAAATTCTATGAAAATGAACAAATGAAAGTCAGACATTGCTTTTCAATTATGCTTCAACAGAATTAAAAAAAAAAAAAAAAAAAAAAAAAAAAGAACTCATGAAACAGGCCTGGACAGAAATGATTCCTTAACTTAATATTTTGTTGCACAACCTTTTGAGGCAATCACTGCAATCAAACGATTCCTGTAACTGTCAATGAGACTTCTGCACCTCTCAACAGGTATTTTGGCCACTCCTCATGAGCAAACTGCTCCAGTTGTCTCGGGTTTGAAGGGTGCCTTTTCCAGACAGCATGTTTCAGCTCCTTCCAAAGATGCTCTATAGGATATAGAAAAGGGAAAACGCCGAGCGGCACATCGTGTAATAAACTCTTATCAGTTGGAAATCTATAAGTAAAAGGGCCTATAAAAGGGCCTCTTACCTTATGTTGTTGTGAATGAGGTCACAACAACCAATATGACATTATGAGGACCCAATTTCGGTTGGCAGCGGGCTCATCCTACGTCAGAGGGACGTCAGGGAATCGCAACTGATCAGGGTGGAACACCCAGGAGAATGGAGATGAACTCCGTACATCAAAAGTAGGTGCAATGAAATGTGCTTTATTCACTTCCAAATACAATACGTAGAGTGTGTAACGTTTCGGTCCAACCAACCTTCATCAGACTCTACAATAATAATAAGTTTACAGTCACATATGTGGAAAATATGCAAATACATAAATTTACATAAATATACAAATATACATAAGTCCGCACTAACTGATGATACTATCCACATCCACCAAGAAAATATCTACGCAGGAGAATGGAGGGACAAGGCACGCAATTCAAAGCAAAATGCGTTGTGCTTTGCAAACGAATAAAAAGGAACCTATTTATATGACCATGTATCCTGCCCTTTGAAGTGCGCTCCTTGTCCCTCCATTCTCCTGGGTGTTTCAATAGGATTTAGGTCAGGGCTCATAGAAGGCCACTTCAGAATAGTCCAGTTTGTTCCTCTTAGCCATTCTTGGGTGTTTTTAGCTGTGTGTTTTTGGTCATTATCCTGTTGCAAGACCCACGGCCTGCGACTGAGACCAAGCTTTCTGACACTGGGCAGCACATTTCTCTCTAGAATCCCTTGATAGTCTTGAGATTTCATTGTACCCTGCACAGATTCAAGACACCCTGTGCCAGATGCAGTAAAGAAGCCCCAGAACATAACAGAGCCTCCTCCATGTTTCACAGTAGGGACAGTTTTCTTTTCAAGATATGCTTCATTTTCCATCTGTGAACATAGAGCTGATGTGCCTTGCCAAAAATTTCGATTTTTGTCTCATCTGTCCATAGGACATTCTCCCAGAAGCTTTGTGGCTTGTCAACATGTAGTTTGGCAAATTCCAGTCTGTCAGATTCAAGTTTTCTGTGACCATTGTGGGTTTTTCTTTCATTAAATGTAAAATTTCTTTCATTTATATGTAAAAAGGAGACTTCTTCAGAGATTGTTCATTAAAATGTCCATGTAACAAGGGAGAGGAAAAAACGCCCTAAAGGCAAGGCAACAAATTGTTTTGCGCACTATCACTTTCTCAAGCCTTACAGTTTTACATAAAGTCTTGGTGAGTGCCCCCTATTTTGTCAGGGATATGTCGGATTTGTTTCTCTAAATATCTTACCATAATTTAGAAATCTTATCAAATCTCTTAGAAATAAGATCAAAAGTTGGAAAGTGTTGCTTCACTCTTTGATAAATAGGATTATGTAAAGATGATCCCTCTCCTGCAGCTGATAACATTTACTTATAACTGCATAGTAAACTTACAATTCAGTCAAGAATGACTAAATTCAGCAAAAAAGGTCAAATTTAAGATAAAAAAATAAAGTATAAAATCACAAAACTAATCAGTATTTAAACATATACCATTTGTACTTTAAGCTAAGCAACCACCAAGAACATTTTACAACCAGGGTATTTGGTTATATCCACGGACTAAAGAAAATCTGCATTTGATTGTAAAGGGTGGGGTTTTGATAGCCTCAATATAAGAGCACAGCGTGGACTTGTATTCTCAGTAACCTATAACCACTTCTTCTCACCGGACAATCGTGATGGCTAATCATTCAAAAACCACCATGAATAAAAGGTGACAACATTTACTTAATTCTTTTTTATTTCTACGTGTCTGCCACCAAATTAACTATGTTTTAGTAGCTTCCTCACAAATTTTTGGATACAGTATATGAAAAGCAATTTCTTGTAATACATTTTGGATTCATCAGTAATGGTTTATTTTACTCTTCTCAAACTGATAGTCTTTTCAAGATGTTGCCAAATATCATTCATTTAAGTATATTAATCTTTGACAATCATTTTGATTTTTCATTTGCATTGAATAAATCCTAAATTCCCCAATATAGTCTCATTGAACACATTTTCCAAAGTGAAGTGATCCAATAATGTTCCAAAGCTGTGGAGAATACTATTCACTAACACTGCCTTGCAAATCCATCAAAATGTAAGTTAGAGAATGAATTCAGATTAAAAAACTAACCTAAGCTTGCTGACCATGGATGCTCTAGAACAGTGATGGCGAACCTTTTAGAGACCGAATGCCCAAACTGCATCCCAAAACCCATTACATTATCGCAAAGTGCCAACACAACAATTTAGCCTTAAATTAACCAGGATCTGTTTTATATTGACCGTGCAATGTTATTACAGCCTGTAATAATATCACATGTCTGCTATAAAACAGATACTGTGTGATATAAATAGTGAAGGGCCCCAACACAGTACAATGTGCTACGAAGTGGCCCCCAGACAGTACAATGCGCTCCACCGTGGCCCCCAAACAGTATTATATGCTCCAGAATTTCCCCCACTCAGTATTATATGCTCCAGAGGGGCCCCACTCAGTATTATATGCTTCACAGTGGCCCCCGCACAGTATTATATTCTCCACTTTGGCCCCCCCAAACAGTAGTATATGCTTCACAGTGTCCCCCACACAGTATTAGATGTTTCAGTGTCCCCCATACAGTATTTGAAGCATCTAATACTGTATGGGGGACAGTGAAGCATCTAATACTGTATGGGGGACACTGAAGCATCTAATACTGTGTGGGGGACACTGAAGCACCTAAGATGCTTCAGTGTCCCCCATACAGTATTAGATGCTTCAGTGTCCCCCACACAGTATTAGATGCTTCAGTGTCCCCCATACAGTAGTATATGCTTCACAGTGTCCCCCATACAGTATTAGATGCTTCAGTGTCCTCCCCCCACACGGTATTAGATGCTTCAGTGTCCCCCCCCCACACAGTATTAGATGCTTCAGTGTCGTCCCCCCCACACAGTATTAGATGCTTCAGTGTCCCCCCCATACAGTATTAGATGCTTCAGTGTCCCCCATACAGTATTAGATGCTTCAGTGTCCCCCATACAGTAGTTTATTCTCCACAGTAGGCCCCCACACAGTAGTTTACGTTACTTACCTTGTCCCACGAAGAGCGTCCTCCTCCTCCTCCTCCTCTGTTCACAGGCGCTGATGAATGACGTCATCGCGCCTGCGTCGGGGCAGAGGTCACACTTTGCAGTCACTGTAGGCCGCGGCTCCGCGGACCGAGGCCTACAGTGACAGCTTTCAGCTGTATGTACGTATGCACATACAGCTGAAAGAAGCGATCGCTTACTAACCGGGAATCCTATACCGGATTCCCGGTTAGTGAGCGATCATGGCGGCGGCGCGTGTGCCAACTGAAAGGGCTCTGCGTGCCCTCTCTGGCACGCGTGCCATAGGTTCGCCATCACGGCTCTAGAACATGGAAATTTTTACAGGGTTACACCCTGTCTGATTGAGAAAATGGGTATCGATGTATAATTCTGGCCTTATTGTTTTATATTTAAAATCTGATCTTCCCTAGGTCATATGTGACTCTTATGCTTAAATGTTCTTTTCTTTCACCAGATTGGTTCCCTGAATACACTGTTCCTGTCAACCCTGCCACATGGTTCAAGCAGTTTGATGGGCAATAGCATTAGTGAAGAGCTTACCCAACAGAAGAAGAGAAGTTTGCACATCCTCACAGACTCAAACCGACGGTGAATGGGTCTGCGGTACTGATCTTCAAATTGAAGGATCTAGAAAAAGGCTGAGACTTTTGCCACCTTCCATTAAAATATCTGCTTTATGGAAAAGGAATCCAAGAAACGTGGGGACTGACAGTTTACATTCAAGACAACACAAAGGAGCTTAATAAACACAAGATGAAAATTCTTCCTCAGTTTTCTTCAGTCAGAAATGCCCCTAATCTGTTCTACCTATTTCCATAATAAATTAAGTTTCAAAAAGAATGTATCATCGAAGTGATCCTTTTTTAAGTTGAGAAAAATGTTTTTAGATACAGTATTGATGACCACAAGGGAAGGATATAGCACTGGGTAATCTTTATGGTGTTTGGGACAAAATGGTTTGTTTGTCTAAATATCTTACCATAACAACCCAGATCTTTTAGACACCAGATTAAAATGCTGCAAAGTCTTGTCGCACTATGATGGATTGTGTCAATAAAATAATCCCTCTCCTGCATCACACAGTATATTTCCTTATGTCCTACTTGGAGCACCACAATCAGGTATTTCTGCCCGTGTGATACTGGTTTGACAGTTCGAATATATAATTCAGTTAAATGAATAATCCCACCCCACTCAACTATAAAAGGGGGAAAATATGCCGTGTAATTTTAAAGAAGTTAAATTTTGGATCTAGACGGGAGTCTTGTACGCCTGTTAGGACTAAGGGAAAATAGATAAACAAAAAAAATCTCTCTTCCCTTACATCCTACCAGCAACACAACATTGGGGAGATATCAAGTAGAACCCCCAGGGAGGATCCCCTTGGCAAGCAGAGTTCAAGACAGAATGGCCAAAGACCGTAGACCCTTAGCTTCTCAGATGTACCCTGTAGTGCCTGATGAAGGTATAGTGGGAGCTCCAAGAGGCTTCCCCACAAATTTAAGCCTTTCATAGCTTCCAGAAAAGTTTCTGAACAAGTTTTCTGACGACTTAAACGTTTTGGATCTGTCCAAATATATTCTATGGCATCTAGAAAAGTCCAGCGAGTGCCAATCTGAGCAGAGCTGTGGCTGGAGGAAGTCTCCAGTCAGTTCCTTGACTCATCTGAATGACCAGCAGGAATGGTATGATTGCAATCACTGTTGCCTGATCCTGACTTATTTTCATCAATACCCTTGGTATCATGGAAATTGGAGATGTAGGCCAGCCTGAACCTCCAGGGGATTGCCCTCCTGGTATAGAAAGCAGAACGTCATTAACTTGACATTGAACTTCGTGGCCATTAGGTCTTTTTCTGGATCGCACCACATCAGGGTGATCTGGAAAAAAAAAAACTGTGGGTTCAGAGACCATACTCCTGGGAAAAACTGCTCAGTTGATCTGCTAGAACAAAGTATGTTTAAATACTTTTGTTATCTTTAATAATGATTTTATTCAGCTAGGCAAAAAGCAGGAGAGTCAAACTATGTTAGGCTGTGGTCTAATTAGGACTGGTCTTTCCTCCCCAAATATGAAATATTTTGTGGCAGCTCAGTTAAAGGGGTTTTTCAGGATTGTAATATTGATGACCTATCCTTAAAAGGGGTTGTCCAGGATATTTTATTATTGCGACAGGTCATCGGGGAGGGTGACAAAAAAACAAACCCATAATCACCTGTCCCCGTTGCTCTGGTGTCCACGAGTGACATGCCGTGTCCTTTCCTTAGGCCGCTGAGGCATTCATATGAGTACTGCAACTTCAATGAATGCCAAGCATAGGGACAGGGCTTGTTTTATATCAGCTCAGTCCCATTTACTTGAATGGGAATGAACTGCCAACAGGTCACATGACAAATGAACGTGAACTCACTGGTCTCAGAAGCAAAAAATGGCATACACCCAAGCACCACTGCTGCTTTAACCCTTTCCCCCCCCCACAGGTTTTTTTTTTTTTTTTTTTTTGGACACCCCATCTTTCAAACACCATAACTTATTTTTACTTTCACAGAGCTATATGAAGGCTTATGTTTGCGGGACAAAATTTACTTTGTTATGGTACCATTTAATATTCTGTACGATGTACTTGGAAGCTGGAAGAAAATTCAGAATGGGGTGCAATTAGAGAAAAACTGCATTTGTACGACTTATGGGCTTTGTTTTTACAGCATTTACTGTGCAGCGAAAATTACATGTCAACTGTATTGTGTTAATTTATATAGGTTTTTTTGTTATGTTTTAGCCCCTTTAAAAAAAAAAAAAATCCCAAAAAACTTTGCAAATATAAATTCTTGGAGTTGCCATATTCTGACACCCACAACTTTAGATTTCCATGTACGGAGATGCATAAGGTGTCTGCGGAGCCAGATATACTTTGTCTGATGTTTTGATCGCTTTGTATTCAAAATTTCTATGTGAAATGAAATGGTGAAAATATGGCGGTTTGACTTTTTTCAGCTATGGTGTTCGCTGTATGGGAAAAATATTTTTATTGGTTTATATTACATTGGTTTATATTACATTGGTTTTCATATTGTTTCCAGAGAGTTTGAGAGGCAATAGCTTTAGTGAAAAGCTTACAGAAGAAAAAAAGATTGCAGAGTCTCACAAGAAGGTGGCAAATGGGTTTGTGCTACTGATCTTCAAATGGAAGGATTTAGAAAGACTGAAACCCAGTTTACCTTCAAGCTAACATACATTAGGGTGACACCACGCATTTAGCAAAAGGAAGAAGTGCTTTTTTTTTATATTTTCCATTCCTTTTGAAGCCAGTGTTGGCTTTGTTGTAAAAAGCCACAGCAAAATCTGCGACAAAAAATGCAGCTATTCCATAATGAGTGGCCTTAGCTTTCAATATACAGTTCCTGAATACCTGTTATGCAGGTGCAGATTGCTGATGTTAATCTTTCCATCAGCTTTCCTCTCCACGTTTCCGCACGAAACATGCGGAAAACACAGGGACCCCATTATAGTCTATGGGGTCCGCAAGTTTCCTTATGTAAACCGCTTCTCTCTGCGTATAGGTTTCTGCTGGGGGGTTCCCCAAGCAGACTCCCCTGTACGGAAACTGAACGCAGATGTGAACCGGCCCTTATGTAGGTTGAGAAACATGTTTTTAGATACAGTATTGATGACACCACAAGGGGTAGATGTAGGACTGGGTGATCTAAATTTTAAAGGAGGTTGGGACAGTGATTTATTTCTCTAAATATCTTATAATTTAGATCTTTTAGAAAGAAGATCAAATGCTGGAAAGTGTTGCCGCACTCTTTGATCCCTCTCCTGCAGATGACAGTATATTCCCTTACGTCCTATCTGCAGCACAACAATGGGGTATTTCTGCCACTGTGAAACCGGTAGGACAGTTGGAATATTTAATTTGATTTACAACAATTAAATACCAGTCCCACGTCGCAGGTTTCGGCCAGCGACCTGGGACACTGGAGCACAAGAGACGCATTTTTTTTTTTCCACCTTCCCCGGCCTCCTGCTGAAATAAAATATCCTGGACAACCCCTTTAAGCTCATTAAGTCCATACCAGGCCCTCACAGATCAGCAGTTTGAAGAGACTGCAGCATTCAGATGAGTACAGCCTCTTCAGTGAATGCCAAGCATAGGGACAATGCTTGGTTTTGCAGCTCAGCCCTTTCCCTTGAATCAGATTGAGCTATTAAAAGGCCACATGACAAATGAACTTGACATCACGGGCCTCAGAAGCAGAAATGGTGCTCACCCAAGCACCACTGCTGCTGAAGACTAAGGCCCCCTGTTGCAGAACGCAGCGAAAACACACTGTGGAAACACCATGGTATTTTCCGCAGTGTTTGTATTGCGTTTTGCTGAGTTTCTCTGTGGATTTTCTTCCCTTATTAACCCTATAGGGAAAATGTGAACATTTCCACAGGTGTAATTGACATGCTGTGTTTTTTTACTTAAATTTGTGCGTTTTTGAAAACGCAGCTTTTCCGCTTTTTTTTTCTTCTGCAATGTCTTGATGTGATTAGCCAGAATCTCTCACTTTGCAGGTACTGTAAAACGCTGCGTTTTCACTACGTGAGGCTTTAGACTTAAAGTGGTTTTCCGGAATAAAAATATTGATGACCTGTCTGAAGGAGACAGGTTCAACCAATCAGATTTTGATGACCCATAGGTCATATCTAACATACATATCTGGTTTTATGTTTTGGATGAAGTATTGTATTAAAAGGGTTGTTTTTTTTGTTTTTTGGTTTTTTTTTTTAAAGATTCACAAGGGGAAGAAATAGACATGTTAAAGTGTTGCTCTTTGGGCAGTAAGGTAATTTCATGTTTTTGCAAAACTTGCACTATTCACTTTCTAGAGCATCTAGAGGGTATAGACAAACATGTTCTCTTGTATGAAGGACCTTTTCCTACTTTTCAGTTTGTATTTGACTTCTGTTGATACTGATATCATATATTGAATAAGTTATATACCAGCAACCTACAGTTTAGTGTAGGTAAGCTACAGTAACCGTCTACTTTATCTGTGTCAAGTGCATTTTCAAAGATATTCATATGGCACTGTTAGCAGAGCCATTGGTTGAAATGAGCACCCGAACCAGTCGTTTCAATAGGATTGCCAGAGAGAGCGGAAATATAGCACTAGGCCATCTCTTGCGGCCCCAGAGCAGGGTTACGCATTTACAACTTCTGCTCCAGTTCAAACTGGGGTACAAAAGACCCCAGTTCTTAGGATTGGTGGGATTTCCAACATTCAGACCGCCAGTAATTAGCAAGTTACCACTTGTTGTGGCATGAGTACACCTTTAAGTAGGCTATACCTTGGAATATTTAATCTCCAATAGTCATATTTCTAAACTGCTTGGTAAGAAAAAGAAAAAATCATGAATGGAAAAATGAAATTTACATGATTTGAATGATTTCAAATTCAAAAAGTATTTACTTTCTTCAAAATATGTTTTATGTACATTGCTGCACTTATTTCCTCTAAGAGGTGGTTACATTTAGGGTTTGTAAATAGCGACCAACAATACTGTATTGAAGCACATTATATACTTTTTTGACCGAATTCAATTGGTCAGAACTTTGTCTTAACTACATTTTACACCAGTTCAACAACTATAACATGGTAAAAGATGTGTTTTAATTTGGGTTTTTATAATATTTTGATAATCTGACATTTAGCACAATTCAGTCAGGAATAATTAAAATTAGCAGAAAAGGCCAAATTTAAGAAATATTCAACTGTAAAATCCCCAAATAGATCAGTACTGAACACACATTTTGCAACTGTAATTTAAAAGTAGTCAAGCACCAAAAACAATCTACCAGGGTATTTGGTTAAATCCAAATAAATCTGCATTTAATTGGTAAAGTGTAGGGATTTGATAGCCTCAATATAAGAGCACAGGATGGACTTGTACTCAGTAGCCTATAACCACTTCTTACTCTGTTGTAAGGCAATTGTGATGAATGCTCATTCAGAAGCAACCCTGGATAGGGTACGTGACAACATTCACTTCATTGGTTGCTTATTTTTACTTCTCTCCCAAATTAACAATAGGTTTTAGTAGTTCTTAAGTTATTGAAAACATTGGTTTCCATATTGTTACCAGAGAGTTTGACAAACAATAGCCTTAGTGAAAAGCTTACCCAACCGAAGATGAGAAGATTGCAGATTCAGACACCCATGAAGATGGCAAATGGGTTTGTGCTAATGATTTTCTAGCTCCTTCCATTTGAAGACAACCACCAAGACTTTTGCCACCTTACGTTAAATTGTTTTTGTTGAAAAGGAATCCAAAAAACATGTGGACTGACCACAAGTTTACCTTCAAGATAAACCTAGGAACTGTCAAATGGAAAGGAGATTGATTGATTAATTAATTACATGAAAATGTATAAGGCTGGATTCACGCCAGTGTTTGGTCTCCGTTTGGGGATTCCATCCCCCGTTCCACTTGAAAAATGTGGAGAGAAGTCCTGCAAGTATGACACTTCTCTACGCATTTTTTCAGGCGGAAACCTGGTGGACCCTATTATAGTCTATTGGGTCCCCAAGCAGACCCGAAGAACGGAAACCCAAGAACAGGTGTAAACCTAGCATCAGGCAACAAGAACTGATGAGACAAAATGACATTTATCCCCACCCCCTCAAAAAAAAAAAAAAAAAAAATTCCTTCACCATTTCCTTTAGGCTGAAGTCCCACGTTGCAGAAACAGCTTTTTTGTTGCAGATTTTGCTGTGGTTTTCTGATCCAAAGTCAGTAGTGGATTGGGCATAAGGGAGAAGTAGAATTGCTTATATATTTGCCATTCCTTTTATAGCCATTCTTGACTGTGGCTCAAAAAAAGAAAAAAAAAAACAGCAAAATCTGCAACAAAATTAGCTGTGTTTCTGCAAAGTGGGACCTCAGCCTTAGAGACAGAATTGCCCCCAATATATTAAACACATTGGTAGAATAGAAGTTCTAAAAAAAATTATAGATACAGTATTGATGGCACAAGGAGAGGATAATGAACTGGGTGATCTAACTTTGAAGGTGGTTGGGACAGAATTTGGCTCTTAGTACATTGTCCAGGGAATCTCAAAGATCAAAAGTTATAAAATGTTGTTCACACTGATGGATAGGAATGTTATCTTAGGTTACAGACTAACTAAGGCTAGTAATCTCTCCCCAAATGATATTTTTTGGCAGCTCAGTTAAAAGGATTTTCTACAACTAATATTGATGACTAGTGTCGGACTGGGATGTCTAGGGCCCACCAGTGGAATTTCTTCTAGGGACCCACCATCAGGACCTCTGCAGATCAGCAGTACCGAGACAGGGCGGCTAAAGGTAATATGTCGGGAGCCATGCTGCTCACCTGCCATAACATGTGCACCACTGCACTACCTAAACCTACTGCTACACCCTGTAAGGCAAGTGAACAGCGTGGCTCCTAGAATTGTTACCATAACCTGTAGATCATCATTACATAGCAGATGTAATATTGCTGGCCTATCCTAAGCACAGACCATCAATATTAGAAAGATGGATAAATACTTTGAAGAGGATGTCCAGGAATTGGTGCAACCCATGTCCCAGATGGGAGGTGTAATATAAAAAATAAAAAAGCATACTCGCCTGTCCCCGGCACTCCGTTGTCCACTGCCAGTGGCCATTCAGTCTCGTGTCGGCGCCTCCCTGCTGGGAGTCCTGCACCTCATGTGACTGCTAAGACCAATTAGGTACAGGGTTTCCAGAAATGAGGCACCACCATGAGACCGAACAGACACAGGCAGGGGACAACGGGGTGCTGGGGACAGGTGAGTATACCTTTTTTGAAATTTTTTTTTTATTTCTACACCTCCCTGGCGGCCGCCACAGTGGTTGCTCCAGTTAATAGACAAGCTCTTTTAAGGGGTTGTCTGGACCAAATTTTTTTTATGGCCTCTTCACTGGTCCCCCCATACTGTATGGGGAACAGTGATGGATCCATTATATTGTGTGGAAGCAGTGATGAGGACTAACATCCTGTGTGATGCATATTAAAGGGATTGTCCAGGGTTAATCTTTTTTATGGCCTATGGATAGGCCATAAATACCTGATTGGTAGGGGGCTGACACATGGCACCATCAGCTGTACAGCGTCACTTCCAGCGCCCATTCTGTACACAACA
Source organism: Leptodactylus fallax (assembly GCA_947044405.1). Taxonomy (NCBI): domain Eukaryota; kingdom Metazoa; phylum Chordata; class Amphibia; order Anura; family Leptodactylidae; genus Leptodactylus; species Leptodactylus fallax. The sequence continues at coordinate 1,929,491 of CAMRHE010000070.1, read as the reverse complement.
CAGGGCCTGGAAGTAGAAAGCTCTATCCGATGTATAGTTGTCCGGTACCGTTACTGCAGCTCGGCATCCACTGACTTCAGTAAGTGCTGAGATGCAGTGAAGGTGCCCGGCTAATGTACAGTGGACAGAGCTTTCTGCTTCTGGCCCCATATTGTGTACATGACGGGTACCAGAAGTGGCTCCGTACAGCTGACCAGTCCGGGGTCGGCCCACAACAGATCAGGTATCTATGGCCTATCCTGAGGATAAACCATAAATTATGCCTGGACAACCCCTTTAATATACCCCCCTAATGCACCACACTTTAAAGAGGTTGTCCAGTATAATTTTTTTCTTTTTTATAATTAATTAGTCTGGGGGAGGTGAACCCCTCCCTAAAAAAACAAAAACATACTAAACATACTCACCTATCCCCGGTCCTCCGGTATCAGCAGGTCACAGCACGGTCCGGTCCTGCTGCTCCTCTGTCTTCTTTTGCTGGAAGTCCTCACTGCCTGTGACGTCCCAGGTCCCTTCCTTTAGGCCGCTGATTGGCCTCAGGGGTCACATGACGTCACAGGTAGTCACGTGCAGGGGAAACTTGCGCTGGAAGAAAACAGAGCTGCAGGCTAAAAAACGCTGGGGAGACACTGGGGACAGGAGAGAGTTTTTTTTTTTTTTTTTTTTTTTTTTTTTTCACCTATGTAATAAAAAAAATAAAAATAAAATAATGTTATCCTGCACAACCCCTTTAAATGTCCCCCAGGCTATTGGCCTCCATTAGTTATTTTGCCAATGCAAATGCATTGGCAGAGGTGTAAATAAGGTCTTATGGGCCCGATGCAAACTTTTGCCCAGGCGCCCCCTACCCCCTCCCTAGAGAGAATTCTTGATAGTGACGGTTATGGGTGCCGCAGCGATATCTCAGATACTTGAAAGGGATACAGCTTTAGTACCCACAACTGCAGTTATCAAGAATATGGTGAGTGAGCAGTGCAGCACCCAGCATGTAAACAATACTGGGACAGTATAATATGCTCCGCAGTGGCCCCCACACATTATTATATGCCAACAGTGGGCCCCACACTGCATTGTATGCCCATAGTGGCCCCCACACAGTATTATATGCCCACAGTGGCCCCCACACAGTATTATATGCCCACAGTGGCCCCCACACAGTATTATATGCCCACAGTGGCCCCCACACAGTATTATATGCCCACAGTGGCCCCACACAGTATTATATGCTCCACAGTGCCCCCCACCCACCCCAGAGCCGGTGCTATTATACTTTGGGGTCTCCTTAGACCCCAGAATATAATAAGCAGAGGCCCATGAGAAGTGATTAAAAATAAACACTTATACTCACCTTGTCTTACCTCTCCGAGGCATCCTCACTCCGTCCTGCTGTCTTTCCCATCTTTCTTGGTCTCCACGTCCTGTGCCCCAGATGTCACCGCTGGGGCCTTTGATTGGACCTCTGCGGTCACGTCGGGCGTGATGTCATTATGCCGGCGCGCCCATGTCACCGCTGGGGCCTAACCACAGGCCCCAGCACTGAGTCCGGAAATGTGCCGGAGACGATGCTGAGCCCAGGACAGGAGAACCCTTTCAATTAACAATAGGTATAGTGGTCAGGGAACCAGGCTTTCCCCGACCACTATCATGGTAGTCCGGGGCCCCGGCCACTTTCAGCTGGCCGAGGGATCGGATACCCCTCCGGTCACGGTCGCACCCCCTGCAACAAAAAAAAGCTGCGTTTCCGCAACGTGGGGCCTTAACCTTAAAGGATAATTTCCAGGCGAAAAATATTTATGACTTTTCCTAAGGAGAGGTCATCAATATCAAATTGTTGAGGGTCCAACATCTGACAGCTCCATTTATCAGCTGTTCTCAGTAGCTGATACAGAATGGAACAGGAGTAAACAGATCAGGTTACTGCAGGATGGCTTATCCTAACATATCTGGTTTAATGGTTTTGGATTTTGAAAAGGGGTTTTAATTTTTTTTTATTAAATAAAATTATTTTTCTTATATAGCACCATCATATTCCGCAGCACTTTAGACATTATCAGTTACTGTCCCAACTAGGGTTCACAATCCTAGTTCCCTATCTATATGTTTTTGGAGTGTGGGAGGAAACCTATGCAAACACTGGGAGGATATGCAAACTTCTTGCAGATCCTTGGAGATTTAAGCCACTGGATTCAAACCTAAGACTCCAGTGCTGCAAGGCAACAGTCCTGCCTGTGCAACAGGGAAGATTCACAATGCCGAAAAATATACCAATGTGTATTGCTCTTACGGCAGTAAGGTAATATGTTTTTGCAGAACTTGTACCATTCAGTGTATTTTCTGAAGAAATGTAAGATATCAGATGTAAGAAGTGTGTTTGTTTTGTGGGTGACACCAATTGAATCATAATATAAAAAGGATCCCACATTATATGCTTGGGAAAACTATTTTCAAACATCTTATCTGTAGTCTATTTTATAGCATGACCTGCATATTTAGATAATGAACTTTTTAATGTTTATTACAATTTACTGTATGATATGCATTTATACATTTGCTTCTATTCATGTGCATTTGTATAATATTGAGTTGAACTTGCAACAGAATGTTTGCAGTTATACTAATGTGAACTGGATTGAAATGCTCAAAAACTGCAACCCACCTATATGAATTCTGACCTAACAGAATTGGCAACACCAGCCTGGCGGGGGGAGGGGGGTGATCTTTCCCCCAGACCCTGTGGATGCAGCAATTGCTATTGATATTGTATCACAGCAGAGTGTCGGGGTTAATGCCGCAGGCACAGCTCCTGCGCCGAACGGTAAGTGTTTAAAGTAATAAAATTAACTCTGCAACAAATCCATTGAGCAGATCAGGGGTTAATTTTTCAAACTGGATCCTCCATGAAAAACAAGGGAGATGTGTATATATACAGGTTTTTTTTCAGTGATTCATGGCTTATTACCCGTATATATGTTGTATACCTTGTAGCTTGTATAGGTTTTATTGTACTTTATTCCCTTGAACCAGACTGGCCAAAAAGGATGACCATTATGTAAGTGCAGATTACCAGCGTTTGTTAATATCCTATCCACTCGGTTCTGCCACGCTCTTGTGACAGACCACCGGAAAATGGCGGGCAACTGTGCATGCGCAGTCACGAAATTTTGCTGAGAGCAAGAAGTAAGAAGAAAGAAGGCCAAAGGGGTGGTAAGAAGTGATGACGCGATGGGTGCTCGCCGAAGAGAAGGTACGCCCCGAGTTCTCTGTGGTGCTCATTTACATACATGAAGAAACGGGGCTAGAAGCCACATATGAAGTATTTATATATTCAGGAAATGTTGTGTTTGAAGTGATTTTTCTACTACTACCTCTTGTGAAAAATTAAAAAAACATAAAAAAAAAAAAAAATTTTTTTTTTTTTTTTTTTTTTTTTTTTACACACTAAGATGATGAATACTCGTTCAGAAGCAACCTTAGACGAGGTAAGTGACAACATTCACCTAATGCTTATTTCCTTATACTTAACTATGTTTTAGTAGCTTCTCAAGTTATTGGATACATTAGTTGTCATTGTTTTAGGTTTTGATTTAGGATTCATCAGTAATGTTTTATTTTCTCTCCTAAAAACTGAAACTTTTCCGGATATTGGCAAAATATAGAAGAAGTCACAAAGTATAAAGCAGATAAGTTGCTGCAGCGAGATGTCATACCACGGAATACAACAAAAGAATGAAAAGTCATAAAAAATTGTTTTTGTTGTAATCTATGATAAAATATCACACTGCAGCAATTTATCCTACTCGAGGAAGTTGGGTTAACTCTGCTACTTCAGTATAGTACATTACTCCTGTAAAATTTTCAAGCTTATTCATAAGTTTACCCATGGGTAACCAATCCCAACATTGGTTCTCATTTGTTTTATGGTTTTGGGTGCCATTCAAAATTTGCTCACCCATATAACATTGAGGATTTGTTAATAGTTCGTAATTAGATAAATCTCAACTATCATACAAATTGAAAATGTTCAAAACACCTTCCTCTGTAATATTTATTAACTTATAGTCTTGGCTATAATATTTCTGACTTAAAATAGGTTTCCGTGGGTAATCTTTTATTGTTCCATATTTAACTCCTTAAAGACCGGGCCATTTTTCATTTTTGCGTTTTCGTTTTTCCCTCCCCACATTTCAAGAGCCATAACTTTTTCATTTCTCAGTTCACAGAGTCACATGATGGCTTATTGTTTGCGAAACAAATTGTACTTTGTAATGTACCATTCAATATGCTGTGCAATGTACTGGGAAGCTGGAAAAAAAATTCAGAATAAAGGTGTAATTGGAGAAAAACTGCATTTGCGCCAATTTCATATGGGTTTAATTTTTACAGCGTTCACTGTGTGGTAAAAATGACATATTGCCTGTATTCTGAAGGTCAGTACGAACACGGCGATACCAAAATTTATATAGTATTTGTAATGTTTTTATACCTTTTAAAAAATTTAAAAAACTTTGCAAAATAGAAAAAAATTTGTGTCACCATATTGTGACACCTGTAACTTTCATATTTACATGTATGGAGCTGGGTAAGGCGTCTTTTTATGCGGAACATGATGACGTTTTTATTGATACCATTTGGAGAAAGATCTGATGGTTTGATCACTTTTTATTCAATTTTTTATAGGAGGCAAAGTGTTGAAAAAAAACGCTATTTGGCCATTTTGATTTTTTTTTTTCGCCGCTACGCTGTTCACCGTATGGGATAAATATTTTAATAGTTCGGGCATTTTGGAGCGCGGGGATATCTAATGTGTGTTTGTTTACTTTTGTTTATTTACTTTTATATCTGATCTAGGGAAAAGGGGGGTGATTTGAACTTGTGTTTTTTTAATTTTTATACTTTTAAAAATTTTCTTCTACTTTTAACTTGTATGATCAGACTCCCTAGGGACCTTGAAACCTAGGGGGTCTGATCGCTCATACTATTCACTGCAATACTACTGTATCGCAGTGAATAGCAAAATACCTTCACCTCTTTTAGACGCTGCCTCTGGCAGCATACAAATAGAGCTAATGCAATGACAAGCCTGTGAGCTTTCAATAGGCTCCCGACTGTCATGGCAACCGATCGCCGCCCTCCAACGACGTTCTGGAGGGCAGCGATCGGTGAAAAATGGCGGCGCCCGTGGCTCCTGTACAATATAGATGCTGCGGTCCCGTTTGACCGCGACACCTAAAGGGTTAACAGCCGCGATCGGTGCAGGCACCGATCGCTGCTGTTAGTGGCAGGTCCTGGCTGTATTATACAGCCGGTATCCGCCCTGTATGGAGAGCGCTCAGCTACTGAGCTCTCTCCATACATAGTCATGCAACTCAGGATATACTATTATGCCCTGGGTCGCTAAGGGGTTAAAATCTGATCTTCCTTATACATGTGGTTCTTTTTTTTCTCCAGATTGTATTCAGAGAATGACTGATCCAGTCAAATTCTTGCAGGGGGTTCAAGCAATTTGATGGACAATTGCCTTACTGAAGAACATGCTCTCAGATTCGCAAGGGAGTGGCAGCAAATGGATCTGTACCAGTGATCTTCTCCAAATGGAAGGAGCAAGACCACCAAGAGCTTCACCGCAGGGGGGGTGGGCGTTATTTTTTTACCATGTTTCACTGTTACTTTTAGACCAGGGTCCAAAAATGTTAAAGCTGATGCTTTGTCCAAAAGTTTTGGTTGTTCTCAGCCTGAATCAATTCTTCCAAAGGGAATTTTAGTCTCTGCTGTCCCTGTGGGTTTAGCATCTGAGATCAGGGAGAATCAGCAGTTGGCCCCTCCAGAGACACCTGAGGGGAAGTCGTTTGTTCCACCTCAGTTTAGACTAAGGGTCTTAAAAGAACTCCATGATTCAGTATTATGCGGTCATCCAGGCATCTGTGGTACCAAGAAGCTAGTGTCTCGACATTACTGGTGGCCTATGTATCTGCATGTGTGGTATGTGCTAAAGCTAAGGTTCTGAGGACTAGACCCGGGGGAAGGGGGGGGGGGTTAGGGGATTACTCCCTTTACTCAATGGACTTTATCCATTCATGATGAATTGAATGGATAAATTCATGAATGGAAAAACTAGATTTAAAATGATTGGAATGATTTCATTTTGCCAAATTGTTTACTTTGTTAGAAAAATGAAGCATAATACACAGTTAACTACATTTTACACCCGTTTAACAACAATTTTAAAATATAGGTTCATAGATTTTTTTTGTTTTAATCTTGGTTTTAATAACCTAGAAATTGATAAACATTTACTAATAACTGCATAGTAAACTTACAATTCAGCCAAGAATGACTAAATTCAAAGGTCAACTTTAAGAAAAAAAAATATATAATATAACTGACCAGTAAAGAGATTTTCCCATATGTAATTTAAAACAAACTATTCAGCCTCCAAAATTAAATTTACATTTCTATTCAAAACAAAAGCAACCAGGGTATTTGTTCATATCCACGGGCGTGGGCTAAATGCATTTGCATTTGATTGGTACAGGGTAGGGTTTTGATAGCCTCAATATAAGAGCATAGGATTGACTTGTTTTCTCAGTAGCCTATAACCACTTCTATCCACCAGGCAGTCATGAATAATCAAAGAACAACCCTGGATAAAAGGTGACAATTCTTAATTCTTATTTCTCCGTGTCTTCTACTGAACTATATGTTTTAGTAGTTTCCTCGCAAGGTATTGGCTACATTGGTTCTCACAGTTTTAGGCTTTTATAGTTTAAAACCCAATTTCATTTAAATTTATTGCAATACATTTAGGAACCATCAGTAATTGTTTATTTTACTCTTCTCATAAACCGAGTAAGATATTGCCAAAATATCATTAATATAGACTAATTCAGTAAATTAATCTGAAATTATAATTGAATAAATCCAAAAACACCAATATAGTCTCAATTGAAATTATAGTCTCATTTTTGCAAGAGAAAGTGATACCAAAATGTTGCAGAGATGTGGAAAATTATATTCCCTGACTTTGCCTTGCAAATCCATCAGAATATAATCTCCTGAATAAATTTCACAGATAACCTAAGCTTCGTGATATGGATGCTATAGAACATGCACATTTTAAAATGTCCATATATTTGTGGTTTTTCTAAAATTGTATTCTTGGTTATACCCTGTCTGATTTAGTAAAAGGGTATTCATGTGTAATTCTGGCCTTATTTTATATTAAAGATCTGATCTTCTCCAGTCATGTGTGGCTCTTATGCTTAATGTTTTTTTTCCAGACTATTCTGGGAACCACTATTCCAGTCAACTTGCCTGATGGTTCAAGCAGAACAGACAATAGCTTTACTACTAAGCTGAAGAAGAAAAGATTGCAGATACTCAGACCCCCAAGAGGAGGGCAAATGGGTTTGTGCTACTGGTGTTCAAATCGAAGGAGCTAGAAAGAGACCAAGAGTTTTGCCGCCTTCTGTTAAATGGTTTGCTTTTGTTGAAAATGAATCCAAGAAAGACTGAAAACCAGTTTACCTTTAAGATAACTCAAACAAAGAAGCTGTTCAATGGATAGGAGTTTACACAAAAATGTATAAGACGACGAACTGATAAGACAAAACGAAACATTCACTTCCCAAAAGGATTCCTTGTCTGTCAGACAGAAATCCCCCTAATCTATTCTACCAATTTCCATAATAAAGTTTTAAAAAGGAGTCTGAAAAAATGTGTAAATGTATTTATGACACCAGGGGGAGTGGTTTTCATATTGTTTCCAGATAGTTTGACAGACATTAGCTTTAGTGAAAAGCTTACTCAACAGAAGAAGAGAAGAAGATGGCAGATATTCAGACCCCCATGAAGAGGGCAAATGGGTTTGTGCTACTGATCTTCAAATGGAAGGAGCTAGAAAATGACCAAGACCTTTGCCACCTAAATGGTTTTTGTTGAAACTGAATCAAACCACGTGGACTGAACCAGTTTACCTTCAAGATCACACAAACAGGAGCAGTTGAATGGAAAGGAGCTTCATTACACAAAAATAAGACAAGAATTGATAAAAATCAAAATGAGACACATTGACCCCAAAAAGATTCCTTTTCCTGTCAGAATTGCCTCTCTGTTCTACCAATTTGCTTAATAAACTATTAAAAATGTTATCTGAAAAATTAGACACACAGTATTGATGGTACCAGTGGAGGATAAAGATCTGGGTGATCTAAATTTGAAGGTGGCTGGGACAAATTTGTTCTTAGTACATTGTCCGATTTGTTTCTCTTAACACCTTACCATAATTCAGATTTTTTACAAATACGATCAAAAGGTATTAAAATGTTGCTTCACTCCTTGATGGATAGGATTGTTTTAAGATTATCCCTCTCCTGAATGCATAGCATACTTGTTCCATTCTCTCATATTTGACTTCCTAAGAGTATGTTCAGTGGTGCAAGAAGCCTCAGATCAAACTGTTAGGCTGTGATTTAACTAAAGCTGGTCTTCTTCCCCAAATGGTAGCGGCTTGAAGAAAACACAGAAGCAGGGCCGAGCGCCAAATTGTGTAATACTGTTAACTAAGTAAATAGAACAAGTGGAGAGGTTCTCACCTTTTGAAGTTGTGAAGATAACTCACAACTACTATAAATGCATGTAGTATAATCCTATGTTGGACTGAACTTCATATAGCAGCTGGACACCTCTTCAGTACGTGATGAAAGGATCACATGTAGTCAATCCAAATAAGGAGAATTTCTCCAGGAAGAAAAAATAAGGGTCAATAGTGATCACTGTCATATTTATACTTGAGAAAGGGCCTGTGTTAGTCCAAAAGGCGTTGTGTGTATGCCAATAAAAGTCAAATCTGGACCAGCGCTATTGACCCTCTTTTTTCTAAATGGAGAAATTCTCCTTATATTTGGATTCTCCCCCAAATTATATTTTTCGGCAGTTCAGTTATGCCAGGGCTCATCCCCATTCACTTGAATAGGAATGAGCTGCAAACAGGCCACATGACGAATGCATGTAATATCACTGGTCTTTGAAGAACATTGCTCACCCCCCATGCCTCTGCTGCTTTAAAAAGGGATTTCTGGGCTAAAAATATTGACACTTCCTAAAGAGTCCCTAGACATTGCATAGTTTCCATGGTCGAAAAATGTTTTTCAGGCGATTCATAGTCAACTTCTTTATATTGTGACAAGGATCACAACAAGAAACCAAAATTTGTGAAAGTTCTGAACAAATGGGGCATTCCCTTTTCTTTTAACATTCTGCAACTAATATTAAAATTCCTTTACCTGAAATTATATTTTGCAAAGAGAAAAATAGCTAAGAACTTAAAAAAAAAGTTAAATAGTTACCTGCTATTTGTTGTTCCTGCTGTGTTCCCCTTGTCTGTCCCTCATTTCTCTGCAGACATTAAGATTCCATATACCTGGGCCTTCGCCCCTTTGTTAATACATTGTGTCCCAAAACTGTGGGCGGGGTTCTCCCCTAGCCTCTTACATTTAGGCGAGGCCTCCGCGTCTTTGCACCTCTTGCTTGTTTATATTTTCTTCCCTTTATTTTCTCCCTTTTTGTATTTGAAAATTCTTTAATAAACATTGGATTAAACAAATCGTTACCTGCCATATGATCGCCACCAACTACCAAAATGGCTGAATATACCATATGGCCAATACCTAAGAATTCGCAAAAAAATTGTACTGGCGATAGAGAATTCACATCTAAAGTTAGAATGCTTCTGCTGTGTTGCAAAGACAGGAACTAACCACGCAAAAAAGTAAGCACTGTGTCTCAAAATGATTACCTAGTACAAATGAAAAAACCTGAAGTCAGGTTGGTTGATACAACCACCACTAATACATTCAACTTTGCATTTACAACACTGGAAGATTCTTCTGTCAGATTCCCTGTTAAATGAAATTCTGGACAAACCACAAATTAACTTTAGGTGAACTAACACAATAAGGAACATAGTAGCCCCAAATATAATTACCTCTTTGATAATCCATCCCCATTCATCTCTTAAATGTAAATTACAAATCCGGTCACACACTGTGCAAATGTTGTGACTCCATTTAACATGGTGTCACATCTATACAATCAAGTAGCACTGGGGAATGGTTTTTCTATAAAATCATTTAGATTGTGGATCAAATCACCATGTGTATGTACCATGTACTGTAACTGCAAAACCCAATTTTTAGGCAGAACATCCATGCGATGAGATTATGGTTTAATAAACATCAGTTTATTATGAATCACAGCCTATCCCCGCACATGCTCAGTGTACATAAGGGGGGGGGGGGAGAAACACCCTGACTTGAAAGTTTATAATAGAACAAATCTCTTCCACAGCTAGGGACAATCGCTAACTCGTCAAGAGAGAGAAGCTTTGGATTTTTAAACTACAAATTAACTCCTTTTGGTCTTAAATCGCTTGAAATGATTTTATGTATATATTTTATATACAAAATATAAACATTGATATATACAGTATCTAACTTATTTTTGTTATTAACAGGTTCATCCACTAGTAATGCATGGCAACAAGCCAACTATGTAACAATCTATAATTCAATGTTTCTTTACACAATTTTATTATGCATTTCCTATATTTTTTACTTAGAAACCTTATACCCTTTGTTTGCACTTCAAAACCTCTAATTATTCATTTTAGAACTGCATTTTCTAATATGCATTTAACCACTAATTTTTTTTTTAAAGTTATTTTTACACCAGCATAACCTTTTATGCAATTGTTATATAAATTGTAAAAAAAATTTCCCTTTTCTCACCAATTCACACTATGCAGTTTTTCAGTTCTCTTTTTCACAGGAATATCTGCTTCGGGAACCAGAGGATCTCTGACATGTATCATCCCCTCTTGAGTGGCTGTCCTGGCTCTTGCAGCTTATGTAGCCAAATGTACTTGGAATTGCTCATTTACCTGCAATTTCTCCACAATTAAATACTTAATTTTTAGATGCAATTTGTACACATTCTACTACGGAAAATTATATAGGAGTAGTATTGGCTTCGGCGACCGGAGTCACATGACATGTTATAACACGTATCTGCGTTGGTCCTGACTCCTCCGCTCTCCATGGTCAAACAAACAGTCTTCTAATTTTTCAGTTTTACCTTTGTTAGGTCTGTAAAATAATTTCTAAACAAATTATCTTCATAAAATTTCTTTTGATGTAGTTTGCATACAATTGAACAAACTTTATTGAATATTTGTGTGCCTTATTCCATTGGCCCATTCAATTGTCAATCACCCCTGTTTGAACATTTGTTTTTCATATAAAATATAATAAGAGGTATGAAATCGCATGCCATTAACAACCAATTCCATTTGAAGATTTTGCTACCAGGCTCATAATTTAACATACAAGGAGTCTTATCCTCCAGGGAGAGAGAGTTATTTCTACATGCTTGGTTTATCCTACTGATAGGCGAGATCTGTCTTTATGTAAACCTTCCCTGGCCCTAATCTTCACTAGGGAGCGCCCGATCGTTCTCTCAGATCCAACATCTGGAATGTGAGCTAAGAGCAGTGACTCAGTCCAACCGATTAGACATTTATGGGTTAACCTAAACATATCTGGTTTAAGGTTTTGGATAAAGTATTTTGACAGTGGTGTTCATTTTATTTAAAAAATAGAGAGAAAGCAGCATTTCTCTTATATAGCACGATCATATTCAGCGCTTTACAGTCATTGTTCCAAGTAGGGCTCACAATCTAAGTTCCCTATCTGTACTAATATGGAGTGTGGGGTGGAAACTGGAATACCCAGAGTGACTTCATGCAAACACTGGGAGAATATAAAAGCTTTTTGCAGATGTTGTCCTTGGTCTAACTTTGGTGTCCCGTTGCACATTTATTTTGGCTTTTGATAGAAGAATTACTATTATCCCTCTACTGAGCTATTCCTGCATTACTGACTTAGAAACTGACCCTACATACATTTCTAGCCAGGCTTCTTAGAGTGGAGGTGTCTTTTTTGCTGCCTTATGTATAGTATAGTATAGTATAGCCCCATGATGGCGAGCCAAGGTCACGCAGAGCCCCCTCAGTTGACACACGCGCCGTCATGATCGCTCACTAAATGTGGAATCCAGTACAGGATTCCCCGTTAGTGAGCAATCGCTTCTTTCAACTGTATGTGCAGATGCACATACAGCTGAAAACTGTCAGGATTGCTGCTTACACAGTACATGCTAAATTGGTAAAGGCTAAATACTGTACTCTGGAAGGACCTTCTGACATCAGGCATCTTTGCTTGTAAGAAGATCCTTCCACATGAAGAAAAGTTGTATCCTGAGCAGTGGAGGAACATTGAGAGATGCGGGGTGCAGGCTGCTTGCAAGCAAGAGGGGGGATGCAAGGGAGGCAGGTTAATTTGAGGTGAAATTGCCATGTTGGCACTTTGCGATAAATTTAGTGGGCTTTGGGTTGCAGTTTGGGCACTCGGTCTCTGAAAGGTTTGCCATCACTGGTATAGACTATATACCTTCTTTATTACCATCGCTGTGAAAGTTGGAATTCCCTCCAATGTACATTCAAAAATGTTGAAATTGCCTTCAATATTATGTGCACTGGGATGGTTGATCATAAAAGTGTTTACATAATTTTTTCCCCCAAGAGATCTTTCTGTACAGCCAACATATTGGACACTACAGTTAGTGCATGTTACACTGGACTACGAAGATTTTGCTTCCTTAACACTGAGTGTTTGTAATTTGAGCTGCTGATCATGAAAATCACCTCGAAATTTTCCTGTCACATACCATTTTTCAGAAACTTTTAGCTATTTTTTTTTCATATTTTCAGGCTGTTCAAGTATCCACAATATGTACTGTGCTATTATGTAATTTATAGGCAAGCAAAGACATGGATTCCTTGCATTTCATTGAAGTTGCAAAACTTCAGTGGAATAGTTAGACTAGGCACACCTACACATGTCTAGACATGTCTGGTCGCTGCCTGCAGAAGCTGCATTACCACCTTGCATAGATTCTGTAAGTTATTTAAAATCTAAGCAGCTATAAACTACTCCAGTACGATCTGATATAGCTAAAAAGTCTCGTCAGAATATATTCTGTTGCATTTGTAGTGAGTACACGCTTAAGCCTCAAAGACGCGCAATGACAGCACTTATGAAAGCCTATGAGCTGTACTTTGGATGCAAGATTGGTGGACAAATCCTGGCGGCCTCACATTGGCTGTGCAAGATGTGCTGTTGACCTTACAGGTTGGCTGAGAGGTTCTCACAAGTCAATGCCGTTTGCTGTCCCACTGATATGGCGGGAACTGAAGAATCATGTGACTGTTACTTCTGTCTAACCAATGTGTGCCAAGAATCAAATATGCATTGAATATCCCAATCTGCCTTCAGCTATGAGACCAGTGCCACATGATGACACTCTAGTACCAAAGCCACCATAGACATGGAGCCTAGAGGAGGCAGCCGATGATGTTGCAGTCCATAGGTCAGAGATGGGGAACGACGTTTTTCAGTCTTTGATCCATGCATGTCTGGTGAGCCTCATCTTATAACACAGCCAGAACTGAATGACTTGGTCCAGGACTTACATTTGTCAAAAGCAAATGCAGAGTTACTTGCTTCAAGACTTCAAGGTTGACACTGGCTGTCACCTGGTACAACAGTGTCTTTCGAAGCCGCCAAGATGACAACACAGTTTTATGAACAGGTTGACATCCTGTGTTTCTGCACAGACATTGATGGGTTGTTCGCAGCTTTGGGTTGTGTGCATGAGCTGAATCAGTGGCTTCTCTTTATTGACTCAGTGTTAAGTCTCAAGGCTGTCTTGTTCCACAATGGTAATGTTCATCCTTCCCTGTTGGCTATGCTGCACACATGAAAGAAACAAACATACAAGAAGATGGAACTTGTTGAAATACATCAAGTACAGCAACTACAATGAACATCTGTGGAGATTTAAAAGTAGTGGCACTGCTGCTTGGATTGCAGCTCGGATATAACAAGTACTACTGTTTCATTTGCAAATGGGACAGCTGTGTTAAGCAGTCACACTACAGTAGAAGGAGGTGGCCAATCCGTAACCAGTTGACTCCTGGGCAGAAAAATGTTGCATAGAAAGCACTTGTGGACCCAGCAATTATATTTCTGCCTACACTTCACATAAAACTCGGACTGATGAAAAATTTTGTGAAAGCAATGAACAAGGAAGCAGGTTTTTGTTAGCGACAAATGTTCCCAGGAATAACCGATGCCAAGATTAAAGGCAGGCATTTTTGCTGGTCCACAAATCCGACACATGATTGACAAGCACTTCGAAGAGCTGCTGGTGGGGCCTGAGAAAATTGCTTGAAAATTTTTCAAAGATGTTTCAGAGAATTTCCTTGGCAACTATTGAGCACCAAACTACATCGAATTGGTTGACAACTTTCTTGAAGCTTACAAAGCGATGAAGTGCAACATGTCATTGAAAATTCATTTTCTGCATTCTCATTTGGATTTTTTCCCTGCAAATCTTGGTGCAGTCAGAGACTAACATGGCGAATGGTTTCACCAGGATATTGCCATGATGGAAAAGCGTTATCAAGGCTACTGGAATCCATCAATGCGAACTATTGCTGGACACTAATACGGGATGCACCAGACATTGCGTACAAAAAGCAGCAAAACGCTGTTCATTTGAACTAATGCTGCTGGTAACATTTACATGCTTCATGATCCAACACAATCTTACGTTTCTCAAAATTTGTGTGATAAAGAGTATCCGAAATTATATTTCTGCTTAGCTTGAATGGGTTTATCATAATCACCTGAAATTTTCAAGGAAGCAAAACATTTGTAAAAATTTGTTCAGTGTTATCTAACTTCTTCCCACACCATGAGATTCTATTACATGTGAGCTGTAAGATACCACCAGATTCCCATGGTAGCCTAAGATCAAAGTTTTTTAATAGATAAAAACCCAAAACACCCCTTCAGCATATACAATGATATATTTTTTCTACATAAATAACAGTATATATTTGGTATTGTGGCACCTGTACAATAAAATTAAAGAATCTTATCCTGCATGGTGGAAAAAAAAAAATGAATATATGTACATCTTGCCTTGCAAAATATTGAATAAAAAAAAAACTGATCAAAAAAGAGAGAGAGTCACATGTATCCAAAAACATTACCACTAGAGATGAGCGAAATTTCTCAAAAGTTCGATTCTGCAGTTCGATTCAAAGTTCCAAAAAATTTGCTTCAGTCCGAATTAATTTGTGGCAAATATCGCTAAACACCTATTTCCTGACTTCAGAGAGCCTGTATAGTGGTGTAGAACACTGTGCCTTGCAGTAACACGCATAGGGAGCCTACTGTGGTAGTGAAACAATACTGTCAGTTAGCATGACACGCACATGACAGGCGTCGCTCTTAGAATCACTGCACACTTCACTTATTTGGCCAGTTACGGGGTCAAAACTGACCAAGTAACCCAAGGGTGAACTCAATGGAAGTGGCATGAGGAGGACACACAGTGACCCAGTTACTCCCTGTGTGACCTTGCTCGCCCAGGCAAACGAGGTGTAGAACAGCGTGACACTGCTGTGCCCTGCACATGTGGTATGCTGGAGGAGCATACACCTTATTTAAAAGGTGTCCTAGTGTGGAAACCCATAAGGAGGACCATATTTGCCATTTTGTTCCCAGTATAAAGTTGCAGGCCATTTATCAACCCAATATTGTCAATTCTTAGCCACAAATCTCTGCCTTTATCATGCCTTTTTTTTTTTTATTAGGTGTTCATTAGTGGGGAAAGAAATAAGGGGCATATTTGCCGTTCTCTTCAAAGTAGAAAATAACAGGCCTTTTTGCCCTTTGCAATTACGTTTTTTCATCTAAAAGTATGTCAGAAGTGAGAGGCCATGCACAAGGGAGGGATGCAGGCCTAAATGTTTCTGGCGCAGGCACAGGTGACAGCAGAGTAAGGGGGCGTGGCAGCAGGGGTCAGTTACAGAGGCCTGAGCTCCCAGTGTCAAGTAGCGGTCGTGTCTTGACCAGCAACCCAATGGTTGTAGACTGGTTGACTCGGTCATCCACTTCATCCCAAGTCACATCAGACACCCCCAGCCTGCCTCTGTCCTTCTCTGTTCCCTCAGCTAGAGAAGTACTTTATGCTGTGGGCTCAGATCCACTGTACAGTGAGGAGGAGGTATTTTTTATTGTTTATTTATATAGCACAATTAATTCCATGGTGCTTTACATTTGAGGATTTACATACGGTACACAAGATATACAAAACAGATAATACTAACAGTGATTAACTGGCACAGTGGGATACAGGGCCCTGCCCGCAAGGGCTTACAATCTATGAGGGAAGAGGCATAGAGACAGAAGGTGGGGGTAGAGGCTGTTCAGGTGGTGATATGGAAACAATAGCATTATTGGGGGTTGTAGGCTTTCCTGAATAGGTGAGTCTTCAGGGCCTTCTTGAAGCTTGTGATTGTGGGGGTCAGTCTTATGTGTCTTGGTAATGAGTTCCAGAGTATGGGGGATGCACGGGAGAAGTCTTGGAGACGTTTGTGTGAAGAGCGGATAAGAGCAGAGCGGAGTAGGAGGTCTTTGGAGGATCAGAGGTTACGTGCGGGCAGGTAGCGGGAGATTAGGTCGGAGATACAGTCATATGAAAAAGTTTGGACACCCCTATAATCTTAATCATTTTTAGTTCTAAATATTTGGGTGTTTGCAACAGCCATTTCAATTTGATATATCTAATAACTGATGGACACAGTAATATTTCAGGATTGAAATGAGGTTTATTGTACTAACAGAAAATTTGCAATATGCATTAAACCAAAATTTGACCAGTGCAAAAGTATGGGCACCTCAACAGAAGTGACATTAATATTTAGTAGATCCTCCTTTTGCAAAAATAACAGCCTCTAGTCGCTTCCTGTAGCTTTTAATCAGTTCCTGGATCCTGGATGAAGGTATTTTTGACCATTCCTCTTTACAAAACTATTCCAGTTCAGTTAAGTTTGATGGTCGCCGAGCATGGACAGCCTGCTTCAAATTATCCCACAGATGTTCAATGATATTCAGGTCTGGGGACTGGGATGGCCATTCCAGAACATTGTAATTGTTCCTCTGCATGAATGCCTGAGTAGATTTGGAGCTGTGTTTTGGATCATTGTCTTGCTGAAATATCCATCCCCGGCGTAACTTCATTCGTCACTGATTCTTGTACATTATTCTCAAGAATCTGCTGATACTGAGTTGAATCCATGCGACCCTCAACTTTAACAAGATTCCCGGTGCCGGCATTGGCCACACAGCCCCAAAGCATGTGGAACCTCCACCAAATTTTACAGTGGGTAGCAAGTGTTTTTCTTGGAATGCTGTGTTTTTTTGCGCCATGCATAACGCCTTTTGTATGACCAAACAACTCAATCTTTGTTTCATCAGTCCACAGGACCTTCTTCGAAAATGAAGCTGGCTTGTCCAAATGTGCTTTTGCATACCTCAGGCGACTCTGTTTGTGGCGTGCTTTCAGAACGGCTTCTTTCGCATCACTCTCCCATACAGCTTCTCCTTGTGCAAAGTGTGCTGTATTGTTGACCGATGCACAGTGACACCATCTGCAGCAGTGATGCTGCAGCTCTTTGGAGGTGGTCTGTGGATTGTCCTTGACTGTTCTCACCATTCTTCTTCTCTGCCTTTCTGATATTTTTCTTGGCCTGCCACTTCTGGGCTTAACAAGAACTGTCCCTGTGGTCTTCCATTTCCTTACTATGTTCCTCACAGTGGAAACTGACAGGTTAAATCTGAGACAACTTTTTGTATCCTTCCCCTGAACAACTATGTTGAACAATCTTTGTTTTCAGATCATTTGAGAGTTGTTTTGAGGGCCCATGATGCCACTCTTCAGAGGAGATTCAAATAGGAGAACAACTTGCAATTGGCCACCTTAAATACCTTTTCTCATGATTGGATACACCTGGCTATGAGTTCAGCTCAGTGAGGTTACAAAACCAATTTTGTGCTTCAGTAAGTCAGTAAAAAGTAGTGCACCGGTCAAATTTTGGTTTAATGCATATTGCACATTTTCTGTTAGTACAATAAACCTCATTTCAATCCTGAAATATTACTGTGTCCATCAGTTATTAGATATATCAAATTGAAATGGCTGTTGCAAACACCCAAATATTTAGAACTAAAAATGATTAAGATTAATAGGGGTGCCCAAACTTTTTCATATGCTGTATATGGAGGGACAAGTTGTGGATGGCTTTGTATGTCAGCGTTAGTAATTTGAACTATTCACTGGGCAACGAGTACCCAGTGAAGGGATTGGCAGAGGCGAGCGACCGATGAACGGGGGGACAGGTGTATTAAAGCGAGCGGCGCAATTTAAGGTGGACTGGAGGGGGGGGCGAGAGTTTTCTGGGAGGCCATGGAGAAGGGTGTTACAGTAGTCAAAGCGGGAGATGAGGGCATGGACTAGCATCTTTGTAGTTTCTGGGGTGAGGAAGGAGCGGATTCGATGGATGTTGTTGAGTTGGAGGTAGCAGGAGGTGTTGAGGGTTTGGATGTGCGGCTTGAAGTATAGGTCAGAGTCTAAGACTGGGGTAAGTATAGAGGACAGACAGCAGCTACTGCTCAGCTAAGATCTGGAGGAGACATCCGCTGCTTCCTCTGGTAGGCGGGCAAGTAGTGATGAGGAGAGTGGCGTGGGAGCTAGTGTTGAGGAGGACATCAGTGACCTGCAGACAGTAGAGGATGACGATATAGCTGATAGTAATTGGGAGCAGGGTGATGAAGGGGCATCATCATCAGGAGAAGAGGGTTACAGCTTGTGCATGAGGCAGTGGGGAAGTCAGCAGGGTGGCAGCAGTGTGAGGTTGGGAGCTAAACATGCCCGGGGTAGACCACCAGCTTCGCAGCAACCTACCTGCCCGGAAAGCAGTGGTGCAGGGGTTCACACACAGGCAGTGGCGGTAGCAGTCAGTGCAGAGTGTTGGGGGTAAAAATCGCCTACTCGGCGGTGTGGAAGTTTTTTGTATAGCCGCCAGGGGAGGTCAACGTGGCCATATGTTCAATCTGTGGGCAGAAGGTGAAGCGTGGCCAGGGTGCCAATGTCTTTTTAGGTTCATACCTATTTTGAATCACCTTTCAGATACTTACACTACCGTTCAAAAGTTTAGGGTCACTTAAATTTCCTTATTTTTAAAAGAAAAACACTTTTTTCCATGAAGATAACATTAAATGAATCAGAAATACACTCTATACATTGTTAATGTGGTAAATGACTATTCTAGCTGCAAACGTCTGGTTTTTAATGCAATCACTACATAGGTGTATAGAGGCCCATTTCCAGCAACATTGTGTTTGCTAACTGTGTAAGAAGGCTAATGGATGTTTAGAAAACCCTTGAAAACCCTTGTGCAAGTAGGTTAGCACAGCTGAAAACAGTTTTGCTGGTTAGAGAAGCTATAAAACTGACCTTTGAGGTAGTTAAGGATCTGGAGCATTACATTTGTTGGTTCGATTAAACTCTCAAAATGGCCAGAAAAAGAGAACTTTCATGTGAAACTCGACAGTCTATTCTTGTTCTTAGAAATGAAGGCTATTCCATGCGAGAAATTGCCAAGAAAATGAAGATTTCCTACAACGGTGTGTACTACTCCCTTCAGAGGACAGCACAAACAGGCTCTAACCAGCGTAGAAAGAGAAGTGGGAGGCCCCGCTGCACAACTGAGCAACAAGACAAGTACATTAGAGTCTCTAGCTTGAGAAATCGACGCCTAACAGGTCCTCAACTGGCAGCTTCATTAAATAGTACCCGCAAAACGCCAGTGTCAACGTCTACAGTGAAGAGGCGACTCAGGGATGCTGGCCTTCATGGCAGAGTGGCCAAGAAAAAGCCATCTCTGAGACTGGCTAATAAAAGGAAAAAGATTAATATGGGCAAAAGAACAGACATTGGACAGAGGAAGATTGGAAAAAAGTGTTATGCACAGACAAATCGAAGTTTGAGGTGTTTGGATCACACAGAAGAACATTTGTGAGACGCAGAACAACTGAAAAGGATTCTGGAAGAGTGCCTGACGCCATCTGTCAAGCATGGTGGAGGTAATGTGATGGTCTGGGGTTGCTTTGGTGCTGGTAAAGTGGGAGATTTGTACAAGGTAAAAGGGATTTTGAATAAGGAAGGCTATCACTCCATTTTGCAACACCATGCCATACCCTGTGGACAGCGCTTGATTGGAGCCAATTTCATCCTACAACAGGACAATGACCCAAAGCACACCTCCAAATATGCAACTATTTAGGGAAGAAGCAGGCAGCTGGTATTCTATCTGTAATGGAGTGGCCAGCGCACTCACCAGATCTCAACCCCATTGAGCTGTTGTGGGAGCAGCTTGACCGTATGGTACACAAAAAGTGCCTGTGTTTTCATAAGGCAGATAAAACGTTTATACTAGAATAAAACTGGGACACTTATCTTTCAGTCGTGCCATATGCAGGAAATTAACCCCAAAGGGTTTGTCATGCCCCCACACTTATGTATAATACTGTCCCTTTGAGTCCACGATATTTAGCCATTATACATCAGCTGACGATCCTACATAAGTCTCTGATTTTAGCTAAAAAACTGTTAGATAGTCTTATACTTACCTTCATTTAGCGATCCTGTGACGTCTCGCTTCTACTGTATTTTTACTCTCCGCATAGCTGATGTACAGTCAGCAGAGAGAATAGGTGTCTGGTGTCTTCTGTTACTCTTACACCAAGCCACGCCCTCCCTGCGACCAATCACGGCACACGTCAAAGAGGGCGGGGCGGGGTCTAGGCCTTTATATGTCCAGCCGCACACCACACACAGCGGCTCTCAAAGTACCGTGACCCACCAGAGTCACAGAAAATGCAGTTTTAACTACAAATCTCTTTTTTGTTCTTTTCATCTATTCATATACCTCCTGATAATCCCACTGTTATTTACACTGGGGGAAACGGAATCAGAGGATAGAGATACCTTATACTTCTATGGAGGAACAAATGGTCTCCAGGCATCATAGAGAGCTGGATTATAGAAACACCTGAGTAATGCTATACATCACAGGGGTCCTGATATATTTTGACATCACCCAGAGGTTTAATCACAGCAACACCTTTTACTTTACTAACAAGGTGGAAAAATTACTATCCACCAAGCTATTGTGTATTTCGAGGGTGAGATATATATTTGTTGCTATAAACTATTTGTAGGTGATAGTGAATTGAATACATACCCATTAATCTGGAAACGCAATATATGCTTATGGTGGTGGTAATATGATTCACACCACTATCTTGGCACTATCAAATATAAAAATCGCCCCAGTCATATTTATTGAGTATGTGACATTTCCTTACACTGAACTTTTAAATAAGACCTATTTTACTCTATGTTTTAGGCCACTCTTCAGTGACATATACAGAATGTATATGTGGCACAACTCAGGAGGTGCATAGACTACAGTAGGAGCCTGGATAGAGGAAACCATACATAACAGATAGGACCTCTATTGGACAATAGTTATTTACCAGTATGAGCCGTAACTAATCATCCCGATCCGCATATGACCACAGTAACAGCAATCTTATTACAGGAAGTCTGAGGGGCAATGGAGGGGGGGCTATCTTGCCCTCGGACACCCTGGATGCAGTGAGCGCTATTGATCACAGCATCCAGGGGCTTAATCCACCATGTCGGTGTATCTTCTGACTCTGGTGGCTGGTCCCGCCCTCGATAAAAGTGCTGGAAGTAATGCTGCAGGCACAGGTTGGAAACTAAAGAGCACAGGATGGACTTGTATTCTCAGTAGCCTATAACTACTTTCTACTACTATAAACCACTTCCTACTCTGTTTTGAAGGGGATCGTGATTAATACTTGTTCAGAAGCAACCCTGGACAATTGACACTCACCTAATGCTTACTTATTTCTACTTGTCTCCTACCAAATTAACTATATGTTTCAGTAGTTTACTAACAAGTTATTGGATACATTGGTTTCATATTGCTGACAGACAATAGCTTTAATGAAAAGCTTACCCAACCGAAGAAAAAAAGGATTGCAGATACCCAGAGTCCCAAGAAGAGGGCAAATGGGTTTGTCCTACTGAACTTCAAATGGAGGAGCTAGAAAAAGACCAAGACGTTTGCCACCTAAATGGTTTTGTTGAAACTGAATCAAACCACATGGACTGACAACCAGTTTACCTTCAAGATAAACATAGGAGCTGTTGAATGGGAAGGAACTTAAATACACAAAAATGTATAAGTCAACATGCACTCAAGCGGTAATTAATACATGTGGGGTATTTCTGTACTCTGTAGACATTGTGTAACAAATTGCACCAAAAGGCCCAATTTCCCTTCCAAGCCTCGCCGTTTCATCATACAGGGGCTAGATGCCACATATGAAGTATTGACATATTCAGGAAACATTATGTTTGAAGGTGCTTTTTCTACTACTACCTCGTGAAAATATAATATAAAAAACTTAGAACAAAAGTGATGTTATTGGAAAAATGTAATTTAAATTTACACACTAAGATGAATGCTCGTTCAGAAACAACCTTGGACGAGGTAAATGACAACATTCACCTAATGCTTATTTCTACTTAACTACGTTTTAGTAGTTTCTCAAGTTATTGGATACATTGGTTGTCAGTGTTTTAGGTTTTGATTTTTTTTTTAACTAATGAATCCTAAATGAATTACATGAAATTGAAATGGATTTATCAGTAATGTTTTATTTTATTTCACTCCTAAACTGAAAATGTTCGGGATATTGGCAACATATAAAAGTCACTTAAAGTGTAAAGCAGATAAGTTGCTGTAGTGAGATGTCATATCACAGAATACAAAAAAAGAATGAAGAGTCATTAAAAATTGTTTTTCAAAGACTAATTGTTTTTGTTGTAATCTATGATAAAATATCACACTGCAGCAACTTATCCTGCTAGAGAAAGTTGGGTTAACTCTGCTACTTCAGTACAGTACATTACTCCTGTAAAATTTTCAAGCTTATTCACAAGTTTACCCATGGGTAACCAATCCCAACATTGGTTCTCATTTGTTCTATGGTTTTGGGTGTCATTCAAAATTTGCTCACCTATATAACATTGAGGATTTGTTAGTAATAGTTCGTAATTAGATAAATCTCAACTATAAAAATTGAAGTGTTCAAACATCTTCCGCTGGAATATTAACTTATAGTCTTGGCTATAATATATCTGACTTAGATAGGTTTCCATGGGTAATCTTGGTTTTATTGTTCCACATTAAAATCTGACCTTCCTTATACATGTGGTACTTTTGTCTAATGTTTTTTCTCCAGATTGTATTCAGAGAACGACTCTTGCAGGGGTTTCAAGCAATTTGATGGACAATTGCTTTATTGAAGAACATGCTCTCAGATTCGCAAGGGAGTGGCAGCAAATGGATCTGTACCAGTGATCTTCTCCAAATGGAAGGAGCAAGACCACCAAGAGTTACCACATTCTGTTAAAATGTTTGTTTTTATTCAAAAACGAGAAAAGCAGCCAAGAAAAGCACTTTTAATCTCAGAGAAGAACTGATCAGCTAAAGAACATTGCACATATTCAACCCCCAAAAGAGATTCCTTCTCCGTTACATTCAGTGTCAGAAATGCTCCTAAACTATTTACATCATACATTTTTTTAAAGAATTTGTTCTCAAAGTGTGTTACGTTTTTTAGACCGAGAGAAATGTTCGAGTCTGCATTCAATTTTAGATAAATTAAAATAAAGCTATAGTTTCTTCATGTGCCTTGATCCCTTCATGTATATCGAGTGCTCGCATGCGCACTAGTGTATTCAGAATGCGCGGCTGTTTCCATCATATGGAGTTATAGTAAGTGGGGATGTTTCCACCTCTCATATTATGCACCTGTACTTTATTTCAGTCTGGTAGCTAGTTTTTAATGATTTTCTAATTTATGATGAATGTTGCTTTATTAAATAGGATTATAAACATTAAGTACACAGTATGCACTTTGATAATTTTGGCACATTCTAAACTTTATAATTACACTGAATTGTGGTATATTCTATATAATGCTGCTATAGTCACCCACTGTTAAATGTTTCTGTGCTGCTTTGAACTTTTAACTATATTAGGCCTTTGAAGCTGTGCACAGTGCTTTTTTCTCTCCAAGGTGGAGGCTGAACTAGTAGACCTTTACTATGTTTTTACCTACACCGAACAGGATGAAGAGGAGATACTACAGTGATTGTAAGGAGATTCCACATTCGAGTACACCATCATTGAGGGACCTCAAACGCAAATACGAAAGTCTAAAAAGGTTGGTGACCTTCCAATTACATTTGATCACATTGGACATTACTCCCAAGTTTGCCCAGAACAGTAAATTTTTGCACAAGATTTGTACATAATTTCTAAAATATTCTATGGACTTTTTAAATATCAAATTTTTGCAAAAGGGAGGTACAAACCATACAAGCACATGTACAGTAAATTGATGTCAACAGCCAGGAGGATGCCAATCATTCATTGAACATGTGAATTGCCTAAAAAATTTCAGATGTGATCTTGAAGAAATTGTTTATATTTGACTGAGATTTATGTTATGATATATTGAGTATAAGTGATCGTGACTTACAATCCAAAGTGTTATTGACTTAGCAAAGCACACTGTTGCTGTATCTCAAGTGCATTTTCTAAGATCTTCATATGAGACCGTATTGTACCCTAGTTTTAAACAGAGCTGTTAGTAGTGCCAGGGCCTCTGCAGCGGCGATAGTGGGGTTGCTGGCCTTCTCCTAAACACGTGCTGAGTATTTGGGTGAAGGGTTAATGTTGGTGCTTACGGAGTCTGATATATTGTATATATATTTTTCTCTGATTAGTATGTGTTTTATGTTTTATGTTTTATATACATATTAATATGAAATATTTAGCCAGCATGATTGGACATCATTGGTTATTTTATTTTTTATATGTTATAGTTGCTGTTAATTGGATCTGAAGGGGCTCACTAATTTTCAGTGAAAAAATACCCCGAAATGCATTATCCATTTTGCCTTTATCTC
The DNA here is from genome assembly GCA_947044405.1 of Leptodactylus fallax. NCBI lineage: Eukaryota > Metazoa > Chordata > Amphibia > Anura > Leptodactylidae > Leptodactylus > Leptodactylus fallax. The sequence continues at coordinate 1,904,390 of CAMRHE010000070.1, read as the reverse complement.
AAACTATGAACAGTTTGCTAAATCTCCATGTCAATAGAATCATACATTCATTAAGAGGAGTGCACATCCTGGTAATTTTCAAAGAGACCTAGTACTCTCAGATATTTTCCTACTCTTTTACAAGGCTTAGGCCTTTTCATTGGACCCTCGAGCCCCAGAGTTAACCTCGGTTGATAACTTCAAGCCCTTGGGTCTATTATATGATGAACCAGATCAAAAAGCGCTTGCCGAACGCAAGCTCTCGTCCATCCGGCAGGGTACTCGAGCAGCAGAGGACTATTGTACGGAATTTAGAAGATTGTCAGTCCAGTCTCAGTGGAACAGTTCTGCTCATCAATTCCAGAAGGGACTGTGATTCAATTAAAGACCTCTTGGTTAAAATTTCCCACCACCATCTACCCTGGAAGAAAGCATGAATCTTGCTATTAAATTGGACAGGTGTCTACATGAGCATAGAAGAGAGCGCGTCTCTTTGGAACCTTCTCCTGTTCAACCGCTGGAATCTGGCCCTGAACCCATGCAAGTCGGGGCTGCTATGACTGCGGAAGATCGTAAGAGATTCAGAAGGCAAATAGGAGTTGTGTATCTACTGTGTCAAGGCGGGCCACATGCTAAACAGGTGTCCCAAAAGGCCTAGTCCAGAAGGGCCTCAACGCCTAGAGGTTCCTCAAAGATCATCTTGGTGAACAGGTATTCCCAGCTATGTCTTTTCATAAATTTGTATTGCCTGTTGAAATTGCTGTTTCTGGTAAGGTTTTTCAGGGTAGCGTTTTTCAGTTTGTTGATTGTGGTTCCATGGCTAATTTCATTGATTTTAGGATTGCTCAATTTTTGTGCGTAAGCCTGTCTTAATCACTGCCATCGATTCTACTCCCTTAGCCCAAAGCTCCAGCTTGTACTAGAGAATTTGCCCAGATAGTCCTGAGGTTGCCTTGGTTACAATTGCATAACCCTGTGTTAGATTGGAGACTGGGGGAGGTGGTTAAATGGAATTCCGAGTGTATGAACTCTTGTATGGCTCTGTCTTTACTGTCCCTTTGCCAGGTTCTCTCAGACTTTGAAGATGTATTTGCCGAGTCTGGGGCAGAATTACTACCTCCTCATAGGCCGTATGACACTGCTATTGGAGTTAGTTCCCAACTAAACTTCTTAAAAGGACAATTATTTAAAATTTGTCTGAACCTGAGGCATAGGCCATGAGTATTTGAAAGATTCTCTTCGCAAAGGGTTAAGATGGCTGTTTAAGGCCTTGCATTGACTATCGTGATTTAAACAAGATTACTGTGAAAAATCAGTATCCACTTCCTCTCATTCCCGATTTGTAGGGCCAAGTTTCTCTCTAAATTGGATTTACGAGGGGCCTATAATCTTATCCGTATTTGGGAGGGGGATGAGTGGAAGCCTTTAGCACACCAGAAGGGCATTATGAGTACTTGGTAATGCCCTTCGGGTTGAGTAACGCGCCTGCAGTATTTCAAGGTTTTGTGAAGTACATTTTCTGGAATCTTACAGGCCACTTTGCCAGTGTTTATTTGGATGATATTTTGATTTTTTCCTGTGATTGGGAAATACGTCAGACATGTTAGGTCTGCTCTGGAAATCCTAAGAGAACAAGTTATTTGTCAAATTGAAAAATGCCTTTTTGGAGTTCAACAATTGTCCTTCCTGGGTTATGTTCTGTCTTCCTCTATCATCAGCATGGACCCAGTCAAGGTTCAGGCTGTGCTTTACTGCACTCAACCCACCTCCTTAAAAGCAGTAAAGATTTTTGGGGTTTGCAAATTACAATCGGAAATTTCTTGGTAATTTTTCCACTATAGCAAAGCTGCTGACTGACCTTACCCAGAAAGGAGTGGATTTATTAAACTGGAAACAGGAGGATATTGATGCATTTGGAGTTTAAGCAAGCCTTTACTAAAGCTCCTGTTCTGATTCAACTGGATCTTAGTAAACCCTTTGCTGTTGAAGTTGATGCCTCAGAAGTACAGTCATGGCCAAAAGTTTTGAGAATGATACAAATATTAATTTTTACAAAGTCTACTGCTTCAGTTTTTCTAATGGCAATTTGCATATACTCCAGAATGTTATAAATAGTGATCAGCTTAACAGCAATTACTTGCAAAGTCAATATTTGCCTAGAAAATGAACTTTATCCCCCAAAACACATTTCAACATCATTGCAGCCCTGCCTTAAAAGGACCACCTAACATCGTTTCAGTGATTGCTCCATTAACACAGGTGTGGGTGTTGATGAGGACAGGGCTGGAGATCAATCTGTCATGATTAAGTAAGAATGACACCACTGGACACTTTAAAAGGAGGCTGGTGCTTGCCATCATTGTTTCTCTTCTGTTAACCATGGTTATCTCTAAAGAAACACGTGCAGTCATCATTGCACTGCACAAAAATGGCCTAACTGGGAAGAGTATTGCAGCTAGAAAGATTGCACCTCAGTCAACAATCTATCGCATCATCAAGAACTTCAAGGAGAGAGGTTCCATTGGTGCCAAAAAGGCTCCAGGGCGCCCAAGAAAGACCAGCAAGCGGCAGGACCGTCTCTTAAAAGTGTTTCAGCTGCGGGATCAGGCTACCAGCAGTGCAGAGCTTGCTGAGGAATGGCAGCAGGCAGGTGTGAGTGCATCTGCACGCACTGTGAGGCAGAGACTCTTGGAGCAAGGCCTGGTCTCAAGGAGGGCAGCAAAGAAGCCACTTCTCTCCAGAAAAAACATCAGGGACAGACTGATATTCTGCAAAAGGTACAGGGAGTGGACTGCTGAGGACTGGGGGAAAGTCATTTTCTCTGATGAATCCCCTTTTCGATTGTTTGGAACATCTGGAAAACAGCTTATTCGGAGAAGAAGAGGTGAGCACTACCACCAGTCTTGTCTCATGCCAACTGTAAAGCATCCTGAAACCATTCATGTGTGGGGTTGCTTCTCAGCCAAGGGAATCGGCTCTCTCACAGTCTTGCCTAAAAACACAGCCATGAATAAAGAATGGTACCAGAATGTCCTCCAATAGCAACTTCTCCCAACCGTCCAAGAGCAGTTTGGCGCTCAACAATGCCTTTTCCAGCATGATGGAGCACCTTGCCATAAAGCAAAGGTGATAACTAAATGGCTCAGGGAACAAAACATAGAGATTTTGGGTCCATGGCCTGGAAACTCCCCAGATCTTAATCCCATTGAGAACTTGTGGTCAATCATCAAGAGACGGGTGGACAAACAAAAACCAACAAATTCAGACAAAATTAAAGCATTGATTCTGCAAGAATGGACTGCTATCAGTCAGGATTTGGTCCAGAAGTTGATTGAGAGCATGCCAGGGAGAATTGCAGAGGTCCTGAAGAAGAAGGGTCAACACTGCAAATATTGACTTGCTGCATTAACTCATTCTAACTGTCAATATAAGCTTCTTTTACTCATAATATGAATGCAATTCTATTTCTGTATGTGATAAAAACATCTGACAAACACACATAAAAACCAGAGGGCAGCAGATCATGTGAAAATATAATATTTGTGTCATTCTCAAAACTTTTGGCCATGACTGTAGGTGTAGGGGCCATTCTGTCCCAAGGTACCATCTCATTCACTAAGCCTTCTCCAGGATAAAAAAACAAAACACGATATTGGTAACCGAGAACTATTGGCCATCAAATGGGTATTTGAGGAGTGGCGACATTTCCTGGAGGGGGCCAGACAAAACATCTGACCATAAAAATTTTTTTTTCTGGAGTCTGCTAAAAGATTGAACCCCAGACAGGACAGTTGGGCGTTATTTTTTACCATGTTCGACTTACTTTTATACCAGGGTCCAAAAATGTTGAAGCTGATGCTTTGTCCAGAAGTTTTTGTTCTCAGCCTGAATCAATTCTTCCCAAGGGAATTGTAGTCTCTGCTGTCCCTGTGGGTTTAGCGTCAGATCAGGGAGAAATCAGCAGTTGGCCCCTCCAGAGACACCTGAGGGGAAGTGGTTTGTTCCACCTCAGTTTAGACTAAGGGTCTTAAAAGAACTCCATGATTCAGTATTATGCGGTCATCCAGGCATCTTTGGCACCAAGAAGCTACTGTCTCGACATTACTGGTGGCCTATGTATCTGCATGTGTGGTATGTGCTAGAGCTAAGGTTCTGAGGACTAGACCCTGGGGGGGGGGAAATTACTCCCTTTACTGGTGCCAGAGAGACCTTGGTCGCATATCTCAATGGACTTTATTACGGATTTGCCTGTATCTGGGGGAAAGACTGTTCTGTGGACTGTGGTGGAAAGGTTCAGTAAGATGTGTCACTTTGTTCCTCTCTCCCAACTGCCTAACGCTAAAACGTTGTCCTGTTTATTTTTGGATCATGTATTTAGACTCCATGGTATTCTGGATAATTATTTCTGACAGGGGCATTCAGTTTGTGGCTAACTTTTGGAGAGCTTTTTGTGGTCTTCTTGGGATACAGGTTTTTTTCCTCTGCTTTCCACCCTGAAACCAACGGACAAATTGAACGCCTCAACCAGACTTTGGAGCAGTATTTGAGATGCTATGCCTCTACCAATCAGTTGGATTGGGTGAATGACTTGGCTATGGCGGAATTTGCTATTAATCACCACACTGCCTTGAAGTCTTCACCCTTCTTCTGTAATTATGCCTTCCATCCCTGCTACTCTTCCATTTCTTCAACTACCAATCCAGACGTAATGTAGAGGCTGAGACATTACGTGCTGTCTGTCGTCAGGTTTGGTGTAATTTAAGGAACTCTCAGGTAGCTACTAAGAGCATAGTTGATAGAACCCGTTCAGCAGGTCCTATGTTTGCTTTGGTGGAGAAAGTTTGGCTCTCTTCCAGGAACCTGAGATTAAAATGTTCCTTCTCACAAGTTGGAACCTAAGTTTATTGGACCTTATCAGATTAGTGAAATTAACCCAGTGTTTCCGTCTGACTCTACCTCCATCTTTCAAGATCCACAATGTTTTTCATAAATCTCTCGAAAAAGTATCTTCCTTCTGACAATCCTCCTCCACCTATCTTAGTTGAAGGAAATCAGGAATATGAGGTGGCTAAAATTTTGGACTAATGAAGGGTCAGAGGGGTCTTACAATATTTGATACACTGGAAGGGTTATGGTCGAGGATTGTTCCTGGGAGACAGCCAGGTCAGTGCACGCGCAGACTAATTAGAAATTTACACCGAAAGTTTCCTCTCAAGTCTGGTCCAGCCTTTAGAGGCCCGGTGGGCCCTTGTAGATAAGGGGGGTACTGTTAGTAGTAGTGCCAGCACCTCTGCAGCGGTGGTTCTGGGGTTGCAGGCCTTCTCCTAAACACATGCTGAGTGTTCCGGTGAAGGGTTAATGTTGGTGCTTACGGAGTCTATTTAGTTTCACTTCTGCTCCTGTTCACCGCTGGCTATTCGGTCTTTTCCGGTTGTTAGCTCTCCTCACCTGTGTTGTGTACCTCTTGCCTGACTTCTTGGTTCCATCCCCGACTGCTCTCGTCTCCTTATTTTGTACCTGCACTCTCTCCTGCTACGACCTCTGCCCCATTGATCATGATTTTGTACCATGCTGCTCTCCTGCTATTGACCTGGCTTGTTTGACCTTTCTCTTGGATTACCCCTCTGTACTGCGCTGACCTCTCGTTGACGACTAGGATTGGACTACTCTATTGGTGAACTGCTGCCACCTCTTGGTTACCGCCATTTGCAGTTTCTGCATCTTCAGACCTTCATCCTGTCTCTGGTTGTTTTCCGGTAAGTGGTTTCAGTTTCTGGGTCTGCTGAAACTAGTTGTGCGCTGTGCATCCTGTGCTCGCTGACCTGTTGCCGTCCTGCCCAACAGTAGCTTCCAAGTCCAATCCCACCATCAGCGGCTCTGGAGAACACCTCTGGGGGCCGGGATTGGTGTGGCTTGGAGTGCGCTAGACGCGCAGTGATGTTTTTGCCATTGATCATTGTGTGTCTGGTGCTGGGACTCACTACAAAGCCCGGGGCTGCATTTGATCTGTAAGAGCTGTTGGTTGGCAATGTGCACCCTTGCACCATCAATTTCAATAAGACTACCAGAGATAGTACAGCTGTAGGCCATCTCCTGCAGCCTTTGACTAAGAGCATGGGTTATCATTTCAGACGTTTGTCTCAGTTCAAACTAGGTTACAAAGCACCTGAGCGCTTGTGATTGATGGGGTTCCCCATCAGCAAATTACCCCTTATCCTTTGTGGCATGAATACCCCCTCTAAGTTGACTGTACCTTGGAATATTTGAACCCCATTTCTGATCTCTAATTTGCCTGTTCTTGTAAAAAAATAAATAAATAAATAAATCATGAATGGAAAGACCGTTTAAAATGATTGGCATTATGAAATCATTCCAAATTGTTTACTTTGTTCCCGGTATCTAATACATTATGGCACCTATTTCCTAGAAAAATGAAGCACAATACACACTTAACTACATTTTACACCCGTTTAACAACCATTTTAAAATAGGTTTTCATAGATGTTTTGTTTTAATCTTGGTTTTAAATAAACCTAGAAATTTTGATAAACATTTACTAATAACTGCACAGTAAACTTACAATTCAGCCAAGAATGACTAAAGTAAAAAAAGGTCAACTTTTATATATTTTTTTCTTTAAATAGCTAAAACTGACCAGCATTTAAAGATTTTCCCATATGTAACTTAAAACAAACTATTAACCATCCAAAATTAAAATTTACATTTCTATTCAAAACAAAAAAAATCAACCAGAATATCAATGGCTGTGGGCTAAATGCATTTGCATTTGACTGGTAAAGGGTAAGGTTTTCATAGCCTCAATATAACAGCACAGGGTTGACTTGCATTCTCAGTAGCCTATAACCACTTCTATCCACCAGGCAGTCATGAATCATCAAAGAACAACCCTGGATAAAAGGTGACAATTCTTAATTCTTATTTCTCCGTGTCTGCTACTGAACTATATGTTTTAGTAGTTTCCTCACAAGGTATTGGCTACATTGGTTTTCACAATTTTAGGCTGATTTATAGTTTAAAACCCAATTTCATTTCAATTTATTGCAATACATTTAGGAACTAATCAGATCAGTAATGGTTTATTTTACTCTTCTCATAAACCGAGTGTAATATATTGCCAAAATATTTACTGAAGTCTATATTAATCTGACAATTATAATTGAATAAATCCAAAAATCCCAATATAGTCTGATTATTGAATTATAGTCATTTTTACAAGAGAAAGTGATCCCAAAATGTTGCAAAGCTGGAGAATTCTATTTCCTGACTTTGACTTGCAAATCCATCATAAACTCCTGAATAAATTCACAGATAACCTAAGCTTCGTGATATGGATGCTATAGAACATGCACATTTTAAAATGTCCATATATTTGTGGTTTTTCTAAAATTGTATTCTTGGTTATACCCTGTCTGATTTAGTAAAAGGGTATTCATGTGTAATTCTGGCCTTATTTTATATTAAAGATCTGATCTTCTCCAGTCATGTGTGGCTCTTCTGCTTAATGTTTTTTTTCCAGACTATTCTGGGAACCACTATTCCAGTCAACTTGCCTGATGGTTCAAGCAGAACAGACAATAGCTTTACTACTAAGCTGAAGAAGAAAAGATTGCAGATACTCAGACCCCCAAGAAGAGGGCAAATGGGTTTGTGCTACTGATCTTCAAATGGAAGGAGCTAGAAAATGACCAAGACCTTTGCCAACTAAATTGTTTTTGTTGAAATTGAATCAAACTGTGTGGACTGAACCAGTTTACCTTCAAGAGAACACAAACAGGAGCTGTTGATTGGAAAGGAGCGTCATTACACAAAAAGACAAGAATTGATAAAAATCAAAATGACACATATTGACCCCGAAAAGATTGCTTCTCAGTTTCCTTTCAGAATTGCCTCTATTCTGTTCTACCAATTTGCTTAATAAACTATTAAAAATAATTACAAAACTCATAGGGATGCCTGCTCGACACTGCTGGTCTTCCTGTCTCTCTCTGATTTACATCCCCCCAGCAATCCCCGGGGTGGTTGTGCCTTCACTGATGGGGGTCTGGTCTGAGACTGTACTAGAGTCTTTTCCTGGCCCTCTACCTCTCCCTTTTTTTTCCTCTCCCCATTCTCTCTTCACTCCTCACTTTTTCCCCCCTCTCCCTTCTTACTCCTCCACTCTTCAGTTTCATTTCGCTGATTTGTATTGTTTACACACATTTGTAGTTTCATTGCTTGTCTCTGCTTGTTTATTTTTGACTTTTAAAACTTAAAACTTTTGAATCGAAAAAAAAAATTCTGAAAAATTTAGAGATACAGGATTGATGCTACCAGCGGAGGATAAAGCACTGGGTGATCTAAATTTGAAGGTGGCTGGGACAGAAATTTGTTCTTAGTACATTGATTTGTTTCTCAACACCTTACGATATTTCAGATTTTATAAATACAGTGGGGAAAAAAAAAGTAAAGTTTCTAGTCAGCCAGCAATTGTGCAAGTTCTCCCACTTAAGATGAGAGGCATGTAATTGACAAAATGAGAAAACATCTAGAAAATCATTGTCTGATTTTAAGAATTTATTTGCAAATTATGGTGGAAAAATAAATATTTGGTCACCTACAAACAAGCAAGATTTCTGGCTCTCACAGACCTGTAACTTCTTCTTTAAGAGGCTCCTCTGTCCTCCACTCATTACCTGTAGTAATGGCTCCTGTTTGACATTGTTATCAGTATAAAAGACACCTGTCCACAACCTCAAACTGCCACACTCCAAACTCCACTATGGTGAAGACCAAAGAGCTGTGGAAGGACACCAGAAACAAAATTGTAGACCTGCACCAGGCTGGGAAGACTGAATCTGCAACAGGCAAGCAGCTTGGTGTGAAGAAATCAACTGTGGAAGCAATAATTAGAAAATGGAAGACATACAAGACCACTGAATCTCCCTCGATCAGGGGCTCCACGCAAGCTCTCACTCCATGGGGTCAAAACGATCACAAAAACAGTGAGCAAAAATCCCAGAACCACAAGGGGGGACCTAGTGAATGACCTGCAGAAAGCTGGAATGTAACATAGGCTACCGTCAGTAACACACTACGCCGCCAGGGACTCAGATCCTGCAGTGCCAGACGTGTCCCCCTGCTTAAGCCAGTACATATTCGGGCCCGTCTGAAGTTTGCTAGAGAGCATTTGGATGTTCCAGAAGAGTATTGGGAGAATGTCATATGGTCAGATGAAACCAAAGTAGAACTGTTTGGTAGAAACACAACTCGTCGTGTTTGGAGGAGAGTGAATGCTGAGTTGCATCCTAAGAACACCATACCTACTGTGAAGCATGGGGGTGGCAACATCATGCTTTGGGGCTGTTTCTCTGCAAAGGGACCAGGATGATTGATCCGTGTACATGAAAGAATGAATGGGGCCATGTATCGTGAGATTTTGAGTGCAAACCTCCTTCCATCAGCAAGGGCATTGAAGTTGAAACGTGGCTGGGTCTTTCAGCATGACAATGATCTCAAGCACACTGCCAGGGCAACGAAGGAGTGGCTTCATAAGAAGCATTTCAAGATCCTGGAGTGGCCTAGCCAGTCTCCAGATCTCAACCCCATAGAAAACCTTTGGAGGGAGTTGAAAGTCCCTGTTGCCCAGCGACGGCCCCAAAACATCACTACTCTAGAAGATATCTGCATGGAGGAATGGGCCACCATACCAGCAAGTGTGTGCCAACCTTGTGAAGACTTACAGAAAACGTTTGACCTCTGTCATTGGCAAAGGATACATAAAATATTGAGATGAACTTATTGACCAAATACTTATTTTCCACCATAATTTGAAAATAAATTCTTTAAAAATCAGACTGTGATTTTCTAGATTTGTTTTCTCATTTTGTCTCTCATAGTTGAGGTCTAACTATGATGTCAATTACAGGCCTCATCTTTTTAAGTGGGAGAACTTGCACAATTGGTGGCTGACTAAATACTTTTTTCCCCCACTGTGCAATCAGTTATAAAATGTTGCTTCACTCCTTGATGAATAGGATTGTGTTAATTAAGATGATCCCTCTCCTGAAGCCGATGCATAGCATGCTTGTTCCATTCTCTCTTATTTGACTTCCTAAGAGTATGATCAACGGTGCAAGAAGCCTCAGATCAAACTGTTAGGCTGTGATTTAACTAAAGCTGGTTCTCTCCCCCCAATGGTAGCGGCTTGAAGAAAACACAGAAGCAGTGCCGAGCGCCAAATAGTGTAATACTGTTAATTAAGTAAATAGAAAAACAAGTGGAGTGGTTCTCACCTTTTGAAGTTGTGAAGATAGCTCACAACTACTATAAATGCATGTAGTATAATGTCCAAAAAGTCCAAAAAGCCAACTATGTTGGACTGAACTTCAGATAGCAGCTGGACACCTTTTCAGTATGTGATGAAAGGATCACATGTAGTCAATCCAAATAAGGAGAATTTCTCCAGGAAGAAAAAACAAGGGTCAATAGTGATCACTGTCATATTTACACTTGAGAAAGGGCCTGTGTTAACCCAAAAGCGTTGTGTGTATGCCAATAAGTCAAATCTGGATCAGCCCTATTGACTAGAGGTAAGCGAATTTCTCAAAAATTCGATTTGAATTTCCAAAAAAATTTGCTTCGATCCAAATTAATTTGTGGCGAATATCGCTAAAACACACCTATTTCCTGGCTTCAGAGAGCCTGTATAGTGGTGTAGAACACTGCCTTGCAGTAACATGCATAGGGAGCCTACTGTGGTAGTGAAACAATACTGAGTCAGTATGACATGCACATGACAGGCGTCGCTCTTAGAACCACTGCACACTTTACTTATTTGTCCAGTTACGGGTCCAAAACTGATCAACTAACCCAAGTGTGAACTCATGTTAGTGCCAGGTAGAAAGAACAATGCAGAGGACCAACATCCTACTGTAGCATATAAGAGCGCACTCCTTTTACACCGTCTGCAGATTCCACATAAATGTCTACAGAGTGGCAAGGCGACAATGTAGAGTGGAAGCGGCATGAAGAGGCCATACAGTGATCCAGTGGCAGCAGCATGAGGAGGCCATACAGTGACCCAGTGGCAGCAGCATGAGGAGGCCATACAGTTGGTGCAGTTTATAATGAAACATTATTACAGAACATCACACAGTTCCTATGGGAACTTTGCATAGGCAGTCAGGAGGCCATGGCAACCCCTCAGAACCAGCGATCTTATTACAGGAAGTCCGAGGAGCAATAGGGGGGGAGCTATCTTGCCCTCGGATACCCTGGATGCTGTGAGCGCTATTGATCACAGCATCTAGTGGGTTAATCCACCATGTCGGGGTATCTTCTGACTCTGGTGGCTGGTCCCGGTCCTCGATAAAAGTGCTGGAAGTAATGCTGCAGGCACAGGTTGGAAACTAAAGAGCACAGGATGGACTTGTATTCTCAGTAGCCTATAACTACTTTCTACTACTATAAACCACTTCCTACTCTGTTTTGAAGGGGATGATTAATACTTGTTTTGAAGCAACCCTGGACAATTGACACTCACCTAATGCTTACTTATTTCTACTTGTCTCCTACCAAATTAACTATATGTTTGTATAGTCTCTGCCTATTCGGGTCTTTGTGCCACCCTCCGCTCACATGCTGCGGCGAAGGAGGCGTGTTCAGTTTGGCTTCTTGTGTAGGTTTCTTGTTGCTCAGTCTGAACACGGTCCTAGACAATGTAATGGATTTCCAGCCACACCCGTGTTCTGAGCATTTCTCTCTGGACCGCATATAGTTAATCTCAGCCTTGCCTGTGTGTGACAGCCTGTCTACCAATCCAGTCTGGGGCTTGCCCAGACTTTCTATAAACAGGTTGTCAGCCCTCACATGGTCACCGGTTATTGTCTTTGCCTGCTCTCTTTGTTATATCTCTTGCTGCTTTGTTACCTGATTCTCTGACCTTTGGCTTGCCTTGTGACTATTCTCTTGGATTTTGATTCTGTACTGCATTGCTCGTCTTACTGAACCCTTGGCTTCCTGACCTCCCTTTGTGTCGTTTGTTCTGTCTTTGTTCAGTGTTGTCACTTACTCAGTATAGGGCTCGTCTTCAGGGTGTCCTTTTACTATTTAGGGTAACTGAGGCAATAGGAAGGGACAGTGGCTGGGGTGAGATTAGGGCTCACTTGTCTCTGTCCTTCCTCCCAGACCCCTGCAGTAGTGTCAGGGTATTGCTACATTTGGCAAGACCCTAACAATGTTTCAGTAATTTACTAACAAGTTATTGGATACATTGGTTTTCATATTGTTGACAGACAATAGCTTTAATGAAAAGCTTACCCAACTGAAGAAAAAAAAAAAAAAAAGGATTGCAGATACCCAGAGTCCCAAGAAGAGGGCAAATGGGTTTGTCCTACTGAACTTCAAATGGAGGAGCTAGAAAAAGACCAAGACCTTTTCCACCTAAATGGTTTTGTTGAAACAATCAAACCACATGGACTGAACCAGTTTACCTTCAAGATCACACAAAACACAGGAGCAGTTGAATGGGAAGGAGCTTAAATACACAAAAATGTATAAGTCAACAACATGCACTCAAGCAGTAGTTCACACGTGTGTAACAAATTACACCAAAAGGCTCAATTTCCCTTCCAAGCCTTGCAGTTTTCTCATACAGGGCCAGAAGCCACATATCAAGTATTGACATTCAGGAAACATTATGTTTGAGGTGCTTTTTATACTACTATCTCTTGTGAAAATATATAAAAAAAAAAAAAAAAAAAATTATATATATATATATATATATATATATATATATATATATATATATATATATATATATATATATATATATATTTTTTTTTTCACACTATGATGAATGCTCGTTCAGAAAACAACCTTGGACGAGGTAAGCAATATTCGCCTAATGCTTATTTCTTTACTTAATTATGTTTTAGTAGTTTCTCAAGTTATTGGATGCATTGGTTGTCATTGTTTTAGGGTTTGAGTTAAATTTTAACTAATAAATCCATTTCAATTTCATGTAATTCTAAGCTGAAACTTTTCGGGATATTGGCAACATATAAAAGTCACTTAAAATGTAAAGCAGATAAGTTGCTGCAGCGAGATGTCATACCACAGAATATAAAAGAATTTAAAGTCAATTGTTTTTCAAAGACTAAATAGTTTTTGTTGTAATCTATGATAAAATATCACACTGCAGCAACTTATCCTACTAGAGAAAGTTGGGTTAACTCTGCTACTTCAGTTTAGTACATTACTCCTGTAAAATTTTTCAAGCTTATTCACAAGTTTACCCATGGGTAACCAATCCCAACATTGGTTCTCATTTGTTCTATGGTTTTGGGTGTCATTCAAAATTTGCTCACCCATATAACATTGAGGATTTGTTAGTAATAGTTCGTAATTAGATAAATCTCAACTATAAAAATTGAAATGTTCAAACATCTTCCGCTGGAATATTAACTTATAGTCTTGGCTATAATATATCTGACTTAGATAGGTTTCCATGGGTAATCTTGGTTTTATAGTTCCACATTTAAAATCTGACCTTCCTTACAGTATACATGTGGTACTTTTGTCTAATGTTTTTTCTCCAGATTGTATTCAGAGAACGACTCTTGCAGGGGGTTCAAGCAATTTGATGGACAATTGCTTTATTGAAGAACATGCTCTCAGATTCGCAAGGGAGCGGCAGCAAATGGATCTGTACCAGTGATCTTCTCCAAATGGAAGGAGCAAGACCACCAAGAGTTACCACATTCTGTTAAAATGTTTGTTTTTATTCAAAAACGAGAAAAGCAGCCAAGAAAAGCACTTTTAATCTCAGAGAAGAACTGATCAGCTAAAGAACATTGCACATATTCAACCCCCAAAAGAGATTCCTTCTCCGTTACATTCAGTGTCAGAAATGCTCCTAAACTATTTACATCATACATTTTTTAAAGAATTTGTTCTCAAAGTGTTACGTTTTTTAGGCCGAGAGAAATGTTCGAGTCTGCATTAAATTTTAGATAAATTAAAATAAAGCTATAGTTTCTTCATGCGCCTTGATCCCTTCATGTATATCGAGTGTGCGCATGCGCACTAGTGTATTCAGAACCCCGAATGATATGTGCAGCTGTTTCCATCATATGGAGTTATAGTAAGTGGAGATGTTTCCATCTCTGATTATATATTATGCATCTGCACTTTATTTCAGTCTGGTAGCTAGTTTTTAATGATTTTGCACTATTGCACTTTATTAAATAGGATTATAACATTAAATTATGAACAGTATGCACTTTGATAATTTTGGCACATTCTAAATTTTTGTACACATGATTTGATATGAATTTGAAGATGATTGGGATACTTGCTATATAAATGCTGCTATAGTCACTTGTTTGTTACTTGAGAAAGGTTCCTAATGGGACCGAAACGTCACCTTAGAATAAAGACACTAGTTGTCATATCTGCTGGAGTGCTACCCGTTTTTCTCTTTCTACATTTGTTGGAAGTTGCCATCTTCCGTTTGGATTTGCACCCACCCACCAAATTTTTATGTGATGCTTTGAACTTTTCTTTAACTATATTAGGCCTTTGAAGCTGTGCACAGTGATTTTTTTTTCTCCAAGGTGGAGGCTGAACTAGTAGACCTTTACTACATTTTTACCTACACTGAACATGATGAAGAGGGGATACCACAGGGGTTGGAAGATTTCACATTCTTGAATACACCGTCATTGAGGGACCTCAAACGCAAATACGAAACATTTGATCACATTGGGCAAGTAACATAAGGCTAAAAAAAAAGCCTAGGGATGTGTGATCTGGGATACGCCCAAGTTTGCCCAGAACAGTAAATTTTTGCACAAGATTTATACATATATTTCTAAAATATTCTATGGATTTATTTAAATTTTGAATTTTTGCAAAAGGAGATACAAACCATACAAGCACGTGTATGGTAAATTGATGTCAAAATTAGGGAAACTGAGCCAGGAGGAAGCCAATTCATTCATTGAACATGTGAATAGTCTAAAAAATTTCAGATGTGATCTTGAAGAAATTGTTAGTTTATATTTGACTTTGAGATTAATGTAATGATATAATGAGTGATAGTGACCTATGGTTCAGTGTTATTGACTTACAGCAACAGTCTGCTTTGCCATCTCTATCAAGTGCATTTTCAAAGATATTCATATGAGATTGTATTCTACCTTAGTTTTAACAGAGCTGTTGGTTGGCAATGTGCACCCTTGCACCACCAATTTCAATAGGACTACTAGAGATAGGCTGTAGGAGATGGCCTACTGCTGTACTTCGACTAAGAGCATGGGTGCTCATTTCAGACCTTTGTCTCAGTTCAAACTAGGTTACAAAGTACCTGAGCTCGTGATTGATGGGGTTCCCCAATCAGCAAGTTACCCCTTATCCTTTGTGACGAATACCCCCTCTAAGTTGACTGAACCCCATTTCTGATATCTAATTTGCCTGTTTGTAAAAAAAAAAAAAAAAAAAAAAATGAAAAGATTAAATATAAAATGATTGAAATGATTTCATATTGCCAAATTGTTTACCTTGTTCCAGGTATCTTTTATATACATTACAGCACCTGTTTCCTAGAAAAATGAAGCACATAATACACTGTCTTAACTACATTTTACATCCGTTTAACAATATCCATTTTAAAATTTAGGTTTTCATAAATGTTTTAATATGGTTTTTAAATAACCTAGAAATGTTGATAATCTAACATTTACTAATAACTGCATAGTAAGCTTACAATTCAGGCAAGAATGACTAAATTCAGCAAAAAAAAAGTAAAGATAAAATATATAAAAATCACTAAACTGACTAAAGATTTATCCATATGTAATTTAAAACTATTTCACCCTCCAAAAATTTTTTTTACATTTCTATTCAAATCAACCAACCAAGGTATTTGTTTTTATTCACAGGTGTGGGCTAAATGCATTTGATTGGTACAGGGTAGGGTTTTGATAGCCTCAATATAAGAGCACAGGATTGACTTGCATTCTCAGTAGCCTAAAACCACTTTCTGCTACTATAAACCACTTACTCTGTTGTAAGGCGAATAGTAAAATTATTGGATACTTTGGTTTTCGTTTTGATTTATAATTTAACTACTAAATCCATTCCCATTTCTTGAAAGTGATTTAGAATTC
The DNA here is from genome assembly GCA_947044405.1 of Leptodactylus fallax. NCBI lineage: Eukaryota > Metazoa > Chordata > Amphibia > Anura > Leptodactylidae > Leptodactylus > Leptodactylus fallax. The sequence continues at coordinate 1,888,242 of CAMRHE010000070.1, read as the reverse complement.
ATCAATGGTTCATTTTAATCTTCTAAATTATTAAGATTCTCAAAATATAACTCACTTTTGGTGTCATTCAAAATTGCTCACTCATAACATTGAGGAGGTTAGTAGAAAGATTTATCTGAATAATCATGCAAATTGAAATGTCCAAACATCTTTCCTGTCATTTATATATTTAATGTTTTGGTTATAATGTCTGACTGGGAGAAATTGGTTTCCATGGGTAATCCTGGTTTTATTGTTTCATATTTAAAATCTGCTCTTCCCTGTAGATTTAGTTCTTATTGTTTCATATTCTTTTCTCTCTCGCTAGATTGTATTCATAGAGCCACTTTTATAGTCAACCTTTCCAGGTGGTCCAAGCGGTTTGATGGGCAATTGCTTTACCGAAGAACATGCTCTCACAGACTCAAGGCAGCGGCAAATTGATCTGTACCAGTGATTATCTCCAAACATAAGGAGCAAGAAAAAAAAAAGTCTTTTGGTGCCTTCTGTTAAAGTGTGTTTTTATTCCAAAAAGGAACCCAAGAAAAGCAGTCCAGAAAAATGATTTTTCAATCTCAGACTAGAACTGATCAGCAAAAGAACATTACATATTCACACCAAAGAAAAAAATATTCCTTCTAAGTTACCTTCAGGGTCACAATGGCTCCTAAACTATTTGCATATTGACGTTAATTGGATTACAATACTCAAGCCATGTAAGGGTTAACTATTCTGCTGACAAAACACTTAATGCATATGGGCATGTCAAGGGTATAAGATTGGTGTTATCCATATAGAGTGCAAGAGTTTGTAAATGCTAAGGATATACACCCCCTCCTATGCATAAAAATGAGTAACAGACAGGTCTGGATTCTCTGTCTTACTTGAGACATGTGAGAAGAAGCACAGATGACCACACAGATGAACATCCAAGACCAAATGAAGTTCCAGTCTGAAACTCCATACTACAAAGGAAAGCTAACTATGGGCTTCTTCAATGATGTTTAAGCCTAATAGACTTGACTGATCAATCCATTTTTCTGTAAAGTGTTCCTGTATCTATTTTACATGAAGACCAATAAATTTCCATGTATTTATAAAGAAGCGAGTCCTCCAATATTACCTTATGGGTCATGTGTGAGTAGGAATTATATGACCACCAATCACCCAAAGTACCATATTTTACAATTGACTTAAAATGTATAAAAAAAAAAAAAAAAGTGTTATTTTACATTGAGAGAAATGTTAAAAGCTTAAAATAATTTTTAGATTAGATTAAAATAAAGCTAGCTATAGTTTCATAGGGATATACCTATTGTAGGACTGGTTTGCAAAGTGCTAATGTATGTAGTTCGTTTTTCCTGATTTTACTGCTAAATGGGGAAAAAAAACCCACAGTATTAATGCCACCAGGGGAGGATCTAAATTTGAAGGTGGTTGGGACAGAATATGGTTTTAAGGACTTGGATATTTATATATACAGGGAATTGTTTGATTTGATTTATCTAAATATCTTACTATAAATTTAGATCTCTTAGAAATTAGATCAAAAGATGGAAACTGTTGCTTCACTCTTTGATGAATAGGATCATGTTAATAAAGATCATTCTCCCTTTTGGGAGACTAAAGTAGCCATTTGTCTAGAGGTGTATTAGTACTAATAACTGTGATACAGTTGCCCTTTTCAGGGCAAGTGCTCTGTAGTTTAAGTGGCTGTATTGTGAATCTGGTTATTGCCTCACTTATCTTTCATGGTATTTCAGAAATCTGATATTCTACCATTTCACTCATTCCCTGATCAACCCTAACTTATGGAAACATTTTGGGAGACTAAAATAGCTAATTGACTAGAGATGTATTAGCATTAATCTCTGGAGGAGGGTTGCTCTTTTCTAGGTGAGTGCTCTATAGTCTTAGAGCATCTAGGGTACAGATTAGGGTATTGTCATGTGCATCAATTTGATCCTTTATACATTGTGTGTTTTCTGGCCTGTACCAGTGGTATGAAAGACCTTTTCATTCTTGTTTGTATTTGACTTCTTGAGATTATATATCCAATAAAAGTATCTCTCTATAGTTCAGTTTTATTGACCAACAGTCTGCAATCTCTATCAAGTGCATTTTCTAAGATATTCATGTGGAATTGTTTTACACCCCAGTTTGAACAGAGCTGTTGGTTGGCAATGTGCACCCTCGCACCATTAATTTCAACAGTACTGCCAGAGATAGTTGAAGTACAGGAGTAGGCCATCTCCTGCAGCCTAAGAGTATGGGTGCTCATTTCAGACCTCTCTCAGTTCAAAATAGGTTACAAAGCAATTGTGATTGGTGGATTCCCAGCTATCAGACCGCCATGAATCAGCAAGTTACTTTGGATAGAGGTAACTTTTTGCGTCATGAATAACCCAAAGTTGAATATTTGAACCCCATTTCTGATATTCTCTGTTAACTACATTTTACATCCATTAAGAGTTATATCTACTTTAAGATCTAGGCTTTATATTTTAATCTGGGTTTTGATAACCTAGAAATTTTGAATATACTGATAACTGCATAATAAAACTTACAAATTCACAAATTTAAGATAAAAGTACTGACCAGTACTTAAAACCAGAGGCATAGGTAGCGGGGGGGCAGAGGGGGGGGGGCTGCCCCGGGCCCACTGACTTTTGGGGCCCACCCCGGGGCCGCCATTAATACATCCTTTATTTCTAACTGGATCGGTGTCTGCAGACACCGATCTAGTTAAAACGTATCCTGCAACTTCACAGTATTGTAAACCGCAAGCTACATGAGGCTTGCGGTTTACAAATCCCCAAGAGCACAGAACGATGTCTTCTCACACAGGCAGGGCGATGACATCACAACATTGAGCTGCCTGCGCTCAGACAGACGTCCTGTGTGTGGACAGGGAGGAAGCGGCGGCGGCAGCTCCATTCATCAGCATTGCCGGTGAAGTAACTTTTTTTTTAGCGCTGTTGTGGGTGTATTAATAGTATAAGGGGTGGATAGGAGGGGGAATTATAACTATAAGGGAGGATTCATTAGGGGGCATTATGAGGATGGGGGGGTCATTTATATAAGGGTTATTACAGGGTATTATGAATACAAGGGGGGAGGTTATTTATATAAAGGGGCCATTAGGGGGCATCGTTTATATTAGGAGGCATTATGAACATAACGGGGTGGTCATTGATATAAGGGGTCATTAGAGGTGCAGTATTTATGTCCGGGGCCTAATATGAGGGTCAATTAAATTTCATTAAAGTGGCACTTGGGCTTTATTAAGACTAAGGCCCCACGTAGCGGGCTGCAGCAAAAAAGCGCTGCAGGAAAAACCATGGTGGTAACATTGTGGTTTTTCCTGCAGCGCTTTTCACAGAAGGTCCACAGGGGAAACACCGGCGGTTTCCATAGGTATAATTGACATGCTGCAATTTCCAAAACCGCAACACTGCATGTATTTTTCCGCAATGTGTGGATGGGATTTGCTAGAATGCCATGTTTTTTTCTGTGGGTTTTTGCCACATTGGGCCCCCATCCCATCCCCACTTTGCAGTAAAATACAGGCAGTTTTGGAAAGTCGCAGCATGTCAATTATACCTATGGAGACGCCAGCGGTTTCCCTATAGATATAATTGAAGCAGAAAGTCCAGAGGAAACCTCTGCAAACATTCTATGCAAAGTGCTGCAGGAAGAACCGCGATGTGTCACCGCCACGGTTTTTTCCACAGCTGTTTTTGCTGCGGGACGCCACGTGGGGGCCTTGGCCTTAAGGCGTTTTCCAGCTCATTTTTATTGATGATCTATCCTCAGAATAAATCAATAAGAGAAGTAATTCCCCACTGATCATCTGTAAGAAGGGGCTATGGCGCCTGTTTATATCATATGCTGTCTGTTTATAGTGACCGTGTGATGTCATTCCAGTCTTGTCACAGACGTGTATAGGACGAGGCTGTAGTTACATTACATGGCTATGAAAAGAATGACACTATAAACTGAGGTGGTGTCACGGCGCTTACACAGGTACCATTCAAACAGCTGATCCTGGGGGTCCTGGGTGTTGGAACCCCAATAAGTTTTCCCTTTTTTTTTTTTTTCTTATTAGGAAACCCCTGGGACATTAATAAGGGGAACTATTTAAAGGGGTGCACAGGGAAGTTATTAATTTAAAGATGCACTTGGGGGGTATTATTCATTATGGGGGGGTATATTATATATTTTATAATTGGGGGTAGCAGCAGGATGGGGGTTTTGTGTAGGTGAGGACAATATGGGTCAGGTGCCTGGAAAGGTGAGGAGCCAAAGATGTCTGTTGCAAACTTTACAGAGACTGGAAGAAGTGGTCATGGCCGTCCAGATAAAAGAGATGGGGAATATGAACGATTAGTCAGAGACGTCACCGGTAAGTCACTAAATGTTACTGCACTGTATTCACCTAAATTGTCTGCAGAGTCCTGTGTAGAGCCGCTATATACCACTATACTTACCGTATACTCTCAGTATCGGTATACGAACATGTGCAAATTGGGGGCCCACTTGGACATGTTTGGCGTGGGCTAAACAAAAACCTGACAAACCAACAACCCTGAATAAGGTGACCACATTGACTTAATTCTCATATTTCTTCTGGTCTGCTACCAAATTAACTATAATGTTTTAGTAGTTTCCTTGCAAGTTTTTGGATACATTGATTCAGTTTTAGGCTTCCATTTACAGTTTAAAACCCAGTTCCATTTCAATTACGTGCAATACATTTAGGATTCATCAGTCATGTGTAATTCTGGCCTTATTTTAAATTTAAAATTTGATCTTCCTTAGTCATATGTAGATCTAATGCTTAAATGTTATTTTCTCTTTCTCCAGACTGTACTCCGGGAATTACTGTTCCAGTTAACCCTGCCAGACCGACAGTTCAAGCAGGACAATCAATAGCTTTAGTGAAAAGCTTACTCAACAGAAGAGGAGAACATTGCAGATAGACTCAAAAAACAAAACAAAAAAAACAAAAAAAAAAACACAAAAACAAACAGACTTGCTACCTTTTAAAAAAAAAAAAAAAAAAAATCATCCAACACTTGGACTTTCAATTTCAAACCAAAAACAAGTTTACCTTCAAGACAACACAAACATAGGATCTGTCAGATACAAAGGAGGAATTTAATTACACAAAAAGGTATAAGACAAATGATAAAAATAAAATGATACACATTCACCCACCAAAAAAGTCCCTAATCTATTCTACCAATTTCCATAATAAAGTTTAAAAAAAAAAAAAATGTTGGAAAAAACAAAATTTATAAAGCATTGATGCCGCCAGGGAAGGATAAAGAACTGAGTGATCTAAATTGGAAGGTGGTTGGGACAGAATTTTGTTCATCGTACATTGTTGCTAACATATCCAGGGTCTGATTTGTTTCTCTTAAAATCTCAATTTAGATATTTTAGAAATAAGTTATAAAATGTTTCTTCTCTCCGATGGATTTTAATGTGTTAATAAAAGACAATTCCTCCTCTGCAGCTGATACATAGCATATTTGGTCCAGTCTCATATTTGGCTTCCTATGAGCATCTTTAATATTTTTGATGCCATCTTTAATATAGATTTTATTCAGCCGTGTAAAAAAGCCTCAGATCATATTGTGTTAGGCTGTGATCTAAGACTGGTCTTCTCTCCCCAAATTATTATTATTATTTTTTTTAAATAAATGGAGATAATACTTAGCTGCGGTTACAAATGGTGCAATAGTTCACTGGATGGGGGAACCCCTTGTATATCATGTACTGATAAACACCCAATGTTCAATGACTTCTAGAGCTGCTAGACATCCTTCTCATGATTTCAGCCAAGGCTGACAGACAATAGCCTATACAATTTTCATAGCACCTTTGGGGAAGGAGAGATGCTTCTTGGATGTATAAGAGTAGTCAACTTATAACACAACCATTTTAAGGTACAATAGTTTGAAGGAGGAGTCAAACCCAGTGACCTAATCGTATACAGAAGTACAGAGTGATCAGTAACAGAAATCCTACAAATGTACAACAATGCATAGACTGATCAGTAAGACACTAACCCCGTCATATCAATAAGACACTGATTCGGTCAGGAAAACACATGTCCGATTACATATGGCTTTTGGAGTCATTTAAAATTAGCTCACCCATAACACTAAGCATTTGTTAGTAGTTCACAGATTTATTTAAACAATTATGCAAACTGAAATGCCCAAACATCTTCCACTGTGATATTTAAAAAAATATATATTTATTTATAGTTTTGGCTATAATATGTGTGATTGGAAAAAATGGGTTTCCATGAATCATCCTGGTGTTTCTGATATTTCCTATACATATGTGGTTCTTATGTCTAATATTTTCTCCTCTTTCTCCATCTTGTATTCAGGGACCCATTGTTCCAGTCAACTCTTCCATATTATGTTTTAGTAGTTTAACAAGTTATTGGATACATTGGTTTTCATATTTTTGACAGACAGTAGCTTTAATGAAAAGCTTACCCAACTGAAGAGGATAAGATTGCAGATCCAGACTCCCAAGAAGAGGTCAAATGGGTTTGTGCTACTGATCTTCAAATGGAGGAGCTAGAAAGAGACCAAACACTTCTTCCACCTTCCATTAAACTGTTTTTGTTGAAAAGGAATCAAAAAAACGCATGGACTGAACCCGTTTACCTTCAAGATAAACATAGGAGCTGTTGAATGGAAAGGAGCTAAATTACACAAAAATGTATAAGACGACAAGAACTAATAAGACAATTGTCTAATCTATTCTACACAATTAATAAAACACTTTTTAAAAATGTCAAAAAAATTACAGTACTGATTCAACCAGGGGAGGATAAAGAACTGGTTGATCTAAATTTGAAGGTGGTTAGGACAGTATTTGGTTTTTAGTATATCATCCACAGAATTATTTCTTGACATCTTACCATAATTCAGATTTTAGAAATACAATTAAAAGTTATGAAATTTTGCTTCACTCTGATGGATGATCCCTCTCCTGCAGCTCAGGCATAGTATATTTGTCCAGTCTCTCATATTTGACTTCCTAAGAGTACATTTAATACTTTTGATGCTATCTTTACATTTTATTCAGTTGCGCAAAAAGCCTCAGGTCAAACTGTGTTAGGCTGTGATGTAAGGCTAGTCTTCTCTCCCCAAATGATATTGTCAGCTCAGTTAAGGGGATTTTCTATGATTTTAATAATGGATGACTAATCTTTTAGTTAGTTCATAAAATATTTTGGGGCTCTCACAGATCAGCTGTTTGGAAAGACTTTAGCATTTAGGTAGTACAGCTTCTTCAATGAATACCAAGCATAGAGCTGCACATTGTGTAGGGGTGATACTTGGCTATGTAGCTCAGCCACTTTCACTTTAATTGGAATGAGATGCAAACAGGCCACATGACAAATGCACGTGACATTTCTGGCCTCTGAAGAACAAAAAAAAAAAAAAAAAAAAAAAAAAAAACACGTGCTCACTCCAGTGCCTCTGCTACTTTAAAGGAGATTTCCAGGCTAAAAATATTGATTTATTTTTCTAAGGAAAAGACATCAATATCAGATGACAGTCCAACATCTGGCAGCCCAATCCATCAGCTGTTCTCAGCAGCCAATACACAGGGAATGGAACCAGAAGTAGACCGCTCCATTGAGTGTAATGGCCAGACCAAGTTACTGCAGATCTACTCCCATATACTTGAATGGTATCTAAGCTTCAGGGACTCTGTTCAACCGAGCAGATATTTATGGCTTATCCTAACATACCTAGCTTAATGTGTTGGATGAAGTATTTTGAAAGGGGTGTTTTGTTTTGTTTTTTTATTAAAAAAAAAAAAAAAAAGTGTTTCTCTAATATAGCTCCATCATATTCCATAGCACTTTAGACATGAGTTACACAATCCAAGTTCCTTATCTGTATGTTTTTGAAGTGTTGGAGGAAACCAGAGTACTCAGAGGAAACCCACGCAAACACTGGGAAAATATATAAACTTCTTGCAGATGTTGCACTTGGCTGTATTTGAACCTACGACTAGATTAGATATGCTGTGTATTGCTCTTTAGGCAGCAAGGTAATACATACATTTTTGCAAAGTTGTACTATTCAATTTATTTTCTGAAGAAATATAAGATATGACATGTAAGAATTGTGTGGGTTGGGGGGGGGGTTTAGATAATGAACTTAATGTTTATTACATTTTACTGTATGATATGTTTTTACACATTTGATTCTATTTATGTGCATTTGTATACTATTGAGTTGAAGTTTTGCATCAGAATGTTTGCTGTTATACTAATGTGAACTGGATTGAAATGCTCAGATACTGCAACCAGTCTATGAATTCTGACCTAACAGAATTGGTACTAGCATCAGCTTTAATTGGAGCCATCTGTTATTAATGAACACAAAAAAAACCATTGCTTCTTCCACAATCAACTCTTGTTGGTGCGGCATCTGTTCCCAAAAAGGGGATATTTTGGCAGTTTTGTTTTTGATTTTTTTTTTTTCTTAAAGCCACATTGTACTTTATCAGGCACTCACAATTTTTTTTTATTTTTTAAACGCTATGGTTGTTGAACGTGTCCTCTTCACCACAGCAACACTGCTGGCATATTGTAAGAACTAATGGGTATTTATTTCAATACAACCTCTGTGCGTATATGAAAGAACAGACATTTATCTTCCCTCAAAACAAGTTACATTTTGGAGCTTTTTTTTTTTTTTTTTCATTTTAAAATGTTAGCTAAATCTGTAAAAAATCTATTTCATTAGAGTAGGGGGTTAATCTTTCAAACCAAATCCTCTACCAGAAACGTGAGAGATGTGTCTACATACAGGTTTTTTATTACACAGTGCTTCAGGGCTTACTACCTTGGTATACAAGTTACAAGGTATATAACATATATGTTTTATTGTACTTTATTCCCTTGACCCAGACTGGCCAAATAGGAATACTTATTATATAGGTGCAGATTACTGAGGTTTGTTAATATCCTGTCCACTAGCTCTGCACGGTTAGCAGGTATTCAGGGAATGCAGATTGAAATCTGTTTTACTGACACACACTTTGAGTAGCATGTGCTACTTTCCAGTGCAAATGTAGTGTGTATTAAATATTTAGCATCAGTGCTGCAGTCCAGAAGCACATTTTGGTTTTTGATATTAGACTTGCTATTATCTCCCTATTGAGCTATCCCTGCATTCCTGACTGAGAAACTAACCCTACATACATCTCACCAGGTCTAACTAGGCTTCTTGTTAGGGTGGAGGCGTGACTTATTTGCTGCCCTATATAGGCGGAGATTAACAGACATCAATCTCAGCCAATCTGCACAGAGCTCGGGCACACTCAATTAACTATTTGTTGTCAAAATGCTGAAAGCATGCTGCTTGGAATTTTCTTACAATGCATTGCTCACAAATATTTTTTATTAGCCCTCTATCACATATTTCTTCAAACAAACCAGCATATATGTATTAATATTTTATTGTTACTTACTTACTTTATTTTGTTATTGCATTATTTTTCTGCAGACACTTTGTATCACCAGTATGAGGATGCGTCTGAGGTAACCCAAAGTAGAGTAGTGGTTGTCACCAATAACCAATCCACCCAAATTATTTTTTTTTCTCTGTCATTTTAGGTTGGGGAGAAATGACTGTAGAACAGGTGAATGCAATCCACTGCTCTCTGTTATCATCTCAGGCAGAGGAGAGACTAACACTAGGTTCACACTAGTGTTTGGCTTTCCATTCTTAAGGTCCGTATGGGGACCTCAAAAATGGAAAGCTAACCCACTTAAAAAGCGGTTACCTTCAGAAAGCCGTGGACCCCATAGATTATAAAGGGGTCTGCCAGGTTTCCGCCCGCAAAATGTGGAAAAATGCAGAGACAAAAGTCCTGCTTGCAGGACTTTTCTCTCCAAATTTTTTAAGTGGGTTAGGACTATATGTCATCAGTATGTCTTCAGCATTAGTGCTGTATGTCTGTTAAAACAGACAGTATTGCTTCAGTGTGTCCTCCATATTTGTGGATCCAAAATTATGGAGGACACACTGAAGCAAAAAACCCCACTGTGGGTAGCTAGTTAATTGTTCCACAAGTACGGACGGCACACGGATGAAACATGGAGTATATCCGTGTGCCGTCCGTGGTTTTTAGTCTCCCATAGGCTTCTATGGGAGAGTCCACGCTGCATACACTGAATAGGACTTGTTCTATATTTTGCGGCGCAGACTCACGACCCACACACTGATTAGTGGAAACCATGATCGTGTGCATGTGCCCATAAAAATGATTGGGTCGGTGTGCTATCCGAGAAAAAGGCAGATAGCACACTGATCTCGCCCACGGTCGTCTGCAAGGGGCTTAAGACTAGATTCACACAACAGTAAAAAAATGGCCATGTGACAATGCAGTTCTATTGAAGTTTTATTGCAGCATTAGGTTGACGCCACAGATTTAGCAGAAGGAAAATGTGCTTTCTTTATAGTCCCTATTTCTTTTGAAGCCAGTGTTGGCTCTGATTAAAAAATCAAATACAGCAAAAAATACAGCAAAAAGTGCATAATGTGTGTCCTCAGCTTTCAATATACAATTCCTTAATACCTGTTAGAGTGCAGAGCTGGTGGAATTATTAACACCAGCAATCTCCACCTGTATAATAAAAATGTGCCTCTCTTTGGGCAGTGTAGGGCAAGGAAATACAAGGAAGTACAATAATACATATACAAGGTATTAATAATAAATATAATTAGAAATCTAGCACTCCATTTAATCCTTAAAGGGGTTGTCCCATTAAGGACACTTTTGCCCTATGCACAGGATAAGGGATAAGTGTCAGATCGCTGAAGGACTGACAGCTGGGTCCCCCAGTGATCAGGAGAACAGGGGATCAAACAGTGTCAGACTGTAATGTCTAGGGCGCATCAGTAGAATTGATTCTAGGGGCCCACCGCCAGGACCCCTGCAGATCAGCTGTACCAAGACAGCCACTCTGCTCATCTGCCATACAATGTACACCACTGCACTACCTAAGCCTAACCCTACACACTGTATGGAAAGCAAGCAGAGTGGCTCTTGGAATTAACATTACCTGTACCCCCACAGATGCAATATTAAGGACAGGCCATCAATATTAGAAAGATGGATAAACTCTTTAAAGGATTTGTCCGGGAATTGGAGCAACCCATGTGGCAGGCGGAGAGGTGTAAGTTAAAAAAAAAAAAATAAATAAATAAATATATATATATATATATATATATATATATATAACTAGCAGAAGGACCTGGTTTCGAACGGGTATATTTCATTTTTTGTTTGTGTAGTGTCCCCATAAGAATTGGCCAGTTTTGCACTTGACATCCAGTATGGCAGTCCAGTATAGGTACAGTCTATTTATGTCTGTGTTGTTATGGAAACCTGGTAAATGAAATGTGAACTTATATTGGCTGATGCACCTCATATGACTGAATATTTAAGGACCTGCGAACTGCTATTGACTCATACAGGTCATAAATAGCTTGGTCGCTATGGAAACCTGGTGTAAAGCTGTGTGTATGTCAAAACTGAAGAACCTGCGATTTTCCATTGGTCCATAAGCGTGTGATCAAGTGTATCTCAGTTTGGATATCAGTGAAAAACCTGCAATTGGTTGTTATGGAAAACGTGGAGTAAAGCTGTGTGTATGTGACCTTGTGTAACAGTGTCATCCACAGTTCCCTGCCCCTTTAAAGCTGACCTACAGCAGTGAAGAAAAATGGCTGGGTTGTTATGGAAACATGGAGTGCAGCTGTGTGCATGTGGCTGACAATGCTTTGTCAGATTGTAAATGGGCTTGGGTCTGCTGGGGAGATTCAGCAGCTCGCTGTTGTCTGTGACATACCTTGTCATTTTGGAGATGTTCTTGGGTCTGCTGAGAGTTTTCATTAGTTCGAGCAGCAGGGCAGCCATGCGTTTTGCTGTAGGAGGCATGAGCAGTTTAAAAACATTTAAATTTATAAGAATGCTGACATCCAGTATGGCAGTCAGTCAGTGGCATAAATACCGGGGTAGCAGCGGTAGAGGCTGCCACAGGGCCCGGGAAATTAGGGGGCCCGGCAGACCCATGATGTTTTTTTTTTTTAATAGGCCATTACCTGCTGGTGTAACACCAGCAGGTAACAGGCCCTATTTACTTACCGATCCCCGCTCCTGCTCATGGCCACCTGCACTTCACCTTCTGCGAAGGCGGCTGTAAGCAGGAGTGGGGATCGGTAAATAAGTACATGGGCTGTGAACCCCACAAATACTGCTATCATTATACTCTGGGGCAGTGGCGTAACTAGGAATGGCTGGGCCCCAAGGCGAACATTTGACATGTGCCCCCCCCCTGAACCGCCGCCCCTTCCAAACCCCCCCAGAAAATGCATTCCTGCGCACACTATTATGTACCATAGTGGCCCCTGCACACAGTATTATGCAGCATAGTGGCCCCTGCACACAGTGTTATGCCCCATAGTGACCCCTGCACACAGTATTTTTTCCCATAGTGGCCCCTGCACACAGTATTATGCAGCATAGTGGCCCCTGCACACAGTATTATGCAGCATAGTGGCCACTGCACACAGAATTATGCCCCATTGTGGCCCCTGCACACACTATTATGCCCCATAGTGGCCCCTGCACACATTATTATTTCCCATAGTGGCCCCTGCACACAGTATTATGCAGCATAGTGGCCCCTGCACACAGAATTATGCCCTATTGTGGACCACCCATGAACAATTATTATACTCTGGGGTCTTTTCAGACCCCAGAGTATAATGATTGGAGACCCAGGGGAGGAAACAAACAAAAAAAACAATGCTACTTACCTGTTCCTCGCTCTGGTCCACTCCCTGCTACTTCGGCCTTCTTCAGTGTTGGGCCGGCATCACGTGATGCGGGCCGGCGTCGCGATGCAAAATGACGTCGGCTGACGTCTGGGACCTAACCAAACAGGCCCGAAGCCTGGGGAAGCGTAGGAGAGGTAAGTACATTGTTTTTTATGTTCCTTCAACTCCCCTGGACCTCTGATTATTATACTCCGGGGTCTGAAAAGACCCCGGAGTATAATGATAGCAGTGATTGTGGGGTTTGGCCCACGGCCTTACCTACCGATCCCACTGTTCACAGCTGCCTCTGCAGAATAGGAAGCGGAGGCGGCCGTGAGCAGGACCCTGGGGATCAGTAAGTATATAGGGTCCATTACCTGCTGGGGTTACTCCAGCAGGAAACGGCCTATAAAAAAAAAAAAAGCATCAGGGGCCCGCGGGGCCCTGTAATGTCCCGGGCCCTGTGGCTGCCGCTACCGCTGCTACCCCAGTAGTTACGCCCCTGCTCTGGGGTCTTTTTAGAGTATAATTTTCAGAGGCCCAAGGGAGGTGAGGGAACATAATAAACACTGTTACTTATCTCTCCTGCGCTCCAGCAGGCTCCGGGCCTCCTTGGTGACGTCCCAGACGTCGGTGGGCCAGTCCGACATCATTATTGAAGAGGTAGTAGGGAGAGTGGCGGAGCCAGGGAGAGGTAAGTAACACTGTTGTTTTATGTTTGTATCGTCCCATGGGTCTCCGATCATTATACTCTGGGGTCTGAAAAGACCCCAGAGTATAATAATTGTTCATGGGTGGTCCACAATGGGACATAATACTATGTGAATGGGCCACTATGGGGCATAATACTGTGTGCAAGGGCCACTATGGGGCATAATACTGTGTGCAGGGGCCACTAATTGGCATAATAGTGTGTGCAGGGGCCATTATGGGGCATAATAGTGTGTGTAGGGGCCACTATGGGGCATAATAGTGTGCTCAGAAATGTGGTTTGTGCAGGGGAAGGGAGCGGTTGCCGGAGGGGGGCCCATCCATGCCAAATGTTCACCATGGGGTGTTGTTATGGAAACCTGGTAAATTTAATGTAAACTTATACTGGCTGATATACATGATATGACTGAATATTTAAGGACCTGAGAACTGCTATTGACTAATACAGGTCATAAATAGCTTGGTTGCTATGGAAACCTGGTGTAAAGCTGTGTGCCTATGGAGACTAAGCGCCTGCGAGCTTCTATTGGCTAATAAGGGACATGTGACCGTGTGTATGGCAGTTGGAATATAAGTGAAAGACTTGCAGGCTTGTATTGGCTATTGCAGGTCATTTTTTGGGAATACTGTATCTCAGGAACGGTAAGTCCTAGAGAGCTGAGACCCAGTCTATAATCTTCCCGGACACCTGTTGTACCTATGTGCCAAATTTGGTGAAGATCGGTCCAGTCATTTGGTCGTGCATAAAGAACAGAAAAGAACAGACAGACAGACATAAACTCATTTTTATATATATAAGAGATATATATATATATATATAGGGTACAGAAAGTATTCAGACACCTTTAAATTTTTCACTTTGTTTCATTGCAGCCATTTGCTAAAAGCAAAAAAGTTCATTTTATTTCTCATTAATGTACACTCAGCACCCCATCTTGACAGAAAAAAACTGAAACATAGATATTTTTGCAAATTTATTAAAAAAGAAAAACTGAAATATCACATGGTCATAAGTATTCAGGCCCTTTGCTGTGACACTCATATTTAACTCACATGCTGTCCATTTCTTTCTGATCGTACTTGAGATGGTTCTACTCCTTCATTGGAGTCCAGCTGTGTTTAATTAAACTGATTGGACTTGATTAGGAAAGGCACACACCTGTCTATTTAAGACTTCACAGCTCACAGTGCATGTCAGAGCAAATGAGAATCATGAGGTCAAAGGAACTGCCCAAGGAGCTCAGAGACAAAATTGTGGCAAGGCACATGGCTGCAATGAAACAAAGAGTGAAAAATTTAAAGGGGTCTGAATACTTTCCGTACTCACTGTAGATATATATATATATATATATAAAACCAACATTCTCACCTTTTCCTGCACTCCGTTGCGGGGAACAACTGGGTGCTGGGGACAGGTGAGTATGCTTTTTTTAAAAAAAAGTTACACCTCCCTGGTTGCCTCAGGGGTCGCACTAATTTATGGACATCGTTGAAGGGGTTGTCTGGGCCTAATTTTTTTATGGCCACTTCACTGTTCCTCCCCCCATACAGCGGCCTCTTCACTGGTCCCCCCTAATGTATGGGGACCAGTGATGGGGCCGTTATATTGTGCGGGGGCAGTGATAGGAGCTAATATCCTGTGGGGGGCATTACAGTGTGTGGGGCATTAGGGGGGTTTATTAAAGGGGTTGTCCGGGCTCAATTTTTTTATGACTTATCCTCAGGATAGGCCATAAATACCTAATTGGTAGGGGGCCGACACACAGACCCTTCAGTTCTTCAGAGCCACTTCTAGCACCCGTCCTGTACACAATATGGGGCTGGAAGCAGAAAGGTCCATTCCCTGTATAGCACCCGGGTGCCGTCACTTCAGCTCAGCTCCCATTGACTTCAATTAGTGCTGAGATGCAATGAAGGTGTCCAGCCCCTATACAGTGTACAGAGCTTTCTGCTTCCAGTCCCATTTGGTATACAGAAAGGAGCAACAGAAGTGGCTTATTACAGCTGATCAGTCCAGGGGCTGTGTCGGCCCCCTACTGATCAGGTATTTATTGCCTATCCTGAGGATAGACCATAAAAAAAATTAGCCCAGACAGCCCCTATAATATTCCCCTCTAATGCCCCACACTTTAATGTCTCCCCACAGGATGTTATCCCCCATCACTGTCCACAGCCAATATAATAGCCCCCATCACTAGTACCCATATACTATGGGGGCCAATGAAGGGGTCACTGCGTAGGGGTGAATCAGGAAGTGGGCCACTGTATGGGGGATCAAGTGAAGGGGCCAGTATATGGGGGGAATAGTGAAGGGGTCACTATATGGGCTATACCATGGCCCCCCTTATAGCAGTATTGGGTCATTACTTACCTGCTCCCCGGTCCCGCTTCTTCTTGCTCTGGGCGCACTGATGTGACGTCATGTGCACCCAAAGCAGGAAGGAGCGTGAGAAGCCAGAGAGAAGACAGGTAAGTACTGATACTCAAGTAGACTACCACCACTACAAGTTGGGGAGTGGTAGAACAGGAAGGCTGTATTTTTAACAACCAGATCGAAAAACCGGGGAGAAGTGGCTGCAGTCAGCCTTCCTGCTTTAGCCTTTAATGAGCCCTGTGCGCCGCTCATCATGTTATTATGAAGTAAAGTGCAGCGCAAGGGGGCCCCATGGAGATTGAAGAGGAAAACGGCAATGGGCAGGAGTGGGGATAGGTAAGTTAATAGGGGCTGTTATCGGACCGCCACTACCTATTAAAAAAGCAGTGAGAATCCGGTAGGGCCCCCAAAAGGTGCAGGGCTCACCGGAGGATTCACTGGTACCGGTACTGAGCCTGGGACTGAAAGTCCCCCATTCCTACTCCTTGTAAATGGAGCATCAGTCTGCTTGCATGACCGGCGATCCATTAACTCCAGCAGTGCAAGCATCCCCATAGCAGTGAATAAAGCTCTGGTCATTTGGAAAATTCAAGTTCAATCTCAGTTGGTTTATTCATCTCTAGCTGGTATTCCCCTCATGTACATTCAAAAATGTTGAGAAATTGCTGATATATTATGTGCACTGGGATGACTGATATCATAAAAGCGTTTACATATTTTTTCCAAGAGATCTTTATGTACAGCCAACATGCTGGATTTAACAGTTGGTGTTGATTATTATGTAACCTCTTTGCACACCATGATGTTCTATTACGTCATGGAGGTCAGCTGTAAGATATCACCAGATTGGCCTCCAGCATCAAATTCAGGGAGTGCTGAGCCATTCCCATAGCAGCCTGGGGTCAGATCTGTCACCATAAATCTGCCTCTGCATAGGATGATCAGTGGTTCAGGTTCCCTATTTGGACAAACAAAAAAGTTCTAAATTGTTAAATAAAAAGCCCTCAACCAGCAAAGTCAACAGAAAAATAAAAACTTTATGCCTCTCCAAAGAAAAACTATTTATTTTTCTCCAAATGGATTTTTATTCCACAAAATTAGTAATGCATAAAATATATATATATATATATATATATATATATATATATATGTATATATATCTTAGGTACGTCCTTAACCTTGCTAACTCAATACAATAAAGGTGACATATTATTCATGCTTCATGGTGAATATTTCAAATCAAGTTATAGGCACCCCAAAATGGTGTCAATGAAAAGTGCTTCTCATCCGACATAAACCAAGCCCTCATATGGCTACAGAAATAGAAAAATAAAAAAATTAAAAATTAAAGCTTGTTACAAAACAACAGCTACAATGGGACAAAAAAATGCCTAATTTTTTTGGGCAAAACTGGCTGCAGCAGTGAGGAGAATGTATAAACTGGGCAAGCATACATCAGAGTCCTCCCTAGGTTTAGAGTTTTCAAGGAAAAAGACACCAAAATATCCCCCCAATCCTAGTAGCTAGTTGTAAAATAGGGGGGAATTTATTGTACCCAATATACTTAGCACAGCTTATATACATTCACTTTTGACCATCTGCGCTGCATTCACATTAGGAAAACTAATGCTCACTACAATCCTTGATAAATACTTTGAGGGGTTCAGTTTTTAAAATGAGGACACTTTCCTGGGATAACCTGCATAAAAGTTGGACATGACATAATGGGCACTGAAATAGAATATTGGAAAATTTTAATTAGAATTTTTAACCATCCACTGTACATTTTTTTTTTTTTTGGAAAGCATCTCTGGGTTCAAAATGATCACTATACTCCAGAGGTGCAGTTTCTAAAATGTGTTCATTTAATAGCGGTTTCCACTGTACCTCAGGGGTTCTGCAAATGCATCATGGCAGCTGAAAATAATTCTAGCCCAATCTGCCCTTTAAAAGCCCAATGGTTTTCATTTTGTTCCTTGCATTGTGCTCAAACAGCAGTTTACATCCACATGTAGGGTATTTTTTGTGCATGGGAGAGATTGCATAACAAATTGTATGAGGAATATTCTGCTTTAACTTGTGAATGTGGAACTTTTAGGGCACTATTGAAAAGAATTGAAAAGTCGCCTCAATATTGTTTCTAGAGATGAGCAAATTGAAGCTGCAGAAGTGGAATTCGATCTGAATTTCAGGAAATCTTCAATTCACATGGAATCCGGATTTCCTGATACTTCGCGGTAACGAATATTTAGTAAGGACCTATGTGATATCAGACGGTCACAAGATATTCTCTAGTGATGTGATTGGGTAGGCGTGTCTTTGCTTGTTAGCAGATCCTTCCACATGAATAAAAGTTGTCTGTGCTGGAGAGAGAGAGACATTACCGCAGCATCCAAGGGCTTCGGCCATTTTGCCGTCCACCCGCCCACCCCGGCTCTCTGCTAACAGAAAATAGCTGTTTATTCGCCATGAATTAATTCGGATCAAAGAGAATCATATCGGAAAATTCGCCAAAGTTGCTGAGTTGAATTTTTGAAAACTTCGCTCATCTCTAATTGTTTCCATTTCAGCTGTGAAATGTTTAAAGGGTCAACAACCTTCTAAATGTTCTTTTAAATTTTTTAAGCTGTTTTGAAAATGGGGTGATTAATCGGGGTTTACTAATATATAAGCCATTAAAATCTCCTTCAGAACTGAAGATGTCCCTCAAAAATGGGTTTGAAATTTTCTTGTAAATTTGGAAAATTGCTCTTAGACTTGTAAGCCTTCTAATTAAAATTAAAAAATTAAAAGACAATTAAAAGATAATGCCAACATAAATCAGATCAGTTATTAACTTACTTCAGTGGTAGGCTGTCTGAAAAGCAGAGCATTTCAAATTTTAAAAATTGCAACTTTTTTTTCAAAATTTCATAAAATTTCCTATATATATATATATATATATATATATAATGCATTGAGATATTGACCAAAGTTTGCCACAAACATAAAATATATGTGTCACAAAAAACATTATCAAAATCATTTACGTAAACTAAAGCATTCCAAAGTTATTACACATAAAGTGACACATGTCAGATTTGAAAAATGGGGCTGTGTTCTTAAGGTAATTTTAGACTGTGTCCTTATTGAGATAAATGACATGTCACTCTACAAATAATAAATCTGTTAATGCAGTACCACTCTGAATTGACTAAAAATCTGTGCTCTTAAACATTCAAATTGCAGCAACAAGGACAAGCCATAGTTATACAAATCAAGGAAGTAGCAAATGTTGCTAAGATCAGCAAATTATCAAATTTTCCAGACCTAGCTCCAATCTATGGGATATGGGAGGAACATAAAGGCCAAATTAAAGTATTTTAGCCACATACAACTTCAAAAAGTGGATCTGTTGTTATGGAATGTTTTGTTGTGGCTTGTATGTTCACTTTTCACATGTAGCAAGAAAATACTGGCTACTTGCTTATGATAATCTGCTTTTAACCTTCACAGGTTACATCCCATAATAACCACAGATCCAAAAAGTAGAGACCTGTTTTAGAGCAATCATAGGTAAAAACCAATTATCAGGACTATGATTAAAAATGACACATATGCTGATAGATTAAGGTCCATCCCAAATAAGGAGAACATCGTCAATATACCCTTGACTGTCACTGACAAATTTATTCTCTGCACATTTATCTCTTTTGTTTATCTATATGTATATATTGACTGGGAATACTTTATACTGGACAACTTATTTCTTTGCTCACATGTGCAAAATAAGTGATAGATTTTGCTAGAAATCTTGACTATCAGCTGTAATCTGTAGGAGAACCCAGCAGCAAGTGTTCAGTTTTCCAGCAGTACCATCACAGGTGAAGTAAAGAGTTACACAGTTTTATTAGAATCAGGGCTGTCTATGGACAAGCCTGAAACATGCCTCAAACAGAGATGGGCAAGCCTTAGGAGATTTTTTTGCGAATATTCTTAAGGTTCGACAGAACTTGTTCAGATAGACCCGGAACCGCTATTATTAAACTCTGGGGTCTCATGAGACCCAATTGTATAATAAGTGGAGGCCCAGAGGAGGTGAAAAAAATAATAAATACTTATACTCACCTTGCCTCACCTCTCTTTGGCATAATAATAATAATAATAATAATAATAATAATAATAATAATATTAATACATTTTATTTATATAACATATTTCACAGCACTTTACAAATTGTAGGATACAAGTACTGACAAAAAGATACATTACAGAGTAATAGTCAATTCACACAATGGGACTTAGGGCCCTGCTCACAAGAGTTTACAATCTATGAGGTAGAGGGGGTGACACAAGAGGTAGCAAGGGCGGCAAAGGAGGTAGCATTGCTTATACAGTGGACCAGGCGTTTTTGTGATAGAGGTTATTTTCATTACACATAAATAAAGCTGTATGAGCCGTCACCAGTCGTGTCCTTTAATATGCAGATGGTGCCTAGACATATAAAGTTACAGCCTGATACGCCACCATATCCTGTGGGGTAATGTGGGAGCATGAACAGAGGAGGGTTTGTTTTAGGGATTCTAACTGCGGAAGGGTTTACATTAGGAATTGTGATAGGCCTATCTGAAAAGATGTGTTTTTAGTTTGCGCTTGAAGCTGTAGAAATTAGGAGTTAATCTGATTGTCCAGGGTAGAGCATTCCAGAGACGTGGTGCAACTCGGGAGAAGTCTTGGATACAGGAGTGGAAGAGTCAAATGATACACTGAAAGTGCGGTCTGAGAGATAAGAGGAGAGAGTGCGGTGTCCATGAGGCCGACAGAGTGGAGCATAGTGAGGAGGAGAATAAAAAGAGAATAGTCACCGTTACATTTAGCTGTGAGGAGATCATTGGAGACTTTTGTGAGGTCCGTTTCAGTAAAGTGCAAAGTGCGGAAGCCAGATTGTAAGGGATCAAGAAGAGAGTTTGCGGAAAGATAGCGGATTAAACGAGAAAAGACCAAGCGTTCTAAGATTTTGGAGATGAAGGGGAGGTTAGAGACAGGTCGATAGTTTTTAGCCTAGACTTTTAGGGTTACAGGAGAGAGAAGAGGTGAGAGCGGTGAAATAGGCTTGTTTTGCGAGGTGAAGGGCAGAGCGATGGATTTTGAGTGGAAGTGGAGGAAGTCTGCAGCAGTGACCCCGTGACATGTGACATTAGATGGAGGCTAGAAGACCCCTGAGAAGGGTGCTGGTGGACCATCAGACTCCCAGGAGAGGAGAGGTGAATGTAAGTGTTTGTTAGTGTCTGAGGAGACCCCAGAGTATAATAGTGTTTTTTGGGTGACAAATCCCAAAAGCTTTGGGTGAAAGTTCAGGCAAACTCAAAACTTTTTAATTGAATTGCTGAGTGGTTCATGTATTCATTTGCATGGCAGGAGCCGCCCTGGTAATGCATATAAATCGCTGGCAGCTCCTGTCTCCTGACAGTTAAATACAAGCAAGCAGGCTATGGCCTACTTTCAATGTGAATATTCCAAACAACAATGCATACAGTATAATAATTTCCAGCATCCAACAAAGAAAAATCAAAATGATAATAAAATTTAACTTCTAATCCAGTGCTTAAAAAAAGAAAAAAAAAAGTAACATAGGGTTACAATAGCCCAATCATCAGTAGCTTACGCGTTTCAGGGAAGCTGTCCTTTACTCATAGCAGAGTAACCCTGGTCACATAAGCTGTAGGTAAGTATTAGGGTTTTTTTTTTTATATTGCTGGCTTATCAATAAGGTTAACTGAAACCACCCAATTAATATGCCAGTACCCACTGCTTTGAAGGGTGCTGGAAAGAGCCAAGTATCGGCAAATGCCTTGCCATCTAATGTGATGGCCAAGTATTGGATGAGCTGCAGCCTGGAATGATCAACATGCTTGTATATTAATTTCAATTATGTCTAAAGCTGGTTATATGCTTTGGGGCAGGTTTATTATGGCCCTACACAAGTTTTTGGTGTAAAAGAAAAGTTGCAAACCCCAGGTTTTTACAGTAACTTCAACTGTGCCTAAATGTGTTAAAACAATAAGGCAGATTAGCCTTATGCGAGTTTTTCAATTCCATGTATGCAAAACTTTTGTTCCAATGGCATTTTTATACAGCTCTTGCCACTTTCCAAAGAGGGCATTGCAACAGGATGCTATGAGCAGCCAACTATTAGTTGATGTAGATTTCAGTATAAGCGCATACACTGCAGGAGGATATGGCTAATATATGACGAGGCCTGCATAAATTAAGCACATCCTCCACCAATGCAGAGCATATCAAGATCTGATTGACAGCCACTTCTTAATGATACTGTATTTATGGACTGTTTAAGGCTTTCACACCATCCGTTTTACAAACTACAATACAATGGCTGTTGTATATCCTAGTGTATTTTCATAAGCCATCCACAAAAAAAAAAAAAACACAGCCAGGATAATAAAAGAAATGGATGCTGATGTTGTAGAATTTAATCCCAGGTAGCTTGTGCTAGCTATGCATTTGGATTGCTGGACATTCCCTGTGTTAATTTGCATGGCAGGAGACACCCGGCAAATTGATATGAATAGCCAGCAGCTCCTGCCTCCCCCCACATCTCAACCACTGAAATGTTAACAATATCGATTTGGCGTGGAGACTGCTGATGAGTTGTGTGCCGGTTCTGAAAAATTATTTATTTATTTTTGAAAAAAAAACAGACCTGGGGTACCCCCCAATTTTTCAGGTGCAGCCAGATAAAACAAGAATCAGCAGGCCACAGTTTTTGGCTCTTCCTGGCCTAATAATACCAGCCTGTGGCTGCTCCAGTGCCCGGCCATCACTTTAGTTGGATGATACTCGGCTCTTCTCAGAACTCTTGATGGTGTTGTGTACCAGGGTAATAAATGGACGGTTTAGTGATAGTCTTTTCACCAGATAAGCCCAGCCTTAGTAATGGATGCTGCTAATCAGACAGCAGCCATTACTACAAAAATTTATTTGCAAATTATGGTGGAAAATAAGTATTTGGTCACCTACAAACAAGCAAGATTTCTGGCTCTCACAGACCTGTAACTTCTTATTTAAGAGGCTCCTCTGTCCTCCACTCATTACCTGTAGTAATGGCACCTGTTTGAAATTGTTATCAGTATAAAAGACCTGTCCACAACCTCAAACAGTCACACTCCAAAATCCACTATGGTGAAGATCAAAGATCTGTGGGAGGACACCAGAAACAAAATTGTAGACCTGCACCAGGCTGGGAAGACTGAATCTGCAATATGCAAGCAGCTTGGTGTGAATAAATCAACTGTGGGAGCAATAATTAGAAAATGGAAGACATACAAGACCACTGATAATCTCCTTCGATCAGGGGTTCCATGCCAGATCTCACCCCGTGGGGTCAAAATGATCACAAGAACGGTGAGCAAAAATCCCAGAACCACACGGGGGGACCTAGTGAATGACCTGAAGAAAGCTGGGAGTAACGTAACAAAGGCTACCGTCAGTAACACTCTACGCCGCCAGGGACTCAGATCCTGCAGTGCCAGACATGTCCCCCTGCTTAAGCCAGTACATATCTGGGCCTGTCTGGAGTTTGCTACAGAGCATTTGGATGTTCCAGAAGAGTACTGGGAGAATGTCATATGGTCAGATGAAACCAAAGTAGAACTGTTTGGTAGAAACACAACTCGTCGTGTTTGGAGGAGAGTGAATGCTGAGTTGCATCCAAAGAACACCATACCTACTGTGAAGCATGGGGGTGGCAACATCATGCTTTGGGGCTGTTTCTCTGTACATGAACGAATGAATGGAGCCATGTATGGTGAGATTTTGAGTGCAAACCTCCTTCCATCAGCAAGGGCATTGAAGATGAAACATGGCTGGGTTTTTCAGCATAACAATGATCCCAAGCACACCGCCAGGGCAACGAAGGAGTGGCTTCTTAAGTAGCATTTCAAGGTCCTGGAGTGGCCTAGCCAGTCTCCAGATCTCAACCCCATAGAAAACCTTTGGAGGGAGTTGAAAGTCCGTGTTGCCCAGTGACAGCCCCAAAACATCACTGATCTAGAGGAGATCTGCATGGAGGAATGGGCCAACATACCAGCAACAGTGTGTGCCAACCTTGTGAAGACTTATAGAAAACGTTTGACCTCTGTCATTGCCTCCAAAGGATATATAACAAAGTATTGAGATAAACTTTTGTTATTGACCAAATACTTATTTTCCACCATAATTTGCAAATAAATTCTTTAAAAATCAGATAATGTGATTTTCTGGATTTGTTTTCTCATTTTGTCTCTCATAGTTGAGGTCTACCTATGATGACAATTACAGGCCTCTCTCATCTTTTTAAGTAGGAGAACTTGCACAATTGGAGACTGACTAAATACTTTTTTCCCCACTGTATCTGTATATCTGTTTTTACCAGCCGTTAGATCCGTCAAAATCGTCACTGTCATGTGAATGAAGCTTAAGACAAGCAACAGACATTGTATATCCTAGTGTATCTCCATGCGCCACCTGTGTCTGATCCATGTCCAATCCATGTGACATCTGTTTGATCTACCTGTAATGCTGCCGACTATTCGTGTGTATTGTTGGGTGGTCCCTCTATTCATTTACATGTCAAAAGCCACTATGTAAGCCTACAACTCATCAACTGCCTCAATGCTGGATCGATATTATTACACTTTAATTTGATGGGGTTACTTCTAGTCACATTGACAATGAGTCACTTCAGTGGTTTACTTTCAATGTGACCGGGAATACCCCGGGTTACCAAACTAGTGCAGGGGCTCTTATGTAGCTTAGGAGTCCCTGCACTAGTTCATTCTGGCACATGACACATTTAAGATAACGCATAATTCTGTATCATCTTAAGGTGCCCTGTGCCACAATAGAAACTAGAGTTCATTGAACTCTAGTTTCTATTTATTTACTACAGAAGAAAGGAGATGTCTGTAAGTATAATTTTTCTTTATTTTTGATACTGCTGGCTTTTGTGGTTTTTGTCTTTCAGATTCGATTATGTTGGAGTCCCATAATCATCGTTTGTTTAGTTATTTATTTTTTTAATAAAATGGTAATAAAAATAATAAAATGTTTTTATGTCTTTGTGGGTTTGTTTTAAAATAATTATTACTGACTTAGAAATGTCTAATTGACATTGTCCATTACTAAGGCAGGGCTTAGTGTTAGACAGTGAAAAGGCTAACACTAACCTCCCATTTATTATCCCGGTACACTACATCATTAGGGGAGCTGGGAAGAGCCGGGTATCATCCAATACCTGGCTGTCGAAAGAGACACCCTAGCACTGTGGTGGCTACAGGCTAGTATTATTAGACTGGAAAGGGTCATTGGGTATTGGCTGGTATTTCTGGCTCTTCTTGGCACCCCTGATGGCGTTGGTAATTGGAAGGTTAGTGCTAGCCTTTTCACCGGCTAATACTAAGCCCCATCTTAGTAATGAATGTTGTTAATCGGTCAGCAGCCATTACTAAGTCAGTAATAAAGTATTTAAAAAAACATAGAGGCAACATTTTTTTTATTGAAAATAAAATTATAAAAAATTAAAATAAAACCAACAAATCCAACATAATCCAAGTCATCTAGCATAACCTGAAAGATAAAAAACACAAAAATTAGCATTATGAAACATAAAAAAACGTATACTCATCTTCAGCTGTGTTTTTTATTCTACTTTCTGCAGTAAATTAATAGAAACCCAAGTTCAAAGAACTCGGCTTTCTGTTCTGGCCCTGGGGATTTGAAGATGAGACAGAATTCTGTCTCATCCCAAATGTCCATGCGCCAGAATGAGCTAGTGCAGGGACACCTCAGCTACATAAGATTCCCTGCACTAGCTATTCACTGGGGTTACTCCCAGTCACATTCAAAGTAAGCCACTGAAGTGGCCCACTGTTAATGTGACTGGGAGTAACCAGATTACATTAAAATGTAGGTAGAGTTGGGATGTGGGGGAAGCAAAAGCTGCCCAGCTATCCATATGAACTGCTGGACAGCTCCTGCATTCACTAAAGACTCTGGCTGGCAATTAATTTGAACTGACAGACGGCACCTGCAAGTGGGGAGTGATACAGGTGGAAAATATTGCACAATACATGTGGGAAAAATGGACAGAATCCATTTTTTTTCACAGTCCCAAAGACACGAATGGCCAAGATGACGAGAGAAAAACATGCAAAATGTAAAAGGTCCCTTGACTGTAATGAGTCCGTGTGCTGTCTGTGTGTTTTTTTTCATGGACAGCAAAATCATTGGTGTGAAAGGGACCTAAGGGTGAGCATCTTGGGTGAGCATTGTCTTAGGGCATCCTGGGCACACACGAGGGTCATTACAGTGTGACCATGTGACCATCTATTTGACCCTTTTGCTTCTATGTTACATTTTGCTTCTATACTACTTTGTCTTGTACCAGTGGTATGAGGACATTTTCCTAATTGTTTTGTTGTATTTGACTTCTGCAGAGATTGATGTTGTTACATACAGTGTCGGACAGGGATGTCTAGGGCCCACCAGTGGAATTGTTTCTAGAGGCCTACCACCAGAACTCCTGCAGATCAGCGTTACCAAGAAAAGACAGCTAAAGTTAATAACATGTTAGGAGCCATGCGCTACCTAAACCCATTGCTACACCCTGTATGGCAAGTGAACAGTGTGGCTGATAGAATTGTTAACATTTCCTGTAGCCGCACTGTCCTGGAGAAGTTGATCTGGCTGTTGTATCTCCACAGATGTCCTAAGGACAGACCATCAATATTAGAAAGATGGATAAATCCTTTAAAGAGTTGTCCAGGAATTGGAGCACCCATGTGGCTGGCTGGAGGTATAAAATAATAAAATAAATAAAAAAATAAAAAAGCATACTCACCTGTCCCTGATGCTTCATTGTCTGCTGCCAGTATCCATTCAGTCTCGTGCTGGCGCCTCCTTGCTGGGAGTCCTGCGCCTCATGTGACTGCTAAGACCAATTAGGTACAGGATTTCCAAAAATGAGGCGCCACTATGAGACCAAACAGACACAGGCAGGGGACAATGGGGTGCTGGGGACAGGTAAGTATGCTTTTTTTAAATTTTTTTTATTTTTATACCTCCCTGGCCACAGTGGTCACTACAATGTATGGACAACCTCTTTTAAGGGGGCCACAACACAGGGCCAGAAGCAGAAAGCTCCATCTGCTGTATAGTAGCCCGGCGCCTTCACTGCAGCTCAGCTGCTACTGACAATAAGTGCTGAGACACAGTGAAGGTGCCCGGCTAATACACAGTAGACAAAGCTTTCTGCTTCCGGTCCCGTATTGTGTACAGGACGGGGGCCAGAAGTGGCTCAATACAGCTGATCGGTCCGGGGTCGGCCCCCTACATATCTGGTATTTATGGCCTATCCTGAGGATAAACCATAACAAATTATGCCTGGACAACCCCTTTAATATACCCCCCCCCCCCAATGTGCCACACTTTAAAGAGGTTGTCCAGTATAATTTTTTTCTTTTTTATAATTAGTCCAGAGTAGGTGAACCCACCCCCCCCCCAAAAAAAAAAAAACATACTCACGTTGCTCCGGTGTCCTCCCAGCATGATCTGGGCCTGCAGCTCCACTGTCTTCTTTTGCTGGAAGTCCTCACTGGCTGTGACATCCCAGGTCTCTTCCCTTAGGCTGCTGATTGGCCTCAGGGGTCACGTAATGTCACAGGTAGTCAAGTTCAGAGAGAACTTCTGCTGAAAGAAAACAACAGAGCTGCAGGACCGACCCGCGCTGGGACACACTGGGGACAGGAGAGAAAGTTTGGGGGGTTTTTGATAAAAAAATGTTATCCTGCACAACCCCTTTAATGTCCCCCAGACTATTGGCCTCCATCACTGCCCCCCCACAATATAATGGCCCCATCAATGGTCCTCATAAGGTATAAGGGACCAGTGAAGGGGCCACTGTATGCACATAAAGTGTCCCCTTCACTGGCCCCCCCTTATGGCAACATTAGGTCAGTACTCACCTGTCTGCTCCATGGTCTCGTTCCTTCTTGTTCCAGACACACTGATGTCTTGTGACGCCCGAAGCAGGAAGAAGCAGGAGGCGCTAGAGAGCAGGTAAGTATTGAAGCTTAGCTTGTAGGCCACAGATTCAATGTATATCACATATCACATCTTTGGCGAATCTAGCTTTGGCTAAAATTTTTTGACTTGCTAGACATGTGGATTGTAGTTGTGGATTCTCAGGAAAAGGGAATGGGAAAGGAGTTGGTGCATCTAATTTGGGCTAAAATTTTTCAACTTGATAGACATATACGTGTGGATTCCCACAAAAATGTGGTGTGGCTTAAATGTGCTACGATGTGCCAAAAATGTGCCAAAATTGTATTGTAAAATTCTGGCTCATAGAACGCCAACTAAAAGGTGGTATAAACGTAGACTAGACAATCTGAAAATATGTAATATTTACCATCCAGCATCAGTCACTATGATAAATCTGTTATGTTTTCAGAATGCCTGTCTAAGGTTGCATTGTCTAACAATCAGTAAATCTGGGCCAATCAACCAGCCGTTTTTCCCCATTTTTATAAATAATGCCAAAATCTGCTCCAAAAAATTAACAACCAAAAAAATTTTTTTTACTGAAGTCCACTGGTCAGAACTGATTGTCTTAATGATGATTTTTACCAGTTCAACATTGTATATAAGTAAAGTATTTTAAAATGTATGTTTTAGGCCGGGGCCTCACGTGACGTAAATGCTGCAGCAAAAACCGCAGCATTTTACAATACCTGCAAAGTGGATGGGATTCTAGTGATCCCATCCACACAATGCGGAAAAATACGGAAAAATACGGCCAGCAGTTGCCATTTTGGAAATCGCAGCATGTCAATTATATCTACGGCAACACCTCTGCCGACTATCTGTGAAAAGAAATGTGGGAAAAAGCGATGCGGGAAAAACTGCGCTGCGTTGTTGCCGTGGTTTTTCCCACAGCGCATTTTTTGCAATAGCCCCCTACTTGGGGTCTTAGCCTTTATCTGGGTTTCGATAAACCCGAAATTATGACATTCTAACATTTACTTATAACTGCATAGTGAATTTACAATTCACTCAAGAATGAGAAAATTTAGCAGCAAAGGACAAATTTAAAATAAAAAAATAAATCATAAAATTAACAGACTGATCAGTATGTAAATAAATTTAGCATTTTTAATTAAAAAAAAAAAAAAAATCAGACACCAAGAACAATTAATTTACATTTCTATTTAGAACAATCAACCAGGGTATTTGGTTACATCCATGGGCGTGGGCTAAACAAAATCTGAATTTGATTGGTAAAGAAAGGGTGGGGATAAGATAGCCTCAATATAAGAGCACAGGGTGGACTTGTAAGCTTTCTTTACTAATGGGCAATCATAAGAGAATCTCATTTAGAAATAATCCTGGATAAGGTTAGTGATAACATTCTTGCTTATTTTTACTAGATTCTTATGGAATAAGAATATGTTTTAGTTGTTTCTTCACAATCTAAGGGATATATTGTTTTCAAATTGTTTCATGTTCGGATTTATAGTTTAACTGCTAACTCAATTTTTAACTTTTTTGCAAAGCTAAGGCCCCACACTATGGAAACCCAGCAGAAAAAATGCTGCATTTTATAGTACCAGCAAAGTGAATGAGATTCTGGCTAATCTCGTCCCCCCTATTGTGGAAAAAAACCACTGCAGAAAAGCTGCGTTAAAAAAAAAAAAATGCATGCATTTTTGAAAAAAAGCATCTCCATTTTATCTGCAGAAATGAAAGCGTTGGGCTGAGGCTCCATGTTCTTTATTTGCCCCTTTTTGGCCATGTTTTTCGATGTGGTGTGTGGTTTTTTTTTTTTTTTTTTTGGTTTTTTTTTTCTTCTGTATTGTAGTACATGGTACATTATGGCATATATGTATTAAGCCAAAGCCTATTACGCCTCCATTCATGGCAGCTAGGAGTTTGTTGATTTGGACTTCTGGTTGCAATGTTTACCACAGGATCCATTATGATGTGGTCTGAAAAAAGAAGCACCCAGTTATGGTCACTATTGATTATAGTATCTGAGGGGTTAATCTACTGGAGAGAGCGTATTTTCCAACTATGACAGCTAGTCCTATTTGTATAATACAGCTACATATTAGAAGGCAATATATTCATGTAAGCTTACCCAATGGGAAACCAAACTTATATTTGTCCATGCATTTTTATTTTGTAATATGAGAAAAATCTTTCAGAAATTTGAATTGGCTAAACTTTGCATTATAATTGAGCCACACAACTATCCCACTTTCCCTGGCCATTTCATTCTGAAAAGCTGCATACCATAGAGCTACTCATTCACTTCTGCTCTACACTGCATTCTTTTCTGGATCATCTCCTGTTTGACTGCGGTAGGTGGACAGCCCACCTTGTCTTGTCAGACCCTCCTGTTATGGTCCCAGACTAGGGCAAAATTTTACTGTGCTTGTTTCAATTGGTTGAAACCTCTTTGAAACATATTCCTTCCTGAGCTCTTGAACTTTCTGGGGGTTATTTATCTGCCCTTTTTTTTGACCATATTTTCTTCATGCTTTTTTGGCGCAATTGCCCCTTTTTAATGCTGTCTGACCTGAGTTTTTTTTATCCTGCCCATGTACTAGTATTTGTGCCTTTCCAGGATGTCGCTCATGACAGCATCACAGGAGGAGTTACCCCTTGACATCTGTAGGGACAGGAACACAGAGGTTAAAAGGCCAACCCCATGCCAGTGTTCTTCCTGTTCCTACAGCAGAAAGATTCAGAGGATACCTAACATGCCTAGAAGATAGATGGGAGCTTTTGCCTCTCCTTTCCCCAGCTGAGCATTGACACTCCTTGGGGCAGGCGTCCCGGTGGGGAGGGACTCGGATCTAGGAGTTTCTCAGTCTCTGTAGAGATCCACCACTGACTTCATGTCTTCATTGCAACAGCTGTAATGCACGCCGGAAATCAGTGGGTCCACTTTGGTGTGGTGATGTTGGCTCCATCCTTTTGGTCATGGTAGCCATCTTGGAGGAGGCACATAGAAGGAAAGGGCGAGATGTGGCAGGACTGGCTGGCACACCAGCGGGGCACTGCTGGTGTCTCTCAGCCATTCTATTGTGATTTTTGGTGCAAATTTAGCTACTTAAACATGTATGTGTTGCACATAGGGTGTCTGTGGACTATTCTGGCCGGTACTATTGTAAGAGACAGCCAATGTTGTCTTAAGCTTAATTTGTCTGTATAAACTGTTAATGTTGAATGTATTTCTGTGATTCTGTTCCTTTAAGACAGCAGCCATTGTAATTGTGACATGATGCTGGAGTGAGACCCCCCCTTTTATGTCAGCCTGCCTGTTCTGCAGACAGAGTGTGAGCAGAGAAGCAGGAAGTGACGAGACAGAGAGCAGCAGCCATCTTGGCAAGTGTTGTATTGAACTGGTGTGGAGATTTTTCTGTACAGCTAAGCTGTATCTTGGTCCAGAGACAAACAGAGTGTAAAGAGACAACAGGACTAGTGAGTCCACGTGAAAGGAACTGTGCTCAGTGGCTGATCAGTGAGACTGACATTGTGACTGTGTATATGGATACCACAGATAGAGACTCACAGTGCTGTTGATGTACTGGACGGCACCTGCTAAATCCCGGCTTACATCCCAGCTCAGTGTATGGATTCGGCAGGACTGTCAGTGTGCTGAGTGGAATCTGCTGTTGGATTACATTGCATTCAGTTGGTTTCCCTGTCTGTTAAAGAGGACTTCATTTCTCCCAAGATCCTGATAACCGTGAGGAGAGGACGCTTCACTATAAAAGAAAGGAACGACTTTGGGCCCCACCGCGCGCTTCTACGGACTGTAAGCGGTCCACCTGGACCACTGGGGAAAAGGTGGTGCACCCAAATGTGAAGTCAGGGTCAGTTAGGGATAGTTTTGAGTATATTGTTCATTCAGTGTCCATACTGCAGAAGTGGACAGAGTAAAAGTAGAAACCATTGCAGAATTTGCCTTGAAATTGTTCATGCTATATTGTATATTTTGCTTGTCTTTAGCCCTGTCATTTTACCTTTAACTAGCCTTTATTAACTTATAGTAAATATATATTTTTTTTCTTGAACTACCGCGTGTGCGTTCATTTCTGGTTGCGGAGTTCAAACCACCTGCCTTGCTCTCGGTTTACACTATCTCTGAGCTATTAAGCAGAAGAAGGCCTCCCTGGGTCATGTGAGTTCCCTAGTGTGGGTAGCTGGGCAGTTTATACTTTTACATTGCTTCTGTTGTAGGACAAGGATCCTCCTAAATCAGACTCAAAAAAGCATGTGCATAAATGCATTCTGTGCCAGAACTCTCCAGGAAACCCATAAAAAGCAACTTTGCCAAGAGTGTATTGGTAAACTGCTTAAGGCCCCACATTGCTGAAACACAGTGGTTTTGTTGCAGACTTTGCTGTGTGTGTGGTATGAGCTGAAGTCAGGAGTGGCTTTAAAAGGAGTAGAAAATATAAAGGAAGCTCTTAGATGTTTCCCTTCTGTTTAATCCACTCCTGAATTTGGCTCAAACAACCTAAACAAAAATTCTGCGTTTCCACAATGTGGGGCCTTCTATCCCTACTGTGTGCCTCACCAATTGTCAGGGGTTTCTGGGAGAAGGTTCACAAATTCCTTTTTAATGGGGTGGGGGTGTCAGGCAGCACTAAGTCATGCTTGTGTTTCTCACTTCTACCGTTAATGCTTTATGGTTACTGTGCCAACCTGAGAAGCTTCTGCAATGTTGGAGTTCTCAGTTGCTAATTGGATGAGGCATATTTTAATTTCCCTTCCTCCTCAGTCAGGTGCCTGCAATTATTTATTTATTTATTTTTTTTGCTTTCATATTTGACTGTGTTGCACCACTTCATACTGATCTCTAGAAAGCAACTCTTGGCTGTAAAAACTCCTGACAGACCTCTGCTTCCCCTTCTGCATCCCATATCATGTTGTTGGGGCTCCCTGGAGGGAAGAAGCAGAGGCAACTGTGAGCAGGAGTTGGGATTGGTAAGGAAGGCTATGGGCCTGTGGCAAGAGTATTTGTTGGGTGAACCCCAACAAATACTGCTATATACTATGGAGTATTTTCAGACCCCAGAGTATAGTGATCAGAGGCCCATAAGCCAGTGTTACTCACCTCTCCTGCACTCCAAGTCAAAAGCTTGCTGGGGGGCCCAGTCATTGCTAGTTACGCCTCTGGCTGCTTGAATCCTTTTAGTGTGTGTGTGTGTGTGTGTGTGTGTGTGTGTATAGATAGATAGATAGATAGATAGATAGATAGATAGATAGATAGATGCACTGTAATGCTGCAGTGTTTGTTTGTTTTTCTGCTGGTCTTAACTTTTTTTTTTTTTTTTTTTTTAATCTGATCTTCTCAATTAATGTTTGTCTACCATTCCGTTCCTTCTCTAGATTGTATTCAGAGACCCATTATTCCAGTCAACTCTGCAAGTTGCTTCAATCACAATACCTTTTAAAGAAGACTCTACTTAAAAGGAGTACTACTCAGATCAACAAGAATAAGGAAATCTGGTTCTGTGGAATGGACTTTAATCAAATGGTGGTAGTAAGAAAAAGACCAAGACTTTTGCCACCTTATGTTTAAAATTCGGGTTTTTTTTATTGAAAAATGAATCCAAGGAAAACAGACTTTCAATCTTTGCTTTGCAACCAGTTTACCTTCAAGACAACACAAATGAAGGAGCTTTTTGACAGTTTTGCACAATTTTCGCTATGTCTCTTCTTTTTACTTGTAAGCACTATATTTTTGTATACTAAATCTCATTTAGGTTCACTGTCTGTTGCTCTATATGTCCATGACCTTGTTATCTTGTTATCCATTGAATGCCACTGGGCTAGCAGTTAACATGTTTTATGTCCTTGAGTATGTGTGATGGGCAGCTCATAGGCCATAACAGTAGTGACAGCATTTGTGTATGGACAAATTTGTGGAAGAGGCGGGATTTCTAATTTTATTTTTTTTTTATGCCAGTGTACCTGGATTGAGTAATTAACCCCATACTGATGACCTAACCACATCCAGAGCACTTTTCTGTTATGGAGAAAGATGAGGATCTGGAAACTTTTCTAGGAGGATTTGAAGACTTGCACAGTACAAGTTGCCCAATGACCAATAAACCATGTACTTTAATATTAAGTCTAAGTAGCAAATGTTTACATTCCTTCTTTAGAACAGGATGGGGATTATTATGCCATCAAAGTCTGACATGGAAATATAACCTCATCCCAGAAGGATATTGAAAATCATTCTGATGAAGAGCACACATGGATATAGGAAGCAAATGCAATAAAGGATCAGAGTGATTATTGTAGACTAGTTTTATATAACGCGCAGTAGCAGATCTAATGTGTATAGACCATGAGCCATTTGTAATTACTATAATTACTACTTGTTACCTATTAGAGATGGATGTACCTTCTCATAATTTTTCTGGGGCAGGTCTTCGGTTTGTTTCGAGATGAACAAGTTTGTATGAACCACACTTTAAATTGGCTTAAAACATAGGTTCCTGGGAACCCTAAGAGTGTTCTACACTATCTATCAAATCTCTTGATATCAGAGGAAAACGCAGCCGAAGTTATGTGAATTTGACATGTATGTCGATGGAAAGCAGAGATACAAACTCAGTTGAACTGACAGTTGCTTTTAACATTTAAAACGTTCCAAAAATTACCTATTTCTTGGGAAAATGTGTGTGATGGTGCTTGTTTAGACAAACATGGTTATATTGTAAAAAGCAATAGTTTTGTAGAAAAATTAGCCTGTTTTGATGGCTTGTAAGTGCTACAGGCTTGTTGCTGCTTGAGAAACATTTGTGGCTGTGAGACAATTGAAAGGTGATGAAGAATTGCCTCTTAAAAAAGCCACCAAAAATTATCCAGTGATGGGAGATTAAAAAAAAAAAAAAAAAAAAATATATATATATATATATATATATATATATATATATATATATATATATATTTTTTAATACCAACAGTGTGCTATGGTGGACTAGGCTGCAGGATATGTCTGACCGAGTGGTGGTAGGCATTAGGCAGCTGTGGTAACATATGTGGTAGAGCATAATATAATGGATCAGGCCAAGTCTGTCTGAGTGATGGTACTGGTAGCTATTTAGGAGTAGCATCTGTGTAGTAAATGGGAGATGATGATAAAGGGAGATGGTTACAAGACTATTTGGAAGCATCAGCTGGAGCAGTTTGAAAATCCTCACAGATTCAGTTCCTCCCCCTGGGCAATCGGAGGATCAAATTCCAACTGATGAGCTGAATTCAGGATGGGCGTGTTTAGTGATGATGCAGCAGTGCTCAGTAATAGATGAAAACTCCCCCTGTGCTCCAAGATCCTCATTTGAATAAAGGATAAAAGTGCTTTTTCTCCCCATCCCTGGGGCTCTGAAACATAAAGGTATGGTTTTTATTCTGCTAACAGCATCTACAGCATTATGGGAACTGTTTAAAGTAGCTGGGGGAAGAGAGAGACTCCCTTTAAAGTGTGCAACTGTGTCATGATTGCTATCACATTAAATACAATATTTTGGATAATTTATTACATTTGCATTGCCAATTGTGTAGGGCACAATAAACAAAACTTAGGATATCATTCACACAGTAACTTCTTCTTGCAGTAAAGTGCCTGTTGTGAAGTCAATTGGGCTGAATTTATCAGAAAATTTTGCATACCATCCGCACAATATTTTTATTTTTTTTTTTGCAGTAAAGTGCCACTTGAATAGGCAGCGAGGAAACATTTATCAGAAAATTTAGCATACCCTCTATGCAGTAATTTCCTCTTGCACTAAACTACCTGCTGTGTAAGTGGTTGAGCTGCATTTATCAGAAAATTTAGCATAC
The DNA here is from genome assembly GCA_947044405.1 of Leptodactylus fallax. Lineage (NCBI taxonomy): Eukaryota > Metazoa > Chordata > Amphibia > Anura > Leptodactylidae > Leptodactylus > Leptodactylus fallax. The sequence continues at coordinate 1,852,395 of CAMRHE010000070.1, read as the reverse complement.
TGTTCATAGTAATTACTTATTGTAGTGAAATGCCAGTGTATGACACTGTTATTTTGTTCACACCACCAGTTAAGAGAAAATGTATTTTGAAATCCACCATTGGCTCATCAGGAAAGTGTGTTGCCTTCTGTATCCCTTTGAGGAGGTCAAAAAATGTAGTAGTAGGGACAAATGCAACATCAGTGATGTGACCCCTTTAATATTTTTATTACAGGAAACACACTCACACCCCAATGAGGGATGGAAAATGAACAATAGCTTCCACAACTTGGTCACCTCCCTGGGGCTGTTGAGTATCCACAGTTATAATCTTCTGTGAAACTGGAGGAGGATGAGGAACTGGATGACTTGGCTCTGGATGCATTGATATCTTACAGCCAGTGATCGAGACTGACCCTTATTTCTGTGGTTATGACAAGGACAACGACCACTCTGGCCAAGACCAATCATGTCAATGGTGTGGGTTGGCTGTTTTCCACCAGTACAATAATGCCACTTCTGCTATATCCCTATCTATCATATTCTATTTGCTGTACCATCTACAGCTAGATCTCATCTACAGTCATTACTTATTCCAATAGAGCTGTCATGTGTGTATCATAACACGGGCAGCCACCTTCCTCCAAAATGTTTGGTTAAACAAACTGTTCATTTCCACTGCCTAACTACCATTTTCCCATAGGCATATATGTTATTGTCACTTTGACAGTACTTTGCCTGTATTTGGCTTAGAGAGCTGGAAATTAGAGTCCAAGGAGCCCCGAGATTGTCATACACTCTATTTTAAGCCAATATTCTGAATGAATGTATTCAGACAGAAATGAATCTTGGGACTGCACTGTCTGAACCCAAAACAAAATTTAAGAGCCTTGATGCTATGATTACTGGACAGAGGAATTACTGTATGGCTATTACAGCATCGTAGATCACTATAATGCAGTGAGTTCACGTGAGCCAAGCAGTGATCAATCTAGAAAATGCAGTCATAATACAGGCTGGGGAAGATGCAAGTACAAAATGCCAGTCTTAATAAAGGGCCTGACAGGTGCGGGAACTGGTGTAGATTTCAGTTATAGTTCACACCAGAAAACTGGCGTAAAATATAATGAATATGTCAGGGCAAAGTGTCCCTGCCCCAGACTACTCTGCTCTGCCTACATTCACACAATGTAGTGATCGAGCTACCTAATTAAAAAAAAAGTGTGGCACAATTCCATCCTTCTACACCAGAAAACTTCCATAGAGGGATAAATAAGTTCCACCCCACTGTGCTTTCCATGCACATATTCTGTGAGCTGCAACAGAGGCCTATAGTTAAGCGGAATATAAAGAAAATTGTTTCTTTTATTGTATTCTTTGGTCATTCAGGCAAAACATAATAAACTAGTTGTAAGCTTTTTTTTTTTTTTTTTTTTTTTTTCTAAGACATTTTTCCCTTTATTGTCTTTTTCTGCACATATATTATTTTACATTATGTTTCCCATATTGTAAAATATACATTGCTCGGTTAGCCCTTTATAATGAAAAATAGCAAACTAACTAATAATGGCTGCTTACAGCTGCTATGTGTGTACAGCCCATTGTTCTGCATTGTAATGATGCATTATACTTACTTTACTCCACTTGGTCTAATTTATTACTCTGTTTTCAGGAAAGGAAGTGATATGTAAAGATTCAGTGAAGTGTCATTAAATATAATTTCCCATACCAGCTTATCACTTGTCACTTATCAAGTATCATTAGAGGTATGTGACAAAACATAAATAAGAGGGATGTATCATAAAGCTGCACTTACAGCATTAAGATCAACCGAAATTAAAAGATCATCACTATACTCACACTCCATTGCTGTAATTCAAGGCAAAAACAAAATGAAAACATAACGCCAAGCTCAGTTTTAAAGTGACCTCCGAATAGCTTATATACAGCACACAATAAGGTAAAGCTAAAGTCTAAAAGATTTAAAGAGAAATCCTACTTTATACGCTGTTAAGTGAAACGGATAGCACAGACCAAGGAGAAAATTGAGACAGCAGTGCTACTCTGGAGGTGGTCTTGTTCCTTCACTTCCACCCTATTCTAACTATGCTAACTGGAATGCACCACTTATATTTTTATTCATTAAACCAGATAATAACCATTCTTTTAAAATAAATAATTATTTTATGGTGGTAGATGTTGCAATTTTATTTTCCATACATGATCATGGTTCAGCCATCTTAACTGAGAAGTAGTTAACAGCACTCAGAGATATGCCTTACTCTAGGTTCACACTAGCGATTGGGTCAGGGGCGTAACTACCGGGGTAGCAGTGGTAGCGACTGCCACAGGGCCCGGAACATTACGGGGCCCGGAGCCCTGTGGCAGTCGCTACCGCGAACCCCACAATCACTGCTATCGTTATACTCCGGGGTCTTTTGAGACCCTGGAGTATAACGATCGGGGGCCCAGGGGAGGTGAGCGAACATAAAAAACACCGTAACTCACCTCTCCGCCGCTCCGCAGGCTTCGGGCCTGTTTGGTGACGTCCCAGACGTCAGCCGACGTCATTATGCGTCGCGACGCCGGCCTGGATCACGCGAGATCCGGTCCAAAATTGAAGATGGCCGAAGTAGCGCACGGGAGTGCACCGGAGCGAGGAAGAGGTAAGTTGCAGTGTTTTCTATGTTTCTATCCTCCCCTGGGTCTCCGATCATTATACTCTGGGGTCTGAAAAGACCCCAGAGTATACTAATCGTTCATGGGTGGTTCACTATGGGGCATAATACTGTGTGCAGGGGCCACTATGGGGCAAACTACTGTGTGCAGGGGCCACTATGGTGCAAACTACTGTTTGCAGGGGCCACTATGGGGCAAACTACTGTGTGCAGGGGCCACTATGGGGCAAACTACTGCGTGCAGGGGCCACTATGGGGCAAACTACTGCGTGCAGGGGCCACTATGGGGCAAACTACTGCGTGCAGGGGCCACTATGGGGCAAACTACTGCGTGCAGGCGCCACTATGGGGCAAACTACTGCATGCAGGGGCCACTATGGGGCAAACTACTGCGTGCAGGGGCCACTATGGGGCAAACTACTGTGTGCAGGGGCCACTATGGGGCAAACTACTGTGTGCTGGGGCCACTATGGGGCAAACTACTATGTGCAGGGGCCACTATGGGGCATAATATTGTGTGCAGGGGCCACTATGCTGCATAATACTGTGTCCAGGGGCCACTATGGGGCATAATACTGTGTGCAGGGGCCACTATGGGGCATAATACCGTGTGCAGGGGCCACTATGGGGCATAATAGTGTGCGCAGGAATGCGGTTTGTGTGTGGGGGGGGTTGGGTGCGGCGGTTTGGGGGGGTTGGGGGCGGCGGCTTGGGGGGGCCCCATGTCAAATGTTCGCCTTGGGGCCCAGCCATTCCTAGTTACGCCACTGGATTGGGTTTCCATTCTTCAGGACCGCTTGGGGACCCGGAAAATGGAAATCCAATCTGCTTAAAAAGCGGTTAGACTAGGCATAGCCTTTAAAGGGGTCTGCTGGGTTTCTGTCCGGTTTCCGCCCGAAAAATGCAAAGAGAAAAGTCCTGCTTGCAGGTCTTTTCTCTCCACATTTTTCAAGCAGATTCGGGGATGGAATCCTGAAACGAAGAGTGATCGCTGGTGTGAATCCAGCCTTACAGCAGCCACATAGACAATAGGAACCTGTAGACTGGCGATGACCGGGCAGGGGTCATTGTGTAGGAAGGGGAGGAAGCTGTGACTATTACATACTGTGAATGGAGGATCCTGTTTTATTCGTATATAGACGTTACCTTTTACTGTAATCCTGTCTGTGATAATAATGAGAATAATGGAAAGTGATCTCTACAGAACCAGTAACAGTTTGCAGCTGCCAAGACAAAGAAATAATGGGATGTGTCAAAAGAGGTATAAATGCACAAGAACATAGACGCATAAAAGGCTTAGAGCACATGGTGGATTCTATATGCTGCTGTCCTCCATGATATGTACATGAGGTTTTATGGTGTTCAGTGCAATAAATTACATCATTTTAGCCTACATTGTTTGTCTTTAGGAAATATATAATGCTGCACTTTAAAGGATATTTTATTTCTATGCAATATTTTCAGGCTATTATATATAAATTCAGTTCAGTTTCACCCATACATTTAGCATTACATCGGCGTCGATACCACCTTTAGGCAATGTTTTCATTGTCTCAAATGATTCTTTATTTTTATCCTTCAAGCAAAAACATTTTAGAATGCATAAAGAGATCAGCCAGTATCTCAAAATGTGACAATGAAGATGTATCACTGTTATGCAGGAATGGATTTCTTCTGTCTTGCTACCTGCAGCACACTAATATGAAACACATTTGTAGAGTACTGCAGAAAGATATGATCTTTTCCCTGAGGTAATACTATGCAGGAAGACTTTTAGAATACGCTGCTTTCCATTTCATTTTTATAATTTATACCAGATCTAGGTAATTCAATGAAAATACAAAATATTTCTTTATAATTAATAAATTATTTGAATTATTGTATCACTGAACAGGTTACAGAATATCTAAAAGGATGTCTAAGGGCAAGTTCATATCTGCACTGAATTTCCATTTTTCTGTTACATTACACCTTTGCGTTCTGAGTTACCACTGCGCATGCAGTCATATTATTATATTTTATTATATTTCATTTTATTTTGTACTATATCCCCTTTACAATTGCTCTTGATATTTTTGTGATATGAGTATTCATGTTTTTATATTGAAATATATATGTATAAAGTAATTCATTACATTAGAAGTTTTAAAAGCAGATAATTATTTTTATTTTTTCAATGTTTAAGGTTAAGGTCCCACTTAGTGTCCCGCAGCAAAAAACCGCTGCAGAAAAAAACGCGGCGGCAATGCATCACGGTTTTTCCTGCAGCACTTTTTACAGAAAGTCCACAGAGGTTTCTTCTGCAGACTTTCTGCTTCCATTATACCTATAGGGAAACCGTCAGCGTTTCCATAGGTATAATTGACATGCTGCGATTTTCAAAAAGTGACGGTTTTGGAAATTGCAGCGTATCCACAGCGTGTATTTTCCCACACTGTGGGGATGGGATTCGCCACATGGGACCCCAGCCTAAAGGGGTTTTCCAGGACTAGGATACTGAGCTCCACTTCCTCTTCTCAGGAAGTGACATCACATCCATTTGTCAGATGGCCATGATACAACTCTGTCCCATTCAAATGTATGGGGCTGATCTGTAGCACGGCCATGTGACAAACAGACATGATGTCATTCCTTGAGAAGAGGAAGTGGAAAACTCCTGGAAAAGTCCTGGAAAACTCCTTCAAACACCTATCACTTCTAACTAGCACTGTCAGTAGTTATACATGGTCAAAATTGCTGTTGGTTTTTCGGTACCAAACAGTCTGTTGGTACCAATCTAGTACTGTAGGTTAATTCACACAGATTCTAGTGGTTCCTATTTTATTGTCATCCTATGCTCCAACACTGACAAATCCAGATTTTTACAGATATGTAAATGAATCCTAAAGTGTTACTTGGGCATTCCCTCAGATTCAAGTGCCCCTGTAATCAGAGGGAACACCCCTATTAGCACTTGGGGGTCAATTGCATAAATGTAAAAATCTAAATTCCTCAGTATGGGACCATCAGATCACAATAAAAAAAAGTACCACAGGTATCAAAAATTTGCTTTTTGATCACTGTTTGGCCTGATCCATATTTGTGTTCTAGTACTGATGCCTGCAATAAACTTTGCTTGTGTTGACCTTTGATTTTTGAGTTTTGTACCTTGCATCAGAATATCAAAAGCAAGAAATCATTGGTAGCCATGGGAGACTAATCCTGGGAAACAACCTAAGGATTCTCTGCATAAAGTCCTTCCTTTCTTCAGTGTTTTACATCAGTACTTGTAAGGCACATAAAAAGCTATAATGGGAGGATTTGCAAATCTTTTAGACCCATTCATCGTTTTGGCTTATATATACTGAAGCAAAATACTGAGAATAGCCTAAACTGGTATGTTTCATATCCTATGCTTCACTAGATTGTGGGTATGTCATTGATATGCTACACCATTATGAAGTCAATGCATGTAACATTTATTACGATACATGAAGCTGTGATATGGACAAATCTGTAACACCTGTAAATAAATGAAAAAATGCAAACAATGTTAAATTCCATAACAGAAATTCAATTGACTTTTTGTTATTCTCGCTATGATATTACAGTATATTGTAAATGTTAGTTATTTTAGCTGCCAATCTGATAAATAGTCTTATGTTTTAATGTAGGAATATAAATGAGCCCAATTGTCTTATATGATTGTATTCATTCCAACAGTAAAGGGCAACTTTATTTCTATTCAGTTTTCTCGCAGACAGTTCTAAGCTCCTGTGAGTATCCAGCACATGGAAATTAGGAGGTTTATTACAGTGAGCGAGAATATGTATCTCTTGTGTTTTTTCATCTTTATTTAATCTCAGAGCACACATAAATGTATTCCATGAATGCCATGATAATGTGACATCATTTGAGATACATCTAACACTTGATCATGGAGATATGATATACATGTACATATATATATATAACTGTAATTACAAAATATCTGTCTGCATATTAATTAGACTTGTGTGGGGGAGGTATTCATTGCAGAAAATTCCAATCATGCACAGCCACTTATAAAAACTACTATTGTTATATGAGCAGTTGTACCTTATTACGCAAATGCTTTATGTATACTGAATGGGTATAGTGACACATGGCAGATTTGAAGCAAATTAAAAATATACCTATATCTGCTGCTACCCCGGTACTTATATGCATGATAACAGTAGCCATAGTGGGTTCAAAGAATGACTATAATCACTCCAAAATATAATAAAATAAGAAGTGTTTAATAAATAAAAAGACATAATACTTAGCTGTGGCTACAAATAATGCAATAGTTCACTGGATGGGGAGCCCCTTTGTATATCATGCACTGATATACACCCATCGTTCGATGACTTCCAGAGGTGCATGCCATCTATTTAATGAACCATACTGAGACTACCAAACAATAGCCCATATAGTTTTTATAGTACCTGAGGGTGAGGGGCTAAGTGGTCAACTTATAACATGACCATTAATGGTACAGGAATTTAAAGAAATGCTTAAATGCTTACATACTGATCAGTAACAGACAGAAATACAGAATGAGCATTATAGTGTACAGAAATACAGAGTGATCAGTCCTATAGATGAACAAAAAGAAATACACACAGACTGATCAGTAAGACATTAACACTGTCAAATCACATCAATAAGACGCTATAATTCAAAGTTTATAATAAAAAGCAAACCTTTATTTAAACATTAGTCATAAAATATATAGATACAAAGTAAAATGGTGGAAGGTCATATGACAAAAAGGTGCTATGTGGAGATGAGTGAATTGGTTCGTAATGTACCGGATTCAACCTGAATATTTCAAATTGTTCATTTTTTTCAAAAACCAAACAATTTGGGATTCATCTCAGACAAACTAAAATGGCCGTGCCAAAATTCAGTAAATTATTATACTCTGGGGTCTCTTCAGACCTCAGAGTATAATAGGTGGAGGCCCAGGGGAGTTGTATATTCTCTTCTCTGTATACTGCTGTCAGTTTTTGAGTCCTGATAAGGGCTAGTAAAGTTTCTTGAACAGTGCTTCTATTATAATTCTTAATAAATCTGCTCCTATGTGTTCTTCCATACAGTACATCCTAATATAGTAGTAAACTAATATGTGTAGGGAATATTGTCAATAGTAACATAGTTGATAAGATTGCAAAAAACACAAGTCCAACATACAAACCTACCAGGTTTATCTAGAGGAACGCAAAAAAAACCCTCATGAGGCAAATGCCAAATTTCCCATATTATAGGGAAAATTCCGATCCTAAGACAAATATGATGATCCACCATCCAATCAAAATATCTAGTTCCTATAACCTGTAATATTCTTACTTTCAACAAAGGCATTAAGTCTCCTCTTGTACTTGTATAATTTATCAGCCATCATAACATCCTGTGGCAGCGAGTTCCTTAGTCTCACTGCTCTTACTATAAGGTAGCCCAGTCTATGGCTATAGTGAAACCTTTTACCTCCATACATTGAGGATGCCCCCTTATTATGGTTACAGGCCTAGGTGTAAATAGATTATTGGAAAGATCTCTGTTCTGTCCATTCATATATTTGTGCATTGTCATTAGGTCACCGCTAAGCCATCTTTTTTTCCAAAGTGAACAACCTCAAGTTTATTAACCTGTCTTTATACTCTAATCCAGTGATGGCGAACCTATGGCACGCGTGCCAGAGAGGGCACGCAGAGCCCTCTGAGTTGGCATGCGCGCCGTCACCATGATCGCTCACTAACCGGGAATCTGGTCTAGGATTCCCGGTTAGTGAGCGATCGCTTCTTTCAGCTGTATATGAAAATGTACATACAGCTGAAAGCTGTCACTGTAGGCCGCGGTCCGCGGAGCCATGGCCTACACTGACTGCAGAGTGTGACCTCTGCCCTGACGCAGGCGCGATGACGTCATTCATCAGCGCCTGTGAACAGAAGAAGGAGGAGGACGCTCTTCGTGGGACTGCAGCTCTTCGTGGGACAAGGTAAGTAACATAAACTACTGTGTGGGGGGGACACTGAAGCATCTAATACTGTGTGGGGAACACTGAAGCATCTAATACTGTGTGGGGGGGACACTGAAGCATCTAATACTGTATGGGGGGACACTGAAGCATCTAATACTGTATGTGGGACATTGAAGCATCTAATACTGTGTGGGGAACACTGAAGCATCTAATACTGTGTGGGGGGGACACTGAAGCATCTAATACTGTGTGGGGGGGACACTGAAGCATCTAATACTGTGTGGGGGGGATACTGAAGCATCTAATAGTGTATGGGGGACACTGAAGCATCTAATACTGTATGGGAGACACTGAAGCATCTAATACTGTGTGGGGGACAGTGAAGCATCTAATACTGTGTGTGTGGGGGGGACACTGAAGCATCTAATACTGTGTGTGTGGGGGGGGGACACTGAAGCATCTAATACTCTGTGTGGGGGGGACACTGAAGCATCTAATACTGTATGGGGGACACTGAAGCATCTAATACTGTGTGGGGGACACTGAAGCATCTAATACTATGTGGGGGGGACACTGAAGCATCTAATACTGTGTGTGGGGGGGGACACTGAAGCATCTAATACTGTATGTGTGTGGGGGGGGACACTGAAGCATCTAATACTGTATGGGGGGACACTGAAGCATCTAATACTGAGTGCGGGGGGGGACACTGAAGCATCTAATACTGTATGGGGGACACTGTGAAGCATCTAATACTGTATGGGGGGACACTGAAGCATCTAATACTGTATGGGAGACACTGAAGCATCTAATACTGTATGGGGGACACTGAAGCATCTAATACTGTATGGGGGGACACTGAAGCATCTAATACTGTATGGGGGACACTGAAGCATCTAATACTGTATGGGGACACTGTGAAGCATGTAATACTGTATGGGGGACACTGTGAAGCATCTAATACTGTATGGGGACACTGAAGCATCTAATACTGTATGGGGGACATTGAAGCATCTAATACTGTGTGTGGGGGGCACGGAAGCATCTAATACTGTGTGGGGGACACTGAAACTTATACTACTGTGTGGGGGACACTGAAGCATCTAATACTGTATGGGGGACACTGAAGCATCTAATACTGTATGGGGGACACTGAAGCATCTAATACTGTGTGGGGGGGACACTGAAGCATCTAATACTGTTTGGGGGGGACACTGAAGAATCTAATACTGTATGGGGGACACCGTGAAGCATAAACTACTGTGTGGGGGCCCACTGTGAAGCATATACTACTGTGTGGGGGGGGGGGGGCTTATTGTGAAGCATATAATGTGGGTGGGGGCCCAAAGTGGAGCATATAATGTGGGTGGGGGCCCAAAGTGAAGCATATAATACTGTGCGGGTGCCTCTGTGGAGCATATAATACTGAGTGGGGGCAATTCTGGAGCATATAATATTGTCTGGAGGCCACTTCAGAGCACATTGTACTGTTTGGGGCCCTTCACTATTTATATCACATGGTATCTGTTTTACAGCAGACATGTGATATTATTACAGGCTGTAATAACATTGCACGGTCACTATAAAATAGATTCTGGTTAATTTAAGGTTAAATTGCCGTGTTGGCACTTTGCGATAATTTAGTGGGTTTTGGGTTGCAGTTTGGGCACTCGGTCACTAAAAGGTTCACCATCACTGCTCTAATCCATCCCCTTATTACCCTGGTCGCCCAACCTTTGCACCCATTCTAGTTCAGAACAACACAAATAAGACAGATCAGAATAATAGACTGATGTGAACTTAGCCTAATATTTAATCGACAATTTACATTATCATGTTATCTATGGGTGTAGTATATTTGTAGACTGTGGCAATGCATCTAAGCGTATAAAAGTACACCATGTACAAATTTAGAATACAAAACTGAGGAAAGCAAAAGTTTCTCAAGCCTCGGGCTAAGATTACTCTCTGCAAGGTTTATGCAACAAAACACATCTGTTACACATTGCCTAGAAACAGAATTAATTTCTCCTGCTATTCAGTTATCCATAATAGAGATTCAGGTTTTCACTTTTTTACTGTATAATAGGTATCTTATCTTCTTAATGCTGCTTCTGAGTTAACAAATTTTATTTTCAGATATAAAAAATTCTCACATACAGTATATTAAATGGTCAGTGAATATAATTTAGTATTGTGCACTTGTCTCATGCCATTGCAGCAAGAAGCATATCTGTTATTCCATCTGTAATGTTATACTCCTTTTCCTTCTTTTGATATTTTTTCATGCAAAATAGGAGACATTTAATAGGAAATATTTGTGTATCACAAAAATTATACCCCTCTTGCTGGTAATTATTTGATCGTGGGGATCCCTCTGATGACATACCTGTGTATTCAGATGGAGGAAGGGGTTAAATCATGTTCTTGAAAGCCAATTGATGGCCGATATAGACACTAGTGCAGGCAATGCTTAGTTATGCAGTGTTATACCCCATGGTTTTCTACAATTTACTAAATGTGTTATTCAGTAGTCGGATAAAGCTTTGGTTCAATCCTTGTGGAGTTGTCAACCAGATTTTTCTGAAATAGACCGAAGAAACAGCAATAAAAATAAAATGTTATTTCCATATCTCTACTGTGAAATATTGGATATTGAAGATCTTGCATAAGAAATTCTCTAAATATTGAGACTCGCAATGCTATCTATATCCTCACTTCTGCATTAAGTACGGTGGGGGAAATTTTTTAAAGGGGTCCTGATGGTAGGGGCAGTCATAAGAAAAAAAATGCCTCTGTAATCCTCCTTTACAGAGCAGCCGCTTTGGTTCTTCTCACTGGCCTCTGTTGCCAGTGTTGCGGTTATGGAAATCACAGCATGCCAATTATACCTATAGAAATGCGGGCAGTTTCCCTATAGGTATAATTGAAGCAGAAAGTTTGCAAAGGAAACCTCTGAGGACTTTCTGTGAAAAGTGCTGAGTTTCCGCTGCGTTTTTTCCTGCAGCACTTTTTCGATGCGACCCGCTACGTGGGGCCTTAGCCTGAAGAACATTCCAGCCAGGCATTTTTTTAATTTGTTCAGATGGCCTTTCTGGAGGAAAAGAAGTTTAGTAACTAAGCACACTGCGTGCCTGCCTGGGGTCAGTGGTGCAATGTATCAGAGTTGCAAGTCAGCATTTTTTTCTTCTCCGTGATGGGCATGCCCCTTGCATTTTGATGTCAGTATCAAATATAAGAAAAATTTACGTTCAAGTTGTTGTTATCAGGTCTAAAACAAGTAATTATTCAAACACATTTTTAATTCAGAAAAATGTAAGGAAATTTCGTATTTAAGCCTTCCCAAACACAGAGGCATGATGACCTATCCTCAGTGGGTTTGGGGGGGGGGGGGTTCGTAATTACAGCCTCATCCCATAGATCATAGAAGTGAATCCTGAGGGTAGGCCATCAATCAAATAGAACTTAACAACCGCTTTAAGAGGAAAAAAAATTAACTAGTTTATTAAAATATAGTAGGCCTCATCACAGACGATGATGACAGGGAGTACAGAGAACTGAACCGGTTTTTTGTGGACTGGTGCCACCAGAACCACCTGAAGATTAACGCGGGGAAGACCAAGGAGATGGTGGTGGACTTCCGTAAAGGCAGATGCCCTCCAAAACCAGTGGACATCCTGGGAATGGGCATCGAGATTGTGAACACCTATAAGTACCTGGGTTTGCTCCTTAATAATAAGTTGGACTGGGCAGATCATATGGAGGCCCTGTACAGGAAGGGCCACAGCAGGCTCTACCTGCTTAGGAAGCTGAGAGCCTTTGGAATCCGGGGGGCACTTCTTAGGACTTTCTTCAACTCGGTAGTGGCATCAGCCATCTTCTTTGGAGTGGCCTGCTGGGGGAGCAGTATATCAACCAGGGACAGAAATAAACTTGACAAGCTGATTAGAAGGGCCAGCTCTGTCCTGGGGAGGTGGTGGGTGACAGAAGGATACTGTCCGTGGTGAGCTCCATGCGGGAGAATAACTCCCATCCCATGCATGAGACTGTGATTGCACTGGGCAGTACTGTCAGTGACCGACTGCTCCACCCTAGGTGTGAGAAGGAGCGCTATCGGAAGTCTTTCCTCCCCACCGCGGTTAGGCTGTACAACCAACACCGACCTAAGCGGAGATCATTACATACAGAGAACTGAAATATCTCTCTGCCTGTTAAATCCCCCCCCCCTCTGCTACGTCCTATCTGTCTGTCTGCTATTAATGTAATGCCTCTCACCTTGGAACATTCCTGTACATGTTGTATTTGTATTTGTATCTGCTTATCTTATCTTATCTTTGCTGCTGTAACACACTGAATTTCCCCACTGTGGGACTATTAAAGGACTATTATTATTATTATTATTATTATTATTATTATATGCAACTTTTTTTAAAACAAGAAAGCTGGTACAAGAGATTGATGAATTCCCCTTTGGTTGCATCTTAACCACTTCAGGACCAGGCTATTATTCCTGGTTCAGGACTGGACACATTTTTGTTTTTTTCCGTGGATGTGGTTTTGAGGGTTATAACAATTTTTTCTATTAGGTCATTCAACTAATTGAACTAATTGTCTTTTTTTCAGGGATAAATAGAGATTTTATTTTATATATTGATATTTTTGCATGTTTTTTTTTCTTTATTTTAAAGAAAAAACACAAAAAAAAAGTTTTTATTTTATTTTTTTTTAAATAGCTTTCCCTCTCCGTTATGGTAATTTTTATGTAGATGACACTTATTGTTGTGTTGCTGGAGGGCCTGGCTAGAAGCTGTGACACAGGACTGATTTGCAATTGTCCATTGTGGACATAGTACAGCGGACCTGGCCACAGCAAAAAACTGCCAAAATCATTTGGTTTTAGCTGGGGCTTGCGACAGCTGGCCTGGTTTTCAACCTTTGCATTCTAAACATTGAAAACCACAGCCAAGCACACAGCAATTATTGACATGGTGCAGTTTTCTTTCTCTATGGTGTGAATTGGATTTATTTAACTTCCATCCACTGCACTGCTACTGTGCATCAGGGTTTGCCACCGATGACTCTGAAGTGCCTAACCCACTATGAACTGTCCCTGTGTGTCACATAACAAATGTGGTGCAAAGCATATAGGCCTGTTTTGGTGCAAATTAAGCTAGAATCTGGTGCACTTAGCTGAGTATATCTACCTCTTTGTGACAATCCACTTTAAGGCTGCTTTCACACAGCAGTGTTTGGTCAGTGATTTTGTTCAGTGATTGTGAGCCCAAATTAGGAGTGGAGACTACACAGAGATCAGGTATAATAGAAATATTTGTACTTCTGTGTTTTTAACCCACTCCTAGTTTTGGCACAGTCACTGATGAAAATCACTGACCAAACACTGACCGTGTAAAAGCAGCTTTAGGCCCCTTGCAGACGACTGTGGTGTGGGTCAGTGTGCTATCTGAGTATTTCACGGATAGCACACTAACCCATTCTTTTCTATGGGCCCGTACACGCGACCATGATTTTCACGGTCCCATGTGTGGGCCGACAGTCCAGGCCGCATCAGATAGGACAGGTCCTATTCCTGTCTTATTTTGCAGCCCGTGCTTCCATTGCTCCTATTCATTTAATGAAAGGAGCCGCGGAAGCACAGCCCGTGCACAGGCGGCACACAGGGATGTCCCCGTGTCCCCCATGTGCATCCTGTGCTTTTAATTCATGGCAGGCCGCTTGCAGCACGGCCTTAGGCTAGTTGCAGATGACCATGAGTATTTTGCGCTCAGCAAACTAGTAATTAGTCTTCAGTTTTTGCGGACAGAGTGTCTTCAGTGTTTCTTCAGTGTTTCTTCAGCATCAGTGATTTATTTTTTTTTCTTTTTTTTTCTCCGTTCGCCGCCCCGCCCCCCCCCTTGTTCGGGGTCCGGGGCCGTTTTGTTGTTGTGGTGTTTTTTTTCCCCCCCCCCCCCCCCCCCCCCTTTTTTTTTTGGTTTCTCTTCCCCCCCCCCCGCCCCCCCCTCCTGCCCCCCCGCCTCCGCCGCGCCCGGGGGGTTTTTTCTTTTTTTGTTTGGGGGGCCTCGCCCCCAAAAGAAAATTTTGAGGAATGAGGGAAAAGTGTGTAAAAAAAAGAAAAAAGAAGAGAAAAATAAAAAAAAAATAAGAGCTTTTTTTTTTTTTTTTTTTATTTTTTTTTTTTAAAAACCCCCCTTTTACCCTAAAATTATTGTGCCCCAATTATTAAAAATATAAAAAAAAAAAGGGCGCCCCCAACACCCAAAAATTTAGAAAAAAAAAAAATAAAGATAAAAAGGGGCCCCCAAACTTTTTCATATGACTGTATGTCCGCAAAAACTGACAAAGTGTCTTCAGTGTTCCATCAGTGCGTGATCCTAGTTTGCGGATCCACCATAAAAAAAACACAGGAGACATATAATGATATCCCTAGCTTGTCCGCGAAAACGGAAGGCACACTGATGACACACTGAGTACATCCGTGTGCTGTCCTAGGTTTTTAGTTTCCCATAGGCTTCTATGTATGAGTCCATTCCGCAAAAACTGATCAGTGAAAAACATGGTTGTGTGCATGTACCCATAGAAATGAATGGATCAGTGTGCTATCTGTGAAAAACAAGGATAGCACACGGATCTCGCCCATGGTCGTCTGCAAGAGGCCTTAGGCCAAGGCCCCATGTAGCTGGCCACAGCAAAAAGAGTACTGTGGGAAAAACCGCGGCGGTTTTTCCTGCACGCTTTTCACAGAAAGTCCACAGAATTTTCCTCTGAGGACTTTCTGCTTCCATTATACCTATATGAAAACCGCCGGTGTTTCTGTAGGTATAATTGACATGCTGCGATTTCCAAAACCGCAACAGTTTTAGAAATCTCAGCATTTCCACTGCGCGTATTTTTACGCTGCGCTTATTTTTCCACAATGTGTGGAAGGGATTCGATGTGGACGGGTTTTTGCCACTGTGTTTACGCCACGTGGGGCCCTGGCCTAAGGGGAATGTATCATGTTTGCAGTGTTGAATTTTGGCATTAAAAAGTGGATGGAGGGATTAGAAAAGTGGGTGGGAAAGCAATTGAAGTTAGCCTGTTTAGCATGATTACATTTATCAATGTAACTTTTTAAAAAGTTAATAAAGTTGTCACAATTTTATCCCAGTAAGAGAGAAGCGGTAGAAAATGAAATAACATCTCAGGAAACTAACGCTACTCTTAAAGAGGACCTTTCATGTCCTCATGCACATGCGGTTTTATATACTGCTAGAAAGCCGACAGTGTGCTGAATTCCCCGGGGCTGGAGATGGAGATCTCTGCCCCCTGTCAGAAGAGCGTTCCTGACAGTCTAGCTGGGCTGTGAGGAACACCCCCCCTGACAGTACCCATCCATAGCTCTGTACTGTCATAGGGGGTGTTCCTTACCGCCCTGCCATGACGCTAAGCTGTGAGGAACACCCCCCCCCAGTACAAGTCTATGGATGGGTACTGGGGGGCGTTCCTCACAGCCCAGTTAGATTGTCAGGAATGCCCTTCTGACAGTGGACAGAGATCAGTGCCGAAACTCCAGCCCTGGAGCACATAACGGGAAAGCCGACTTTCTAGCGGTATATAAAACCACATGTGCCTGAGGACATGAAGGGTCCTCTTTAAAGATGTGACAAATTTATCATACATGTGACAAATTTAGCACAAATTCCACCAACATACTCTGGCTCAACTGACATTAAAAATTACCTTCATGGTACATTACCCCCTAAGTCTTGCATTTTGTTTGTTCTTTTATGAGCCATTCATTGGGTTAACCTTTACTTACACTTTATGTATTATTCTATTATAACATTAGATGTAGAATTTATCATTGCTTGCCATACGATGCTCAATAAACTCTTGTTTATGTCTGGATGAAACTGAAAAATTACATTGGGAATTTGCCTATTTACTCTTGAACTTTGACACCTGGCAATTAGAATCTGGATCACTCTGGTGTCAGGGGAACATGTAATAATACACAGTGCAGGGCTGAAATGATTGGCAGGTAGAAGACACTGGCAGGCACATGAATATTTCATAAGTGTTTCATTCTACGGAGGCAGCTCAGTACTACATCCCTTAACCACTAAATGTATTGTTTGTTTGATCTTACTACAATAATTAGGATGTACATCAATGTTTCATTATTATAGTATACTGTGTATAGAGCATGGCACTTGTGTGTTTCGTTTGTATTGCTACTAATTTGATGAGATATTATATAAAAGAAATCAATGAGCAGAATCAACTTATCTTTTAACAAGCATTCAACAAGATTTTTCCCTGGAGACATAAAGGTACCATATAATGAAAAGAACATTTATAATACAAATCACCCAAATCCAAGACATTCGCATTTCAGTCACATAAATTTCAATAGAGGCACCATTACAATTATGCTAGGGTTACTTTTTGTTGCACTACTTACTGATTTTAACAATGCAGTCCAAAGAAATACATTACATTGTATGCAGTCTTGTGGATTACAGCTGTCAATCGATAGTAACTTAAAATCAATCTGAGAGTTATAAAAAGTCTCATGTAGCCCAAGCCTTTAGCTGGTCATACATGTTTTACTAGCGTGAGCTGAAATGGCTATTTACGGCCATTTTGGGCCAGCAATGAGGCATGAAAATACTGTAAACAGATCTGCTAATTGACAGGTGGCGGCTTTTTAAAAAGAAAAATGTGATAAAATGGTCAACAAAGGTCATGTGGCAGTGTTTCAATTCAATAAAATATTTTTTTTTGTTTATGTGTTTTTTACTTTATTACTATAAGTGTTAGGTGCTAAATAGGCTAACAGCAACTCCACATTATTACTTCAGTACCAACTGCAACCAGGGGTGCTGGGAAGAGCCGGATACAGATACTGGGGCTGCTGCAGACTAGTGTTATTAGGCTGTAAATGCCTCAAAACCATGGGCTTTCTCATCCTGGTAATGTTAGGCTGCTGCTGCTTTATGGTATCTGGCTGGTTATGAAAAATGGGAGGGATCCCATATTGTTCAATTATTTATTTTTAAAAAACAACTTGGGGTCTTCCCATAACCAGACAGATACATAGACATAGTTACATAGTTACATAGCACAAGTTCATCAAATTCAACAAAGGCATGCGAAAGGATATGGCTAAAGGGAAGAGTGAAGGAAATAAGCATTCTATACATTTACATAGAAACGGGAATCTCTCTCCTTGTGGAGAGCACCAGTGAAGGTGTGTAGGCTTTTGAATTGCCTTTTTGCCCTCTACTAAGCATCTACATATCACAAGGCATTATGGGAAAAGGAGCTGAGAAGCTCAAGCGCCCTTTATTGGATGTAACAAATCCTCAATTTGCTTTACACTGATTCTTGTTAGGTAGTTGGTCCAGACGGGCAGGGGTTAAATCGTGTCTGTCTGTACTTTCTGCCTTGGGGAGGGGTTTTTCCCTGTGCCTCTGCCACACCCTCTGTGGTGCTATATTAACTGGGGCTTCACTATTGCACACTGCTGGTTATACTTGTGTGTTCAGCCATACCTGTGCTGTGAGGCCTGGTTCTCAGGTGTTGTATGTGGATTCAGGGATTTAGCTGTTGGGTGGTCAGTGCAGGGGACTGCTGGTTTATGGTATGTTAAATTTCAGGGTCAGCTCACAGGGATTCTAGTTAGGTTCCTGTGAGGTGTCCTCTTTTCAGAGGAAAACTCTGGCGTTAGGCAGGGCGGATCGCAGGGCGATTTCTGTTATTATTTTCTCCTGCCTGCTCTGTTTTACTTTCTCAGTTATTTTGTCTGCCCTTTGTTTGTTTCGTGTTTCTTCAATAAACCAGTTTATGATGCATGTTTGTTTATTTTTCATTTGGTTCGGGGACAAACATAACAATTCTATTTTGCTGTAAAAAAAAAAAAAAAAAAAGCAGTTAAGCCTTTTTTTTAAGCTGTCAACTATCACTGCTGTGACCAGCTCTTAGGAAGGCTATCCATATATTTATGTTCCTTATCACGAAGAAGCCTCGTCGTCTCTAGAGATGAAACTTTTTTATCTCCAGATGGATGAAGTGCCCCCATGTCTTTTATGGGGATCTTACACGGAGCAAATTTTCACCTTTTTTTTTTTTTTATGAGCCATTTATATATTTATTAAGGTTTATTATGCCCCCCTTCAATGTCTCTTAACTGATGTCCCTTATCAGTTTTTATGAGTCTCCTTTGTGAATTTTCTAAGTCTAGGACATCCATTCTACAAACTGGTGCCCAAAACTGAACTGCATATTCCAGATGAGACCGCACCAATGCTTTATAAAGTGGTAATATTACATCCCTTTCCAGTGAGCCCATGACTTTTAAAATGCATGACTATATCCTGCTGTCATTAGAAGTAGCTGGTTGACATTGCATGCTATTATTTATCTATGATCTACAAGTACATCCAGGTCCTTCTCTACCACTGACTCTACCAGCTTTACTCTCCTAAGACATATGTACAATAAAGCAGTAGCCTGTAACTACCAGAGTGGGAAAACCCATGAATTTTGCGCTTTCCCAGTCTAATAAAACCAGCCTTCAGCTGCCCTTGTACCCAAACTATCACTAGATGTTGGATACAGGACTGCACCAAGCTCTTCCTGGCATCCCTGGTGGTGACTGGTACTGGGGCTATAAAAGGGATTAGAGGGGTTATAGAACCTACTTAGAAGCTAACCCTAAGACCCACCTTAGTAATGAATGCTATCAGATAGTGTCTATTACTAAGACAATAGCAATAAAGTAAAAAAAAAATACAGATATTAAAAAATATATTAAAATTAATCACTAAGCCAGCGATACCTTCTCTCATGACATCTCATTGCCTGGTTTACATCATCTGATAGAGTTTAATAGAATTCATAGAACAATGAACTCTAGTAGCCCCTTTTTGGCACAGAGTCCTGTGATATGCCAAAATGTGGCATCTTGGGGGCTTTGTGCACCTGAGTGTGGATTCCATCACTTAGAGTGAATCATTGGTTGCAGGAGGCCCAGATAATAGTTGTGAATACGGTGCTCCCCGGCACAGTCATTGGTGCAGTGGGTGGTGCTATACAGAAAGATATATATGTTCATTAGGACTGCCATGCTATATATCTGTATAGCCGCCCTAATGATCTATAGGTACACTATATTGAAGATTCAGATCAAATTTATTCAGAATGAAATGGATCTTGGGACCATACTGGCCGAACCTGAAAGTAAATGAAATTTGAAAGGTTCAACCAACTCTGCTCAGCAATGGAAGCACTGATCAGGAGCCAGAAAAAAGCATTTATTCATAAGAACCCTGACTATCTGACTATACATATAGTTCAGTAGGGACAGTTCTGATGACAGACTCCATTTATAGATGAAATAAAGGAAAAGTCAAAGATATACATGTTCAAGTAATTGCTGTCTTATTTTATTTTAGGGAGTCGTTTATTGCAGATGCACAGTGACAAATATTGTTCAGAAGATGTAGTGCCACAGCTGTTACCTGTTCTGGACAAGAGATCACTAGAAGACATGTCAGAGGGATCCTGGCTTGCTATGCCCACTCAGGTACAGAACTAACACTGCTTGTGAAAAACAACTACACAGCTATAAAGGGCATTCTGGTAATAACAGACTGTTCTTTATCCACCAAATAGGGGATAACTGCTAGATTGGTGGGGGTTTAACCACTGGCACCCACACCACTTTCAAGAATAGAAGTCTTTAACCCCCATTTGAATGGAACAACAATTGAACATGTGCACTGTCTATGGTACTAATGGTGATAGCTGAATACAGTGCTCCGATATCTTCAGCAACCACCTATCCACCAAATGGGAAACCCCACCAATTTAGCAGTTGTCCCCTGTCCAGAAACAACTTAATATCAGAATACCCTTAAAAAGTAATATTCCTTCTTTCTGCAGATAGCCCTATGTGGAGCTCCCTGGATTTTTACAGCTTGTAATGAATGATTTACTCCATAGTAACAGATACAAAGCAGTAAACTCAACCTATTGGTGGTTGAAGGCAACAAAAATGTAAACAATTAAAAGGGTTTTCCAGGATATTAATACTGATGACCTAACTTTAGGATAGGTTATCAACATCAGATTGATGGGGTCTGACAACCATTATCCCCACCAATCAGTTGATATCAGCAATGGTGGCGTGATCAAAAAATTGGTGAACAGAGTCATAAGTACACAGCTCCATACACAAGTGGGCTGCTGTATCCACTAAACAGTGCACAGCACTCTGCTTCTGGCACCATGCTCTGTGTTTTTTTGTCAGTGCCATGGCTGCTATCAGCTGATCATTGGGGTGCTTGACTTCTTCAGGTAATTCTCTGCCCTTTTGACATCAATGAACTTATTTAAATATCGAATAAAAGTTTTTTGAGGATGACTGATCGCACAAGCTTTTTCAGGGCACCATGCAATTCCCTGTCAGGCACTGTGCCTGGTTTGGGTGCTAAAATCGTGTTGACAGATTGAAGGTAGCCATGCACATTAGAAGTATGTTGGCCGTTCTCATCGATTTCAGCATTATGGAGATACCCTGACTTATCCCAGTCAGCAGATGTCAGGGAAAAGAAGGAACAAGCAGCTGCATTTCAACATGACAGTCCTTTGTTCTTAAGCTGCTGCCAGAGATGTCATACAGTGGTTTGCTCTCCTCTCCATTCAGAACACATGCAAGCTCAGCCAAGCATAGAATGCAGGTGTATGGGAATGGGGGTAGTGTTCAGAAGGAATGACAGCTATTTAATATGTATGTCAAGCCTTACTCTGTATCCCACTAAAATGAAATATGAAATGGCAGTACTAGTTTCGTGTGATAGGAAATCAGTTAAAAGGAATGTATCGCCAATGTTTTTATCTAATTATTAAAGGCAAATAGTGAAATTTATCACTTTTTCTAATCTGTTTTTATTTTCTTATTGTAACATTTTTCTATTTTCTGTACATGATTATGGCGCTGCCATCTTGCCTAAGCATCTCCTCTGCTCTATTAATAGTATTCAGTGTTATGCTTTACACGATAGTCATGGCCATAAGCAGCAATAGTCTAGAGCTAACTCATTTAAGTTTATGGGAGAGTTGTGCAGTGCGGAGAGTAGATAAACTGCAACAGCATCTGTTGTCAGTTGTGGATGCAATGATGGGTCACAATGGGTGTTATTTGTAAAGGTGTGAACATCTATTGTGATCCTGTCTCGTTAGTGATGTAAATGAAGTCACTGCTGCACTGAAAACCCCTACAGAATTAGCAAATGTAAGGCCCCTATTAGACTTAGTGGACAGAGTGAAAATGGCAGGATAAAGCAGGATATAGTACTTTTTTAAATATAGATAGTGACATGGAAAATTAAAAATAAAATCAAAAATTCTTAAAAAATAAAACTTGGTTTACAAAATAGGCCATTGTTGGTGACACATTCCCTTTAATGCTACTGTGTATCTACTAGAATTAGGTTCAGGTTACAGCTGTGATTTAGTCTACAAATTCTCAATTCAAGGAACCTTTAGAAAATGCATGAAATTAGATAGTGTTTATGTATGCAATATATTGCTACAGATGTGAATATTATACAGCAAGATTATATTGCTGTTCGGTGATGCTAGTAACAGATATAGTGCAGTGACAGCTTCTCATTCATTTTTATGAAATATCATAGCTGTCACCATTAAAAAATAAAATAGCTGTTACTGCACTATAAGGAGTGTGCATCTCAAGAGTGCATGGTCATAATGTCAAATGGGTGTACAGGTTATAAATAACCTGGTTAATATAGTTTTAGAATAAAATTAAAGAAGGATTATAGGTACAATAATAAAGTGCAATACTGTTTAAGGCTAAGGCCCCATGTAGAGAGCCGTAACCAAACGTTGTGGAAAAGACCGCGGCGGGAATGCATCTTGTTATTTTCTACAGCAGTTTTCACAGAAAGTCCACAGAGTTTTCCTCTATGGACTTTTGACTCTATTATACCTATACGGAAAATGCCGGCGTTTCCATAGGTAAAATTGACATGCTGTGATTTACAAAAATGCAAGCGTTTTTGAAATTGCGGCATTTCTGCTCCAGATTTTTTTCTGCAATGTGTAGATGGGATTAGCCAGAAAATGCAGCATTTTTTGCCGCGACGTTTCCACCATGGCCAAAACGCTGCATTTTTGCAAAGTGGGGCCTCAGCCTTAAGGGGTTGCTCAGGGTAACTCGTTTTTTTTTTGCAAGGAGGCCAGAGAAGGTGAAAAAAAACAACAACCCATAGTCACCTGTGCCCAGTGCTCTGGTGTCTCCCACCTGTCCCCTACTGCTCAAGGGTCTTGTTTTGGTGGAAGTACCCGCTGCACGTGACCACTGAGGCCTATCGGCGGACTCAGCGGCCTAAGGAAAGTACACGGGACGTCAAAGGTGACATATGCAAATGATGTCCCGGTTACTTTACTTAAGCCGCTGATTGGTCACAGTGGTCATGTCCGGCGGGGAACTCTGCCAAAACAAAACCCCGAAACAGCAGGAGCAGACCACGGTGGGGGACACAGGTGAGTATGTTTTTATTTTTTGTTTTTTTTTTACCTTCCCCAGCCTTCTTGCAAAAAATGGGTTATCCCAGACAACCCCTTTAAGGCTAAGGTCCCTCGTTGCGGAAAAGCTTCCTTTTTTTGTTGCAGATTTTGCTGCAGTTTTTTGAGCCAAGTCAAGAGTAACTTTAAAATGGAATGGGAAATATAAAGGAAGCTCTTATACTTTTCCCTTCCATTAAAATCCACTCCTGGCTTTGGCTGACAAAACTACAGCAAAATCTGTTACAAAAAAAGCTTGCTTTCCACAATGTTGGCTCTCTGCCTAAAAGTAAATCAATATGTAATAATAGCTTTGCTTAAAGTGGTTTTCTAGGACCATCAAGATCATTACGACTATTTGAAGGAAAGCAGAAGATTTGCTGCTATAGTTAACGCTCAGCGTCATAATAGTACAGAGCAGTAATGCTGTGGGGACAGAAGCTGTACCTGTGGCATTACTTCCGGCACTCGGCTGTGTAACACAGCCGAGGGCCGGGACCAACTGCCAGAGTCGGAAAACACTCCTGGATCAATAGCAATCACGGAATCCAGGGGGTCCGGGGCAAGATTGCTTCCCCCCACATCATTCCTCATACCCCCGCTATAAGATCACGGGTTCCAACGGGTTGCCATAGCAGCCAGGAGGCCAGACCATGGCCTCCTGACTGCCTATGCACAGTTCCCATAGGAACTAAGGTGCGATGTTTACATAATGTAAACAAAATAAATAAATAAACAAACATGTTAGGTCTCCCCACGTGTGTATAAGTCCCCACTATCCAAAAATAGCGTTTATTATACTGTACAGTGAACTCCATAAAAAAAAAAAAAAAAAAAAAAAAAATGTAATGTGCAAATTAATGTATTTTTGGTCACTTTGCTTTCACCAAAAAAAAAAAAAAAAACAATAAAAAGTGATTAAAAAGTCATACATACCAAACAATAAAAAGTACAACTTGCCCGCCAAATAAAGAGCCCTGACATATCTCTATCAACATTTCAGTAAAAAAGTTATAGGCGTCAGAATACGGTGACCCCAGGAAAATCGTTCATTTGTAAAAGCGGTAAAATGTAATAAAAAACAATATAAATATGGTATCACCGTAATCGTAATGATCTGCTGGACAAAGCTGCCATGTCATTCTTAATGCAGAATGAACACGTAAAAACAAAATGCAAAGGAATTATAATAGTATAATATAATATATATAATATATAAATATATATAATAAATATATATAATATAATAATGTTTTTTCACATGGACCCCACAAAAACATAAATAAAAGCTAATCAAAATATTGTATGTACCCCAAAGTGGCGCAAACTGAAAGTACAAAAAGAATAAGCCCTCATATAGCTATGTGGACAGAAAAATAAAAAAGTTATGAATTTTGGAAGGTGGGAAGGGAAAATATGAAAAAAGGCTCTGAGCATTACGGTACAAACTACCCTGCGTCCTTAAGGGATTAAAGGGGGTTTACTACATCAGACATTTATTTCATATCCACAGGGTAAGCCATAAAATTAAAATTAAGCCATAAAATATATGCAGTTCCTGCTTCTGGGACCCACATCTAATTTGGAAACTGGGACTGCTGTAAAGGGAGAGATGGATTCTTTGCAAGTGTCACTATCACTTCTATGGGTGTGCCCGAAGCAGTCACGTACACTAACTTTGCTGCTTTCTGAACTCCCATATACATAGAGCAGCACAAGCACAGTCATATTGGTCATGGTACATGGGCCCCTGATGCCGTTCTCAAGATAGCTGTGGGTTCCAAGGATGGACATAGCATATTTCTGTGATGGGAAAACTCTACTAGTACGTTATATTATTCACTATATTCACTTTATCTAGCGATTTACTGTCACAGCAAAGTGGATGGGATTCTATCAATTCTATCTATGCGTTAAAATACGTGCTGCGGACGCATGGCGATTTCCAAAATCATTGCAGTTTTGGAAATCGCAGCATGTCAATTATACCTACGTAAACGCTGACGGTTTCCCTATAGGTATAATTGAAACAGAAAGTCCACAGAGGAAAACTCTGCAATCTTTCTGTCAAAATCGCTGCGGGAAGAACCGCGATGTGTTGCGTTTTTTTCTGCAGTGCTTTTTTGCTGCAGGATGCTACGTGGGGCCTTAGTCTTAATGTCAGCAGGTCACTAAATGTACAAGATGAGCTAAATCTAGTCCTTATATATACTGATGCAGACCTATTTGTACATGCTATTAGTAACATGATGGACAGCCATTGCCTGTTCACATCATTGAACATTGGAGATCATTATTTGAGCGGATACAAGAAACTGTGGAAACTGTTTTCTTGCTGAAAGTAATATAGGGTTTTTTGGCAGATTGAAGATGTAATGTCTCTATGATTGATGTAACTGGTTGAGTTGTGCCTCTTTTCCGCATTGATGGATTCTGGGATTACTTCCAGTCTCCTTATATAAGAGACGTCTTATTTTCATACTTTTATTAGGCTTGTCATTTCACGTTTATCTCCTCCCTACTGCTTCTCATAATGTGCTCTTCATTTCTTACCCTCATCTTTCTGTTCTGTGACTGCTCACTTTTATTGTTTTATGGGCAAACATGAAGATTATTCACAAGTCAGATAGCTAGAACATAATACCTATGCTAAAGGTCATGCAGACTGCATGACCAAGGAATCTAAGCTTTAATCCCATGAATCTGCAACCTCAAGTGTCCTAGGGGTATCCTCTTCTTGTGCATTCTTCAAGGCTGTTCTCAGTCCATCTCTACAGCTCTCGAGTCATGGTTTTAGTAGCTTTAGGATTGGATGCCAGAGTTGTCACTCAAGAAAAGAGGGGACGTGTTGGGGACCATTCAGTAGAGAGCCTGGGGTACTGCACACGAAGAGAACACCCCTGTGACTTCTGGTTGCAGCACCAGGGGGATTAAGGCTAACGCCCCATGTTGCGGAGACGCAGCGCCAAAGCCAACAGTTGCTTCAAAAGGAATGGTAAATATATAGGAATTACTTACACTTCTCCCTTCTGCTCAATCCACTCCTGACTTTGGCTCAAAAAACTGCAGCAAAATCTGCAACAAAAAAGCTGTGTTTCTGCAACGTAAACGACGCAGTTTGCCTGCAGTGGAAACACAGTGAAAAAAAAGTGGCGTTTTACAGTCACTGTGTAGTGAATGGGATTCTAGTGCGGTTTTGGAAATCGCAGTGTACGCCGGCAGTTTCCCTATAGGTATAGGAAATCTCTGCAGACTTTCTGTGAAAAGCACTGCAGGAAAAACCACGATGCGCTGTCATCGCAGTTTTTCCCTTAGCACTTTTTTGCTGTGGGACACTACGTGGGGCCTTAGCATAAAGGGATATTCCTGTAACAAGAGGTTATTCCATTTCCAAAGGATAGAGGGTAACTTTATGATCAGTGGGGTTCTGCCTCTGGGACCCCTACTGATCACGAGAACTGGGGTATTTTGCACTCCAGTTTGAATGACGTGGCAGGTTGGAAATGCACATCGCTGCTCCACTCATTTCAATGTGAACTACTAGAGATAGCCAAAATAGAGAACTCAGCAATCTCCGGCAGTTCTCAAGAAAGTGAATAGTGCAGTCACATGCACTTCTACCCTGCCACTCCTTTCAAAGTGGGGTACAGAATACTCTATTTCTCATGATCAGTGGGGGTCCTACTGATTGGAACCCACTTATTAGCAATTGGCCCCATATCATTTAGACAGCGCTTTGAGCTGGAGATATGTGCTCACTCAACAGCAGAACTCAGACAGCAGAAAGACTATGCAAGATGACTAGTGACTGGGGTGTAATTGAAAAGATGGGGCCAGGCAGGAAGGATACTGGTTGCCCTGACTCTGCACCTAGATGTCCACTCAGCCACTCATTGTAGACTGGGTAGTTTCTTAAAGACAGATGACAACTGACAAAGAGTGGTGTAAAGCAAGTTACAAGGAAGAAATACATATTGTATAGTGACCAAGTATTTGGAGTCATTTTTTAAATGAAATTCTTTTGCTAAATAAAATATATTGCATTTTTGATAGAGTTGTTAGATGTGACAGTGCAAAAACCCTACTGAAATTGTCACTTTTTTGTTGCAGATTTTGAATTTATGGCTGAAATAAATATTATTGGCACATATTTCTGGTGCCT
Source organism: Leptodactylus fallax (assembly GCA_947044405.1). NCBI lineage: Eukaryota > Metazoa > Chordata > Amphibia > Anura > Leptodactylidae > Leptodactylus > Leptodactylus fallax. The sequence continues at coordinate 1,825,001 of CAMRHE010000070.1, read as the reverse complement.
TATGTGCATTTTAACCCTTTTGCAGTCTAACACAGTTTAGCCTTCAACCGGTAATATTTTATCCCTTTCTGCATTCCAGCTTTCATAACTTTTTACATTTAATTTCAACGTAACTTGACGTTGAGGTAAAATGATCAGAAAACATCAATTTTGGCATCTAAATTTTAAAGTTTATGTTTTATGTTTACGTTTATCATGTAGAATAAAAAAAGTACTAATTTTATTTTAGGGGTTGATATGGATGTGGTGATATCAATTGTGTATATTTTTTTAATAAAAAAGGGGGAAAAAGGTCTATTTTTACTTTTTTTGTGTAAATCGACTGACTTAGGTGATGCGGTCAGCATTGCCCCAGCATATAAGGGGTTAAATGGCAAGTATGCTTCTGATTGATAATGGGGGTGTGATGTCATAAACAAAAATCCATGGTATCCCCACCCCTGGGGTTATCTGAAGTGACAGGGACAGGAGAATAATAAAATCATGTTCTCCTCTCCCTGCACTGTCAGTTGTTCGTGTTCTCCTGCACACTGATTAAAACTGAAAGATTCTTGGCTTTAAAACAAGACCAAGATTATGTCTGTAATGTTTTGCGGCTCCAGAGTTAGAGCCGTTTAAACTTACAGTGTCTCTGAACGAGCTGTGTTCAAGCCCCAAGTCCTGCTTGTCCAAAACTGTAGGGTGGTTAAAGGGGTTTTTACAGGAATAAGAAAATGTGACTTCGGCTAAGGCCCCACGTAGAGAGCCATTCACAGAGTTTTGCTCTGTGGACTTTCTGTCCCTATTATACCTATACGGAAAACGCCAGCGTTTCCGTAGCTATAATTGACATGCTGTGATTTACATAAATGCAATGGTTTATGAAATCGCAGCATTTCTGCTACGGATATTTTTCTGCAATGTGTGGATGGGATTAGCCAGAATCCCATCCACTTTGCAGGTACTGTAAACTGGCGCGTTTTTTGCAACAGCATTTCCACTGCAGCCAAATTGCGGCGTTTTCGCAACATGGGACCCCAGCCTAAAGGCAGGAAATGTTTTCTATATAAATGAATGAACATAACTGAGCACCTTTATGTGTGTTTGGACTATTTTTATCACTCCTCATATTTTCAGGCTCATGCAATACTTTCTCATTTACACTTTCTGGTTGTGGGAGTGTCAGTGCTTTCCAGGCAGCCCTTCCCAGCATCTGCTCATTGCACCTCCTATCACCTGTGAAGTGAAAGCGGTTCTCAGGGAGCACTGCTGCAGCTTTAAACAGTTGGCTAACAGAGATCCTGGGTGTCAGATCCCCCGCTAATCTCCAATTAGGATCGATCATCAATTAATTAGTTCTGAAAACCCCCTTCAATAGTAAGAACACGGGACAACACCGTTATAATCCAAGTGCAGATTCTAAGTGTATAGACCAGAATTAGGCCAGACTTGGACCAGAAGGGAACTGAAGTCTATATAGAAGTGGGAGGAGGAGCGGAGGTGCCGCACACGGGAGGGACGGACACCCAGACCCAGACCAGACCGCCACCCGGGGAGCAGCCCGCCATGTCCCGGAGCCTTTCACAGTGGCCCAGCACGGCTGGGCAGCAGCGGGAGGAGGAGCGGAGGCACAGCACAAGGGAGTGTACTGGACTCTGGGGGATCACTGAGCGCAGGCCCCTGGTCGCAAAGCTGCACCGAGTGTCCTGTAAGCTGTCTGAGCTGTGCTCGGAGGAAGGGGCCGTCTTTCAGAGTCGCTTTGAGGCCGCAGAGAAACGTTACTGCTGCATCCGAGAGGCTGTGTGCTAGGCCGCCGCCAATATGGAAGAGGAGAAAACTCACATGGTGAGCTGCAGCATATGCCATATGTTTACAGATTTCCTTGACCATAAAGCCAACTTCACCTGTATGAAATGCAAACTAGTGGCCCTTTTAGAAGATAAAGTGCAGAGGTTTGAAGAAAGAATAGTGACGTTGAGAGGCATCAAAGAAAGTGAGGTTTTTATTGATGAGGCAGAGGCAAGCCTCTTGAATATAGTAAGGGAAGAAAGTATGAGAGAGGCTACAGTGGTGGAGGCTGAAGCAAACCTCCAAAATATAGTAAGGGAAGAATACTTGAGTGAACCTACAGAGGCAGAAAATTGGATACAGGTGACCAAGAGATGCAAAAGGATCACAAGGCCATCACCACTTACACAGCTAGGTAACCGATATGAAACTCTTATGCAGACTGATGAAAATGATAAGAATAATCTATCAGCAAAAGAAGAAACAAAAGTCACCCAGAGACAAGTAGGAGCAACAAGAAATAGTGTTGCGAGGAAGAAAAGAAGAGTAGTGGTTATGGGCGACTCACTGCTAAGAGGCACAGAGGCAGCTGTCTGCAGGCCAGATTTAACTGCAAGAGAAGTATGCTGCCTCCCAGGAGCAAAAGTTAAGGATGTGGCCGATAGGATTCCATGCCTCCTCAGCTCCAAGGATAACTACCCATTTTTGCTGATACATGTGGGTACAAACGAAACGGCAAAAAATGATTTACCAACTATCCGTAAAGACTTTGAAAATTTAGGAAAGAAAGTGAAGGAACTGGATGCGCAGGTAGTATTCTCATCAATCCTCCCAGTTGATGGTTATGGTATCAGGAGATGGAATAAAATACTAGAGGTAAACAAGTGGCTTCGGCAGTGGTGTAGAGAGCAAGGATTTGGATTTCTGGACCATGGAGTGAATTACCTCTACGATGGACTCCTTGCTAGAGATGGGATACATCTCACAAAATCTGGGAAACACATATTTGCCAGAAGACTTGCCACACTTATCAGGAGGGCTTTAAACTAGAAGAGGAGGGGACGGGAAGAAAAAAAGAAAGACAAGAACATGCAGCTAAAGGATGTACTAAACAAGGTTACTAGATGTGGTAAAGAGGACCCAAGACAGGATACTCAGAAGGAAAGTAAGAAAAATGAAGTAACAGAGCACAATCTGAAATGTTTTTACACAAACGCACAAAGCATGGGAAACAAACAGAGAGAATTAGAGCTGATAATACAGAAGGAAAATTATGATGTCATTGGTATTACAGAAACTTGGTGGAACGATAAGCATGATTGGAACACACAGATGGAAGGATACAACTTATTCAAAAAGAATAGAACTAATAAAAGAGGGGGAGGAGTTGCATTGTATGTTAGAAAAGAACACATCTCCACAGAAATTACAGTTCTACAGAATGATAATTTATTAGAAAATATTTGGGTAGCAATTCATGGGAAAAACAATGATAAGGACATCATAATAGGTGTTTATTATAGACCACCAGGACAGACGGAAGACATGGATGAGATTTTTTCACAGCAAATGACCACACTTTCAAAGAAACATGAAATAGTTATCATGGGAGACTTCAATTACCCAGACATACAGTCATGGCCAAAAGTTTTGAGAATGATACAAATATTAATTTTTACAAAGTCTACTGCTTCAGTTTTTCTAATGGCAATTTGCATATACTCCAGAATATTATAAAGAGTGATCAGCTTAACAGCAATTACTTGCAAAGTCAATATTTGCCTAGAAAATGAACTTTATCCCCCAAAACACATTTCAACATCATTGCAGCCCTGCCTTAAAAGGACCACCTAACATCGTTTCAGTGATTGCTCCATTAACACAGGTGTGGGTGTTGATGAGGACAGGGCTGGAGATCAATCTGTCATGATTAAGTAAGAATGACACCACTGGACACTTTAAAAGGAGGCTGGTGCTTGCCATCATTGTTTCTCTTCTGTTAACCATGGTTATCTCTAAAGAAACACGTGCAGTCATCATTGAACTGCACAAAAATGGCCTAACTGGGAAGAGTATAGCAGCTAGGAAGATTGCACCTCAGTCAACAATCTATCGCATCATCAAGAACTTCAAGGAGAGAGGTTCCATTGGTGCCAAAAAGGCTCCAGGGCGCCCAAGAAAGACCAGCAAGTGGCAGGACCGTCTCTTAAAAGTGTTTCAGCTGCGGGATCGGGCTACCAGCAGTGCAGAGCTTGCTGAGGAATGGCAGCAGGCAGGTGTGAGTGCATCTGCACGCACTGTGAGGCGGAGACTCTTGGAGCAAGGCCTGGTCTCAAGGAGGGCAGCAAAGAAGCCACTTCTCTCCAGAAAAAACATCAGGGACAGACTGATATTCTGCAAAAGGTACAGGGAGTGGACTGCTGAGGACTGGGGTAAATTCATTTTCTCTGATGAATCCCCTTTTCGATTGTTTGGAACATCTGGAAAACAGCTTATTCGGAGAAGAAGAGGCGAGCGCTACCACCAGTCTTGTCTCATGCCAACTGTAAAGCATCCTGAAACCATTCATGTGTGGGGTTGCTTCTCAGCCAAGGGAATCGGCTCTCTCACAGTCTTGCCTAAAAACACAGCCATGAATAAAGAATGGTACCAGAATGTCCTCCAAGAGCAACTTCTCCCAACCGTCCAAGAGCAGTTTGGCGCTCAACAATGCCTTTTCCAGCATGATGGAGCACCTTGCCATAAAGCAAAGGTGATAACTAAATGGCTCAGGGAACAAAACATAGAGATTTTGGGTCCATGGCCTGGAAACTCCCCAGATCTTAATTCCATTGAGAACTTGTGGTCAATCATCAAGAGACGGGTGGACAAACAAAAACCAACAAATTCAGACAAAATTAAAGCATTGATTCTGCAAGAATGGACTGCTATCAGTCAGGATTTGGTCCAGAAGTTGATTGAGAGCATGCCAGGGAGAATTGCAGAGGTCCTGAAGAAGAAGGGTCAACACTGCAAATATTGACTTGCTGCATTAACTCATTCTAACTGTCAATATAAGCTTCTGTTACTCATAATATGAATGCAATTATAATTCTGTATGTGATAAAAACATCTGACAAACACACATAAAAACCACACATAAAAACACACATAAAAACCCACACAGCTACGAGTAAAGGCTCCATCAAATTTTTGTCCTCTCTAGCAGACAACTTCATTGCCCAGCTAGTAGAAGAAAACACGAGAGGAACATCCATTTTGGACCTAGTTTTAACTAATAAGGAAGATATGGTTAAGGAACTAAGAGTAGCAGGGACATTGGGATTCAGCGATCATGCTATACTTGAGTTTGGGGTTGTAAGAAGAAGAAGACCTGAGAAGACAAATACTACAAGGCTTGATTTTAGTAGGGCAGATTTTAGGGGCCTAAAGGTAAGGGTTAGTAGAATTCCATGGCGAAAAATCCTTAAGCACAAAAATGCAAATGAAGAGTGGGAAATCTTCCGTAGGGAAATCATTAATGCACAGGAACTAACAATACCTAGAAGGAAGAAAAATGGGAAGCACCTAAAAACACCAGGATGGATGACTAAAAAATTACATAACCTGCTAAAAAAGAAAAAGGAAACATACAACAAGAGGAAGATGGGAACTATAACTAAGGGAGAGTATACAGCAGTTTGCAGACTCTGCAAGATAAGCATTAAAGGAGCTAAGGTTGAACACGAATTGAAGCTTGCAAAAGAGGTTAAGAGTAAGGTAAAAGGTTTTTGGGGATATGTTAAAAGCAAAAGAAAAGTGAAGGAAACCATTGGAGTCATGAGGAATGATAAGGGTGAAAAAGTTAACATGGTGGAACAGCAGGTGGAGTTACTAAATTCATATTTTGTATCCGTTTTCTCTCAGGAAATTGATGGAAATATCAACATTAATGGTGATAGTGATGAGGGGAAAGAGGACTCCAAGCTGAGTATAAGTGAAGGTTTGGTAATAGAGCATTTAGCTAAGATTAAGGAAACCAAGTCCCCAGGACCGGATGATTTACACCCTAGAGTCCTCAAAGAGTTAGCAGAGGAAATAACAGAACCCCTTGCTATAATCTTCAATAAGTCATGGGAAACAGGAGTGGTCCCTCTAGATTGGAAAAGGGCAAATGTGGTCCCCATCTACAAAAAGGGGAAAAGGGACGACCCAGGAAATTATAGGCCAGTAAGTCTGACCTCGATAGTAGGAAAAATCTTTGAGCAACTTGTTAAAGAACATTTAATTAGGTACCTGGATGGGAAGGCTTTAATTAATCAGAGCCAGCACGGCTTTATGACCAATAAATCTTGTCAGACTAACCTGATTTCCTTTTATAACAAAATCACTGAATGGTTGGACCAGGGGAATGCAGTGGACATAGTATATCTTGACTTTAGTAAAGCATTTGATAAAGTATCACATAACATTCTTATTGAAAAGATGATTAAGTATGGCTTTGATAAAAATTCAGTGAGGTGGATTCACAATTGGCTTAAAGATCAGGCACAACGAGTAATTCTAAATGGCTATACATCAAACTGGAAGAAAGTAAAAGCGGGGTGCCACAGGGCTCTGTCCTGGGCCCAGTACTTTTTAATATTTTTATAAATGATCTGGACGATGGGATTATTGGGGAACTCATAAAATTTGCAGATGAAACCAAGATAGGAGGAATAGCCAACACTAGAGAGGAGAGAGAGTGTATCCAAAAGGACAATGGAACAATGGGCTGAGGTGAACAGAATGGTATTTAACAGGGACAAATGCAAAGTCCTACATCTAGGTAACAGAAATGCAAGAGGCATATATAGTATGGGAGGAATAGAACTAAGTGATAGTACAGGGGAAAAGGATTTGGGCATAATAGTAGATCACAAATTTAACATGAGTCAACAGTGCGGTGCTGTGGCAAAAAAGGCTAACAAAATTCTGGGATGTATCAAGACGAGTATTGAATCTAGATCAAGAGAGGTAATTATTCCGCTGTACTCTGCCCTGGTCAGACCCCACCTGGAATATTGTGTACAGTTCTGGGCGCCTCAATTTAAGAAAGACATCGGTTTACTGGAGCAGGTCCAGAGAAGAGCTACCAAAATGGTGGGAGGTCTGCAAACCATGTCCTACGAGGAACGACTAAAAGAACTGGGATTGTTTAGTTTGCAGAAGAGAAGGTTAAGGGGAGACTTAATAGCGGTCTTTAAATATCTGAAAGGTAGTCACAGTGCAGAGGGATCTACCCTATTCTCATTAGCGGAAGGAAGTACGAGAAGTTATGGGATTAAACTAAAGGGAAGGAGATACAGATTAGACATTAGGAAAAACTTTTTAACAGTGAGGGTAGTGAGGGAGTGGAATAGGCTGCCACGGGAGGTGGTGAGTTCATCAATTGAAATCTTCAAATGGAAACTGGATAAATATATAGCCGGGTTGATTTAGGAAAACCTGCTATTGCAGGGGGTTGGACTCGATGGCCCTTGAGGTCCCTTCCAACTCAAATAAATAAATAAATAAATATATAAAATTGCCCGCAACTCACTTGGTTCACTTAAAGGGAAGGCAAGGTATAGCTGGATGGTTTCTCCACACACACAAAAAGCCCATCTAGGGCTTGATGAGGACTCACAAATGAAGTCCCCTTCCTGCAAATCAAGATAGTTTGCTGAAGGCATATTTTCTAAAAAAAAAAAAAAAAATTACCAGTACTGGATGGTAGAAATGAAATACCGGCACTGGCCTCTAGGCTTCGACCCTAACCAATCAAATATTTGTCATCTTACCCAGTCTAAAGTTAAGGCGTGTTTCTTGCTGGAATAAACTCAGTTTTTATGAAAAGTTGAAATATTTGCAGGATCTTGCTGTTCAGTCTGTTCACTGACTGTATAAGCCTTCATACATAGGGTCTTTTACATTTTTCTGCTGCTAATAGCCCCATTATCAGGATGAGGGCATGTACAATAAGTCTGCCCCCCTTCCCCATCCATTCTTACTACTACTGTTTTTTTTTACATGTAATTCTGCCAGGAGTAAATGTAAAATAACAAACAAATAGCTGATAAAAGCCAAAGAGAACATAATATAGGAGATCCAGGAACACTGAACAACAACTACAGGGCATGATGCAGCCCTAACAGCGAAATAAAAATTTATGAGCACAGTCAGGACAGCTGCTTGCTGTATATGACTAACTAAGTAGATAAGTCAACTTTTCTTACATTTGTAAATTGTGAGATCCTCTCTGTCCAGTGTGTAGCCATTGAAAACAGTTGCAGTTGTATGTGGAGGCTGTGAAGAAATCCAGCCCCTCCTCTCTATATTCACTGTGTGAAGAGAGTTCAGATCCTCCCCCTCCACTCATTGTATGCCCATCTGGTTTCACAGTGATAACTAAGGATGGAAGTTTCCTAGTAACAGGGCGTGAACAGCAAATTAGCTAGAAGGGAGACATCATGTGGCAGGAACTTTAGACATGTTTTCAGGCAGAAAACAGCAACATTTTTAAATAAACTACATTACATTTTGGTCCAAAATCACATGTTCTATTAAATGAGACTGTTTCTGAAAAGTAAGTGACCATTTAAGTCAAGCTAAGAGGTAAATTAATGGAGGGAAACAAAAAGACCAGGTAGACTCGATGGGGACTAATGCATTCAGAATAGTCTTTAGAGAGACATCCAGAGACTAGACACAGTTTTGACAAGTGAGTTTATACTTCTGGAGCAAAGCTTGAAATGCTAAAATTCTTCAACTATACTTTCATGTCTCAGACTACAGTTATAAATGTGAGGCTCTTAGCGCACAGTTTGGTCAGTTGTGTGAGTCCATCTGCCATCTTCAACTAGAACATGAAAGTCAATACAATAAATAAAATTAAAGTGATATATAAAGACGTAGCAGAGTTAACGTCTGCAATTAGTTAAACTGCTGCAGCTTGATATCTTATCACAGAAGAAAATAAAAACCAATGGAAAGTCAATGGAAAAACGCTGCATATCATGCTATAGCAGTTTAACCAATTGAAGAAGTTCGGGTTAACCATGCTACATCTGTAAATAAATATATACAGTACACACCTCTTACACAAACTGCATATAGATATGTTTAATACATAAGTGGACACTAGTTAAAGACGTGTCTATACATAGGTATGTACAGATAGTACTTACTTATTGTATATAGAAATACGAATTACGTAAGTGGACACTACTTGGACATACTGTACATGTCTAACCAGATACATACATACAGTGGGGAAAAAAAGTATTTAGTCAGCCACCAATTGTGCAAGTTCTCCCACTTAAAAAGATGAGAGAGGCCTGTAATTGACATGATAGGTAGACCTCAACTATGAGAGACAAAATGAGAAAACAAATCCAGAAAATCACATTGTCTGATTTTTTAAGAATTTATTTGCAAATAATGGTGGAAAATAAGTATTTGGTCAATAACAAAAGTTCATCTCAATACTTTGTTATATCTCCTTTGTTGGCAATGACAGAGGTCAAACGTTTTCTGTAAGTCTTCACAAGGTTGGCACATACTGTTGCTGGTATGTTGGACCATTCCTCTATGCAGATCTGCTCTAGAGCAGTGATGTTTTGGGGCTGTCGCTGGGCAACACGGACTTTCAACTCCCTCCAAAGGTTTTCTATGGGGTTGAGATCTGGAGACTGACTAGGCCACTCCAGGACCTTGAAATGCTTCTTACGAAGCCACTCCTTCGTTGTCCTGGCGGTGTGCTTGGGATCATTGTCATGCTGAAAGACCCAGTCACATTTCATCTTCAATGCCCTTGCTGATGGAAGGAGGTTTGCACTCATAATCTCACGATACATGGCCCCATTCATTCTTTCATGTACACGGATCAGTCGTCCTGGTCCCTTTGCAGAGAAACAGCCCCAAAGCATGATGTTGCCACCCCCATGCTTCACAGTAGGTATGGTGTTCTTAGGATGCAACTCAGCATTCACTCTCCTCCAAACACGACGAGTTTGTGTTTCTACCAAACAGTTCTACTTTGGTTTCATCTGACCATATGACATTCTCCAATTGCTCTTCTGGAACATCCAAATGCTCTCTAGAAAACTTCAGACGACCCGGATATGTACTGGCTTAAGCAGGGGGACACGTCTGGCACTGCAGGATCTGAGTCCTTGGCAGCGTAGTGTGTTACTGACGGTAGCCTTTGTTGCATTAGTCCCAGCTTTCTGCAGGTCATTCACTAGGTCCCCCCCATGTGGTTCTGGGATTTTTGCTCACCGTTCTTGTGATCATTTTGATCCTACGGGATGAGATCTTGTGTGGGGCCCCTGATCGAGGGAGATTATCAGTGGTCTTGTATGTCTTCCATTTTCTAATTATTGCTCCCACAGTTGATTTCTTCACACCAAGCTGCTTGCCTATTGCAGATTCAGTCTTCCCAGCCTGGTGCAGGTCTACAATTTTGTTTCTGGTGTCCTTCCACAGCTCTTTGGTCTTCACCATAGTGGAGTTTGTAGTGTGACTGTTTGAGGTTGTGGACAGGTGTCTTTTATACTGATAACAATGTCAAACAGGTGCCATTACTACAGGTAATGAGTGGAGGACAGAGGAGCCTCTTAAAGAAGAAGTTACAGGTCTGTGAGAGCCAGAAATCTTGCTTGTTTGTAGGTGACCAAATACTTATTTTCCACCATAATTTACAAATAAATTCTTTAAAAATCAGACAATGTAATTTTATGGGTTTGTTTTCTCATTTTGTCTCTCATAGTTGAGGTCTAACTATGATGACAATTACAGGCCTGTAAGTGGGAGAACTTGCACAATTGGTGGCTGACTAAATACTTTTTTTCCCCACTTTATATCTATAGTATAGTATATATACAGGGCTATGTAATGTGATGCCCTGTCACTGCTAGGCAATTCACTTGAGTTACTGGGTGGTTCCTGGGTGCATTTGCTTTATTGTGCCTGCCTCCTCCATTTCTGCCATCCCTCCACTTCTGACTACAGAGAATAAAAATCAGTGCTGGCACAGTAGAGGAATAATACATTATAGTGGGGCAGCGCTGCTGTGATTTATCCCTGTTCTGTGACACAGTGATGTCACAATACAAGGGTAATAATTACATTGGTGGGGCAGTGGTAAGAAACTGAAAAAATTAAAGCAAAGCTAGCCACTATAAATGTTCCCACTATTATTCAACCCTATGGACATTCAGCCCTATCGCCAAAGCATGCTAAATTCAGATCAATAACACAAGAGCCGCTGCTGATATTGAATGTTGAATTCAATAGCAGCAGTGGCTCTTCCGAGATAGCCGTGGTCCCGATATTATCTATCCCTGTGCTGTGACACTAGTAAAAGAAAAAAATACAGAAAATCATAGCAGAACTACAGCCAATGGCCCAGCTATGATTCGGCCCTTTGGCCATCTTTCAGATGTATATCTAAATATATTCTTTCTCTATGTATACATATATATACACAGTATATATATATATATATATATATATATATATATATATTTACCTATCGTGCACACCTTACATATTCTGTATATAAAGATACCTATTACATTAAGTGGGCAATACTCTACATACTGTATAAATATGTATGTACAGTACACATACACACACCTTACATACCTTACAAAATAGATCATCTTTTTGAGAATACCACTCCTCTATCTAGGCCAGGTTTCCTGTAACAGATTTTCAGTTCTGCCATATACTACTATATATATACTGGCCATGATCTTGGAGAAGTCCAGCCCTCTAGAAGAACATTGTTGTAAAGCAATTTTAGGTGGTTGTCCTTAATAGGTTTTAGTTTATGTATATATACAAACTGTACAGACATTTACTGTATACATGTGGACATACATACAGTACACACCTTAGGGTAAGCTCACATCAGCATTTATTGTTATTCTTTCCTCTATTCTGTCACAAGAACATAAGAACAGACTAAAAAGTAAAGCTACTTTGCTATCAACTCCTATAATACAGGCTTCACACCTGGATCCACCCCTGGTCCTTCCTTATCACCCCATTTCAGCCTTCTCTGGATCTTCATCCAGGACATGCTTAGCCTGAGGCAGACCAGTCTTGTCCAAAACTTGTATTATACTGATTGTCATCTATGCTTCAACTTCTGAATTGGATGTTCTATATATGAATCTATTACCACATGTGTCATACAAGCCAGATGTATAAATGTTTGGGCTGAATATTTTATATGGATCTCAGTATTACTGCACATAAATAAAATAACTAGCAAGCTCATAAAATAATTTTTGGAGTGCTGTCCTGTTTTTTCCCATGTGATATTGTGTTTGTTGGGAGTGCGGCCAGTCCCCTTGGGAAATTGCACCCATTGTGAGAATAGAGGAGTGTGCTGCCTGTCTACTGAATAAAAAGTAAAGCAAGATCCGTCTAATGGTGGACACCAATGGATTCCAAGAGACCCCATTGCTATAATGGGGAGTGTTGGGTACCCACTATGTTCTCTGTTATTTCACTGGACAAAAAGAGTCCTGGACGACTTTGTAGTATGTGATTTTAGACAGACTTGCTTTTGGTGTTATATGAAAGAGGAGATTCTCTTCCTTCATGTGACACTAAGGTTACAGTACTGTCTATATTATTTTCAGAGATATCACTGGTTAAAAACACAGTCAGAATTAGGATATGTATATGCAGATGTATAATATACAGTGGGTATGGAAAGTATTCAGACCCCTTTAAATTTTTCACTCTTTGTTTCATTGCAGTCATTTGCTAAAAGCAAAAAAGTTTATTTTATTTCTCATTAATGTACACTCAGCACCCCATCTTGACAGAAAAAAAACAGAAATGTAGATATTTTTGCAAATTTATTAAAAAAGAAAAATTGAAATATCACATGGTCATAAGTATTCAGATCCTTTGCTCAGTATTGAGTAGAAGCCCCTTTTGAGCTAGTACAGCCATGAGTCTTCTTGGGAATGATGCAAAAAGTTTTTCACATCTGGATTTGGGGATCCTCTGCCATTCTTCCTTGCAGATCCTCTCCAGTTCCGTCAGGTTGGATGGTGAACGTTGGTGGACAGCCATTTTCAGGTCTCTCCAGAGATGTTCAATTGGGTTGAGGTCAGGGCTCTGGCTGGGCCAGTCAAGAATGGTCAAAGAGTTGATCCAAAGTGCTGTAGAAATTCTTATGTAACCTTGGCCAGATCTGTGCCTTGCCACAATTCTATATCTGAGCATCCTTGGGCAGTTCCTTTGACCTCATGATTCTCATTTGCTCTGACATGCACTGTGAGCTGTGAGGTCTTATATAGACAGGTGTGTGCCTTTCCTAATCAAATCCAATCAGTTTAATTAAACACAGCTGAACTCCAATTAAGGAGTAGAACCATCTCAAGGAGGATCAGAAGGAAATGGACAGCATGTGAGTTAAATATGAGTCTCACAGCAAAGGGTCTGAATACTTATGACCATGTGATATTTCAGTTTTTCTTTTTTAATAAATTTGCAAAAATATCTACATTTCTGTTTTTTGAAACATGGTGGTGGCAGCATCATGCTATGGAGGTGTTTTTCAGCTGCAGGGACAGGACGACTGGTTGCAATTGAAGGAAAGATGAATGTGGCCAAGTACAGAGAGATCCTGGAAGAAAACCTCTTCCAGAGTGCTCTGGACCTCAGACTGGGCCGAAGGTTCACCTTCCAACAAGACAATGACCCTAAGCACACAGCTAAAATAACAAAGGAGTGGCTTTGGAACAACTCTGTGACCATTCTTGACTGGCCCAGCCAGAGCCCTGACCTCAACCCAATTGAGCATCTCTGGAAAGACCTGAAAATGGCTGTCCACCAACATTCACCATCCAACCTGATGGAACTGGAGAGGATCTACAAGAAAGAATGGCAGAGGATCCCCAAATCCAGATGTGAAAAACTTGTTGCATCATTCCCAAGAAGACTTATGGCTGTACTAGCTCAAAAGGAAGGGGACTTCTACTCAATACTGAGCAAAGGGTTTGAATACTTATGACCATGTGATTTTTCGATTTTTCTTTTTTAATAAATTTGCAAAAATATCTACATTTCTGTTTTTTCTGTCAAGATGGGGTGCTGAGTGTACATTAATGAGAAATAAAATGATCTTTTTTGCTTTTAGCAAATGGCTGCAATGAAACAAAGAGTGAAAAATTTAAAGGGGTCTGAATACTTTCCATACCCACTGCATATGATATAAATATCCCAATCCTGACTGTGTTTTCAACCAGTGATATCTCTGGAAATAATATAGATAGCACTGTAATCTTCGTGTTACCCTAGAATCTCATATGACACCAAAAGCAAGTGTCTACCTACATTTATAATGCCCGAGATATAACTGTTTGAAAAGACCCTTCCCTACCTTCATTTTATGTACATTTTATACAGCCTGTACTCCAAGCCTGTACTCCATACACAGTTAGTAGTGAGAGGCAGGAACAGCTCTCAATGCAGAAGCAAGGGAAGAGTAAAAAGATACAGGATTTCACAGAAAGGAGCCAAAATTTTTAATAAAGTATATTACAAATTTATTAATGACACAAAGACTATCAGAAAATCAAACGTTGTCCAAAAATTTACATTTTAACTCTTTTTAGGCATGCAAAAAGCCCCTCAAAAAAACAGCAAGTTTAACAAGTTAATTTTATTCGGTAGGTCAGTACAATTGCATTGATAATAAACATGTATAAATTATTTTTATTTCACTGCTTTGGCAAAATAATATCACATCTCATGGGAGAGAAATCAATTTCACTGTTGTTCTTGTAAATGTTTATATAACATGCTAACTTTATTATATGGGTTGTGATGATATATGAGAGTTAAGGGAACAGTGTACTGCAGCACTGCATGGTTGTTCTCATAAATTTTCTAAACCAGGCCTATTTATAAATCTTCTACACTGAATTGCTATATAGTATAATAGTAATATCATGAACAATTATTAGTTAGAACAACTAAGCTGTGCGTTCCCATCGCTATCATTTCTGTTTTTCTGTTTGTGTATCTATTATGATCTCTGTAATTTTGCTGGATGAAGTACGTGTGATGCATACGTGAACATATTCTTGATGGGAAATAAGAAATAGTAACTTAGCGTATGTTGAGGTAGTATAATTCATTTACATGATAGGTGCTATAATACAATTATAAATACCATAGTATTCAGCTTGATGCTTTAATTTTCCATGGACAGAAACAGTAGGAGTTATGCTATATTTTTACTTGATACATGTTTATTAATTATATACTGTATATTGCATCTTTATATCATTTACTATGATGTAGAATAGTCATATGGTAAGATCTGAATAAAATGTTAGAGCGCATTCACATGACCAAGTTTTAGCCGTGAAACTCGGTCCATGTGTTGGCTGGATTTACCAGCCTGCACCTTACGCCAACTCCTAGCAGTATAGTTATCTATGAAGTCCCTGCCTCCCGGCCACAAACTGTCCCGTACTGATTATAGTACAGGACAATATGTGGCTGGGAGGCAGGGACTCCAGGTATCATGAATAACTGTATTACTAGGAATCCTTCTCCCGGCATAAGGGGGAGGCTGGTAAATCAGGCCAACACGTGAACCGGTTTCACAGCTGAAACTCAGTCATGTGAATGTGCCCTTAGACTTCCCTCACCCCCTTTTTTTCTGGAATTTTTTGGTTTGTGGACTTGTTTATTGAGACATTTTTTACAAGTTTTTATTTTTTTAAAGTCCTATAGAGAAGCCCAAAAAAAGCACATAACAAAAACACCATAGCCAGAGTATGCTGCATTTTGATAAAAAAAAAAAAAAAAAGCACCACACATCCAAATACACATCCCTATGTGTAGTGCACTTTACATTTTTCTATTGGCTTTATAAGTCCTGTAGCAAAAATACTTATGCTACCTTCAGATGACTGAGGTACAAAATGGCTTTTGAAAAATGTCAATTTTTCATGGCCGTCGTGCACCCAAGAGGCACCAGTTTTCACGGATCCCCATCTACTTGAGTGCATGGAGGGATTCGTGAAAATGGACAAAAATAGGACATGACCTATATTACAATATACTGATATTACAACGGTAATGTGAATAGCCCCCATTAACAGATATAGAATTCAATGCTGCCGTGTGACGTCCATTTAAAAAACGTATATCACAACGCCATCAATCAATGGTCGTGTGACTGTAGCCTTGTTTCCTTATTCACAGGATAGTGGCTAAGAGTCCGATTGGTGGATTCCTACCCCTGGGACTACCACCCATCATGACAATGGAGGTTCCCAGTCCCAATTTTATGAAACTGCCAAAGATAGGAAAGTACAACAGATGGCAGTCTACTGTAATAACATAAATTATCAGACATATTTCATAATTATCATAATCACATTCAGCCCTGCTATATCTCATAGAAATAAAAAAGATAATTTGTATTGCAAATTGATTCTAAATTACAAAACATTGGAGCCCATAGCAACATATGCTAGCACATTCAGTTATGTTACTTGTATCTGTTACCCCAGCTGCTTAAAATTGTAGGTTATTGTCATTTCTGCCATAGTAATTACTATCATTGTATCCAACAGATTTTAAAACTACTTGAGAAAAAGAAAAGATTTCTAAACCTTTGCTCATCTACAGTCATATGAAAAAGTTTGGGCACCCCTATTAATCTTAATCATTTTTAGTTCTAAATATTTGGGTGTTTGCAACAGCCATTTCAATTTGATATATCTAATAACTGATGGACACAGTAATATTTCAGGATTGAAATGAGGTTTATTGTACTAACAGAAAATGTGCAATATGCATTAAACCAAAATTTGACCGGTGCAAAAATTTGGGTACCCTTATCATTTTATTGATTTGAATACTCCTAACTACTTTTTACTGACTTACTGAAGCACAAAATTGGTTTTGTAACCTCACTGAGCTTTGAACTTCATAGCCAGGTGTATCCAATCATGAGAAAAGGTATTTAAGGTGGCCAATTGCAAGTTGTTCTCCTATTTGAATCTCCTCTGAAGAGTGGCATCATGGGCTCCTCAAAACAACTCTCAAATGATCTGAAAACAAAGATTGTTCAACATAGTTGTTCAGGGGAAGGATACAAAAAGTTGTCTCAGAGATTTAACCTGTCAGTTTCCACTGTGAGGAACATAGTAAGGAAATGGAAGACCACAGGGACAGTTCTTGTTAAGCCCAGAAGTGGCAGGCCAAGAAAAATATCAGAAAGGCAGAGAAGAAGAATGGTGAGAACAGTCAAGGACAATCCACAGACCACCTCCAAAGAGCTGCAGCATCATCTTGCTGCAGATGGTGTCACTGTGCATCGGTCAACAATACAGCACACTTTGCACAAGGAGAAGCTGTATGGGAGAGTGATGCGAAAGAAGCCGTTTCTGAAAGCACGCCACAAACAGAGTCGCCTGAGGTATGCAAAAGCACATTTGGACAAGCCAGCTTCATTTTGGAAGAAGGTCCTGTGGACTGATGAAACAAAGATTGAGTTGTTTGGTCATACAAAAGGCGTTATGCATGGCGTCCAAAAAACACAGCATTCCAAGAAAAACACTTGCTACCCACTGTAAAATTTGGTGGAGGTTCCATCATGCTTTGGGGCTGTGTGGCCAATGCCGGCACCGGGAATCTTGTTAAAGTTGAGGGTCGCATGGATTCAACTCAGTATCAGCAGATTTTTGAGAATAATGTACAAGAATCAGTGACGAATTTGAAGTTACTCCGGGGATGGATATTTCAGCAAGACAATGATCCAAAACACAGCTCCAAATCTACTCCGGCATTCATGCAGAGGAATAATTACAATGTTCTGGAATGGCCATCCCAGTCCCCAGACCTGAATATCATTGAACATCTGTGGGATAAATTGAAGCGGGCTGTCCATGCTCGGCGACCATCAAACTTAACTGAACTGGAATTGTTTTGTAAAGAGGAATGGTCAAAAATACCTTCATCCAGGATCCAGGAACTGATTAAAAGCTACAGGAAGCGACTAGAGGCTGTTATTTTTGCAAAAGGAGGATCTACTAAATATTAATGTCACTTTTCTGTTGAGGTGCCCATACTTTTGCACCGGTCAAATTTTGGTTTAATGCATATTGCACATTTTCTGTTAGTACAATAAACCTCATTTCAATCCTGAAATATTACTGTGTCCATCAGTTATTAGATATATCAAATTGAAATGGCTGTTGCAAACACCCAAATATTTAGAACTAAAAATGATTAAGATTAATAGGGGTGCCCAAACTTTTTCATATGACTGTATCTCAGAGAAGTTAATGGCTTCTGCTCACTTTCCATCTCACCCAGAAGCTTTGATTGATGTTTTTGCTACACTGCATTCTGATATTCACTGCTCTCTCATTTATGAGAATAAAGATTTTTTTGTGTATTTCAAAACAAACTATATCTCCATACATACATACACACGTGGACATAATTGTTGGTACCCCTCGTTTAATGAAAGAAAAACCCACAATGGTCACAGAAATAACTTGAATCTGACAAAAGTAATAATATATAAAAATTCTATGAAAATGAACAAATGAAAGTCAGACATTGCTTTTCAACCATGCTTCAACAGATTTTTTTCAAAAAGAAAACTCATGAAACAGGCCTGGACAGAAATGATGGTACCCTTAACTTAATATTTTGTTGCACAACCTTTTGAGGCAATCACTGCAATCAAACGATTCCTGTAACGGTCAATGAGACTTCTGCACTTATCAACAGGTATTTTGGCCACTCCTCATGAGCAAACTGCTCCAGTTGTCTCGAGTTTGAAGGGTGCCTTTTCCAGACGGCATATTTCAGCTCCTTCCAAAGATGCTCAATAGGATTTAGGTGAGGGCTCATAGAAGGTCACTTCAGAATAGTCCAATGTTTTCCTCTTAGCCATTCTTGGGTGTTTTTAGCTGTGTGTTTTGGGTCATTATCCTGTTGCAAGACCCATGACCTGAGACTGAGACCAAGCTTTCTGACACTGGGCAGCACATTTCTCTCTAGAATCACTTGATAGTCTTGAGATTTCACTGTACCCTGCACAGATTCAAGACACCCTGTGCCAGATGCAGCAAAGCAGCCCCAGAACATAACAGAGCCTCCTCCATGTTTCACAGTAGGGACAGTGTTCTTTTCAAGATATGCTTCATTTTTCCATCTGTGAACATAGAGCTGATGTGCCTTGCCAAAAATTTCAATTTTTGTCTCATCTGTCCATAGGATATTCTCCCAGAAGCTTTGTGGCTTGTCAACATGTAGTTTGGCAAATTACTTTTGTCAGATTCAAGTTATTTCTGTTACCATTGTGGGTTTTTCTTTCATTAAACGAGGGGTACCAACAATTTTGTCCACGTGTGTATAATCCACAAATAAATATCTACCCCATATCCAATCATTTGCACGTTCATGTAATCGCCACTTTATAATCATCTCCAGATTCCACTCTTTCCTTACCATGGAAATATTAAAAACCCTTATTGTCATCCTGATTCACTGTTGACTTGACTACTGTAACTCCTTACTAATCGCTCTTCCCCTCACTAAACTCTCCCCTCTACAATCTATTCTTAATGCAGCAGCCAGGCTCATCTATCAGTCTAAAAGCTACAGCAATGCCTCTGATATGTGCCAGTCACTGCACTGGTTGCCTATTCACCATAGAATACAATATAAACGTATCACCCTCATCCACAAGACTCTTCATAATGCTGGGCCTTCCTACATTCCCTCTCTCACTTCTGTCTATCATCCAACCCGTATTCTCCATTCGGTCAATGACCTAAGATTAACATCCTCTATTCAGTACCTCCCACTCCCATATCCAAGATTTCTCTGGAATGCTCTACCCTGGACAAACAGATTAACTCACAACTTCTACAGCTTCAAGCACATTCTAAAGACATATCTCTTCAGACAAGCCTATTACAATTCCTAATGTAAATCCTTCTGCAGTTAGACTCCCTAAAATTAACCTTCCACTGTTCTCGCTCCCCCATTACCCCACAGAACATGATTCCTTATCGGTCTGTAACTTTATATGTCCAGGCACCATCTGCACATTAAAGGACACGACTGTTGATGGCTCTTACAGCTTTATATATGTGTAATGACAGCAACCTCTATCACAAAATTGTCTGAACCACTGTATAAGCAAGGCTACTTCCGATGCAGTCCCTGCTACCTCTTGTGTCACAAGGAATAATACTATATCTGGCCATTACATATATTATACTTTGCATTTTTAGCAGTTCTTTCTCTAATTTTAAATTCTTTCTAAGCTAGTGGGTAGAGACTAGCTGCTGGTTTTATGTCTCCCATACACAGCATACAGAGTAGAGGATAATCCATTTCCTAATGTTCTCTCTCACTCAACAGCATCAGAAATGTCAAATAGCACATTATAGAGAAGTACTGACCTGAATTGATGTGAATAAAACACTTGGGGTGTCAGTGTCAGTTTAGGAGAGAGAGGGACAGAGAAAAACGTAAAATAAGTGTAGGAGAAGGAATTTTTCTCTTAGAAGATATATTATGTTTTTATTAGGACATGCTCTATTGATTTATCGAAAGTTTTTTTTCTAAATTAGTGACCCTTTAAGAGGAGCAGTAGGCATAGAAATAGACTTAGATTATGCCAAAGTTTGCCATTCTAATTATACTATGTGTATACAGTAATGAAGTGGAGTCGGCCTCTTACTAACTGAATCCGTAATGTTTTCCTGTGAATTATATTTATATTACACTTCTAAAATAAATAGAGTTTGTCAGTTATATTTGCGGCTCTAATCTAGAAGTAACTTATCCAGCCTGTCCCATGTTGTACAATATATAATGAAATTCTGTTCTGATCTCCTCAGAGGAGCCTGTGAATTGCATGACAAGTGCAAAACAGCTTAGTTTAGTTTGATGTATCTGGGAATGTAATCAGGATTCGGCTTGTCTGGTGACAATTAGATAATTCCCTTTTGTTTAAATTGTAGAACATGAAGCAGAGAGGACAAACAGTGGATATTTTATCTTCATATTCATTGTGCAGGAAATATGCACTTTATGAATAAAATGTCTTATGGGAAGGGCTTTGTGTATACAAGTGCTTGATAATTACATCACTAGTATTCAGGTACCTTTACAAAAGCAGAACAATAAAAAATCTACGCAAGATGAAAAAAAAAAAACAGCTAATACTATAGTTCCAATTCATTCGTATATTTTACATAATCTTGTTACTCCTGGATACAATATTACTGTGGAGGTTTCTTTTTTAATATTACATTTTTCGCTTCAGTATTTTTTTCATCCTGAAAGTAATAAAGGTACTGAATGCTACAAAAATAAACTAGAAACAATGAATATAGATATAGAAGTAATGGGATACAATGCACACTACTGATGTGCTTGGTGTTACCAGGACAGGTTTCATTAAAGGGGTGTGAGCTAAAAGTATTGATGCTCTATTGTAAGGATAGCTCATCAATATCAGAGTGGTGAGGGTCCAACACTAAGCACCCCCATGAGTCTGCTGTTCTCAGCAGCTGATCCACAGAGAATGGAACAAACAGCAGACAGCTCTGCTCACTCGGTAGTCGGCCAAACCGGTTTATTGCAGATCAGCTCTGATTCACTGATACTCTGATTCTTTAATGGAGCTAAGTGACTCAGTTCAGTCACTACAAAGAGGACAGAGCTGTCTGCTTCTAGATCCATTCTCTGTGTATCAGCTGCTGAGTCGGGTGTCAGACCCTCAACAACATGATATTGATGACCCATCCTTAGGATAGGTGTGATGATTCCACTTAAATATGGCTATAACTCAAAGATGTATTTTGATCTCTGGGTATCGTATCTCCCTCTTAGTTCCATTTACTCATAATGTGCACAGCCCTAATCCTAGGTGTATGGTCAGTAGTGGCAACAATGTAACAATGGGGCTTTGTATCCATCCCAGCATGGCTCCATTGAATTCCTACACAGCCCTGGGTGATCAAATAAACATGCATTGTTCAGCCTGGGCTGTTGATCAGACATGGTTGATAACATATAGAAGGCATTGTGTCATTCCACCTGGTCACATCTCCTTACAAAGAATGTTGACTTGAGTGCGTTAATCAATCAGACTTGCCGTCGCCGGTGACCTACCACTGAGAGTATACTATGATGAGACCACTGTGAGAGACAGACCATTACTGGGAGACTGTGATGAGCATGTAGGCTGGAACGCTGTGATGCTGCTGCCTCCACTGGTTAACTCCACATGCTATGTGTGAGTGTTGGACTATAGAGCCACATCCAGGATATGTGTGGTAAAGTAGTTATTTCATTTTTATTCCCTTTTATTTTATTGTACTGTATCTTGTAACTAGTAACTGTTAATGCTTGCATATATCTGCATATCTGTTCTGAACTGCATGTGTTAGATGTTAATACCGACCCATTTAGGGGTTAATAAATATGTAAAATTTAGAAAGCTTGTCTTGTATTTATCTTGTGAACCCAACACTCACTGGCGGTGAGTGTGGTTTTTTATGAAAGAAGTCTCAGGTGTGGGCCAAAGCGGGGTTGGCGCACTGAGGATCTTTCACAATAGGTCATCAATAATTTTAGCCTGGAAAACCCCTTTAAGTAAGGGCATCTGAATGGTTCTCTAATAAGGCTATGTTCATACTACATTTATGGCCTCCATTAAACATATGTCTGTATACGTTCTGGCATATCTTTCCTAGTTCAACATATCCCAAGATTTATGACACAAGATGACCAGCTTTTTTGCCATAATTTGCCAATACTCTGTAATGAGACGTGTATACTATATTTGTTCATGTGTGGTCACCTAATGGTTGTGTTGTGAATCTATTTCTGCCCAGAATCTCATTCTGGCTAAACTTATACATCATCAGTATCAGATTGGTCGGGGGCCGCCATAAGCCATATTCTAGGTATACAGCCAAAAGCAGCCCTGCTCCTATTCAAATGAATGGGGCTCTACAGACCAGAAACTGTATAGAGGGTATGAGCTCAATACACTGTAGAGGCAGCGCCTGCAACTGCAGTCCTGCTGCCATTTACTTTTCGGAGCAGTGCTGCATCTAGCCATATACATAGAATATGGCTTCTGTTGGCCAAAACAGATATGATCACAACAGATGTATGCACTTTTCTATCCAGCACAAAAAAAAATGATGTTTTTGTTTTTTATTATAAAAACACATCCAAATGAATGCAAATGGATCAACATTTTTTTTGTTGCATCCATCAAAAAACTGATTCCCTGTCCAAAACAAAAAAAAAAATTTGGTGTGAAAACAGCCTTACTGATTGGTTAGCCTCCACTTATATGTTCCTTGTATAAGTCTAGTATCTTGCCTAGTTTGCCTCTGTAGTATAGTTTTGCTTCTGGTTTATTCTAGTCCAGTCCTTGGTCCTGAGCCTTGTAGTTCTTGCCAGTTTTATGTTTCTATCAGCTTTCCTAGCTTTATTTCATATTCCCAGCTTCGGTGGAGTATGTGCCTCATTTACGGCAAGTTGCACGCCAGGAAGCACACCTGGAGTGAGATAGTCGCCCATAGCTCATAAATCTGGTGGGGCCGATGGTCTCGCCCTCAGCATGCCCTTTCCACACATTCTTTTTGGGAAAGTGGAGTGGGCGGTGAAAACATGCAAGTTGCGTCTGCTTATGCCACAACTGGCGTTTAAAAAGTTGCAAATTTTTTACACCAGAAAACTAGTGTAAAATGATAATAAATCCCCCCACCCATTGTCTCTAGCTCCTGGTTCTGGTGTTATTGTCAGGGTCAGTATTGCAGATTCTAGTTCCAATAGTTTGGTTTTAGGGCCAATATTTAGGTATAGGGAATTCAGGGAAAGTTAGTTAGGTCTAGATATCATCTGTTCATTTTTGTTTATCATATTCCATCTGCTGCATTACCTGACTATCACCACCATCATCCACCTGGATCATCATTGTTTTGGGCTATTATCCATTTGTCATCACCTTGCAGTTCTTGTTATCTATTGGGAAGATCCAATTCTTTTTTATTTACCCTTACCTGTTGTGTTGATATGTGTTTCATATTGTTGCTCATGTGACACTCCTGCTGGCAAACAATTTGACACTACTGTAAGCCCTGGAGGTACCTGAGTGCCAGGAGACACTGTTAGTACCACAAAAGGTGACTGCTATAGGTAATGTCCAGTTCTGACATTTAGAGTCAAGCTAGCATCAATACATTTTCTGGTTTTTTTTTTTTGTTTTTTGTTTTAAAGAAATCTTAATTAAATTATAAATAGAATATTTTCTAACTATATGACTCTTTATTTGTAGTAAATTTACTTTAAAGCAGTGGCTTTATAGAAGAAAAATCCACAGAGGGCAATAAACTGTTTAGTTGTAATGTAATGAGTATTGATAGGTTCACACTAGTATTTGGGTCTCTGTCGTACGGGTCTGCATGGGGACCCGAAAGACGGAGACCCTGTCTGCTTAAAAAGTGGTTACACGTGGAAACCCACGCACCCCATAAACTGTAATGGGGTTTGCAGGGTTTCCCACCAGTTTCCGCTGGTTTTATACTGAATATGGGGGAGAGAAAGGTCCTCTTCACTGATTTTAAGCGGATTCTGTGGCGGAGCGACTCCAACGCAAGTGTGAATCCAGCCTTACTTTATATCATACCGCATTGTGCAAATGTGAACCGAGAGCAAGGCAGGTGGTTTGGACTCCGCAACCAGAAATGAACGCACACGCGGTAGTTCAAGAAAAAAAAAATATATTTACTATAAGTTAATAAAGGCTAGTTAAAGGTAAAATGACAGGGCTAAAGACAAGCAAAATATACAATATAGCATGAACAATTTCAAGGCAAATTCTGCAATGGTTTCTACTTTTACTCTGTCCACTTCTGCAGTATGGACACTGAATGAACAATATACTCAAAACTATCCCTAACTGACCCTGACTTCACATTTGGGTGCACCCCCTTTTCCCCAGTGGTCCAGGTGGACCGCTTACAGTCCGTAGAAGCGCGCGGTGGGGCCCAAAGTCGGTCCTTTCTTTTATAGTGAAGCGTCCTCTCCTCACGGTTATCAGGATCTTGGGAGAAATGAAGTCCTCTTTAACAGACAGGGAAACCAACTGAATGCAATGTAATCCAACAGCAGATTCCACTCAGCACACTGACAGTCCTGCCGAATCCATACACTGAGCTGGGATGTAAGCCGGGATTTAGCAGGTGCCGTCCAGTATATCAACAGCACTGCGAGTCTCTATCTGTGGTATCCATATACACAGTCACAATGTCAGTCTCACTGATCAGCCACTGAGCACAGTTCCTTTCACGTGGACTCACTAGTCCTGTTGTCTCTTTACACTCTGTTTGTCTCTGGACCAAGATACAGCTTAGCTGTACAGAAAAATCTCCACACCAGTTCAATACAACACTTGCCAAGATGGCTGCTGCTCTCTGTCTCGTCACTTCCTGCTTCTCTGCTCACACTCTGTCTGTAGAACAGGCAGGCTGACATAAAAGGGGGGGGGGGGTCTCACTCCAGCATCATGTCACAATTACAATGGCTGCTGTCTTAAAGGAACAGAATCACAGAAATACATTCAACATTAACAGTTTATACAGACAAATGAAGCTTAAGACAACATTGGCTGTCTCTTACATATTCCCCCCCACTTTAAGAGTGGCAGTCCCTGCCTATGACTGTATATCCAGAGGGTTGTACTTTTATGCACAGGGTGGTAGTATACCGATGTATGGCAGGCCAAACAAACTCATCCTGCGCATACCGAACAGGGGGAATACCAGCATTTGGCCTAGTGGTCCGTCTGAGGACCGGTGGTATATTATGGGGTGCTGCAGCTATGGGCTGAGAAGGACCAGCGGATTCCGCACCAGAGGGGGCACAGGCCGGAGATACAGTAGTCACAGGTGGAACATCCCCAGGAGCAGGGATCGGCCAACAATCATCCTCCTCGTCGGAGGCCCATTCCGCACCTCCATTCTCTGACTGTGGGAGCTCATTCACATTGGCAGGCCCATCGTGATTTGTCCCTTCAGAATGACACAGGCGCAACATATTTCGGTGAAGTACTCGAACACAATCAGTTCCTTCTTTCTGGACCTGGTACACTGGCCCATTCGCATACTTGCGGCCAACAACACGATACGGCAAAGCCTCCCATCTGCTTTCCAATTTCCCTTGGGGTTTCTTGACACGAACTAGCACCAGGTCGCCTGGTTGCAATGGTGCTTCTTGCACTGGGGTCTTATCAGGATGGGGATGTTCTTGCAGGCGCTGCCGCACCAATCGATGGATCGTCTCAAGTCTCTGCCGATGCGCCCGCACCCAAGAGGTTGGATCCCTCGGAGGGAACCCATCCACATCATTCAACTGTAATTCTCCTATACTTCGCCCAGACTGCCCAAAGAGAAGTGTATAAGGAGAGTACCCCGTTGTAGAATGGACCTGATTGTTATAGGCCCACACCATTTCAGACAAGAACTGAGGCCACTGTAACTTCTTGTCTTCCTCCAGAGTCCGCAGCATCTGTAGCAGAGTTCTGTTGAATCTTTCACAGGCCCCATTTCCCTGAGGGTGGTATGGAGTCGTGTGCGACTTCTTTATCCCGTAGATACGTTGAACTTCTTTCATTACGTGTCCCTCAAAGCAGGCGCCCTGGTCGGAGTGGATGCGTTGGGGGCACCCATATACTCGAATGAAATCTTGGCACAGAGCACGAGCTGCTGACTCAGCTGTCTGGTCCTTGGTGGCGGTTACCACCGCAAATTTGGTGAAGTGATCCACCATTACGAGGCAATACTGGTGTCCGCTATTGGATGGGCCCACCATTAGATAGTCTATCATGATAGAAATCGTCATGATAGTCTATCATGACGATTTCTAAAGGTTCCTGGGTCACGATGGTTTGCAGGGGAGCTCTCTGTTCTATTGCCTTATGGATCTCACAAGTTCGACAGCTGCGGCATACTTCTTCGACCATTTTACGAAGACCAGGGCAGTAAATCAGTCGCTGTAACCAACGAAAGGTCTTCTCATGACCAAAATGTCCATTCTTATTATGAGCCTCAACTGCCAACGAGCGAGCCAGTTCACTAGGCACCACAATTTGGTATCGAATGTCGATCTCAGAAGGTAAATAGACCTTTCGGCATAGCACTCCATTTTTCATCTCCAACTTTTCCCACTGACTCAAAACAG
Organism: Leptodactylus fallax; assembly: GCA_947044405.1. Classification (NCBI taxonomy): domain Eukaryota; kingdom Metazoa; phylum Chordata; class Amphibia; order Anura; family Leptodactylidae; genus Leptodactylus; species Leptodactylus fallax. The sequence continues at coordinate 1,797,953 of CAMRHE010000070.1, read as the reverse complement.
ATAATATCTCACATGTCAGTCGTTCTCTTTCCTCTCTACAGGGCTTCTGGCCTTTCTCAACACACTTGATCATCTGCGCCAGCCCCTCATGGGTCTGTTGTATCTGTGCCCATTCCTGTTGTGAGGGACCAAAGAAAGGAGCCATTTCAGTCCCCTCCATCTCAAACTGATTAGTGGCGGTCAAGGCCTGTGAAAATCTGCTGAAATCGGGCACCTCCACATGCTCCAACTCATGATCCACGTCTTCTGTGGGGGTCTGGGCAGTTACCCTAGAAAGTCCGTCAGCATTCTGGTTCTCTGTCTTGGACCGATACTTAATGCGGTAATTGAATGTAGACATTCGGGCTATCCACCTCTGCTCTAACGCCCCGAGCTTGGCATTTTCCAGGTGAGCTAGTGGGTTGTTGTCAGTCAGTACTAAAACTTCAGCACCGGTCAAATATTCAGAGAATTTCTCGGTCATGGCCCATACCAGTGCCAACAGCTCCAATTTAAATGAACTATAATTCTCGGGGTTTCTTTCAGAATCTCTCAAAGACCGGCTGCCGTATGCTATGACCCTCTCCTGGCCATCCTGAAGCTGGGAAAGCACTGCTCCAAGACCATACAGGCTTGCATCTGTATATAGCTGGAACGGCAAGTGGTAATCAGCATATGCCAAGATTGGGGCTGTTGTCAGTGCATCCTTCAATGCCTGGAAGGCTTGTTCCTGTTCAGGTCCCCACTTCACGGACCGGTTCTTTGGACCACCGGATGTGCCTCGTAGGAGAGCATTAAGTGGTGCTGCTACCTTGGCGAAATCCTTAATAAACCGTCGATAGTAACCGGCTACTCCAAGGAACGCCCTCACTTCTCGCAGGGTAGTCGGTATCGGCCAATCTTGAACAGCCGCTATCTTGTCTCTTGATGGTCTCACCCCTTCTCCTGATACGCGGTGACCCAAGTAATCAATTTCAGATTGGAACAACCGACATTTACTGGGTTTCAATTTGAGCCCATGTTCCCGCAATCTTCGAAATACTTGCCCCAACTGGTGGAGATGGTCTTCAAAGGTCGCAGAATACACTATAATGTCATCCAAGTAGATGAGAGTGAACTCAAAGTTGAAGTCACCGAGACATTTCTCCATCAACCGCTGAAACGTTCCGGGTGCATTTGTCAACCCGAAGGGCATCCGGTTAAATTCGTATAGTCCCATGGGCAAGATGAATGCCGTCTTCTCCTTGTCTTTTGTGGCCATCGGCACCTGCCAATACCCACTAGCCAGATCTAGTGAGGAGAAGTACCGGGCTCTCCCTAGCGCTGAGAGGGACTCCTCAATCCGTGGCAAGGGGTAGGAATCTCGTACGGTGCAAGCGTTTAACTTCCGATAGTCTACGCAAAATCGGATGGACCCATCTTTTTTTTCTTACTAACACCACAGGAGCCGCCCAGGGACTCTGGCTTTCTTGGATGATCCCACCCTGTAGCATCTTAGCTAACAGTTCTTTCACTTCCTGATACAACTGTGGAGGAATTTGTCGGTAGCGCTCTCTAATTGGAGGGGTGTCTCCTGTGGGAATCTCATGGTAGATCCCTGTGGTACATCCAAAATCTTCAGCATACCGTGCAAAGGTGGCTTGGTTCTCCCACAACAGCTCGTCTACCTTCTGCACCCATTCCAGAGAACATGAACTTACATCCATCTTCATCTGTTCTCGAATTGCACAGCCATTCCATTCAGAGGTGGGTTCCTCATCTTCTCCCATGGACACAGTTACGGTCCACTCATCCCTTTCAGTCGGCTTCAGCTGCATTGGAGTTACTTTCCTTACTTCCTCCGGAGTCACATAGATGTTAGCCAGCAGCCTCCCTGGGGTCAGGTCCACACTCTGGTCCTGAGTGTTTACACATCGAAGTGGTACTCTTCCATTGCGAACTATTGCCAAGGAACGGGCCACTAGCGGATCAACACCTCCTTCGGCTGCCTGCAGTGGTTCTACCAACACAGCTATGCCCTCTAGTTTCCGACAGGTGCCTACGGGCATGGACACTATTGTCTCCCGACTGGGTGGCAGTGTAACTTTTGTATGCAAAGGAACTGAAATTCGAGCCAGAGGACGCTGTGCATCTGAACTTTTCTGTAAGCCACATGTCCGGATCAGCCGCTGGAAAGCTGTTTGAGTAGGCCGATGGGTGGTGGTTTCTTTCCAATAACCGTGACCTTTCTTTTCAAAGAGGATCTGATCTAATTCTTTTAACACATTCATCCCCAAAATGACAGGGACCTTTACTTCATGTGACTCCTGTACCACCACAATGCCTTTCCTACCTAGATCTTGGCCACATACCCGGACATTCATCCAGGCCACTCCCACGACCGGAACTGGTAACTGGTTAGCTGCGACCACTCGTACGAATGTATGGGGATCATATTTCACATGTTGCCGGAAGTACCGTTCATAACAGTCTCTACTCAAGGTCGTTACTTGGGAACCCGTGTCAATCATCCCGGTAACCGGAATACCCTCCATTTCCACCTGTATGACAGGACTTGCAGCGATCAGGTCATCATCAGGGCATTCTCCCCACATAGTCTCCTTGTCAGTCTCCCCTACTACACGCCCTTCAGCAGCAGGGGACTTCAGTTTAACGGCGGTCTCTCATAAGTTTGTCGCTGCTCTGGACATCTAGCAGCAACGTGGCCCATCCGTCCACACTCCCAGCAGCGTATCCCCCGTCGTTCTGGCCATCTGTTTGGGCCCCTTCAGTAAGCCCCTTCGATTTCTCCTGAGCACTGCACTAAATGATTTGGACCCCTTCGGTAGGTCCTATCCTCACCCCTCCAGCGGGGTGGTGGGTGATTCTGACTTGCTGGGTGTGGATGGCTCACCCTTTCATCTCCAGTCTTCTGGAAGTCTGCAATTTTCATAGACTGCTCATCACAACGAGTGTGCAAGTGTTCCATTTGTTCTTGCAGTTTCTGCATTACTGTGAGAATTTCTTTAACCGTCCCTTTTTCTACTGTCTCTGAGCCAGAACTAGCCCCCTGTGACAAAGTAACTCCAACTGCGGTCTGCGGCCTCGGGACCATACTATTGGCACGGGAGATGGCCTCTACCTGTACATCATGGAATTTAGCATCAGTCTCTCGTCGTATAAAATCCTGCATAGTCACAGTTAAACTGCCGTCACGTATCCCCAGGACAAACTGGTCACGGAGAGTCCGATCAGGGTTACAGAAGGCTGGCGAGCCCCCTCTTTCCTTCCTTTGAATATCTCGGAGCAGTTCTTGGAGGGCATTTGCATATTGGGGAAGGCTTTCATTCTCCTGTTGTACCCTCTGGAAGAACCGAGCCTGCAGAGACCCCAGCAATGCAGTTTCTCCATAGATGGTTTCTAGAATCTGGACTACTTGCTCAAATGTCTGCCTTTGTTCAAATGGCCTCAGTATCACCGTGGTCTTAGCATCCCCTTGTAATGTCAATATTGCTAGCTCTACTAGTACTTCTGGTGCGGTCTGGTACATTCGCTGTATCATTCGTATCTGTTCCACCCACATACTCACTGACATATTATTGCCATCAAATTTAGCTAACTGACTCATTATAGCCCCTGCTGGCATTCTTCCTCCAGCACCATTCTCCCGAACGGGTGCGTCACCGTCCATTCTGGTAAGCGGATCCTGCCGACTACGCCAATTTGTGAACCGAGAGCAAGGCAGGTGGTTTGGACTCCGCAACCAGAAATGAACGCACACGCGGTAGTTCAAGATAAAAATATATATTTACTATAAGTTAATAAAGGCTAGTTAAAGGTAAAATGACAGGGCTAAAGACAAGCAAAATATACAATATAGCATGAACAATTTCAAGGCAAATTCTGCAATGGTTTCTACTTTTACTCTGTCCACTTCTGCAGTATGGACACTGAATGAACAATATACTCAAAACTATCCCTAACTGACCCTGACTTCACATTTGGGTGCACCCCCTTTTCCCCAGTGGTCCAGGTGGACCGCTTACAGTCCGTAGAAGCGCGCGGTGGGGCCCAAAGTCGGTCCTTTCTTTTATAGTGAAGCGTCCTCTCCTCACGGTTATCAGGATCTTGGGAGAAATGAAGTCCTCTTTAACAGACAGGGAAACCAACTGAATGCAATGTAATCCAACAGCAGATTCCACTCAGCACACTGACAGTCCTGCCAAATCCATACACTGAGCTGGGATGTAAGCCGGGATTTAGCAGGTGCCGTCCAGTACATCAACAGCACTGCGAGTCTCTATCTGTGGTATCCAAATACACAGTCACAATGTCAGTCTCACTGATCAGCCACTGAGCACAGTTCCTTTCACGTGGACTCACTAGTCCTGTTGTCTCTTTACACTCTGTTTGTCTCTGGACCAAGATACAGCTTAGCTGTACAGAAAAATCTCCACACCAGTTCAATACAACACTTGCCAAGATGGCTGCTGCTCTCTGTCTCGTCACTTCCTGCTTCTCTGCTCACACTCTGTCTGTAGAACAGGCAGGCTGACATAAAAGGGGGGGGGGTCTCACTCCAGCATCATGTCACAATTACAATGGCTGCTGTCTTAAAGGAACAGAATCACAGAAATACATTCAACATTAACAGTTTATACAGACAAATGAAGCTTAAGACAACATTGGCTGTCTCTTACACAAATAAAGGTTTCCAGCTGAACATGAGTGCACTATGCAAACTTTGGAGATCAGTGCGCTTTGTGTCTATATAATGTTAGATAATGGCAGTCATTTAATTTATCCATCTGACCACTTTTTTGGGCTAGGGCTGCCCTCTTATTGTGCAGGTTCACAATGGTAACTGAACATGTCCAGCACAGGTGAAGATACAGGAGATACTGCTTTGTGTATCTGAACATGCCCTGCATGCATTCAGCTTCTGTTCAGTGTCACATAAATGGATCTTGGTGGCTATAAATATAAGGTATATTAAGAGACTCATCAGCACTGTCTCTTGGATCTCCTTAGTGAATATTCACTGTGAGTATAAAGTATACATGTGATGACTTCTCCTCTATTGCTCCTATTGACGGAGAAGAAATATCAGCATCTGTCAGCATCAGTTATACCTGTGTGATAGCTCAAGAAAGTCCAACGTTATACTCTTTTGTTGCTCATCTAAAAGCAGTGAATGTAATTTCCAATGTGAATCCTGAATTCTTCATGGTGAAGGACACTGTAATATGACACAATATATACCTAAATGCTTGCATGTTCTGGAGATTCATGCTTTTCTAAATCACTGAAGCTTCGATATGTCAAATCACTAGGCAAATTCAGACTAATATAATGGAGAAGTCAAGCAAGGCCAGTAGTTACTCCGTCAATTCCAGATCTGTAAGTGAATAGACATTGTGCCAATTAAATAAAAATCACTGTACCCTAGAATTAGACAAGCAATTGGATCGAGCAGCCTGACCTACTTTTCCTTCCTATCACCTGCTTTAAACCTTGAAACTCTTTGTGCGATATATATTCACTAGACATATAATTAACACAAACATTCCTGGAGCACCTACTGTGCCAATGTCTCTGTGAATGCAATCTCCCCTCTGTAAAACCAGAAATATCAAGACATCATAGCTCTAAATGAATGTCTCATCTGAACCTCTTATTCAATATACAAGTTTAGATAAAAAAAAAAAAATAGAGGTTACATTATATTATCCCTGCCATTGTAAACTGCATGGTATAATAGGAACATGTACTATATCTTGAAGGATTCCTAGGAGTATTTTATCCATTTGGAAAGAGTATATAAAATAAGAATTGACATGACAGGTGCACTTGATATGATAAGTGAGTCATTACCAAGAGTCACCAACATGAAGCCCCCATCCAGTCATGAGAGTGGGAGTCTCATGTCTCCTACTCTATTGGTTTATTGGATTGCCAGATATAGAAAAACACAGTACTCAATTATCTGTCAGTTCCCTAGAGATTCAATATGCAGCAACCCACTGTGGAAGGTCAGTAGGTTGGGAGTAGTAGTAGTTGATGTAGTAAATACTCCATCTCCTCCCCTACCCAGAGCTCAGTGGTGAACCTAGCCTCTTTGCTGCCTGAAGCGAACTATAGAAAGACGCCCCCCCAAAAAAAAAAAATATAAAATTGAGTTTACATGCTGTTATTGTCATACAATAAACATACACAAACTTATGAAACAGTTTTTTTTTTAACTGTAATTTTTACTAAGGTTTTACATAATAAAATATCCATCAACAAGAAGAGGTAAGGAGTAGCCGCAACATGCGACATAACAGAGCACAATCAAAGAAAACAAAAAACCAGTGGTAGGACAGACAACAACAGACATCAGACCAAACAGAGGGGGGATGAGGAAGGAGAAAAAAGGGGGGGGGGGGGGGGGGGTTGGTCAAAATCAAAAACCGTGTACAATGCAATAGGAGTCCCAGAGCGACCAGATAGCATTAAAGGCATCAACGGTGTGGTTAAGGGTAGCAGTTAGAAATTCTAGGCTACGAACGTCCTTCATGCGGGCTACTAGCTCAGGCCCCGTAGGAGGGAGAGTCGGCTTCCAAAGCAGGGTGATAAGGGTCTTAGCTGCAGTACACAAATAAAGGAACAGCCATGAAACAGTTTTTAAGAATTCTTCTTACTGCATTACTTCAGTATCAGAGATCAACAACACGGCATTAACAATGAAAGTAACTTCCCACATCTTCTGCTTGGTGGATGGATGAGCCCACGTGTCCTCCATTCTCTATAATAGGAGCGCCGCAGATAGCTGAGTACTGGACTTCGGGTATCTTTGGCACTCCCATTGAAGTGAATGAGAGCCACGCGGATTCGTCCATCCAACAAGTGACACACCTATATATATATGGCTGCGATCAGGCTGGATTCCCACTCAGTGGGGGGGGGGAACAATTCTCAGGCTCAGTGGGGGTCTCAGCAGACAGACCCCCATCACTCAGGTATTTATCCTCTATCATTTAGGTGAATACAGGGCAGTAACATTTTGTGACTTACAGGTGACGTCTCTGACTTCACATTTTCCTTCTTTTCCCTTTGGACCGCCATGACCACTTCTTCCAGCTGTGACTTGTCTCTGTAAAGTTTGCAACACAGACATCTTTGGCTTCTCACTTTTCCAGGCATCCGACCCACATTGTCCTCACCTGCACACCCATCCTGCTGCTACCCCCAATTATAAAATATATGATATAACCCCCCATAATGAATAATACCCCCAAGTGCATCTTTATATTAATAACGTCCGTGTGTACCCTGTATAAACAGTGCCCCTTATTAATAATGCTCCAGGTGTTAACTAATTAAAAGGTTTTCCAGGTCATTAATAAACTAATCAGTGGGGTTCAAAAACCCAGGACCCCTACTGATCAGCTGTTTGAATGAACTGTGGTACCTGTGTAAGTGCCGTGACCGCTTCTCTGTTTACATAGTCTCATTCATCTCATAGCCAGGGGTGCACCTCTAATGAGGTGAAGTGAGGCGGCCGGCTCAGGCGGCACTATCCGTCACTGTTTGGGGGGCGGCATTTTTTACATTCTATTTACTGTAAACCAGCCCAGGACAGGCCGCTTAAAAAAAAAAAACAAACAAAGTTGTGCGATACCTGTCCTGGGCTGGTTTACGAGATCTCTGCATCTCAGTGCAGGCGGCGATTCAATGACATCATCGCGCCTGCTACGCCAGTCTGTGCGACATTGAAGAGGGCCGAAAGCAGGGAGTGCACCGTAGCCCAGGTAAGTAACACTGGTTTTTATGTTTGTCACTACCTGGGTCTTCGATCATTATACTCTGGGGTCTGAAAAGACCCCAGATATAATAATAGTTCATGGGTGGGTCACTATGGAGCATAATACCGTATGCAGAGGCCACTGTGGAGCATAATACCGTGTGCAGGGGCCACTATGGAGCAGAATACCGTGTGCAGAGGCCACTATGGGGCATAATACCGTGTGCAGAGGCCACTATGGGGCATAATACCGTGTGCAGGGGCCACTATGGGACATAATACCGTGTGCAGGGGCCACTATGGGGCATAATTCCGTGTGCAGGGGACACTATGGGGCATAATTCCGTGTGCAGGGGCCACTATGGGGCATAATACCGTGTGCAGGGGCCACCATGGAGCATAATACCGTGTGCAGGGGCCATTATGGAGCATAATACCGTGTGCAGGGGCTGCTGCGGGGCATAATACCATGTGCAGGGGCCGCTGAGGAGCATAATACCATGTGCAGGGGTCAATGCGGGGCATAAAACCATGTGCAGGGTTCAATGCGGGGCATTATACTATGTGCAGGGGCCGCTGCGGGGCATAATACCACGTAATACTGTGTGCAGGGGCCGCTGAGGGCCATAATACCGTGTAATACTGTATTAAAAAAAAAAAAACACATACTCACCTGTCCCTTGTGCTCCGATGTCTGGTCTGTTGCTCTGGTGTTTTCTTCTGGCGGAAGTCCCCACCAGACATGACCGCTGAGGTCGCTGACATGGGACGTCACAGTGCTGTGGGGAAGAAAACACCGGAGCAGCAGGATGGAACATGCTGGGAGACACCGGAGCACCTTCCCCAGACTCATATTAAAAAAGTGGTTATCCTGGACAACCCCTTTAAGGTGGCACTTGGGCTTTATTAAAGGGGCATTCCAGCTCATTTTTATTGATGTTCTATCCTTAGGACAGATTATCAATAAGAGATCAGTGGACCCCACCTCTGATCAGCTGTATGAAGGGGCTATGGCGCCTGTGTATATCACACGCTGTCTGTTTATAGTGACTGTGTGATGTAATTCCAGCCTTGTCACATAGATGTGTATAGGACGAGGCTGTAGTTACATTACATGGCCGCTATGAGCTCTCTCAGTGAGTAGTGAACCAACAACTCAGCACCCATTCTCTGGTGGTTTTGTCTGTTTAAAGGCACATTATATTTATACTGATTCTCAAAGTCATATACACAAGTAAACCTTTTGTAGTTTTCCCAGTGGGACATTACAAATAGAGAAATTGAATATAAGCATGAACATTTCTACATTAAAGTAGCAGACACAGGACACCTGACTGATTGGTTGGACCCCAGAGATCAGGTCCCCAATGATCAGCATCTTATCACCTATTCTGTGGATAGATAAGTGTTCATCATAGGACAACACCTTCAAAGAGGCATCTCATCCTCTTAACTTTCAGAGCCCTTGCCACTTCTGTTACATTGGCTCTCTGGTCCTGCCCTCTTTTTTGTTTACCCTGCTCCAGCTACGATGTGTTGAACATGGTCCAGGGGTGTAGCTGGGAGGGGGCTGATAAGAAACGTGCCATTGGTGCCAGGGTGGCACCAGCAAGTCACTCTGCCTTGGTCAATATATTGAAATACAGGGCTAGGACTGCCAACTAAATCTTTGCCCCAGGGGAAGGAAAGCTCAGCTAGTCAGTGACCAACTACAGTAGTTACATCAAAACAACACATCATCAACCTTGCATCAAACAGTTTTTGGTTTTGAGCATGCATCAGTTTTCAATGCCAACACTATATTCGGTCACAGCAGGCTTTCATTTCACTGTCGCAAATGAAACATTTTACAATTTGTGTTACACATTTTAGTCTTTCCTTTGATCTGGCATTAAAGGCATACAGATGGCCAATTGTAAGGGAAGCCCACTAATGTCAGAATCTGATTCTTGGCATCCTATGATCAGCTGTTTGAAGGGGGCTAAAACTTCCTCATTATTTACATCTGTCCATCTACCTGCACACCATCTACTTAGTAGCAGTGGTGCAGGGCATTGAGTCTTATTGAGGGGAAAGGAACAAGACTGTAATACCCTGCACCGTCTGTCTAAGTAGATGACTGCAGGTAAACAGACTGATGTAAATAATGAAGAGGACACAACACTAGGGGGAGCCCCATAGTCCTGTCAAACAGCTAGTGGGCACAAAAAAAATATATATATATTGCTATAACTTGTTCTTTATTAGCTGAAGAATTTTGTGACAGTCCAATTTTATCATTTCAATATGCTGGATTATCAGATTTTCTAGATTATTGAACAATGATTACATTTAATGACAGTATTAATTTACATACATCTCTGTAACAATTTTCTCAATCTTGTACAATCAGTAAATTGTGGGGTTTGGGGTCCTTACCGTAGGCACAATGCTCTTGTAAATTTCTTTGATTGCTCCCTATGTTACAAGAATGACACCACAATCACAGGGTTGGACTAGTTGTTGTGAATGTGATAGGTAGTTCAATTAGAAACCATAGTGAACATCCATGTGTGAACTTGACCTTAGAGTGATGATAATGTGAAGGGTAATATCCCTAAAGAGATTACATTAAATATAACTGGACCATTTCCACTTACTACTTCAACAGAATGAAAGATTTCAATTTTAGTAGCAAGATCGCCATCTAGTGTAGACTAGTGTAAAAATTAAAAATAATGCCAAAGCTCTAAAATTTATACAAATGAACTTGGCAGGGCTGTGAAGTGTTGGGAAACGCTTCTTAAGAACTACTGCTTGTACTGGTTTAAATAAAGGCATGTAAAGACTGCAGCAAACAAGGCTCTGTCACAACAGCATTTTCTCTTCATTATTCTCATTTTCACAGAATGTTTCTGTATTGTCACAATTGATTTTAAAGAGAATCTATCCGCTATCCTTCAGATGTATCTGTTTTAGTAAATAATTGTATTTTCCAAAAATAAAAATTCTGGAACCTCTATTCTTTTTTTATGTTGAATTTTATGTTGATGAATTTTATGCTGCGTTGTTCCTCTGTTGTTACTCCTAGAAATGCATAGATACATTTACATCAGGGTGTTATCAGTTGTGAGTGTGTCCCTGACTCCCTATATAATCTCATGCTACCCAATCAGTGTTGAGTCAAACACTGTGGAGACATACCCCTTTGTCACTGGGAATTCAAACACCCAGTTATTTCCTGAAGAACCCAACTATTTACCAAAAAAGACATGTCAGAGAAGGTGACAGATCATCCAAAGGGGGGCCACATAGTGAAATCAGGTGGTTTTTGCTACAGCTCACCTGTAGGTTTTTCTGCTGGCCCGAGGCTATCAATTTTTGTATTGCAAAGAACAAAATCTGCAAGTAACATATACAATACAAATCACTTTCCACTGTAGATTTTAGTTGTGGCATGTGGATGAGATTTGTATAATTGTATTGCTGTTACTGTACTGTTACTGTAGCTCACAGCAGGCGAGTAACCCACTGTGATTATTAACCAGGTAGCCCCAGTCTTAGCCTAGATTCACACGAAACTCATTCAGTATGAGTGCTGGATTTCCCAGCTAGACCAATATTCCGGGAGAGGTTCTCCTAGCATTGTAGTTATCTACTATAATCACCATGGGACAGTATATCACTAGGAAGCAGGGACTCCTAGCAGCATAGTTAACTATACTGTTAGGAGTCCCCCACCTAGTATACTATTTAGGCTACGAAATCCAGCACTCACATGGACAGGTGTGTGAATCTAAGCTAAATGGGATTTCAGTTGATATTGTACACAGGTGTCAATGGGATGTAGGGGTTGTGGCAATATGGCAACACCACACACCTCCACAGCCAAAGCACCACTATGTGTCTTTCTTTCAAATTGCCACCCTGTAAGTCACCTGAAGTCACCCACTGAAGTCATCTTGACTGAGGTAGATGTTGCATGTACACACTTGTAACTCTTCAGCGGCATGCAGTTGATAGATGACAGGTGTTAAAAAATTGTTTTTAACTAAAGTCCAGTTTATATGATTGCCTGGCCATGGTAACGTGCGACACTATTACGCTGTCTCCAGGTATGCACTGTCCAACAGAGAACCTTTCCTCTTAGGTGTTCAGTTCTTGGAATTGACTGGCGTTTGGTTCAGAGAAGGCTCTCTTCTCAGGCTATCCTACGAGCTTCCATGTCACATTCCAAGCTGTCCTTTGCTTCTCGAAAGTTGTCCTCCAATCCGATTCATTCCCTGAGAGCATGGGCCCTTAACTCCCTCTCACTCTGCACTGTACTGTTAGATTGGACCAAGCGTCCAGTTAACCCATAATCGTGGATTCATAATCCCATATGGCATATGAATCTAGCAGATACAGGAGCTTCTGGATTCCGGCTCCGGTACTAGCTACTGAGTCGGGAATTGCTGCAACTCCAGCAGCAGGGGCATAAATATCAGGGTAGCAGCGGTAGCGGCTGCCACAGGGCCCGGAACATTATGGGCCTGTGACCCGGTGCCCTGAGGCAGCCGCTACCACGAACCCCACAAACACTGCTATCGTTATACTCTGGGGTCTTTTGAGACCCCTGAGTATAACGATCGGGGGCCCAGGGGAGGTAAGGGAACATAAAAAACACTGTAACTCACCTCTCCTACGCGCCGCAGGCTTCGGGCCTGTTTGGTGACATCCCAGACGTCAACCGACATCATTATGCATCACGATGCCGTCCTCACTCACACGAGATCTAGTCCAACATTGGAGATGGCCGAAGTAGCGCATGGGAGTGCAGCGGAGCCAGGGAGAGGTAAGTAGCATTGTTTTTTATGTTTGTATCCTCCGCTGGGTCTCCGATCATTATACTCTGGGGTCTGAAAAGACCCTAGAGTATAATAATCATTCATGGGTGGTCCACTATGGGGCATAATACTGTGTGCAGGGGCCACTATAGGGCATACTATGGGGCATGCTACTGTGTGCAGGGACCACTATGGGGCATATTACTGTGTATAGGGGCCACTATGGGGCATACTACTGTGGGCAGGGGCCACTATGGGGCATACTACTGTGAGCAGGGGCCACTATGGGGCATAATTTTGTGTGCAGGGGCCACTATGGGGCATAATACAGTTCGCAGGGGCCGCTATGGGACATAATGCCGTGTGCAGGGGCCACTATGGGGCATAATACTGTGTGCAGGGGCCACTATGGGGCATAATACCGTGTGCAGGGGCCACTATGGGGCATAATACTGTGTGCAGGGGCCACTATGGCGCATAATAGTGTGTGTAGGAATACGGTCTATGTGGGGGGGGGGGGGGGGGCGGCGGTTTGTGTGGGGGGGGGGGGCCCATGACAAATGTTCGCCTTGGGGCCCAGCCATTCCTAGTTACGCCACTCTCCGGCAGATTAATTCCTCTGATGCAGTGATCAATATTAATTCTTTCACCCCCTTGCACACAACACCCTCCATGTGGCATTTGCTTCCCCTGCCTACATGGTAGGTATCCCATTGGCCTTAATGTACAGTGATGTACGATATATTGCAATATAATAGTTCAAGTATCCTCGTAGAACAGTAAAAAAAAAAATTTGAAAGTGTAAAAAAAAAAAAAAAAAAAAAAAAATAAATTTCCCATAATAAATAATAAGTTTCCCATTTATTTTTGCCATGTGCATATTAGTCCGGGCTGTCAAAAAATAGTTAAAAATAGTTATTTATCCCATCCGGTGAACGCCATAGTAAAAATTAAATACTGCAATGCACAAATTAATGATCTTTAGTTACCCCACCTTTACGCAAAAATAGAAATAGTCAATAAAAGAGCCCTCACATCGCTCTGTCAACTAAAACATTTTTTATAAAGTTATAGATGTCTCTGGGGAGATTGAATAATTTTACAAAATGGTGTTTTATTTAGTAAAAGTGAGAAACCATTATAAAACCAATATAAACCAACTCTTTCATACTTTTCTGGTGACCTGCGTATTTCCTTTCATCATTCCATCATACCAGCATTCTTGATCCCTAACATGGCATCTTTCTAAATATTGGTGTCCCGCACGGCTTTCCTTTCATACCTAGTCGCCAGCATGGCTATCCTTCTCATTCCTGGTCCCAAACATGATATCCATTTAAAATTGTGGTCCTCAGCCTCTCAGTACTAGTTGTCAGTATGGTATTCCTTTATATTGTGGTCCAAAACAAGGTTCCCCCTCTTGGATCCCAACATGGCTAGCCCTCTCATTCCTGGTTCCTAGCAAGGCTGCCCTCTCATTTCTAGACCCCAGCATGTTATTCCTTTAACTCATGGTTCTCCGCATGGCTTCTTTCTCATTCATAGTTCGCATCATGGAATCCCTTTAAATCATGGTCCTCAGCATATTTCCCTTCTCAATTTTATTCCCCATCACAATATTCCTTTAAATTGTGGTCCTTATCATGGATCCCTCTCCCGGATACCAACATAGCTATCTCTCTCATTATTGGTTCCTAGCACGGTTGCCCTTTCATTCCTAGACCTCAACATGTCACCCCTTTCCATTTTCCACCTTCACTGTTTACCTTGACAATACTTGCTGACATTTCCTAGGCCAAAATCTGAACTTTAAAGGCCACCTTAGAACATGTGCTTTATGGTGTGTGATATGCACAAAACATGTCCCTTTCTTGGCCCAGTTCCCGAGATTTCCACAAATTACTGGTATCATGCACTCCATGTTGTGTGGCTTTGGTACTCAGAAAGAAACTTCCTCCTTTATACAGGAGCATCTCAATAAATTAGAATATTTTTGAAATGTTCATTCATTTCAGTAATTCAGTAATTCAATTCATAATCCGCAGTCTTCCATGATTGTGTGTCCTACTGAACCAGACTGAGGGACCATTTAAAGGTTTAGGAAACCTTGGCAGGTGACACACTGAATTTACAATACTGAACTTTTTTACAATATTCTAATTTTCTTGGATTTGGGTTTTCATTACCTGTAATCCATAATCAACATTTACAGAAATAAAACACTTGAAATAGAACACTCTGTGTGTAAAGAATCTAGAAAATATAGGAGGTCACTTTTTTAATTCAATTACTGAAAGAAATAAACGTTTCAAAGATATTCTAATTTATTGAGATGCACCTGTATATAGGATATAGGATATAGGATGAAGGTTCACCTTGGAATGAAACGGTATATGTTTGTTGTTACTTGGATTGCACATTAATAAATCAATATCTGTTAAATTGCTATTTGAGTACAGTTCTTGAGACTGTCCTGGCAAAATTGTGAGTGTTAGCATCTATGTTTGGCACCTCAGTGTCAGACTGTATCCTCCATTGTTCAGGAATCACACATTGTGACTGTGACATGGGCTCTCTGCTACAGTGTTACGATGAGTACTTTTTTCGTCTGATTGTCCCTTACAAGACTGTTGCTCTGTTTTGCTGCAGTCCAGTGATGCGGTACAGCACAGAGCTGCATCCATATGGTCTCACAGTGTACGTAAGTCCAATGTGTGGTCTTTTCAAAGGAGCTAATTTGCTCAAAAAGTGGCCTTTGGTTGGGTAAAGGTATAAGTATAATGGGGAAAAATGGTAATGGTATAGTGGATGTCGGGAAGGGATTAAAATAATGTATAAAAAATAAACAAACAATAAAAAGTTCAGAAAACCCACCTTTATATTTAAAAAACACATAAATGTTAACAAAAAAATAAACAAATATGTTACATATCCCCATGTGTGTATAAGTTCCCACTATCCAAAAATAGCATAATTTATCCCATACGATGAGTGCTGTAAAAAAAAAAAAAAAAATATATATATATATATATATATATATATATATATATATATATATATATACTGCAATATGCAAAATAATGTATTTTGGTTTCCTCACTTTCCCCCAAAAAAATGGCAATAAAAAGTGATCCAAAAGTCATATATATTAAACATTGGTACCAATTAAAAGTATAACTTACCCCGCAAATAAAGTGCCCGTACATATCTCTGTCAACTAAACAGTAAAAAAAAAGTTATAGGTGTCAGAATACGGTGACCCCAGGAGAATCTTTCATTTTCAAAAATGAAAAAGTGGCAGAATTTAATAAAACCAATATAAATATGGTATCAACGTAATCATATGGCTGGACGAAGTTGCCATGCTATTTTTAATGCAGAGAGAACACCGTAAAAACAAAATGCAAAAAATTATGATAGAGTTGTGGGTTTTTTCACATGAACCCCAAAAAACGTTAATAAAAGCTAATTAAAACATTACATGTACCCCAAAATGGTGCCAAATGAAAGTACAACTCACATAGTTGACAGAAAAATAAAAAAGCTATGAATTTTGGATGGTGGGGTAGGAAAATATGAAAAAGATCACCAAGCATTGGTCCCTAACAGGTTAAAACCAGGAATCTTGGCTTTAAAATAAGACCAATATCATGTCTGTAGCCCACATAGATTTAGAGCTATCACTGGTTAAAGCAGAAGTGCAGAGAGGAGAAAATGATTTTATTATTCTCCTCTCCCTGTCACTTCAGATAACCCCAGGGAATAGGGTACCCCCCTCCCCCCACCCCGTTAGCAATCGAAAGCATACTTGCTATTTAACGCTTTATATACTGCTGTCAATGTTGACCGCAGCACCTAAGGCTGGATTCACACTTGCGTTGGAGTGTCTGTAGGAAACTCCGGCGCAGAATCTACTCAAAATTGGTGGAGAAGTCAGTCTTGCAAGGGCGGAAAACAGGCAGACCCCATTATAGTCTATGGGGTCCATGGGTTTCCGTGTGTAACAGCTCTTTAAGCAGACAGGGTCTCCATCTTTTGGGTCCCCATGTGGACCCGAAGGACGGAAACCCGAACGCCAATGTGAAATTAGCGTAAGTTGTTTTACAGAAAAAAATAAATATAATGAAATAATAAAAAAACACACAATTGGTAATAACACGTCACATCATAACAACCCATAAAACAAAATTTGTATGTTATTCATTCTACATGATAAACGCCATAAACCTAAAAATTCAGAAGTCAGAAATGATGTTCATTTCACCACTCAAAAAAAAAAATTTAAATAAATATTAAGCACCCATAAAATAAAGGTCTTGTAAAGCTTATTTGAAATAAAATGTAAAAAAGTTATTAAAACAGAGAGAGACAGTGAGAGGAATGCAGAGAGGGTTAAAATGTTACTGGTTTAAGGCTAAAATGTGTTAGATGACTAAAGGGTTAAAATGCACAAAAGGCACCAGAGTTATGTGTGATTAATATTTATTTGAGCCACAGATTCAAAAATATGCAATAAAAATAGTGACAATTTCGGGATGGTTTTTGCAATTTTAATGTTAATATTAAGAAGCATCCAGGATGAGGGAACCTTAGGGAAAGAGGCAGAACCCATTAGTGGACAGGAGAAGAACCAGTGCAGCACTTAGAGCAGGCACATGGCCTGGCCTTATACTGTGTAAGTAAACCTTATAAAGTCGGAGCAGTGAAAACGTGTCAGCTACAAACATGTCTTTTGTGTACTTGAGCTGATCTTGTTATTTTAACACTTTCCTTTGTGCATTGTGACAGTTATAGAAATAGTCGGCACTTTGTGTCCCTGTGGTGCATATAGAAGGGCAGATCCCACATCTATATATAAAGAAGATCTCGGCACTGACCGACTACTCTTCAGACAACTTTTATTCAGTCATAATCATAGCTAGTACAGAGGATTCATTTCACCTGCAGCTGAGAATGACTTAAAGAATGGGCTGAAGCATATCCTCTGTATCCTCTGCACTTGCTATGACTGAATAAAAGACTTATAAAGAGGAATGTCAGAAAAAAATAGAAATGTAGATATTTTAGCAAATTTATTAAAAAAGAAAAACTGAAATATCACATGGTTATAAGTATTCAGACTCTTTGCTCAGTATTGAGTAGAAGTCCCCTTCCTTTTGAGCTAGTACAGCCATGAGTCTTCTTGGGAATGATGCAACAAGTTTTTCACATCTGGATTTGGGGATCCTCTGCCATTCTTCCTTGCATATCCTCTCCAGTTCCGTCAGGTTGGATGGTGAACGTTGGTGGAGCCAATTTCAGGTCTCTCCAGAGATGCTCAATTGGGTTGAGGTCAGGGCTCTGGCTGGGCCAGTCAAGAATGGTCACAGAGTTGTTCCAAAGCCACTCCTTTGTTATTTTAGCTGTGTGCTTAGGGTCATTGTCTTTTTGGAAGATGAACCTTCGGCCCAGTCTGAGGTCCAGAGCACTCTGGAAGAGGTTTTCTTCCAGGATATCTCTGTACTTGGCCGCATTTATCTTTCCTTCAATTGCAACCAGTCGTCCTGTCCCTGCAGCTGAAAACCACCCCCATAGCATGATGCTGCCACCACCATGTCTCACTGTTGGGATTGTATTGGGTAGGTGATGAGCAGTGCCTGGTTTTTTCCACACATACCGCTTAGATTTAACGCCAAAAAGTTCAATCTTTGTCTCATCAGACCAGAGAATCTTATTTCTCATAGTCTGGGAGTCCTTCATGTGTTTTTTGGCAAACTCTATGCGGGCTTTCATATGTCTTGCACTGAGGAGAGGCTTCCTTCGGGCCACTCTGCCATAAAGCCCCGACTGGTGGAGGGCTGCAGTGATAGTTGACTTTGTGGAACTTTCTCCCATCTCCCTACTGCATCTCTGGAGCTCAGCCACAGTGATCTTTGGGTTCTTCTTTACCTCTCTCACCAAGGCTCTTCTACCACGATTGCTCAGTTTGACTGGATGGCCAAAGAGTTCTGGTCATCCCAAACTTTTTCCATTTAAGGATTATGGAGGCCACTGGGCTCTTAGTGTTGATTGCTGCAGAAATTCTTTTGTAACCTTGGCCAGATCTGTGCCTTGCCACAATTCTGTCTCTGAGCTCCTTGGGCAGTTCCTTTGACCTCATGATTCTCATTTGCTCTGACATGCACTGTGAGCTGTGAGGTCTTATATAGACAGGTGTGCGCCTTTCCTAATCAAGTCCAATCAGTTTAATTAAACACAGCTGGACTCCAATGAAGAAGTAGAACCATCTCAAGGAGGATCAGAAGGAAATGGACAACATGTGAGTTAAATATGAGTGTCACAGCGAAGGGCCTGAATACTTATGACCATGTGATATTTCAGTTTTTCTTTTTTAATAAATTTGCAAAAATATGTACATTTCTGTTTTTTTCTGTCAAGATGGGGTGCTGAGTGTACATTAATGAGAAATAAAATGAACTTTTTTGCTTTTAGCAAATGGCTGCAATGAAACAAAGAGTGAAAAATTTAAAGGGGTCTGAATACTTTCCGTACCCACTGTATTTCAGCAAGGGTGTAACTTGAGGGGGTGCAGAGGATGCAGTAGGCAACCAGGTCCCATAGCCATAGGGGGCCCATGAGGTGTCCCTTCCCAATACGAGGAGATCAGTGCTATAAACATTACATTATAGTAGAGGGGCATGGTACAAATTTTGCCTTGGGACTTCATGTTACA
Organism: Leptodactylus fallax; assembly: GCA_947044405.1. Lineage (NCBI taxonomy): Eukaryota > Metazoa > Chordata > Amphibia > Anura > Leptodactylidae > Leptodactylus > Leptodactylus fallax. The sequence goes on along the minus strand of CAMRHE010000070.1, from coordinate 1,778,692 downwards.
CCTCTGCTTTACAACTACTGATTTGTCTATTGCAACAATTAATACAATGTTGCATATTTTCCAAATTGCCACTAGAGGGCACTCATATGCTGCTTTTCATTTTAGATCACTCCTCAGTGACATATATATCAGGCAAAATATACAGTGTATATAAAACAGAGGATAAATGGTTAGAGAATTTACACATCAAGTAAAGCATACAAATGGTATAGAAAATCTAATGTATACATATTGGCTGCTTAAGACCCTTGCACATGACCGAGTCCTGTTCCCATTACTGTTGTAGGCATTCTTGACTTTGGCTCCTCAAAAAAATGCAACAAAATCTTCAACAAAAAACACTGCGTTTCCGCAACGTAGGGCCTCAGCCTAAAATAGTTTTCCCTCTCTATAACAGTAATGGTTATGTAGTGTTGTGTCGCTGGGGGCGGGGCTAGACACTGTTATGTGGGTGTGCTATTGGTATTTTTTTTTATTTTACTTTAATTTTTATTTTTTATGTGTTTTTTTGTTTGTTTGTTTTTACACTGTGCCCCCATAAGGTCATAATAGACAGTTTTTACATTTTAAGGCCCGGGCCCCACGTGGCGGAAACACTACAGCAAAAAACATGGCTTTTTACAGTCATAGCGAATCCCATCCCCACTTTGCTGGAAAATACGTGGTGCGGACAAGCGGCGTTTTCCATAACCATTGCGATTTTGGAATTGCAGCATTTCCATTATATCTACAGGGAAACGCTGGCGGTTTCCCTATAGATATAATTGAAGCAGAAAGTCTGCAGAGGAAACCTCTTCACACTTTCTTTGCAAAGCGCTGCAGGAAGAACCGCAATGCGTTGACGCCACGTGGGGCCTTAGCCTAACATTTTTTTTTTTTTTGTCTGATTTCCTCTGTAACTGGGGCTGATACATTTAACCCCAATTACAGAAGGAATGCATCCTCCAAACATGAACTGCAGCTCCTACAGTCACTGGTCCACAGCGGATCCCGTGACTCCCAGGTCAGAGGGGAACCACATTATTTTAAGCCAAAAGTTTGATGCAATTGTGGCACATATTATCACACCTTAAGCCATGATCCATTTTCACCGAAGCCACCTACCCTTACCAAAATAGTTGGAAAAATGTCCTAAATCTAAATGTGACGTGCTCCAAAAATGTGCCTGTTTTAGGCATACTTGTCAACTTTTGTCAGCTGGGACCTGGGAGTCCCAAAAATGTTCTCATGGCCATGTCCCCTTTTACTAAGGCCCCACTCCTTTTGGGGGTGTGTAGTTCCCCTTTTAAAGTCATGGCATGCACCCTTTTGTGATGTCACCACAAAATGTGCTGATCACACCCCTTTTTTGTGATATCATCATCGTAATGAGGCGCCCACATCACATATAATATAACTAAGAGCATGAGTATTCCACCAGGTCCAGGAGATTTAGGCTGGGGACCCATGTTGTGAATAAGCAGCGATTGGACCGTGGCGGAAACGCAGTGGCAAAAAACGCTGCGTATTACAGTACCTGCAAAGTGGATGGGATTCTGTCTAATCCCATCCACACATTTCAGAAAAAAAATCTGCAGCGGAAATGCTGCGATTTCAAAAACTCAGGCGTTTTTTTGAAATTGCAGCATGTCAATTATACCTACGAAAATGCTGGTGTTTTCCGTACAGGTATAATAGAGGCAGAAAGTCTGCAGACTTTCTGTGAAAACCGCTGCTGAAAAAAACGCAATGCATGATCTGCAGAGTTTTTTGGCTGCGGCTCGCTACATGGGGCCTTAGTCTTAACCACTCTTCATGAGAGCTGAGAGGTCATCCTATTTTGCGAGAGCCTCTCCGTTTCTGGGGAGTTGGTAAGTATGATATTAGCCAGAATTCAGGTTCAGCCAGCATTGTAAGTTCCCAACCCCTTGTATTATATAGTTAAGAATCATAGTTACTGCAGATCTTCCTTATAAAAGGAATGAGGACATTTCATGTCAGCCAATTATCGGTGCCCGAGAACTCCTATATACACTTGAAAAAGAGGTTCTGCAAAGGGCGAGGTGTGTATTAAAAGCTATAATGTTCCTTGTGCTGTAAATTCTAAGAATTTATCATCTGGGAGTTCTATACAGTCATATGAAAAAGTTTGGGCACCCCTATTAATCTTAATCATTTTTAGTTCTAAATATTTGGGTGTTTGCAACAGCCATTTCAATTTGATATATCTAATAACTGATGGACACAGTAATATTTCAGGATTGAAATGAGGTTTATTGTACTAACAGAAAATGTGCAATATGCATTAAACCAAAATTTGACCGGTGCAAAAATTTGGGTACCCTTATCATTTTATTGATTTGAATACTCCTAACTACTTTTTACTGACTTACTGAAGCACAAAATTGGTTTTGTAACCTCACTGAGCTTTGAACTTCATAGCCAGGTGTATCCAATCATGAGAAAAGGTATTTGAGGCCCCACGTTACAAAAACACCATAGGAAAAAACACTGTATTTTACAATACCTGATTTGTCTGTTTTTGTTGTCTTGACTGATTTGTCTGTTTTTTACAGTCAAGAAATGGACACGGTCATGTGAATACAGACTTATTCTTCTGTGTCCCTTCTGCTTATAACTACTGTAGGACATTACTTAAACCCAAGCTACAGTATGTCTTCGGTAATGCCAGATTTACATCTCCTAAGTCTGTTGGCACAGATTGTCATCCATCAAGTTAGCCACAACTTTAAGGCCCCACGTGGCGTAAACCGCGGAGACATGCTGCGATTTCCAAAATCGTTGTTGTCTTGGATATCGCAGCATATCAATTATACCTACGTAAATGCCAACAGTTTCCCTATATGTATAATTGAAGCAGAAAGTCTGCAGAGCAAACCTCTGCAGACTTTCTTCTGTGAAAGTGCTGTGGGAAAAACCGTGATGTGTTGCCGCCATGATTTTTCCCGCCTCGCTTTGTTTCTGCGGGACGCTACATGGGGCCTTAGCCTAAGGCTGAGACCCCAAGTTGTGGAAACGCAGTGTTTTTCCTGGTGCGGAAACGCAGCAGAAGAAAATGCTGAGTTTTACAGTACCGGCAAAGTAAATGAGATTCTGGCCACACATTGCAGAAAAAAAAAAGCTGCGGAAAAGTCAATTTTACCTGTGGAAAAGTTTTCCCTATAGATTTAATAAAGGGGGAAAAAGCACAGAAAAATGCAGCAAAAAACGCAATAAAAATCTTTTTAGGTGCATTCCACAATGTGGAGCTTTAGCATAAGGGGTTATTCCATCTCCATCTACAATATTTGCTATATATGTCTTATAGATGTGGGTCCACTTCTGGGACCAGCATCTTTCTAGAAAATGGGGGTCATAGAATGGAGAGGTAACCACACATGCATAGCTCTCCCCATCCATTCTGTGAATGGGAAGAGCTGTCACTTGGCTGTTTTCAGGTCTCCCATATAAAGAAATGTACAGAGTCACACATGTGCGGCTGCCTCTCCATTCACATAACCCACAGGATTAGGATCCACAACCTCCATCCTTAAGATATATTCTGGTCCCAAAGGTGGAATCCACATCTACAAGACATATACGTCATATACTGTGGATATGCCATAAATATCTAAGATGTAAAAACCATATTAAGTCATATATAGTTTTAAACTGTCTACTGTTACTAAATTTCACAACATCTAACGCCCTCTCCAGCCTTCCCCTTTTTTTTATATCTTCCCGGATACCCTATTCATCTCCTCTCCCCTGCAGTATGAGTACCAATTTAATGTGTACATTCCCATAATGTATATATCAATGCATGCTGTTCTACACCTCCTGTAACAAATCTGCTTAGTGTGAATATATCCTCAGTGGATCATGGTTATGCTGTCTGCAAAAACAACAAATTCATACAGTTAACTTGGCATTCAGCCTTGTAACTAAACATTCTCCATTAGGGTCAATTATATAGTTGTACATTGTCTGCATAAATTATATACTACTGCACAAAATCACAGAATCCCTGACACTAAATATGTCATGTTTAGTTTGCTCTGAAATCAGGTCTTCTTCAGTTTTTCAGCAAGCATTACAGTAGTCTATAATTTAAGATCATCTCTACAATTTACAGATGTAGCAGAGCTGAATGCCTTGGCAGAAGTCTTGAACCGAGCCAGGTTCAACGAAAGTTTTCCAAATTGTTCATAAATGGCCACTGCATTATACTCTGGGGTCTCTTCACACCCCAGATTATAATAGGTGAAGGCCCAGGGGAAGTGAAAAAATAAAAAATTAAAAACAAACATTCATACTCCCCTTCCCTTAACTCTTTTGGGCCTCCTCGCAGTGTCCGGCGCTCTCCTGGTGACGTCACAGGCCTGGGGTCACCGCTGAGGCCTATGAGTATAATCATGTCACTTTCACATTCACATAACTTCAGCTTGCCTTACAGAGCTAGAAATTGGATAGATAGGTTCCTAGGACCCTAAGGCTGGGTTCACACCAACGCTCGCATGTTCCCGAATCTGCTTAAAAATATGGAGAGAAAAGTCCTACAAGCAGGACTTTTCTCTACGCAGTTTTTGGGCGGAAACCCAACGGACCCCCATTATAGTCTATGGGGTCTGCGGGTTTCTGCGGGTAACCACATTTTAAGTGGATTGGGTTTCTGTTTTTCGGGTCCCTGACCTGAAGAACGGAAACCCAAGCGCTAGTGTGAACCTAGAGTAAGAGTGTTCTGCATGTTATAAGCCAATTTAAGTTGTGGTTCATACCGAAACCAATCTTGGACCCGAACCACCTGGACTCCGAAACGAATATCTACAGGCACTGTATATGTATGTGTGTATTGTTTGTATACATGTGTATGTAATGTGTATATGTATATTACTTGAGACTTAACACATTAACTATACTTTGGCACAGAACTGTAACTGAACTCAACTATTTCAATGGCTTTTGTTGTGTTCTGCGATAACATATCACACTGCAGCAGATAGCAACACATCCGGGTTACCATAGACAAACCCATATATCATGCATTGATCAATGTCACTAGGATGTTTCTTATACAGACTGAAATATAAATTGATATTGAGGTGTGACTACATGAGATATCACAAGCACCTAGTAAAAGATACAGGTTTCCTTATCCCTGTAATTCTAAACTTCCCTTTTCTCTCTGAAGCTGTGGATTTGATTAGTGTTGTTGTCTGAAACACAATACACACAGATAATATGTCGTCCTCTCCATGCAAGACAAAGTTTAAGTTACTCGAAAGCAACATTTAATTGATGTACTGTTGCAAAGAAATATACATGGAGATAGGAGAGCTGTAATGATAGGTCAGTCTGGCATCTACTTTTCTTTCTTAACATATAGTGTAACATACGTGGTAGCAGGTTACGGGCCTGGGGATGCTAATGAGAAGGGAACACAATCGAGAACGGGAATGCCAGAGCCCCCTCAATTGACATGTTAAACAGTTTCCTGTAATCAAGTGTCAAGAGGGTTCAGATAAAATATAGATGGCAGAGCGCTGAGAAGATCTAGACAACAATATTGTGAGTTATCTAATTGGGAGATTATCTTCATTATAGTAATGTTACTAACCTGCTGGCTTTATAGTTTTATGGTGTTTTATCACACAGTGCTATGAACAGGTGTAGCAGTGCTGAACTTGTAATAATGCTAAACTTGAAATATCAAGGAGTTAACTGTGGCTTTCTTTGGGGCTGCAGATAATCCAAGGTCTCTTAGAGTGTGTTCACATGGTGCTTTTTTATTATACTTTTTAATTACAGTAATGCCTAATACATATTACTATGCATTTTACATGAAAGTTAAAGGGGTTTTCTGGGAAAAAAAAAAACATATTTTTTTTTTTTAAAAAGGTCTGTTAGTGCTATTAATAAGTGCACCCAAATATCTTTAGCATCTCTACTGCACAGGCGTCAGAGGCACCTCCAGCCTGCGCAACAATCCACAGAGTCAGAGAAGAAGCGGAGCCATCCCAGAAGGGAAGCCTGGAGACACATAAGTATGATGGGGTGGAGGGTATAGGTGACGTTCCATTTCTGGAAACAGGGAAATGGAACGTCACCGGATAATCAGATATGGGTATCTATACATTTTTACTAAAGTATGTCATTTAAAAAGTAGTCGGGGGGAGGGTGTTTAGATTAGTGTAGGAATTCCATTTTATCCCGGACAACCCCTGGTTTGTGATACTCAGCTGAAAGGTATAGTCAAATGTGTTACTCATTACCACAATTCAAAAAAAGCATGCGATTCTTAATAAAAAGCACCATGTGAACCCAAACTTAATCACTACTGGACTGCCCATAGACTTTATACATCTGGCTGGTACATCCTTGTAAGGTTAGCCTGCTGCATGAAATTGTGCAGCTGGGGGACCAGGATACTGGCTGTTCCTACACCCGGGCATCCCATAGGGAAGGCAGGGATGGTTTATTACCATCCCTGCCTTCTCAATCACTGTGTACACAATGAGCCACTATGAAGGGAGCTCCCTTCTGACCCGCTAGGGAGACAGTAACTCCGAGAGCCAGATCAGCTCTTGAGAACAGCATACAGTCTGTATTCCTCCTGTAACTAGGCATGTATGTATCAGCCCCAGTTACAGGAGAAATCATAAAAAAGTAAAAAGTAAATAAAAAAAGTAAAACAAAGTTAAAATGCCCCCCCCCCCCCCTTTCCCCAAAAAGGTCTATTATGACCTTATGGGGGGGACACAATGTGTAAAAAAAAAAAAATAAATAATAATACAAAAATAAATAAAGTAAACCCCTTCAACAAAGTGTCACCAAAGTAAAAATGACCGTAACAGAGAGGGAAAACTATTTATATTTTTTTTTAGCAGCACTTCATGCTGCAAAAACAGACGCAAAAGTTATTTGAGTAACTCAAAGGAAAAAAAAAATGTTATAGCCCTCAAAACTGCACAGAAACAGTGAAAATAGCCCGGTGCAAAAGTGGATAAAGCATACCTCCATTTATAGAAAAACATTTCAGAAATCAAAAGTACAGGTGCATATAAGAAACATTGTAATATATCTCCACTTATAAGGCTGCTCTTCTTTCTTCTCCTCCATCTCTGTATTCACATCAAACACAAGTAAGGGAGAGGGGAGGGGAAGGAGGAAGATGTTAATTGATTTATTGACTAATTGGGGCTCATTTATTAAGCTACTTGCATCTTGTTTGCTGTAAATTGTGTATTTTTCTGCCTGTGCATTTGTCTGTTTTTTGCCAGATGTTATTCTGTCCTCAGTACCTTTGCTTTTTGCCATAAAAAGGGGCATGACCTAAATGGAGACTGTATTTATGAGTTTCGCCTTTTTAAAAAGGGGCAAAAAAAAACAGAATTAAAAAAGGGGCAATTGTCCTTTTTTTTTTTTTTTAGCAAACAAAAGGCGTAATTGCAGCTAATGAAAATGCAACACAATGTTGGCATACTGTTTACCAACAGCTGGCTAAAATGGCTTATACCACATTTATTAACTGTTTTAAACACTTATTGGGGCAGATTTTCTGTATGTTTTCTGGCATACAAGATATAAAAATTCACTTTTTGTTTCGGGCAAATCAGATTCGATTTCCCTCTAGGCTCATGGACTGGCATAAAAACGCTAGTCTTCATAAATCTCCCTCATTGAGTCTCATCTGACAAGATGCATGGTTTAACAGGAAAGGGTGAGGTTCAAGATGGATACTTAAGATCTGGCATATTTTTAAACTTTCTATGTTTACACATTTTCTATTAATAAAACAATATTAGTAAATCTGCCCAATGTGTTTGACATTTTTTTGTAAAATTGTTGTAGCTATTTAAGGTTTTTTTTTAAACATTACCTGGGGGCAGCCGTGTTGGAGATACATATTTGCTTCTTGTTTTGTAGGTATAGAAAATACAGTAGGATATTTGTGTACTTTATGGCAGATGGAATTAATAAAGGTTAATGGACAGAAAACTGTGAGATTATTGTACAAAGTCACTAGGAAACATCAGTCTATCACCATCTTATTTCTTATAATAGAGTGAAGGAAAAATACACAAAGCCTGGAGAACCCCTCTAAAAACAGTAGTAGTATATGTGCTATGGAAAAAATGTTTTAAACAATTGTCGAAATCCAATGCAAATGAACTGAAAATTTCACTGAAGATTTGCCTTAAGTCAACTGGAGCATGTTAAAGGGTTTCATGTGTAGGATATTGATAATAATCTGAAGTCCCTCTGACATAAAGAAATAGTCTATTTTGACTTTTTCCCCATCATTACAGTGCAGCGCCTGTCAAGCGCACAATTACAGAAGATGCAATGCTATTATTAGGAGCTGCACTGTGTGAATGGGGATTTTAAAGTCATTCCGTACATGCAATCAATCAACAGAGACACAGTCATCCATTTTTCATAACCGTCACTTCACCGTGCCAATATAACAATGCTGTTTTTGTCTTTGGACTCTCTGTCAGATAAGTCAAACATTGATTGAAGAGAGTTGTCAGATTTTCTGTAATCTTTACCAAATAAATCTTAAGGGAAAACCTTAAAAATCGTGTTATTAAATATAGGCCAAGGATCAAAAGCATTTCATTACCTACTTTTCTGCAGAATGTTTCACCTGCTCATTACTATGTGCTCAGCTCCCCCCCACCAAACACCCCCCATGAAAAAAATTATAATGGCCAAATTACATCTACTATCCTTCCTGAACTAGAACCAAAGAAGGAAGCAGGTGATATGACAATGACAAACATTTGTAATGCGCAAATAGGACTCAAAGCACAGGGAGCATTCGGATAGGTCATAAATATCTGATTGGATCATGCACAGCTCTGAATGTTTAGCATTGCCTTTGTAATGGGCTTTTCTCACACAAAGGACTTAAAGTGCAGGGAGAGTTATGGAATAATTGGCTACCATACAGGCGCTCATCCCCAACACCAACATTACCATGGGAGGAAACCTAAGTAAACACAGGGAGAATATACACTGTGCAAACTCTATGCAGATGTTGTCCTTAGTTGGATTCAAACCTAAAACTCCAGCGGTACATGGCCACAGTACTAACCATTATAGTAGGACCTAATGATGTAACTGCCAGACAGAAAGAGGAAAAGGAAATATATACATGTATTGGCACAGTAAAAAACAGGTAATGCAAAAAAATGGGAACTCTCCATTAAACATGGAACGTCATGAATTCAATAGTGGCAGCGGCTCTCCTGTGATTGGCCCATTTGAATGTAGCGCCAGAGAAGGTGGTTTGGTGCTAAATTCAAATAGCCAAAGTGTGTATATACAATGGCATGCAAAAGTTTGGACACCCCTAGTCAAAATGATTGTTATTGTGAACAGTTAAGCAAGTTTAAGATAAAATGATCTTCAAAAGGCATAACATTAAAGATGACCACATTCCCAATGTATTTTTGGGGGAAAAAAAAATATATATTTTTAAATTTTCAAAATAACAAAAAATGAAAATGACCCGATGCAAAAGTTTGGGCACCCTGCATGGGTTAGTTCCTAGTAGCACCCCCCTTTGGCACGTATCGCAGCTTGTAAACACTTTTTGTAGCCAGTCAAGATTCTTTAAATTGTAAGAGACAGCCAATGTTGTCTTAAGCTTCATTTGTCTGTATAAACTGTTAATGTTGAATGTATTTCTGTGATTCTGTTCCTTTAAGACAGCAGCCATTGTAATTGTGACATGATGCTGGAGTGAGACCCCCCTTTTATGTCAGCCTGCCTGTTCTGCAGACAGAGTGTGAGCAGAGAAGCAGGAAGTGACGAGACAGAGAGCAGCAGCGATCTTGGCAAGTGTTGTATTGAACTGGTGTGGAGATTTTTCTGTACAGCTAAGCTGTATCTTGGTCCAGAGACAAACAGAGTGTAAAGAGACAACAGGACTAGTGAGTCCACGTGAAAGGAACTGTGCTCAGTGGCTGATCAGTGAGACTGACATTGTGACTGTGTATATGGATACCACAGATAGAGACTCGCAGTGCTGTTGATGTACTGGACGGCACCTGCTAAATCCCGGCTTACATCCCAGCTCAGTGTATGGATTCGGCAGGACTGTCAGTGTGCTGAGTGGAATCTGCTGTTGGATTACATTGCATTCAGTTGGTTTCCCTGTCTGTTAAAGAGGACTTCATTTCTCCCAAGATCCTGATAACCGTGAGGAGAGGACGCTTCACTATAAAAGAAAGGACCGACTTTGGGCCCCACCGCGCGCTTCTACGGACTGTAAGCGGTCCACCTGGACCACTGGGGAAAAGGGGGTGCACCCAAATGTGAAGTCAGGGTCAGTTAGGGATAGTTTTGAGTATATTGTTCATTCAGTGTCCATACTGCAGAAGTGGACAGAGTAAAAGTAGAAACCATTGCAGAATTTGCCTTGAAATTGTTCATGCTATATTGTATATTTTGCTTGTCTTTAGCCCTGTCATTTTACCTTTAACTAGCCTTTATTAACTTATAGTAAATATATATTTTTTTCTTGAACTACCGCGTGTGCGTTCATTTCTGGTTGCGGAGTCCAAACCACCTGCCTTGCTCTCGGTTCACAAAATTCTTATTTGAGGGATTTTCATCCATTGTTCCTTGGAAAAGTCTTCCAGTTCTGTGAGATTCCTGGGTCGTCTTGCATGCACTGCTCTTTTGAGGTCTACCCACAGATTTTCAATGATGTACAGATCAGGGGACTGTGAGGGCCATAGTAAAACCTTCAGCTTGCGCCTTTTTAGGTTGTCTATGTTGGATTTTGTCTTTAGGATCATTACCCATTTGTAGAAGCCATCCTCTTTTCAATTTCAGCTATGTTATGTTTGCTTCAAGAATTTGCTGAAATTTCATTGAATCCATTCTTCCCTCTACCCGGGAAATATTCCCCATGCCATTGGCTGCAACACAAACCTAATGCATGATTGATTCACCCCCATGCTTAATGGTTGGAGAGATATTCTTTTCCTGAAATTCTGTGCCCTTTTTCTCCAAACATACCTTTTGATCATTGTGGCCAAAGAGTTCTATTTTATCCTCATCGGTTCACAGGACTTGTTTCCAAAATGCATGAGGCTTGTTTTCATTTGCAAACTTTTGACGGTGAATTTTATGGTGAGGATGCATGAGAGGTTTTCTTCTGATGACTCTTTCATGAAGGCCATATTTGTGCAGGTATTGCTGAACAGTAGAACAATGTACCAAAACTCCAGAGTCTGCAAAATCTTCCTAAGGGTCTTTTGCAGTCCACTGCCACTCTGGCAGTCCTACGAGCAGCTGTCTGTGAAATTTTTCTTGGTCTTCCAGACTTTATCTTGACCTCCACTGTTCCTGGCAACTGCCATTTCTTAATTACATTTGGAACTGAAGAAAGGGCAACTTGAAAACGCATTGCTATCTTCTTATAGCCTTCTCCTGCTTTGTGGGCCTCCACTATTTTCATTTTCAGAGTGCTAGGTAGCTGCTTAGAAGAACCCATGACTGCTGTTATTTGGCACAAGGTTAGAGGAGGCTGAGTATTTATAAAGTTGTAAAATTTGCATCACTTGGCCTTTCCTAACAATGATAGTGAACAAGCCATAACCCTAACTGGCTAATTAAAATCTGAGACCTTGGTCAAAGTTATCTGAGCACACAAATCTACAAGGATTCCCAAACTTTTGCAAGGTACTGCTTTCCCTTTTTAACTCTAAAATTGTACTCAAACATAATAATACACTGATATTGCTTAGAATTATAGACAACTGTGTTTAATCTTTAACTTTATGCCTTTTAAAGATCATTTTATCTTCAACTTGCTTAACTGTTCACAATAACAGTCATTTTAACCAGAGGTGTCCAAAGTTTTGCATGCCATTGTACAGCAGGGCCACCAACCAGCAATAGTGGCAGCTCTGCTAAGATTTTAGTTTGTCCGAGATTAATTCCAAATTGCTTCTTTTCTTTAAAAAGTGAACAATTTGGAATATTCGAGTTAAATCCAGTTTGTTACAAACCAAATCTCCCATCCGGGATAAGTAACTTTGCTTTTACACTCCTAATGTTCAAAGCAGTGCTTTTCAAAAAATGTTAACTGCCTATTGCTTATTTTGTTTCTTTTCTCTGTATCTTGTCTTTATACTTGATTTGTAGTGTATTTAATTTTATTTTGACCTGTACGTTCAGTGGGTAACTTCCCACATACACTGGCATCTCTGCTGGAATATAGAGACTACTTTTGTAATTCTCTAATGATACACTATTTTCTACTCTCCTTTGTATTCAATGCCGCTGTAACGTCACTGCCTGTTTGGGTCTCGGCGCCACCCTCCGCTCGCACGCTGTGGCGAAGGAGGCGTGTTCGGTTTGATTCCTTGCGTAGGTTTCTTGTTGCTCAGTCTGAACATGGTTCTAGACAAAGTAATGGATTTCCGGCCACACCCGTGTTCTGAGCATTTCTCTCTGGACTGCATAGAGTTAATCTCTTCCTGGCCTGTGTGATTGCCAGCCTGTGTACCTATCAGGTCTGGGGCTGGGCCCAGACTTTCTATATACTGGATGTCACTTTCTCAGCAAGTTGCCGGTTATTGCTCTGACTTGGCCTGCTCTCTTTGTGCCCTTGATATTTACTGTACTATTTCTCTGACCTCTGGCTTGCCTTTTGACTATTCTCTTGGATTGTGATTTTGTACTGCTTTGCTCATTTGTTACCGACCCCTTGGCTTCCTGACCTCTCTTTTTGTCGTTTGTCTTGTCCTGTTCTCTGTGTCACTTACCCAGTATAGGGCTTGTCTTCAGGTTGTCCTTTTACCGTTTAGGGTAACTGAGGCAATAGGAAGGGACAGTGGCTGGGGTGAGATTAGGGCTCACTTGTCTCTGTCCTTCCTCCCAGACCCCTGCAGTAGTGTCAGGGTATTGCTACGTTTGGCAAGACCCTAACAGAATAACCGGCCCATACATTCTGCCATTGCTTCCTATAGGGTCAGCATGGATCCTATTCAGAGCCTTGCGGCCAAGTTGGAAGGTTTGGTAGGCTTGGTAGCTGAGCTTGCTAAACAGGTTCAGACCCTTACTGAGGCTGCTGCAGCATCCCCGCCTGTTTCATCCCCTTTTAAAGTGAAGATGTTACTCCCGGATCATTTTTCAGGGGATCGTGAAAAATTTTAGACTTTCCGGGAGTCCTGTCGCCTGTATTTTCGGATTAACCCACACGCATCCCAGGCCCAAATGGTTGGAGTAGTTATATCACTCCTACAGGGGGATCCACAAGCTTGGGCCCTTAAACTCCCTCCTGGGGCTGAGGAGTGGATTAACTTTGAAAAAAAAATTTTTGTCCCTGGGGTCTATATATGCTGAGCCAGACCACATTGGACTTGCAGAATCGCAACTCCTCACCATGCGGCAGGGCAAACGCTCTGCTGAGGAGTACTGCTCAGAATTTCGCAAGTGCAGTATAACTGCAGGTTGGTGTGAGTCAGCTCTAAAGGCCCACTTTAAACAAGGCCTATGTGACCGTGTTAAGGAGGTCTGGGTTGGTCACCCAGATCCCCCTACTCTTAAGCAGGCTATGACATTGGCTGTCCGTATTGACCGTAAGATCCGGGAAAATGTTAAAGAGAGAATAGGGTCTGCTTTTTCCAAGTTTTCTGTCTCTCCCTCACTCTCTCCTGAGAAACCTGTTATTTCTCCCATGACTCCTGGTGAGGAACCCATGCAACTTGGAGTTATGGTCGCCAAGATGCGACGAGAGCATCGTCTCCGGAATAACCTCTGTCTGTACTGTGGTACTTCCGGTCATTTCATCCGTGACTGCTCGACCAGACCTCGCAGACCAGCAGAAAAACTTCAGTGCCTGAGTGGTAATCAGAAGAACCACTCAGGCAACCAGGTATTTGCTGATATGACTGCTCTGCACACTTTAAATTGTGTTACTGAGGAGCCTGTCTCGGCTTCTAAAGGTGGGAAACACCAGGTGAATAAAAAATGTTTGCCTGGCCCACCAGTGTCTGTGGTTGTGCAAAAAGACCCTGAATTTAAGGCAGAAAAAATACTGGGTCCTACTAAAACTGGTTTATCTGGTGAGGGTCCGGTGGCCCCTCTTAAAGGGGGGGGGTACTGTAACGTCTCTCCCTGTTCGGGTCTCGGCGCCACCCTCCACTCGCACGCTGTGGCGAAGGAGGCGTGTTCGGTTTGATTCCTTGCGTAGGTTTCTTGTTGCTCAGTCTGAACATGGTTCTAGACAAAGTAATGGATTTCCGGCCACACCCGTGTTCTGAGCATTTCTCTCTGGACTGCATAGAGTTAATCTCTTCCTGGCCTGTGTGATTGACAGCCTGTGTACCTATCAGGTCTGGAGCTGGGCCCAGACTTTCTATATATTGGATGTCACTTTCTCAGCAAGTTGCCGGTTATTGCTCTGACTTTGCCTGCTCTCTTTGTGCCCTTGATATTTACTGTACTATTTCTCTGACCTCTAGCTTGCCTTTTGACAATTCTCTTGGATTGTGATTTTGTACTGCTTTGCTCGTTTGTTACCGACCCCTTGGCTTCCTGACCTCTCTTTTTGTCATTTGTCTTGTCCTGTTCTCTGTATCACTTACCTAGTATAGGGCTTGTCTTCAGGTTGTCCTTTTACCGTTTAGGGTAACTGAGGCAATAGGAAGGGACAGTGGCTGGGGTGAGATTAGGGCTCACTTGTCTCTGTCCTTCCTCCCAGACCCCTGCAGTAGTGTCAGGGTATTGCTACGTTTGGCAAGACCCTAACAGCCGGCCTATATTGTGATACACTGTGTTAATGATATATGTTTTCATTCAATATATACATATATCAAACTGATAATAGTGGCAGCACATAATGAATGAATGAATGATTGAATGAACGAATGAATAACAAAGAAACAGGCAACAACAACAACTCACCCTAACATGCCCTGAACATTTCCTTAGCATTAACATGAGGCACCGACACTCACTGTTCCTAAAAATATTCCTAATGTTTAACCCTAATCTACAGTACTGATCCTGAATACAAGTAGCATTAGGATCCAAGAACACTAGCACAGAAGAACTGAAGCAATGAACAAGCTGAGCCGATACAAAGGGAGAAGAAATGAAGAAGGACTGCAAGGCAGGAGGGGACATATTCACCTAACCAATCCCCCAATACTGCCATTTTGATGGTTCTCAGGTCTCCAGTGGTCTCTTCTTCTTATTCTCCTCATCTCACAGGAACTAAATGCTCAGTGATTCACCTCTTTCTAAAATTGTACAGGACAAACAACCAGGTTAAGACTGAGGAAAACTGAACAAAACCACCTCCCTCTTAAAAAAACATACAGTAATACTGTCGTAATTACAGTGGTATATTTCAAAGAAATGTCTTATACTTCAATTTAAAAAAATTATTAAAAATGTCTGACTGTAATTTGTAGCCACTCAATTACTCAAGGACAGCTCAAGGACATTTTGGTTCTATTGGTAATGCTCTTTATTTTGATCAATACTGTTTTATCTGCTATTTTTGTGTACATCTTTGTTCAGAATGTAAAAAACCCATGAAGAATAAAAAAAAAATACTGTGATATATATCTATGAAAATAATAGAATTATACAAAAGCCATAATGGATTCAACATTTTACATTTGCTTGAAAAAAGTGAAGTTCATTTTACTATACTTCCACCTGACCACAGTCAGAAAGGCAACTATTAGATTCTATATCCTACAGAGTCAAGCAATCCTACATATCATTTCTTGAGGGTACACAAGAGGATTAGAATGACAGGAGAAAATTGAATGTGTACTGGTTTGGTTACAAAATTATGGGAATAGCAAGCTTTTCTCATTCTTTCAAACTCAGTTGTGATGACATCTCCCCACACTTCCCCCAATGCCACTAGCAAATCATGACAGCTTATGAATTAACTCTTTGCGTGCCAAAGATTTTCCTTTAATAACAATATTAGATTTTTTATCACTACAGTCATGGCCAAAAGTTTTGAGAATGATACAAATATTAATTTTTACAAAGTCTACTGCTTCAGTTTTTCTAATGGCAATTTGCATATACTCCAGAATGTTATAAAGAGTGATCAGCTTAACAGCAATTACTTGCAAAGTCAATATTTGCCTAGAAAATGAACTTTATCCCCCAAAACACATTTCAACATCATTGCAGCCCTGCCTTAAAAGGACCACCTAACATCGTTTCAGTGATTGCTCCATTAACACAGGTGTGGGTGTTGATGAGGACAGGGCTGGAGATCAATCTGTCATGATTAAGTAAGAATGACACCACTGGACACTTTAAAAGGAGGCTGGTGCTTGCCATCATTGTTTCTCTTCTGTTAACCAGGGTTATCTCTAAAGAAACACGTGCAGTCATCATTGCACTGCACAAAAATGGCCTAACTGGGAAGAGTATTGCAGCTAGAAAGATTGCACCTCAGTCAACAATCTATCGCATCATCAAGAACTTCAAGGAGAGAGGTTCCATTGGTGCCAAAAAGGCTCCAGGGCACCCAAGAAAGACCAGCAAGCGGCAGGACCGTCTCTTAAAAGTGTTTCAGCTGCAGGATCGGGCTACCAGCAGTGCAGAGCTTGCTGAGGAATGGCAGCAGGCAGGTGTGAGTGCATCTGCACGCACTGTGAGGCGGAGACTCTTGGAGCAAGGCCTGGTCTCAAGGAGGGCAGCAAAGAAGCCACTTCTCTCCAGAAAAAACATCAGGGACAGACTGATATTCTGCAAAAGGTACAGGGAGTGGACTGCTGAGGACTGGGGTAAAGTCATTTTCTCTGATGAATCCCCTTTTCGATTGTTTGGAACATCTGGAAAACAGCTTATTCGGAGAAGAAGAGGTGAGCGCTACCACCAGTCTTGTCTCATGCCAACTGTAAAGCATCCTGAAACCATTCATGTGTGGGGTTGCTTCTCAGCCAAGGGAATCGGCTCTCTCACAGTCTTGCCTAAAAACACAGCCATGAATAAAGAATGGTACCAGAATGTCCTGCAAGAGCAACTTCTCCCAACCGTCCAAGAGCAGTTTGGCGCTCAACAATGCCTTTTCCAGCATGATGGAGCACCTTGCCATAAAGCAAAGGTGATAACTAAATGGCTCAGGGAACAAAACATAGAGATTTTGGGTCCATGGCCTGGAAACTCCCCAGATCTTAATCCCATTGAGAACTTGTGGTCAATCATCAAGAGACGGGTGGACAAACAAAAACCAACAAATTCAGACAAAATTAAAGCATTGATTCTGCAAGAATGGACTGCTATCAGTCAGGATTTGGTCCAGAAGTTGATTGAGAGCATGCCAGGGAGAATTGCAGAGGTCCTGAAGAAGAAGGGTCAACACTGCAAATATTGACTTGCTGCATTAACTCATTCTGTCAATATAAGCTTCTGTTACTCATAATATGAATGCAATTATATTTCTGTATGTGATAAAAACATCTGACAAACACACATAAAAACCAGAGGGCAGCAGATCATGTGAAAATATAATATTTGTGTCATTCTCAAAACTTTTGGCCATGACTGTATGTGATACTATTTTTTGACCACAAATGGATAGAAAGATCCATGTTGATGTTTTATAATGGATTAAAGCAAACCAGTCTGCTGATTCTTGCTTCCCGATATGAGAGCAGTATATGATCAATGGAGAGAAGTTGAGCTTTGAGATATATAAGTTTATGTGGTAGAGGGAGAGAAACTGAGCTTTGTGATGCAAAGATTTATATGATTTGGAGAATGATTTCTTAATAAAAGTAGAGTAAATTCTGACAGGACTCCTAGGAGAGACAGTGAGAGTCCTGCTTACTCCACCCACACACAGTGATTGACATATTTCTGTGTACAGACTTTGATATAGGAAGTGCTGTCAATCACTGTATAGGCAGAGTAAGCAGGACTCTCACTGTCCTACTAGGAGTCCTGTCAGAATTTACACTGCCTTTTACTCAGAAATCCTGCTCCAAATGAAATAAACCTATATATCACAGTTTAGCTTTGTCTTGCTCTTTCAGTCTCCATGTCCTACTCTTTCATTAAACTCTTCAGTCTCCATGTTCTGCTCCCTTTTCTTAGCCTCAATAGCCTGCTCTCTCAGTGTCCTCCTGATCTTCAGTGTTCTGCTCTTTCAGCCTCCATGCCCTATTCTCTCATCCTCCTCAACTTCTCTCAGCCTCCTCATCTCTCACCATCTACTATTGCCTCCTATGATATACCAGGCAGTCAACCTGCTCCACCAGTGTCACATCTCCTAAAAAGATCATTTCTAACTAGTGATGAGCAAACTGGTTCTGATTGAAGTAGATCTCACATTTTCTAAATGTTTGCATTAAAATTTTATGACGTTTTATGATTTTATTAGCCTCAGCGGTCCCCTGGGGAGCATGATGTCAGCTAGGAGGGAGGCTGGAAAAGGACACCAAGGAAGCACCAGACCTCACAAGACAGCCCTGGAGAGGTGAAGCTAGGTGAGTATAATTATTTCTCCTAACCCAACTCGCCTGGGTCTCCACTTATTATACTCTTGAGCCTGAAGAGACCTCCAAAGTATAATAAATAATATTACTAGTTTGTGCTGAAATAAAGCAGGTGGGTGAACCCACAAGCGTTTGTCGAAACTAATCTCATGAGGTTCACCCATGTCTGACGTCTGCTCCCTACAAAACCTTCGCCTCTGCTTTCTTACTTCAGTAGCACAAACCTCCAGATACCCACCAAGAAGGAGAGCACAGGACAAAGAATTGCAGTGCTAACCTTTGAGCCACCGTACTTGGTTGCAACTTTTTACAAGGGCTTGGCTTCAAAAGATTGAAAAACATTGTTATTTTAATGACAGTTCTAAAATATTGCTCTTATTGAGGAAAGTAACATATTAGAAGATACTTGCAACCTATCTCACCCATATACAACTGTATTGCTGTATTTCACAGTTTTATGAAGAAGCTGACTCCAGATACTTGGAACTAGATGTGTAACATCAAATGGCAGATGAAAAATGAAGATATGGCTCATGCTGACATTTCACCAACATGCTGTCAATATCTGACATTTCTTTGAATTGTTTTTGACCGGAAAAATAGTCATATGAGTCCACAGAATGTCTGGCAAGTGTTGCGGAGGAATGTGTCAACTCTGCCTTGTCTTCAGGTTGCAATTGTCAGTTTAGAGAAAAAATATTGTTTCATGCATCAAGATTATCCTATTAAAATTCAGATCATAATATTAATAGGGCTATATTTTTTAAAGGATTACTGTGGTGTTACAAGTCAGACTTTAGTATAGGATTTGAAACATATTGAGATAACTATGCTAAACTTTAGGTCTCATTCACACATTGTAGTGTCTGTGCATCATGGAAGTCCAAATGCTATGCAAGATCTATCATAAAACAAATTCCACTGATGCCAAACAGCCCTACTAACTTACAAAGGAATTTCTTTCATTGTGGTATGCTGTCCATGGAAAGATAACATAGCATGCAGTGGCAATTTTCCTATCGAATATGATTGAATCTACAAATGAAGCCCCCAATACAAATCCCTTTATGTTAGATGGGTTCAATGGCAATATGCAGATAACCAGGAGTCCAGCCCAGACTATTACATGTATTCACCAGGACAGGGAATAAATGTCTGATTGATGGGGACCGACCCCTGGGTCCCCCAACAATCTGGTGGACGAGGTACCAAAAGTCCCCCTACAGCCTCCTTGTGAATGTAGCATCAGTGCACTTTTGAGAACATCTCTCCATTTCCAATCACTGGGGACCAACTCCACCATCCACCCCCTAAAGCATCCATTCACTTTTATGGGGCTGCAGGCGCTGTTGGAGATTTCAGTCCCGGCAGCTTCATAAAAATGAATGCAATACCGGTCACGCAAGTGTACTGGCCCTCCATTCACAAGGAGGCTTTAGGTGGACACTTATCTCATGTTCTCTTCTGACTATTTTAATAAAATTTTTGTCTTCCCCATAAAATGATAACTGTGGAAATCCCTTTTTTTAGAACTCTGCATTGTACTTTCCCTCTGTTATTCCTCCTGAAAATACATGAATACCTAACTGGGCATTACCATTTCTACTGTCAATACAGTGTGTCCCTACACAGTCTGACTTCGTGACTAATGAATACTGGACAATGTCAGCCTGCATAGGGACATGACTATTTAATATGTGGAATGGTATGAATCCACTGTGAATTTCTTTATACATTTCCAGGGGGAATAACAGAGCAAATGTTATTTGGGCAGTATATGCATTTTCATAAATAGGCATGTCAGGAGAGCCAAGAGGTCCACTTTAACACCAACACTTTTGAAATGGAAGTATATATAGTATTTATATAGATTTTAATCTTTTTGTCTTCATATATGCTCATGTGTGGTACAAAATGACTTGTATATTAACATTATTATAACATTAGTCTAAATATTTTATATTCTTCATTTTTCTGTCCAGAAGATAGAGACTGACAGGTCATTACAAGACATCTTCTCTGCCTACCTTCAACCATGTCAAATCTATTAATTGAAGCCCCATGCCGTCCTTCTTATAACCTACTTCTTTGCTGCAGTCATCATTTCCTAT
Organism: Leptodactylus fallax; assembly: GCA_947044405.1. Taxonomy (NCBI): domain Eukaryota; kingdom Metazoa; phylum Chordata; class Amphibia; order Anura; family Leptodactylidae; genus Leptodactylus; species Leptodactylus fallax. Next base: position 1,758,099 of record CAMRHE010000070.1, on the reverse strand, counting down.
ATTCCACTGAGCTTTCAGACATGAAACCAATTTATTTCTGTCTTTTTCCTCCTTTACCAAGCTCTTGCCATGGGCTTTTTTGAAATTAATGAAATGTCAATGTGTATATAAATACATAATTTACACCACCGAATTGTAACAAACAAAATAGTTATTTTTTTAAGAATTATTATTCTATTAAAATGTCACAAAAACAGGAAATTAATAGCGATACTTTCAAATTCTATAAATAAATCTTCACAATATTTTCTGGTTTGCTGACTTATATCATCTGGAAGGAATCTTCCTAAATGTATTGCTGGAAATTGCACATTCGGGGGGAGGGGGAGTTGGGGTCAAGTATAAAAACAATAATTTTGTTTAATATAATTACATACATCAATCAATCAAGTGCCAAGTAAATTAGAGAATTTAACTTTCATAACCTAACCTTAGGGTAGGTCATCAATATCAAAGTGGCGAGGGTCGGATACTCGGCACCTACACCAATCAGCTGTTTGAGGTGGCAGCGGTTCTCAGATGAATTCTGCTTCAGCGGTGTCACATTCACAGGTCACATGGCCTGTTTGCAGCTCAGTCCCATTCAAATGAAGGGGGCTAAGCTGAAATACTAAGCACAGTTGCTATACATTATATGACACTGTGCTTAGTAAGCAGCAACAAAGCCACAGTGCTCGTTCAACCACTGCAGTCTCTTTAGCTGCTGATTGGTGAGGGTGCGGTGTGTTGGATCCCAACCAATCTGTTGTGATGACCTATTGTAAGGATAAGTTATCACTTTATGGTTCCTATGCCTGCATGTTTTGACCCTGCATGTAGGTTTACTTTCTGATGCAGGCTCACTGGTCTGGTCTTTACCTGCAAGTGCACCTATTTTCTTACACTAGCTTTAGTGTGGTAACCTGGGTCCCTGCTGATAAAGTCCAACCTGCCTTGCGGTAGGCTCTGGTGAAGCCCTCATGGGTAGTTTATTTTCTTGCTATCTGATTTGCCAGTTCCTGCAGTGTATTTGGAAACTGCCTAAATCTAAATTCCATTACTTGAGAATTAATGGAGAGGCAATTCCACTACAAAAAATTGTTACCATGTGCACCCCAACCATTTTTTGAGTAGCCCCTACTGTACTTCCACAGCTGTTTAATGAAAATGAAGAGAATATGTGCTGCAGAGGTAGCTCTTGAAATTGCTTCGGAGTCCACTGAATTGTGGCTCAGGGCCCAGCTAGGATTGACCCCAAATGGGTATTGTAAACATATACAGGTTTTCTCTGCTCTTCACAGACGTTGCAATATTGCCAAGCTAGTAATAGCAGAATAGGCTATTTATCACACTGCCCATTCTTGCCTTAATAAACATAGAAAAGGATAGGCAATATAAGGTACAGCAGAACCAGATTCTTCATATTTTTGCTAATACACACCAATGATATATCCATTTTTAAAGGGATATTGACATCTTACACATTTATGGGATGTCCACAAGATGTTACTGTGTTTAATAGCTCTTGTGATTGGTTGTCCTATTCCTTAAAGAACATGTTTAAAGAATAAGCAGAGACAATTCCCAGGCAGTATAGTGGCTCGGTGGTTGAGTCCTAGGAATTGGCAGTGCTGTTGTCCTAGGTTTGTATCCAACCAAGGACAACATTTGATTCCCTTACGTCCTACAGCAGCACAATATGGGGTATTTCTCCCCTGTGTGTTGTTTAGGACAGGTGGAACTATTAATTAGCACAAAAATGTGCTTACTAACCTGCCCTATAAGAGGGCACGAGAGACCTCCCTCACCTGTGTTTTTTTCTGTCCTGTGTGGGACAGGTGGAGGAGGTCTCTTGTGACCTCTCTAGAGTTAAGGGTTTTTTTTTCTTACCTTGAGGTGGTCGTTTCCTTCTGTTGCCGGCCTGCGTTCCTTCTTCTCAGCGCTTCTGTCGGTAATTCTTCGGCCGGCGGTAGGCTTCGGCCTACCCGGAGGGTACGTCGGACTTTGCGACGGCCGGAACCCTTCTCTGTGTCCGGGTTCCCGTGCGGACGGATTTCGCCGCACTCCTTCGCGCCTACTTCTGGTTCTCGGAAAAAGTGCGGTAAGTTTGGAAATTTAAAATTTAAAGGCAAAATATAGAATTGATTTTTGCTGCTTGTTGTTTGAGCCTCTGACTTAGGCTTTTGCTCCTCTATGTTTCATTATGGCATTTGACCCGTTTTGGTGCTATAAATCTCAGGAAGGTAAGTAATATTTATTTATTCTTGTTCATATATTATATGAATGGTCGATTCATATCGCTGGCCTTGCTGATTTCCTATGAATTTTTTCATTGTGGATTAGTTTTGTGTTTGGCTCCGCCTCCACTTATGGTTGCCTTTAAAATGTCCCATAATCCATTTCGGTTGGGCTGTGATTTTCTGGCTCTCCTATTGCTAAGGAGTAGAATTCTCCTATTTGACTATTGCGTGTGTTGTTGCTACATTTTTTGCGACGACCCACCTCCTTAAGGTACCGCTCTCTTTCTGGTTCTGGTTGCGGTTTGTAATATTGGTATTGTTATTGTCTGTGACTTTTTGTGGTCTTTTTAGATGTCTTCTTCTGCTTCCGGCTCTGGTGATGGAGATTTTAGGAGGAAGAAATCCTCCAAGTGTAAACATTTAACCTGTTTAGATTGTAAGACTCCCTTGCCTGACGGCTATGAATTCACCCGCTGTCGCCAGTGTCGTGGCCCCCCTTCTGAGGAGCCATCCATACGTGAGGTTGTGACATGGGTGAAAGAATACATGGAGGACTCTCTCAAGGAGATCCGGAATTCTATCTCCCAGATCGCCAAGAGACCACGTCTTGAAAAACATCCTCTCTTGCGGGTCTCGGGTGAAGATTTTCAGGTTGTGGATGAAACTTTGTCTTCTGATGACTCCGCTGAAGATACCAGCAGACCTCTCTTCCCACTCGAGAAAGTCAATAGGCTGCTGAAGTCCATCCGGTCTAAGGACCGTGATGTTGATGGGGAAGCCTCCACGTCCACCTATAGAGAGCCTAGGGTCTTCCAAGTGGACGAGACATTAAGAAAGTTAATGTCTTCAGAGTGGAAATTTCCGGAGAAACCCTTTATAACTACTGGTAGGTTTAAGGCCTTGTTCCCCATCACAGAATCTCAACTGGATCAGTGGGGTCCTCCCCCTAAGGTGGATATAGCGGTAGCCAAGCTATCTCGCCGCACTCTAGTACCATCTGAGGATGGAGCAAATCTGCAGGATCCTATGGACAGACGCATGGAGAGTACTCTCAAGAAGGCCTACTCAGCGGCCTCTGCTCAGATCTCTGTCGCTGTTGCGTCATGTGAAGTTTCAGCCAAACTACGGGCTGATTTGCTCCAGCTTGAGAGGGACATCGATTCTGGTGTCTCCAGAGACGAGTTACTTTCCTTCTTAACTTCGACTTCTTTGGCGGCAGAATTCCTAGCTGAGGCCTCCCATTATCAATTAAGGCTGGCGTCAAAGTCCTTGGCGCTTTCCATGGCGGCGAGGAGACCCTTATGGTTAAAACCTTGGAGAGCTGATTTTATCTCCAAGTATAACCTTTGTGCCTTATCATTTGAGCCAGGAAGAGTCTTTGGCAGTAGCCTGGATGAAATTTTAGAAGGCTTGGCTGATAAAAAAGGCAAGACTTTGCCTCAGTTTTTTAGGGGCAGATTTGGCCCTGGCCGCGGCAGAGGTTTTTCACCTCGACGTGGTCAGCAGTCCCGGAGGGGCTCTAGGTATTATTCTAGAGGCTCTGGACGGAGATTTCCCAAAACCGAAGATAGAAGGAAGCCCAGTTTCTGACATGAGAAGCTGTCTTCCTGTGGCCGAAATTCCTGTCGGGGGTCGTCTCTCACTTTTTCTCAGCGCTTGGGGGAAAAAAATTCAGGACCCTTGGGTCTTACAGTTAATTCAGCAAGGTTATGCAATCGAATTTCTCTTTCCTCCCCGAGATCGGTTCGTCTTAACTCGCCGTCTTCCCTCGTCTCAGCAAGGTATTTTGGAACGCTCCATTCAAGAGTATATCCGCAAAGGAGCTCTAGAAGAAGTTCCTTCTCTAGAAGAAGGTTTGGGGGTTTATTCCCCCGTTTTTCTAGTTCCAAAGCCAGCAGGCAGATGGAGGATGATTATAGATCTGAGGTATCTAAACCGTTTCATCAGAAAAAAACGGTTCCGCATGGAAACCATAAGCTCAGTTTCTTCTTTTCTTCTCCAGGGCGACGTTTTTGTCACCCTAGATCTGAAGGACGCTTATTTGCACGTGCCAATTTACCCTCCGCACAGGAAGTTCCTAAGGATTGCGGTTATAGTTTCCGGCCACAGGAAGCATTATCAGTTCTCGGCCCTCCCTTTCGGGATCTCCTCGGCTCCCCCACACCTTTACCAAGGTGGTAGCTCCCATAGTAGCCGCCCTCAGGCTTCAGGGAACTCTTTGTGGTCCCTTATTTAGACGACTGGCTGATAAAAGCCCAGTCAGTGTCTGTTCTGCTCCAGCATTTACAGATTGCCATATCCCTGCTTCAAAGCCTGGGATGGCTCATAAATTGGGAGAAGTTAGAAGTCGTCCCCTCAACCAAAAGGAAGTTTCTTGGTTACTTCCTAGATTCAGACCGGCTGGAAATCTCCTTGGCGACTGCAAGGAAAGAGAAATTAATTACAGCGGTTCGGCAACTTTTCAGGAGGCCGAGAGCGTCCATCAGAACTTTGATGAAAATCCTAGGTCTGATGTCATCTTCCATCATGGCGGTTCCTTGGGCCTTATGGCATCTACGTCCTCTTTAGATGGAAATCCTAGGAATTTGGGATCGCTCTTTGCCCGGTCTCAACAGGAGGATTCGACTCTCCCCCAGGACCCGTCTTTCTCTCAGATGGTGGTTGCACCTCAAGGACGGAAGGTCCACGGTCCAACCTCGTTGGACCCTGTTGACTACAGATGCATCCCTTACGGGATTGGGAGCCCATCTGGACGGAAACTCCATAAAGGGAGTCTGGAGCGCTCCAGAAGGAAGGATGTCGTCCAACTGGAAGGAGCTCAGAGCTGTGTACCGTGCCTTACTCCATTTCTCTCCTCTTCTCAAGGGAAGAGCAGTCAGGATTCGCTCGGACAACATGACGACGGTATTATATGTGAACAGACAGGGAGGCACCAGATCATCATCCCTCCTCAGGGAGGCAGATCTGATTTTTTCCTGGGCAGAGAAAAATCTGACCCATCTATCCGCGGTTCACATCAAGGGCTCCCTGAACTCAGTAGCGGATCGGTTGAGTTGGGGTCGTGCCGTATCAGGAGAATGGTCACTCAATCCAGAAGTGTTTCATCAGATTACCCTGAAATACGGTCTACCGGAGATAGACCTCATGGCAACCCGACTCAATGCCAAGGTGGAGACGTTCTGTTCCCTGTACCAGGAGGACAATCCCTTGGCAGTGGATGCCCTGTCCATCCCTATGATACCCAGAGTATTGATGAAAATAAGACAGGACCAAGCCTCTGTAATAGCCATCATTCCATTCTGGCCAAAAAGAGCTTGGTTTTCCCAGCTCATGGTGATGAGTCGAGGGATATATTGGAGGCTTACCCCCACCCAGAACCTGGTTTCCCAAGGATCACTGAAGTGCCAGGATCTGAGGAGATTCAACCTGACAGCCTGGAGGTTGACCAGTCCCTACAAATGTATAGAGGACTGTCAGAAGCCGTCCTGAAGACGCTTTCCTGTGCTAGAGCTGAATCCACCAAAAGGAATTACCAGAGGACGGCTAAGATTTTTTTGGAGTGGTGCTCCAAAAGAGGCGTTGATATTTCTAATCCTTTGACTTCTGATGTTTTGGATTTTCTTCAGGATGGCTTGGACAGGGGCCTTGCCCCTGCTACTTTAAAGGTACAGGTATCGGCTTTATCCGCCCACTTAAACAGACGGTTGTCCCAAGATTCCCTGGTTGCAAGATTCCTTAAAGGAGCGGCGAGGCTGAAACCTGTGGTATCTTCTCCTATTCCCCAATGGGACCTTGCGATGGTCCTTTCAGGCCTTTGTGGTCCTCCTTTTGAACCTCTGGAAGCTACGGAGCTAAAATTTTTAGCCTTTAAAACTACTTTTTTGTTAGCCATCACATCTGCCAAAAGGGTAGGAGAGCTACAGGCGCTCTCCTCCAAAGAACCTTATATTGGTTTTTTTTTCGGATAAGGTCCACCTTAGGTTTTTGCCTGGCTTTATCCCTAAGGTTCCTTCACGTAATAACTATAATCAATTGATTTCTTTGCCTGTTTTCCTTCCGGATCCGTCCTCAGAAGAGGAGTTTAAACTTCATACTTTGGATGTGGTGAGGTGTCTGCGAATTTACTTATCGCGGACACAATCTTTCAGGAGAGCTGAAAATCTCCTAATCAATATGTATGGTAAAGACAGAGGTCTTAAAGCTTCCAGACCCTCCTTGTCCAGATGGATTAAGGAGGCAATCAAAATTTCTTTCATTGCTCAAGGGTTGCTTCCTCCAGTTTTTTGTACAGCCCATTCGACCAGGGCTGTGTCGACTTCTTGGGCTGAGAATCGCTCGCTTCCACTGGATCAAATTTGTGCGGCTGCTTCTTGGTCATCCCAGCTGAATTTCGTAAAACACTATCGTTTGGATGTCCGCAGTTCCAAGGCGACTGCCTTTGGCCAGACAGTTCTTGAGGTTGTAAGGCGAGGAAACCCTCCCTAGGGGAATTACTTGCTATATCCCCATATTGTGCTGCTGTAGGACGTAAGGGAATCGTTGATTATATTGTTAATCTGTTTTCCCTTAGTCCTAACAGCAGCACAAGGCTTCCCTCCCTAAAATCTTGTTTCTTTTACTTTATAATTTACACAGGTGAGGGAGGTCTCTCATGCCCTCTTATAGGGCAGGTTAGTAAGCACATTTTTGTGCTAATTAAAAGTTCCACCTGTCCTAAACAACACACAGGGGATAAATACCCCATATTGTGCTGCTGTTAGGACTAAGGGAAAACAGATTAACAATATAATCAATGAAAGGAGTTGTATAGGAGGAAATTATATTCTTCCCATACTCCAAATCATACTCATAGGGAACTTAGATTGTGACTCCTATATGGAACATAATTGACAATGTGTGTAATGTGCTGCGGAATATGTTGGTGCTATACAAGTAAGAGAAATAAACACAGCTGTAGGCAGCACCAAATTCACAGTTAGCTTGTTTGCGCAGTTGCCTGCCTACCTACCATCATTTATCTTGTGTTGCCATGCTGCGAGCAATACAGTATTAAGCAGATATATCCCTACACAATTCCATCTCTAGTTTATACATTATTTGCAAATTCTATTGCTGGTAGTAATTGTTGATCGGTGTCTTATAAAGGTAAGTAAAAAATGATTATGATGTGACTTATATGAAATAATCTATTAATTAACAAATGCGTAAAAAATAAGAACAAAAAACAAAACAAAGAGACCATGCATCTGGTCAGTCATGAGTTGGCAGCCCGCAGCAGTAATGTGGCCAGTATCTAGAAAATTGGCAGTAAAATCATTTACATGCTCTCCCACTTCTGTGCCATCTGTGGTACACTGACTTCACTGAAGGTGCAGCTTCCTATAAAGATTGTACTGTTCTGATAAACATGAGTCATTGTACGCTACGCCAGGCTGCTGTATCAGACAAAGCCATACATAATGTGTCATAATAATATGTCTGCTGAAAAAATAACTACAAAACATTTCATGGGACCAATTGTCACAGCAGAAAAGAACTGCATGCAAGGTGCTCTGTGATGAGTATCATTGTGTCACGATGGCGATCTGCATGGCAGATCTGGGACCATGTTGAATCTGCATGGTCTTCTACTGGGTACTCTGATTTCCCCCATAATCCATGAATATACTTAGGTCAAAGAGAGTCTACCACCTCCCGTAAGCATATTCAATTCTTACCACCATGTTGCAGAATACATTCTACTGATAAACAACATACCTTTGTGATATTTGTCACTTTTGTAGTTTGGGAGAAAAACAACTTTGAAGTATTATGCAAATGAAGAAGTTGGTGCACGGTGGACGGGCCTTCAGCTTCTAGAGCAATGCTGTTACCTATGTGCTGCATCCTTTGCTACTACTTAATAGATTAGGAAACAAGGAGGCTATAGCATTGTTTTAAATCGGCTGGGGGAGTTGGAAAGAAAAAAAAAAAAAAAAAAATCAGACTCACCTTTTCCGATGCCTCCCAGCGCGGTCCGGTCCTGCCAGTCTGTTGTTGTCTTTCAGCGGAAGTCCCTGCCACATGTGACCGCTGAGGACACATGACGTCACCACCTGTGAAGATCCGGACCCCTTCCTGAGGCCAGTGAGGCTCCTGATTAGCCTCAGTGGTCACGTGACCACTGGGGGGACACCGGAGCACTGGAGTATGATTTTTATTTTTATTTTTTTTATTTGTTTCACCTCCCCCTATTTAAAAAATAATAATTTTGCCCGGTCAACCTCTTTAATACTATGTTGACATCATACCAATTGGTCAGCCCTCTCTAAAAAACAAGCCATTCTGCTGCTAGGGAAATATAATATTACACAGTGTTTATTCAAACTTTTGAGACCTAACGTTTTAAAGGGAATGAATCTTTAACTAATCACAATCTCCTAAAATCTTGACATATAGCAGTTTTCACCGTTGCCATTAGAGCAGACACAATAAGCTGACCTTCTTTCTGTGCCTCACTTGATAGTTTTGCTGTGTACCCTGGAAGAGGATGAGCAGAGCTCTGTCATTTCCATCATCACCACTACATTCACAATGGGAGTAACTTTCCCCCGTTCTCAGGATTGGCGGAGGTCTCAGCGGTCAGACCCCAAACGATCAGAGATTTATCCTACCTCCTAAAGATAGAGAATAAATAATTTTAGTGGCATAACACCTTTCATAAGTTTGTCTTATTGACTTCTATGGGAGACTGTTGTGGGCATATTCTGTGAACTCTGCAGAGGACACTGTGCAGAGAGGGGAAAAAGGGGAGCTGTGACCATGACCATCACCTATTGTGTGTTTTTTAACTTTAGATGAAGCCTTTCCTTGTAGTGCTGCATGGCATGATAATGAGATGACTGCTGAGAAGTGATCTCTACAGAACAGGAAGTGTCATCCTATTATTTATGAGGTTTAGTGGCTAGAGTGAAAACTGCAAAATTTCAAGTTATGTTTTCTTAGTATAGATAGTTATGTAGAAAATAAAAAACACAAATAAATCTTTAAAAATATTTTTAACAAAAACTTTTCAACAAACGGGTCACTTTCCAATTACATTTTTTTTAATCATCACTGCTCCATTAATTGCATGGTATACGCATATGACAAGTAAAGGTGATGTACCATAAGCCACGCCCACCCGAGACAAATTGCTCAATGCTATTGCAGGTATAGCTTTATTTTTACATGAAACAGCATGAAGCTTTTGGCCAGGTGGGTGGGCAGGGCTTCAAATGCAGGGCTGGATGTACATTGTGCATTCACATTTTTTTATTGTACAAAATGCAAAGAGTTGACCATATTTTAGATCAGACCATAGATAGTCAATATAGAATGTGATGATTATTTTTATTGCTACAGTGTGACTAAAAGTATACTATTCATTGCAAATTGTATTTGCATGAATAAATATTATATCATCAGGAAATTATAATATCTCTATATTTACCAAGAGATATGCTTGATCATGGTTTGCATAAGACCAGAAAAAAATAAAATACAGAACTTAATTATAATTTTGTGTCCCACTGATCAGCCTTATTATAGTCTCTTATATAAAATACAGCGCACACTTGACCTTTAATAATTACAAATATATTTACCCATTTGTTTGGATAAAAAGAAAGGTTTAAAGATTTTTCTTTATTTGGCTCTGTTCTCTTTTCTTCTAGTTAAATGAATCTACGGGATTCAGGAACAGGAGTCATGTAGTCCTTTTGATATGTGAAGTCAACTACAGGCTTGAAACGCTTGATGCTAGTTAATCCTATTGTACGCCATCTGTTCAAGAAAGAATAGTTTCAGAATTACAAGGAGTGTGCCAAAACATGTTTACTGGAACTTACTGCATGTATATTTAAAGGGGATTTCTACAGCTACCGATTTTAGATCAGACCATAGATAGTCAATATAGAATGTGATGATTATTTTTATTGCTACAGTGTGACTAAAAGTATACTATTCATTGCAAATTGTATTTGCATGAATAAATATTATATCATCAGGAAATTATAATATCTCTATATTTACCAAGAGATATGCTTGATCATGGTTTGCATAAGACCAGAAAAAAAGAAAAAAGGATCTGATTTTTGCCCATGGACTATATCTTGTATTGTAGGTGGGCCCCTTTTAAGTAAAAAAAGCAATATATAACTTAAAAAAAGGTTGTATTGTTTGTGGGCAGATAAAAACTAGCTATTTTTTATTCCCCCCTAAGGCCAGGGCCACTGTATTTTACAGTACCTGCAAAGTGGATGGGATTCTGGCTAATCCCATCCACACATTGCAAAAAAATATCTGCGATTTCAAAAACCGTTGTGTCTTTGTAAATCGCAGCATGTCAATTATACCTACGGAAATGCTGGCAGTTTCCATATAGGTATAATAGGGACAGAAAGTTCACTAGAGAAAAACTCAGCGGACTTTCTGTGAAAAGTGCTGCTGAAAAAAACTGCAATGCATTTCCACCATGGTCTTCTCCGCAGGGCCTTAATCTTAAAGGGCTTTTCCCATTTCCCTGTTTCAGCAGCTTTGCCTGCTGTCCTTTGTTCTCACTTACTGTATTCTTCATTATTATTATTATTATTATTATTACTATTATTATTATTAAAGCCACCTCCCCTTAGCTTGCTGAACAGAATATTATGAAGTATCACAATATAGACTTTGTCTTTACCATGAGAGATTATTATGATTACTAGAAATCTAATATAAATGCAGAACAAATAATATGCACAGTAAATGTATATTACATTACACAGGTTTGTATAGAACACTTACCATGCTTCTATAGAGAACAGAGAGTTATCTTTGTGCTTACATAGAGAGATAACAGACGCAGGATTTATCTGCAAACTGCAATTAGCTGAACTGATTTTCCTGCAGGCAAAGCTGTAAATAAAAGTGAGAGCATGTAACCATGACTAGAAAGTTGGAATTTCTGGCCCAGCCAGCATTAGAAGGAACCTGACTGGAATAAGGGGACAATTAAAAGGCAATTACTTTATTTTATACAATTTCCTGTTTTTATCAATTTTTAAAATAAGACAGAGACAATCCCTTTAAGGGGCTTGTCCCACAGTGGACATTTATCATATATTCAAAATTCTCCTTAAGGTGATCGTGCATTAAGGAGAAACTGGGGAGGCTCAAAACCCCTCTTGTAGAGATTGTTGTGAGTTCAGTCATGAGCCCTAGAAATCAGACATTACCTATCTTGTGGACAACGTCTTTAAAAGGAATGTATCACCAAATATTGTATTTATTTATTACAACTAGATAAAAATATCACTTTTTTTCTAATCTGTTTTTATTTTCTGATTGTAAATTTTTCATTCTATTTTCTTACATGGTTATGGGGTCTGCCAGTATCAGACAGAAGGGCCTAGAGAAACCAGAGAAACTTGTTCTGGAGGCCCCCCAACAGCTTCCTGCTAATGGACTACAGCATGGCTCCTTCACTGAGATCTTGCATATGTGCTGACTATCCGGCATTACTGAGTATTTTCCCAGTATTGTCATCCCCTATAGCAGGGGTCCCCAACCACCGGTCCGCGGACCGGCCCGTTGGGGGTCTTTTGCCGGTCCGCGGGTCGGCAATCTGGCCAGTTTTGTGGCTCCTAGCTCTATAATAAACATGATTCCTCTATGCTCTCTATAGTACACCAAACAGCACTGTACACCAGGGTGTGCTGACGGGACCTCGGTGTACAGCGCTGTAGACCAGGTCCCCGCCATTAGCTACGTAGGTAATAGCAGGGACCTGGTCTACAGCCCTGTAAACCGAAGTCCTGCCAGCAGGCCCCGGTGTACAGCCTTGTTTTCTGTATAACCCCGCCCCCATATGACCAAAGCTCCACCCCTTAACTGCATGCCCTACCCCTGCCCCCCCCGCCGGACCTCTGTCATTGCCAACAAAGGATATATAACAAAGTATTGAGATGAACTTTTGTTATTGACCAAATACTTATTTTCCACCATAATTTGCAAATAAATTCTTTAAAAAATCAGACAATGTGATTTTCTGGATTTGTTTTCTCATTTTGTTTTCTCATTTGCCAATTACAGGCCTCTCATCTTTTTAAGTGGGAGAACTTGCACAATTGGTGGCTGAATAAATACTTTTTTACCCACTGTACTTCCCTGTAGCCCCCCCAGTATAATACTCCACAGTGGCCCACCACAGTATAATGCTCCATTGGCCCCACACAGTATAATAGGATCCTCACAGTGCCCCCCAGTATAATGCCCCACACAGTATAATAGGCTTCCCCCAGTGAATAGGCTGCCCAGAGTCCCCCCCCCCAGTATAATATTCCATAGTGGTACCACACGGTATAATATGCTCCCAAGAGCTTTGAGATGCTTCAGACGAACCCCTTGAAATTCGTTTCAATGAATATTCGTAAGGTTTGGCCCTCTGGTTCTTTCTAGGGTTATTATTATACTCTAGGGTATCCTCAGACCCCAGAGTATAATAAGTAGGGCCCAAGAGAGGTGAGTGAAAAATAACAGTTATACTCACCTTGCCTTACCTCTCCTGTGCATTGTCGGTCGGCTGTCTCTGCTGGATTCCTCTTCATGTTTGCGGCTGACATCACACGTCACTGCAGTCACGTGGGACACGCTAGTGTTATGATACCAGCGCACCCATCGTAATTGCTGAGGACCAATATGAGTCCCCAGCGGTGATGTCCAGGATGTGTGATATCAGCCACAGGCTAGAAATGGCCAGTAGATGAAGCCAAACCGGGATGCCCAGGAGAGGTGCGTAGAAATGTTTTTTTTTTTTAATTTTTACTCACCTCACCTGGGCAGGCTTCTATTGGAAAGGATGTCATGTGCCACCGGGCCCCTTTCCATTAGCGATGTGGCCGGGCATGACGCTGAGAGATGCCATCTTCCCTTCTGCTCTGCTAATGATATACTTTACAGCATAGTGATGCCCATAGGAAGAAATGGAGTCACTCCATTAAGGTCTAATGGAGATTTCTCTAGGCATGCCCTTTGCAGGGAGGGGAAGTAGATATGCTGTGACATCATCTATTGTCAGCAGTGGATGTAATGATGCATGTTATTGTTATCAATAGAGGTGTCATGGAAAATAGAAAAAAAAAATAATCAAAAAATTATTTAAAAATATGTTTAACATTAAAACTTGGTTTAGAAAACATTATTTTCTGGTGATACTTTCCCTATAACTACACCTTAGTTCATAGCACCTTAATAATAAGAATTAGTTTAATTTTTTTTATACTGTATATAAACCAGAAACTTTGATATTTGATTTTATCATAAAGCTGATATACAAGTCTGATATACAGGTTTGTTACTAAGACCACAAACTGTTATTATTATAACAGACGTGACTGATATAAAACATAACATTGTTATAAAAAGCTCTCCAGGACAAGAGGGGGCGACTGCATTATTTGAACATTTTGTAATATAATTTTGATGATTTATCTATGTTAATTGCAGTAGGTGGCATGGAAATGTCACATTTGGGAATTAGCCCTATAGTTAGTGGAAACCAGAAGCTACTAGCACATACAAATGATCAAAAGTGGCACTTATCACTTCCCAATAACAAGCAGAGTGCCATCAGCAGACATCTGAGAGGTGATAAAATCTGCACTGGAAATGAGGACAGTTTTCTCGTTCATCACTTCTGTTATACAACTCTGCACTTGTCTAATTAAGAGCTTGGTCTGAACAATGTGACATTGTACGTTCCCACAAGACAAGCTTGATATCTGATGGTCTGCTTATTACATCATTTTAAATCACCGTAACTAGCCATTAAAAATAATTAACAATGGTAATATACATGGAAATATGAGATATGTAATGTTTATGCAATTTTTTCTGTTAAATGGGTAGTTCAGAGAATATAAAATGAGTGACTTCTTCTGGCAACTTTTTGAAGCTATACCTGGGACTTTTGGACAGATTCTGACACCTGTTCCCCAGGTTGCTTCGGCCCGCTCTCTTCTCCTATAGTAAATCTTGCCCCCATAGCCTGTAAAAATGAGAGCATAAGAGGCGGTGGGAGCTGGGGATAGGGCCTCGTTCTGATCACATGGCTCGGGATAGGAACCAGCCTGGCTCAAAAACTCACCGGAAGAAGTTGGTTAATTTATATTCCCCAGACAACCCCTTCAGAGGGGTTTTCCAGGACTAACTTATTGATGACCTATCCATAGAATAGGTTAGCATTAATATGTGATTGTGGGGGTTTCACACCCAGGACCCGCACAGATCAGCTGGTCGAAGAAGCCATAATGTTCGCGTGAGCACTTGGCTTGTTCATTGAATAACAATTCACTTAAATGGGACGGAGCTGCTACTGTACCATGTGACTGATGAGCATGACATCATCAGCACAGTGAAGAAGCTGCAGCGTTTGTAAGCACTGTAGTTTATTCAATCAGCTGATCAGTGGTCCTGAATGTCAGACACCTACTGATCACATATTGATGACCTATGCGAAAAATAAATAATCAGTAGGTAAACTGAACAATTGAAAGGAGACTCTAGTACCCTGTTGGGCCGCCCCTAGCCTAGATACAAGATTAAATGGAGACATACAGGTTCCACATGGTATCCTATAACACATTTGGTCACAGATGTTACAGCTTGGCCTGTAGACTTATAGGGTGCTGAAAGACTACATGTTGCCACAGGTTGTCCTACACATATCGCTGAGTGTCCCTCGTATCGCTACTAGGGGTGACCAACTGTCATATGAGATGGCTCCCCAAATCATCACACCAGCAGATTAGGAAGTGTGTCTCTCCAAAGGAAAGGCAAGATTGACGCCCTCACCACGAGTCCTCCACACTCGAACACAACGGTTATCAGATTCCAAACCAAACCTGGATTTGTCGCTTAAGACATTACAATTCCTGTCCATAGTAGTCCAGGTTCCTCACTCACGAGACCACTGCAAATGAAGGAGATGGTGGCTGGCTGTGAATGGGAAGACAAATAATGGATGCTGTGACACCTATAAACTTTTACATATCTGCCTGAGTCATATCTGAGTGTGTTATTTTTTTTGTAAATGAGTGTATATAAAGGGGCTTTCCTATCTTATACATTGATGACATATTCACAAAATTTGCCATAATGGTATGATAGGTGCAAGTCCAGCCTTGCCAAGTCTGTGCAGTAGATGCTTCCATAGGCTTTACATGACAGTACTGCCAACGAGACCCTGTTCTTCCACATCTCAGGGTTTTCCATATCTGGGATATTTAAGGTACATCAACAGGATATTCCAGTTATGTCTCATAATGGATGTGAGGTCCTACTTCCTGATGTGGCTCCTACTCTGGTCCTATTCCAGTCTTGCAATGCATCGCTCTCCATCCACTTCTATGGGATTTCAGAGAATACATACTAATTTAGTTACAGCTTGCCTACTTCACTTACCCATTTTTCAGTGATTTTTTTATTTTATAGTGTACATTGTACAGTAGTGGAGAAAGAAAAATTCTAAGGTGGCATAAATATGAGAAACTGTGAAAAGATAGAAAATGCTATTCAACCAATTATTGTCTTGGGCGGGTCACTGCTGTGCTAATGACCAAAGTCCAAATGGGGATTCGGTTAATGTTAGAATGGGAGCAAAAGGAGATCAGAAGCAAATAAATACTGTATTTGTAGTAGATCTAGGCATATTAATTACTGGGAAAAATTGTTGCCATTGACTATAGAACAATCAAAATAAAGTAAATCATTGGATTGATGCTTCAATCTTGTCTTTGGGGTTTGATAGCAATAAGGGTCTGGTCAAAACAAGAGATGGAATTTAATAAGGAGAGAACAATTGTTCCTTACACAGCATTTCTGCAGTAGGCTCTATTTTTGTATATGTTAATATATAATGTGCTTACGTTGTAAAATTCACATTGTTCTTTGCAGGTGCTAAATTGAACGTATGTGGAAGCAGACAACTATTATACATAATTTAAGGTGTATAATTCCACTGAGAACAGATGATTTATTTTGTTCTGTCATTTTATTTTCAGACCAAAAGAACGTTATCATTTTGTAGTGGAAAGCTGAATAAAAATAAAAAGGACCAAGCTTACAAAGCAAACATGTTTAATAAAATTTACAAAATTGCAAAAATGTAATTTATAGTAGGAAAAAACTGAAAAGGATGAAATGTTGGATTTCATTTATAGCCATGAACAGGTGACTTGTAAATGCATAAGCAATAACTCTGGACAACAAAAGATTTTGCTTCCTGAACACTTGAGTGTTTCTTATGTAATTTGAGCTGCTGATCATGAAAATCACCTCAAAATTTTCCTCTCACGTACCGTTTTTCAGAAATCTTCTGTTTTAGCAATTTTTTTCATATTTTCAGGCTGTTCAAGTATTATCCACAATATATATGCTGTGCTGTTATGTAACTTATAGGCAAGCAAAGGCATGAATTCCTTGCAGTTCATTGAAGTTGCAAAATGTCAGAGGAATAGTTACAGACTAGGTACACCTACACATGTCTAGACATGTCTGGTCGCTGCCTGCAGAGGCTATAATATCTGCTTGCAAAGATTCTACAACTTATTTCAAATCTAAGCAGCTATAAACTACTACAGTACAATTTGATATAGCTAAAATGTCTCGTTAGTGTTGGAACAGTCACAATACCTTCTGTTACATTTGTGGTGAGTACACGCTTAAACCTCAAAGACGCACAATGACAGCTCTCATCATGAAAGCCTATGAGCTGTACTTTGGAAGCAAGATTGGTGATCAAGACAAATCCTGGGCTCCTCACATTGGCTGTGCAAGATGTGCTATTGATCTTAGATGTTGGCCGAGAGATTCTTGCAGGTCAATGCCATTTGCTGTCCCACTGATATGGCAGGAACCGAAAGATTATGTGACCGACTGTTACTTCTTTCTAACCAATGTCTCTGGTTTCTCTGCTAAGAATAAAAAATGCATTGAATATCCCAAGCTGCCTTCAGCTATGAGACCAGTGCCACATGATGACACTCTTCCACTACCAAAGTCACCAGAGACATGGAGCCTAGAGGAGGCAGCCGATGAAGATGTTGCAGTCCATAGGTCAGAGATAGGGAACAACGCTGATTCAGACTTTGAGTCACGTACAGTACAGACCAAAAGTTTGGACACACCTTCTCATTCCAAGAGTTTTCTGTATTTTCATGACTATAAAAATTATAGATTCACACTGAAGGCATCAAAACTATGAATTAACACATGTGGAATTATATACTTACCAAAAAAGTGTGACAACTGAAAATATGTCTTATATTCTAGGTTCTTCAAAGTAGCCACCTTTTGCTTTGATTACTGCTTTGCACACTCTTGGCATTCTCTTGATGAGCTTCAAGAGGTAGTCACCTGAAATGGTTTTCACTTCACAGGTGTGCCCTGTCAGGTTTAATAAGTGGGATTTCTTGCCTTATAAATGGGGTTGGGACCATCAGTTGTGTTGTTCAGAAGTCAGGTGGATACACAGCTGATAGTCCTACTGAATGGAGTGTTAGAATTTGTATTATGGCAAGAAAAAAGCAGCTGAGTAAAGAAAAACAAGTGGCCATCATTACTTTAAGAAATGAAGGTCAGTCAGTCCGAAAAATTGGGAAAACTTTGAAAGTGTCCCCAAGTGCAGTGGCCAAAACCATCAAGCACTACAAAAACTGGCTCACATGAGGACCGCCCCAGGAAAGGAAGACCAAGAGTCACCTCTGCTGCGGAGGATAAGTTCATCCGAGTCACCAGCCTCAGAAATCGCAGGTTAACAGCAGCTCAGATTAGAGACCAGGTCAATGCCACACAGAGTTCTAGCAGCAGACAAATCTCTACAACAACTGTTAAGAGGAGACTGTGTGCAGCAGGCCTTCATGGTAAAATAGCTGCTAGGAAACCACTACTAAGGACAGGCAACAAGCAGAAGAAGAACACAAGGAATGGACATTAGACCTGTGGAAATCTGTGCTTTGGTCTGATGAGTCCAAATTTGAGATCTTTGGTTCCAACCACCGTGTCTTTGTGCGACACAGAAAAGGTGAAGGAATGGACTCTACATGCCTGGTTCCCACTGTGAAGCATGGAGGAGGAGGTGTGATGGTGTGGGGGAACTTTGCTGGGGACACTGTTGGGGATTTATTCTGAACCAGCATGGTTACCACAGCATCTTGCAGCGGCATGCTATTCCATCTGGTTTGCGTTTAGTTGGACCAACAGGACAATGACCCCAAACACACCTCCAGACTGTGTAAGGGCTATTTGACCAAGAAGGAGAGTGATGGGGTGCTACGCCAGATGACCTGGCCTCCACAGAGTGAAGGCAAAAGGGCCAACAAGTGCTAAGCATCTCTGGGAACTCCTTCAAGACTGTTGGAAGACCATTTCAGGTGACTACCTCTTGAAGCTCATCAAGAGAATGCCGAGTGTGCAAAGCAGTAATCAAAGCAAAAGGTGACTACTTTGAAGCACCTAGAATATAAGACATATTTTCAGTTGTTTCACACTTTTTTGGTAAGTATATAATTCCACATGTGGTAATTCATAGTTTTGATGCCTTCAGTGTGAATCTACAATTTTTAGAGTCTTGAAAATACAGAAAACTCTTGGAATGAGAAGGTGTGTCCAAACTTTTGGTCTGTACTGTATGTCTGGTGAGCCTCATCTTATAACACAGCCAAAACTGAATGACTTGGTCCAGAACTTACGTTTGTCAAAAGCAATTGCAGAGTTACTTGCTTCAAGACTTCAAGGATGGCATTTGCTGTCACCTGGTACAAAAGTTTCTGTCTTTCGAAGCCACCAAGATGACAACACAGTTTTTTGAACAGGTTGACAACCTGTGTTTCTGCACAGACATTGATGGGTTGTTCACAGCTTTGGGTTGTGTGCATGAGCCGAATCAGTGGCGTCTCTTTATTGACTCAGTGTTAAGTCTCAAGGCTGTCTTGTTACACAATGGTAATGTTCATCCTTCCATACCTGTTGGCTATGCTGGACACATGAAAGAAACATACGAGAACATGGAACAGTTGTTGAAACACATCAGGTACAGCAACTACAACTGGAACATCTGTGGAGATTTAAAAGTTGTGGCACTGCTGCTTGGATTGCAGCTCGGATATAACAAGTACTGCTGTTTCATTTGCAAATGGGACAGCCATGCTAAGCAGTCACATTATAGTAGAAGGAGGTGGCCAAACCGTAACCAGTTGACTCCTGGACAGAAAAATGTTGCACTTGTGGACCCAGCAATGATATTTCTGCGTCCATTTCACATAAAACTTGGGCTGATGAGAATTGTTGTGAAAGCAATGAACAAGGAAGCAGAAGGTTTTCATTATTTGAGACAAATGTTCCCTGGAATAACCAATGCCAAGATTAAGTTAGGCATTTTTGTTGGTCCACAAATCTGCCACATCATGAATGACAAGAACTTCTAAGAGCTGCTGGTGGGGCCTGAGAAAATTGCTTGGAAATCTTTCAAGGATGTTTCAGAGAATTTCCTTGGCAACTATCGAGCACCAAACTACATCAAACTCGTTGACAACCTTCTTGACGCTTACAAAGCGATGAAGTGCAACATGTCATTGAAAATTCATTTTCTCCTCTCAATTGGATTTTTTCCTGCAAATCTCGGTGCAGTCAGTGACGAACATGACGAATGGTTTCACCAGGATATTGTCATGATCAATGCTACCTGACTATTGCTGGACATTAATACGAGATGCACCAGACATTGGCTACAAAAGAAAAATCAGCAGCAAAACACTTTTCGTTCATTTCAGCTAATACTGCTGGTAACATTTACATGCTTCCTAATCACTAACACTTAACCTCATGTTTTTCAAAATTTCTACCTGATACTGACTATCCGAAACTATATTTCTGCATAGCTTGAATGGGTTTCTCATAATCACCTGAAATATTCAAGGAAGCAAAACTTTTGTAAAAATTTGTCGTCCAGTGTAATCTAATAACATAAAGAGATGTGGCACTATATGATAGATTTAGGGATCCTTGGGGTCTTCTTCTGGCATGACCCCCGAGAAAGTGCCAGATGCCGTGAGAATGCCCAGAAGAGGTGAAGGAAGGTGAGTATTACTGTTTATTCTGTTTCCACACCTCCACTGTGCCTCCATTTATTATACTCTGGGGTATGAACAGACCCCAGAGTATAATAGTTTCACTTCTGGTTCTTGTGTGACAAACCCCCAAAGTTTCAGTTTCGGGTAGAACCTGAAACTTTTGGGAAATTCGGTGGCAGCGGTGGTAGTTGTGGCAACATGTGTGGCAATGCAGCAGGTCATAATATGATGGACCAGGCTGCAGGACCTGTCTGGCTGAATGCTGGCAGTGGTAGTACCTGTAGCAACATGTCTGGCAGAGTGGCAGGACTTGTCTGGCTGAGAAGGGGCATTGGTGGTAGCTGTGACAACATGTGTGACAGTGTAGCAGGACATAATATGATGGACCAGGCTGCAGGACATGTCTGGCTGAAAGGTGGCAGTGATAGTAGCTGTAGCAACATGTCTGGCAAAGAGGCAGGACTTGTCTGGCTGAGAAGGGGCATTGGTGGTAGCTGTGACAACATGTGTGACAGTGTAGCAGGACATAATATGATAGATTGGGCTGCATTTTTTTCAGATTAACACTCAATCCCACTGTTTATTGGGTGAGCAGAAAAAAACAAACAACAAGAGTTTTTTTTTAGATTAGCACAGGCTGTTAGACTGTAAATTGGGTGAACAAAAAAATGCTTAAATAGCAGAATTTTTTTAGATTTACACAGGCTGAATCAACACTTTGCTGTTAGAACGGCAGTTTGTATATATTTAAAGTAAACAAAAAATTAACTCTTGCCCATAAAAATACTTAACAAAAAATTTTTCACTAGCAGGACTGACTGTCAGTAAAAAGTATGTTTAAACACTCTTTGTACAGCAGCACAGGTATGCTCCCTTACTCCTATTTACCGGTATGATTTCTATCACTAATCTGCCTGTAATTGCTTAAACCTGACTAAATTCTTTTATTCCTAACTATTGCTTGAAATTGTAACATTTTGAGAACTGAGTGCTCTGTATGATGCAGTGAGATGGATCACCGATCCTTCCCCCCATCCACCATTACTGTAATGACTCATGCTCAAGCCCATAGCACCTTATATAGTGTATATGACATCAGCACTGTAAGGTGTCCATCAACCACTGTCTATTGGCTAAGAGGCTGTCAGCTGATGTCAAGTAGTGCTAAAATGTCTTGCTAATTTACACGTGGTTGCAGCCATTTTAGTTAGTCCAACACAAATCAGCTTTTGTTTGGTTTCGTTACAAAATGGAACAATTTGCAATATTCAGGTCCAACATGGTTTGTTATGAATCGATTCGTCCATCACTAGTAGGGTCCTGCACCTCACCAGCCAGTATGCCACCTCACAGTTTGAGAAGCACTGGTTTAGACTATGCTACTTAGGGCTGAACTCATAACATGGTTCTGGTAGTCCCCAATTAAACCAGAATTGGCTAATGTATTACTTGTTCTGGTCTCTCAGTGGGTGACCTGGAGTATGGCAATTGTAAAAACCATCTCAAGGGAATCTCAAGTGCATAGTGGTCAATAGGGACACAGCCATGACAATGTAATCAACAAAAGCATAACATTTAAATAAATGTAAAAAAAAAAAAGAAATGTATGAATAAAAACAGAATAAGGAGTTAACTTTCCCAAGACAAAACTTTGGAATGATTAGGCAAGGAAGAATCCATGTTCTAGATGTAGACAGCAAGCACAGGGTTTATTAGGAGACGTTTGCTGCTTAATTTTAACTGTTTTGTTTCAATAATTAGAATAATTTTCAATTCACGTGTAAGGACAGAATGTTAGGAGAGTAAGTTGTGCCCCACAGGCAGACTGTAAAATCTATTGATCTGTACTAACTAAAAATGTACCGAGCTACAGGAACAGTTGTCTGTGTATCTGCTTTATCCTACTCCAGATATCTCTAGGACTCGGTTTATGTTGTATTTATTATAACAGAATTTGCGTGATTAGATAGAAAGGTGTACCCTTCTCCAGTAAGTGATTCTTAATATTGGGATGCTCATCAGGGAAGGATCACACATGCACAAAAGCATGACATGATGAAGATTTTTCTCATTACTGCAAACATTGCTCTCGCTGTTCATCTTTTTCTTAGTTTATAGCTAATTAAATACTGTTATCAGTCACATACAAATTACAAAAAACTCCAGGCATAATGAAGTTATATACTAGCTATACTAACACTAGTACGGTTGGTGTTCTTTTGTGTTACAGATGAGTTTTTACTGCATAAGACTTGATCATTAAAAATTCATTTTAAAAAGTGTATATTATTAAAAAAGGGTGTTTTTTTGGGGTTTTTTTTTTTTTTACCATTGGCTACTGTCCATTTATCTATAGCAAATGTCACTTTAACATTACTAAGGCTGTGTTTACATAGAATCTAACCTAATGCTAGCCTGCTGTTGCTTGTTGTATCTGGCTGGCTATGAAAAACTGTGGGGGAACCCACATGTTTTTTTCCAATTATTTTTTTAATTACATGGGGTCCTCTAACTTGCATTACCAGGATGGGATGGGCCACGATATTTGGACATTCCCAGCCTAATAGTAGCCTTTGGCAGTTCCAGTACCCAGCCATCATTTTAGATGGCTAGGTGTTGACTGATACCCAGCTCTTTCCCTCACCCCTTGTGGTGTTGGGTACCAGAGTAATCAATGGGGGGGGGGGGGATTGGGGGTAACGTTAGCCTTTTCACTGGCTAACCATACACTCTGCTTTAGTAATGGATGCTGTTATAGTTGTCACCAGACAGCAGTCATTACTGTGTATTAAAAAACATACAGAGAAATAAGGAATTCTTTATTGAAACAAAATTACTGTTCATGGAAGGAGTACAATATATCTGACAGAGTCCAAACAATCCAGCATAGCTTGAATGAAAGTTGTTGTTTTTTTTTTCCATCTCTGGTTTCCAATGCAAGTTTTGCACGTGTTAGGGCCAGTATTGTATCTCTGGGAACAGTAAGGGTTAGTGGTGTTTGGTGTTAGGGCCAATGTTCTTGGATATTTAGGGACAGTTTCAGGGAGAGTTAGTTAGAATATAACTGGCCAGATAACATGGATATTCTGCAAATGGTAATTGACTGAATACAAGGTCTGGCACAGCTTGTCCATGACCTGAAGCTTCTCAGGCCCATGCTGAGGTCTCTGCTTTATCTGCTCCACCAGCTCCACCATTTTATTGCTTTAGGGTGAGATATAGGTCTTTTCCCTTCCAACCTGAACCATGACAACCATGATTATGTGTGCTAGTGGCGGAAAATAAAATCCTAAACCTGTACCAGGGGAAGACTGTACAGCTGACGATTACTGCTCTGAATTCTAGCACTGGGCCACTGATACACTCAGAGAAATAAATCTTGAGTCTTCATGATGGTCCATCATCCTCCTTCCAACACTTCATTACAGAGACCTAAATTTCTTACTAAAGTAGACTTGATAGGGGCTTATGACCTAATCTGTATCTGGGAAAGTGTTGAATGGAAAACAGTATTTAATACTCATGAGAGATATTAGCAGAATCTCTTTCCAGTCAGTTTACAGTAGTACTATTTAGTCTCAACTCCAACAAAACTTAAAACAGTCCACTGAGAGGCAGGAAAAAGGAAAATAAGAGAACGTTTCTTTGCCTGTCATATTAAACTCAAGGTACCATCAGCTCTAAGGTAGGTCCTAAGCTTATTGGTTTGCATAATATTATATAACTCATCATCAACCCTTCTTTTTACAGGTTAAAAACTTCCCTCTTCATTCAGGATATCTAATGTATTCCAAGATCATTGTTGATAGTAGACAGCACTCCTCTACTTTAGAAATCAACGTCCAGAGTAGGGTTAATCCGAACAAGGTTAGAAGAGCTCTTATTTAGTTCATTAGCATGTGTATTGACCAAGGGAGTGGTTTTGTGTCACCTACCACTTCGGTCAATGCTGAAAGATTGAAGAAACATAGAAGACTTATTGAAGAAAAAGACCACTTGGTCCATCTTGGTCTGCTCTTTCAATTATCACCATTTTATCTTCGGATAGACACCTGTTTATCCCAGGCCTGCTTAAATTCACTTACTGTAGATTTCCTAATCTCCTTTAAGTTTGGAAAAAGTATAAACTACACTTTCAGGGAAATAATATTTCCTGACACTGCTTCTGATCCCATCCCCCAACTAATGTCAGGAAAAAAATATTCTGAAAATCCAGTGAAATCTGATCCTACGGGTCCCATTGAAGCATATGGGACACCTCTGCAATGCTCATAACATCTGCTATAATTAAAAGGGAGCCACGATTTTGTGCATACAGCTGATCAGCAATGGTCCCAACAGTCAGATGCCCACCAATCTCAAAGGACAGACCCTTTAAGGCAGCCAACTACTGCTTTTACACCTACATTAAATTACAACATTCATACTAACTTTGTTCTGCATAAAATTACCTTTAGATGTGCCCTCCTAACTTATTTTGGCTGATTCAGTCACAGTCCAAACTTGGTAAATGGCGAACTTATAGAGAGGAGGACAAACAAATATTATTTGCAGAGAAAAAAAAGCAGCTATAAAAGCAGAATAAAGTAAAACTTCAGATGGCCATAAATAAAAAAACAAAACAAAAAAAAAAAAAACCCTACCAAAACTTTATGGTGCGATCAAAATAGCAAATAATAAGATATAAGCAAATAGCATATGTACAGTGTCTTGCGAAAGTATTCGGCCCCCTTGAACTTTTCAACCTTTTGCCACATATCAGGCTTCAAACATAAGGATATAAAATTTTAATTTTTTTGGTGAAGAATCAACAAGTGGGACACAATTGTGAAGTGGAACGAAATTTATTGGTTATTTTAAACTTTTGTAAAAAATAAAAAACTGAAAAGTGGGGCGTGCAATATTATTCGGCCCCTTTACTTTCAGTGCTGAAAACTCACTCCAGAAGTTCAGTGAGGATCTCTGAATGATCCAATGTTGTCCTAAATGACTGATGATGATAAATATAATCCACCTGTGTGTAATCAAGTCTCCGTATAAATGCACCTACTCAGGGTTCTGTTTAAAGCGCAGAGAGCATCATGAAGACCAAGGAACACACCAGGCAGGTCCGTGATACTGTTGTGGAGAAGTTTAAAGCCGGATTTGGATACAAAAAGATTTCTCAAACTTTAAACATCCCAAGGAGCACTGTGCAAGTGATCATATTGAAATGGAAGGAGTATCAGACCACTGCAAATCTACCAAGACCCGGCCGTCCCTGTGAACTTTCAACTCAAACAAGGAGAAGACTGATCAGAGATGCAGCCAGGAGGCCCATGATCACTCTGGATGAACTTCAGAGATCTACAGCTGAGGTGGGAGAGTCTGTCCATAGGACAACAATCAGTCGTACACTGCACAAATCTGGCCTTTATGGAAGAGTGGCAAGAAGAAAGCCATTTCTCAACGATATCCATAAAAAGTCTCATTTAAAGTTTGCCACAAGCCACCTGGGAGACACACCAAACATGTGGAAGAAGGTGCTCTGGTCAGATGAAACCAAAATCAAACTTTTTGGCCACAATGCAAAACGATATGTTTGGCGTAAAAGCAACACAGCTCATCACCCTGAACACACCATCCCCACTGTCAAACATGGTGGTGGCAGTATCATGGTTTGGGCCTGCTTTTCTTCAGCAGGGACAGGGAAGATGGTTAAAATTGATGGGAAGATGGATGGAGCCAAATACAGGACCATTCTGGAAGAAAACCTGTTGGAGTCTACAAAAGACCTGAGACTGGGACGGAGATTTATCTTCCAACAAGACAATGATCCCAAACATAAAGCAAAATCTACAATGGAATGGTTCACAAATAAGCGTATCCAGGTGTTAGAATGGCCAAGTCAAAGTCCAGACCTGAATCCAATTGAGAATCTGTGGAAAGAGCTGAAAACTGCTGTTCACAAACGCTCTCCATCCATCCTCACTGAGCTCGAGCTGTTTTCCAAGGAAGAATGGGCAAGAATTTCAGTCTCTCGATGTGCAAAACTGATAGAGACATACCCCAAACGACTTGCAGCTGTAATCGCAGCAAAAGGTGGCGCTACAAAGTATTAACTTAAGGGGGACGAATAATTTGGCACGCCCCACTTCAGTTTTTTATTTTTTACAAAAGTTTAAAATATCCAATAAATTTCGTTCCACTTCACGATTGTGTCCCACTTGTTGATTCTTCACCAAAAAATTAAAATTTTATATCCTTATGTTTGAAGCCTGAAATGTGGCAAAAGGTTGAGAAGTTCAAGGGGGCCAAATACTTTCGCAAGGCACTGTACATAAATATTTATATGCATATAGTGTGTGTGTGTATAGATATATAAATAAATTATATATATATATATATATATATATATATATATATATATATACATACAGTCATATGAAAAAGTTTGGGCACCCCTATTAATCTTAATCATTTTTAGTTCTAAATATTTGGGTGTTTGCAACAGCCATTTCAATTTGATATATCTAATAACTGATGGACACAGTAATATTTCAGGATTGAAATGAGGTTTATTGTACTAACAGAAAATGTGCAATATGCATTAAACCAAAATTTGACCCGTGCAAAAGTATGGGCACCTCAACAGAAAAGTGACATTAATATTTAGTAGATCCTCCTTTTGCAAAAATAACAGCCTCTAGTCGCTTCCTGTAGCTTTTAATCAGTTCCTGGATCCTGGATGAAGGTATTTTTGACAAAACAATTCCAGTTCAGTTAAGTTTGTTGGTCGCCGAGCATGGACAGCCCGCTTCAAATTATCCCCCAGATGTTCAATGATATTCAGGTCTGGGGACTGGGATGGCCATTCCAGAACATTGTAATTGTTCCTCTGCATGAATGCCTGAGTAGATTTGGAACTGTGTTTTGGATCATTGTCTTGCTGAAATATCCATCCCCGGCGTAACTTCAAATTCGTCACTGATTCTTGTACATTATTCTCAAGAATCTGCTGATACTGAGTTGAATCCACGCGACCCTCAACTTTAACAAGATTCCCGGTGCCGGCATTGGCCACACAGCCCCAAAGCATGATGGAACCTCCACCAAATTTTACAGTGGGTAGCAAGTGTTTTTCTTGGAATGCTGTGTTTTTTTGACGCCATGCATAACGCCTTTTGTATGACCAAACAACTCAATCTTTGTTTCATCAGTCCACAGGACCTTCTTCCAAAATGAAGCTGGCTTGTCCAAATGTGTTTTTGCATCACTCTCCCATACAGCTTCTCCTTGTGCAAAGTGTGCTGTATTGTTGACCGATGCACAGTGACACCATCTGCAGCAAGATGATGCTGCAGCTCTTTGGAGGTGGTCTGTGGATTGTCCTTGACTGTTCTCACCATTCTTCTTCTCTGCCTTTCTGATATTTTTCTTGGCCTGCCACTTCTGGGCTTAACAAGAACTGTCCCTGTGTGTGAAGAATATCGCCTCGCCCAGCCGCCTGGCACGCCTGCGATCAAACTTCTTTCTTAACCTCCCACTCACACACCGTGAGTAGACCGGGTCATAGGATAAAAACGAAACGAGCGATATAAATTTTATATGTTTAATAACCCAAGTGGGTCGGTATGAATTAATAGCATATACAGAAATATACAATATTAATATGATGAAGCATAAACATACAAGCAAAAGAGCGATGATACAATACACAAATAAACAGGGGAATTAAAAGATAGAGAAAATACCGGCATAGGCTCGTAGTCCGTTTCTCTAGGCCACAGCAGAGTTTTGGGCCTAGGGCGCAAGCTTAAGCAAGTTGCATAAAACAATCCTTCTACATGTTGTCCAGAACAAGTGAAAGGCTTCAGGCCTCACTGCTAGGCCCTCAATGCATTCCTCAGTAGGGCAAGCTCTCTCCTCTTCTCCCAGATCAGAGTTCCTTACTGCCTCTTTGCTGAATGACCCCAGAATCCAGGTCTGCCCACAGCATATGGCTAGTGCTCCACCCACCCCTTGCACCCAGGCAGCCCCCCTTCTCCCACCTTTGCAGAACCCTCGGAGAAAAGGGTGAAGTTAAGGCTTGCTATCCCCCATCCCATCTGGCCAGGGATAATAAAAGTGCCTGGCTATAGCAAGCCATCTCCAATGAACACACATAAAACCAGTGAAGCGTAACGTCCAGCAATGTGGACTCAACTAAAGCACCGCATTCCAAGTGGGGGAAGGACTGACCTAAGCAAGTAAAACACACTTCCAAGAAAGATATAAAACTGAGTGTCGGTTCATCACACTGTGGTCTTCCATTTCCTTACTATGTTCCTCACAGTGGAAACTGACAGGTTAAATCTCTGAGACAACTTTTTGTATCCTTCCCCTGAACAACTATGTTGAACAATCTTTGTTTTCAGATCATTTGAGAGTTGTTTTGAGGAGCCCATGATGCCACTCTTCAGAGGAGATTCAAATAGGAGAACAACTTGCAATTGGCCACCTTAAATACCTTTTCTCATGATTGGATACACCTGGCTATGAAGTTCAAAGCTCAGTGAGGTTACAAAACCAATTTTGTGCTTCAGTAAGTCAGTAAAAAGTAGTTAGGAGTATTCAAATCAATAAAATGATAAGGGTACCCAAATTTTTGCACCGGTCAAATTTTGGTTTAATGCATATTGCACATTTTCTGTTAGTACAATAAACCTCATTTCAATTCTGAAATATTACTGTGTCCATCAGTTATTAGATATATCAAATTGAAATGGCTGTTGCAAACACCCAAATATTTAGAACTAAAAATGATTAAGATTAATAGGGGTGCCCAAACTTTTTCATATGACTGTATATATATATATAGATAGATAGATAGATAGAGAGAGAGAGAGAGAGAGAGAGAGAGAGAGAGAGAGAGAGAGAGAGCATCGACCACTACACTAACACTTTATATATAGGGCAGGAGATAACCTTCTTATATACTCACTGTTACAGTGCAGTCTGGTAGAACTTGATCTCTGGGGTCTTGTATATGGGGGGACTACAATGTTTATTATACAAGTCTTATTGTAGGGACCCATTTGAATGAGGTTGCTGTGACAAGGCAGATGGGCTCGCACATTTAACCAAACTCTGTGCTAAGAACCTCACATTTATAATTGTAGTCAGTGATACGTGAAAGTGTAGTCGAAGAATTTCATCATTTAACATTCCGCCCCAGACATATGCTTAAAATTTTAGAAAATGATTAATTCATTCATTTAAATCATTGTCATTTATTTTCTTCATATTCTGTGATGTCACTGTATAGACAGTGATCTTTTTTCATCCCTGTACTATATCCTTGTATAGAGATGTCCAGATCTCATGAAATTCGTTTCTACAAATATTTGTGAGGTTCAGCCCTACACTTAATGAACTGGAGGTATTAATATTATACTCTGAGGTGTCCTGTTATACTCACCTTGCCTCACTTCTCCTGGGCATTCTTGAGGCATCCAGCTATTCCCTGGCATTCTCTTCAGGCCTCTGGCTGACATCACATGCCCTGGGTCACCTCGGAGGCCTGTGATTGGTCCAATGATTATGTTTCCTATTCTGAAATGGCAGTGTAATTTCCATAACTTTGCATAGCTAGAACATGAGATTACATATGGTGATATGAGGCAGGCTGAACAGCTATGAAACACAGTCCGTGAATATCCAGGAGGTTTATTAAACCTATTTTTAATTAAATTATTTGCAATTTCTATTAAATGAAATTAGGTCCTCTGCTTAAGATCTGCATCTATTAGAGGTTATGGAGAGTAGCTATAAGGATCATCATCCATATGTTCTTGCATTAAACAGCCTATAGAGTTAAATGATGTACTGCTTTAATTCTCCTCTGGTGGCGCTGCAGGGTAATTAAACATTTTTGTCATGTCTCAGACTCCCCCTTCAAGGCAGAGGCTAATGGCTCAGTGTTCTATTAGCAGGACACTCTGTGATAAACTTAAAGGGATTATCCAGGGAAGGAAATTACTATCTTATCAACTTTGAGTTTCCAGGATAGTCCCAACAAATGATCTTGTGTCCAGTACCTGACTTGCCAATTGGAACAACAAAGCCAGCCCTCTTTACTTTTATGCTTTGGCAGTGACACAGAAGGGGGCTGGCTTTGCTTTGACAAGTGTAAGGGCTTATTCACACAATGAAAGTATATGGGTCCGTTAAAAAAAAATGGATGATGGACCCCGTGACATACAAAATATAGAAAATGAAACAAAGAAATAAAGTTGATCTGATTTCCACAGATGTGCTGTCTGTGGTTGATCCGCTTTTCACACCACCCGCAAGTGAACAGAGTGGGGTGATGTCTGTGAATGAGGCCTACAAGTATGCCCTCCTTCATCATATAAGTCACACTAAGCAACGAGAAGGACAAAACTGGGTGCTGGACAGGTGACCATATGTCAGAGCCATGCCGGAAGCTTGAAGTTACAAACCTGCAAAACCAGGTTGGACAGAGGATAAGTGTTTGTAATAGGACAACCCCTTTAAAGGGTTTTTCCTATCCCCCCCATTTCAGCAGTTTGCCTGCTGTCTCTTCTTCTCACTTCCTGTATTCTTCAACAAACTGGTGGGCGGGCTTTGACTGTTTGATAGACTGGACACTATGAAGAGCCTCACTACAGTAGTTATAGACATTGCCTTTACTATGAGAGATTATTTCTTATCATTACTAGAAATCTATAACAATGCAAATATGCACAGTAAGTGTAAATTACATTATACAGGATTGGAGAGAAAAAAAAAACGTGCATCCTACCAGGACTGAGAGTGGGATTACATTAATCTCTGCGAGATAACATGCACTGAGCACGCACATTATTGGGGCCCTTACCAGCAAAATGTAATTAGCTGACGTGATTGCCCCAAGACCTAAGAGCAGAAGACAGCTCTGAGGGCAAGCACAAGCCCACAAACTCAGCCCTCCCCGGTGAGTCACATCACCCATCCCGAGATCAGGCTTAGCAGGCTTGGGACCAAGGCAACGTTATGTATACAATGGGTTGAATAATTTCACATTCTACTACTAATTTTTTCTAGAAAGTTATTTTATACATCTGCTAAGAAAGGCCCACATTTACTAACAGTCAGCCTACATTCACATGAATGTGGTACAAAACAGCCATGAAAAGTAGACATTTTTCACAGCCGTTTTGCATATGAGGGGTGCCCTTTTTCATGGATCCCTCATACACTTCAGTGTATTGAGGAATCTGAGAAAACAGGTAAAAATAGGACATGTACTATGTTTTTGACGGATCAATAAAACAGACCGTCAAAATAATTTGTCTTGTGATTAGCCCTCATTCACATTTAATGAATTTAATGCAGCTGTGTGATGGCCATTAAAAAAAACTCATACTAGTCTCTCTTAAAGCCATACTCCAGCAAAAAGTTTTATGTTGTTGCCCAGTAATACAGTGCATACTAATACAAAGTTAACGGAGTGCATTGTTAACTTTATTCCAGGGCTGTGGAGTCGGAGTCGGAGTCGTGGAGTCGGAGTCGGAGCCGGTGCCTATTTTGGTGGAGTCGGTATAAAATGGACCGACTCCGACTCCCAAAATATATAATAAATTGGTACAGTTAGTAGTACAATGCAGTATGTGCTGAATATATTTTCATAAGAATTTGGGAAAATGATGAAATGTTGAAAATGATGAAATGTCCTGTAAAGGTCTGTTCTATTCCTCATATAATGATGGGACTGAGTTCTGAGTGAACCTATAAGGTTTAGCAGTCCAGGGCTGTGGAGTCGGAGTCGTGGAGTCGGTGCCTATTTTGGTGGAGTCGGAGTTGGAGTCGGAGTTGGAGTCGGAGTCAGGGGAAATTGAGGAGTCGGAGTCGGAGTCAGGGGAAATTGAGGAGTCGGAGTCGGGGCTTTGGCGTACCGACTCCACAGCCCTGCTTTATTCAGCCTCTAAAACAGTCCCCAGACAGATCATGTGATCAATAGACTGACCTGCCAATTCACACACCAACCAGAAGTCACTTTTTCTATGCAAGTCTATGAGAGTTTGGATTTAACACTTTCATAGAGTTCAGTGACTTTCGGCTGGTGTGTGAAGCAGCGGGTCAGCCTGCCAATCACATGACCTGCTAGGGAAGTGTTTGGAAACTGAATAAAGTGAAGAAGGCACTGGGTGAATGAGTACATTGTTCACATCGTATTAGTAACCCTGTATAACAGGGCTAAGACATAAAACTTTGCTGGAGTGGGGCTTTAAAATTTGCCACATTTATCATTGTGGCTGATACTGGATTGTAAATCTGCTGCATCTTTAACATGTCTAGCACAGTTTATACCATCTATAAATTGGCTTTCTCTGAACTGGAATTTTACGTCCGAATTTTGGCGCAACTGGAGAGTATATTGTTGGATTTAAATCACACCACCTAAATTGCACCATTTAGGTGCAGCCATGAAAGTAAATTATGTGTGTGTGGTGCATATGCTGAAACCCCTTAAAAAATGGAAAGCACAATAAAGACATTTTCATACCAATTCCGACACAGAAAATGCTTTGTAATCAGAGTTTAAAAAGCAATGTGTGAACATACCCAAACAGGCATTTTCCCTGAGCTCGATAACTCCTTCTTGCCTTGTTCCAAACATTTATCTGGCAATCACTTGTGCACAGGGAGGGAGGCAGCTTTGACAAAGGGAGTAACAGCTGGGATCAGAAAAAAGTCCAATCCCAGCTCAATAAAGGGGTTGTGCAGGCATAATTTTCCACCTGATCTGACATTAGTTGTTGAGGAACACCACTGCATATATGATATGTACTGACAACCAGCTGCTTATATATATTTTATTAAAACGTTTTAACAGTTTTGCGCCTTGCTGACAGGTGGGTGGGGCTTGTTGATAAGAATTTGAACCTTAAAATTCAAAATTGTGAGGCAGAAGATGCCAAAATGTTGAAAACTGCACCAAACTTGTCATAAACGAAGCCAACTAAAAAGAGGTGTAAGGCTAGACTAAACAGTCTAAAAATACAACAAATTTTCAAACTGCATTAAGTACTTAGAAAAATCTGCTGCAGTTTAAGACAGTTTAAAGGTTAGACAGTATTAATTTATCTGCCCCATTGTGTACCAAATAATTATATCAAAAAATAAAAATACATAAAATTATAAAGAAAAAAAAACTTTGTGATGTGTAGTTAATGTAATAATAGAAAAATAGGCTGTGTCCTAAAGTATTCCTCCAAACTTTCAAATGACTGATACATATAGTAAGACCCTCCTCCAGCCCCACCCACTTTGGCTCCATCCACTCCCATCAATATCTTTTTTGTCCCCAGTACGTTATAATGTTCCCCTCCAGTTGTCCCCACAGTGTAATGTCCTCCTCTATTTGCCCCCTATAGTTCCCCCTGGGTGCCCACAGTATAATGGATCAAACAAAAAAATCTCAAAAAACTAATACCCACCTGGCCCCATTCCCTTACCATTCTCTCTTGTGTCTGTTCTTGGAGGCTACAAAGAGCAGCAGGGGCAATGTAAGTGGCGTCACCACATGACACCTACTACACCAAAACACTGGGAGCAGAGACTGGGGCCAAATGGTGAAACAGTGAGTGGAGGAGGGCGCAGATGAGTTGAAGTCGGGACTTACCTCCGGCTAATCGGAACCGTGGGACAGGACCTGGAATCTGTGACTTTCCCACTGAATCCGCGATGGCTGGGAGGTATGCCTAAAACCTAAATGTAGCCCTGTCTATAAGAAATTGAAAAAACAACATTAGTTTAACTGTCCCATTATATACCAAATACTAATATAAGAAAAAAATAATACACAAAAAGAAAAAAAAAAAAACACAAAACAAAACAAAACCTGTTTGTAAGATGTGGCTAAAGTAAAACCAGAAAAAAAAAAAAGTGTCCTAAAGGCTAATGGGGCTTCATAAAAGGCCATGTCTATAATAAATGTATTATTTTCAGACATTTTTTAATTACAGTGAACAAAAGTCAAAGCCCTTTAATCCAAAATAACCTCAAAGCAAAACAGAATATTAACAAAAACGCCTTTCATGAAGTTAGTCCTTCGCAGGCTTCCGTCTAGGTCATGAGCGTCACGCAAGGGAATGCTGGGAAACCGGAAGTGAGTCCTGGCACCGTGTGTGGAGTTTGACGGTATTGGTTAGTTTGAAGATCGCGGATAGATATCGGTAGAGCGGACAAGCTCAGACCACTATACCCCCAGAAGCGTCCCGTTAGCTGGGCAGAGTGCGGCACCGGAGCGGTCACTGTATTGTGTACATTACGGAGTATCATGAAGAGCAGCGTGGCGCAAATCAGAGTGAGTATTGTATCTGCTTTCTCCCCGTACTCTGGTCACGTGACCCCCGACACGGCTGACCTCTGACCTTTATCAGGCAGCACTGTGGTGACTTTAGTGATCTAGCTGATGTGGAACTACAACTCCCAGCATGTCTGGACAGCCAGTTGTGGTTTTACAAGAGATACAGAGCCACAGCTGTCAGTTGCCCTCAGTAGGCAAGGCGCTGCTGGTAATAGAAAGATCCCTTGTAATTGAGGTAAGCTTTTCTGTCCTATTAACCATTTCTAGGAAAGCTGGGTGAAAACCAGTATGGCCCCCAGCACCCCTCCGATAGCGGTTTTCAGGGTGCATTCACATCAGCGTTGTTTAATTTGTTGTAAGATTAACCAAACAGATTTAAAGGGGTTGTCCATGAATTACAGTAAAACTCTGGAGTGGCCAGGTTGTCTGACCGCGTCATGTGAGCTCCTCTGCTTCTGGCCCGACAAGCCCTGGTATGGGAGGTAAAGGTGACCCGAGGACTGGGGACAGGCAAGTATTCCTTTTTTTTTTTTTTTTTGTTTTAGTTTTAAACCCATCCTGGTCACTCCAGGGTTTTCTTTACTTCATGGACAACCCCTTTAACAATAAAATCTGTATAATAATGGACAACAGCGGCCTGTAATGGGGTCTGTCGGATTTTTGTTATTTTCTATCTCACATCACCCAAAGAATAGTCAGACTTTCAGACGGACTCTATGACAGACTCAACGCAGGTGTGAACATGGTCTTGCCTAGTATCTCTAATGTTCTAAGGTACAGTCTGATCACACAGATCTGCCCTGCAGACCTCTAAGACTGCTGGGAGAGACACCTGCGTGGGCCACCATATCGAAATACCGTGTTTGTGATTACTTTAGAGATTTTCTTGGACCTGAGGCAGACATCTGTAGCCATGGTATGCATTAGATTTTTAAAAATTTAGAGGGATAATTTACAAATTGCATATTGATGATTAAGGCCAGAGGGGGTCTGACATCCGCAACCCCACAGATCAGCTGTCTGAAGAATCTGCAGGGATCGGTGAAATATCTACAGACTCTTCACTGAATACCAAGCACAGTGCTTGCACTTGAATGGGACTGAGCTGCAAACAGGTTCTGTGTGAGATGAATATGATGGCTGAGGTCTGTGAAGTGGAAGCGATGATCACCAGTGCACCTGATGTGTAGCGGTGTCATAACCCCGCCCGTCAGATATTGATGACCTGTCCTTAGGATAGGTCATCAATATGTAATTCCCAGAAAACCTTTTATTGTAAAAATAAATAGCCAATAAGCTGAGTAATATGCTGAGTAGCGTGGCAGAAATTGTAGTGTATGGGGTCCGCGGGTTTCCCAGGTAAACCGCTTTTTTATGCATTTAGGTTTCCGTTCGGGGGGGTTCCCGAAGCAAACTCCCCGAACGCAGATGTGAACAGGGCCTAAATGGGATGTATAGGCTGCTGATTTTGGGTTGTGATATTGCTCATGGAAAATCTGCAGCATTTACAGCAGCAGGAAAGGATGAAGTCCAAAGTGAAACTCTGCATCGTAATTCACATACTGTGGACTTAAAAGTTTCCCAAATATTATTTTTGTTGTGCATTTGTTAAGGTGGCGTTCACACTACCGTTGGTGACCGTCAGTAGTGTCCGTTGCTATTGTTCGTTACAAGATTTTAGCATCGGACGCTAGCTGAACCGTCTGAAATCCGTTAAAATTTCCATTCATTTCAATGGGTTTTTATATTGTGTCCGTTTGTGCCCGTGTACACCAAATCTGTCAGAAGTCCGTTATTTTTTCGCGGACAAAAAATCCTACATGCCGGACTTTTTGTCCGTTTGAAAAAAACGGATTCTTGACGGACAGCAAGTGTCCGTTATTTTTTTAACATTGAAGTCTATGGGTAACGGACTTATAACGGACAGTAACTGATAGCCATCAGTTACTGTCCGTTATTTTATGTCCGTTTTTTTTCTGCGTATGCTCAGAAAGCAGAAAAAAAAAACAAAAACACGGACAGTTAAAAAAACGGACACATTAACATCAGTTACTGTCCGTTAATGTCTGTTATGATAGGTGTCCGTTTTTTTTTCTTTTTTTAACGGACACTATCAGAACGGACATCAATGGTAGTGTGAACCCTGCCTAAGAATAAATATGAGTGCAGGTTGCCAAAACCTGAGTTAGGCTGTGTTCACATGGAGTTTTTTGGCAGCGGATTTTGACGTGGAATCCGCCTGAAAAAACTCCTCCCATTCATTTCAATGGGAGTCAGTAGTGTTTTTTTTTCCTCTAGCAGCATGACCTATCTTGCCGCGGGTCCGCCCACGGTGTCCGCGGCTCGAGACGCACTCCTGATTAGGCCCTTTCATCCGGGCTTAATCAGGAGCGGTTAGCCGCGACGGAATGCTCATGCACTGCATCGGAAACCCGTCGCGGAAGACCGCGGCGAAAAGTCCGGGGCGGAAAATTTTCCACCGTGTGAACACACCCTAAAGGCTCTGTTCACATGGCGGCAGATTCCATCCTGCTTCTGCCTTCAATTGTATTCAGTGGGAGGCAGGCATTGGAGCAGGGGAATGAAAAAATAAGCACCCTGCTTCATCCTGCCATGGATTCCACAGCTGGAGAATCCCCGTAGATCTAATCAGAATCTAATCAGTGGCGCAGGGATTCGGTAGGGTGGGAGGCGCCGCTGATTTTTTTTTTCCAGTTTTGAAATGTGGCCTTAGGACTATTTATGTCGCCCATAATAATCTCAACAAATGGATGACACCTTTAGTCCCATAAAAGTAAATGGAGCACTGGTCACACAAGTACACTGGAGCTTCATTCACAAGGAGGCTTTAGGCTAAGGCCCCACGTAGCTGGCCGCATCCAAAAAGCGCAGGGGGAAAAACCGTGGTGGAAATGCATTCTGGTTTTCTCGCAGTGCTTTTCACAGAAAGTGTGCAGAGTTTTCCTCTGTGGCTTTTTTGCTTCTGTTATACAGTACCTATATGGCAAGCGTTTTTCAAATCGCAGCATTTCGGCTGCAGTTTATTTTCTGCAATATGTGGATGGGATTAGCCAGAATACCATTTGCTTTGCAGTTAATGTAAAACATCGGTGCGTTCACGCTACGTGGGGCCCCGGCCTTAATCAAATCTTATTCACATGCAGTGGAAAAAATCTACAGTGGAAATTGACCTGCAGTGCAGATTTTGTTTTGTAGATGTTCACATTGGGCTTCATCCTTTGCAGTGCTTAGAGAGATTTCTGGCATATCTGTAGCATTTAAAGGGGTTGTCTGGGATAAATGGCAAACTCAGTTGAGGCGGTGTGGTGTCAGCACGTCCCCCGTTCTCTCTGGTGCCTATACAAGTCAGGCCACCACAGGCTCAGGTTATGCTGCAGCCAATCACTGGCCTGAAGG